>CAMTDV010000025.1:30373877-32773877 GCA_947069175.1 Scalesia atractyloides
GCGTTTACGAGCTACAAGAAGAGGTGAAACACCTCAGCAGTCCACTCTTTATGTACGCACCTCCACCCCTTCCTGCTCTGTAGGTTACATCCAGATATCTTGGTACTAGAATTAGATACCCAGTTTTTTCAATGAAGACCATGTACGAGCTTGAAGACACTTGAAGACCGAAGATAGTAATTTTACTCTTATGTATTATGAATTTTTATGACCGGGGTGATGTAGCCCCGAGTCCTTTGTTTCTTTCACAAAACAATGTAACAAGTTGTCAAAATATATAAAAGCACGGTATATTCTTTATTACGCATTGTTATTTATCTTTTTGAATGTCTTATTGGTGTGGATGTGTGACTTGATTGCATGATGGTTTATTATGTATTACACATGTATTTTTAATTGACAATATTTATTATTAAATATTAGTCTAATCCTACTCGTTACATTATGGAAGATCATGCCAACAAAGCGATGAAACACCCAACGTAACTGATGTATTGCAAAATACATCTGTTTCCATGTAAATTTTGTATAAATTTCGAGTCAGTTTATGTGGTTTTTGGGTTAGAATTGGTTACTACTGATTTGTGATTGCATGTCTCGGGTGTTGAAATTGATGAAAAGTGCGAAAAATACGCAGAATAAGAAGAAAAACTGAGTGTCAGGGTGAGTACAGCTGAACGGGAATTGACAAAACAAGCAAAAAAGCTGGAAAAGTTAAGCGTCGTGTGACGCGACCATATGAGGAATACACCTTCGCGTGTTACGAAGCTATTAAGAAACAATAAAAAAATAATACATATCACAGCGGTACGCGATGATGAAGTGAGATGCCCTTCGCGCGATGCGAAATGCTTGTTTTCGCAGAAAGTTGTTGGGTTGGAGCTCGATGTTTACATGGAAACCTATAAATACATCTTATTGAAGATGTCCAACCTAATCATGAATTTGCAAACACTTGGATGCAAATTCTAAAGCTTTTGGAGCTTTTTCGAAAGAGAAGAAGCATTGGTTGAAGGTTGGAAGTGCTAGGATTGTCCGACTCGTGATTTTCTCATCCGGGATTACTTGTTCTTCACTTTTAATTCTTAATCATGTTTTTTTACCTTGTTAATACTCTTATTTTGACATTCAAGAATATGATGTCTGGCTAAAAATCTTGTACTACCTAGATTGTGATGAACGGTTTACTAAAGTTGTGATTTTTATTATGGATGCTTGTTAATTATGGATATTTTATGTTAGAGTAGGAAACTTGAGTATTGATTTGTTGTGCATGCATATCTAGAAGTGTTTAATCATTGTTTATTGCTTCGTGTGATCTTTGGTGAATGTCTTTCTCGTAATAGGTCATGTTAGATCATTAACTTGCGTTTGTGATTTGTTTGGTTAATTGGCCAATATACCTTAGAAGCAATATTCGATAATTAAGTAGGTCTAGGTGTTCTACTAATCTTAATAGCTTAGAGGTGTGAGATTATTGGTAGGTCTAAGTTGGTAAATTGCTAGGTAGGTCTTTGAGAGAAGTCTGTCTTAGTTGCCTTGTTAACCCTTGTCTATCGAGTCGAATCAAGAACAACCTGAGAGAGAGTTAGTCATGTTAGGGTACTTTACATCAAGCACATAGATAACCGAGATGGAGTTTAGATTAAACCGGTGTTCTTAACAGCTTCTAGAGTTCCATATGTGTCTTCCCGAGTAGGGTCGGGGGTCATGTTCGGTGTCTCGATAGGTTTAGCAATTTATGATCCCGATTCCATAATAACTTACATCCGATTAAAACATAACTAATAGCATTATGGGATTCCAGTCTAGGTAGTCTTCCATCATCATCTGAAGTAAATCCAAGTCTTTTCGTGTCTTGGTTAACTTAGTTAATTAATATATAATTTAATTGCATTTTTAGGATATTTAGACCCCCCCAAAAAAAACATAAAAATAGTTTAAGTTGTGTCAGTCTTAAGTCTAGTGAGTCTAGTTAACGTAATTAAATAGAGTCCTGTAGGTTCGAATCCGGACTTACTTAGCTTACTAGAGACAATCGGTTCACTTGCTGGTTATTAGTTTAGTTGAGTTTTTGAGAGTCTAGGGTATTACTTAGTGTTTAGATTAGGGTAATTTAGGGGTTGTTTGTTTACCTCTTAATGAGCCTCTCTTAATGATTCAGACCTCTTACTGGTTCAACACTTAATGGTTCAGACTGTTTGTTTCACGAGTTAATGTCAAAATGGTCCAGACATTTACCTCTGAATGGTTAAGCATTATGCAAAGTCTGAATGGTTAAGACCTCTAATATGAATTGGTCAGACATTTTCCTCTGAATGGTTAAGCATTATACTGGCTCTTAATGGTTCATGCCTCTTTCTGGTTCAGCACTTAATGATTCAGACCTCTTATTGGTTCAACACTTAACCATTAAGAAGTTGCCAAACAACCCCTTAGTTAGTTTTAATTAAACTACTTTTAGCACACCAAGTTTTTGGCGTCGTTGCCGGGACTCTTTGGTAATTGCGTTAACTACTTTTCTTTGGACTTGCTCGATCTCATACGTGCTAATTGTCTGTTTTGAGTCGTAGGAGTCTAAATAGTTCTAGTGTCATTTTTATTTTCTTGTTTATTGAGTCATTTGTTTTAGAGTCTTCCTACTTTCATTTGTGTCGGTTTTGCAATGGATGCCCCATACGTGTTCACAAGGACTGCCGCCGAAGCCACCATCAGACAATATTTCCTTCTACACCTCTACACCAAAGGTTAGAAACTTTTCTTCTTCATCTTCAGCCCGTTTTGACACTACTCCCTCTAAACCACCAGCTTTTGACTTTACATCAAAGTCATTACCCACCCCACAATTCCCCTCCACCCACTCCACCACAAAGCCCACCACCCGTTGCGGTGAATATGGCTGACCGTCAAACCATTCACCAATAATCCATCACTGGTTTCATCGGAGTCAACTAACCTATCACTCTACCCGCCATCAATAATGAAAAATCTTGGCAAATCCTGTCTTATGTCATGACTGCCATTGCCAATTTTTGCCAATTCCACGGTCATGATGACGAGGATGCCCCCACCCACCTTAACCGCTTAACCCGCATTTACAGCACTTTCCATCTTGAGGGTGCTAATAATGACATAGTTTTGCTTCAGCGTTTCTCGTTTTCACTTACCGGTCGGGCCGCTACTAGGCTCGATTCACAGCCGGCAGGCACTTTCCGTACTTGGGCAGGTCTTCGTGATGCGGTTCTCAACAAGTATTTTCTACCTTCGAAGGCATCTCGCCTTCGTGATTAGATCCATTCATTCCGGATGGAACCTGATGAGCCCTATTACCTTGCATGGGAAAGATTCCAAAACTTGCTTGCCCGATGCTCTCAACACGATGCTCTCAATACGCTTTATCTGATTAGGAACTTGTAGAGAAATTCCATAGCGATCTCACCTACGAGACCCAAGCTCGTTTTGATACTTCAACATGAGGCCAACTTATGGGTAAGAAAACAGTGGCCGTATGCAATGACATGTTTGAGAGTTTCGCACATTCTGACCACGAACAGTGGTCTACCACCAGGAATTCCTTCCTGCATCTAGTACTTCCTCGACCACGCGAGGAATACATCACGTTAGCTTGGTAACTACGACAGCCGCTGCTTTAGAGAACTTTCAGAGGGAAGTGAGTAAAGAAATTCAAGATTAAAAGCCAAAGTCGATAAGTGTGAGGTTTATCGGGGAGAGGGGGTTATGGTATAATAGACTGTCCTATGCTTACATAGGAACTAGTTGAATTCATCATCAGTCAAAACCGTGGTCCCACTAATCCATTTAATAATAACTCCAACTATAACTCAAATTGCCGTAATAATAACAATAGTAATTTCTGTTCTTCCAGTAATCCTCCTGGTTTCCAATAAAATCAAAGTTAAAGGGCGGGGTCAATTTTATAGCAGGGGTTCAAATGGTCAATTCAACACAGGGGTCAAATAGGCAGTTCGCTAGTGGGGGGTTGAAACAGTCAAGGTTCAAATAACCAAGACTTGGGTACTGGGTTAGAATGAATTGAGGCCATGTTGTCTCAACTAATTGTTAAGGATCAAACCACCAAGAAAAACTTAGAGGAACATGCTATTATTTTAAAGAATCATCAAAGGACTGTCAGTGACATTGCTCGCCAGTTGCAAGAAAGATCGCCTGGTCAATTCTCCGGCAACACCCAACAAAACCTGATAGCCCAATTGAAAGCCAAATCAACCCGTCGTGGTAGAACCTTAGAGGAGGAGGTAGTTAGGGAGAGAGTTGAGGAAGAGGGGGAAGAGTTAGTCGATGAAGATATCGAAATGGAGGCGCCGGGTAAAGTGCAAACTATGTTAAACCCAGCAAGTACCACATAAACCGGGGAGCCCCAAGTTGAAAAGAGCGTAGGAAAGAAACCGGTAGAGGTTAGGCCTTCACGGATCATAGATCCTTCACGTGTTCCGTACCCAACCAGCCTTAAGCAACAAAAATATGCTAAGGAATATGGGCAATTTCTTGACATGTTCAAACAACTTAAAATAAACCTGCCATTCATCGAGTCCCTCCGGTCTATGAATAAATACACTAAGTTTTTGAAGGATCTTCTTAAACACAAAGACAGACTGGGGGATATCGAACATTCCTTTGAATGGGGGTTGTTCAGTGGTGGTCTTGAACAAAGTACCAGAAAAATTGACTGATCCTGGTCTTTTCACCATTCCATGTCTTTTTGGGAGTGACACCCAATGTAGAGCTTTAGCTGATGTAGGTGCTAGCATCAACTTGATGTCGTATTGTCTTTACGAAAAGGTAGACCTAGGAGAACTTTCACCCACCCGAATGACCTTCTCCTTAGCCGATCGTTCCGTCAAGTTTCCTCGTGGCATAGTCGAAAATCTACTACTTAAGGTCAATAAGTTCGTCTTCCCCATAGACTTTGTCATCCTTGATATGGAAGCTGATGAGAGAGTGTCTATCATCCTAGGACGACCATTCTTATGTCCTGCAAAGGCCATCATCGATGTCTTTGACGATAACATCACACTCCGCGTTGGTGAGGAAAAGGTCACTTTTGAGGTTGCTCGATCTATGCAATACCCGAGCGGCTCTAACGATATTAGCGGCCCGTGTCATTCGGTCTACTATTTGAACTCATTCATCTCGTGCGTTGACCAGTGTCTAGATTTCATTAGGTGGAGCCGATTTAGTAGGAGAGGGTGTAGTTGAGGAACCCGAAGAGAGTGTAGAGGAGAGTGAGGACACCACATGGGTTCCCAAAGTGTTGGAACTTAGTGAGATTAGAGACGAGAGTGAGAGAGTGCCCGTAGAGACACCCGCCCCTTTAGAGCTTAAGGTCTTACCGTCACAGTTAGAGTATGCTTATCTAAGTTGGCGGTAGAGGAGAAGTTTAGGTTGTTAAAGGTGTTGAAGGCGAATAGGGAAGCGATTGAATGGAGGCTTTTGGATATTAAGGGCTTAAGCCCCCCCATTGTACCCATCGGAATCTTATAGAGGATGAATATAAGCCAGTGGCACAACTTCAAAGGCGCCTCAACCTGAACATGCAATAGGTAGTTAAGCAAGAGGTCCTAAAGTTGTTAGATGCCAGGGTGATTTTCCCCATCTCCGATTCACCTTGGATTAGTCCGACCCAATTCGTCCCGAAGAAGGGTGGGATGAAGGTTGTTGTGAATGAAAAGAATGAAAAGAATGAGCTCATCCTCGTTGTTGTCTAGCCGACATCTACAGGAACATACATAGGAAGATTGTGAGTTTATGGAGTCTTTTTAGGTGTCATGTGTCTTAAAGAAAATGAAAATAACATAAATATCAATAATGCAACTACATCCATAGGATGTCTTGGGTTTGCTCATGTTGGGCCTCAAATGTCCCCCATACCTTCACCTGTATAGTCATGTGGGCCCCTATGACTATTGGCTTGGTAGGATTCATATTAGTATTGGCGATTTAACACTCGCATCACCCGAATGCAAACCACAAAATATGTTTACGAGATGTATGGTCGGAATGTGTCCAGGTGTAGACACAGTGACAACTCAAAGTGGGGTTAGCTCCCACGACGTTTGGTATAGCATGCTTTGGCCTAATAGGTACTTCGTACTCTCATCGTTAGTCCCCAGGTAGGCAAACTGGTCCTTTATTTTGGATTTATACGAATGCCAACCTAGACAGGACGTTCCGACTACCGGTACTTGTACCCTTCCAGTTACTACATGCCCATCATGAGAACTCACTTTGATGAGATTTGAAAATACAAAAATCATTGTAAAAACAATCATGAAAAATGATGTGATGTGTGCTTTCATGGATACGATATGTTATGAGAATATGATTCTTGATAGGCATTATATGATAATATGTACTTATGAACATGCTTGCATAATTTTGAATGTAACATTAAACATAAAACATATACATGATATTTGGCATGTAACACACAAAAATCTTAAAAATTTATAATCAACTATAGTATAGGCTCTAAGGGTCTAATAACCTATCCTATATCCCTATTGTCATGGCTCTGATACCAATCTGTCACACCCTGACCCGCAGCGGAATAAGAGTCGGGGCATAATTGGGTTATCACCAAAGCTCATGATATTTACTAATATGTTTCATATTTATTAAAGTCAAAATTACATTCCCAATAATCCAAACATGTCCATACAAATACAAAGAAAAATAACCAACTAAACAATTCCAAGCTCTAAATCGTTTTATTATTCTAGGCCAATCCTATATGTTTCTTGCTGCAGCTGGTTCAACTGTATCATGTGTAAAAATGGGGGTTTTTGGGTCAACATAAGTTGGCGAGTGAACCTTGTTAGATAAACATTTATTATTGATTTTCTTGTTATTTTATCAAGGAAAAATTGTGCATAATCATAAGTGAGCAAATGTAAATAATCAATCAGTAACAATGTCAACCACAAACTATAACATACAATAACATACAATGACATATAATAACTTGCATAAATATATAACATGAATGAAACTGTGCGATCAAGGCTCAATCAAACGGAGCCGATCGTATTGCATGTACTGAAAATGATAAATGTCTGTGCGATCAAGGCTCAATCAAACGGAGCCGATCGTATGTTGGCACGCCAGGTTCACGCTCATAATGTAATGGGGAACATGCTCAACGCTCATAATGTAATGGGGAGCGGCGGCCTATGAACTTGCATGTACTGGAAATAATAAATTAAATCTAACAATAACCACACAAACAGTTGAAACAAGCTGAATACACATTTGTTCATGATATGACGTATGCACAATGATTTAAATATAATAAATGGCAAGACACATGATACACCCCAAAAACGTGATTAAAACGGGGAATTTGTAAAGATTCACTCACATTGGGTGCGTTTGGTTGGAGATGATGAGATGCGCACGAGTTGGAAGGATTGAACAACGAGATTTAACTAACCTAAATAATACGGAAAATATAGTAAATGAGTGGATTTTATTAATAATTTTAATAAGATTTTTAGATATATTTTTGTGAATTTAAGGCTATTTCCTATCTTTAAAAACATAATTTTTAATAATTTTTAATTGATTTTTAAATTAAATTAAATAAATAAAAATATAAAAATATGTTGACTTTTGCGACCGTTGACCGTTTTATTGTGTAATTGTATGCGCCGGGTGAGGCTCGAACCCGAGACCTCCCGTTTGCGTGCACGCAGCTCTACCAACTGAGCTACGTGTCTAACCTGAAATAATTTTGTTTTTAATTATACTTATATACTAACTCAGTTTATTCAAAATTCTTTTATTTTCAAAAACATTTTAAATCATCGAACCGGTGTCACCAACAGGTCTCGAACCCGGGACCTGTGCTTTAACGTTACACACAGTCCACCGCTGGACTGTGTGTCTAACTTGTTTAATATACAGATTTTTATTATACTTAACATCTAATGTAAGTTAATCCGGTTCAGTTAGAAAAACAAAACATTTTTATTACAGAGCATACGTGTGTCAAGGATCGAACTCGCGGCGTGTGATTTGTATGTGCACACAGTCCACCACTGGACTGTGTGTCTAACCCGAGATAATATCCGTTTTTAATTAATCTTAACAACACTCACTACTTCGTCTTCTTCGTCTATAACACGGACAACGGTTATCTAACTGTTATTTGTTTAATTCGATTAGCGAATAATATGAACAAGTTGAAAGGTGATGAACGGAGAAAGTTTGGGGAAAGAAAGTACCGGAACAGGTCGTCGTTCACAAAACTCCGGCAAGGATCGTCGGCTCTGTTTATGAGTTTCCTCTGTTCGGGTCAATTACCAAATTTGATTGATTAGATATGAAAGTAGAGTACTAAGCAAGGATTAACAGAAGTTTTGGATGTTCATACCGATTCACCGCGTGAGATTGAAAATTTCAGAAGTTTTCCGGCGAACTGGAATTATCTGATATTGACGTCTGAAATTGATTCCGATTGAAGGGTCTGAGTTAGCAATAGCTTAACAATTGATAGACCACGAAGGAATTGAAAGACTTACTGTTTTGATGGAGAATACGGTTTTCCGGCGAAAGTCCGGCAAGTCCAATTAGATTCTCCGATGAACTGAAAATTGTGCGAAAATGTAATTGAGAGTTTGTAGAGTGTGTTTGCGTCGCGAGAGAGGACAAAGATTGAAGTAATCCTGGAATTGAAAGTTTTCGGTTATAAAAACCGATTCACTCCAGAATTCAAGTTCATTCAAAGCAAACTTGATTGAAAACGTCGGTGCATCGGTTAAACTCAGTAAACCGTGATCAACCAAACGTCTTTGGACGTTTGAGGACCGATTTCGGTTACAGTTGGCGTAACCGGTTGATTCATGGTAGTCCATAAAATTTAATTGTTTCTTAACATTTACAGAAAACAACAAGTGGCGGAGTGGTGATGTGTGTGTGTGATAAGTCGTTGGGCTTAAGCCCGGCTGACCCGGGTTCGAGTCTCGGCAGCCTCATTTTATTTTTAATTATTTTATTTTTACCTTTTATCAACTATAACTTTTATAGTTTAGTTTGTTTATTAATTATGTATCATTAAAAATCAAAATAGACATAAATACCAAATGAAACATTTATAACTTGATATTTGATTACAAACGGAGCGGGTTTGGAAAACCCGTTTTTGACAAATGTTACAGTATCCCCTACTTTTAGGAATTTCGTCCCGAAATTTAAGTAGTAGTAGGAAAAAGATATGGGTATTTTTCGCGCATTGAGTCTTCACGTTCCCAAGTAAACTCAGGTCCCCGTTTCAACTCCCAACGTACCCTAACAATTGGAATGCGACTTCGTCGAAGACGTTTTTTCTCCGAAATCCATGATCTCTACAGGTCTTTCAATAAAATGCATAGATTCATCAATCTGGATATCTTCCAGAGGAATGTGGAGGTTTTCATCAGCGAAGCACTTCTTCAAGTTTGATACGTGGAATGTGGGATGAATCCTGTTGAGTTCTTCTGGTAGATCAAGCTTGTATGCTACAGGTCCTACTCTTTCGAGTATCTTGAAAGGTCCTACGTAGCGTGGTGCTAGCTTTCCTTTTTGACCAAAACGAACTACTCCCTTCCACGGTGATACTTTTAAAAGTACATGATCACCAATGTTAAACTCCAAAGGTTTCCGTCGTTTATCTGCATAACTCTTTTGACGACTTTGAGCCGCTAGAAGATTGTTTCGAATTTGATGGATCTTGTCCGTGGTTTCTTGAATCAATTCTGGACCAGTGATTTGAGCTTCCCCAATTTCGTGCCAACATACTGGAGATCGGCACTTACGACCATATAAAGCTTCAAAAGGTGCCATGCCGATGCTTGAATGATAGCTGTTGTTGTACGAAAATTCAACTGATGGTAGACGAGCGTCCCAATTTCCCTTGAAGTCTATGACACATGCTTGAAGCATATCCTCAAAAGTTTGTATGGTGCGTTCAGATTGCCCATCAGTTTGAGGATGATAAGCGGTACTGAGGTTTAATCGTGTACCCAAAGCGGCTTGTACGGCTTGCCATGTTCGTGAAGTAAAACGACCATCACGATCGGAAATAATGCTTAACGGTACGCCATGACGGCTTACGATTTCACTGATGTAGATACGAGCTAACTTCTCGTTCTTGAAATCTTCGCGGATCGGAATAAAGTGAGTTGATTTTGTAAGACGACCAATGATTACTCATATAGTGTCATACCCACCAGAAGTGCGAGGTAACCCGGTAATGAAGTCCATGGTTATGTTTTCCCACTTCCTTACATGTATTTCAGGTTGGACCAGAAGTCCTGAGGGTCTTTGATGTTCCGCTTATATTTTGGAACATGAAAGGCACTTGGAAACAAAATCATCAATATCCTTTTTCATTCCAGGCCACCAGTAGGTGTATCGAAGGTCTTGATACATCTTGTCGGCTCCTGGGTGTATAGAATATCGTGTTTTGTGCGCCACATTCATAAGAGGATCACGAAGGTTATTGTGGTCAGGAATCCATATGCGATCTAGACACTATAGAATACCGTCGGATTTAGTTTCAAATTTTGTTTTTTTTTTAGTTTAGCTCCACAAGACGGCTCCTTGCGTACGTCTCTTTTCTGTTACTGAAACATGCTGTGCTTCTCGGATTTGATCTTTGATGTCGCTTACGATTTTTTGCATAATAGTTTTGAGGGAACTGATTGTAATGATAAGGTATGTATCATAAAACAAAAACTTCAACCATAACGATATTTAAACCTACACGGAACTTTTCATAACCTCCTGGTAATGCTTTTGATCCTTTGCCAAGAATACTTATATATAGGAAGTACCAGCGGCGTATCCACCATATTCTTGTCAAATTTTCGTTGGCTTTATCAGTAAATCATGATCAGTTCTGTGTGACTCTAAAACATAAACAACACAACGAACAAAACTTGAGTGTCAATTCTGAAATGATACATGACTAAATGATGACAGTACCTCTCTGGTTATGATGAAGGGGTCAGTCTATGTAAAAGTGTGACACAACCCAACTTCTTTAAATGATGAGATTGAGATACGTCGAGATGTATGATGATATGAATGTTAAATCAATGAGTATAGAACAAAACTGTAATATCAAATCGCATTAAAATTCTTGGATACATAATTTCCAAATTTTACAAATGGGATTCGGAAAGATTGAGATAACATAAAGAAAACATTAAAACTAGACGATTGGAGTTGAGTCTTGATTCTTGGCGAGGAAAAACTAGTTGGATGATTCGTTTGGGCCGTTATTATTTTCAACAGTATTGGTGTTGATGTTATAAGCTCTTCCTCTTGCAGGTGGTGGAGTTTGGTTAGCTTGATTCACCGGATTTGCTTAAGCTTGGGCATGAATGATGTTCACCAAACGTGGACAAGTGTTTCTAAAGTGGTTTGGGTCTCCACAGTTGTAACAAGCCCGCATAGGTTGCACCATGGGATAGTTGGGTTGATAGTATGTTTGGGCTAAATGTTGGGTAGGTGGTAATAGTAGGCGTTGATGGGCTTGACCCATTATTTGTTGGTGGGTTTGGGTTGAAGGCTGGTGGCGGTTCGTTCGCTGAGGCATGCGACAGGTTTGAACAGTATGACCTGCGCGACCACAGCCGGTGCAATGTTGGCAGGGATGATCAGGAAAATGGTGGTATTGGCAACGGTTGCATTTTGGTAACGGGCCAGAGTATGGTCTTTTGTATGGTGCAGGTGAAGGGGCAACTTGAGTGATGGGTGCAGCAGGGATAGGGAAATTTGCTTTTGTGACAGCAAAGTTTCTTGTGCTTCGATTCCTTTTACAAGTAAACTTCGAAGAGGAACCAGAATGGTTTGAAGTTTGAGCCTCAATGGGGGCTTTCTTTTTCTCCTCTTTGAATTTACCGTTTCGAACGCGATTTTCGGTGAGTTCGGTAGCTAGTTCCATCGCGGCTTCAAGTGTTGCAGGCGAAGTGCTTAGAACTGAGTCTTGAATTTTTGAGGGGAGACCTCGAATATAGTGTTCAACCAAGCAGTACACTGGGGTGAACAAGTTGGGGATCATTTGGTTCAACTCTAGAAACCTTTTGTTGTAGGAAGTATGATCTCCTTCCTTTTGTTTTAACGAGTGGAATTCATCTTCCAACTTCTTGATTTCGCTTCTTGGACAGAAGCGCCTTGTCATTATTTCCCTTAACTCTCCCCATGTTAAGGCCATAGCATCTTCGACTCCTCTCTTACCCTTCTCTGTATTCCATCAGGTAAGAGCTACCCTAAATAGTCTCCCGGTTGCGTATCGTACCTTGCGATCCTCGGGACAATCGCAGTTGAGGAAGGTGTTTTCCATTTCCTCAAACCAGTGGAGAAGGGCAGTGACACCTTCGGTCCCTTCAAATTTAGGAGGATCGCAAGACTTAAAATGTTTATATGAGCACTTGCTGGTAGGAGGGTTGCCAATGTTCTGGTCATTTTGCTGGGGAGGATTAGTGGGATTTGTGGTGAGAGCTTGTTGTACTTGAACCACAATGTCAGGAAGCACCGCGGCCATTTGTTTCGCGATTTGTGTGGCCAAGCGTTCGTGAGCCCTTCCTGATCTTTTACCCCCTCGTTGTTGTCTAGCCGACATCTACAGGAACATACATAGGAAGATTGTGAGTTTATGGAGTCTTTTTAGGTGTCATGTGTCTTAAAGAAAATGAAAATAACATAAATATCAATAATGCAACTACATCCATAGGATGTCTTGGGTTTGCTCATGTTGGGCCTCAAATGTCCCCCATACCTTCACCTGTATAGTCATGTGGGCCCCTATGACTATTGGCTTGGTAGGATTCATATTAGTATTGGCGATTTAACACTCGCATCACCCGAATGCAAACCACAAAATATGTTTACGAGATGTATGGTCGGAATGTGTCCAGGTGTAGACACAGTGACAACTCAAAGTGGGGTTAGCTCCCACGACGTTTGGTATAGCATGCTTTGGCCTAATAGGTACTTCGTACTCTCATCGTTAGTCCCCAGGTAGGCAAACTGGTCCTTTATTTTGGATTTATACGAATGCCAACCTAGACAGGACGTTCCGACTACCGGTACTTGTACCCTTCCAGTTACTACATGCCCATCATGAGAACTTTGATGAGATTTGAAAATACAAAAATCATTGTAAAAACAATCATGAAAAATGATGTGATGTGTGCTTTCATGGATACGATATGTTATGAGAATATGATTCTTGATAGGCATTATATGATAATATGTACTTATGAACATGCTTGCATAATTTTGAATGTAACATTAAACATAAAACATATACATGATATTTGGCATGTAACACACAAAAATCTTAAAAATTTATAATCAACTATAGTATAGGCTCTAAGGGTCTAATAACCTATCCTATATCCCTATTGTCATGGCTCTGATACCAATCTGTCACACCCTGACCCGCAGCGGAATAAGAGTCGGGGCATAATTGGGTTATCACCAAAGCTCATGATATTTACTAATATGTTTCATATTTATTAAAGTCAAAATTACATTCCCAATAATCCAAACATGTCCATACAAATACAAAGAAAAATAACCAACTAAACAATTCCAAGCTCTAAATCGTTTTATTATTCTAGGCCAATCCTATATGTTTCTTGCTGCAGCTGGTTCAACTGTATCATGTGTAAAAATGGGGGTTTTTGGGTCAACATAAGTTGGCGAGTGAACCTTGTTAGATAAACATTTATTATTGATTTTCTTGTTATTTTATCAAGGAAAAATTGTGCATAATCATAAGTGAGCAAATGTAAATAATCAATCAGTAACAATGTCAACCACAAACTATAACATACAATAACATACAATGACATATAATAACTTGCATAAATATATAACATGAATGAAACTGTGCGATCAAGGCTCAATCAAACGGAGCCGATCGTATTGCATGTACTGAAAATGATAAATGTCTGTGCGATCAAGGCTCAATCAAACGGAGCCGATCGTATGTTGGCACGCCAGGTTCACGCTCATAATGTAATGGGGAACATGCTCAACGCTCATAATGTAATGGGGAGCGGCGGCCTATGAACTTGCATGTACTGGAAATAATAAATTAAATCTAACAATAACCACACAAACAGTTGAAACAAGCTGAATACACATTTGTTCATGATATGACGTATGCACAATGATTTAAATATAATAAATGGCAAGACACATGATACACCCCAAAAACGTGATTAAAACGGGGAATTTGTAAAGATTCACTCACATTGGGTGCGTTTGGTTGGAGATGATGAGATGCGCACGAGTTGGAAGGATTGAACAACGAGATTTAACTAACCTAAATAATACGGAAAATATAGTAAATGAGTGGATTTTATTAATAATTTTAATAAGATTTTTAGATATATTTTTGTGAGTTTAAGGCTATTTCCTATCTTTAAAAACATTATTTTTAATAATTTTTAATTGATTTTTAAATTAAATTAAATAAATAAAAATATAAAAATATGTTGACTTTTGCGACCGTTGACCGTTTGACTTGTTGACCGTTTTATTGTGTAATTGTATGCGCCGGGTGAGGCTCGAACCCGAGACCTCCCGTTCGCGTGCACGCAGCTCTACCAACTGAGCAACGTGTCTAACCTGAAATAATTCTGTTTTTAATTATACTTATATACTAACTCAGTTTATTCAAAATTCTTTTATTTTCAAAAACATTTTAAATCATTGAACCGGTGTCACCAACAGGTCTCGAACCCGGGACCTGTGCTTTAACGCTACACACAGTCCACCGCTGGACTGTGTGTCTAACTTGTTTAATATACAGATTTTTATTATACTTAACATCTAACGTAAGTTAATCCGGTTCAGTTAGAAAAACAAAACATTTTTATTACAGAGCATTCGTGTGTCAAGGATCGAACTCGCGGCGTGTGATTTGTATGTGCACACAGTCCACCACTGGACTGTGTGTCTAACCCGAGATAATATCCGTTTTAATTAATCTTAACAACACTCACTACTTCGTCTTCTTCGTCTATAACACGGATAACGGTTATCTAACTGTTATTTGTTTAATTCGATTAGCGAATAATATGAACAAGTTGAAAGGTGATGAACGGAGAAAGTTTGGGGAAAGAAAGTACCGGAACAGGTCGTCGTTCACAAAACTCCGGCAAGGATCGTCGGCTCTGTTTATGAGTTTCCTCTGTTCGGGTCAATTACCAAATTTGATTGATTAGATATGAAAGTAGAGTACTAAGCAAGGATTAACAGAAGTTTTGGATGTTCATACCGATTCACCGCGTGAGATTGAAAATTTCATAAGTTTTCCGGCGAACTGGAATTATCTGATATTGACGTCTGAAATTGATTCCGATTGAAGGGTCTGAGTTAGCAATAGCTTAACAATTGATAGACCACGAAGGAATTGAAAGACTTACTGTTTTGATGGAGAATACGGTTTTCCGGCGAAAGTCCGGCAAGTCCAATTAGATTCTCCGACGAACTGAAAATTGTGCGAAAATGTAATTGAGAGTTTGTAGAGTGTGTTTGCGTCGCGAGAGAGGACAAAGATTGAAGTAATCCTGGAATTGAAAGTTTTCGGTTATAAAAACCGATTCACTCCAGAATTCAAGTTCATTCAAAGCAAACTTGATTGAAAACGTCGGTGCATCGGTTAAACTCAGTAAACCGCGATCAACCAAACATCTTTGGACGTTTGATGACCGATTTCGGTTACAGTTGGCGTAACCGGTTGATTCATGGTAGTCCATAAAATTTAATTGTTTCTTAACATTTACAGAAAACAACAAGTGGCGGAGTGGTGATGTGTGTGTGTGATAAGTCGTTGGGCTTAAGCCCGGCTGACCCGGGTTCGAGTCCCGGCAGCCTCATTTTATTTTTAATTATTTTATTTTTACCTTTTATCAATTATAACTTTTATAGTTTAGTTTGTTTATTAATTATGTATCATTAAAAATCAAAATAGACATAAATACGAAATGAAACATTTATAACTTGATATTTGATTACAAACGGAGCGGGTTTGGAAAACCGTTTTTGACAAATGTTACATTACTTCTTAATCCCCATCGCACTAGAGGATCAAGATAAAACGACATTTACATGCCCTTATGGCACTTATGCATACCGACGCATGGTGTAACGCTCCGGCTACCTTCCAGCGTTGCATGGTCGCTATATTTCAAGACATGATTGAGAATTCTATGGAATTTTTCGTGGATGACTTTTTGGTTTATGGCGGCTCCTTTGATTAATGTTTGACAAATCTGGAGAAGATGTAGGAGAGGTGCATGTAGACGAAGTTAATGTTGAATTGGGAGAAGTGTCACTTCATGGTGACGGAGGGGATATTGTTAGGTCACAAGATATCACGTAAGGGCATTGAGGTGGATAAGCCAAAATAGAAACCATTAGTAGGTTACCTCCACCCACTAGTATTAAGTCGACCAGTAGCTTCCTTGGTCATGCGGGCTTCTATAGGCGTTTTATCAAAGATTTTTTTAAGATTACTCGCCCCATGACCCGACTCCTCGAAAAAGACGTTCCTTTTGTCTTCGATGAGGAGTGTCTCAAAGCCTTCGACTTTTTGAAAGAGAAAGTAATAAGTGCCCCCATTCTTGTCTCGCTTACTGAGCTTACCTTTCGAGCTATGTGCGATACTAGCGATTACGCCGTCGATGCGGTTTTGGGCCAAAGATGTGATAAACATTTCCACCCGATCTACTAGGCGAGCAAAACGTTAAATGATGCTCAAGAGAATTATACCATCATAGAAAGGAACTCTTAGCCGTAGTCTTCACATTTGATAAGTTCCGTTCCTACCTCGTGCTTTTAAAAACGACCGTGTTCACTGATTAGTCTGATTTGCATTTTCTTTTTCAAAAGAAAGACGCTAAACCCCATCTCATACGATGGATTCTCCTTCTCTCCGAGTTTGATATAGAAATTAGGGATAAAAAGGGAGCGGATAATATCGCAGCGGGCCATCTTTCACGACTAGACGATCCGAAGAGGGAGGAGATTCATGAGGAGGTGATAGGTGATAAATTCCCTCATGAATCGATTGATTTCATATAAGCAGAAAAAGAGGGTATGCCATGGTTTTCTGACTTGGCAAACTATCTTTCAAATGGGGTAGTGTTGAAGAGAATCATGACCCAATAGAAATGGAAGTTCTTTAGAGATGTTAGGAAATACATTTGGGATGACCTGTTTCTCTTTAGGATAGGTGGTGATAGAATCCTTAGGAGATGTGTGACTAAGGAGGAAGGTCATGAGATTCTTAGGCATGTACATGAGGGTTTAAGGGGAAGTCATCATGATGCAAGCCAACACACCAACAATATCTCATCCAAGGATGAGATGCCCCAAAATCCCATCCAAATTCTCAAAGTTTCGACGTTTGGGGCATCGACTTCACGGGAGCATTCCCTATCTCTAGTGGGAATAGGTACATCCTCATGGCAATCGATTATGTCTCTAAGTGGGTAGAAGCTTAAGCTCTTCCTACAAATGATGCCCGAGTGGTGGTGAGATTCCTTAAAAAAGCTTTTCACCCATATTGGTACACCTAGAGCCATCATAAGTGACCATGGCACCCACTTTTGCAACATCGTAATGGAGAAGGCGTTAGCACGCTACTCATCGTTTGTCCACTGCATATCACCCCCAAACAAGTGGTCATATTGAGAATGAAAATCGAGGGGTGAAGCGGATCTTAGAGAAAACCGTAGGGAAGAGTAGAAAGGATTGGTCTTGAAAAACTAGATGATGCATTATGGGCGTCCCAAACCGCGTGTAAAACACCTTTAGGAACCAACCAGTTTATGATCGTATATGGTAAAGCATGTCATTGTCCCGTAGAATTAGAATATCGTGCGCTTTGGGCTCTCAAAACCGTAAACCTAGATCTAACTGAAGTAGCTAGGAAGCGATTATTCCAAATTCATAAGTTAGAGGAGCTTAGGGATGCGACATATGCACGTTCATGGAACATCAAAGAGAAAACAAAGGCATTGCACGATAGGAAGCTAAAAGGTTTGAAAGAGTTTAGCAAAGGAGATAGGGTGCTTGTCTATAACTCTAGTTTGAATTTGTATGGTCGGAAGTTGAAATCTAAGTGGTCGGAGGAAACGATGTTTTTCCTTATGGAACAGTTGAGTTACGAGATGAAGCCGATGGGACTACATGGAAAATAAATAGCCACCACTAGAGACATCACCTAGGGGGACCCATAGACCCGAACGAGGCAGAGGAAACTCCTCTCGAAATCCCAGCTGGAATCACTGAATAGAGTCTTGAGTGAGAACTCAAGTGTAGAGTTTGTACAGTTTGTATCAGGTCATTTTAGTCAAGTTTTTTTTGTTTCAAACGGTAGTTTTGGTAGATTTTGGTTTCGTGTTTTGTATCTTTAAGTCTTTTACAGGGAATCATTATCAATGTGGAGCGACAAGTAACAAGGAACCGGACTTCCTAGTACGTCTTGTTGAAAATTTGGTAAGAAAAGGGGTTTTCGGGAGGTTTTGGAAGAGTTGAAATTTTTTTCTAAGGCATGAAAGGCACCGGCTTTCGAAACTTTCTATGAAAATTGGACCTTGGCGTCATGCGAAGGCACCATCACATAGCCTTCGCGTAGCTCCAGGCCCCTCTTACTTTGAACTGAAAATACTAAGCGTCGCATCACGCGCCAGTAAAACCACAAGGCCTTCGTGTCACGCGAGGCCCTTTCAAAACTAGACCGTTTAACAATTGAAGCGCCACGCCACATGGATCCCAACCCATTACACCTTCGCGTCACGCGATGGCCCCATTAAACATGATAACCTGCACCTTTCTTCCTCAAATCCCCATATTCACCAAATACATACCCTAAACACCACTCCGGTGATTTCACCACCTCCCCTACCAATTCAACCACCAAACACCACCATTCACCCTCCATTTTCATCCTATATCACCCATATCACATCATCATCAAAACCCACCATCAATTTCACCATTTTCACCACAAAATACCCACACTAAGGGGTTTTCACGTCAAACAAAAAGCTATCATTTTTACTTGTCTTCAGTCGCGAATCAGGTATAATTTTTTGTGTTTTTTTCTTTATATTATTAGTATCTTAGTGTTTTTGAGTCTAGGTTTGCATGTTAGGTGTCAGTTTTGTCAGTTCTTGTTAGAGTTTAGTGTTTGACGGCTGCGGTTGGGTTGGTTTGTGTTTATGGATTGTTGGAAAGTTGCGAGTGGTATGGTTTGGGATTTTGCTAAATTATCATTAGGATTATAACTTGCGGTTTGAAAACAAAAATTTAGCCGGTTAAAACCTCGTTTCATAAAGAGGAATTTTTCGGCTTAAGTAATTTTTTCGACACAAGAATTTTTAACCTTTAAGAGTTTTGGGACTCAATGTTCAATATGGTCGGCACTTGGTCTTAATTAGGGACAATTAAAGTGCCGGGAGGAGGTAGTGTATATTGAGTTTATACCATCAGTTGGTCTTAGGTTAGGTTGTGCCTTGGTCTAGTCATGGGTTTACTTATATGCGTGTACGAGTATAAGACAACTCACCCGTACTCAATCTCCATTCGGGCGAGTTTTTGGTCTACAACTCATGCTTTTGTAAATGGTACCGAATTCTTTCTTTAAACTTTGTTTTCAGAGTCGGCCGCGAACGTAATGCTGTACAATCGTTTTCCCCTTTCGATTTTTTTAGAAAAATAAAAAAATATAAAATTTAAAATACCAAAAATAGTTTGTGAAGTACTAATTCTTCGCCTGTTTTGCTTTGATTAAATGTTCTTTATAGAGATGTCAGGTGCAGGTTCGTCAAGTGAGCCTAGTGGAAAGAGATGAAGGGAACCCGTACCTTCATCCGCGAGGGGACCCGAGTCAGCAGATTAATCTTCCGCATCCAGAACATGAGAAGATCAAATATCATGCTGTCGAAAGGATTCTAATATGCAGGGTCTCGAGAACGACAGATCATCCATTGCTTCAGTTTGAAATTGGTTCTAAAGAAAGGAAAAAGTTTGATAAGTTAGTTGGTACATAGTTATTGGAGCATCGAACGATTGACTGGGATTGGTTGAATGTTGTGGGTGAGAGGCAGAGGATCGAGAGGTTGTTAGGAGATAGGCTTAGGGTCGCGTTAGACTGTTATTGGCCTCAGTATGAGGAGTTGGTTTTAGAGTTTCACCTCGACTTTCCGACATAAGGAGGATGCGTATGCGGAGCGCGATGCAGCGTTTTCATTGGGTAGGATGGTTCATGAGATGATGATTCCGCAGTTCGCTATTATTAGTGGTTTATACACGCAGGATGAGGTCGAGGCACCTGAGTTTTTGACTGGTTTGAGGGTGTTTATCAGATGCTGTGGGGGTGCAGTTTGGGTAGTGAGGATTTGGCTAGTATGAATCAGATTACTTCAGTTAGGGGCCTTGGTTGATTAACCGCACTTGAACATAAATAAACATGATAAGGGGCCTAGGAACCGGTGTTGAGTTTAGGTGGATCTTATACCTGCAATCATAAGTTAACATGTACTTGGTTTATAATTAAATAATTTAAATTTTGAGATCAGATATTTTCTTTGACTATGATTCCGTAGCTTATATCTTTTTCAGAGACGAAAAAAGAGTAAGTGTGGGGATATTTGATACAATACATCTGTTTTCTGTGTAAATTTTGTATAATTTTCGAGTCGGTTTATATCGTTTTCTAGGTTAGAATTGGTTACTACTGATGGGTTTGTGATTTTCAGGTCTCGGTGTTGAAATTGCTAAAAAGTGAGGAAAATACGCTGAATAAGAAGAAAAACCAAGCACCAGGATGACTACAGCTGAACGGGAATTAACAAAGCAAGAAAAAGCTGGAGAAGTTAAGTGTAGCGTTGCGTGACCATAAGGGGAGTCCACCTTTGCATGACGCGAAGCTATTAAAAAACAATAAAAAATTATACATAGTGCTGCGCTACGCGATGACGAAATAAAATGCCCTTCGCGCGACTCGAAGGGCCTGTTTTCGTAGAAAGTCGTTAGGTTGGGCTGTATGTTTGCATGGAAACCTATAAATACATCTTATTGAAGATGTCCAACCCTAATCACGAATTGGTAAACACTTGGACGAAAATTCTGAAGCTTTTGGAGCGTTTTCGAAGGAGAAGAAGCACTGATTGATGGTTGGAAGTGCTAGGATTGTCCGGCTCGTGATTTTATCATTCTGGTTTACTTTTTCTTCACTTTTAATTCTTAATACTGTTTTGTTACCTTGTTAAGACTCTTATTTAGACTTTCATGAATCTGATGTCTGGCTAAAAACCTTGTACTACCTAGATTGTGATGAACGGTTTATTAAAGTTGTGATTTTTATTATGGATGCTTGTTTATTATGGATCTTTTATGTTAAGTAGAAAACTTGATTATTGATTCATTGTGCATGCATATCTATAAGTGTTTAATCGTTCTTTATTGCTTCGGGTGATCTTTGGTGAATGTATTTCGCATAATAGGGTCACGCTAGATCATTAACTTGCGTTTTTTTATTTGTTTGGTTAATTGGCCAATATACCTTAGAAGCAATATTCGATAATTAAGTAGAGCTAGGTGTTCTACTAATCTTAGGGGGTGTTTGTTTTTTTAGAAAGTACTTCAGAACCTCTTTTCTCTTCCCCACGCAGACCACGCATAGACATAGGGGTCTGCAACTTGTTTGTTTTTAGAAGGTTTTCGTTAAAAAACCTCCTCCTTGCCTCTTTTTCACGGAGAGGTGGCCTTATGCCTTCTGGCCTCTTCACACCTCTTCACCATCCAAATTAAAACCTTAAAAAAGAACAAGAGCAGTCGCACCCAGCTCCTCTCCACCCTCTCCACTTCCGCCATCAGGCTGCTCATCCTCCGACGCCGCCACGACCACCACTCTACGACCAACCCAGCCCATCGACGACCCAACCCAGCCCCTCGACGACCTAACCCAGCCCTCGACGTCACACTCCAGCCGATCGACGACGGGTTGATTAGGGATGGAAGGGCGGAGCGGTTCAACATTGGTGGTGGTTTCACGGCGGGCAGATCCGGTGGTACGGTGGGCGGCAATTGTATCGATCATGTCGGTGGTGAAGATGAGTTGATGATTTTCATACAATTTCTTCAAGGTATTCTGCAATCCATATTCTCATTTTGTTCTTGATGATGTTTCTTAATTGTAAAGGGAATTCATGTTTTTATTAATAATTATGACATGAATTGCAGGAACTTCAAATGGTCCTTTGATTCTTCATCTACTGTATTTTCTTCAAGGTATTTGGGGGGTTTGGAGATGGCAGAGATGGTAGTAGTGAAGAAGGTGGTTGGGCTAGGTAAGGAATTAGATAATCGGTGGGTAACAATAGTTTTCACCCGTCATAAAATTAACTTTGTACTAGTGCTTGTTAGTTTTCTTTTCTGAATTTTGATGTTAATTTTCAGATTTATAATGTTGTTAGTCTGAATTTTGATGTTAGTTTTCATAATAGTTGTTTTCTAAATTTTGATGTTAATTTTCAGTTTATGATGCCTTACTAAGTTGTGTGGTATTATTTCAGCAGTTTGTAGAAGTTAAAAAACAAACAGTCTTCTTCTTGCAGACTGCAGAGGTTTGGTCCACCTCTTCTGCTACAGATGTCTGCAGATGTGGTCCGCAGACTGCAAACATTTTACATCTAAAAAAACAAACAGCACCATAACAGCCAAGAGGTGCGAGATTATCGGTAGGTCTAAGTTGGCAAATTGCTATGTAAGTATTCGAGAGAAGTTCATCTTAGTTGCCTTGTCAACCCTTATCTATCGAGTCGAATCAAGAATCCAAGTTACTCTAGGTCTTCAGCCTGAAAGGGAGTAGGCCATATTAGGGTACTTTACATAAAGCACTTAGATAACCGAGAGGGAGTCTAGATTAAGCCGGTGTTCTTAACAACTTTTAGAGTTCCATATGTGTCTTCCTTAGAAGGGTCGGGGGTCCTGTTCGGTGTCTCAATAGGTTTAGCAATTTATGATCCCGGTTCCATAATAACTTGCATCCGATTAAAACATAGCTAACAACATTATGGAATTCAAGTCTAGGTAGTCTTCCATCATCATCATCATCTGAAGTAAATCCAATTCTTTTCGTGTCTTCGTTAACTTAGTTAATTAATATTTAATTTAATTGCATTTTTAGGATATTTAGAAACCCCCCAAAACATAAAAATAGTTCGAGTCGTGTCAATCTTAACTCTAGAGAGTCTAGTTAACATAATTAAATGAGTCTTGTGGGTTCAATTTCCGGACTTACTTAGCTTACTAGGTCGATCGGTTCACTTGTCGGTTAGTAGTTTAGTTGAGTTTTAGAGTGTCTAGGGTATTACTTAGTGTCTAGATTAGGGTAATTAAGTTAGTTTTGATTAAATACTTTTAGCACATCAGCAACCCACTGAACCCACTGCCCACGAAGAAGGAAGAACTGAATTTGCTCTTGAAGGAGCATATATCCCTAAGTTATCGCAGTATGAGGCGAACCGCGTTGAGCACAGCGGTGGCTCTAGCGGTTCAGGCGGCCAAGGTCAGGGATGCTCATTTGGCGGGAACACAACTAATGGTAATATATAGTTGTTTTATGACAAGTTAAACTATTCTTTCCATATTATATTTCGTGCGTTAATCATGTGTTGATTCAAATCCGTGCATTCAATGTTTCAAGCTGCAGATGCAAGCAGTTCCTAGACTGCAAGCCTCTAAACTATGACGGCACCGATGGTGCCGTGGCCTTTGTGCGTTAGACCAAGAAGATGGGTTCTATAATCCGGATGAGCCGATGTTCTTCTGACCAAATGGCCGTGTATGTTACTGGCCTATTAATTGATGAAGCTCTTAGCTGGTGGACCTGATATGCACAAAATGCAACATATAATTTATATCAAACAAGGCATAAAATCAACCCTTTTATGTATAAATGTTGGAAAAAGTGCGTTTCTTTGTATACTTTTGATTTTCAGGAATGAATGAGCTTAAATGTATAATCTATGTTGGTTGTTTTTAAAAACAACTCCAATATATAGCTTTTTACATTGATGATTCTTGATAAGTATAGTAGGTCACATCGAAATGTTTTTTTTTTGAATGTTCTAAACAACATGTATGATTCAGTTGTCTCTAATGTTAACAACGTAGAACGTAGGGTCACATTCCAATTGTGGTTATCTATACATGTAAATAGATGAATACCATCTTCTACCTTCAAAAGTTTATTCGTATGAATATACAATATATATTACCAATTTCAGTTATAAACACATCCTGGTTTCAATTGGAATGTTGCCTTAAACAAGACAACACCTAGTGTAAAGAAGTTAGTCTTAGCATCTTCATCGGCCCATAACAATCTAGTTTGTGCTTTTTCATCATTGGTATTGTACTAGTAATATTAGAATCTGACATACATTTTTTCTTCCGTATAAGCCAATGAACGACCACATTGTCACACACCGACCCGCAGCGGAATAAGAGTCGGGGCATAATTGGGTTATCACCAAAGCTCATGATGTTTTATTAAATTCAAATTACAACTTAAATGTTCAAATCAAATTCATACAAATACAAGGAAATGAAACTAAGTAAAACAATCCAAAGCTTAAACTGATTTATTCTTCTAAGCCCTCCTATGTGTTTCTTGCCTCAACTGGATCACCTGTATCATGTGTAAAATGGGGGAAATTTTGGGTCAACAAAAGTTGGCGAGTGAACCTTGTTTAAAAACATTGTTATTGATTTCTTGTTGTATTTAATATTGAAAAGTTGTGCAATATTCATATGTGAGCAAACATATATAAACAAACAATCACAAACCACCTTGAATGAGTATATGACATGAATGATAATGTATTGTGAGGTCAAGGCTCAATCAAACGGAGCCGATCGTATGAAATGTATGATGATGTATGTGAGATCAAGGCTCAATCAAACGGAGCCGATCGAATGAGGCACCTGTACTCAACCCGTCTCCCACGGGGAGCTGATGGGCCTAATGTAATGCATGTACTGAAAATGATAACTTTAATCTAGACATAATCCACACAACAATTGATACATATTGAATACACATTTGATCACGGATATGATGGATGCACAAGTGTTTAAATATAATAAATAATTAAGCGACACATGATACACCCTAAAAATGTGATTAAAACGGGGAATTGGTAGAGATTCACTCACATTGGGTGCGTTCTTTTGATGATGTTGGATGCGCACGAGTTTTGGGATTTGATCGACGAGGAAAACTAACCTAAAATAATAACGAAGTGGTTTGGTAAATAAATGGAGTTTATTTGAGACTAATACTTTTAATTAACAAACTTAATAGGATTTTTAGATTTATTTTTGTGAGTTTAAGGCCATTTCCTAACTTTAAAAATATTATTTTTAAGTATTTTTAAATGGGTTTTTAAATTAAATAAATAAATAAAAAGAAAATAAAAATTGTGACTTTTTGACCGTTGACCGGCCGTTGACCGTTGACCGGACCGTTGACCGGTTGGACTGTGGAAATGTTGTGCGCTGAGTGAGGTTAGAACCCGAGACCTCTCGTACGCGTGCACGCAGCTCTACCAACTGAGCTACGTGTCTAACCCGAAATATTCTCTGTTTTAATTATATATCTATATACTAATTAATTGTTATTTTATTTGAGTTAATATTAAAATGATTTAAAATGGCCGAACCGCTTGCAGGGACCCGGAGTCGAACTCGGGTCCTTCGGTTCGTATGCGCACAGCCCAACCAGTTGGGCTGTGTGTCTAATCTGTTTAAATTACGGTTTATATTATTCTTATACACATGCTGTGAATCGTTCTGATTCAGTTTTAAAAAGGTTGGTTTTAATTCTGAAAGTAGGTACGTTGTAAGATTCGAACTCGTAACGTGCATTGTATGTTTGCACACAGTCCACCGCTGGACTGTGTGTCTAACCCGGTTAAACATTCAGTTTATATTAATCTTATACTCATTTTGACTTCGTCTTCTTCATTTATAACGACACAGACAAAGGTGTCCGACTGTTCTTGCTTAAATCATTCGTCTAACATATAAATGATTGAAATGTAATGGATAAAGAGAGTTTCGGAAACGAATGTACCGAACATGATGTTTTTCTCAGAACTCCGGCAAGGGTCGTCGGCTCTGATTTGTGAATTCCGTCTGAGCGGGTCAATTAATAGCTTTGATCAATGAGATGTGAAATTAAGTGACTAAACAAGAGATATCAGGGAGTTTAGACGATTGTACCGATTTACAGTGTGATTTCAGAATTTCCAGAGATTTTCCGGCGAGTGCAGAATTTCCGGCAACGTCGTCTAGAACCGATTCTGGTTGAAGGATTGAAGTTAGTATAAAACGAAAGAGTCGAGAAATTTACCGATTTGGTGTAAGTCTCGGTTTTCCGGTGAAAGTCCAGCGAGTTCAGAATTTCTCCGGCGAGTGCTAAGACTTCGATAAATTGTGCGATTTTGAGCGAAAAGGTTACCAGAGACTTGAGTGTGAATTTATAGGGAAGAAACAGGATGAATCGAGTCCGAATTTGATCTTGATTCATGGTCAAAACTTTTCCGGCGGTTATGACTGGGATTGCGGGATTAGACATCGGTTATAACCGATGTCGAAGTTAATACACGCGTTCAGTCAAAGGAAAACGGTCGTGATTGGCGAAATCGTCTGTATTTCCGGCGACTGCGGATTGGGCGCGCTGAACTCAGGTTTTGATTTCGAGTTTTATTTTAAGTATTAATTGTTTCAATATAATAACAAAGAAGTCAAGTGGCGGAGTGGTAAGTTGTTTGCTTAACGAACCGCTGACCCGGGTTCGAAACCCGGCAACGGTATTTATTTTTTTTATTCACTATTTCTTTATTTTTATTAATTATGTTTTAAAATTCTATCAATGTTTATTAGTTATGTATCGTTTAAACTTTATATGAACATTAAATACGCAACAAAAATTATAACTGAAATATTCGATTAATAAACAAAGCGTGTTTTGAAAACCCGTTTTTTCGACGGATGTTACAGTATCCCCTACTTTTAGAAATTTCGTCCCGAAATTTAAGTAGTAGTGGTAACAGGAAAAAGATGCGGGTATTTTTCGCACTTTGAGTCTTCACGTTCCCAAGTAAACTCAGGTCCTCGTTTCGACTCCCAGCGTACCCTAACAATTGGAATACGACTTCGTCTTAAACGTTTTTCTCCGAAGTCCATGATCTCTACTAGTCTTTCAATGAAGTTCATAGATTCATCGATCTGAATATCTTCTAGGGGAATATGGAGGTTTTCATCGGCGAGGCACTTCTTTAAGTTTGATACGTGGAATGTGGGGTGAATTCTGTTGAGTTCTTCTGGTAGGTCAAGCTTGTATGCTACAGGTCCTATTCTTTCGAGTATCTTGAAAGGTCCTACGTAGCGTGGTGCTAGCTTGCCCTTCTGGCCAAAACGAACTACTCCCTTCCACGGTGATACTTTTAAAAGTACTTGATCACCAATGTTAAACTCCAAGGGCTTTCGTCGTTTGTCTGCATAACTCTTTTGACGACTTTGTGCCGCTAGAAGATTGTTTCGAATTTGATGGATCTTGTCTGTTGTTTCTTGAATTAATTATGGGCCGGTGATTTGAGCTTCCCCAATTTTGTGCCAACATACTGGTGATCGGCACTTACGACCATATAAAGCTTCGAAAGGAGCCATGCCGATACTCGAATGATAGCTATTGTTGTACGAAAATTCAACTAATGGTATATGAGCGTCCCAATTCCCTTTGAAGTCTATGACACATGCTCGAAGCATGTCTTCAAGAGTTTGGATGGTGCGTTCAAATTTTCCATCAGTTTGAGGATGAAAAGCGGTACTGAGGTCTAATCGTGTACCCAAGGCGGCTTGTACGGCTCGCCATGTTCGTGAAGTGAAATGACCATCACGTCTGAAATGATGCTTAAAGGTACACCATGACGGCTTACGATCTCGCTGATGTAGATACGAGCTAACTTCTCGTTCTTGAAGTCCTCGCGAATCGGAATGAAGTGAGCTGATTTTGTAAGACGATCAATGATTACCCATATAGTGTCATACCCACTGGAGGTGCGAGGTAACCCGGTAATGAAGTCCATGGTTATGTTTTCCCACTTTCATACAGGTATTTCAAGTTGGGTTAGAAGTCCCGAAGGTCTTTGATGTTCAGCTTTTACTTTGGAACAGGTAAGGCACTTGGAAACAAAAACAACAATATCCTTTTTCATGCCAGGCCACCAGTAGGTGTATCGAAGGTCTTGATACATCTTGTCGGCTCCTGGGTGTACAGAGTACCGTATTTTGTGCGCCTCATTCATAAGGAAATCTCGAAGGTTATTGCGATTGGGAATCCATATGCGATTTAGATAGTACAGAATACCGTCGGATTTGGTTTTGATTTTAAGTTCCGCTCCACAAGACAGCTCATCGCGTACGTCGTTTTCTGTTACAGAAACATGTTGAGCTTCTCGGATTCGATCTTTGATGTCGGTTATGATTTGCGAACATAGAAGACGAATGGAGTTCGATAACCTTTTCGACTGAGCGCATCGGCCACCACGTTTGCCTTGCCAGGATGATACCGAATTTCACAGTCGTAGTCGTTAAGAAGTTCGACCCATCTTCGTTGCCTCATATTCAACTCCTTTTGGTTGAAGATATGTTGGAGACTCTTGTGGTCAGTGTATATTTCATACTTGGTACCGTAGAGGTAATGTCTCCATATCTTGAGAGCGAACACAACGGCTCCAAGTTCTAGGTCGTGTGTGGTGTAGTTCTTCTCATGAACTTTGAGTTGCCTAGAAGCATAGGCTATCACTTTTCCTCTTTGCATCAGTACACAGCCTAGTCCTTGCCCTGACGCGTCGCAATATACTACAAAGTCATCACAACCTTCAGGAAGTGTGAGGATAGGTGCGTCACAAAGCTTTTGCTTAAGGGTTTGGAAGGCTTCTTCTTGTTTAGGTCCCCATGTGAAGGGTTTTCCTTTATGAGTCAAAGCCGTGAGTGGTACAGCAATACGGGAGAAATTGGCAATGAAGCGGTGATAGTAACCAGCCAAACCAAGAAATGATCTTATTTCAGTAGGGGTTCGTGGCGCTTGCCATTCCTGTACTGCCTTGATCTTTGAAGGATCGACATGTATTCCCTTTCATTGACGACGCGTCCAAGGAATTGTACTTCCCTTAACCAGAATTCACATTTTGAGAACTTAGCGTACAACTTTTCTGTCCTTAAGAGTGTAAGGATGAGTCGAAGGTGTCGTTCATGATCAGACTTAGACTTTGAGTAGATGAGGATGTCGTCGATGAAGACTATGACAAAGCGGTCGAGGTAGGGTTTGCATACCCTATTCATTAAATCCATAAATACTGCTGGGGCGTTGGTTAAACCAAATGGCATGACCATGAATTCGTAATGACCATATCGAGTTCGGAAGGCGATCTTTGGGACGTCTTCTTCATGTACTCTGAGTTGATGATATCCAGAACGAAGGTCGATTTTTGAAAAACAGGTGGCGCCTTGAAGTTGGTCTAGGAGGTCATCAATGCAAGGTAATGGGTAGCGGTTCTTGACCGTTAACTTGTTGAGTTCTCTGTAGTCGATACACATGCGAAACGTTCCATCTTTCTTCTTCACAAAAAGAACAGGTGCACCCCAAGGCGATGAGCTAGGATGTATAAATCCTTTGTCAGTCAGCTCTTGCAGTTGACTGGCTAGCTCTTGCATTTCGGATGGGGCTAACCTATAAGGAGATTTTGCGACTGGTGTAGCGCCAGGTATAAGATCAATGCGGAATTCAACTTCTCTCATGGGAGGAAGTCCTGAGATGTCGTCGGGAAAGACTTATGAAAATTCTTTCACTACAGGTATATCTTCGAGTTTCTTCTCCTTGTTTCCCTTCTTGACGACGTGAGTTAGGAATGCGACATAGTTCTTGCGGAGATATTTTCGGGCTTGAAGGCAGGACATCAATTTGAGTCCTTTCGAAGGGGTTTCTCCAAAGATTCGTAGAGTCTGACCGTCTGCAAGAGGAATGCGAATGAACTTTTCGCGGCATACTACTTCAGCATGATGTTGGCTGAGCCAGTCCATACCGATTATAATGTCGAAGCTTCCCAACTTCATAGGAATGAGGTCAACTGGAAAATCGTGATCGTTTAGAGTGAGGGTACAACCTCGTATAATAGAGTTTAATGAGACTGGTTTTCCGTCAGCAACTTCCACCGTTAGGGATTCCATGAGATTATCACGAGCTTGGTTGAGGATGGGTTCAAATTCTAAAGACACAAAACTCTTATCCGCGCCAGCATCGAATAACTACCATTGACGAGAAACGTACCGTTAACCACGTTGTTGTCAGCCCTAGCTTGGTTGGCGTTGATGTTGAAAGCTCTTCCTCTAGCAGGTGGAGGAGCTTGGTTAGCTTGGTTTACCGGATTAGCTTGAGCTTGGGCATGAATGATGTTCACCAAGCGTGGACAGGTGTTCCTGAAGTGGTTCGGGTCTCCACAGTTGTAACAAGCCCGCATAGGTTGCATCATGGGGTAGTTGGGTTGGTAGTAGGATTGGGCTACATGTTGGGATTAGCGGTAAGGGCTTGTTGGACTTGAATTACAATGTTGGGTATTACGGCAGCCATTTGTTGAGCGATTAGGGTAGCCATGCGCTCGCGGGCTTTTCTTGCTCTCATCTTCCTACGAGTGAGACTAGAAGACATCTACAAGGAATGCATATCAAGAGTATGAGTTGGATGCTTTTGGGATCATGTGTCGTATTTAGAAATGAACATTTATAAAATAAACATAGCAAAATAAACCTACTACATCCATAGGATGTCTTGGGCTTTGCTCGTAATTGGGCCTTGCATGCCGCCATACTTCACCTTCGTAATCATGTGGGCTCCCATGAATACCGGGTTTTTCATATGGTTCACATGTGTTAGCCTGGTTACGTACACTAAAACTCGGAGAAAATCGAGAAATATGTAACGTATAATATTCGGAACGTGTCCAGGTATGGACACGGTGACACCTCAAAGTGGGGTTAGTTCGAACGACGTTTGGTGTGGCATGCTTTGGCCTAATAGGTCCTTCGTACTCTCATCGTTAGTCCCCAGGTAAGCAAACTGGTCCGTTATATTGGATTTATACGAATGCCAACCTAGACAGGACGTTCCGACTACCGGTACTTGTACCCTTCCGGTTACTACATGCCCGTCGCAGAACTCACTTTGATGAGATTTGAAAATTTGCGACAAAATCTTTGAATAACGAAAGTATGAAGATGATTTGAATATATGAACATTGAAATATGCATGATGAATGTATATGTAAGTATGTATGTTTGACTGTAAGTATAAACAAATATGAAACAAATAAACATCATAAGTTTGCATGTAACCACATAAACAATTAAAATCTAGTCAACTATAGTATAAGCTCTAAGGGTCTAATAACCTATCCTATATCCCTATAGTCATGGCTCTGATACCAATCTGTCACACCCCGACCCGCAGCGGAAAAGGTGACCGGGCATGATTGGGTTTTCATCAAAGCTCATGACATTTATTATAAGGTTTCATATTTATTATTTCAATTTAAAAGAGATCATACAATCATATCAAACAAATACAACATGTTCTATTCATCCTTCTAAACTTGATTATTTTTCTTCTAAGGCAAATTCCTATGTTTTCCTGGCTTCATCCTGTTCACCTGTATCATATGTACAAATGGTTTTTGGATCAACAAAAAGTTGGCGAGTGAACCTTGTTAGAAAACATTTATTAATTTATTTCTGGTTGTATTTAATATGGAAAAATTGTGCAAAATTCATATATGAACAAACATAAATAAACATACAATAACAACAATTAGCATACGATATCAAACAACAACAAACAATAACATACATTAACAACAATTAGCATACGATATCAAACAACAACAAACAATAACATACATTAACAAGCCAACAGCATACAATAACATATCAACTTGCATAAATATATAACATAAATGAAACTGTGCGATCAAGGCTCAATCAAACGGAGCCGATCGTATTGCATGTACTGAAAATGAAAAATGTCTGTGCGATCAAGGCTCAATCAAACGGAGCCGATCGTATTGCATGTACTGAAAATGAAAAATGTCTGTGCGATCAAGGCTCAATCAAACGGAGCCGATCGTATGTTGGCACGCCAGGTTCACGCTCATAATGTAATGGGGAACATGCTCAACGCTCATAATGTAATGGGGAGCGGCGGCCTATGAAATTGCATGTACTGAAAATAATAAATTAAATCTAAACAATAACACTCAAACAGTTTATACAGACTGAATACACATTTATTCATGATAAGATGTATGCACAATGATTTAAATATAATAAATAGTAAGACACATGATACACCCCAAAAACGTGATTTAAACGGGGAATTTGTAGAGATTCACTCACCTTGGGTGCGTTTGGTGAATGATGATGAATGCGCACGAGTTTAGAGGATTGATCGACGAGGAATAACTAACCTAATTAATAATGAAAAGTAAGGTAAATACATGGATTTTATTAACAACTTTAATAGAATTTTTGGATATATTTTTGTGAGTTTTAGGCTATTTTCTAACTTTAAAAATGTTATTTTTAAGTATTTTTAATTGATTTTTAAATAAAATAAATAAACAAAAATAATAAAAAAATATTGACTTTTTGACCGTTGACTTGTTGACCGTTGACCGTTTAACCGGTTTATTGTGTGACTGAAATGCGTTGGGTGAGGCTCGAACCCGAGACCTCCCGTTCGCGTGCACGCAGCTCTACCAACTGAGCTACGTGTCTAACCTGAAATAATTCTGTTTTTAATTATACTTATATACTAATTTAGTTTATTCAAAATTCTTTTATTTTCAAAAACATTTTAAATCCTCGAACCGGTGACACTAACAGGTCTCGAACCCGGGACCTGTGCTTTAACGTGACACACAGTCCACCGCTGGACTGTGTGTCTAACTTGGTTAATATACAACTTTTTATTATACTTAACAACTAACTTGAATTAACCCGGTTCAGTTTTAAACAAAAAGGCATTTTATTACTGCGAAGGTGCGTGTGTCAAGAATCGAACTCGGGACGTATGCGTGTTTTTGTTCGCACACAGTCCACCGCTTGACTGTGTGTCTAACCCGTTCAAAATACCAATTTTAATTATTCTTATAATGTTATCGCAGTTCATCTTCTTCGTTAATTTTTACAGGCAGTAGATTACACCATTATATCTTGTTTAATTCGATTGATAAACATTGTACAGACTAATATGAAATGGCAGAGACGATAATTAGAAGTAAACATACCGGTGAACGATTTATTTAAGAATTCCGGCAAGGTGTCGGTCTCTGTTTTTATGAACTTCAACTGAACAAGACAATTAACCGTTTTGATTAGCTAATCGTGGAATTGAAGTGATAAACAAACGTTAACAGAGTGTTTGAATGTCCTTACCGATTCACAAACTAAAATAAAGATTTCCAGAAATTCTTCGGCGAACTGGAATTATCCGATAGCAGCGTCTGAATTTGATTTCAATTGAAAGGTTTGAGTTAGAAATAGCTTAACAATTGTTAGACTACGACGGTATTGAAAGAATTACCGTTTTGATGAAGAATACGATTTTCCGGCGAACTTGCAGAATTTTCCGGCGAGTAAAATAAACCTTTCTGATGAACTGAAAGTATGACGAAAGTGAAATGGCAGGTTTGTGGAATGTTTCTGAGTCGCGAGAAGATCTTTGATTGCAGTAATTCAGATTATGGAATATCTTCGGTTATAAAACCGATCATCATCAGAATTTAAGTCAATTCAAGTCTGAATTGATTAGAATCGTCGGTGCATCGGTTATAAACCTGAATTCGCGATTATTCAAACGTTTTAGACGGTTGAATAGCCGATTTCGGTTTTCAGTTGGCGCAACCGGTTAATCTGTGTTTGTTTATAAGATTCATTTGTTTCCTAGAGTTGACAGAAAACAAACAAGTGGCGGAGTGGTTATGCGTGTGAGTGTTAAGTCTTTGGAGTTACAACCTGGCTGACCCGGGTTCGAAACCCGGCAGCAGTATTTTATTTTTATTTCATTATTTTTAACAGATTTTCAATAATAAATTTTATATTCTAATATACTTATTAATTATGTATCGTTTAAAATTAATCTGGGCATTAAATACGCAATGAAATTTTTAACTGGTTGTTCGGTTAATAAACGAAGCGGGTTTGGTAAATCCGGTTTTTGGCGGATGTTACATTTAGCTCGAGAAATCTATTGTTGTAGGAAGTATGATCTCCTTCCTTTTGTTTTAGCGAATAGAATTCATCTTCCAACTTCTTGATTTCTCTTCTTGGACAGAAGCGTCTTGTCATTATTTCCCTTAACTCTTCCCATGTTAAGGCCATAGCATCTTCGACTCCTCTCTTACCCTTTTCTGTGTTCCACCAGGTAAGGGCTACCCCAAACAGTCTCCCAGTTGCGTAACGTACCTTGCGATCCTCGGGACAATCGCAATTGAGGAAGGTGTTCTCCATTTCCTCAAACCAGTGGAGGAGAGCAGTGACACCTTCGGTCCCTTCATACTTTGGGGGATCGCAAGACTTGAAGTGTTTGTGTCACACCCCGACCCGCAGCGGAATAAGAGTCGGGGCATAATTGGGTTATCACCAAAGCTCATGATGTTTACTAAAATGTTTCATTATTAAATTCAAATTACAACTTAAATGTTCAAATCAAATTCATATAAATACAAGGAAATGAAACTAAGTAAAACAATCCAAAGCTTAAACTGATTTATTCTTCTAGGCCCTCTTATGTGTTTCTTGCCTCAACTGGATCACCTGTATCATGTGTAAAATGGGGGAAATTTTGGGTCAACAAAAGTTGGCGAGTGAACCTTGTTTAAAAACATTGTTATTGATTTCTTGTTGTATTTAATATTGAAAAGTTGTGCAATATTCATATGTGAGCAAACATATATAAACAAACAATCATAAACCGCCTTGAATGAGTATATGACATGAATGATAATGTATTGTGAGATCAAGGCTCAATCAAACGGAGCCGATCGTATGAAATGTATGATGATGTATGTGAGATCAAGGCTCAATCAAACGGAGCCGATCGAATGAGGCACCTGTACTCAACCCGTCTCCCACGGGGAGCTGATGGGCCTAATGTAATGCATGTACTGAAAATGATAACTTTAATCTAGACATAATCCACACAACAATTGATACATATTGATTACACATTTGATCACGGATATGATGGATGCACAAGTGTTTAAATATAATGAATAATTAAGCGACACATGATACACCCCAAAAATGTGATTAAAACGGGGAATTGGTAGAGATTCACTCACATTGGGTGCGTTCTCTTGATGACGTTGGATGCGCACGAGTTTTTGGGATTGGATCGACGAGGAAAACTAACCTAAAAATAATAACGAAATTGTTCAGTAAATAAATGGATTCTTAGGTTTATTTTTGTGAGTTTAATAACATTTTCTAACTTATATAATATTATTTTTAAGTATTTTTAATTGGTTTTTAAATTAAATAAATAAATAAAAAGAAAATAAAAATTTTGACTTTTTGACCGTTGACCGTTGACCGGACTGTTGACCGGTTGGACTGTGGAAATGTTGTGCGCTGAGTGAGGTTCGAACCCGAGACCTCTCGTACGCGTGCACGCAGCTCTACCAACTGAGCTACGTGTCTAACCCGAAATATTCTCTATTTTAATTATATATATATATATACTAATTAATTGTTATTTTATTTGAGTTAATATTAAAATGATTTAAAATGACCGAACTGCTTGCAGGGACCCGGAGTCGAACTCGGGTCCTTCGGTTCGTATACGCACAGCCCAACCAGTTGGGCTGTGTGTCTAATCTGTTTAAATTACTGTTTTTATTATTCTTATACACATGCTGTGACTCGTTCTGATTCAGTTTTTAAAAGTTGGTTTTAATTCTGAAAGTCGGTATGTTGTAAGATTCGAACTCGTGACGTGCGTTGTATGTTTGCACACAGTCCACCGCTGGACTGTGTGTCTAACCCGGTTAATCATTCAGTTTATATTAATCTTATACTCATTTCGACTTCGTCTTCTTCATTTATAACGACATAGAACAAAAGTGACCGACTGTTCTTGTTTAAATCGGTCATCTATCATATGATTGATTGAATTAAAATGGATAGAGAGAGTTACGAAATCGAATGTACCGCTCAGGATGTCTTCTTCAGAATTCCGGCAAGAGTCGTCGGCTCTGAATTGTGACTTTCGTCTGAGGGGATCAATTAACAGTTTTGATCAACGAATTGTGCATTTAAGTGACTAAATAAGAGATATCAGGGGGTTTAGATGATTGTACCGATTTACAGTGTGATTTCGGAATTTCCAGAGATTTTCCGGCGAGTACAGAATTTCCGGCAACGTCGTCTGGAACCGATTCTGGTTGAAGGATTGAAGTTAGTATATGTCTAACAATGGATTGAAAACGAAAAAGTCGAGAAATTTACCGATTTGGTGTAAGTCTCGTTTTTCCGGTGAAAGTCCGGCGACTGCAGAATGTCTCCGGCGAGTGTTAAGACTTCGAGAAATGGTGCGATTTTGAGCGAAAGGATTATCAGAGACTTGGGTGAGTATTTATAAGGAAGAATCGGTATGAATTGGGTCCGAATTTGGTCTTGATTCGTGGTCAAATTTTCTCCGGCGGTTACGACCGCAATTTACTGTTGGACGTCGGTTATAACCGATGTCGACGTCGGTTATAACGTTATAGTCAAAAGGAATAATGGCTGAACTCGCGGATTGCCGGATTTTCCGGGGATTGCGAGTTCTGCCGCGTTGGAAGTCCGGTTTGAATTCGGATTTCAACTTAAGTATTATTTGTTTCGATATGATAACAAAGAAGTCAAGTCGCGGAGTGGTAAACTGGGTGTTTGTTGAACCGGCTGACCCGGGTTCGAAACCCGGCAGCCTCCTTTATTTTTTTCTTCGTCCGTTTTTATTGTTTATAAATTATAGTTTATAAATTCTAATATATTTATTAATTATGTATTGTTTAAAATTAAAATGAGCATTAAATAAGCAACGAAAATTGTAACTGACTATTCGATTAATAAACGAAGCGGGTTTTGAAACCCGTTTTTCGACGGATGGTACAGTTTGTAGGAGCACTTTTTGGAGGGAGGGTTGTCGACGTTCTGGTCTTCTTGATTGGGAGGGTTGATGGGATTTGCGGTGAGAGCTTGTTGGACTTGAATTACGATGTCAGGAAGCACCGCGGCCATTTGTTTTGCAATTTGGGTGGCCAAGCGTTCGTTTGACCTTCCTGACTTTCTACCTCCACGTAGTTGCCTAGCCGACATCTACAGGAACATACATAGGAAGATTGTGAGTTTAAGAAGTTTTTAGGTGTCATGTGTCGTTAAAAGTAATAAAATAACATAATCCTCAATAATGCAACTACATCCATAGGATGTCTTGGGTTTGCTCATGTTTGGGCCTCCAATGTCCCCCATACCATCGCCTGTATAGTCATGTGGGCCCCCATGACTATTGGCTTAGTAGGATTCACATTGGTGTTGGCGGTTTAACACTCGCATCACCCGAATGAAAACCATGAAATATGATTGCGAGATGTATGGTAGGAGGGTGTCCAGGTATAGACACAATGACAACTCAAAGTGGGGTTAGCTCACACGACGTTTGGTATAGCATGCTTTGGCCTAATAGGTCCTTCGTACTCTCATCGTTAGTCCCCAGGTAGGCAAACTGGTCCTTTATTTTGGATTTATACGAATGCCAAGCCTAGACAGGACTTTCCGACTACCGGTACTCGTACCCTTCCAGTTACTACATGCACGTCATGGGAACTCACTTTGATGTGATTGGAAAATTACAAAAATCGTTGCAAATATCATGGGAATTGTGAGGTGTGTGCTCTCATGGATATGATATGCTATGAGGATATGATTCATGATAAGCATTGTATAATAATATGTACTTATGAACATGCTTGCATAACATTGAATGTAACAATAAACATAAAGCATATAAACATCATGAATTTTGTATGTAACACATAAACAATTTAAAAATTCTAATCAACTATAGTATAGGCTCTAAGGGTCTAATAACCTATCCTATATCCCAATAGTCATGGCTCTGATACCAATCTGTCACACCCCGACCCGCAGCGGAATAAGAGTCGGGGCATAATTGGGTTATCACCAAAGCTCATGATGTTTACTAAAATGTTTCGTATTTATTAAATTCAAATTACAACTTAAATGTTCAAATCAAATTCATACAAATACAAGGAAATGAAACTAAGTAAAACAATCCAAAGCTTAAACTGATTTATTCTTCTAGGCCCTCCTATGTGTTTCTTGCCTCAACTGGATCACCTGTATCATGTGTAAAATGGGGGAAATTTTGGGTCAACAAAAGTTGGCGAGTGAACCTTGTTTAAAAACATTGTTATTGATTTCTTGTTGTATTTAATATTGAAAAGTTGTGCAATATTCATATGTGAGCAAACATATATAAACAAACAATCACAAACCACCTTGAATGAGTATATGACATGAATGATAATGTATTGTGAGATCAAGGCTCAATCAAACGGAGCCGATCGTATGAAATGTATGATGATGTATGTGAGATCAAGGCTCAATCAAACGGAGCCGATCGAATGAGGCACCTGTACTCAACCCGTCTCCCACGGGGAGCTGATGGGCCTAATGTAATGCATGTACTGAAAATGATAACTTTAATCTAGACATAATCCACACAACAATTGATACATATTGAATACACATTTGATCACGGATATGATGGATGCACATGTGTTTAAATATAATAAATAATTAAGCGACACATGATACACCCTAAAAATGTGATTAAAACGGGGAATTGGTAGAGATTCACTCACATTGGGTGCGTTCTTTTGATGATGTTGGATGCGCACGAGTTTTGGGATTTGATCGACGAGGAAAACTAACCTAAAACAATAACGAAGTGGTTCGGTAAATAAGTGGAGTTTATTTGAGACTAATACTTTTAATTAACAAACTTAATAGGATTTTTAGATTTATTTTTGTGAGTTTAAGGCCATTTCCTAACTTTAAAAATATTATTTTTAAGTATTTTTAAATGGGTTTTAAATTAAATAAATAAATAAAAAGAAAATAAAAATTTTGACTTTTTGACCGTTGACCGTTGACCGGACCGTTGGACTGTGGAAATGTTGTGCGCTGAGTGAAGTTCGAACCCGAGACCTCACGTACGCGTGCACGCAGCTCTACCAACTGAGCTACGTGTCTAACCCGAAATATTCTCTGTTTTAATTATATATATATACTAATTAATTGTTATTTTATTTGAGTTAATATTAAAATGATTTAAAATGGCCGAACCGCTTGCAGGGACCCGGAGTCGAACTCGGGTCCTTCGGTTCGTATGCGCACAGCCCAACCAGTTGGGCTGTGTGTCTAATCTGTTTAAATTACGGTTTATATTATTCTTATACACATGTTGTGACTCGTTCTGATTCAGTTTTAAAAAGGTTGGTTTTAATTCTGAAAGTAGGTACGTTGTAAGATTCGAACTCGTGACGTGCATTGTATGTTTGCACACAGTCCACCGCTGGACTGTGTGTCTAACCCGGTTAAACATTCAGTTTATATTAATCTTATACTCATTTTGACTTCGTCTTCTTCATTTATAACGACACAGAAAAAGGTGTCCGACTGTTCTTGCTGAAATCGTTTGTCTAACATATAAATGATTGAAATGTAATGGATAAAGAGAGTTTCGGAAACGAATGTACCGAACAGGATGTTTTTCTCAGAACTCCGGCAAGGGTCGTCGGCTCTGATTTGTGAATTCCGTCTGAGCGGGTCAATTAATAGCTTTGATCAATGAGATGTGAAATTAAGTGACTAAACAAGAGATATCAGGGGGTTTAGACTATTGTACCGATTTACAGTGTGATTTCAGAATTTCCAGAGATTTTCCGGCGAGTGCAGAATTTCCGGCAACGTCGTCTGGAACCGATTCTGGTTGAAGGATTGAAGTTAGTATATGTCTAACAATGGATTGAAAACGAAAGAGTCGAGAAATTTACCGATTTGGTGTAAGTCTCGGTTTTCCGGTGAAAGTTCGGCGAGTTCAGAATTTCTCCGGCGAGTGCTAAGACTTCGATAAATTATGCGATTTTGAGCGAAAAGGTTACCATAGACTTGAGTGTGAATTTATAGGGAAGAAACATGATGAATCGAGTCCGAATTTGATCTTGATTCATGGTCAAAACTTTTCCGGCGGTTATGACTGGGATTGCGGGATTAGACATCAGTTATAACCGATGTCGAAGTTAATACACGCGTTCAGTCAAAGGAAAACGGTCGTGATTGGCGAAATCAAACGGATTAGACATCGTATGTTGGCAACGCCTCGTTCACGCTCATAGGTAATGGGGAACAGCTCAACGCTCATTGGTTATGGGGAGCGGAGGCCTATGATAATGTATGTACTGAAAATGATAAATTTAATCTAAACAATAATCACACAAACAGATGATGCATGTTGAATATACATTTAATCATGAATATGATGGGTGCACAATAGTTTAAATGTAATAAATAATAAGACACATGATACACCCCAAAAACGTGATTAAAACGGGGAATTTGTAGAGATTCACTCACATTGGGTGCGTTCGGTGGATGATGTTGAATGCGCACGAGTTTAGATGATTGATCGACGAGGAATAACTAACCTAATTAATAACGAAAAGGTACGGTAAATAAGCGGATTTTATTAATCAATTTTAGTAGGATTTTTGGATATATTTTTGTGAGTTTAAGGCTATTTTCTAACTTTAAAAACGTTATTTTTAAGTATTTTTAATTGATTTTTAATTTAAATAAATAAATAAAAATAATAAAAAAAATGTTGACTTTTGACCGTTGACTGTTTGACTGTGACTGTTGACTGTTTGACCGGTTCGATCGTGTGTATATATGCGCCGGGCAAGGCTCGAACCCGAGACCTCCCGTACGCGTGCACGCAGCTCTACCAACTGAGCTACGTGTCTAACCCGAAATATTTCTGTTTTTAATTATATTTATACACTATTTACGTTAATCCGAATATCATTTATTTTAAAAAGGGTTTAATTGTATCGACTCGGTGATCCCCACAGGTCTCGAACCGGGACCTGTGGTTTAGTTTGGCACATAGTCCACCGCTGGACTGTGTGTCTAACTTGGTAAATATTCTGGTTTTTATTATACTTAACATCTTACTGCGTATGGATCCGGTTTAGTTTAAAAAAAACATTTTTATTACAGCGAATGTGCGTGTGTCAAGGATCGAACTCGGGACGTATGCGTAGTTATTTGCAAACCGTCCACCACTGGACTGTGTGTCTAACCCGTTCATAATATTGATTTTAATTAATCTTATAACCTAAGCGACTTCGTCTTCTTCGTTCAAAACACAGACCATGGTTAAACCAACTGTTTCTTGTTTAATTCGGTTAACGAATATTATGAGAAATTGAAAGGTATAGAACAGAAGGGTTTGGGGAAAGAATGTACCGAACAGATTGTCTTCTTCAGAAATCCGGCAAAGATCGTCGGCTCTGCTTTGTGAACTCCTTCTGTTCGGATTCAATAATCAGTTTGATTGATTAGATATGAACTTGAATTACTGAGCAACAATTATCAGGATGTTTAGATGATCATACCGTTTAACAGTGTGATTCTGGAAATTCCAGAAATTTTCCGGCGAAAATGGAATATCCGGCAACGTCATCTGGAATAGATTCAGGGTGAGGGATTGATGTTAGTAATAGTCTAACAATGGTTTAAGACAGAAAAGTCGAGGTATTTACCTTGTAGATGAAAGTCTCGGTTTTCCGGCGACTTGCAGAGATTTTCCGGCGAGTGAAATTGATTCAAGAATCGGTGCGATTTTGAGCGAAAAGTTTACCAGAGGCTAGGGTGTGCATTTATAGGGAAAAATATCGACGAATTGGGTCTGATTACCGTCTTGATTCGTTGGTCAATAATTCTCCGGCGGTTACGACTGATGTCGCGGGTTCAGACATCGGTTATAACCGATGTTAGGATTAATTCTTCCATTAAATCGATAGAAACTGTCAATTATTGGTGAAGTCGTCGGGATTTCCGGCGACTGCGAAATGGGCGCGTCAATGACTGAATTTGATTTCTGTGTTTTGTTATTTGAATTAATTGTTTCGATATGTTATCAAATAACACAAGTGGCGGAGTTGTTGGATGAGTGGGAGTTAAGTCATTGGCTGACCCGGGTTCAAATCCCGGCAGCCCTGTTTTATTTTTAATTCTTTTATTTTCACTTTTTAACAATTTTTGCTTTTAAATCCTAATTTGTTTATTAATTATGTATTGTTTAAAATTAAAATTAATCATAAATAAACCACAAAAATTTAAAACTGACTGTTCGATTAATAAACGAAGAGGGTTGTGAAAACCCGTTTTTCGACGGATGTTACAGTATCCCCTACTTTTAGAAATTTCGTCCCGAAATTTAAGTAGTGGCATGTTTGTCTCAAAAGGATGGTGTTTTGATTTGACAATTACATACTTAGAAGGGAGTAAAAGTTTAAATTTTTGTTTGAGGCGGTAACGTTCCTTGTAGGGGTTGAATACCCTGCTACAGGAATCGCTGGTTGATGCCTAAGATAATGAATATTGATAAACAGAGTTGATTGACTAAATATGATTTCATACGCAAGAGTTTTGATATGTTTGGAAAGATAAGAGTATATCCTAAAACAAAACTTCTACTACTAAAACCTACATGGAACTTCTCATAACCGCCTGACAATGCCTCTGATCCTTTGGCAAGAATACTTATATATAGGAAGTACCAGCGGCGTATCCACCATATTCTTGTCAAATTTTCATTGGTTTTATCAGTAGGTTATGATTGGTTCTATGATGTGACTCTAGAACATAAATAAACACAACAACCAATGCCTGAGTCCTAATTCTGATAGTATACATGTTTGAATGATGACAGTTCCTCTCTCGTTTGTTATGATGGAGAGGTTAGTCTATGTAGAAGTGAGACACAGCCCAACTTCTTTAAATAATGAGATTGAAATACGTTGAGATGTATGATGATATGAATGCTAAAATCAGTGAGTATAAAACAAACTTCAACCATGACATTACTAAATCCTACATGGAACTTCTCATAACCGTCTGACAATGCCTCTGATCCTTTGACAAGAACACTTATATACAGGAAGTACCAGCGGCGTATCCACCATATTCTCGTCAAATTTTCATTGGTTTTATCAGTAAGTTATGATTAGTCCTATGTGACTCTAAAACATAAACAAACACAATCAACCAAAACTTGAGTCTTAATTCTGATAGTATACATGTTTGAATGATGACAGTACCTCTCTCGTTTGTTATGACGGAGAGGTTAGTCTATGTAGAAGTGAGACACAACCCAACTTCTTTGCATGATGAGATCGAATTACGTTGAGATGTATGATGATGTGAATGTTAAATCAACGAGTATAAAACAAAACTGAAATAGTAATTCGCATTAAGATCCTTGGATAAATTTCCAATTTATAATTGAGATACGTGAAAATTGAGATAACATAAAGAAAAACATAAAAACTAAGCGGTTGGAGTTGAATCTTGATTTTTTGGTGAAGGAGACTAGTTGGGTGGTTCATTCGGGACGTCATTATCTTCAACAGGATTGGCGTTGATGTTGTAAACTCTTCCTCTTGCTGGTGGCCTAGTGGTTAGGTTTTCTTGATTTGATTGGTTAACTGGGTTTGCTTGAGCTTGGGCGTGTATGATGTTAACCAATCGAGGGCACGTGTTTCTAAAGTGGGTAGGGTCGCCACAATTAAAACAAGCTCGAACATATGGAAACATGGGGTATTGGGGTTGTTGATATGTTTGGATCATGTTTTGAGTAGGGGGTGAGGTTTGGTTTTGAGAGGTGCGGCATGCCTTGCTCAAATGACCACAACGTCCACATTTGCACATAGTCGACAAAGTAAGGTAGATGGATGGTGATAAAAACAGGTGTTACATTGAGGGTGAGGTCCTAGGTAAGGTTTCTTATTTGGGTATGTTGAGTTGGGTGCTACTTGAGTGATTGGGATAGCTTGGAGGGGTATGGCTTGTGAAATTGGTTGGTTGCGTTGGGTGACAGCGAAAAGTTGCCCATCTCGTTTTCTCTTAGAAATGGATCGTGAAGGGGATTCGGTTTGGGTTTATTGAACTTGAACTACAATGTTGGGTATTACGGCAGCCATTTGTTGAGCGATTTGGGCAGCCATACGCTCGCGAGCTTTTCCTGCTCTCATCTTCCTACGAGCGGAATTAGAAGACATCTACAAGGAATACATATCAAGAGTATGAGTTGGATGTTTTTGGGATCATGTGTCGTATTTAGGAATGAACATTCATAAAATAAACATAGCATAATAAATCTACTACATCCATAGGATGTCTTGGGCTTTGCTCGTAATTGGGCTTTGCATGCCGCCATACTTCACCTTCGTAATCATGTGGGCCCCCATGATTACCGGGTTTTTCATATGGTTCGCATGTGTTAGCCTGGTTACGTACACTAAAACCCGGAGAAAATCGAGAAATAAGTATGTAACGTATGATATTCGGAATGTATCCAGGTGTGGACACGGTGACACCTCAAGGTGGGGTTAGTTCGAACGACGTTTGGTGTGGCATGCTTTGGCCTAATAGGTCCTTCGTACTCTCATCGTTAATCCCCAGGTAGGCAAACTGGTCCGTTATATTAGATTTATACGAATGCCAACCTAGACAGGACGTTCCGACTACCGGTACTTGTACCCTTACAGTTACTACATGCCCGTCGCAGAACTCACTTTGATGAGATTTGAAAAATGAAAATGCGACAAAATCTTGAATAACGGAAGTATGAAGATGATTTGAATATGTGAACATTGAAATATGTATGATGAGTGTGTATGTAATTATGTATGTTTGACTGTAAGTATAATCCACTATGTAGACAGAATGTAGTATCGGAAGTGTTTGCATGCATTTGCGTATGTAATAAATATGAAAGAAATAAACATCATGAGTTTGCATATAACCACATAAACAATTAAAATCTAATCAACTATAGTATAGGCTCTAAGGGTCTAATAACCTATCCTATATCCCTATAGTCAAAAGCTCTGATACCAATCTGTCACACCCCGACCCGCAGCGGAAAAAGGTGATCGGGGTATGATTGGGTTTTCATCAAAGCTCATGACATTTATTATAACGTTTCATATTTATTATCACAATTTTAAAGAAGATCATACAATCATAATTACAACATGTTCTATACATCTTTCTAGACTTCATTATTTTCTTCTAAGGCATTTCCTATGTTTTCCTTGCTTCATCCTGTTCACCTTTATCATGTGTAAAAATGGTTTTTGGATCAACAAAAGTTGGCGAGTGAACCTTGTTAGAAAACATTTATTATTTATTTCTTGTTGTATGTAATATAGAAAAATTGTGTAATGATCATATATGAACAAACGTAAATAAACATACAATAACAAACAAATAGCATACAATAACAAACAAATAGCATAAAATAACAAACCACCTTGCATGAATATGTAACATGAATGATAATGTAAATGTTGGCAACGTCTCGTTCACGCTCATAGGTAATGGGGAACGGCTCACGCTCATAGGTAATGGGGAGCAGACGGCCTATGATGAAATGTATGTGTGATCAAGGCTCAATCAAACGGAGCCGATCGTATGTTGGCAACGCCTCGTTCACGCTCATAGGTAATGGGGAACAGCTCAACGCTCATAGGTTATGGGGAGCGGCGGCCTATGATAATGTATGTACTGAAAATGATAAATTTAATCTAAACAATAATCACACAAACAGATGATGCATGTTGAATATACATTTAATCATGAATATGATGGGTGCACAATAGTTTAAATGTAATAAATAATAAGACACATGATACACCCCAAAAACGTGATTAAAACGGGGAATTTGTAGAGATTCACTCACATTGGGTGCGTTCGGTGGATGATGTTGAATGCGCACGAGTTTAGAGGATTGATCGACGAGGAATAACTAACCTAATTAATAACGAAAAGGTACGGTAAATAAGCGGATTTTATTAATCAATTTTAGTAGGATTTTTGGATATATTTTTGTGAGTTTAAGGCTATTTTCTAACTTTAAAAACGTTATTTTTAAGTATTTTTAATTGATTTTTAATTTAAATAAATAAATAAAAATAATAAAAAAAATGTTGACTTTTGACCGTTGACTGTTTGACTGTGACTGTTGACTGTTTGACCGGTTTGATCGTGTGTATATATGCGTCGGGCAAGGCTCGAACCCGAGACCTCCCGTACGCGTGCACGCAGCTCTACCAACTGAGCTACGTGTCTAACCCGAAATATTTCTGTTTTTAATTATATTTATACACTATTTACGTTAATCCGAATATCATTTATTTTAAAAAGGGTTTAATTATATCGACTCGGTGATCCCCACAGGTCTCGAACCCGGGACCTGTGGTTTAGTTTGGCACACAGTCCACCGCTGGACTGTGTGTCTAACTTGGTAAATATTCTGGTTTTTATTATACTTAACATCTTACTGCGTATGGATCTGGTTTAGTTTAAAAAAAACATTTTTATTACAGCGAATGTGCGTGTGTCAAGGATCGAACTCGGGACGTATGCGTATTTATTTGCACACAGTCCACCGCTGGACTGTGTGTCTAACTCGTTCATAATATTGATTTTAATTAATCTTATAACCTAAGCGACTTCGTCTTCTTCGTTCAAAACACAGACCATGGTTAAACCAACTGTTTCTTGTTTAATTCGGTTAACGAATATTATGAGAAATTGAAAGGTATAGAACAGAAGGGTTTGGGGAAAGAATGTACCGAACAGATTGTCTTCTTCAGAAATCCGGCAAAGATCGTCGGCTCTGCTTTGTGAACTCCTTCTGTTCGGATTCAATAATCAGTTTGATTGATTAGATATGAACTTGAATTACTGAGCAACGATTATCAGGAGATGATCATACCGTTTAACAGTGTGATTCTGGAAATTATAGAAATTTTCCAGCGAAAATGGAATATCCGGCAACGTCGTCTGGAATAGATTCAGGGTGAGGGATTGATGTTAGTAATAGTCTAACAATGGTTTAAGACAGAAAAGTCGAGGTATTTACCGTGTAGATGAAAGTCTCGGTTTTCCGGCGACTTGCAGAGATTTTCCGGCGAGTGAAATTGATTCAAGAATCGGTGCGATTTTGAGCGAAAAGTTTACCATAGGCTAGGATGTGCATTTATAGGGAAAAATATCGACGAATTGGGTCTGATTACCGTCTTGATTCGTTGGTCAATAATTCTCCGGCGGTTACGACTGATGTCGCGGGTTCAGACATCGGTTATAACCGATGTTAGGATTAATTATTCCATTAAATCGATAGAAACTGTCAATTATTGGCGAAGTGGTCGGGATTTCCGGCGACTGCGAAATGGGCGCGTCAATGACTGAATTTGATTTCTGTGTTTTGTTATTTGAATTAATTGTTTCGATATGTTATCAAATAAAACAAGTGGCGGAGTGGTTGGATGAGTGGGAGTTAAGTCATTGGCTGACCCGGGTTCGAATCCCGGCAGCCCTGTTTTTATTTTTAATTCTCTTATTTTCACTTTTTAACAATTTTTGCTTTTAAATCCTAATTTTTTATTAATTATGTATTGTTTAAAATTAAAATTAATCATAAATAAACCACAAAAATTTAAAACTGATTGTTCGATTAATAAACGAAGCGGGTTGTGAAAACCCGTTTTTCGACGGATGTTACATTAATAACACACGTTATTGTTGAAAAACGCATGCCATTACACCTTATAAGATATGTCTATAATTTACCCCTCCTAAAAATATGGAATTCCATGTGGCGCACTTTGGTTGTTGCGTACCTTCGCACAATAAAACCCATTTATACTTAAAACTTTCTCTATGTACATATGGGATGGATCATCAGAAACTAAACCCTAACAACTGAACTCTAAAATTAAACCCTAAACGCAAACCATAAAACTAAACTCTAAATCTTAAACGCTAAACCCTAAATATATTTGATTAGGGCTCAACGAGGGTTTTCAGTGTCTCTGGAATGAGTTCAATCAAAGTTCGTTTAATCACTTTTTCTACGTTTTTTAAATAAAAATCTAGTTATATTATGCATTGATTATTCTGTTGAAATTAACTTCTATTTGTACAATAACGAATCTATCCCTTATCCAAATATTAGTAGCTATCACATGTAGGCTCCGGGATCTTTGCTAAGTGTTTTCTTTTCTTTCTCAAAAAAGAAAAAGAATGAAAAACATTTTTTTTATCACACAACATACATCTATAGTTACATTTTGTCTTTTAAAATCTATTTTACACCAACATTAGAAATAACCAGAAAGTTACTCATTCAAAAAATAAAATGAAATCAAAACTAAACATTACTATCCAGTGTTACCTATTAGGAAGGCAATAATTGATATTAGAAATAACCACAAAGTTACTCATTCAAAAATTCAAAAAATAAAACGAAATCAAGAATAAACATTACTATCCACTGTTACTTATTAGGAAGGTGATAATTGATAATTACATGGTTTTCACAATTTACCTGTACCAATTAAACTCTTCAATTTTATTGTTCTTTTATAGCAATTACCTTTTAATAATAAATAAATTGATTAAAAAAGTATTTATCGTCGTATACCTAGAACAGATCGTCTCGACCTCATTGGTACCTTCTTATCTGTTCTCAAACCATTGGTACCTTCTTATCTCTTCTTAAACCTATAGACCTAATTTATAATTCTAATATTATATAATTTAAAAAATACAGGTCATCAACATGACTTCATTACATCCTTATATAATGCCTCCTCTATACATGTCATCATTACATCCTTATATAATGCCTCCTCTATACATGTCATCAACATGACTTTTCTATTAAAGTTTGAATATTTTAGTATTTGATCAAATGAAATCATCCAGCTTACATTTTTAAATATAAAAATAGGAATTATTAATGGTGTGAAAACACCAAATTAAATGGCATCAAGAAGATAACTACATAAGTGTAAACAATTACATCTTAATTATGATTGTTAATATATAATTGTTACTTATAGAACTTATTGATAATCCATTCTGATAACTAAAAAGATAATTAAAATATTTATCCACACCAAATGTTAGTCGATAAATAAATTATTGTTCGTAAGTTTGGAAACTTAATTAGAAAAAGATTTAATTGCAAACTAGAGAAATATTTTAATTATTGAAATAATTTATGTTAACAAATTTATAAAAATTGTTACTTGGTAACTGTTCATTCTATAGTTTCTTTTCCTCAACCGCCAGAAGTGCAAATAATTAACTCATTTGTCATCATGATATGAGGATTACACAGTTATTTTCGATGTATGTTCGATGAACATGATAAACTGATGCGGTTCTAAGGGTTTAGGTGCCCTGGTCAAGCCTAAAAAACATGCTCCTTTCCCTAGGTCTTAACAAATTAAATAATATAAACTATTTTTTTAAATGATCGTTAAAGTTATAGCAATAAACATAGAAATTAGCAAAATTATGTTATTAGAACGAGTGTATGACATACCATAATAGCTAACCGAGAATCAACCTATCATATATGTCCTTGTAAATCAAGAATCAACCTATCATATTTTTATATTTCTTTTTCACTTTGAACATGTTAGACAAAAGAAAATCGTCTTAGGTTTACCAAACGATCATTCGCATCTATATATAACCAGGAATTTCTAAATTTTTGTGCCCCTTTAAAAAACGTGCCCTGGTCGAACGCTCATATTGCCCCTCCTTAGAGCCTCCCCTGATGATAAATCTTATAAAAACAGCCTAACTAAACTAAGTATAGAAATGGCAACATCTACGTACAACAATAAAAAGATTTAAAAAATTTAATGTATGCGCTTATTACATTTTAAGGTCTGATAACAAGTTTAAACCTTAAATATAGGATTAAACAGCTTCTGATTCCATGCTTTTTAGACTAGAGGGTATGGAGAGGCCAATCATCATGGGGACGGACCGCCACGTCAGCGCCACATCCCCATCCTCAAAAGGAAAGGTTGTATTGTATTTAAAGTTAAAAAAACATTTTTTTTAAGAACGCGTTGCCCCCAACGGATAATTTTTGAAAATGGTGGAAATCTAGAGCGGAAGAAGCGGCAAACGGTGTACGGATGTGCTGGGGTCGGACATAGGGGGCGGTGTGGGGGTCTGGCGCCGGGCATGGGCCGGCCCCCATACCAGTTGGTCTTAATAGTAACTCTTAGATTTTCTTTGAGATAAATACACTAATACTCATATTGTGCAAGATTTGAACTTTAGCCTTTTGATATGTCAAATTATATGTCAGTCTAAATCTCATTACGGATAAATATAAATAATATTTTTATGTAGGAACACTAAATATGTCAACTAATATAGTGTTTAGAATATGATTCTTGATTCCTTCAAGTCCTCGATTTCATCAGTTTTTTATTTCTTTATACAAGAGCTTGTGGTTGTTTGCCAACATGTTTTGAGGGCTTCAAGTATGGTTGATGCAAGTTTATTGTATTCGTTTACTTTTTAATGAATTACAATTACATTTATATTCAACTTTTTTATTTGGTGAAAACTTTCCCACTTTTATTTAAACACAGATTCATAAATATTTTTTTGAAAGGGCAATTAAGTCACTGGATAAGAATCATGTGATGTCTTCAATCGAGTAATGCATCCTCTCCTGCATAACGGTCAGAGTTGGATACATACCCGAGCTACCAAGCCACCAGTTCCGGAGAAAACCGATCCGCCCGGAGGCCCACTGCAATAATACCCGGTTCGGCTCGGTTTCGAATTGGCGACCTACAGAGAAGCCTAGTTCTAAACTTCATTGACACCACCAATATCCTTCAATGTGATGCTAATGGAAGTTGAACTTGGAACCTCAATGAGAGAATCCGAGTTATTAACCACTAAACTAACTTGTCAGAACACAAATTAGTGAATATTAGAAAGATTAAAAAAGAAAATAACAAAAATAATCAATTATTGAGACATTATATAACTCTATCGTATAATATTAGAAACAAATCATCACTATAGACAGATGTTATGCGAAAAAATTGTCGTGTATCACCTTTTGTAACGATCTGAGTTTGATACTTGTGGTTTTTAAACAAAAATAAAAACAAAAAAAAATGTATAATTGAAAGAAAGATAAATGCAAACTCATAAGCAGGAAGATACATCAGCATTTTTTTCCATTGAAATCAAATGATTACTGTTAGGGGTAGAATTTTTAACAATTGTGGATCATGTATCCTAAGTTATGCCTGAATCACAGATCCTCAGGAATGGTGCAGGACGACTAAGGATCACAGATCCTCACTGTTATCATCAAAACCCACCATCAATTTCACCATTTTCGCTGCAAAATACCCACACTAAGGGGTTTTCACATCAAACAAAAAGCTATCATTTTTATTTGTCTTCAGTCGTGAATCAGGTATGATTTCTTGTGTTTTTTTCTTTATATTATTAGTGCCTTAGTGTTTTTGAGTCTAGGTTTGCGTGTTAGGTGTCAGTTTTATCAGTTCTTGTTAGAGTTTAGTGTTTGACGGTTGCGGTTGGGTTGGTTTGTGTTTATGGATTGTTGGAAAGTTGCGAGTGGTATGGTTTGGGATTTTGCTAAATTATCATTAGGATTACAACTTGCGGTTTGAAAACAAAAATTTAGCCGGTTAAAACCTCGTTTCATAAAGAGGAATTTTTCGGCTTAAGTAATTTTTTCGACACAAGAATTTTTAACCTTTAAGAGTTTTGGGACTCAATGTTCAATATGGTCGGCACTTGGTCTTAATTAGGGACAATTAAAGTGCCGGGAGGAGGTAGTGTATATTGAGTTTATACCATGAGTTGGTCTTAGGTTAGGTTGTGCCTTGGTCTAGTCATGGGTTTACTTATATGCGTGTACGAGTATAAGACAACTCGCCCGTACTCAATCTCCATTCGGGCGAGCTTTTGGTCTACAACTCATGCTTTTGTAAGCGGTACCGAATTCTTTCTTTAAACTTTGTTTTCGGAGTCGGTCGCGAACGTAATGCTGTACAATCGTTTTCCCCTTTCGATTTTTTTAGAAAAATAAAAAAAAATTAAAATTTAAAATACCAAAAATAGTTTGTGAAGTACTAATTCTTCGCCTGTTTTGCTTTGATTAAATGTTCTTATAGAGATGTCAGGTGCAGGTTCGTCAAGTGAGCCTAGTGGAAAGAGACGAAGGGAACCCGTACCGCATCCGCAAGGGGACCCGACTCAGGAGATTAATCTTCCGCATCCAGAACATAAGAAGATCAAATATCACGCTGTCGAAAGGATTCTGATATGCAGGGTCTCGAGAACGACAGATCATCCATTGCTTCAGTTTGAAATTGGTTCTAAAGAAAGGAAAAAGTTTGATAAGTTAGTTGGTACATAGTTTTGAGCATCGAACGATTGACTGGGATTGGTTGAATGTTGTGGGTGAGAGGCAGAGGATCGAGAGGTTGTTAGGAGATAGGCTTAGGGTCGCGTTAGACTGTTATTGGCCTCAGTATGAGGAGTTGGTTTTAGAGTTTCACTCGACTTTCCGACATAAGGAGGATGCGTATGCGGAGCGGGATGCAGTCTCGTTTTCATTGGGTAGGATGGTTCATGAGATGACGATTCCGCAGTTCGCTATTATTAGTGGTTTATACACGCAGGATGAGGTCGAGGCACCTGAGTTTTTGACTGGTTTGAGGGGTGTTTATCAGATGCTGTGGGGGTGCAGTTTGGGTAGTGAGGATTTGGCTAGTATGAATCAGATTACTTCAGTTAGGGGCCTTGGTTGATTAACCGCACTTGAACATAAATAAACATGATAAGGGGCCTGGGAACCGGTGTTGAGTTTAGGTGAATCTTATACCTGCAATCATAAGTTAACATGTACTTGGTTTATAATTAAATAATTTAAATTTTGAGATCATATATTTTCTTTGACTATGATTCCGTAGCTTATATCTTTTTCAGAGACGAAAAAAGAGTAAGTGTGGGGATATTTGATACAATACATTTGTTTTCTATGAAAATTTTGTATAATTTTTGAGTCAATTTATATCGTTTCCTGGGTTAGAATTGGTTACTACTGATGGGTTTGTGATTTCAGGTCTCGGGTGTTGAAATTGCTAAAAAGTGAGGAAAATACGCTGAATAAGGAGAAAAACCAAGCACCAGGATGACTACAGTTGAACGGGAATTAACAAAGCAAGAAAAAGCTAGAGAAGTTAAGTGTAGTGTTGCGTGACTATAAGGGGAGTCCACCTTTGCATGACGCGAAGCTATTAAAAAACAATAAAAAATTATACATAGCGCTGCGCTACGCGATGACGAAGTAAAATGCCCTTCGCGCGACTCGAAGGACCTGTTTTCGTAGAAAGTCGTTAGGTTGGAGCTGTATGTTTGCATGGAAACCTATAAATACATCTTATTGAAGATGTCCAACCCTAATCACGAATTGGTAAACACTTGGACGAAAATTCCGAAGCTTTTGGAGCGTTTTCGAAGGAGAAGAAGCACTGGTTGATGGTTGGAAGTGCTAGCATTGTCCGGCTCGTGATTTTATCATTCTGGTTTACTTTTTCTTCACTTTTAATTCTTAATTATGTTTTGTTACCTTGTTAAGACTCTTATTTAGACTTTCATGAATATGATGTCTGGCAAAAAACCTTGTACTACCTAGATTGTGATGAACGGTTTATTAAAGTTGTGATTTTTATTATGGATGCTTGTTTATTATGGATCTTTTATGTTAAGTAGAAAACTTGATTATTGATTCATTGTGCATGCATATCTATAAGTGTTTAATCGTTGTTTATTGCTTCGGGTGATCTTTGGTGAATGTATTTCGCATAATAGGGTCATGCTAGATCATTAACTTGCGTTTTTTTTTTATTTGTTTGGTTAATTGGCCAATATACCAGCATTGTTCTGTTTGCTCACAAGGAGCTCGCGAATTTGTTTTTGAATCCTAGTATTACATACATACATACATACATACGTATGTACGTACGTACGTACGTACATGCATGCATGCATGCATGCATGCATGTATACACACACACACATACATACATACGTACGTACATACACATATATATATAGAGGGGGTGGTTATCGTACAATAGCCCTTTAAAGTGCGATGCGTACGTGATTATCTAAACCACATATCTGATCTAATCCAGGGCTCAATTTAACGTAGTGACATAATACATAGTTAACTATGACTTCATTTACAAAATGGAGGGGGAAGGGCATAAGATTAATCACAATTCAACCTTCAAGATGATTTGCGTCAAAATTGAAGAACAAAGACAAATTCAACCAATTCCATTGATTAGATGCATAACCTCTAATAATCTCAATAATTCACAAGAACAAATTAAATAATTTGTTTATGATTACATTTGACAAGATCAACAGAGTAATAATCTGTAGGTTACATCGTAAGAGATGTTGAAGACGATGGATGTTGTTTTAAAAAAGCATGTTATGATTTTAGAAACGCATGTTCTACTTTGAGAAACATGCGTAATGTTTCAGAAACCCATGCTATGTTTAATATGCGTAATGTTTCAGAAACCCATGCTATGTTTAATAACACATGTTATGTTTACAAAAACGCATGTTATGTTTAATAACACACGTTACTGTTGAAAAACGCATGTCATTACACCTTATAAGATATGCCTGTAATTTACCCCTCCCGAAAAATATGGAATTCCATGTGGCGCACTTTGGTTGTTGCGTACCTTCGCACAATAAAACCCATTTATACTTAAAACTTTCTCTATGTACGTATGGGATGGATCATCAGAAACTAAACCCTAACAACTGAACTCTAAAATTAAAACCTAAACGCAAACCATAAAACTAAACTCTAAATCTTAAACGCTAAACCCTAAATATATTTGATTAGGGCTAAACGAGGGTTTTCAGTGTCTCTGGAATGAGTTCAATCAAAGTTCATTTAATCACTTTTTCTACGTTTTTTAAATAAAAATCTATTTATATTATGCATTGATTATTCTGTTGAAATTAACTTCTATTTGTACAATAACGAATCTATCCCTTATCCAAATATTAGTAGCTATCACATGTAGGCTCCGGGATCTTTGCTAAGTGTTTTCTTTTCTTTCTCAAAAAAGAAAAAGAATGAAAAACATTTTTTTTATCACACAACATACATCTATAGTTACATTTTGTCTTTTAAAATCTATTTTACACCAACATTAGAAATAACCAGAAAGTTACTCATTCAAAAAATAAAATGAAATCAAAACTAAACATTACTATCCAGTGTTACCTATTAGGAAGGCGATAATTGATATTAGAAATAACCAAAAAGTTACTCATTCAAAAATTCAAAAAATAAAATGAAATCAAGAATAAACATTACTATCCAGTGTTACTTATTAGGAAGGTGATAATTGATAATTACATGTTTTCACAATTTACCTGTATCAATTAAACTCTTCAATTTTATTGTTCTTTTATAGCAATTACCTTTTAATAATAAATAAATTGATTAAAAAAGTATTTATCGTCGTATACCTAGAACAGATCATCTCGACCTCATTGGTACCTTCTTATCTGTTCTCAAACCATTGGTACCTTCTTATCTCTTCTTAAACCTATAGACCAAATTTATAATTCTAATATTATATAATTTAAAAAATACAGATGCAGACAACATCCTTATATAATACCTCCTCTATACATGTCATCAACATGACTTTTCTATTAAAGTTTGAATATTTTAGTATTTGATCAAATGAAATCATCCAGCTTACATTTTTAAATATAAAAATAGGAATTATTAATGGTGTGAAAACACAAAATTAAATGGCATCAAGAAGATAACTAGATAAGTGTAAATCTTAATTATGATTGTTAATTTATAATTTTTACTTATAGAACTTATTGATAATCCATTCTGATAACTAAAAAGATAATTAAAATATTTATCCACACCAAATGTTAGTCGATAAATAAATTATTGTTCGTAAGTTTGGAAACTTAATTAGAAAAAGATTTAATTGCAAACTAGGTAAATATTTTAATTATTGAAATAATTTGTGTTTATAAATTTATAAAAAATGTTCCTTGGTAACTGTTCATTCTATAGTTTCTTTTCCTCAACCGCCAGAAGTGCAAATAATTAACTCATTTGTCATCATGATCTAAGGATTACACAGTTATTTTCGATGTATGTTCGATGAACATGATAAACTGATGCGGTTCTAAGGGTTTAGGTGTCCTGGTCGAGTCTAAAAAACATGCTCCTTTCCCTAGGTCTTAACAAATTAAATAATATAAACTATTTTTTTTAAATGATCGTTGAAGTTATAGCAATAAACATAGAAATTAGCAAAATTATGTTATTAGAATGAGTGTATGACATACCGTAATAGCTAACCGAGAATCAACCTATCATATATGTCCTTGTAAATCAAGAATCAACCTATCATATTTTTATATTTCTTTTTCACTTTGAACATGTTACACAAAAGAAAATCGTCTTAGGTTTACCAAACGATCATTCGCATCTATATATAACCAGGAATTTTTAAATTTTTGTGCCCCTTTAAAAAACGAGCCCTGGTCGAACGCTCATATTGCCCCTCCTTAGAGCCTCCCCTGATGATAAATCTTATAAAAACAGCCTAACTAAACTAAGTATAGAAATGGCAACATCTACGTACAACAATAAAAAGATTTAAAAAATTTAATGTATGCGCTTATTACATTTTAAGGTCTGATAACAAGTTTAAACCTTAAATATAGGATTAAACAGCTTCTGATTCCATGCTTTTTAGACTAGAGGGTATGGAGAGGCCAATCATCATGGGGACGGACCGCCACGTCAGCGCCACATCCCCATCCTCAAAAGGAAAGGTTGTATTGTATTTAAAGTTAAAAAAACATTTTTTTAAGAACGCGTTGCCCCCAACGGATAATTTTTGAAAATGGTGGAAATCTGGAGCGGAAGAAGCGGCAAACGGTGTACGGATGTGCTGGGGTCGGACATAGGGGGCGGTGTGGGGGTCCGGCACCGGGCATGGGCCGGCCCCCATACCAGTTGGTCTTAATAGTAACTCTTAGATTTTCTTTGAGATAAATACACTAATACTCATATTGTGCAAGAATTGAACTTTAGCCTTTTGATATGTCAAATTATATGTCAGTCTAAATCTCATTACGGATAAATATAAATAATATTTTTATGTAGGAACACTAAATATGTCAACTAATATAGTGTTTAGAATATGATTCTTGATTCCTTCAAGTCCTCGATTTCATCAGTTTTTTATTTCTTTATACAAGAGCTTGTGGTTGTTTGCCAACATGTTTTGAGGGCTTCAAGTATGGTTGATGCAAGTTTATTGTATTCGTTTACTTTTTAATGAATTACAATTACATTTATATTCAACTTTTTTATTTGGTGAAAACTTTCCCACTTTTATTTAAACACAGATTCATAAATATTTTTTTGAAAGGGCAATTAAGTCACTGGATAAGAATCATGTGATGTCTTCAATCGAGTAATGCATCCTCTCCTGCATAACGGTCAGAGTTGGATACATACCCGAGCTACCAAGCCACCAGTTCCGGAGAAAACCGATCCGCCCGGAGGCCCACTGCAATAATACCCGGTTCGGCTCGGTTTCGAATTGGCGACCTACAGAGAAGCCTAGTTCTAAACTTCATTGACACCACCAATATCCTTCAATGTGATGCTAATGGAAGTTGAACTTGGAACCTCAATGAGAGAATCCGAGTTATTAACCACTAAACTAACTTGTCAGAACACAAATTAGTGAATATTAGAAAGATTAAAAAAGAAAATAACAAAAATAATCAATTATTGAGACATTATATAACTCTATCGTATAATATTAGAAACAAATCATCACTATAGACAGATGTTATGCGAAAAAATTGTCGTGTATCACCTTTTGTAACGATCTGAGTTTGATACTTGTGGTTTTTAAACAAAAATAAAAACAAAAAAAAATGTATAATTGAAAGAAAGATAAATGCAAACTCATAAGCAGGAAGATACATCAGCATTTTTTTCCATTGAAATCAAATGATTACTGTTAGGGGTAGAATTTTTAACAATTGTGGATCATGTATCCTAAGTTATGCCTGAATCACAGATCCTCAGGAATGGTGCAGGACGACTAAGGATCACAGATCCTCACTGTTATCATCAAAACCCACCATCAATTTCACCATTTTCGCTGCAAAATACCCACACTAAGGGGTTTTCACATCAAACAAAAAGCTATCATTTTTATTTGTCTTCAGTCGTGAATCAGGTATGATTTCTTGTGTTTTTTTCTTTATATTATTAGTGCCTTAGTGTTTTTTGAGTCTAGGTTTGCGTGTTAGGTGTCAGTTTTGTCAGTTCTTGTTAGAGTTTAGTGTTTGACGGTTGCGGTTGGGTTGGTTTGTGTTTATGGATTGTTGGAAAGTTGCGAGTGGTATGGTTTGGGATTTTGCTAAATTATCAATAGGATTATAACTTGCGGTTTGAAAACAAAAATTTAGCCGGTTAAAACCTCGTTTCATAAAGAGGAATTTTTCGGCTTAAGTAATTTTTTCGACACAAGAATTTTTAACCTTTAAGAGTTTTGGGACTCAATGTTCAATATGGTCGGCACTTGGTCTTAATTAGGGACAATTAAAGTGCCGGGAGGAGGTAGTGTATATTGAGTTTATACCATGAGTTGGTCTTAGGTTAGGTTGTGCCTTGGTCTAGTCATGGGTTTACTTATATGCGTGTACGAGTATAAGACAACTCGCCCGTACTCAATCTCCATTCGGGCGAGCTTTTGGTCTACAACTCATGCTTTTGTAAGCGGTACCGAATTCTTTCTTTAAACTTTGTTTTCGGAGTCGGTCGCGAACGTAATGCTGTACAATCGTTTTCCCCTTTCGATTTTTTTAGAAAAATAAAAAAAAATTAAAATTTAAAATACCAAAAATAGTTTGTGAAGTACTAATTCTTCGCCTGTTTTGCTTTGATTAAATGTTCTTATAGAGATGTCAGGTGCAGGTTCGTCAAGTGAGCCTAGTGGAAAGAGACGAAGGGAACCCGTACCGCATCCGCAAGGGGACCCGACTCAGGAGATTAATCTTCCGCATCCAGAACATAAGAAGATCAAATATCACGCTGTCGAAAGGATTCTGATATGCAGGGTCTCGAGAACGACAGATCATCCATTGCTTCAGTTTGAAATTGGTTCTAAAGAAAGGAAAAAGTTTGATAAGTTAGTTGGTACATAGTTTTGAGCATCGAACGATTGACTGGGATTGGTTGAATGTTGTGGGTGAGAGGCAGAGGATCGAGAGGTTGTTAGGAGATAGGCTTAGGGTCGCGTTAGACTGTTATTGGCCTCAGTATGAGGAGTTGGTTTTAGAGTTTCACTCGACTTTCCGACATAAGGAGGATGCGTATGCGGAGCGGGATGCAGTCTCGTTTTCATTGGGTAGGATGGTTCATGAGATGACGATTCCGCAGTTCGCTATTATTAGTGGTTTATACACGCAGGATGAGGTCGAGGCACCTGAGTTTTTGACTGGTTTGAGGGGTGTTTATCAGATGCTGTGGGGGTGCAGTTTGGGTAGTGAGGATTTGGCTAGTATGAATCAGATTACTTCAGTTAGGGGCCTTGGTTGATTAACCGCACTTGAACATAAATAAACATGATAAGGGGCCTGGGAACCGGTGTTGAGTTTAGGTGAATCTTATACCTGCAATCATAAGTTAACATGTACTTGGTTTATAATTAAATAATTTAAATTTTGAGATCATATATTTTCTTTGACAATGATTCCGTAGCTTATATCTTTTTCAGAGACGAAAAAAGAGTAAGTGTGGGGATATTTGATACAATACATTTGTTTTCTGTGAAAATTTTGTATAATTTTTGAGTCAATTTATATCGTTTCCTGGGTTAGAATTGGTTACTACTGATGGGTTTGTGATTTCAGGTCTCGGGTGTTGAAATTGCTAAAAAGTGAGGAAAATACGCTGAATAAGGAGAAAAACCAAGCACCAGGATGACTACAGTTGAACGGGAATTAACAAAGCAAGAAAAAGCTAGAGAAGTTAAGTGTAGCGTTGCGTGACTATAAGGGGAGTCCACCTTTGCATGACGCGAAGCTATTAAAAAACAATAAAAAATTATACATAGCGCTGCGCTACGCGATGACGAAGTAAAATGCCCTTCGCGTGACTCGAAGGACCTGTATTCGTAGAAAGTCGTTAGGTTGGAGCTGTATGTTTGCATGGAAACCTATAAATACATCTTATTGAAGATGTCCAACCCTAATCACGAATTGGTAAACACTTGGACGAAAATTCCGAAGCTTTTGGAGCGTTTTCGAAGGAGAAGAAGCACTGGTTGATGGTTGGAAGTGCTAGCATTGTCCGGCTCGTGATTTTATCATTCTGGTTTACTTTTTCTTCACTTTTAATTCTTAATAATGTTTTGTTACCTTGTTAAGACTCTTATTTAGACTTTCATGAATATGATGTCTGGCAAAAAACCTTGTACTACCTAGATTGTGATGAACGGTTTATTAAAGTTGTGATTTTTATTATGGATGCTTGTTTATTATGGATCTTTTATGTTAAGTAGAAAACTTGATTATTGATTCATTGTGCATGCATATCTATAAGTGTTTAATCGTTGTTTATTGCTTCGGGTGATCTTTGGTGAATGTATTTCGCATAATAGGGTCATGCTAGATCATTAACTTGCGTTTTTTTTATTTGTTTGGTTAATTGGCCAATATACCAGCATTGTTCTGTTTGCTCACAAGGAGCTCGCGAATTTGTTTTTGAATCCTAGTATTACATACATACATACATACGTATGTACGTACGTACGTACGTACATGCATGCATGCATGCATGCATGCATGTATACACACACACACATACATACATACGTACGTACATACACATATATATATAGAGGGGGTGGTTATCGTACAATAGCCCTTTAAAGTGCGATGCGTACGTGATTATCTAAACCACATATCTGATCTAATCCAGGGCTCAATTTAACGTAGTGACATAATACATAGTTAACTATGACTTCATTTACAAAATGGAGGGGGAAGGGCATAAGATTAATCACAATTCAACCTTCAAGATGATTTGCGTCAAAATTGAAGAACAAAGACAAATTCAACCAATTCCATTGATTAGATGCATAACCTCTAATAATCTCAATAATTCACAAGAACAAATTAAATAATTTGTTTATGATTACATTTGACAAGATCAACAGAGTAATAATCTGTAGGTTACATCGTAAGAGATGTTGAAGACGATGGATGTTGTTTTAAAAAAGCATGTTATGATTTTAGAAACGCATGTTCTACTTTGAGAAACATGCGTAATGTTTCAGAAACCCATGCTATGTTTAATATGCGTAATGTTTCAGAAACCCATGCTATGTTTAATAACACATGTTATGTTTACAAAAACGCATGTTATGTTTAATAACACACGTTACTGTTGAAAAACGCATGTCATTACACCTTATAAGATATGCCTGTAATTTACCCCTCCCGAAAAATATGGAATTCCATGTGGCGCACTTTGGTTGTTGCGTACCTTCGCACAATAAAACCCATTTATACTTAAAACTTTCTCTATGTACGTATGGGATGGATCATCAGAAACTAAACCCTAACAACTGAACTCTAAAATTAAAACCTAAACGCAAACCATAAAACTAAACTCTAAATCTTAAACGCTAAACCCTAAATATATTTGATTAGGGCTAAACGAGGGTTTTCAGTGTCTCTGGAATGAGTTCAATCAAAGTTCATTTAATCACTTTTTCTACGTTTTTTAAATAAAAATCTATTTATATTATGCATTGATTATTCTGTTGAAATTAACTTCTATTTGTACAATAACGAATCTATCCCTTATCCAAATATTAGTAGCTATCACATGTAGGCTCCGGGATCTTTGCTAAGTGTTTTCTTTTCTTTCTCAAAAAAGAAAAAGAATGAAAAACATTTTTTTTATCACACAACATACATCTATAGTTACATTTTGTCTTTTAAAATCTATTTTACACCAACATTAGAAATAACCAGAAAGTTACTCATTCAAAAAATAAAATGAAATCAAAACTAAACATTACTATCCAGTGTTACCTATTAGGAAGGCGATAATTGATATTAGAAATAACCAAAAAGTTACTCATTCAAAAATTCAAAAAATAAAATGAAATCAAGAATAAACATTACTATCCAGTGTTACTTATTAGGAAGGTGATAATTGATAATTACATGTTTTCACAATTTACCTGTATCAATTAAACTCTTCAATTTTATTGTTCTTTTATAGCAATTACCTTTTAATAATAAATAAATTGATTAAAAAAGTATTTATCGTCGTATACCTAGAACAGATCATCTCGACCTCATTGGTACCTTCTTATCTGTTCTCAAACCATTGGTACCTTCTTATCTCTTCTTAAACCTATAGACCAAATTTATAATTCTAATATTATATAATTTAAAAAATACAGATGCAGACAACATCCTTATATAATACCTCCTCTATACATGTCATCAACATGACTTTTCTATTAAAGTTTGAATATTTTAGTATTTGATCAAATGAAATCATCCAGCTTACATTTTTAAATATAAAAATAGGAATTATTAATGGTGTGAAAACACAAAATTAAATGGCATCAAGAAGATAACTAGATAAGTGTAAATCTTAATTATGATTGTTAATTTATAATTTTTACTTATAGAACTTATTGATAATCCATTCTGATAACTAAAAAGATAATTAAAATATTTATCCACACCAAATGTTAGTCGATAAATAAATTATTGTTCGTAAGTTTGGAAACTTAATTAGAAAAAGATTTAATTGCAAACTAGGTAAATATTTTAATTATTGAAATAATTTGTGTTTATAAATTTATAAAAAATGTTCCTTGGTAACTGTTCATTCTATAGTTTCTTTTCCTCAACCGCCAGAAGTGCAAATAATTAACTCATTTGTCATCATGATCTAAGGATTACACAGTTATTTTCGATGTATGTTCGATGAACATGATAAACTGATGCGGTTCTAAGGGTTTAGGTGTCCTGGTCGAGTCTAAAAAACATGCTCCTTTCCCTAGGTCTTAACAAATTAAATAATATAAACTATTTTTTTTAAATGATCGTTGAAGTTATAGCAATAAACATAGAAATTAGCAAAATTATGTTATTAGAATGAGTGTATGACATACCGTAATAGCTAACCGAGAATCAACCTATCATATATGTCCTTGTAAATCAAGAATCAACCTATCATATTTTTATATTTCTTTTTCACTTTGAACATGTTACACAAAAGAAAATCGTCTTAGGTTTACCAAACGATCATTCGCATCTATATATAACCAGGAATTTTTAAATTTTTGTGCCCCTTTAAAAAACGAGCCCTGGTCGAACGCTCATATTGCCCCTCCTTAGAGCCTCCCCTGATGATAAATCTTATAAAAACAGCCTAACTAAACTAAGTATAGAAATGGCAACATCTACGTACAACAATAAAAAGATTTAAAAAATTTAATGTATGCGCTTATTACATTTTAAGGTCTGATAACAAGTTTAAACCTTAAATATAGGATTAAACAGCTTCTGATTCCATGCTTTTTAGACTAGAGGGTATGGAGATGCCAATCATCATGGGGACGGACCGCCACGTCAGCGCCACATCCCCATCCTCAAAAGGAAAGGTTGTATTGTATTTAAAGTTAAAAAAACATTTTTTTTTAAGAACGCGTTGCCCCCAACGAATAATTTTTGAAAATGGTGGAAATCTGGAGCGGAAGAAGCGGCAAACGGGGTACGGATGTGCTGGGGTAGGACATAGGGGGCGGTGTGGGGGTCCGGCGCCGGGCATGGGCCGGCCCCCATACCAGTTGGTCTTAATAGTAACTATTAGATTTTCTTTGAGATAAATACACTAATACTCATATTGTGCAAGATTTGAACTTTAGCCTTTTGATATGTCAAATTATATATCTGTCTAAATCTCATTACGGATAAATATAAATAATATTTTTATGTAGGAACACTAAATATGTCAACTAATATAGTGTTTAGAATATGATTCTTGATTCCTTCAAGTCCTCGATTTCATCAGTTTTTTATTTCTTTATACAAGAGCTTGTGGTTGTTTGCCAACATGTTTTGAGGGCTTCAAGTATGGTTGATGCAAGTTTATTGTATTCGTTTACTTTTTTTTGAATTACAATTACATTTATATTCAACTTTTTTATTTGGTGAAAACTTTCCCACTTTTATTTAAACACAGATTCATAAATATTTTTTTGAAAGGGCAATTAAGTCACTGGATAAGAATCATGTGATGTCTTCAATCGAGTAATGCATCCTCTCCTGCATAACGGTCAGAGTTGGATACATACCCGAGCTACCAAGCCACCAGTTCCGGAGAAAACCGATCCGCCCGGAGGCCCACTGCAATAATACCCGGTTCGGCTCGGTTTCGAATTGGCGACCTACAGAGAAGCCTAGTTCTAAACTTCATTGACACCACCAATATCCTTCAATGTGATGCTAATGGGAGTTGAACTTGGAACCTCAAGGAGAGAATCCGAGTTATTAACCACTAAACTAACTTGTCAGAACACAAAATTAGTGAATATTAGAAAGATTAAAAAAGAAAATAACAAAAATAATCAATTATTGAGACATTATATAACTCTATCGTATAATATTAGAAACAAATCATCACTATAGACAGATGTTATGCGAAAAAATTGTCGTGTATCACCTTTTGTAACGATCTGAGTTTGATACTTGTGGTTTTTAGACAAAAATAAAAACAAAAAAAAATGTATAATTGAAAGAAAGATAAATGCAAACTCATAAGCAGGAAGATACATCAGCATTTTTTTCCATTGAAATCAAATGATTACTGTTAGGGGTAGAATTTTTAACAATTGTGGATCATGTATCCTAAGTTATGCCTGAATCACAGATCCTCAGGAATGGTGCAGGACGACTAAGGATCACAGATCCTCACTGTTATCATCAAAACCCACCATCAATTTCACCATTTTCGCTGCAAAATACCCACACTAAGGGGTTTTCACATCAAACAAAAAGCTATCATTTTTATTTGTCTTCAGTCGTGAATCAGGTATGATTTCTTGTGTTTTTTTTCTTTATATTATTAGTGCCTTAGTGTTTTTGAGTCTAGGTTTGCGTGTTAGGTGTCAGTTTTGTCAGTTCTTGTTAGAGTTTAGTGTTTGACGGTTGCGGTTGGGTTGGTTTGTGTTTATGGATTGTTGGAAAGTTGCGAGTGGTATGGTTTGTGATTTTGCTAAATTATCATTAGGATTATAACTTGCGGTTTGAAAACAAAAATTTAGCCGGTTAAAACCTCGTTTCATAAAGAGGAACTTTTCGGCTTAAGTAATTTTTTCGACACAAGAATTTTTAACCTTTAAGAGTTTTGGGACTCAATGTTCAATATGGTCGGCACTTGGTCTTAATTAGGGACAATTAAAGTGCCGGGAGGAGGTAGTGTATATTGAGTTTATACCATGAGTTGGTCTTAGGTTAGGTTGTGCCTTGGTCTAGTCATGGGTTTACTTATATGCGTGTACGAGTATAAGACAACTCGCCCGTACTCAATCTCCATTCGGGCGAGCTTTTGGTCTACAACTCATGCTTTTGTAAGCGGTACCGAATTCTTTCTTTAAACTTTGTTTTCGGAGTCGGCCGCGAACGTAATGCTTTACAATCGTTTTCCCCTTTCGATTTTTTTAGAAAAATAAAAAAAAATTAAAATTTAAAATACCAAAAATAGTTTGTGAAGTACTAATTCTTCGCCTGTTTTGCTTTGATTAAATGTTCTTATAGAGATGTCAGGTGCAGGTTCGTCAAGTGAGCCTAGTGGAAAGAGACGAAGGGAACCCGTACCGCATCCGCAAGGGGACCCGACTCAGGAGATTAATCTTCCGCATCCAGAACATAAGAAGATCAAATATCACGCTGTCGAAAGGATTCTGATATGCAGGGTCTCGAGAACGACAGATCATCCATTGCTTCAGTTTGAAATTGGTTCTAAAGAAAGGAAAAAGTTTGATAAGTTAGTTGGTACATAGTTTTGAGCATCGAACGATTGACTGGGATTGGTTGAATGTTGTGGGTGAGAGGCAGAGGATCGAGAGGTTGTTAGGAGATAGGCTTAGGGTCGCGTTAGACGGTTATTGGCCTCAGTATGAGGAGTTGGTTTTAGAGTTTCACTCGACTTTCCGACATAAGGAGGATGCGTATGCGGAGCGGGATGCAGTCTCGTTTTCATTGGGTAGGATGGTTCATGAGATGACGATTCCGCAGTTCGCTATTATTAGTGGTTTATACACGCAGGATGAGGTCGAGGCACCTGAGTTTTTGACTGGTTTGAGGGGTGTTTATCAGATGCTGTGGGGGTGCAGTTTGGGTAGTGAGGATTTGGCTAGTATGAATCAGATTACTTCAGTTAGGGGCCTTGGTTGATTAACCGCACTTGAACATAAATAAACATGATAAGGGGCCTGGGAACCGGTGTTGAGTTTAGGTGAATCTTATACCTGCAATCATAAGTTAACATGTACTTGGTTTATAATTAAATAATTTAAATTTTGAGATCATATATTTTCTTTGACTATGATTCCGTAGCTTATATCTTTTTCAGAGACGAAAAAAGAGTAAGTGTGGGGATATTTGATACAATACATTTGTTTTCTGTGACAATTTTGTATAATTTTTGAGTCAATTTATATCGTTTCCTGGGTTAGAATTGGTTACTACTGATGGGTTTGTGATTTCAGGTCTCGGGTGTTGAAATTGCTAAAAAGTGAGGAAAATACGCTGAATAAGGAGAAAAACCAAGCACCAGGATGACTACAGTTGAACGGGAATTAACAAAGCAAGAAAAAGCTAGAGAAGTTAAGTGTAGCGTTGCGTGACTATAAGGGGAGTCCACCTTTGCATGACGCGAAGCTATTAAAAAACAATAAAAAATTATACATAGCGCTGCGCTACGCGATGACGAAGTAAAATGCCCTTCGCGCGACTCGAAGGACCTGTTTTCGTAGAAAGTCGTTAGGTTGGAGCTGTATGTTTGCATGGAAACCTATAAATACATCTTATTGAAGATGTCCAACCCTAATCACGAATTGGTAAACACTTGGACGAAAATTCCGAAGCTTTTGGAGCGTTTTCGAAGGAGAAGAAGCACTGGTTGATGGTTGGAAGTGCTAGCATTGTCCGGCTCGTGATTTTATCATTCTGGTTTACTTTTTCTTCACTTTTAATTCTTAATAATGTTTTGTTACCTTGTTAAGACTCTTATTTAGACTTTCATGAATATGATGTCTGGCAAAAAACCTTGTACTACCTAGATTGTGATGAACGGTTTATTAAAGTTGTGATTTTTATTATGGATGCTTGTTTATTATGGATCTTTTATGTTAAGTAGAAAACTTGATTATTGATTCATTGTGCATGCATATCTATAAGTGTTTAATCGTTGTTTATTGCTTCGGGTGATCTTTGGTGAATGTATTTCGCATAATAGGGTCATGCTAGATCATTAACTTGCGTTTTTTTTATTTGTTTGGTTAATTGGCCAATATACCAGCATTGTTCTGTTTGCTCACAAGGAGCTCGCGAATTTGTTTTTGAATCCTAGTATTACATACATACATACATACATACGTATGTACGTACGTACGTACGTACATGCATGCATGCATGCATGTATACACACACACACATACATACATACGTACGTACATACACATATATATATAGAGGGGGTGGTTATCGTACAATAGCCCTTTAAAGTGCGATGCGTACGTGATTATCTAAACCACATATCTGATCTAATCCAGGGCTCAATTTAACGTAGTGACATAATACATAGTTAACTATGACTTCATTTACAAAATGGAGGGGGAAGGGCATAAGATTAATCACAATTCAACCTTCAAGATGATTTGCGTCAAAATTGAAGAACAAAGACAAATTCAACCAATTCCATTGATTAGATGCATAACCTCTAATAATCTCAATAATTCACAAGAACAAATTAAATAATTTGTTTATGATTACATTTGACAAGATCAACAGAGTAATAATCTGTAGGTTACATCGTAAGAGATGTTGAAGACGATGGATGTTGTTTTAAAAAAGCATGTTATGATTTTAGAAACGCATGTTCTACTTTGAGAAACATGCGTAATGTTTCAGAAACCCATGCTATGTTTAATATGCGTAATGTTTCAGAAACCCATGCTATGTTTAATAACACATGTTATGTTTACAAAAACGCATGTTATGTTTAATAACACACGTTACTGTTGAAAAACGCATGTCATTACACCTTATAAGATATGCCTATAATTTACCCCTCCCGAAAAATATGGAATTCCATGTGGCGCACTTTGGTTGTTGCGTACCTTCGCACAATAAAACCCATTTATACTTAAAACTTTCTCTATGTACGTATGGGATGGATCATCAGAAACTAAACCCTAACAACTGAACTCTAAAATTAAAACCTAAACGCAAACCATAAAACTAAACTCTAAATCTTAAACGCTAAACCCTAAATATATTTGATTAGGGCTAAACGAGGGTTTTCAGTGTCTCTGGAATGAGTTCAATCAAAGTTCATTTAATCACTTTTTCTACGTTTTTTAAATAAAAATCTATTTATATTATGCATTGATTATTCTGTTGAAATTAACTTCTATTTGTACAATAACGAATCTATCCCTTATCCAAATATTAGTAGCTATCACATGTAGGCTCCGGGATCTTTGCTAAGTGTTTTCTTTTCTTTCTCAAAAAGAAAAAGAATGAAAAACATTTTTTTTATCACACAACATACATCTATAGTTACATTTTGTCTTTTAAAATCTATTTTACACCAACATTAGAAATAACCAGAAAGTTACTCATTCAAAAAATAAAATGAAATCAAAACTAAACATTACTATCCAGTGTTACCTATTAGGAAGGCGATAATTGATATTAGAAATAACCAAAAAGTTATTCATTCAAAAATTCAATAAATAAAATGAAATCAAGAATAAACATTACTATCCAGTGTTACTTATTAGGAAGGTGATAATTGATAATTACATGGTTTTCACAATTTACCTGTATCAATTAAACTCTTCAATTTTATTGTTCTTTTATAGCAATTACCTTTTAATAATAAATAAATTGATTAAAAAAGTATTTGTTGTCGTATACCCAGAACAGATCGTCTCGACCTCATTGGTACCTTCTTATCTGTTCTCAAACCATTGGTACCTTCTTATCTCTTCTTAAACCTATAGACCAAATTTATAATTCTAATATTATATAATTTAAAAAATACAGATGCAGACAACATCCTTATATAATACCTCCTCTATACATGTCATCAACATGACTTTTCTATTAAAGTTTGAATATTTTAGTATTTGATCAAATGAAATCATCCAGCTTACATTTTTAAATATAAAAATAGGAATTATTAATGGTGTGAAAACACCAAATTAAATGGCATCAAGAAGATAACTAGATAAGTGTAAACAATTACATCTTAATTATGATTGTTAATTTATAATTGTTACTTACAGAATTTTTTGATAATCCATTCTGATAACTAAAAAGATAATTAAAATATTTATCCACACCAAATGTTAGTCGATAAATAAATTATTGTTCGTAAGTTTGGAAACTTAATTAGAAAAAGATTTAATTGCAAACTAGGGAAATATTTAATTATTGAAATAATTTGTGTTTATAAATTTATAAAAATTGTTCCTTGGTAACTGTTCATTCTATAGTTTCTTTTCCTCAACCGCCAGAAGTGCAAATAGTTAACTCGTTTGTCATCATGATCTGAGGATTACATAGTTATTTTTGATGTATGTTCCATGAACATGATAAGCTGATGCGGTTCTAAGCGTTTAGGTGCCCTGGTCGAGCCTAAAAAACATGCTCCTTACCCTAGGTCTTAACAAATTAATAATATAAACTATTTTTTTTAAATGATCGTTAAAGTTATAGCAATAAACATAGAAATTAGCAAAATCATGTTATTAGAATGAGTGTATGACATACCATAATAGCTAACCGAGAATCAACCTATCATATATGTCCTTGTAAATCAAGAATCAACCTATCATATTTTTATATTTCTTTTTCACTTTGAACATGTTAGACAAAAGAAAATCGTCTTAGGTTTACCAAACGATCATTCGCATCTATATATAACCAGGAATTTTTAAATTTTTGTGCCCCTTTAAAAAACGTGCCCTGGTCGAACGCTCATATTGCCCCTCCTTAGAGCCTCCCCTGATGATAAATCTTATAAAAACAGCCTAACTAAACTAAGTATATAAATGGCAACATCTACGTACAACAATAAAATGATTTAAAAAATTTAATGTATGCGCTTATTACATTTTAAGGTCTGATAACAAGTTTAAACCTTAAATATAGGATTAAAGAGCTTATGATTCCATGCTTTTTAGACTAGAGGGTATGGAGAGGCCCATCATCATGAGGACGGACCGTCACGTCAGCGCTACATCCCCATCCTCAAAAGGATGGACCTCCCCCAAAATGAAGGGGGTGGAGGATGGGCATACCCACTTTAATATTAAATTAATTTTTAATTTTTATTAATTTAGTTTTATAAAAACACTACATATATTAAATAAAAATAATCATGAAACAAGATAATTAGATCCACTACATAAAATTTTCGGGCTGAAAGGATTCATGTTTTTTTATAGAAAAGATAAGAGATTTATAAAGTTGATGAGAAGAGTGGGTGGATTTTGTGTGAATGTGGTATAAAAAAATGGGAGTTTTTATTGTATTTAAAGTTAAAAAAACATTTTTTTTAAGAACGCGTTGCCCCCAACGGATAATTTTTGAAAATGGTGTAAATCTGGAGCGGCAGAAGCGGCAAACGGGGTACGGATGTGCTGGGGTCGGACATAGGGGGCGGTGTGGGGGTCCGCCGCCGGGCATGGTCCGGCCCCCATACCAGTTGGTCTTAATAGTAACTCTTAGATTTTCTTTGAGATAAATACACTAATACTCATATTGTGCAAGATTTGAACTTTAGCCTTTTGATATGTCAAATTATACGTCAGTCTAAATATCATTACGGATAAATATAAATAATATTTTTATGTAGGAACACTAAATATGTCAACTAATATAGTGTTTAGAATATGATTCTTGATTCCTTCAAGTCCTCGATTTCATAAGTTTTTTATTTCTTTATACAAGAGCTTGTGGTTGTTTGCCAACATGTTTTGAGGGCTTCAAGTATGGTTGACGCAAGTTTATTGTATTCGTTTACTTTTTATTGAATTACAATTACATTTATATTCAACTTTTTTTTTGGTGAAAACTTTCCCACTTTTATTTAAACACAGATTCATAAATATTTTTTGAAAGGGCAATTAAGTCACTGGTAAGAATCATGTGATATCTTCAATCGAGTAATGCATCCTCTCCTGCATAACGGTCAGAGTGGGATACATACCCGAGCTACCAAGCCACCAGTTCGGAGAAAACCGATCCGCCCGGAGGCCCACTGCAATAATACCCGGTTCAGCTCGTTTCGAATTGGCGACCTACAGAGAAGCCTAGTTCTAAACTTCATTGACACCACCAATATTCTTCAAAGTGATGCTAATGGGAGTTGAACTTGGAACCTCAAGGAGAGAATCTGAGTTATTAACCAATAGACTAACTTGTCAGAACACAAATTAGTGAATATTAGAAAGATTAAAAAAGAAAATAACAAAAATAATCAATCATTGAGACATTATATAACTCTATCGTATAATATTAGAAACAAATCATCACTATAGACAGATGTTATGCGAAAAAATTGTCGTGTATCACCTTTTGTAACGATCTGAGTTTGATACTTGTGGTTTTTAAACAAAAATAAATACAAAAAATGTATAATTGAAAGAAAGATAAATGCAAACTCGTAAGCAGGAAGATACATCAGCATTTTTTTCCATTGAAATCAAATGATTACTGATAGGGGTAGAATTTTTAACAATTGTGGATCATGTATCCTAAGTTATGCCTGAATCACAGATCCTCAGGAATGGTGCAGGACGACTAAGGATCACAGATCCTCACTGTTATCATCAATACCCACCATCAATTTCACCATTTTCGTTGCAAAATACCCACACTAAGGGGTTTTCACATCAAACAAAAAGATATCATTTTTATTTGTCTTCAGTCGCGAATCAGGTATGATTTCTTGTGTTTTTTTCTTTATATTATTAGTGCCTTAGTGTTTTTGAGTCTAGGTTTGCGTGTTAGGTGTCAGTTTTGTCAGTTCTTGATAGAGTTTAGTGTTTGACGGTTGCGGTTGGGTTGGTTTGTGTTTATGGATTGTTGGAAAGTTGCGAGTGGTATGGCTTGGGATTTTGCTAAATTATCATTAGGATTATAACTTGCGGTTTGAAAACAAAAATTTTGCCGGGTAAAACCTCGTTTCATAAAGAGGAATTTTTCGGCTTAAGTAATTTTTTCGACACAAGAATTTTTAACCTTTAAGAGTTTTGGGACTCAATGTTCAATATGGTCGGCACTTGGTCTTAATTAGGGACAATTAAAGTGCCGGGAGGAGGTAGTGTATATTGAGTTTATACCATGAGTTGGTCTTAGGTTAGGTTGTGCCTTGGTCTAGTCATGGGTTTACTTATATGCGTGTACGAGTATAAGACAACTCGCCCGTACTCAATCTCCATTCGGGCGAGCTTTTGGTCTACAACTCATGCTTTTGTAAGCGGTACCGAATTCTTTCTTTAAACTTTGTTTTCGGAGTCGGTCGCGAACGTAATGCTGTACAATCGTTTTCCCCTTTCGATTTTTTTAGAAAAATAAAAAAAATTTAAAATTTAAAATACCAAAAATAGTTTGTGAAGTACTAATTCTTCGCCTGTTTTGCTTTGATTAAATGTTCTAATAGAGATGTCAGGTGTAGGTTCGTCAAGTGAGCCTAGTGGAAAGAGATGAAGGGAACCCGTACCGCATCCGCAAGGGGACCCGACTCAGAAGATTAATCTTCCGCATCCAGAACATAAGAAGATCAAATATCACGCTGTCGAAAGGATTCTGATATGCAGGGTCTCGAGAACGACAGATCATCCATTGCTTCAGTTTGAATTTGGTTCTAAAGAAAGGAAAAAGTTTGATAAGTTAGTTGGTACATAGTTATTTTAGCATCGAACGATTGACTGGGATTGGTTGAATGTTGTGGGTGAGAGGCAGAGGATCGAGAGGTTGTTAGGAGATAGGCTTAGGGTCGCGTTAGGCTATTATTGGCCTCAGTATGAGGAGTTGGTTTTAGAGTTTCACTCGACTTTCCTAAATAAGGAGGATGCGTATGCGGAGCGCGATGCAGTCTCGTTTTCATTGGGTAGGATGGTTCATGAGATGACGATTCCACAGTTCGCTATTATTAGTGGTTTATACACGCAGGATGAGGTCGAGGCACCTGAGTTTTTGACTGGTTTGAGGGGTGTTTATCAGATGCTGTGGGGGTGCAGTTTGGGTAGTGAGGATTTGGCTAGAATGAATCAGATTACTTCAGTTAGGGGCCTTGGTTGATTAACCGCACTTGAACATAAATAAACATGATAAGGAGCCTAGGAACCGGTGTTGAGTTTAGGTGGATCTTATACCTGCAATCATAAGTTAACATGTACTTGGTTTATAATTAAATAATTTAAATTTTGAGATCAGATATTTTCTTTGACTATGATTCCGTAGCCTATATCTTTTTCAGAGACGAAAAAAGAGTAAGTGTGGGGATATTTGATACAATACATCTGTTTTCTGTGTAAATTTTGTATAATTTTTGAGTCAATTTATATCGTTTTCTGGGTTAGAATTGGTTACTACTGATGGGTTTGTGATTTTCAGGTCTCGGGTGTTGAAATTGCTAAAAAGTGAGGAAAATACGCTGAATAAGAAGAAAAACCAAGCACAAGGATGACTACAACTGAACGGGAATTATCTGTCACACCCCGACCCGCAGCGGAATAAGAGTCGGGGCATAATTGGGTTATCACCAAAGCTCATGATGTTTACTAATATGTTTCATATTTATTAAATTCAAATTACAACTTAAATATTCAAATCAAATCCATACAATTACAAGGAATTGAAACTAAGTAAAACAATCCAAAGCTTAATCTGATTTATTCTTCTAGGCCTTCCTATGTGTTTCTTGCCTCAACTGGATCACCTGTATCATGTGTAAAACGGGGGAATATTTTGGGTCAACAAAAGTTGGCGAGTGAACCTTGATAAAACATTGTTAATAATTTCGTGTTCTATTTAATATTGAAAATTTGTGCAATAATCACATGTGAGCAAACATATATATATAACAAACACAAACCACTTTGAATGAGTATATGATATGAATGATGATGACTGTGAGATCAAGGCTCAATCCAACGGAGCCGATCGTATGACATGAATGATGATGTATGTGAGATCAAGGCTCAATCAAACGGAGCCGATCGAATGAGGCACCTGTACTCAACCCGTATCCCACGGGGAGCTGATGGGCCTAATGAAATGCATGTACTGAAAATGATAACTTAAATCTAAACATAATTCACACAACAATTGATACATATTGGATACATATTTGATCACGGATATGATGGATGCACAAGTGTTTAAATATAATAAGGAATTAAACGACACATGATACACCCCAAAATGTGATTAAAACGGGGAATTTGGTAGAGATTCACTCACATTGGGTGCGTTCTTTTGATGACGTTGGATGCGCACGAGTTTTGGGATTTGATCGACGAGGAAAACTAACCTAAATAATAACAAAGTGGTTCGGTAAATAAATAGATCTTAATAGGATTTTTAGATTTATTTTTGTGAGTTTAAGGACATTTTCTAACTTTAAAAATATTATTTTTAAGTATTTTAAATAATTTTCTGATTAAATAAATAAATAAATAAAAATATAAAAAATATAAAAATGTTGACCGTTGACCGTTGACCATTGACCGTTTGACCGGTCGGATTTAGTTTATTTCATGCGCTAAGTGAGGTTCGAACCCGAGACCTCTCGTACGTGTGCACGTAGCTCTACCAACTGAGCTACGTGTCTAACCCGAAATATTCTCTATTTTAATTATATATATATACTAATTAATTGTTATTTTTATTGGGTTGATATTAAAATGATTTAAAATGGCCGAACCGGTTGCAGGGACCCGAAGTCGAACTCGGGTCCTTCGGTTCGTATGCGCACAGCCCAACCAGTTGGGCTGTGTGTCTCATCTGTTTAACTTACGGATTATATTACTCTTATAAACATAATATGACTTGTTCTGATTCAGTTCTAAAAATATTGATTTTATTTCTGAAAGTCGGTACGTTGTATGATTCGAACTCGTGACGTGCGTTTATGATTGCACACAGTCCACCGCTGGACTGTGTGTCTAACCCGGTTAAATATCCAGTTTTAATTAATCTTATACACATTTCGACTTCGGCTTCTTCATTAATAAAGACACAGAACAAAGGTGACCGACTGTTCTTGTTTAAGACGGTCATCTATCATATAATTGATTGGAAGGAATAGGATAAAGAGGGTTACGGAGTTAAATGTACCGATCAGAGTGTCTTTCTCAGATTTCCGGCAAGAGTCGTCGGCTCTGATTTGTGACTTCCGTCTGAGTGAATCAATTAACAGTTTAGTTTCTTGTGTTATGAAATTAAGTTACTGAGTAACAGATATCAAGAGTTTTTAGATGATTATACCGATCCACAGTGAGACCTTGATGTTTCAGTGAAATTCCAGCGAGTGTGGGATTTCCCGGCTGCGTAGTCTGGGACAGATTCTGGTTGGAGGATTTAAGTTAATACATGCCTAATAATGGATTACAAGCAAAAGAGTCGAGAATTTTACCGATTTGAAGTAAGTCTTGGTTTTTCGGTGAAAGTCCGGCGACTGTAAAATATCTCCGGCGAGTGCTAAAGCTTCGAGAGTTTGTGCGATTTTGAGCGAAAAGATTACCAAAGGTTTGGGTGGGTATTTATAAGGAAGAATGAGTATGAATTGAGTCCGAATTTGGTCTTGATTCGTGGTCAAGGTTTCTCCGGCGGTTACGACCGTAATTTACTGTTAGACGTCGGTTATAACCGATGTCGACGTCGGTTATAACGTTATAGTCAACAGGAAAATGGCTAAACTCGCGGATTGCCGGATTTTCCGATGATTGCGAGTTCTGCCGCGCTAAAGTCCGGTTTTTGAATTCGAGTTTTAACTTAAGTATTTTTTGTTTCGTTGTTTGCACAAACGAGTCAAGTGGCGGAGTGGTGTAGTGTTTGTTTGTTGAATCGGCTGACCCGGGTTCGAAACCCGGCAGCTTCCTTTTATTTTTCTTCACTTGTTTTTATTGTTTATTAATGATAGTATTTAAATTCTAATATATTTATTAATTATATATTGTTTAAAATTAAAATGGACAATATTTACGCAACGAAATTTATAACTGACTATTCGATTAATAAACGAAGCGGGTTTTGAAACCCGTTTTTCGACGGATGTTACAGTATCCCTACTTTTAGAAATTTCGTCCCGAAATTTAAGTAGTGGTGGTAACAGGAAAAAGATGCGGGTATTTCTCGCGCATTGAGTCTTCCCTTTCCCAAGTAAAGTCAGGTCCTCGTTTCGACTCCCAGCGTACTCTGACAATTGGAATACGACTTCGTCTTAAACGCTTCTCTCCGAAGTCCATGATTTCTACTGGTCTTTCAATGAAATTCATAGATTCATCGATCTGAATGTCTTCTAGAGGAATATGGAGGTTTTCATCGGCGAGGCACTTCTTCAAGTTTGATACGTGGAATGTGGGATGAATTCTGTTGAGCTCTTCTGGTAGGTCAAGCTTGTATGCTACAGGTCCTACTCTTTCGAGTATCTTGAAAGGTCCTACATAGCGTGGTGCTAGCTTGCCCTTCTGGCCAAAACGAACTACTCCCTTCCACGGTGATACTTTTAAAAGTACTTGATCACCAATGTTAAACTCCAAGGGCTTTCGTCGTTTGTCTGCATAACTCTTTTGACGACTTTGTGCCGCTAGAAGGTTGTTTCGAATTTGATGGATCTTGTCTGTTGTTTCTTGAATTAATTCTGGACTGGTGATTTGTGCTTCTCCAATTTCGTGCCAACATACTGGAGATCGGCACTTACGACCATATAAAGCTTCGAAAGGAGCCATGCCGATACTTGAATGATAGCTATTGTTGTACGAAAATTCAACTAATGGTAGATGAGCGTCCCAGTTCCCTTTGAAGTCTATGACACATGCTCGCAGCATGTCTTCAAGGGTTTGGATGGTGCGTTCAGATTGACCATCAGTTTGAGGATGAAAAGCGGTACTGAGGTCTAATCGTGTACCCAAAGCGGTTTGTACGGCTTGCCATGTTCGTGAAGTGAAACGACCATCACGGTCTGAAATGATGCTTAAAGGTACACCATGACGGCTTACGATCTCGCTGATGTAGATACGAGCTAACTTCTCGTTCTTGAAGTCCTCGCGGATCGGAATGAAGTGAGCTGATTTTGTAAGACGATCAATGATTACCCATATAGTGCCATACCCACTGGAGGTGCGAGGTAACCGGTGATGAAATCCATGGTTATGCTTTCCCACTTCCACACAGGTATTTCGGGTTGGACTAGAAGTCCTGAAGGTCTTTGATGTTCAACTTTTACTTTGGAACATGTAAGGCACTTGGAAACAAAAACAGCGATATCCTTTTTCATGCCCGACCACCAGTAGGTGTATCGTAGGTCTTGATACATCTTGTTGGTTCCTGGGTGTACAGAGTATCGTGTTTTGTGCGCCTCGTTCATAAGGAAATCACGAAGGTTATCGCGATCGGGAATCCATATGCGATTTAGATAGTATAGAATACTGTCATATTTGGTTTCGATTTTGAGTTCTGCTCCACATGACAGTTCATTGCGTACGTCGTTTTCTGTTACAGAAACATGTTGAGCTTCTCAGATTCGATCTTTGATGTCGGTTATAATTTGCGAACATAGAAGACGAATGGCGTTCGCATAACCTTTTCGACTGAGCGCATCGGCCACCACATTTGCCTTGCCAGGATGATACCGAATTTCACAGTCGTAGTCGTTAAGAAGTTCGACCCATCTTCGTTGCCTCATATTCAACTCCTTTTGGTTGAAGATATGTTGGAGACTTTTGTGGTCAGTGTATATTTCACACTTGGTACCGTAGAGGTAATGTCTCCATATCTTGAGAGCGAACACAACGGCTCCAAGTTCCAGGTCGTGAGTGGTGTAATTCTTTTCATGAACTTTGAGTTGCCTAGAAGCATAGGCTATCACTTTTCCTCTTTGCATCAGTACACAACCTAATCCTTGCCCTGACGCGTCGCAATAAACCACGAAGTCATCACAACCCTCAGGGAGTGTGAGGATAGGTGCGTCACAGAGTTTTTGCTTTAGAGTTTGGAAAGCTTCTTCTTGTTTAGGTCCCCATATGAAGGGTTTTCCTTTATGAGTCAAAGCCGTGAGTGGTACAGCAATACGGGAGAAATTGGCGATGAAGCGTCGATAGTAACCAGCCAAACCAAGAAATGACCTTACTTCGGTAGGGGTACGTGGCGCTTGCCATTCCTGCACTGCCTTGATTTTTGAAGGATCAACATGAATTCCCTTGTCATTGACGACGTGTCCAAGGAATTGTACTTCCCTTAACCAGAATTCACATTTCGAGAACTTAGCGTACAGCTTTTCAATCCTTAAGAGTGTAAGGATAAGTCGAAGGTGTCGTTCATGATCGGATTTAGACTTTGAGTAGATAAGAATATCATCGATGAAGACTATAACAAAGCGGTCGAGGTAGGGTTTGCATACCCTATTCATTAGATCCATCAAAACAGCTGGGGCGTTGGTTAAACCAAATGGCATGACCATGAATTCGAAGTGACCATAACGAGTTCGGAAGGTGGTCTTTGGGACGTCTTCTTCATGTACTCTGAGTTGATGATAACCAGAACGAAGGTCGATTTTTGAGAAACAGGTGGCGCCTTGAAGTTGGTTTAGAAGGTCATCGATGCGAGGTAATGGGTAGCGGTTCTTGACCGTTAACTTGTTGAGTTCTCTGTAGTCGATACACATGCGAAACGTTCCATCTTTCTTCTTCACAAAAAGAACAGGTGCACCCCAAGGCGATGAGCTAGGACGTATGAATCCTTTGTCAGTCAGCTCTTGCAGTTGACTAGCCAGCTCTTGCATTTCGGATGGGGCTAACCTATAAGGAGATTTTGCGATTGGTGTAGCGCCAGGTATAAGATCAATACGGAATTCGACTTCTCTCACGGGAGGAAGTCCTGAGATGTCGTCGGGAAAAACTTGTGGGAATTCTTTCACTACAGGTATATCTTCGAGTTTCTTCTCCTTGTTTCCCTTCTTGACGACGTGAGTTAGGAATGCGACATAGTTCTTGCGGAGATATTTTCGGGCTTGAAGGCAGGACATCAATTTGAGTCCTTTCGAAGGGGTTTCTCCAAAGATTCGTAGGGTCTGACCGTCTGCAAGAGGAATGCGAATGAACTTTTCGCGGCATACTACTTCAGCATGATGTTGGCTGAGCCAGTCCATACCGATTATAATGTCGAAACTTCCCAACTTCATAGGAATGAGGTCAACTGGAAAATCGTGATCGTTTAGAGTGAGGGTACAATTTCGTATAATAGAGTTTAATGAGACTGGTTTTCCGTCAGCAACTTCCACCGTTAGAGATTCTATGAGATTATCACGAGTTTGGTTGAGGATAGGTTTAAATTCTAAGGACACAAAACTCTTACCCGCGCCAGTATCGAATAACATGGATGTACCATTGATGAGAAACGTACCGTTAACCACGTTGTTGTTAGCCCTAGCTTGGTTGGCGTTGATGTTGAAAGCTCTTCCTCTAGCAGGTGGGGGAGCTTAGTTAGCTTGGTTTACCGGATTTGCTTGAGCTTGGGCATTAATGATGTTCACCAAGCGTGGACAAGTGTTTCTAAAGTGGTTTGGGTCTCCACAGTTATAGCAAGCTCGCATGGGTTGCATCATGGGGTAGTTGGATTGACAGAAAGGTTGGGCTACGTGTTGTGTAGATGGTAGAAGTAAGGGTTGTTGGGCTTGACCCACTATCTGATGGTGAGTTTGGGTTGAGGGTTGATTGCGGTTCATTCGCTGAAGTGTGCGACAGGTTTGGATGGTGTGACCCGCACGGCCACAGCTGGTGCAATGTTGGCAGGGATGTTCGGGAAGGTGATGGTATTGACAACGGTTGCATTTTGGGTATGGGCCGGAGTATGGCTTTTTGTATGGTGCCGCTGTGGGAGCAATTTGGGTAATTGGTGCGGCAGTGATTGGAGGGTTTGTTTGTGTGACAGCAAAATTTCTGTTGTTTCGTTTCCTCTTACCAGCAAATTTCAAAGAGGAAACGGAATGGTTTGGGGTTTGGGCCTCAATGGGGGCTTTCTTTTTCTCATCCTTGAATTTGCCATTTTGGATGCGATTCTCGGTAAGCTCGGTAGCTAGTTCCATAGCGGCTTCAAGTGTTGCAGGCGAAGTGCTTAGAACCGAGTCTTGAATTTTCGAGGGGAGGCCTCGAATATAGTGTTCAACTAAACGGTACACTGGGGTGAACAAGTTGGGGATCATTTGGTTCAACTCGAGAAATCTTTTGTTGTAGGAAGTATGATCTCCTTCCTTTTGTTTTAGCGAGTGGATTTCATCTTCCAACCTTTTGATTTCGCTTCTTGGACAGAAGCGTCTCGTCATGATTTCCCTTAACTCTTCCCATGTTAAGGCCATAGCATCTTCGATTCCTCTCTTACCCTTTTCTGTGTTCCACCAGGTAAGGGCTACCCCAAACAGTCTCCCAGTTGCGTAACGTACCTTGCGATCCTCGGGACAATCGCAATTGAGGAAAGTGTTCTCCATTTCTTCAAACCAGTGGGGGCCCCCATGACTATTGGCTTAGTAGGATTCACATTGGTGTTGGCGGTTTAACACTCGCATCACCCGAATGAAAACCATGAAATATGATTGCGAGATGTATGGTAGGAGGGTGTCCAGGTGTAGACACAATGACAACTCAAAGTGGGGTTAGCTCCCAAGACGTTTGGTATAGCATGCTTTGGCCTAATAGGTCCTTCGTACTCTCATCGTTAGTCCCCAGGTAGGCAAACTGGTCCTTTATTTTGGATTTATATGAATGCCAAGCCTAGACAGGACGTTCCGACTACCGGTACTAGTACCCTTCCAGTTACTACATGCCCGTCATGAGAACTCACTTTGATGTGATTTGAAAAATACAAAAATCGTTGCAAAAATCATGGGAATTGTGAGGTGTGTGCTCTCATGGATATGATATGTTATGGGGATATGATTCATGATGAGCATTGTATAATAATATGTACTTATGAACATGCTTGCATAACATTGAATGTAACAATAAACATAAAGCATATAAACATCATGAATTTTGTATGTAACGCATAAACAATTTAAAAATTTCTAATCAACTATAGTATAGGCTCTAAGGGTCTAATAACCTATCCTATATCCCTATAGTCATGGCTCTGATACCAATCTGTCACACCCCGACCCGCAGCGGAATAAGAGTCGGGGCATAATTGGGTTATCACCAAAGCTCATGATGTTTACTAATATGTTTCATATTTATTAAATTCAAATTACAACTTAAATATTCAAATCAAATCCATACAATTACAAGGAATTGAAACTAAGTAAAACAATCCAAAGCTTAATCTGATTTATTCTTCTAGGCCTTCCTATGTGTTTCTTGCCTCAACTGGATCACCTGTATCATGTGTAAAACGGGGGAATATTTTGGGTCAACAAAAGTTGGCGAGTGAACCTTGATAAAACATTGTTAATAATTTCGTGTTCTATTTAATATTGAAAATTTGTGCAATAATCACATGTGAGCAAACATATATATATAACAAACACAAACCACTTTGAATGAGTATATGATATGAATGATGATGACTGTGAGATCAAGGCTCAATCCAACGGAGCCGATCGTATGACATGAATGATGATGTATGTGAGATCAAGGCTCAATCAAACGGAGCCGATCGAATGAGGCACCTGTACTCAACCCGTATCCCACGGGGAGCTGATGGGCCTAATGAAATGCATGTACTGAAAATGATAACTTAAATCTAAACATAATTCACACAACAATTGATACATATTGGATACATATTTGATCACGGATATGATGGATGCACAAGTGTTTAAATATAATAAGGAATTAAACGACACATGATACACCCCAAAATGTGATTAAAACGGGGAATTTGGTAGAGATTCACTCACATTGGGTGCGTTCTTTTGATGACGTTGGATGCGCACGAGTTTTGGGATTTGATCGACGAGGAAAACTAACCTAAATAATAACAAAGTGGTTCGGTAAATAAATAGATCTTAATAGGATTTTTAGATTTATTTTTGTGAGTTTAAGGACATTTTCTAACTTTAAAAATATTATTTTTAAGTATTTTAAATAATTTTCTGATTAAATAAATAAATAAATAAAAATATAAAAAATATAAAAATGTTGACCGTTGACCGTTGACCATTGACCGTTTGACCGGTCAGATTTAGTTTATTTCATGCGCTAAGTGAGGTTCGAACCCGAGACCTCTCGTACGCGTGCACGCAGCTCTACCGACTGAGCTACGCGTCTAACCCGAAATATTCTCTGTTTTAATTAAATATATACTAATTAATTGTTATTTTTATTGGGTTGATATTAAGATGATTTAAAATGGCCGAACCGGTTGTAGGGACCCGGAGTCGAACTCGGGTCCTTCGGTTCGTATGCGCACAGCCCAACCAGTTGGGCTGTGTGTCTCATCTGTTTAACTTACGGATTATATTACTCTTATAAACATACTATGACTTGTTCTGATTCAGTTCTAAAAATATTGATTTATTTCTGAAAGTCGGTACGTTGTATGATTCGAACTCGTGACGTGCGTTTATGATTGCACACAGTCCACCGCTGGACTGTGTGTCTAACCCGGTTAAATATCCAGTTTTAATTAATCTTATACACATTTCGACTTCGGCTTCTTCATTAATAAAGACACAGAACAAAGGTGACCGACTGTTCTTGTTTAAGTCGGTCATCTATCATATAATTGATTGGAAGGAATAGGATAAAGAGGGTTACGGAGTTAAATGTACCGATCAGAGTGTCTTTCTCAGATTTCCGGCAAGAGTCGTCGGCTCTGATTTGTGACTTCCGTCTGAGTGAATCAATTAACAGTTTAGTTTCTTGTGTTATGAAATTAAGTTACTGAGTAACAGATATCAAGAGTTTTTAGATGATTATACCGATCGACAGTGAGACCTTGATGTTTCAGTGAAATTCCAGCGAGTGTGGGATTTCCCGGCAGCGTAGTCTGGGACAGATTTTGGTTGGAGGATTTAAGTTAATACATGCCTAATAATGGATTACAAGCAAAAGAGTCGAGAATTTTACCAATTTGAAGTAAGTCTCGGTTTTCCGGTGAAAGTCCGGCGACTGTAAAATATCTCCGGCGAGTGCTAAAGCTTCGAGAGTTTGTGCGATTTTGAGCGAAAAGATTACCAGAGGTTTGGGTGGGTATTTATAAGGAAGAATCAGTATGAATTGAGTCCGAATTTGGTCTTGATTCGTGGTCACGGTTTCTCCGACGGTTACGACCGCAATTTACTGTTAGACGTCGGTTATAAGGTTATAGTCAACAGGAAAATGGCTAAACTCGCGGATTGCCGGATTTTCCGGTGATTGCGAGTTCTGCCGCGCTGAAGTCCGGGTTTTGAATTCGAGTTTTAACTTAAGTATTTTTTGTTTCATTGTTTACACAAACGAGTCAAGTGGCGGAGTGGTGTAGTGTTTGTTTGTTGAATCGGCTGACCCGGGTTCGAAACCCGGCAGCTTCCTTTTATTTTTCTTCACTTGTTTTTATTGTTTATTAATTATAGTTTTTAAATTCTAATATATTTATTAATTATATATTGTTTAAAATTAAAATGGACAATATTTACGCAACGAAATTTATAACTGACTATTTGATTAATAAACGAAGCGGGTTTTGAAACCCGTTTTTCGACGGATGTTACAATAACAAAGCAAGAAAAAGCTAGAGAAGTTAAGTGTAGCGTTGCGTGACTATAAGGGGAGTCCACCTTTGCATGACGCGAAGCTATTAAAAAACAATAAAAAATTATACATAGCGCTGCGCTACGCGATGACGAAGTAAAATGCCCTTCGCGCGACTCGAAGGGCCTGTTTTCGTAGAAAGTCGTTAGGTTGGAGCTGTATGTTTGCATGGAAACCTATAAATACATCTTATTGAAGATGTCCAACCCTAATAACGAATTGGTAAACACTTGGACGAAAATTCCGAAGCTTTTGGAGCGTTTTCGAAGGAGAAGAAGCATTGGTTGATGGTTGGAAGTGCTAGGATTGTCCGGCTCGTGATTTTATCATTCTGGTTTACTTTTTCTTCACTTTTAATTCTTAATAATGTTTTGTTACCTTGTTAAGACTCTTATTTAGACTTTCATGAATATGATGTCTGGCAAAAAACCTTGTACTACCTAGATTATGATGAACGGTTTATTAAAGTTGTGATTTTTATTATGGATGCTTGTTTATTATGGATCTTTTATGTTAAGTAGAAAACTTGATTATTGATTCATTGTGCATGCATATCTATAAGTGTTTAATCATTGTTTATTGCTTCGGGTGATCTTTGGTGAATGTATTTCGCATAATAAGGTCATGCTAGATCATTAACTTGCGTTTTTTTTATTTGTTTGGTTAATTGGCCAATATACCAGCATTGTTCTGTTTGCTCACAAAGAGCTCGCGAATTTGTTTTTGAATCCTAGTATTACATACATACATATGTACATACATACATACATACGTACGTACGTACATGCATGCATGCATACATACATACATACATACATACATACATACACACACACACACATATATACATACATACATACATACATACATACATACATACATACATACGTACACACACATATATATATAGAGGGGGTGGTTATCGTACAATAGCCCCTTAAAGTGCGATGCGTACATGATTATCTAAACCACATATCTGATCTAATCCAGGGCTCAATTTAACGTAGTGACATAATACATAGTTAACTATGACTTCATTTACAAAATGGAGTGGGAAGGGCATAAGATTAATTACAATTCAACCTTCAAGATGATTTGCGTCAAAATTGAAGAACAAAGACAAATTCAACCAATTCCATTGATTAGATGCATAACTTCTAATAATCTCAATAATTCACAAGAACAAATTAAATAATTTGTTTATGATTACATTTGACAAGATCCACAGAGTAATAATCTGTGGGTTACATCGTAAGAGATGTTGAAGACGATGGAGGTTGTTTTTAAAAAAGCATGTTATGATTTTAGAAACGCATGCTCTGCTTTGAGAAACATACTTAATGTTTCAGAAACCCTTGTTATGTTTACAAAAACGCATGTTATGTTTAATAACACACGTTATTGTTGAAAAACGCATGTTATGTTTAATAACACACGTTATTGTTGAAAAACGCATGTCATTACACCTTATAAGATATGCCTATAATTTACCCCTCCTAAAAATATGGAATTCCATGTGGCGCACTTTGGTTGTTGTGTACCTTCGCACAATAAAACCCATTTATACTTAAAACTTTCTCTATGTATGTATAGGATGGATCATGAGAAACTAAACCCTAACAACTAAAATCTAAAATTAAACCCTAAACGCAAACCATAAACCTAAACTCTAAATCTTAAACGCTAAACCCTAAATATATTTGATTAGGGCTCAACGAGGGTTTTCAGTGTCTTTAGAATGAGTTCAATCAAAGTTCATTTAATCACTTTTTCTACGTTTTTAAATAAAAATCTATTTATATTATGCATTGATTATGCTGTTGAAATTAACTTCTATTTGTACATTAACGAATCTATCCCTTATCCAAATATTAGTAGCTATCACATGTAGGCTCCGGGATCTTTGCTAAGTGTTTTCTTTTGTTTCTCAAAAAAGAAAAAGAATGAAAAAACATTTTTTTTATCACACAACATACATCTATAATTACATTTTGTCTTTTAAAATCTATTTTACACCAACATTAGAAATAACCAGAAAGTTACTCATTCAAAAAATAAAATGAAATCAAAACTAAACATTACTATCCAGTGTTACCTATTAGGAAGGCGATAATTGATATTAGAAATAACCAAAAGTTACTCATTCAAAAAATAAAATGAAATCAAGAATAAACATTACTATCCAGTGTTACTTATTAGGAAGGTGATAATTGATAATTACATGGTTTTCACAATTTACCTGTATCAATTAAACTCTTCAATTTTATTGTTCTTTTATAGCAATTACCTTTTAATAATAAATGAATTGATTAAAAAAGTATTTGTTGTCGTATACCCAGAACAGATCGTCTCGACCTCATTGGTACCTTCTTATCTGTTCTCAAACCATTGGTACCTTCTTATCTCTTCTTAAACCTATAGACCAAATTTATAATTCTAATATTATATAATTTAAAAAATACAGATGCAGACAACATCCTTATATAATACCTCCTCTATACATGTCATCAACATGACTTTTCTATTAAAGTTTGAATATTTTAGTATTTGATCAAATGAAATCATCCAGCTTACATTTTTAAATATAAAAATAGGAATTATTAATGGTGTGAAAACACCAAATTAAATGGCATCAAGAAGATAACTAGATAAGTGTAAACAATTACATCTTAATTATGATTGTTAATTTATAATTGTTACTTATAGAACTTATTGATAATCCATTCTGATAACTAAAAAGATAATTAAAATTTTTATCCACACCAAATGTTAGTCGATAAATAAATTATTGTTCGTAAGTTTGGAAACTTAATTAGAAAAAGATTTAATTGCAAACTAGAGAAATATTTTAATTATTGAAATAATTTATGTTAACAAATTTATAAAAATTGTTCCTTGGTAACTGTTCATTCTATAGTTTCTTTTCCTCAACCGCCAGAAGTGCAAATAATTAACTCATTTGTCATCATGATCTGAGGATTACATAGTTATTTTCGATGTATGTTCGATGAACATGATAAACTGAGGCGGTCTTAAGGATTTAGGTGCCCTGGTCGAGCCTAAAAAACATGCTCCTTACTCTAGGTCTTAACAAATTAAATAATTTAAACTATTTTTTTAAATGATGGTTAAAGTTATAGCAATAAACATAGAAATTAGCAAAATCATGTTATTAGAATGAGTGTATGACATACCATAATAGCTAACCGAGAATCAACCTATCATATATGTTCCTTGTAAATCAAGAATCAACCTATCATATTTTTATATTTCTTTTTCACTTTGAACATGTTAGACAAAAGAAAATCGTCTTAGGTTTACCAAACGATCATTCGCATCTATATATAACCAGGAATTTTTAAATTTTTGTGCCCCTTTAAAAAACGTGCCCTGGTCGAACGCTCATATTGCCCCTCCTTAGAGCGTCCCCTGATGATAAATCTTATAAAAACAGCCTAACTAAACTAAGTATATAAATGGCAACATCTACGTACAACAATAAAATGATTTAAAAAATTTAATGTATGCGCTTATTACATTTTAAGGTCTGATAACAAGTTTAAACCTTAAATATTGGATTAAAGAGCTTCTGATTCATGCCTTTTAGACTAGAGGGTATGGATAAGTATCATGTGATGTCTTCAATCGAGTAATGCATCATCTCCTGCATAACGGTCAGAGTTGGATACATACCTGAGCTACCAAGCCACTAGTTCCAGAGAAAACCGATTCGCCCGGAGGCCCACTGCAGTAATACACGGTTCGCTCGGTTTCGAATTGGCGACCTACAGAGAAGCCTAGTTCTAAACTTCATTGACACCACCAATATCCTTCAAAGTGATGCTAATGGGAGTTGAACTTGAAACCTCAAGGAGAGAATCCGAGTTATTAACCACTAGACTAACTTGTCAGAACACAAATTAGTGAATATTAGAAAGATTAAAAAAGAAAAATAGCAAAAATAATCAATTATTATATAACTCTATCGTATAATATTAGAAACAAATCATCACTATAGATAGATGTTATGCGAAAAAATTGTCGTGTATCACCTTTTGTAACGATCTGAGTTTGATACTTGTGGTTTTTAAACAAAAATAAAAACAAACAATTTATAATTGAAAGAAAAATAAATGCAAACTCATAGCAGGAAGATACATCAGTATTTTTTTCCATTGAAATCAAATGATTACTGTTAGGGGTAGAATTTTTAAAATTGTGGATCATGTATCCTAAGTTATGCCTGAATCACAGATCCTCAGGAATGGTGCAGGACGACTAAGGATCACAGATCCTCACTGTTATTCTAGCTAACTAACGATTGTTTCTGTATTATTTAGCCTTGTTTTGCAAGTGCGTTACGAAGAGGACTTGTTCTAACCGGGAATCACGGGGAATATGCTTCTATTTCATGCACGTGCATGAGCTAATAACCGTTAGTGGCGAACGTGGATGCATGGCGGGATTTTCAGATAGTTAATTAAGGATATTTTTAGTTATGTTATGAGGGGTATTGAGCTGAGCATAAAAACACTAGCACATTTTCTGATTACGTACAATACTCCAGACATTCTCTCTTGAACACACACACTAGCAATCGTTGTAACAAGCTCAATACTTCCGAAGTTGTAATCTTTTTTCTTGTAATATAGTTGGTGATCGTAGTTTCCATCACCTGAGGTTTTTTATGCCGGAGATCATTCATTGATCAATGGCGTTTTCCTTGTATAAATCTCTGTGTTCATCATCGTTAACATTTTATATTATAATTGTTCAATACATAAGCACTCAACCCCACAAAATCAGATTTGGTTACATTATCCTTATTGTGATTTTTGACCAAAACAATTACCATTACAATATGATGATTATACAATCTCCCCCTCAGTCTAATCACCCAGAGATCTGTTCATAAAAGAAGAATGTGTGTCAAATGACAAATAGATCTTTAACAGTTAAGATCTATTTATATTAAGTACAAAAGGTCTGTTTGCAATAAGCTAACATTACCCTGATAGTGAAATCTAACATTCAAAATAGAAAAGATTCCACAGATGTTTGCATATGTGGGTATCTAACATCTGATTTAATATACTAAAACTCTGTTACAAGCAAAATAATGTTACATAGATGAAACCGTTGATCTTCAAACTGTTATTGCTTCATATCAAACATCTGTTTGACCTGAACAAATATTTGGTCTTATTGAACATATATTTTCTTCAACATGGCCTTGGCCTTGATCAGTGCTTGGTTCTTCTTCAACAGTGGTTTCCCAGGCTTGAACAAATGTTAACATGTCTTCAACAGATGTTCTAGTTAGTGTTCAAGATTCGCTATCTTTGGGAGGAGAATGTTTCATCTACTGTTTATGTCTATTCTTTTGTAGATCCATTTTGGCTTTTGAATATCATCTATTCTTTTGTAGGTCCAACACCTTTTATTAATTTAGGTATTACATTCAATCATACATGAATATTTGTAGTGTGATATGCACATGATGTATGTTGTGTGTTAACTCTTACCATTTCAGAGGAATAAGTCATATGCAAGTTTGCTGTCCTAGTTCTTATTCATATGAAGGGCTTAAGACAATGAAAAAGTTAGAATGGTAAGGCAAAGGTATTTGAAGATATGTTTATATTTGTACATAACTTAAGTGGTGGTTACCAAAAGAAGAAAATTCCAATTTCATGTTAAGCTCTGCTTGACACTTTAGAAGGAAAAATGGACAATTTGGTGAGATGAAAATGGGTAAGTATGAGATGAAGATTAATTATGTCAAGCGTACACATCAAGCTTCACAATAAGAGACTGCGAATTGTTTGTATTATGAAGCAATGTGACTAAGGATATAATTTTATTTGAAGGAATGATCGCCTGTGATTATCGTTAGGTTAAACAAAAAGATTTATGTAATATAATAAATATGTACATGGACGAGAAATTTTGAAGTATGATGACTTATTGCGAAAGTAATAAAGAGATCGAAAAGAATCTTAAAGCGTGTATTTCCAAACCGTAAGTTTCCTGCGGTGAATAAGTTAATATAGCAAGGACTTCTAAAACTTTGGTTGCTACATATCTATGATTGTTATTTGTAAGGTTTATTATTGTTTGGATAAATAGATGAAAGAAACCATATGATAGGTCATTTTGAACTGAGTTTCCCATCTTATAATTCTCCAGTAACATCATTGTCTAATTTGTTACATTCTCTCATACATAGGCTTTTGTGTCTTGCGAAAATATCAGTACATTAATTTTTATATAATTAGCTAAGCGACTTCCATTATATATACATGTAATGTAGATTACATAATTGGGCAGAAATGTACAATAATTTATATGACACAACACTCAGCATGGGGTTTCATTAGCTAGTGTGAAAAAGATAACTATGGCAACATATATCATTAAGTATGAGAAAAATATTGTCATATTTGCCTTTCCAAATAGTGTTATATGGTATTCTATGAGCTAGTGTGTGCATAATTTACAAAGTAACATATGGTATGTGATGTTTTTAAAGCATTCACTCCGGTCTTTAAGTTGCCTTAAGCTTGTCCAAGCCGTAAGTTTCCTGCGGTATATATAAACACGCACATTCAAGGATCAAGTATTGAAATTTCATGAATACCCCAAAACTAATACGAGATCATTTAGAATCAACAAGAAGCGCACCAAAATCGAGTGTATATCATCTAGAAGTGGTATAAGCAAATTCATGAAGGTCCTTAGGTCATCTTTAAGGTTTTCTTCGTCTTTTGCTTCAGATAAGAGAATCTCGATCATGGTTTTGTTATCAGGAATTAGTTTCAGTGCTACCTGAAAAATTGATTTGAGCAAGTATTTCTTAGTAATGAAATACATAACATGATTCTAACTCCTACATGTAACAGTTTTATATGTTTGAAGCAAACAACCTTATTTGCTCCCTCTTATAGACTATTAGAAACTATACTTGGTACGTTAAATGTGACACTTTAGTTAGATTCTACACTGTTTTATTTTGTCCACATGAGAGATACTAGGTAATAACGAATTCCACATTTATAGGTACTCGGAAGGAGAAATCCAAGGATGGGTAACATAGTAAGAAGTCACAATTGTGACAACAAACAACGAATACATGTGAAGCAGTATTGAACAAAACCGAAAATATTGGTTAATATGTTTGACAATATGTCACAACATGTAGAAGCGAAACCTTATTAATCTTAATCCATTTTGAAAACTTTATCTATGTTTGACACTAAAAAACTTATATAGATAAAGGCCATATATAATTTATCTGTACTTTGTAAGCCGATGAAGAGATCCATCGATGCCATGGTTTTAGAGTAGATTCGTATGCTTCTTCAACGGCTTGCTGCATGTCCACCGCAATATCTTTTTCTATCAACTCCATAAGATTAACAGTAAAGTCTAAAGATCTGTAAAAATGAATCATGCTTAGGATATAATTGACAATATTAATACGGTTATCCTAGCTGTTGCCAAGAAAGGTTATCTGATTATTTACCTACTTAGCCAAAGGAAGGCTTTGCTCGAACTAGTAACTTTTCTGGACGTCCCTTCATTTGCTTCTTTCTTAAGTATCTCCACCACATTTGAATAAAGTTTAGGGTTTGATTCTTGCATCTTTTCCAATCTCTAAGGATCAAGATGAAACATGAACCCCAAGAATATTATGTAAAAAATCAAATTTTCTAGTTTATTTATTGAAAAACTAGTGGGCTACAACGTTTATAAAATTTAATTCTATAGATTGTATTTGTCATGCTGACGAATTTAAAAGTATATTGAATAATTAACTGAGTATTTAGTTCTAAATCATCTAATTTAATACCATGTAGATTCTGGTTAATACTCCCCAAATAATAATCATCAATAATTACTAAAATCTCTACACTTTTATTAACATCGTTAACTTTGTAGGATCTAAATAACTTTTATTCTTTTTATCATTATTTTCAGTGCATTTAGAAATGAAGTTTTTTTTTCCTTACTACAATTTCTAAACACTAATGAGTAGAGTTTATAATATATAGATTACAAACATGATATATTTTACACACATACTTGGATAAATCTGTTGTTTTGGTTACACATCAAATTAGATTAAAAATCTACTGAAATATCTTTTTATTAGGAGTCATATTTTATAGATAATTACCACCAACTTCAACCATCTGTTTGTTGGTTTTTTTGCAAAATGCCAATCAGCTGTAATAAAATATTTTAAAAAGTGCATTATTTACCTTTTTAGAACAAGAGTGTGTAACAAAGTAACATGGGGCAAATCCAAAGATTACCTGTATATTCCGACTGATGTCTTGTCTCAGAACGACCATCGTTGGCCCTATCTTATCTGCATGTAAAAAAAAAACACAAATTTAATGAAACTTTGTGTGATTACTAAAATACAAACTTAAATTAAATACATTTATTTTATATAGATAGATGGATAGAGAGAAACCAAGAAGATGGAGAAGGAAGTTGCAGAGAGAAAGGAAAGGTTTGAGAGGGAGATGAGTATCATTTTCTTGATGATCTGTAGCAACAGGATCATGATGATGATGTTTGAGCTTCGTGACATCTAACAAAGAGAGCTCTTCAATAGCGGATCTTAACTTTGATGAGCTTTGTTTCTCTGTTTCTCTTCTTCTCTTCATCTCTCTCTCTTGATTGACTTATATGAGGTTCTTTAGCTTGTCGTTGTTCAATATATATATATACTAAAGATCAAATAAAAATAAAATTAACGTACAAAACGTAAAAACCGAAGAAAAAGCCAAAAAAAAAAAACACAGTGATATTTTCGTAAATATTTGGTCTTCAAAATTACTCTACAGGATCATTTGTAGAGTGATTTTGGTCTTGTAGAGTAATTTTGTAAAATGTTCTTGTAGAGTAATTTTGATCTTTTGTAGAGTAATTCTGTCAAAATGTTCATGTAGAGTAATTTTGTAAAATGATCATGTAGAGTAATTTTGTTAGCATTTAGTTATGGGGTTTAGCTTTATGGTTTAGTTTTTAGCTTTTAGTTTTTTTTGGGTTGAGGGGGGGGGGGGGTAGGTTTTTTTTAGGGTTTTTTTTTTTTTTTTGGGGGGGGGGGGTGGGTTAGGGCTTTTTTTTATCAAAATTACTCTACAAGAATATTTTACAAAATTACTCTACATGAACATTTTACAAAATAACTCTACAAGACCAAAATCACTCTACAAATGATCCTGTAGAGTAATTTTGATAATTACCCTACGACTATATATTTACGAAAATGCCACCATGTTTTTTTTACTTTTCCTTCAATTTATACGTTTAGTACGTTAATTTTGTTTTCACCAGAACTTTAAGTCTATATATAGAGAGAGAGATGTCAAATTATGTATATATATTGATAAGAATGATATAATATTTAAAGGGTGGGGCCAATACATTAACACGAAAGTAGTTTAATTTTAGATTCTTTAAAGATAAATGGAGTTGAGTTATAATAGTTTAAAATAATGTTTCCAAGAACTGGAATAAACCTTGAACGGTCTCCTTATCATTTCAATGGTTCGACCGGTCCGATTGGTCGTAAGGTGTCGTAAATATTATTAAATTTTAATAGTGTTACATCTGAAAAAAAAATATATATAAAAAACCGGTTCAGCCTTTATCAAAACCGGTTTAACTAGCCGGTTTCCCTATCCAACCGTCGGGTCGCCGGTTCAACCTCCGGTTCATTGTATTTCTGATCCGATACCATGACCCTGGCCGGCTCAACCTCAGCTAGTGATTGTGATTATTGCAAAAAAAAAAACATATCGGTGCTAAAGAGTTTTATGAAACTCTTGGCATGGTTGTTAATATGGTTGGTGTTTCTTAGAAAAGAAAAGATATGATGTTGGAGGCAAAAGAAAGAGAGTGGAAAAAGAAATTCTTCAAAGTGAAATTAAGACAGGAGAAGGATGAAACCAAGTGGTCTCCCTTCCATGAGCCGAAGATACACGATGAGGTTTTTATCATAGAACAATCCTAAGTTTGTTTGGATTATTTCCGAAAGTTGTTGAGGTACTTGCTCTTATTAAAGAAGTGGAGAGAGCATGCAACAATGACCGAATGCAAAAGGTATTCTATTGTATTTTTAAGAAAATTGAATTTGTGTTATATAGATATTTGTTGGACGATATTTTAGGCCTCACAAATGCTCTATCAAAACATCTTTAAAAAAGAGTCAAGACTTATTAGAAGCGGCTAAGTTGATAAACGAGACAAACAAGCATTGAAGAATCTAAGACAAAACGGGTTTGACAAGATGTTGGCAAAAGTGACATCTTTTTGTGATAAAAACGATATTGAGATGTTAGATATGTCCGGAAGGTATGGTAATCATAGAAACCGAAAGAATATCATAACTAATGACATCTTTTTGATGTTGAAGTTTTTAATACAGGTTTGGATATGCAAATTTAAGAACTTGGAAATCGATTCATTGAGGTATCAACTAGTTTGATAAAAAATATGTAAAGTTTAAATCCTTGTAATTCATTTACTAAGTTTTACATATCTAAGATAGTGACATTTTCAAAGATGTATCCAAATGATTTTAGTAAATAAGAAAGGGGGTGCATTTCGGGTGATCTTACAACCTTTTATCACACTACGAAGGAAAATGATAAATCCGCAAAATTGAGTGAATGCTTCACTTTGCTCATGTAATGGAGGAAACCGGAAAGCACGACACTATTCCTTTGGTTTATCGAATATTGAAGTTAGCATTGGTTTGCGATTGGTTGCAACCGCAACCGTTGAAAGACGTTTTTCTAAAATGAAGCTTATCAAGACGGATTTACGTAATCGAATAGGTAGGGAATATTTAAACAATTCTCTGATTTATACGGTTGAAAAAGAAACTTTGGATAAAGTAAAAAAAAAGGATGTAATGGCTCCATTTCATGTTTTCAAAAAACCGAAGCGGAGAAATCTATTAGATATGTGTTTCAATTTATTTATTATGGTGTTTCTATTTTTGTTTAGGTTACGTTGTATGAAATACGGTGAAAAAAGTTTGCACATTACCCGTGAAATTATTTTCTAGATCTGACACTACGTAGAAAAAACAATTATTATCAAATCTAATATTTTTATGTAGTTGGTAGCGAGTTATATTTTAGCAGTTTTTATTTTTATCTTGATTAATTTTATTCATTACGTCTATCCGTATCTGACTATTATAGCAATAAATTATCATATTGATAACCATATCATTAATCAACTATTTACAACTAATGATTGATCATCTAACAATTAGAATATATGTAAACACATATTCAAACAAATGTTAATAGGAATCTCTATTGTTAATATGAATGTATTTTATTAGGATTCTTAAATCCTATATGGGTTTACATGCATTGAACTCATTTTTTTTATTTTTAAATTACCAATTGTTAGTTATAAAATTATTTAATGCTCACTTTTAATATTAATTATTTCTTTTTATGAGTAGTTTTTTTAATAACAGTGTGCTTTGTTGTCTCACTGTTATCATCAGTATTTAGTACTTTTTAATTAAATAAAAAGATATAATATATATTTGTATCTTAAAATAGTATGACTTAATTTGTTGTACGTTTTTGATAATTGTATTTTATTTTAAACTAGGTTATAACCCCGTGTATTACACGGGTTGAATAAATGAATTGTGTATACTAAATAATAAAATAATATATCTTTAAAAACCTCTTTTATTGCACGGGTTGTATAAATATAATTTTATATACTAAAAAAATTATTTAGGAACCATATTGTACGGTTGAATAAATGTAATTTTATATACCAAATAATAAAAAAAGTTATATCTTTAAAACCACTTGTATCACACGAAGTTATTCAAGAAACAAATAAGTAGTTATTTAAGAGATAAAATATATATTATATTTAAAAAAACCTTTAATAAATCTAATTTAAAAAACTAAGACTTTGTTATTGTTTGTAAAATTAATGAATTTTTATTTGTAATTTTGTTTGGTATTATTTTATTATAAAGTGCATATTATATATATAATTATATTATGTCTCAAGTTATTGATGCTATCCAAAATGTTTTTGATATTATATAAATGAGAAGTATACATTAAATTTAAAATAAATAATAATTATCTATAGTTAAGTAGAAGAGATTAAACAAAATAATATTTAGTAGGACAGCTATCTATAATTAATTAAAAGAGATTAAACTAAATAATAGTTATCCATAGGATATTAAACTAAATAATATTTAATAGAAGAGTTATCTATAATTAATTAGAATAAATTAAACTAAAATAATAATTATCTATAAGACATAACTTAATATGATGACAAGTGTCGCATAGGTGGTTTCTTTTATTATATAGTATATAGATAAGCTTCTAATACTGCTGTAACTAAGACCCGTGTGAAAGGGATTGTTGGTGATGTCTTTTATTTTCTAGGTTTTGGTCATCTGTAATAAAATTACTTAACCATTTGATCTGCTTTGATAATCATATTTTCTTATTTTGTAGTTCAGATTTATAAACATGGATTAGATTAAAGCTTTTGAAATCGAAATCTTTGTTTAACCGTTTCTAAAATAAGGGTTTGATTTATCAAAAATGGGTTGATAATGCTTAAATTTGAATGTATTCCAGCTTTCGAAACCACAAACCATATCTCTTTATAAAAGCTCTAATTATAGAATGATACGAAAGATAACCACGAACCATATCTCCTTATAAAAGCTATAATTGTAGAATGATATGAAACGTATAATTATCATGACGCCACACGAATATTTAAACTGGCCACAACTACGAGTGGCGAAGGTTGTGGCTGTTGCGGGTTGGCCAATCTTCGGTGTGTCGAGTCGCAACACCACGTCATAGGTATTACTTCACCATTTTTTCTTCTAATTCTTGATTTTATTTTTGTTTTTTTGTTTGTTTTACATATTTATATTTTGTAGCTTGATAGTAATATATTTGTTTAATATGAAGAATCCCTGCCGCGCGTGAGGATCTTAGTTTTCAGATAAATTTTGAATAGCTTAGTACTTTATCTTATGAAATTATCCAGCTAGAATTTTTTTAAAGTAAGAATAATTAGTCGTGTATATTTTATTTGAGATAAAAGCAATTCATAAAAAGTACGCATGTCATCGATACTAGTTTTTATTAAAGTAGTATTAAGCACCTCCATGTTGTGAGGGGGATGTAAAACCGTGCCAAATAGTATCAATGGCACACCATCACTAGCGACCACCATCTTTGAATTGGCGGCGTGTTAAACAATTAGACCGAAACGTAAACACTGAAAATAATAACTAAGTCGATCTAGGACCCGCACATTATGACGAACTTGTCAACCGGGAAAAAATAGACGACATAAAAATGTTGAACCACACACGCACGTTGTGTCGTGTTAACTCGCAAAACTTAAAACGAAACGTTGAACCACACACAAACTTTGCAACGTGTTAACTGTTAAAAATTAGAACAAAGCGTAAAACGAAAAAATTGCGAAAGATGAAAAGTATAGGGGACAAAGTTAAAAATGAAAAAGTTGTAAGGTTAAACTATAAAAGATAAAAAGTTTTGGGTTAAAAGTAATAATTTAAATAGTTTGGGTTAAAAGTAATTTATTAAATACTTTAGAACTAAAAGTAAAAAAAAAATCAAAATATTTTTGAAAAACTCCCCAAGCATTAGGTACAAACGTAAACATAGAAAATAATAACTAAGTCGATTTAGGACTCCGCACGTTATGACGAACCTGTCAAACGAGAAAAAATAGACGACATAAAAACGTTGAACCATACACGCACGTTGTGTCTGTTAACTCGCAAAACTTATAACGAAACGTTGAACCACACACACACTTTGCACCGTGTTAACTTGTAAAATTAGAACGAAACGAAAAACGAAAACTTTGTGAAAGATGAAAAGTATAGGGGACCAAAGTTACAAATAAAAAGAGTTGTAAGATTTACTTTAAAAGATGAAAAGTTTTGGATTAAAAGTAATAATTCAAATAGTTTAGACAAAAAGTAATTTATCAAATACTTTAGGATTAAAGGTAAAAAGAATTAAAATATTATTAAAAAAACTCCTCAAAAATTAGATAGAATCTTCTATGCGCATATAAGTTACTAATTTATAATATTTTGAAATTTTTAATACACTTCTCCATCTATGTCATCGATACTAGTTTTTATGAAATTGCTAAAAGTTTAATACTTTATCATATGAAAATATCCATCATACATTTTATATTTTAATAGTAAGATTAATTAATGGTGTGAGAACACCCGATGAAATGGCATCAAATTAAGAAAATAAGTGTAAACAGTACCAACTTAACTTTATGATTATTTATAGTTCTTACTTGGACAAAATTGATGGTAATCCATTTTGACAACTATCAATCATATTCAAAATATATTTATTCTCTCCAAAACTAGCCCAAAAATAGGCTCGGTCTATTCTCACACCCTTTTAGTCTATTTCCACACCTCATGCGTTGTTTTTTGGCCTAAGAACAACGCATAGGTATCATGTTATCGACAAACGACAGACACCCGTCAGTCTTTGTCTGTGAGCGAGATCTATGTGTTGCTCTTTGGCCAAAGAGCAGTGCATGGGCATGTGACGTTTTGTTTGAGTTGTTTTTGGGTGTATTTTGACACATAATCTTACACAACTAAAACCTATTTATTCAAACAGAGGTAACAAAATGTTATTTTTTTTGAAAAGTTATAGATTTTAGTGTTTTTTAATTTATATTTAAAATTGTACATTTTTGTTTGAAAAGTTGTAGAGTTGACTTATTATGTTATTGTTTTAACCAATTTAATTGTTACATTGGTTATATATTATTTATTATTTTAACAATTTATAAAACTTCACTTATTATTAAATTACACAAACATGTTTAGTTAAAACATTTGAACAAACATTGTATAAATAAAAGATCAACTCCATAAATATATAATCAGTTTGTACATACAAAACAAAAGTACAACTGAATGTCTAATACATAATAAAAATTAAACTAACATAGGCTAGTCGTCATCCCCTAGCGGTAGTGACTGTGGCAATGGAAGCTCCCCTAATCACCCCCCTCGGTAACTCTATTAGCGTCTGAACCGACCACATCTGATAGCGCTCTGCACGTCAAAGGCGGCGATCGAAGTCCTGAGCGACCGCCTGTGCAGCAAGAAGCAAATAGTCGAAGACGTGCTGTGGAGACTGTGGAGGCGGTGGCTAAGGGGCGACGATGGTGGTAGGAGATCATCATCAGGTTGCTGCTGCTGCTGCGGAGACTGAGGAGGCGTTGGTACACCCAGCCTCAACTCAAGATAAACCGGTATCTCCTTCGGGACAAAAATTTCTCGCATACGAAACCGAAGACCGATGCCCTGGAAGGTGTACGCCATCCACATGGCCAATACCTAATGCAGTCGATCTTATGGCCGTGGACAAGTGGGGGGGGGGTCTGGTTTACACTCTTATACTCCCTACCATTAAGAGTCATTGAAACCACATCCCTGAAATTATTTCCTCTTTTGTTCGATCTTTTAATCACAATGACGTAACCATTGTCCGTTCCCGTTTTTTTGTACCAAATCCACCAACTCATTGCGTGACGAAAAGGTCCGGTCTGTCTCAAGTGAAAATTTAATCGGGTAAGAGCCTTCCTCATCAACTAACAGCTCCTCCTACTCACCACCGTATCCCTAATCCGAATAGTCTTGCTATACAAAGTTCTACTCACCACCGTGTCCCTTGTCTAGATAGTTTTGCTGTAAGAAGCTCTCCTCACCACCATGTCCCTGGTCCGGATAGTCTTGCTGTACAAAGTTCTGCTCACCACCGTAACCGTGGTCGAGATAGTTTGGCTAAACGTATGGATATTTAGCCTGAGGATACGGTTCACCTCCATATCCATAAATCGAATAGCCGTGTCGTGCGTACGAATCTTCCACGGGGATATTCAAGTCCAGCTGCACTGTATTGTCACTATAACGAATGCCAGAGAAAACCTCCTCCCTCATGTTGGACGAGACCCGGTTTCTCATATAAGTCAGAAATATCAATCTCGTCGTAAGAATCTAGAACAACGGACTCGTTAGAATATTCACCGAAAAGGTAGTTGTTCAACCACGACATCGGTAATCTAAAGACCTGTATGTCAAAAACCCGTATGCTTGGTCTATCTGTTTTAAAGAGACAACCTCGTACCCACTGCACTGTTCTTAGCCCAAAAATAAGCATATATGTCCCCATGACACTATGCCTTGTCAACGGTAACTTTTGTTTTTGTTGGGTGAAAACCTGAAAACCCTAAACGTTGTTCTGTAGCCAAAGAGCGCATATATGATTCCACACACCCCTGCGCCGCGCTTTGGCCAAAGTGCAGCATGTAGGTACGGTGTTAGTCTTTGTCTATCGATCTGACCTATATGTTGTTGGGGCGTGTCGAGCGTGATATGATTTTATTAATATTTTTAGTCCGTTTTGCGCATTAGTCAAGTTTTAAATTTATAAAACACGATATTGTACTAACACTAAACACACACTAGGGTAAGTGCACCCATCGCGAGCGTAGTATAGTGTTGGTAAGATACCGAGGTCATCCAAGGACACAGAGCTTTTAATACTGGTTTAGCGTCAACGTCTAATCGATCCAAATTTTTTATAAAATTTTGAAATATGAAAATAAACATAAAATGAAAAGATAAATAAAATGAAATACAAATAGACTAAGAGAGAATCACTTGGATCCGACTCCTCTGTAATGTACCCTTTGATGATTTTCGCACTTTCGGACTTTTTAAGAGATTATCTTAGTTATAGTAGTAGGCCCCTCTTTTAAAGGTGACGTTACCCTCGATCTAGTGGTTTGAGTCAGCAGTGATACAATCCCAAAAGATCGGAATATTGGAAGATAATTAAGTAAGTTATTAATGCGAAAAGTGGTAGGCCCCTCTTTTGAAGGTGACGTTACCCTCGGCCAAGTGGTTTGAGTCAGCAAGGATACAATCCTAAGAGGCAGGTTTAATGTTTTAATAGTAGTTAACATATGAGGGGTTCAAGCTATTCGCACCACCGCCATCCAATACATAAGGTATTGAAGGAGGTCCTAGTAAGCTTAACCAAGTCCTCGCAGGATCTATACACTGAACGAGACAAGAACTTTACCAAACCACCCTTCTAACCCCCTTCCAAGTAGTTAACGCGCTTTATATAGACCGTAAAGCACGAATGAGCAAATCAATGACACCATGAAGAAATGGTTAAGAAAATTCACTTTCAACATAAGAAACTAGTAATTAAAGTCATTAATAGATACCCAATTAAAAAGTGCCGAAAGATTAAAAATCAAAAGTAATACATTAAAGACTTGTATTCACCAAGTGATGTAAGAGATTAGCCAAGCATGGCCTTTGTCTGACAAGAAATCTTACGATCAATCTTGGATCCCGAGACTACCACACACTCTAAAGATGAAAGGTGGATAATGGTGGTGGGTGTTGGTGTTGTAGTGGTGGTGGAGTGGTGGAAAAGGGAGAGATAAGTCGTTTGCTAGGGAATGCCTTTGAAGTGAACCAAGCACCCCTATTTATAGTCAGTAGAGGGCCCCCACACGCCCCCATGGCTTGTGGATACGGCCCAGTGGTCAACTCTTCACTGTACTATCAAGATTCTTCAAATCTGAGAGTTGACCACGCCCCATGGTCATGTGGGCACGGCCCCATGGTGGGCGTAGAAGCTTCTGCATGTCTTGTCTTTTGTGTGAGGTCTGACCACGACCCATGTCAGCTTCTGTTTTTTTGTTTTTATCTTTTTGGGGTGCTGTTGAGGAGTCGGGCACGTCACGTTATTCCTTCTTCTTGTATTTATGTTAGTTTTGGCTGCTTATTTGCTTATTTTGTTCTTTTAAGCGCATTTGGTCCTGTAAATTCAAAAGGAACAAAGAAACGTGTTTTTTCCAACATTAGTACTGAAAAAGGGTTGGTTTTAAGCCTCATTTAATGTTATTTATATGTTGTATTTTGTACATATCAAATATCCCTACACTTGAATCTTTGTTTGTCCTCAAGCAAAACTCTAAAATGTGGCTTACACACCCAAATGGAATAGGTAGAGAAGAAGTTTTGTGGCTTATCTTGAGTGTCGGGAATCCAAGATTTTTATTTTAATTTTGTTTTTATTTTGTTTACAAGCCTATTCGTCATGATTTATTTAGAACATTTTTTAAGAAGAATTACTTATTTAGACATAACATGCCCTTTTCAAATTCTGTTTAGTTATTACAAGTCCATGTACCTCACAAGAGGTCACTCAACACTCGGCCGAAAATGTATTTTTGTGACAACACTCGATTCCGGCATGGAACTTACTTCTACCATATGCTTGCCAAACGATCAAACCTCCTCCTTTTTAACTAGAAACCTTTGTAAACATCAAGAGGACTTTGAAAAGGGTTAGGCTTGGGCTAAGGGTAGGTGGTTTTATGATTAGAAGTTAGTAAAATGGGAAAGACGTAAAAAACGTCGGTTGTCGTAAAAAGTTTTTTGTTTTTGTGACATTTATTTAGAATAACGAATTTTTTTCAAACAAGATTTTTAAAAGACTTATTTGGTTATTGCAAGAACTATGTTTTTTTTTGTGTCACAAGTTTCGCAGGTGAACGAGCTTTTTACTAAAAACAAATTGGTTTGAATGAAAAAGGTCTTTGGTGGGTAGTGGGCAAATATTTGGCGGGTTTTGAAACGAAAAGGTTTAGGCTCAAAGGGGTTAACTAGGGGATTTTTGATAGGGGAGTAAAAAGATGAAAAATAATGGTTTTGAATAAAATTGGGTTAGTCCTATGCCTCCATCATTTACTTACTTGGGTTTAAGTTGGTAAGGTCCGGGAATGTATCGTCTTGGCAAGTTCTAGAGTCGTAAGACCAAGCGGCTATTCACATAAGAAACGAAAAAATGAGCATTTAGTTTAGAGATATATGCATGTATGCTCGGTAAAGGCTCAAAAACTCACTTATTGTGGGAATGGGTTTATAGTGTAGACATGTATATATAATCAAATTTTAAACAGAATTTGTCATGCCTTTTTTATAATTTTCTTAATCGGTTCTTTTTATCACGACGCTATCGGTTGTAAATTTGTAAAAAACACAACTTTTAGAACTTGTTATTCCCAAATTAAACCACGACAAGTAAAAAATTGAATTTTTTTTGAAAAAAATTTGGGGTGATTAGCGATTCCAATGCGATTTTTGTGTAAGGCTTGTTTTTAGGATTTGCAAGATTCAAGGGTTTAGCTACCCCCCAACTTAAATTACACATTGTCCTCAATGTGTCCGAAAATAGTTTTTTCGGACGATTCGAATGTGTAAAAGCAGGTTAAAATCAAGATTTTATGTTACTGGGCATCTGACCACGGCCCCGTGTTGCCTGGGACGACCCCATGGTTAGATTGCCAGTAACAAAATTTAACAGAAGTGAAGAAACACCAGATCTACGCCGATCGAGATGAAACTAGATCTGGGGTTGTGGTTTCTGCATAATAAGGTTAATCTAAAGTTTGCTCGTCGTATGAAGATCACTCGCCGGTAATCACTGCAAAACAGAACACCGTTAGACTCGCCACAGGGAGAATGGGAGTTCTCTCCGTGACCACCCTCCGGCGTGAGAATAAGTACAGTGTATCAGAAGAGATTAGGTGGAGTAAGAGAGAGATAGTATGTGAAAGTGAATGAGATTGCTTATACCTGAAGTCTCGTATTTATAGCCGGGTTTGGGCGCTAAAATATGAAGGATAGTTAACGGAATGTTTTTACGCTGTTAATTAGTTATCTTGCCATCCATGCACACGGATTGTGTGCTGATCAACGGCTAGGGGAATGCCACGTGGAAAGTGAACTTGTCTAGATTTATTTACGAAATACGCCATCATCGTGATTTTAGATGAGTGCTTCAGATCTTGCCACGTCACATTCTGTTGTAACCGAATGAGGCCATGCACGATGAGCATTAAATGTTTCTAGAAGATTTCATAGCTGTGAGCCTCTTATCAAAAGCCATGTGTCCAGTTTGTTGTAACAGAAAAGATTCCTTTTGTTTGCTTCTTATATTCCTGCGCACGGGTGTGCCTGAGAATTCTTAACTGCTATTAAGCCTAGTCATACCCTTGCGTGAGCCCACGCAAGGGTGTTACATGATCATTGGCCTTCTCAGTATCCCGGTGCAGGGTTATCTAGAGATTTTTCCTCAAGTTTATTGAGGTTACTTACGCGAGCCCACGCAAGACTGTATCCAAAGCAATTTTGAAAGAGCAAAGGTATGGTCCTCTGCGCTGGCGCAGGGTTTTTGGAACCATACCCCTTCAAGTCCCCCAGTCCAGTGTTGCTCCTATGCGATATGGCGAGTAGGTGGAGTACTGGACTTATGACTCTGCTTTGTGAGTATATACCTCTTGATGCGCATGTTTAAGAAAACTTCATGATGAAGGTTATCTTGGATAAGGGCAAAAATTTGAATCTTGAAAAAAGTTGTGATATGCCAGTGTGTCAGCGGTTTGGTTAGAGGAAACGTGCAAATTGTGACGTCTGGGTACAGATGTTAACAGTATCAGACATACAACATTAATTGGTTTACGGCTGGCGTCGATTACACGCGCGCGTGATGGCGGTTACTATTTCCCACTCGCCCCCCTTTTTAGCTAGGTTTCTTGATTTCTTTAAAAGGGGACGGCAAAGTTCTTCGATAGCATTAATGGCGATGACTATATAAGGGGCTTGGTACTTCCTCGTATTTACTTTTTCAAAGTTTGTAGAAACAAAAGACTTCTGAAATTCTCTAGCAACCTTATCATATTTCCGATCGTCTTCCTCTTTATTCTTATCATTTGTTTATTATTCTGTTGGTTGGTATGGCTACCAGTTCGAAACCAGAAGAAATAGTAGATATGGCGTCGACATTGCCCTCGTTGAAGTGGACCCGAGAAACGTTCAACGGCCTAGTGAAGAATCTCAAGTTTTTGGCGACTTGGGATGCCCGGTATCCCAATGAGAACGATATGGCAGCCCAAGAGCCGGCTGGATACATCACCCTTTTATGGGAATATTTCGCTAATGGTAACTTCCGGTTACCGGTGACCCACTTTCTTCTGGAAATTCTTGAATTTTACCAGTTTCACATCTCCCAGTTGAATCCCATGGGGATGGTGAGGATCCATCACTTAGAGTTTGTATGCCGATCGATGAATATTATTCTGACGATGGACCGGTTCAGGGTTTTTTACCAATTACATTGTTCCCCTGGATTTTATTCATTCCAGCAGCGTTCGGTGGCCAAGAAAGTACTGCTCATTCCTCCTAAATCTTATAGTGACTGGAAACAGAAGTTTTTTTACATTAAGGTCGGAGTGATCCCGATGAAGATGACGTTCCACGGTGTGGAAGACGTTCCTCTAGAAAACATGGTGGTATGGTCAACGAGGAATGGTATCAAATTTGAAAGATGTACATAGTGTGATGTTATCTGAGCGTTCTTTGGTTGCGGCAGGCATGAGTTTGCACTGGAATGCGAGTCGTTGTGATAAGCCTGTGTAATTGGAAGACGACCAAAGTAAGTATTTCATGCGCCTGTTGATTCTTCCTTCATTCACTTATTCTTTTGTTTCTTGTAGTTACTTCTTTATACAACGTTGCCTTTAAAAGAGAAAAAGGAACGATGGGCACCAGGCAAGTAGATTCAGCCGAGCCATCTTGGTATGAGCAGATTTTGCACAATTTCACGCTTCCCAAGGCAGAAGATTTGCAAGCGCAACCATCGTCAACCATTGGTAAGTACTGTTTTACTGCGCCGGGGTTAATATTGCAATATTACTACTTTGCTTTTGTTGCGTCGGAGTACTATTGCAATATAACTTATGGCTTGTATGTATATTTGTTAATTCCGTAGGAGATTTGATAAACTTGGGCGTAGGCCCAGACAGCAAGAAGAAAAGAAAACATGGCCTCCCGCTTCGAAGAAACCTGTTGCGCCAAAGGTGGAAACTAAGAAAGGTAAATGCGTAGTATCCGACTCTTGGAAAGATTACGTGGTGGTGTCTGACACCTTGGAAGGTCTTGAACCTGTAGGTGTGAAGAAACCAAAGGCGGAAACTGGGATTAACATAGATATCCCTGTGGCGAACCTCGAGGACCCCGTTGATGTTGAATCTAGCCCCAAGCCATTGGTCCAGGATAAATCCAAGAAAAGAAAAAAATACTGAGTCAGAATCTCTGGTGCAGCCCGCGAAGAAACCGATGCAGAAGAAAATCGTGAAACGAAGCAATTTGGAAGCCTTTGCTGCCAAGTTTTCTCCCGGTATGGCGTATATACTACTTTGTGGTCTTAAGTTATGTACTAACTTTTTTATTTTCCTGTAGAGAAAATCGGGGCTTCATCGCAGCCTTCAAAGCCACTATCACCCGTGTTTCCGGTGCATGATTCTTGAATACCAGAGAAGCCTCAAGGTGATAAGATGGAGGTTGAAGCAGAAGAGTGTGAAGCGGTCCTTATCACTCCACCCTCCCTAGAGAAAATACATGCTGCAGTAGAAAAAATTGTTGAAGAAAAAATCAACCTTACATCTCACACTGCTGCTGGCGAGCAGGATAAAGACACAGCCTTATCTTCCAAATTTGAGCACATTTCTACTGCTGGCGAGCAATCTAAAAATACTGGCCCCCCTCCTGTGGCGCAATAGTTTGAGTCGTTGTTTGAAAACCCAGAAGAAGAATCCCCTATTCGCCCTGACGACACGCCTGGGGATTATTATTATCGCTCATACTCATCCCAAAGAGCTTCTTCAATTCATGAGCCTGTATGGAAGTTAAAACAGGGTGATACTTTCGCCGATTGGCAGGCGTGCAATGAATGGTATAAAGGTATATACCCTACAGCTGAAATGAAAGTTCAAGAAGATAGGGCGCATGATCAAACATATCAGGCGTACCTTCAAGAAATTGCGAAAGCCTCTTCTACCAGCCACCGGATAGTGCGCGAATGGCGCAGTATGCATAAGGAATGGGATGAGTTTGAATCATCCAAATTCAAGGTGGGGTTGAAGAAGGAAAGGGTGAAGACTTTGTTGGTAGACCTTGAGGCCGCGAAGGCCAAATTTGAGGAAGGAAAGAAAACAGAAGAATGGTCCGCTATGAGCTGGAAGAAAAAAGCGGAGGCAGAGGCTTCGCTGCTTTCGACGGAACACAAACGGTGGTTAGAAGCATGTGAACGTGATAATAATGAAAAAATCACGTTGCGAAATAAGATTGAGAAACTTAAGAAAGAAAAAGCCGACACGCTAGCTACAACTGAAGAGGCACATTCCCACCGTGAACGCAGTGAGAAGAAAGAGGTAGAAACTAGTTTTACCCTTATCCGTAGAAATAAAGAAATTTCCGACCTCACTTCTTTACTATTTGATCAGGAGCAAATGAAAGAAGATTTGGAGGTGTCCAAGAAGAACCTGCAGCTGGCGCTAGTAGAAAAGCTGAGCTTGCGCGTCGATTATCTGAATCTGAGAAGAAGGCAGACGAAGCTAAAGTCGCACGAGTTACTGTCGAGAGCGTCGCGGAGCCTTTAACGAACAATTTGACATGGATGCAACAGTATGGTGTTGTGAATGTAAGTGTTCACAAACTTTTAATAATCCGAATATCTGTGCCTTGATCTCGTAAAAAAAACACTTGTGCAGATTGCAAACGCGATCCTGAACTCTACTGAGCTGGATGAGGCGGTGGCTCAACTAATGGTAGCCGCGCGAAGTGATGGCTATACCCAGGGTTATAATGAATGCTCACTTCACGTTGCTCATGCGCTTCAAGTTAAATGGGACACCAGCCGATCAGCGACTCATGGAGTTGACACCGATGCTGCGTTTGTTGCTGCCAAAAAAGCATATGATACTCTTCAATTCCCAGTCATGGATTTGGTTGAAAACGCGCTTCAACATGATAACTATGTCGACCGGTTAAAAGAGATCTTTGTTGATGACGATGAGAAAGAAACCAAAGCTCCTGAGCATAAGTGAACTTTGTGTGTTGGTTAGGATGTTTGTTACGAGACCATGGTTGTCTATATGTAACTGTTGCGCGGTTGCACATTTGAATGAATATATATTTTGATTACAATTTTTGCATGGTTTAATTACTTTGTTTTAGTTGAGACAAATGAATATGGTAAAAAAGCTCATGTATGAACCTAAGATTAGACCTTATGTTAGCTGGTAATTAGATAGTGTTCATGAGACTTGTGGAAGTAACCATCATGTTTTTGTCATACTCAAAGTAATTTCATGCATTTGTAACAAAACCCAACAGAATGTAAGTAATGACTTGTATATTAAAGCGCGAAGGCGGTCTGTTACATAGTCATTAAGATTACAAAACATAATTCTATAAATAGAACTCAGGCATCACAAATGGGTAAGGCATAAAGACGATGCACGTGAGATTCTAAGATTACATAGTAATTGCGCCAAATGTAAATATCAAGCTTTGACCTTCTTGTTCAAGCACATTGCTAAAGACAGGAAAGTTGATAGGATTACATGTAACAACGGCGGAGCTGCTGGGCATTCCAGGTTCTGGGAACACTGGACCCATCCAACCGTTTTAGGGTGTTCGCCCCTTTCCCTAGGACCTCGTGTATGACGTATGGTCCTTCCCATTTTGGGGCTAACTTTCCAGGCTTCTCTACGTTCGATGCTTCGTTGTCGCGCAAGACGAAATCTCCAGGAAGAAAGGTGCAGACGCGCACCCTTGCATTATACTATTTCTATAGTTTGGTCTTATATTTGGTTTCCCGGATAGCCGCATTCTCGCGCCTTTCTTCTAATAAATCTAAATCCAACTGACGTTGTGCTTCATTATCTTGCCTCTTAGCACGAACATTCGTGGAGATGGAAGGCCGATTTGGCGGGAATTACCGCTTCAGTCCCATAAACTAGACTGAAGGGTGTCTCCCCGGTACTGGTTTTGGGCATGGTACGATGCGCCCATAAGATACTTGGGAGCTCGTCCACCCATCCCCTGCGCGCCGTCCCTAAACGGGTTTTAATGCCTTCCATCAGCTGTTTGTTAATGCTTTCCACTTGACCGTTGCCTTGGGGATGCGCAACGGAAGTGAAAACACGTTCAATATTCATCTCCTTTACCCATTTTTGAAGCTCATCAGAGGCTAAGTTTGGACCTTTATCAGTAACAATGCGCATCGATAATCCAAACCGACATATAGTGTGCTCCCAAATGAACTTTCGAATTACCATGGCCGTTGTTGAGGCTAGAGGTTTGGCTTCGACCCACTTTGTAAAATAGTCATCACCCACCACAATAGATTTTACAGCCCCCGGGTGCATCAGGAAATGGACCGACTAAATCAATGGCCCGTTGTTGGAAAGGCCAAGCAGCAGTTACCGGAACGAACGGATTCTTGGGCGCAGAGTTTTTGGTGCGTGGCATTAACAAGATGTGCATTTTGCAAGATTTCCACAGCATCCAAATGCATGCCCGGCCAGTAGTATCCTGCGCTCATTATTTTGGCTACAACCATGCGCGGCCCAGCATGTATGCCACACAAACCATCATGAATTTCTCTGACCAAATATTGAGCATCCTGCTTGTCAAAACAGTGTAGGAGAGGACCCATGTATGATTTACGATATAGAATTCCATCCGCCATCTCATAATTCAAAGCATTATTTTGAATCTTTCGCGCTTCAGCCTTGTTCTCAGGAAGAGATCCATGTTGTAAAAACATTAAGATCGGGGACATCCATGATGAACTCCCCACTTCCACCATGTTTACATGTCTCAGTGGAACGGATGGATTTTTCAATACTTCAATTCATACTTCTTTCTCCAAGTGTTGAAAAGTTGTTGCTAATTTGCTTAAAGCATCGGCTTGCTTGTTTTCGCTTCGATTCACATGAACTACCTTGAACTGTTTGAACTGGTTGATCAGAGACTTCGCTTGATCCAAGTATAGAGCCATAATATCTCCCTTCGCATCGTATGTACCAGTGATTTTCCCCGCTACAAGCAAAGAATCTACATGTTCTGTTAGATTTGTTGCTCCCATTTTTATAGCAAGGCGTAGACCTACCAAAAAGGCTTCGTACTCTGCTTCGTTGTTTGTACTTTTAAAGTCCAAATGAATCGCGTATGTGAACTCTTGTTTGTCAGGATTAACCAAACAAAGGCCTGCACCTGCCCCATCACTGTTGGAAGCGCCATCAGTGTGTAATATCCAAATCCCATGGTCGACAATAGGAACTGGATTTTGAATTTCCTCACATTCCTGAACTTTATCGACTGGTACTTCGGTTACAAAATCAGCTAGGATTTGCCCTTTAATGGCAGGGCTTGGCTTGTAGATGATATTGTGTCTTCCCAACTCGATCGCCCATTTTGCTAATCGACCCGAGACGTCTGGCTTTGACAATATTTGATCCAAATGATAATTTGTTAAGACAGTGATAACATGACCAGAAAAATATCTGCGCAGCCTGCGCGAAGCATAGGGAACTAGCGCAAGAACTAGTTTCTCCATGATGGAATACTGGGTTTCTGGATCATTCAGCATTTTACTAACATAGTAAATAGGAGTTTAACACCATCCCGCTCAACTAATAGGACCGCGCCAACTGCTATCTTAGAGGCGGCAAGATAAAGAATCATAGGCTCTTTGTCTAGCGGAGCAGTAAGAGTTGGGAGTTGAATAAGACGGTCTTTCATTTCTTGAAAAGCTATCTCCGCTTCAGGAGTCCACTAGAACTTTTCTTTCTTAACACAGTTGCGCAATGTGCTAATAAAAGGATAAGATTTTGCAGCATGATTTGTGAGGAACCGATTGAGCGCAGCTAATCGTCCTGCTAAACGCTGCATCTCTTTGATACTTGATGGCGATGGCATGTTCTGAATTGCTTCGACCTTCTCGGGGTTAACTTTGAAGCCGTCTTTTGTAACAATAAAACCTAGGAATTTGCCTTCCTCCATACCAAAAGAACATTTGCTCGGGTTTAACTTCAGGTTGACCTTTCGTAAAGAATCAAACGTTCTTTGAATATTTGCAAACATTGTTTCTTCAGTATGGCTCATGATGACGAGGTCATCAATATAAACTTCGACTGTGACCCCGATGTCATCCCCGAAAACTGTATCCATTAACCTCTGATAAGTGGCTCCCGCATTGTGGAGACCAAAGGGCATTTTAATGTAGCAAAAGATATCTTTCTCCATGCGGAACGCCGTTTTATCCTTGTCTTTTTCTTCATCAAAACTTGATGATAACCCTTGTAACAGTCAAGAAAACATTTCCAACGATAAGAAGCTAGCGAATCGACCTTCTTGTCGATTTCTAGCAAAGAATAGCAATCTTTGGACAAGCTTTACTTAAATCTTTAAAATTAACACACATACTCCAACCACCAATATTCTTTTTAACCATGACCGGATTTGCCACCCATGTTTGATATCTCACCTCACGCAAGATTCCTTCTTCTAATAACTCAGCAACTTGTTCGTTCACAACATTGGTTTTTTCTGAGCCGAGGTTGCGCTTCTTCTGTACTACAGGTTCCGCCGAAGGGAATACGTTCAAACAATGTTCTGCAAAATCGCGTGGAACACCGGTCATATCAGCAGGCGACCAAGCGAAAATATCCATGTTTTGGAATAATAATGGCTTAAGCTTGGCACGGATTGCTGTGGATATTGCAGTGCCTAACAAAACTGTTTGTTCAGGGTATTTGTTGTTAAGTATCCACTTCTCTGGTTCATTTGGTGATGGTTTTGCAGCTTTAGCTACTGGTTCTTCAATAGACATAATTTCCTTACGCGCATACAAGATAGCCACCCCTATCTTGGTTGGAAAACCACACGCTGCATGTAGGGTGGAGGTGATCATGTTGAAGTCGCGCTGTGCGCGGCGGCCTAATAGGACATCATGTCGAGAAGTCGCCGGCATCACCATAAAATTTACTTCGATCGTGCGCGAGTGTCTCCCATCTGAAAGAGTGATGGGGAAAGTAACTTATTCGAGAGGAAAGACGGCCTCAATGCAGAAACTGGTTAAAGGGAAATCAACCGGCTCTAGGCACGCCTTATCATCTAGATCTAATTGTCTAAAGCATTGCTCATAAATGATATCCATCGAGCTCCCAGGATCAATAAACATGTAATCAGTTCGATAGTATCCAAAAATACATGTAATCACTACTGGTCGTTCTTCCTGTGGTCCGCCAGGGACTATAGGAAAAATAACTTGTTTCTCGCGCCAATTATCATTGCGAAAATGCTGGTAACTGCGCTTGCGTGTCGTTCCCCTTTGAATCATGGAAACATGCTTCATATTTTTATTGCTTGGATCCTCATCTCCACGCATAACCTGACGAACTTCGTTGCACACATTCTGGAGTAAATGTGTGAGTTTACCAATTTTAAAAGATTTTTCAATCTCTGTGCGCAAACTGATGCAACTATCAATTGTGTGCCCCGTATCTTTGTGATAATCACAGAAGAGATTCGGGTCCTGACCCTTCTTATTTTTCATGGGTTGAGGTTGTTTGAACTGATAATTCTCTGTCTCGCCTTTTGACTTGTCATTTTATTAATGGTTGGGCGAGCATCCATTGGTGAATAAGGATAATATGATCCCTGAGTTGGCTCTTTCCAACCTTTTTGAATTTCCGACTACCCCTACTCAGATCTTGAGGGTGATTCTGAGGTAAGGGCGGTCTGTTGGAATTTAGATTGCGCTCAGTTTAGGCATAAACTTTGGTTGCCGCCATAAGTTTATCCCAACTCTTAGGCAAACCAACAGTGAAATGCACAACATATTTTAACTATGCGCGAATCAAATCTTCATGAACATCGCCAATCTCAAGGACCTCTTTGTCATAACGAGTAATGAAATCTTCTAAACTTTCATCATCTCTCCGCCAGATGTTCATCACATCTGAGGAGTCCTAACATAACGTCGTTGCTGACTAAAATGAGTTAAGAACTTATCCTTGAGATCATTCCTGGAAGTTAACTTATCCTTGACTAACAGGCGTATCCACTGGGCAAGACCCGTGGTCAGTTACCTGACTAGATCCTTTTTTACGCAGAACTCAGGGCACGGGGTGTGCTGAGTTGGGCATGGCGCCGTGCTGCACAAGCTGAAATGTTGGAAAAGTTATCGGAAGGTACTGTTTACGTGCATGGGGTGCAGTTTTTACGTTCCTTTGGCAATTTTCATCTTTTCCCGTTTGTTAGATCAAAACACCACAACAATTACTTAACCCATCATACATTAGAGTGTAAGGTACAATCGGTCCTAAGATAGTTCCTAAAAATTAAAAATTACAAAAGTCCTAGAATTAGATAGATGCAAGAAATCTAAACCACAATGAAGCTCAACCCTAGATGTTACATGTTAAAACAACAAAAAAACCCGAAAATGATCTTCCGGAAAATAAGGGCTTTTTAGAACTTCATCCCGGAGGTGCATCCCTCCAAAGTCGTTGAGTATTTCCTCAATCTCCCTAGGGAGAAAGAGGAAAGGCTCATCTTCCGTATTCTCATACGGGGGAGGTGCAGGAGGTGCGACGGCCACAAGAACCTCGTGTAATATGTCTAGAGGAGGTTCCAAAGGAAGGTCATCCCATCCAGTTGGGATAATAACTTCTTGCGCGAGGTTTCAATCTTCTTGCGGGAAGATCGGTTTCATGGGAGGCACCGTAAGAATGTTCAACCTATGGTGCAAAAGGTTGATTTCTTTGAAGCTATTTTCTAGCCCCACCGTCAAGTAGTTGATATGGTCATTTCGTCGATAGCCTCCCTTAGAGCATACACATAGCGGACAAGGGTTGCATCGATTGACGGCATTCTCCCTTTTCGCGTGTTTCTGGAGTTAGTCTCACTGTTTTGGCTCGCCATACTAGAAGAACAAGAAGGAAACTTCAAAAATTAAGGATGAAAAACACGAGCACGGCCCCGTGCCCGCTGGGCACGACCCCGTGCTCGCTGGGCACGACCCCGTGCTGACACCTCTGTAAGATTTTCGAACCCGGAACTCATTGTTTTAAATTATTAAACATTTCTAAACGTAAATAACTTAAAACAGTGTTGTAAAGCTTATGTTTCTTAAGAGTTTGTGGGTAAAAATCTTGTAATTGCTTAACAAAACTTGAAATCATAAAGCTTCAAGCTTTAATGGAGGTGAAAGCTCCTTGGAGAAGAAGGAAATTGACAAAAGTGGCAAAGACAAGATGGTTTGAGTAAAACCTTTTTAAGAATATACCTTTTTGGGTATATGTGCAAATCAGAGCAAATCTTGGTCTTTGGGATGGGTCCAAACATGATGCCCCAAGGCTGACTTTATAGAAAGTGACAACACACTGACCACAGCCCGTGTTGGCTGGACATGGCCCCGTGGTCAGAGATGGGTCAGACATTTTTGTCTATATTGTGAGCACGACGGCGTGTTGGGTTAACACGGCCTCGTGGTGAAATTGTCAGGTGGACACGGGGCGTGTTGGCTGAGCACGGCCCCATGGCTAGGTTTTTATGAAGAAATGTCATTACTATTTTTAAGGATTTTATTCAACCTAAACTAATTGCCGATGGGCGATACCAACCTTTATTCCCTTACCCAGGCTCTTGTTAAAGAAGGTGTATGTCGAATCGCTCAGGTCTATGAACGCATCGGTGGCTTCGATGTTGATGGATTCCGAATGTGCACTCAACGATCCCCCTTGGTTTTGGTCTTGTGATGAACACCTCATTTTCATCAAAAGTTTTATTTTCCTTAATTGTTGGAGAATCCTTTCTTCTATTTGACATATTTCGATGGAGGTCATGTCGTATGAAAGAAAGGGTTGAGGGCATTCGGTTGGATAACATGGATCGTTTTTACTTTCGCCCATCTTAAGATGATCATCATAGGAAAACGATGGGTCTGCTAGATAATGGGGCTCAAAAATTAGGATATAACATTCTAAATCTTGATGAACCCCGCCACATAGTTGACACCACTCACCGTAAGAGTGGCGAAAGCAAAAATAATCGATATCATCCATATTTTTGTCAGAGATTACCAGCCGCTGGGATCTGACGACTCTGTTTTCAATAACTAATAATTGGGCACGGCCCCGTGTTCGGATGACACGGCCCCGTGGTTAGCTACTATCTGACTTAAAACAGTTTGGTTGCTCTTGTTATTGGACATGGGGGCGTGTTGGATGACCACGGCCCCATGCTGCAGCCTGCAGAAAATGCAGCAATTGCGAAGAACTAAAAAAAATCCTAAAAATTAAGAGAAAAAAGTTGAAAATAATTGGGCCGCTGATTTTAAACTTTCTTAAAATCCTTGTGTCCCCGGCATGGCGCAAAAAACTTGGTGCGTGTCGAGCGTGATTTGCTTTTAATAATATTTTAAGTTCACTTTACGCATTAGTCAAGTTTTAAATTTATAAAACACGATATTGAACTAACACTAAACACAGACTAGGGAAAGTGCACCCATAGCGAGCGTAGTATAGTGTTGGAAAGATACCGAGGTCGTCCAAGGACACAAGAGCTTTTAATACCGGTTTAGCGTCAACGTCTAATTGATCCAAATTTTTTATAAAAGTTTTGAGATATGAAAATAAACATAAAAATGAAATACAAATAGACAAGATAGAATCACTTGGATCTGACTTCTCTGTAATGTACCCTTTGATGATTTTCGCACTTTCGGACTTTTTAAGAGATTATCTTAGTTATAGCAGTAGGCCCCTCTTTTGAAGGTCATGTTACCCTCGACCTAGTGGTTTGAGTCATCAGGGATACAATCCCAAAAGATCGGAATATTGGAAGACGATTAAGTAAGTTATTAATGCGAAAAGTGGTAGCCACTCATTTGAAGGTGATATTACCCTCGGCCAAGTGGTTTGAGTCAGCAAGGATACAATCCCAAGAGGTCGATTTAATGTTTTAATAGTAGTTAACATATGAGGGGTTCAAGCTATTCTCACCCCCGTCATCCAATACCATAAGGTATTGAAGGAGGTACTAGTAAGCTTGAACCTAGTCCTCGCAAGATCTATACACTGAATGAGACAAGAACTTTACCAAACCACCCTTCTAACCCCCTTCCAAGTAGTTAACGCGCTTTATATAGACCGTAAAGACACGAATGAGAAAATCAATGACATCATGAAGAAATGGTTAAGAAAACTCACTTTCAATATAAGAAACTAGTAATTAAAGTCATTAATACACACATAATTAAAAAGTGCCAAAAGATTAAAAATCAAAAGTAATACATTAAAGACTTGTCTTCACCAAGTGATGTAAGAGATTAGCCAAGCATGGCCTTTGTTTGACAAGAACTCTTACTATCAATCTTAGATCCCGAGACTACTACAAACTCTAAAGATGAAAGGTGGAGGATGGTGGTGGGTGTTGGTGTTGTAGTGGTGGTGGAGTGGTGGAAAAGCGAGAGAGAAGTGGTTTGCCAAGGGAAGCCTTTGAAGTGAACCAAGCACCCCTATTTATAGTCAGAATAGTGCCCCGATCACAGCCCTGTGTCCTTTGGGCATGGTCCGTGGCCGGCTTCTTCTCTTCCTTCATTAATTGCAGCTGTGAGCTGAGGGCCCCACACGCCATCGTGGCTTCTGGACACGACCCCCTGGTCAACTCTTCACTGTACTATCAAGATTCTGCAAATCCGAGAGTTGACCACTCCCCATGGTCATGTGGGCACGGCCCCGTGGTGGGTGTAGAAGCTTTTGTATGTCTTGTCTTTTTGTGTAAGGTCTGACCACGGCCTATGCTTGGCTGGGCACGGCCCCGTGGTCAGCTTCTGTTTTCTTTCTTTTTTTTTTATCTTTTTGGGGTGGTGTTGAGGAGCCAGGCACGTCACGTTATTCTTTCTTCTTGTATTTATGTTGGTTTCGGCTGCATATTTGCTTCTTTTGTTCTTTTAAGCGTATTTGGTCATGTAAATTGAAAAGGAACAAATAAACGTGCTTTTTTTAACATTAGTACTGAAAAAGGGTTGGTTTTACGCCTCATTTGATGTTATTTATATGTTGCATTTCGTACACATCACTGTTCTTGGGCCAAAGAGCAGTGCATAGGAGGTATGGAAATAAGGCAAGGATGTGTGAATATCATGGTCCTAAAATAAATTATAGTTTGTAAATTTGGAAAGTTATTTGAATGAAAAAAAAATAAAAAAAAAAAGTAACCTACTTATAAATACATTCATACCTGCATTTCATAAGATTTAAACTTTCTACAACTTAGTTAGAAAAAATTAAAGGCATTTAACCACTTACCACTAGCATCTAAAAACAGTTTTAATAACAAAACTAGACAAATATTTTAATTATTAAAATAATTTGTCTTATACGATGTTATATATTGTCTATTGATTACTATTCAATCTATGGATTTAATCAATCAAGTTCGCTAAGCATAACTTTTTCTCTAGCTCGGTATCAAGATCTTATAAGTGATCTTATTAGTGATGGAATCATAATTTCTCTCTGGTCTCGAAAACTTTTTATATTCGAAAGTCTGTCACTAGATTCTAAATTTTTGATCTTATTCATATCAAGTCACATAACGAAAAGGACATGAAGAAATTACAAGTACCAATATATTAATGGAAAACTAGAAATAACTGGAAGATTTTCGCGTCTCCTTTTGTGACATTTTCACTTCTTCAGTTTCCCATTGAAGCGTTTGTTTCTGTATAATCATAAAGAACGAAAAGAAAAGGTCGGAACCAATCAATATGTCACTTGTAATAAGTTTACATCACACCTGAATGGCAATATAGAAGTGTCGCATAGTTAAATTGACTATAGGTCAATCAATGTATAGATCTTGAGGTTTGGTACGTAACAGGTTCAAATTTAGAGTTATACGAATTTGAACTCAACGGTATTCTCTGTGTTTCTACAAATCTTATGTTGCGGTTTAACTCTCACTAGAAACATAACTTTTTTTCCATTTTCTTCATAAAAGTAGATGTAGAATGAGTGTCGCATCCATTTCTTCTGATGTATACACCCAAAAGGAGTAGATGTCATACACATGATTATTCAACACCCATATTATAATAGTGAAGGAAAATGTCACACCCTCAAATCCATATGCTGGGTTTTACCGTGAGGCACGCTACTGACCAGAATCTAGCCACTAATCATGTTGAACCAATTATTAAAGTTGTAAAATCATCATAATCAACACAATTAGTGATCAATGTTTAAAACTCCAAAACAAAGTTTAAGTTAACAGCGGAAACAATTTTTAAAAATCCAGACACAAATTAAAAACCACAAGTTCATAACATAAGTGAAATATAAAGTTTAATAACCCACGACACTCCAACCATTGCAAGCCTCCGTCCAGCTGTACCTAACAACCTGCAAAGCATGCAATAGCGTGTCAACATAAAGTTGGTGGGTTCACAATTTTTGTTAAGCATAAAGCGTAAGCGTAAGTTCACATGGAAAGTGTTATAAGTATGACTCGGGTAGCTAACCCTCATCAAGGTAGCTAAACTATGTGTACCAAATGTTGACGTTATAGGTTTTGTGCCCTCATCAATGTCTATCCGCATTAATGCAATGAAAAGGTCAATAGTTCACGCTCGACTCCCACCACGGTTGTGAGGTTTGTCGAACCTAATACAGCTATTAATTAATACCCCGCTTACCAACCTAATTATTCACATAATAACCATTAGAAATCATTTAGCACAGATATGTCTGATCCGTTACATTCTGCTGACAGTTTACGCCAAAAGTTATTTAAAAATCCTCGTTAACTCTATTAAAAAAATTCAGTTGGAGAATACCCTAATCTCATGTGACTACATACTGTAAAAATTTCAAACATTATCTCCAACCACGGACCAAATTATAATACTCGTAATAGACTGCAAACCTTGCAGGAAATGCAGCCTGAACCTTTGACACTGAAATATTCATTTGACTGACTTAGTCTTGTCAAAAATTACGAAACTAGTGAGGTTTGAAGCGTATTTCAAAACACTAGGTTTTCGACTCAAGAAGTACATGATTTCGTTAAGTTTTGACCAATTTATAGCCAACGCAAGTCGGCTGTAAAGATTCGGACAAAATCTGTTTACTTTGAGCTCTTCATAAAAACGTGTTCATGATCTTATTTAACACAAATCCGACCCGTATATCATGCATAACCCCAAATACATCAGATTCAAACACCAAGTATCATAAACATCAATTTATAATTAAACCCAGCATTCAAAATCATATCATCATGTTATCATATCAAGAAAATGCAGCCATGAATAACAAGTTATCTGTGTGTGCTCGATAGATTACCTGTTGGTGCATTATGTCTATTGCCTAAGTTTTAGGGTTGTGTCTGTAATAGGGCTGAGTTGTTAGAAATGTTTCGTTTTGTATGTATTTATCTTCGCACAAAGGTAGCTTACCTTCGTACGAAGATAGACTTTATCATCGCATGAAGATAGCTTCCAAGTCTATAAATAGTAGTGTTGAGGTTTGAGTCTGTAAATTTTGTGACTGATACGGCTAGATAGCCAAATTAGGACCTTTTCTATTGAACAAAACGATCCTACAAGTGGTATCAGAGCTCAGGATGCCTGATTTGAAGACAATTGTTCAAGATTCAGCCTAGAAGACTTCTTATTCTACTCATTCTTCTTATTTTTCACTTTTTAAAACGAATCCACGGATAAAATGAACTGATTTTCAAGTATATCATGTAAAAACTTGTTTAGATAAACCATTGAGAAAACCAAAGCTAAAAACAACCTAATTCACGTCGAAAATTTCAAAAAACGTCAAATTGTGAACCTAGCTTTACACGATCATAAATTTACCTTCGCACGAAGATAAATCAAATTTTGGAAATTGTTACTTCACCTGAACCAAAATCTTAATCTTTTGGTGTTGAATTTTGCTTCAGATAATTTGTCAGATAAGATGGAGTTGAAATTTTATAACGCATTTGCTACGTCAACTGTTAATGCATCAGCTGTAACTGCACACAATCTGAATTTAGAAAACGAAATGGGGACCATAACAAAACCCCCAAAGCTCATGAACTTAGGAGATTTTGACAGTTTGATTGAAAGATTCATTGATTGGGTTCAAGCAAATCATTTCGCCATTGAATCAAAATACACTGCACCAGAAGGTGAAAATGGACTTGAGAAGACATTGACTCGGCTCACGGAAATAGAGAAAGAAAATTTTGTAAATGAGAAGAAAATGATGATACAATACAGCAAACGGTTAAAGAGGATATCTTGGCTCTTTTGCAACATGACAGTGATGCTCAATCTCTGTGGAATGCTTTAAGACTTAAGTTTCAAGGAAGCTCTCAACTTAGAAAGAGTAAGAAAGCATTGCTGAGAAAAGAATTTGATATCTTCAGTCTGATAAATGGTGAAAATATGAAGCAATTGATCGAGAGATATTGTCATCTTGTGGTATATATATATGTATATATATAATTATATATATATATATATATTATAAAATAGAACAAAAGTTCGCAACATAAGAATATATATATATATACACACACACATTATATAACCCATAACAACGAAAACACTCATGTGAGGCACGAAGACACATAAGGGCTCGACCCTTTACACTCGTGCAAGACACGAAGTCATATGAAGGGTTAGGCCCGTTCATACACGACAAGAGTACACAATACATATATATATATATATGAAATATATATTAACAAACATACGAATAAACAGACTACCAATGTATATAAACAAACAAACAAATACAAGTCCTAACTTATATTCAAGATGAGAGACCTGTACACGGTCGAGTATAGACCTAAGTATCTAATGAGATTAGTCCTACTCGCACATGATCTATGTTTCTAGCCACTTCTTTTGGACGCAAGCAATGAGTTCATGTCCCCTCATTTAAGGGCTTTTCAGTTTTTAAACTCTCAGGAGAGACATATGTACAAGTGGTATGATAAGATAGGGAATGAAACAACATAGATCATGTGCGAGTAGGGTAGACCTTAGGTAACCATTAATCACATACAGACTGAGGAATGAAAGGGGTAGATCTATTGGGTTTTGGCGAGCCCCACTCTTGGTCCATGACACCCGTTAGAGTGCTTTTGTGTCCCAGTTGAGGGTAATTGACACAAAAATAGTCAAGGGTTGGATTACTTCCTACGTCGAGACACATATTAATGTCCTTGCACAACATTAATGATCAACGATTTCATAGACGCTTTACATACCGTTTTTCTATACAAGACTTTCAAATGTTTTTAAAGATTCATTTGATACAAGACAAAAACATATTCACCAACATTATGTTGACTTTTTAACCTACATGTATTTCAGGAAATTAATTGGAACTTTGCATGGAATCAAGATGAGAGTCAATAACGCGATCTTTTTGGAGGGTTTGATTCACATCTTTTGCCCTCGAGCGAAAAATGGAATGCAAAGCCTCAAATTTGTAAAACAATATTTTGTAGACAAGTGTTTTATTAAACTTAAAGTTTTTTGGATTGTCTTTCATGAATGACACTTGTGACTTGTAACTTCATTTAAATCAAATGTATGGATGGACATCGTACCTATTTTATTCATATAGTATGTTTACTTATTCGAATGCAATGAAAACTAATCAAGATCACACCTCGCGGTTCCGTCTACGAGCGAGTGTGACAGTTGCGGAGTGCAAAGTGCGCCACATTGCGTCCATCGCCCACGTCACGCGCACGTGCGTGTGCGAGTTAGGACCTTTCACGAGTACACTAGTGTGTACTTCCATGGAACGATAACAATGGCGTGTCCCCACTTATATACCACCTAAAGTTTTATCTCTCATCCTATGTGGAATAAGGTGCCACTTTCCCATTCCACTTCAATATTTCAGCATTGAGTGTTTCAAACATCAAACTTTGAGCATCGATATCTCATTCATCTTAGCTTCGTTTTGGATGCAGTTTGGCTCGCTGCGAAGCTCTTCCAACATAGAATGCAAAACCACAATGATATATATATATATACATATATATATATAAGCCTTAGTTTCTTATATATATTTATAGTCCAAAATTAGGAAATTTGCATTTCCTATATTTGTGAAAAACACTATTTTCATAAATTTTCAACAGTGATTTAGATATGTGTTTCCACTCTGATTGTTACATGTATAACAACTTTGCATACGTTTGCTTCAGGCTGATCTAGCTAATTGTTTATTGACAATTTCATATCAAGTGGTAGTTTTTTTAGTTAAAGGTACTTAATTCTTATAGGCTTTTTGTTGTTTTTATCTGAATTAGTTATATCTTAAAGGATTTATTGCAAGATAGGCTCTTTCGTTTATGTTGTATATTCTTTCATATATGGACAAAAGTACTCTGATCAACCAACCGGTACCTAAATCATTTGTTTGACCCGGACCTTATTTAGCTAGTTACCCAACCCGTCCACCGCCCATAAAACCTCAAGAAAGATGTGAAGGTCATAAGGCTCATGTTTTCCTTGACAAAAACGTAAAGGATTTTGCGAGGTGGGGATACGGAGTCGAATCTTGATCTTGAAATATGATAGTCGTGTTTGAATATTCTACAACTTCAATCAAGCATTTTGATATCTTCAGAGAATTCCCCCTTGATTGATGATTTTGGCTTGCATTATTTACATTTATACACAAATGCCCCCTGAAATGAATCTTCAGGTCTTTGTTTGCACGATTCTTGACCTACTCTAATTTGCATAACTTCAATCTTCACAAATAATCACTAACTTGAAACTAATCAATACAGCTTCTCAGTTTCGAATTTAACCATATCCGCGTTCGGTTTTTGATTTAACATTTGCTGAATCTTTTAATCTTCAAAAACTCAACTGGCACTTGATAGAAACTTTGAATATCACATTGAAAAACTTCAACTGAGTGAACACCCGAGAAAATCTGAAATCCCGTTTTCTGTAATCACCTTTAAGCACAATCCCGAATGATTGATCAGTGTAAACGGTAATTTCCGTAATCAGCAAATCTTCATCGGATAACAAATCATCTGGTAACACATTCAGATCTAAGAAACAGTCTTCCACGGTTAGAATCCTATTCTTCCTCTTTAGTCACGATAACATATGTATCGTCTTCTTCGTTAGTCTTGGCAGCAACTTAATCAACAAACATCGTCATTCCCTGGCGGTTAGTCCAAAAAACAATTCCTATGCTTGAAGATTAAACATTCTGACACTTTAGACTATCACAAAGTTGTGATATCTTTTAAGTATTAACAATACGAGTGCATCTCCTGACGCTAATCCTGCTAAACGACTTGTACGAAGACTCGAGGCTCAAACCCTAAGACATCAATCTGGTTACGATATGAAGAATCTGAATTTCCTATGCTCACGAACTAACGAATCTAGATCCTACGCATCCCCGGACAATCTGAAGTCGGAACCATCCGAATACTATTGCACAGTTTGAATTTCAAAAATGCCGGAATTTCAATATATTCTAATGACATTTCATTCCCCCTCATTTTTGCAAATTCTGACCTCTATAAATCTTATCACTGAATTTTCCCCTCAAACTTGGCATATTTAGTTATCTCTTTTCTCTGAAAACTCAAATATGACATTTTGTTCCTCAAAAGTCAGTTTTTCATCACATGCGGATTTTACATCACGGCCCATTAATAGTCACTATACCAAATGATAAACATTTTGTACAGGTATCAATGACTACCCCACTATCTGCAATACTCCGTGATCGTATCATCATATCTATTCTCTGAAGCTCCCGACAGTGTCCCCGAACAATGCGTATTAGACGTTAAAATCTCGAAAAAAAATTCAATCACCAAATTTTTTTGGACACTTGTCTCGTCATCACAATCAAAAATGCCTTCGTGCGAAGTAACTTATATAGTCACACTGTTCTTCCTTCGTGTGAGGGTAACTACCTTCGTGTGGAGGTAGTAACTCTGTTCGAACGTAGTATCTCCGTGGGAACGTAGTACCTCTGTTCGGACAGTGCTGATTCAATTTTTCGATCCAAAATCTTTATTTCTTAGAATTTCATGATGATCCTTTCACAGACATGGTCGGAATTCAATTCTAAACAATCCTATGGTTTCAATTTTAATTTTTATCGTTTATTTGTTGATTTATGTCTAAAAACCCTCACAAGTGGTATCAAAGCTACGGAAGATCTGCGTGTAATCGTTGGTCAAATCGGGTGATTTTCGGTGTTTTTCGAAGTGTCATTCGTGTTTTCAGACTGTTTTGATTGATTTTCGTAAAATCGGTTGATTTTCGATGAATTCAAACATACTCAGTATATCATTTGTATATTTTGAACTGTTTTGATGAGTTTCTATTGAAATTTCAGTTGAATTTCGATTTGATTTGTTGAGTTTTGGTTGAAATTTTGATAATCTTGATTACCTTTGCATCACGGCATTACATCATATGATAGATGATCGACATTGTAGTTGAAGAAGATCTAAGTGTTAATATGCAACTAGAAAACTGAGTTTGTGGTAGTATATTATAAATTAGTTTGTATTTACGGCTGAAGTGGAGAAGTAGAGTGAAAGTATAAATGACGATAGTTGTTTGTTGATGAATTAAAAGAGGAATTGGATTGGATGTGGTGTGGTGTGGTGTGTATCATGATAAGGTAGAAAACAAATCTGAAGTTGCAGGTTTTTAGCGACGGTTGTGTATTGTTGAGAAAAGAGATAAGTTTTTAGTTGCAGGTGAAATTTTATATACGACAACTTGTTGAAGATTTAGGTTTGGTGAATTAGAAGAAGGCAGGTTAACAGAAATATAGAGAAGGTTTGATACTGTTTGCGGCTAACTGAGGTTGTTCTTATGTTTAGGTTTGTGTTGATGAAAGAATTATTAGTGACAGTGTGGTGTTAGGTTTTTAAATAGAAAACGCACAACAAAGTTGATTTGCTACAGTTAGATTGATATTAGGGTTATTTGGAAAAATGTTAAAACAATTAATTCAGAGATTTTAGGATTAATTCAAAATATTAGTGATAGACAGTTGGATGATGTTGAACAACGAAAAGTAACATTACGAAGTGACGTTTTATAGTAGGATGTTTTGGGTAAAAAAAAAAATCTCTGGTGCTTTATAAAAGTGATTTTTGAAAAGTGAAAAAGTTTAAAATGAGTTGAAAATTAGTAAAGAAATTGGGGAGATATTTTTTATTTGAAGTTTTTTTTTTGAGATTTTTAACAAGAATTTTAGCTGAGATTTGCGATTGCGCCGTGAGATTTATCACACCCCAACCGACAGTGAAATCATCGGGACGTGGCACTAGGCGAATCAGATTGCTAAAGAGAATCCATAACAACTATTTAAATGACAATATATAAAGTTTAACTTCCCACACAATTAAACAATATTTCACAAATAGTCAAAACAGAATACATCTCCTTTAAACAACCAAATCCGACAACCTAGATTTATTTAGTGAGTTTCTAGGAGTCCTATCCATTTGCAGCTCAAAATAATCATCAACCTGTCACATACGTTAAAATAACAGTCAATACAAAAGTAAATGTGAGTACACAGGTTTAATAGCATAATAGTAGAGATAAAGCGTTTACGCATAACCAACATGTAACACGTAGAGAAGTGAATCTAAGTAAGCTAACAATAATAATACAAGCAAACCAACACAACTGCAAGTTGGAGTATGCACGATACGTGTTCACAATAGTGAAAACGCACGTAAAGTGAATTTGCGAGCCTTAACAACCCCTGAACCAATCAGGTGTTAATTCCAAACTATAGTACTATCATTGCTAAGGGTGGTCTGCGAGTCCTCATTATTTACACATAGCAAACGAATATTCAGCGATTCACGTATAACATGCTAGAGCGGTTAGCGTTAAAAGAGTTTAGCGTTGTGTGTAGCGTGTTTTGATATAGAGAGCGTATGTAACATCCAAAAGTGCGTTTAAGCGAAAAGGGTTTGAGTGTACTCACAGTTCGTGCTTAGCAAGTAAACACAATCTGCTATGGATTTAAGGGAGCGCCTGGATCAGCCTCTAAGCGAGAACAGAAGTGTATCAGTCTTCCGAAGTGTTGAAACGGTAGAAGTGAAGTTCGATGGGATAATAGGTTAGTTTGTACGAGTTAGCACCAGTTCGTACAAACTAACACTAGTTCGTACGAATTAGGTAATTAGTACGAATTAGCCTGTTGGTACGAACTAGCCTGTTTAGGTGTTCAAAATCGTGTGTTTCGCGTCGTTCGTCAGGAAAATCGAGGGTCCATCCTTCCAACCTTGAGCTACTGAGCAAACCAAAAGTTGGGTAGGTCCTTAGAGCAGTTTAGTCACTTGAAAGAACTCGGACTGGTTCGTACGAACTAGGTCTAATTCGTATGAGCTACTCCAGTTCGCACAAGTTGGCTGTTTTTACGTCTTCGTGCGTCCGGAACTGAGTTTTCACTTGGAATAGACGTAATTTCGAATCCATTTCAAGTATGTGTCTGACTATGCTTCGTCCCACTATTCAATGAACGAAACACAAGTCGGTTAGTCCGTTTTAGGTGTAAAAATCGATGTTTTTAACAGTTTTCTAAAATATATCTCTTGATGAGCAGACATAACAAGATTTCAAACATTGGGAAGCCAAAGCTAAGCCCAATATACTCATTTAAGTGTAGATCTGAGTTAAAATTAGAAGTTTTATGGAAAAAGAAGAAGATGTTCGTAAGAGAGAAGTTAGGAAGAAATCTGAGGTAAACTCGTGTAGAAATCGTAGTGGAAATCGTTGTGTTTTGCATGAAAAGGTGTTGCTCTTACTTGAAAATCAGAGATATGCGAGTAGGAGAAGTCTGGTGTGAAGTGGCAGCAAGAGGAGTGCGTGTGGATGTGTCTGGTATTTATAGGAGAGGGTGATGGAGGCTGAAATTCATACGAATTAGCTTGTTCGTATGAATTGGTAATTCGTACGAATTAGGTACGAATTAGCCAATTTCATACGAATTGTCTTCAATTAACACGTTGACTGTTCGTTTGGTGCTTTTGTTCGCATTAGTTAGTTATGTTAAGTGTTTTGGTGAGGTGTTAAGCGTTGCGTTAATCGTAATAATGCGATAAAACGAGTTGCGTGAGTGAGAGCGTTGCGAGTGCGAGCACAATCCATACATAAACACATAAACTTCGTAAGGTAACATAGATAACTGCGATTGAGATTTGTGTGATAAGCGAGGTCGTAGGCACGAGTGGTTACCGAACAAACAAACACACTCGACATATAAAGTAGCATAAGCTACTGTGATTCATGTAGCGTTAGCGTTGCGAGTATATAAGCGTTTTAAGTGTAATGTTATACTGTGTGATGCAATATATTTAATAAAACATATTTCCATTATTTATCGAATCTCCGATTACAAAAATGGTTACAAGAATGAAATAACGATAGTACGGAACAACCTGAAAAGTCGGGTTGTTACAGTCACCCCTACTTTAGGAAATTTCGTCCCGAAATTTAAGTAGTAGAAGTAACAAAGAGATGTGGATACTTAGCTTTCATATCACTCTCGAGTTCCCAAGTGAACTCGGCGCCACATTTGCCTTCCGATCAGATCTTTACAACAGGAATGCGACTGCGTCGAAGTTTCTTGGTCTCTCAATCCATGATTTCTACTGGCCTTTCCACGAAGTGTAGAGTTTCGTTTATTTGCAAATCCTCGAGGGGTACATGAAGATTTTCTTCAACCAGACACTTCTTGAGGTTTGAGTCGTGGAAAGTCGGATGTATGTTGTTGAGTTTCGTCGGTAATTCGAGTCGATAGGCCACTTTGCCAATTCTTTCCAGAATCTTAAATGGGCCTATGTATCGTGGCGCTAGTTTCCCTTTCTTTCCAAATCGGATCACTCCTTTCCAAGGTGAAACCTTTAAGAGAACGTGATCTCTAACTTCGAAATGTAGGGGCTTGCGGCGTTTATCGGCGTAGCTCTTTTGACGACTGCGAGCTTTCAGGAGATTGTCTCTAATCTGGAGGATCTTGCCAGTCGTTTCTTGTATCAACTCAGGACCGGTGATTTGTGCTTCTCCGATCTAGTGCCATACAATAGGCGATCGACATTTTCTACTATAAAGTGCCTCAAAGGTGCCATTTGAATACTAGTATGATAACTGTTGTTGTAGGAAAATTCTATTAAAGGTAAATGCGAATCCCAATTACCACTAAAATCAATAACACACGATCGAAGCATGTCTTCGAGGGTGCGGAATGTACATTCAGTCTGACCGTCGGTCTGAGGATGGAATGCGGTACTGAGATTGAGAGTAGTACTGAGAGCAGATTGAAAAGTATCCCAGAGACACGAGGTAAAACGACCATCGCGGTCAGAGATGATGTCACGAGGCATCCCGTGTCGATAAATAACTTTGTTGGTGTAGATTTGTGCTAATAATTCAACCTTATAGTCTTCTCTTATGGCAATGAAGTGAGCGGATTTCGTAAGACGATCAACGATAACCCAAATGCTATCGTGACCAGAAACTGTGCGGGGAAGTTTTGTAACAAAATCCATAGTTATATTGTCCCATTTCCACATCGGGATATCGGGTTGCTCGAGTAAGCCAGAGGGTCGTTGATGTTCGGCTTTAACTTTCGCACAAGTTAAGCATTTCGAAACGTACAGAGCGATATCCTTCTTCATGTCCAGCCACCAATACATCGAACGGAGGTCCTGGTACATCTTGTCAGCACCGGGTGAATGGAATATCGGGATTTATGGGCTTGTGTCATCAGTAACTCTTGGAGGTTATTACGGCTAGGGATCCAAATGTGATTTAGAAAGTAGTAGATACCGTTAGATTTATTCTCCGGCTGAGTTTCTGTCACACCCCGACCCGCAGCGGAAAAGGTGATCGGGGCATGATTGGGTTATCATCAAAGCTCATGACATTTATTATAACGTTTCATATTCATTATTACAATTTAAAGGGAAACATACAATCTTAATTTCATCATGTCCTAAACATCATTCTAGACTTCATTGTTTTCTTCTAAGGCATTTCCTATGTTTTCCTTGCTTCATCCTGTTCACCTCTATCATGTGTAAAAATGGTTTTTGGATCAACAAAAAGTTGGCGAGTGAATCCTATGAAAAGCATTTGAACAAGTTTATTGAATTGATTATAAAATAAAGTGCACAACCACATATGAGTAAATATAGATGTAAACATATTCATAAAACACTTAATATCAGATAATGCACACACATACAATAATAAATTGTTTTGAGGCACGCGTTGCTCAACCCGTCTCTCACGAGGAAATGATGGGCCTAATGAATGAGTTTTGAGGCACGCGTTGTTCTACAAACTGATGGGCCTAATGAATGATTTGCATACAACTTGAGAATATGAAAGACATAACTACAAACAATATTTACACTCTAAGTTTAGATCACAATATGGTATGGCACAAGTTTAAATAAACGAGTTAATTTTAGTGACACATGACACACCCCAAAATGTGTAATTAAAAAGGGGAGTTGTAAGATTCACTCACATTGGGTGCGTTCGGTTGATGATGTTGAATGCGCACGAAGTTTGATTTAACCACGAGTGAAACTAACCTAGATAATAACATAATGGTTCAGTAAATAAGCGGATTTTATTAAATCAATTTTTGTAGGATTATTGGATATATTTTTGTGAGTTTAAGGCTATTTTCTAACTTTAAAAATGTTATTTTTAAGTATTTTTAATTGATTTTTAAATAAAATAAATAAATAAAAATAATAAAAAAATGTTGACTTTTTGACCGTTGACTTGTTGACCGGTTTTATTGTGTAAATGTATGCACCGGGCAGGACTCGAACCCGAGACCTCCCGTTCGCGTGCACGCAGCTCTACCAACTGAGCTACGTGTCTAACCCGAAATATTTCTGTTTTTAATTATATTTATATACTAATTGAATTAATCCGAAAATCATTTATTTTAAAAACGATTTTAATGTCTCGCTCGGTGCTCGCCACAGGTCTCGAACCCGGGACCTGTGGGTTACCGTGCACACAGTCCACCGCTGGACTGTGTGTCTAACTTGGTAAATAATCTGGTTTTTATTATACTTAACATGGTTTTGAGAGTTAACCCGGTTCAGTTAAAAAGGCATTTTTATAACAAGAGAGTAAGGCTGGGACAAGAATCGAACGCGCAACGTATGTGAAATTGTTTGCACACAGTCCACCGCTGGACTGTGTGTCTAACCCGTTCATAAACTGATTTTAATTAAACTTATGTTATAACCTGCCTTCGTCTTCTTCGTTAACTTTACCCAGAAAAACAAAGTCCGAATGTTTCGACTGATTTATGTCTAATTTGATTTTCAAACATTAATAGTAATTGAAAGGAAATGTATGGAGAGGGTTTGGGGGAAAGGAGGTACCGATCCGTGTCTTTCACAGAACTCTGGCAGAGGTCCGTCGGCTCCGATAGTGAACTTCGGCTGTTAGGATCAATTAATAGTTCTGCTCGATTAATTATGAAATTGAGGTACTTAAACAAGGATTGACAGGAGTTTGAAGGGTTATAACCGATTCACAGTGCGATATCAGAAATTTCAGAGATTTTCCGGCGAAGGTTGAATATTCCGGCTATGTTGCCTGGGATGGATTCTGATGGTGGATTTGTGTTAGTAACAGTCTAATCAATTGATTGGAACAGAAAAAGTCGAAGGAATTACCGTGTGGATGTGAGTCTCGGTTTTCCGGCGACTTGCAGATATTCTCCGGCGAGTGAAAATACGTCGAGAATTTGTGCGATTTTGAGCGAAAGGGCTACCAGTGAGTTGTGGGTGGATTTATAGGGAGGAATCGAGACGCATGGGGTCGGATTTCAGTCTTGATTCAAAGTCAATGATTTTTCCAGCGGTTATGACTTGTGTCGCGGACTGGACATAGGTTATAACCGATGCAATAGTTAATATTTGCGTTAAGATACAAGAAACCGACAGAGAAAAGCGACTTCGTCGGGATTTCCGACGACTGCGATCTGGGCGCGTCAGTTTGAACTCGGGATTCATGTTATGTATTTAATTGTTTCATTATGAACACAAACATCACAAGTAGCGGAGTGGTTGAGCGTGTGGAAGTTAAAGCTTGAGGATTCCTGGCTGACCCGGGTTCGAAACCCGGCAGCATTGATTTATTTTTATTTCATTATTTTTAATACATTTTCAAATATAAATTATATATTCCAATATACTTATTAATTATGTATCGTTTAAAATTAATTTGGGCATTAAATACGCAACGAAATTTTTAACTGATTGTTCGGTTAATAAACGGAGCGGGTTTGGCAAATCCGGTTTTTGACGGATGTTACAGTATCCCCTACTTTTTAGAAATTTCGTCCTGAAATTTAAGTAGTGACATATTTGTCTAAAAAGGATGGTGTTTAATTTGACAGTTACATACTTAGAAGGGAGTAAGGGTTTAAATTTTGTTTGAGGCGGTAACGTTCCTTGTAAGGGTTGAGTACCCTGCTACAGGAATCGCTTTTTGTTGCCTACGGTAAAAATATTGATAAGCGGAGTTGATTCACTAAGTATGATTTCATGCGCAAGAGTTTTGATAGGTTTGGAAAGATAAGGTTATATCCTAAAACAAAATTTCTAATACTACAACCTACATGGAACTTCTCATAACCGCCTAACAATGCCTCTGATCCTTTGGCAAGAATACTTATATATAGGAAGTACCAGCGGCGTATCCACCATATTCTTGTCAAATTTTCATTGGTTTTATCAGTAAGTTATGATTGGTTCTATGATGTGACTCTAGAACATAAATAAACACAACAACCAATGTACCAAGAAATTACTAAATCCTACATGGAACTTCTCATAACCGCCTGACAATGCCTCTAATCCTTTAGCAAGATACTTATATATAGGAAGTACCAGCGGCGTATCCACCATATTCTTGTCAAATTTTCATTGGTTTTACCATAAGTTATATTGGTTCTTGATGTGACTCTAGAACATAAAAAAACACAACAACCAATATCTGAGTCCAAATTCTGATAGCATACATGTTTGAATGGTGACAGTTCCTCTCTCGTTTGTTATGATGGAGAGGTTAGTTTATGTAGAAATAGAACACAATCCAATTTCTTTAAATGACGAGATGATATAATGTTAAATCAGTGAATGTAACACAAATTTCAACCAAGACAATACTAAATCCTACATGGAACTCTCATAACCGCCGATAATGCCTCGATCCTTTGCAAGAATACTTATATATAGAAGTACCAGCGCGTATCCACCATATTCTCGTCAATTTCATTGGTTTTATCAGTAAATTATGATTAGTCCTATGTGACTCTAAAACATAAAAAACACAACACCAAAGCTTGAGTCTAAATTCTGATAGTATACATGTTTGAATGATGACAGTACCTCTCTCGTTGTTATGATGGAAGGTTAGTCTATGAGAAAATGGAACACAATCCAATAATGAGATGATATGAATGCTAATCATGAGTATAACCAAACTTCAACCAAAACAATACTAAATCCTACATGGAACTTCTCATAACCGCCTGATAATGCCTCTGATCCTTAGACAAGAATACTTATTATAGGAATACCAGCGGCGTATCCACCATTCTCGTCAAATTTTCATTGGTTTTATCAGTAAGTTAGATTGTTCTATGATGTGACTCTAGAACATAAATAAACACAACAACAATGTACCAAGAAATTACTAAATCCTACATGGACTTCTCATAACCGCCTGACAATGCCTCTAATCCTTTAGCAAGGATACTTATATATAGGAAGTACCAGCGGCGTATCACCAATTCTTGCAATTTTCATGTTTACAGTAAGTTATGATTGTTCTATGATGTGACTAGAACATAAAAACACAAAACCAATATCTGAGTCCAAATTCTGATAGCATACATGTTTGAATGGTGACAGTTCCTCTCTCGTTGTTATGATGGAGAGGTTAGTTTATTAGAAATAGAACACATCCAATTTCTTAATGACGAGATGATATGAATGTTAAATCTGAATGTAACACAATTTCAACCAAGACAATACTAAATCCTACATGGAACTTCTCATAACCGCCCATAATGTCTCTGATCCTTTGGCAAGAATACTTATTATAGGAAGTACCACGCGTACACCATATTCTCGTCAAATTTTCATTGGTTTTATCAGTAAATTATGATTAGTCCTATGTGACTCTAAAACATAAACAAACACAAAACCAAAGCTTGAGTCTAAATTCTGATAGTATACAGTTTGAATGATGACAGTACTTCTCTCGTTTGTTATGATGGAAAGGTTAGTCTATGTAGAAAATGAACACAATCCAATAATGAGATGATATGAATGCTAAATCATGAGTATAAGCAAACTCAACAAAACAATACTAATCCTACATGAACTTCTCATAACCGCCTGATAATGCCTCTGATCCTTAGACAAGAATACTCATATATAGAAGTACCAGCGGCGTATCCACCATATTCTCGTCAAATTTCATTGGTTTTATCAGTAAGTTATGATTGGTTCTATGATGTGACTCTAGAACATAATAACACAACAACCAATGTACAAGAATTACTAAATCCTACATGGAACTTCTCATAACCGCCTGACAATGCCTCAAATCCTTAGCAAGAATACTTATATATAGGAAGTACCAGCGGGTATCCACCATATTCTTGTCAAATTTTCATTGGTTTTACAGTAAGTTATGATTGGTTCTATGATGTGACTCTAGAACATAAAAAAACACAACAACCAATATCTGAGTCCAAATTCTGTAGCATACATGTTTGAATGGTGACAGTTCCTCTCTCGTTTGTTATGATGGAGAGGTTAGTTTATGTAGAAATAGAACACAATCCAATTTCTTTAATGACGAGATGATATGAATGTTAAATCATGAATGTAACACAAATTTCAACCAAGACAATACTAAATCCTACATGGAACTTCTCATAACCGCCCGATAATGCCTCTGATCCTTTGGCAAGAATACTTATATATAGGAAGTACCAGCGGCGTATCCACCATATTCTCGTCAAATTTTCATTGGTTTTATCATAAATTATGATTAGTCCTATGTGACTCTAAAACATAAACAAACACAACAACCAAAGCTTGAGTCTAAATTCTGATAGTATACATGTTTGAATGATGACAGTACTTCTCTCGTTTGTTATGATGGAAAGGTTAGTCTATGTAGAAAATGGAACACAATCCAATAATGAGATGATATGAATGCTAAATCAGTGAGTATAACACAAACTTCAACCAAAACAATACTAAATCCTACATGGAACTTCTCATAACCGCCTGATAATGCCTCTGATCCTTAGACAAGAATACTCATATATAGGAAGTACCAGCGCGTATCCACCATATTCTCGTCAAATTTTCATTGGTTTTATCAGTAAGTTATGATTGGTTCTATGATGTGACTCTAGAACATAAATAAACACAACAACCAATGTACCAAGAGATTACTAAATCCTACATGGAACTTCTCATAACCGCTGACAATGCTCTAATCCTTTAGCAAGAATACTTATATATAGAAGTACCAGCGGGTATCCACCATATTCTTGTCAAATTTTCATTGTTTTACCAGTAAGTTATGATTGGTTCTATGATGTGACTCTAGAACATAAAAAACACAACAACCAATATCTGAGTCCAAATTCTGATAGCATACATGTTTGAATGGTGACAGTTCCTCTCTCGTTTGTTATGATGGAGAGGTTAGTTTATGTAGAAATAGAACACAATCCAATTTCTTTAAATGACGAGATGATATGAATGTTAAATCAGTGAATGTACACAAATTTCAACCAAGACAATACTAAATCCTACATGGAACTTCTCATAACCGCCCAAATGCCTCTGATCCTTTGGCAAGAATACTTATATATAGGAAGTACCAGCGGCGTATCCACCATATTCTCTCAATTTTCATGGTTTTATCATAAATTATGATTAGTCCTATGTGACTCTAAAACATAAACAAACACAACAACCAAAGCTTGAGTCTAAATTCTGATAGTATACATGTTTGAATGATGACAGTACTTCTCTCGTTTGTTATGATGGAGAGGTTAGTCTATGTAGAAAATGGAACACAATCCAATAATGAGATGATATGAATGCTAAATCAGTGAGTATAACACAAACTTCAACCAAAACAATACTAAATCCTACAGGAACTTCTCATAACCGCCTGATAATGCCTCTGATCCTTAGACAAGAATACTCATATATAGGAAGTACCAGCGGCGTATCCACCATATTCTCGTCAAATTTTCATTGGTTTTATCAGTAAGTTATGATTGGTTCTATGATGTGACTCTAGAACATAAATAAACACAACAACCAATGTACCAAGAAATTACTAAATCCTACATGGAACTTCTCATAACCGCCTGACAATGCCTCTAATCCTTTAGCAAGAAAAAAAAAAAAAAAAAAAAAAAAAAAAAAAAAAAAAAAAAAAAAAAAAAAAAAAAAAAAAAAAAAAAAAAAAAAAAAAAAAAAAAAAAAAAAAAAAAAAAAAAAAAAAAAAAAAAAAAAAAAAAAAAAAAAAAAAAAAAAAAAAAAAAAAAAAAAAAAAAAAAAAAAAAAAAAAAAAAAAAAAAAAAAAAAAAAAAAAAAAAAAAAAAAAAAAAAAAAAAAAAAAAAAAAAAAAAAAAAAAAAAAAAAAAAAAAAAAAAAAAAAAAAATAAACACAACAACCAATGTACCAAGAAATTACTAAATCCTACATGGAACTTCTCATAACCGCCTGACAATGCCTCTAATCCTTTAGCAAGAAAAAAAAAAAAAAAAAAAAAAAAAAAAAAAAAAAAAAAAAAAAAAAAAAAAAAAAAAAAAAAAAAAAAAAAAAAAAAAAAAAAAAAAAAAAAAAAAAAAAAAAAAAAAAAAAAAAAAAAAAAAAAAAAAAAAAAAAAAAAAAAAAAAAAAAAAAAAAAAAAAAAAAAAAAAAAAAAAAAAAAAAAAAAAAAAAAAAAAAAAAAAAAAAAAAAAAAAAAAAAACAACCAATGTACCAAGAAATTACTAAATCCTACATGGAACTTCTCATAACCGCCTGACAATGCCTCTAATCCTTTAGCAAGAATACTTATATATAGGAAGTACCAGCGGCGTATCCACCATATTCTTGTCAAATTTTCATTGGTTTTACCAGTAAGTTATGATTGGTTCTATGATGTGACTCTAGAACATAAAAAACACAACAACCAATATCTGAGTCCAAATTCTGATAGCATACATGTTTGAATGGTGACAGTTCCTCTCTCGTTTGTTATGATGGAGAGGTTAGTTTATGTAGAAATAGAACACAATCCAATTTCTTTAAATGACGAGATGATATGAATGTTAAATCAGTGAATGTAACACAAATTTCAACCAAGACAATACTAAATCCTACATGGAACTTCTCATAACCGCCCGATAATGCCTCTGATCCTTTGGCAAGAATACTTATATATAGGAAGTACCAGCGGCGTATCCACCATATTCTCGTCAAATTTTCATTGGTTTTATCAGTAAATTATGATTAGTCCTATGTGACTCTAAAACATAAACAAAACACAACAACCAAAGCTTGAGTCTAAATTCTGATAGTATACATGTTTGAATGATGACAGTACTTCTCTCGTTTGTTATGATGGAGAGGTTAGTCTATGTAGAAAATGGAACACAATCCAATAATGAGATGATATGAATGCTAAATCAGTGAGTATAACACAAACTTCAACCAAAACAATACTAAATCCTACAGGAACTTCTCATAACCGCCTGATAATGCCTCTGATCCTTAGACAAGAATACTCATATATAGGAAGTACCAGCGGCGTATCCACCATATTCTCGTCAAATTTTCATTGGTTTTATCAGTAAGTTATGATTGGTTCTATGATGTGACTCTAGAACATAAATAAACACAACAACCAATGTACCAAGAAATTACTAAATCCTACATGGAACTTCTCATAACCGCCTGACAATGCCTCTAATCCTTTAGCAAGAATACTTATATATAGGAAGTACCAGCGGCGTATCCACCATATTCTTGTCAATTTTCATTGGTTTTACCAGTAAGTTATGATTGGTTCTATGATGTGACTCTAGAACATAAAAAACACAACAACCAATATCTGAGTCCAAATTCTGATAGCATACATGTTTGAATGGTGACAGTTCCTCTCTCGTTTGTTATGATGGAGAGGTTAGTTTATGTAGAAATAGAACACAATCCAATTTCTTTAAATGACGAGATGATATGAATGTTAAATCAGTGAATGTAACACAAATTTCAACCAAGACAATACTAAATCCTACATGGAACTTCTCATAACCGCCCGAATAATGCCTCTGATCCTTTGGCAAGAATACTTATATATAGGAAGTACCAGCGGCGTATCCACCATATTCTCGTCAAATTTTCATTGGTTTTATCAGTAAATTATGATTAGTCCTATGTGACTCTAAAACATAAACAAACACAACAACCAAAGCTTGAGTCTAAATTCTGATAGTATACATGTTTGAATGATGACAGTACTTCTCTCGTTTGTTATGATGGAGAGGTTAGTCTATGTAGAAAATGGAACACAATCCAATAATGAGATGATATGAATGCTAAATCAGTGAGTATAACACAAACTTCAACCAAAACAATACTAAATCCTACAGGAACTTCTCATAACCGCCTGATAATGCCTCTGATCCTTAGACAAGAATACTCATATATAGGAAGTACCAGCGGCGTATCCACCATATTCTCGTCAAATTTTCATTGGTTTTATCAGTAAGTTATGATTGGTTCTATGATGTGACTCTAGAACATAAATAAACACAACAACCAATGTACCAAGAAATTACTAAATCCTACATGGAACTTCTCATAACCGCCTGACAATGCCTCTAATCCTTTAGCAAGAATACTTATATATAGGAAGTACCAGCGGCGTATCCACCATATTCTTGTCAAATTTTCATTGGTTTTACCAGTAAGTTATGATTGGTTCTATGATGTGACTCTAGAACATAAAAAAACACAACAACCAATATCTGAGTCCAAATTCTGATAGCATACATGTTTGAATGGTGACAGTTCCTCTCTCGTTTGTTATGATGGAGAGGTTAGTTTATGTAGAAATAGAACACAATCCAATTTCTTTAAATGACGAGATGATATGAATGTTAAATCAGTGAATGTAACACAAATTTCAACCAAGACAATACTAAATCCTACATGGAACTTCTCATAACCGCCCGATAATGCCTCCGATCCTTTGGCAAGAATACTTATATATAGGAAGTACCAGCGGCGTATCCACCATATTCTCGTCAAATTTTCATTGGTTTTATCAGTAAATTATGATTAGTCCTATGTGACTCTAAAACATAAACAAACACAACAACCAAAGCTTGAGTCTAAATTCTGATAGTATACATGTTTGAATGATGACAGTACCTCTCTCGTTTGTTATGATGGAGAGGTTAGTCTATGTAGAAAATGGAACACAATCCAATAATGAGATGATATGAATGCTAAATCAGTGAGTATAACACAAACTTCAACCAAAACAATACTAAATCCTACATGGAACTTCTCATAACCGCCTGATAATGCCTCTGATCCTTAGACAAGAATACTTATATATAGGAAGTACCAGCGGCGTATCCACCATATTCTCGTCAAATTTTCATTGGTTTTATCAGTAAGTTATGATTGGTTCTATGATGTGACTCTAGAACATAAATAAACACAACAACCAATATTTGAGTCCAAATTCTGATAGCATACATGTTTGAATGGTGACAGTACCACTCTCGTTTGTTATGATGGAGAGGTTAGTCCTTGTGGAAGTGAGACATAGCTCAACTTCTTTAAATGATGAAATTGAAATACGTTGAAATGTATGATGAACAAACTTCGACCAAAACATTACTAAATCCTACATGGAACTTCTCATAACCGCCTGATAATGCCTCTGATCCTTTGACAAGAATACTTATATATAGGAAGTACCAGCGGCGTATCCACCATATTCTTGTCAAATTTTCATTGACTTTATCCGCAAGTTATGATTAGTTCTATGTGACTCTAAAACAAACATAACAACCAAACTTGAGTCTTAATTCTGATAGTATACATGTTTGAATGATGACAATACCTCTCTCGTTTGCTATGATGGAGAGGTTAGTCTATGTAGAAATGGAACACAATCCAATTTCTTTAAATGATGAGATGCTATAAATGCTAAATCAGTGAGTACAAAACAAACTTCAATCAAGACAATACTAAATTCTACATGGAACTTCTCATATCCGCCAGATAATGCCTTTGATCCTTTGGCAAGAATACTTATATATAGGAAGTACCAGCTGCGTATCCACCATGTTCTTGTCAAATTTTCATTGGCTTTATCCGTAAGTTATGATTGGTTCTATGTGACTTTGAGACATAAACAAACTGAAATAGTAATTCGCATTAAGATCCTTGGATAAGATTCCAATTTATAACTGGGATACGGGAAAATTGAGATAACAAAAAGAAAACATAAAAACTAAGCGGTTTTGAGTTGAATCTTGATTTTGGTGAAGGGGACCAGTTGGGTGGTTTCGTTTGGGTCGTCATTATCTTCAACAGGATTGGCGTTGATGTTGAAAAGTGATTAGGTTTCCTTGATTTGCTTGGTTAACTGGGTTTGCTTGAGCTTGGGCGTTTATGATGTTAACCAATCGGGGGCACGTGTTTCTAAAGTGGGTAGGGTCGCCACAATTGAAACAAGTTCGAACATATGGGAACATGGGGTATTGGGGTTGATGATAGGTTTGGATCATGTTTTGAGTAGGGGGAGAGATTTGGTTTTGAGAGGTGCGGCAAACCTTGCTCAAATGACCATAGCGTCCACAATTCGCACATAGTCGACAAGGTAAGGTAGATGGATGGTGATAAAAACAGGTGTTACATCGAGGGTGAGGTCCAAGGTATGGTTTCTTATTTGGGTAAGTTGAGTTGGGTGCTACTTGAGTGATTGGGATAGCTTGGATGGGTATGGCTCGTGAAATTGGTTGATTACGTTGGGTGACAGCGAAAAGTTGCCCATCTCGTTTTCTCTTAAAAATGAGTTGAGAAGGGGATTCGGTTTGGGTGGAGTTTGAGGTTTCAGTTGATGCTTTATCCTTCTTCTTCTCCTCCTTGAAGTCTTTATTCCGGATGCGGTTCTCGGTGAGCTCTGTAGCTAACTCCATTGCGGCTTCCAAGGTTACAGGTGTGGTACTTATTACAGAGTCTTGAATTTTTTACGGAAGACCTCGAATGTAGTGCTCGATCAAACGGTAAAGAGGAGTGAACAAGTTGGGAACCATTTGATTTAACTCGAGGAATCTTTTGTTGTATGTGGTGTGGTCTCCTTCCTTTTGCTTCAACGAATAAAACTCATCTTCTAATTTCTTGATTTCGCTCCTTGGGCAAAACCGTCTTGTCATGATTTCCTTCAACTCTTCCCAAGTCAAAGTCATAGCATCTTCAACACCTCGTTTGGCCTTCTCTGTATTCCACCAAGTAAGTGCTATTCCAAATAAACGACCAGTAGCATATCGCACTTTGCGATCATCGGGGCAATCGCAATTTAGAAAAGTGTTCTCCATTTCTTCAAACCAATGGAGGAGAGCGGTGACACCTTCAGTCCCTTCGTATTTTGGAGGGTCGCAGGATTTGAAATGCATGTAGGTGCATTTAGTGGTATTTGGGGGAGGGTTGTCAAGGTTTTGATCTTCTTGGTTGACGGGATTAGCGGTAAGGGCTTGTTGGATTTGAACTACAATGTTGGGTATTACGACAGCCATTTGTTGAGCGATTAGGGCAGCCATGCGCTCGCGGGCTTTTCCTGCTCTCATCTTCCTACGAGCGAGGCTAGAAGACATCTACAAGGAATACATATCAAGAGTATGAGTTGGATGTTTTTGGGCTTATGGGTTGTATTTAGGAATGAACATTCATAAAATAAATATAACATAATAAATCTACTACATCCATAGGATGTCTTGGGCTTTTGCTCGTAATTGGGCCTTGCATGCCGCCATACTTCACCTTTGTAATCATGTGGGCCCCCATGAATACCGGGTTTTTCATATGGTTCGCATGTGTTAGCCTGGTTATGTATACTAAAACCCGGAGAAAATCGAGAAATATGTAACGTATGATATTCGGAATGTGTCCAGGTGTGGACACGGTGACACCTCAAAGTGGGGTTAGTTCGAACGACGTTTGGTGTGGCATGCTTTGGCCTAATAGGTCCTTCGTACTCTCATCGTTAGTCCCCAGGTAGGCAAACTGGTCCGTTATATTGGATTTATACGAATGCCAACCTAGACAGGACGTTCCGACTACCGGTACTTGTACCCTTACAGTTACTACATGCCCGTCCGCAGAACTCACTCTGATGAGATTTGAAAAATGAAAAATGCGACAAAATCTTTGAATAACGAAAGTATGAAGATGATTTGAGTATGCGAACATTGAAATATGTATGATGAATGTGTATGTAAGTATGTATGTTTGACTGTAAGTATAAACAAATATGAAACAAATAAATATCATAAGTTTGCATGTAACCACATAAACTATTAAAATCTAGTCAACTATAGTATAGGCTCTAAGGGTATAATAACATATCCTATATCCCTATAAACCTGGCTCTGATACCAATCTGTCACACCCCGACCCGCAGCGGAAAAGGTGATCGGGGCATGATTGGGTTATCATCAAAGCTCATGACATTTATTATAACGTTTCATATTCATTATTACAATTTAAAGGGAAACATACAATCTTAATTTCATCATGTCCTAAACATCATTCTAGACTTCATTGTTTTCTTCTAATGCATTTCCTATGTTTTCCTTGCTTCATCCTGTTCACCTGTATCATGTGTAAAAATGGTTTTTGGATCAACAAAAAGTTGGCGAGTGAATCCTATGAAAAGCATTTGAACAAGTTTATTGAATTGATTATAAAATAAAGTGCACAACCACATATGAGTAAATATAGATGTAAACATATTCATAAAACACTTAATATCAGATAATGCACACACATACAATAATAAATTGTTTTGAGGCACGCGTTGCTCAACCCGTCTCTCACGAGGAACTGATGGGCCTAATGAATGAGTTTTGAGGCACGCGTTGTTCTACGAACTGATGGGCCTAATGAATGATTTGCATACAACTTGACAATATGAAAGACATAACTACAAACAATATTTACACTCTAAGTTTAGATCACAATATGGTATGACACAAGTTTAAATAAACAAGTTAATTTTAGTGACACATGACACACCCCAAAACGTGTAATTAAAAAGGGGAGTTGTAAGATTCACTCACATTGGGTGCGTTCGGTTGATGATGTTGAATGCGCACGAAGTTTGATTTAACCACGAGTGAAACTAACCTAGATAATAACATAATGGTTCGGTAAATAAGCGGATTTTATTAAATCAATTTTTGTAGGATTATTGGATATATTTTTGTGAGTTTAAGGCTATTTTCTAACTTTAAAAATGTTATTTTTAAGTATTTTTAATTGATTTTTAAATAAAATAAATAAATAAAAATAATAAAAAAATGTTGACTTTTTGACCGTTGACTTGTTGACCGGTTTTATTGTGTAAATGTATGCGTCGGGCAGGACTCGAACCCGAGACCTCCCGTTCGTGTGCACGCAGCTCTACCAACTGAGCTACGTGTCTAACCCGAAATATTTCTGTTTTTAATTATATTTATATACTAATTGAATTAATCCGAAAATCGTTTATTTTAAAAACGATTTTAATGTCTCGCTCGGTGCTCGCCACAGGTCTCGAACCCGGGACCTGTGGGTTACCGTGCACACAGTCCACCGCTGGACTGTGTGTCTAACTTGGTAAATAATCTGGTTTTTATTATACTTAACATGGTTTTGAGAATTAACCCGGTTCAGTTAAAAAGGCATTTTTATAACAAGAGAGTAAGGCTGGGACAAGAATCGAACGCGCGACGTATGTGAAATTGTTTGCACACAGTCCACCGCTGGACTGTGTGTCTAACCCGTTCATAAACTGATTTTAATTAAACTTATGTTATAACCTGCCTTCGTCTTCTTCGTTAACTTTACCCAGAAAAACAAAGTCCGAATGTTTCGACTGATTTATGTCTAATTTGATTTTCAAACATTAATAGTAATTGAAAGGAAATGTATGGAGAGGGTTTGGGGGAAAGGAGGTACCGATCCGTGTCTTTCACAGAACTCCGGCAGAGGTCCGTCGGCTCCGATAGTGAACTTCGGCTATTAGGATCAATTAATAGTTCTGCTCGATTAATTATGAAATTGAGGTACTTAAACAAGGATTGACAGGAGTTTGAAGGGTTATACCGATTCACAGTGCGATATCAGAAATTTCAGAGATTTTCCGGCGAAGGTTGAATATTCCGGCTATGTCGCCTGGGATGGATTCTGATGGTGGATTTGTGTTAGTAACAGTCTAATCAATTGATTTGAACAGAAAAAGTCGAACGAATTACCGTGTGGATGTGAGTCTCGGTTTTCCGGCGACTTGCAGATATTCTCCGGCGAGTGAAAATACGTCGAGAATTTGTGCGATTTTGAGCGAAAGGGCTACCAGTGAGTTGTGGGTGGATTTATAGGGAGGAATCGAGACGCATGGGGTCGGATTTCAGTCTTGATTCAAAGTCAATGATTTTTCCGGCGGTTATGACTTGTGTCGCAGACTGGACATCGGTTATAACCGATGCAATAGTTAATATTTGCGTTAAGATACAAGAAACCGACAGAGAAAAGCGACTTCGTCGGGATTTCCGACGACTGCGATTTGGGCGCGTCAGTTTGAACTCGGGATTCATGTTATGTATTTAATTGTTTCATTATGAACACAAACATCACAAGTGGCGGAGTGGTTGAGCGTGTGGAAGTTAAAGCTTAAGGATTCCTGGCTGACCCGGGTTCGAAACCCGGCAGCATTGATTTATTTTTATTTCATTATTTCTAATACATTTTCAAATAATATATTCCAATATACTTATTAATTAGGTATCGTTTAAAATTAATTTGGGCATTAAATACGCAACGAAATTTTTAACTGATTGTTCGGTTAATAAACGGAGCGGGTTTGGTAAATCCGGTTTTTGACGGATGTTACAGTTCCGGCACCACATTTCATTTCCTCATACAAGGTATTCTCAATGAAACATGCGTGCTGGGCTTCGCGAATCAAGGTTTCGAGTTTATTCTGGGGTTGAGCGTCATGAATGTTATACACGTAGCTTCGTCGACTGAGAGCATCGGCTATTATGTTTGCTTTGCCGGGATGGTAGCGTATCTCACAATCATAGTCATTGAGAAGTTCAACCCATCTTCGTTGGCGCATGTTCAGCTCCTTCTGATTAAAGATATGTTGTAAGCTCTTATGGTCGGTAAAGACCGTACACTTTGTACCATAAAGGTAGTGTCGCCATATCTTTAATGCAAAAACAACTGCACCAAACTCGAGATCGTGGGTAGTGTAGTTCTTCTGGTGAACCTTGAGTTGTCAAGACGCATACGCGATAACCTTGTCTCGTTGCATTAGAACACAACCGAGACCTAGGTTAGAGGCATCGTAATAAACAACGAAATCGTCGTTTTTGTCGGGGAGTGCGAGAACGGGGGCGTTGCAAAGCATATACTTAAGGGTTTGAAAGGCTTCCTCCTGTTTGGATTTCCAAACAAAAGGTTTATCCTTGTGCGTCAACGAGGTAAGGGGTACGGCGATCTTCGAAAAGTCAGTGATGAATCGACGGTAGTAACCTGCCAATCCGAGGAAAGAACGGATTTCGGACGGGTTCTTCGGGGTATTCCAACTCTTTACAGCTTCAATTTTGGCGGGATCGGCGTGGATTCCTTGGTCGTTAACAATGTGACCGAGGAATTGAACTTCCTTAAGCCAAAATTCAAATTTGGAGAACTTGGCGTAAAGGCAGTTTCCTTGGAGAAGTACGAGAACTAAACAGAGATGGCGCGGGTGTTCGGCTCTTGACTTCGAGTAGATAAGAATATCATCGATAAAAACAATGACAAAACAAATGCTTTGCACACACGGTTCATCAAATCCATGAAGACCGCAGGTACGTTTGTGAGTCCAAAAGGCATGACCACGAATTCATAATGGCCACAGCGAGTACGAAAGGCGGTTTTTGGAATGTCTTGCTCATGTACACGTAGCTGGTGATATCCGGAACGTAAATCAATCTTCAAAAAACAAGTAGCACCTTGGAGTTGGTCAAATAAATCATCGATTCGAGGAAGAGGGTAACGGTTCTTAATTGTAAGCTTGTTAAGTTTCCTATAGTCGATGCACATTCGGAATGATCCATTCTTCTTTTTCACAAAAAGGACGGGTGCGCCCCAAGGTGATTTGCTCGGGCGTATAAAGCCTTTATCAAGAAGTTCTTGAAGTTGGCTACATAGCTCGCGCATTTCGGATGGTGCAAGGAGATAGGGAGCTTTAGTGACAGGTTTAGCACCGGGGATTAGATCAATACGTAACTCGACATCACGGGTAGGGGGTAAACTGGGTAAATAGTCTGGAAAAACTTTAGGAAATTCACAAACAACGGGTACGTCTTTCAAGGTTTTCTTTTCCTTCTCCGAGTTCACGATGTGGGCTAGGAAAGCGATGTACTGCTTGCGCAAGTACTTGTTCGCTCGGGTACATGACAAAAGTATCAACTTCTTTGAGGGTTTTTCGCCGTAAACATGTAGTTGATCTCCGTTGGGAAGTGGAAAACGAATCATTTTATCAAAGCAAACGACTTCGACACGATTCTTACGAAGAAATCCATGCCTACTATGACATCAAAACTACCTAATTGCTTAGGTATGAGGTCAAATCGGGAAGTTGTGATTGTTGAGTTCGAGAGTACAATCACGTAAGACGGAGTTAACAGTAACGGTTCTTCCTGTAATGATTTCGACGTGGAAGGTCTTTGGGAGGTTAGTGTGTTTACATTTTAGAAGCTTTTCAAATTCTAACGATACAAAACAGTTTTCGGCTCCAGTATCAGATAAGTAAGAAGCATAAAAACCATTAATGAGGAACGCACCATTGAAGACATTGTTGTCATTCTGAGCCTGGCGGTGATTGATGTTGAAAGATCTTCCACGCACAGCCTGTGGTTGTTGCTGCTGCGGTGGATGTGGTGGCTGTTGCTGAGGCTGCTGCTGCTGTGGTTCCTGTTTGATAACGTGGTGCGGGCAGACATTGCTTAAATAATTCGGGTCGCCACAAGTGTAGCAAGCACGTGCCTGAACTGCTGGTGCTTGTGGTGCCTGGTTGACGGGAACAACATTAAGAGGGGCTGGCGGTGCTGTGAGAGCGGGAGGAGCTGGCTAACGGGGGCCTGAGCGGCAATGCATTGTGAAGTGCCCATAAATGATGTAGTTGGCACAAAAGCGGCAGTTTTCTCCAACCGCGTGATGATACGTGCACTTAGAGCACAGAGGGTGAGGACCAGTATACGCTACGCTTTGCAGGAGGTGCTTTGGGAGCAGTAAGCTGTTGTAGTTGGTGGTTTGGTTGTGTGACTGCTGCGTTGTTCTTGCTGGTGTTTCTTCGCTTGCGATTTTGACAGTTAGACTTGGGGGCTTGAGATGGTGTGGTGTCGGTGCTTGGATCGACAGTTGCTTGGTGGAGGTTCTTGTTTGAGACCTTGAAAGTTCCAGCCAAGACTCGCTTATCATTGATCTCGGCGGCTAGCTGGTAAGTCTCTTCGATGGTTGTGGTCGTGTTGCTTGAACAAAATCGGCGACACAATGAGGAGGGCGTGATGTACTTCTTGATGGCCTTCTCGGTGGTATCCACTTGGCCTGGACAGATGATGCTGAGTTGTTTAAAGCGAGCGATGAGACCCGCGTTATCACCACCGACTTGCTTGATGTCCCAAAACTCATTTTCCAGCTTTTGGATTTCGTGCAGTGGGCAGAACTCCTTGATCATGAGCTCCTTAAGTTCTTCCCACGCGAGAGCGAAAGCATCATCATTACCGCGCCTGTTGCGCTCGGCAATCCACCAGTCAAGTGACCTTGACTGAAAGACTCCAGTGGCATTGACGGTGCGGAGATTTTCAGGACATCCGCTTTGCCTGAAAGTGACCTCGATTGAGTCGAACCAGTGAAACATCTTGATTGGTCGTCTTCGCCTGTGAATACTGCAGGACCGCAGGCTGTAAACTGCTTGAAACTAAACCGAGCCTTTGGTGCATCGACCTTAGAGCCAACGGATGAGTTGCTTCCGCAGCTTGGATTTCACTACGATTTGAGGGATCACCTTGGCCATTTCCTTGGCTACAAGGGAGGCGATGTGCTTGTCAGCGTTCTTTGGACAGTGCGGCAGGTGTGAGATCCAATGGAAGCCATCTAAAGACAGAAATTGGATGAGATTCAATTATAACGGGTTTTGTTAGAAAGTTTTGTGTTTTACGTCATAATATTTATTATTATTATTATTCACATATGGCATAGAATCACGTAAGCACATATCCACATAAGCACATAGACACATAACACATAATCACGTAAGCACACATTTTGCACGTATTCGCCTTCACTAAATCTTGCGTGGCACGTTTGAAATGCGAGTAGTATAGCGTATTTAAGCGAGTAGTATAACGAGTACATAGCGCGTGAGGTTAGGCGTGTGAATTAGTTATCCGATTAGTTTGATTGTGATTCATATTTATTGTTTTAGATTGCGAGATCTGTGAGAGTTGTGCGTACGTTGATGAGAGAAAAGCGGTAAATCGAGAAATCGATAAACCGTAGAAATTCACAAATTAAAACATGTAAACACCATAAATTGTGATGATACGAAAATCGGCGATTGTAGGCTTAAAACAATTCGGAGTGTCCTGGGTTTTGAGACGTTGACTACCCAAAGTGATTCGATCGTTCCTCTGAGTCTGGACACTCGCTTTGGCCTAATAGGTAAATGCTCTCACAGCCTCGCGGCTAACGACATTACCCTTCCGCTTACTACGCATTCCAAACTAGTGAAACAATCGAGACTTTGGTGAGATTGAAAATCGAAAAATGGAACTAGTTATTAAGATGCGGGTTTCACCCCTAACTTAACAACGTCGTACCATAATTTGTGGCAAGGAATTCACCACGAGATAAAGATGAAGATTTTCATCGAGATGTGGATGTCACTCCTAACTCGACAAAATAATCTCGTGCAGAGAGCAATACGCGGGATGGGTGATCTTATCGAGAGTTCTTGGTTTTCACACCTAGTCTTGACACAATCACTCGTTTGTGTCACACGAGCATCTTCGAGCGGGTATCGCGGTAGCTTTAGGAAAAGCATACATGACTCCTGTGACGGGATTAGACCAGAAACATTTAGACAAAGTACGAGTACTTTTTATTCGTAAGTCGTCGCACTCGTGTGAATTGTCCATGTCGCGTAGGAGTTCCGAATTCGTGCGAACTGGGTTATTCGTACGAATTGAGTTGTAGTGTTGTAGCTTTAGGAAAAGCATATGTAGTTTAGTTAACAAGGCTAGATCAAAAGCAGAACAAGAGTAAAGTTGTTCGTTTTCGATCGTGGTTTCGCTTAATTCGTATGAAGTGCCCACTTCGTGCGAATTAGCCAGTTCGTACGAAGTGCACCACCCCTTTTGAGGAGACACACTTCGTACGAAGTGGCCAGTTCGCATGAACTAGTCAGTTTGTACGAATTGAGATGAGTTTTGCGTGCCGGGTCTGTTTTGGGTTCCTAGACTATAGAATAGGCCGAATCATGCAATTCTACCTAATTTCCCTACAGTTATGGCTCTGATACCAATCTGTCACACCCTAACCAATGGCGGAATCATCGGGGCGTGGCACTATGCGAATCAGATTGCTCAAGAGAATTCCATAGCAACTATTTAAATGACAATACTTAAAGTTTAACTTCCCATACAATTAAACAATATTTCACAAATATTCAAAACAGAATGCATGTCCCTTAAACAACCAAATCTAACAACCTAGATTTATTTAGTGAGTTTCTAGGAGTCCTATCCATTTGCAGCTCAAAATAATCATCAACCTGTCACATACGTTAAAATAACAGTCAATACAAAAGTAAATGTGAGTACACGGGTTTAATAGCATAATAGTAGAGATAAAGCGTTTACGCATAACCAGCATGTAACACGTAGAGAAGTGAATCTAAGTAAGCTAACAATAATGATACAAGCTAACCAACACGACGCGAGGTGCAGTATGCGCGATACGTGTTCACAATAGTGAACACGCACGTAAAGTGAATTTCCGATCCTTAACAACCCTGAACCAATCAGGTGCTGAGTCCAAACTATAGTACTATCGTTGCTAAGGGTGGTCTGCGAGTCCTCATTATTTACACATAGCAAACAAACATTCAGCGATTCCATGTATAACATGCTAGAGCGGTTAGGGTTAAAAGATTTAGCATTGTGTGTAGCGTGTTTTGATATAGAGAACGTATGTAACACCCAAAAGTGTGTTTAAGCGAAAAAGGGTTCGAGTATACTCACAGTTCGTGCTTAGCAAGTAAACACAATCTGAGCGTCTGGATCAGCCTGTAAGCGAGAACAGAAGTGCATCAGTCTTCCGAAGTGTTGAAACAAGTAGAAGTGAAGTTGGTGGGATAACAGGTTAGTTCGTACGAGTTAGCACCAGTTCTACGAACTAGCACTAATTCGTCGAATTGAGTAATTCGTACGAATTAGGTAATTAGTACGAATTATCCTGTTGGTGCGAACTAGCATGTTTAGGTAAATCGAATGTTTCGCGTCGTTTGTCGGGAAAATCGAGTGTCCATCCTTCCAACCTTGAGCTACTGAGCAAACCAAAAGCTGGGGAGGTCCTTAGAGTAGTTTAGTCACTTGAAAGAACTCGGCCTGGGTCGTACGAACGAGGCCTAATTCGTATGAGCCAGTCCAGTTTGCACAAGTTGGCTGTTTTTCCGTCTTCGTGCGTCTGGAACTGAGTTTTCACTTGGAATAGACCAATTTCGAATCCATTTCAAGTATGTTCTGACAATGCTTCGTCCCACTATTCAGTGAACGAAACACAAGTCGGTTACTCCGTTTTAGGTGTAAAAATCGATGTTTTTAACAGTTTTCTAAGATCTATCTCTTGATGAGCAGACATAACAAGATTTCAAACCTTGGGAAGCCAAAGCTAAGCCCAATATACTTGTTTAAGTGTAGATCTGAGTTAAAATCAGAAGTTTATGGAAAAAGAAGAAGCTTTTCGTAACAGAGAAGTTTGGATGAAATCGAGGTAACTCGTGAGAAATTGTAGTGGAAATCGTTGTGTTTTGCATGAAAAGGTGTTGTTCTTATTGAAAATCATAGAAATGCGAGTAGGAGAAGTCTGGTGCGAAGTGGCAGCAAGATGAGTGTGTGTGGATGTGTGGTATTTATAGGAGAGGGTGATGGAGGCTGAAATTCGTACGAATTAGGCCTAATTCGTACGAATTAGGTAGTTCGTACGAATTAGCCAATTTCATACGAATTATCTCCAATTCACACGTTGACTGTTCGTTTGGTGATTTTGTTCGCATTAGTTAGTTACGTTAAGTGTTTTGGTGAGGTGTTAAGCGTTGCGTTAATCGTAATAATGCGATAAATCGAGTTGCGTGAGTGAGAGCGTTGCGAGAGCAAGCGCAATCCATACATAAACACATAAACTTCGTAAGGTAACATAGATAATTGCGATTGATTTGTGTGATAAGCGAGGGTCGTAGGCACGAGTGGTTACCGAACAAACAAACACACTCGGCATATAAAGTAGCTTAAGCTACTGTGATTCGTGTAGCGTTAGCATTGCGAGTACATAAGCGTTTTAAGTGTAATGTTATGTTGTGTGATGCAATGTATTTAATAAAACATATTTCCATTATTTATCGAATCTTTGATTACAAAAATGGTTACAAGAAAGAAATAACGGTAGTACGGAACAACCAGAAAAGTCGGGTTGTTACAAGATTAGTGTGAATTGATTTTTAACAAACAAGTTTTGGGCCAACATTGTTAAAACACTTGTGGGTTTCGTAGTCTTAGTTCGAATTAATCGATTGGTCCGATATATGTTTATTGGGCTAGTTATTTGGATTAAGAAGCGAACTTGTTGAAGGTGAGTTGAGCGTAAGTTCGGGTTGCAAACGTATATTGGGTCGTGTGTTAGATTTTGGATTTCAATTTGAACCAGGTTTGGATAAGTGGGCTGGATGAGACTTGTGATTTTTAGATTTTGGGTACAAGCGTTTTGAACCGAGTTTTATCTAAAAAGTTTCGAGTTTGCCTGATCGGGTTCAAGAGAAAACACAGTTTAACAAGTTCAAAATTTGTTTGGTTGCCAAGTGAAAATTTGTTAAAATGTTGGAAAGTAATATTAATTGTTACAATAATCAAAAGATGGCAAAAGAAAATTTTGAGAAGTTCAAAATTAAAGAAAGTGAGACATGGGAAGAAGGATTAAATAGATATGAAAATTTGCTTTCGAAATGTCCAAGTATAATGTTAGCAGATCAGAAATAAATAATATTTCGAAATTAACTGAATCTTTAACTTCATAATGAGATGTATTTTTGTGTGGTTTAAGAAAAGATCCATGGTTTTCAGCGTATAGTGGTTTTGAATTCATCGATAAGGTTCGAGATTATATACCTGAAATTGAAAAGAAGAAAGCTTTGAGGCTAAAGAAGGAAAAAGAAAAAATAATGGTGAAGAATATTGAAGTCAAAGAATTGAGCGTGTCTACAAATGAGGCTTCACGTTCTGAACCAGGATGCTCAAAATGTGATAAATCTAGATTAGACAATACCAAACTCCTAAATGATTTGGAGAGTTTGACATTTGAAAATAAAAATTTAAAACAAAATGAAAAAAGAAATGAAAAATAAAATATAAATTATAGAAAATGAAAAATTACATTTTGAAAAAGATTTTAAAAATCAAATAAAAATTTTAGAAAATGAAATATCGATTTTAAATAAAAAAGTTTTTGAAAATCAAATTGCAATAAATTCTCATCTTAAGAAAATAACTCAACTTGAAAATTTTTGAAAGCACTGTAATAAAATTGAGATTTTGGAAAATAAATTGAAATGTTTTGTTGTATCGTCTTTAATGATAGATCATATGGCTTCAAAACATGAAATTCCAATAAGCGACAATGCCATAAATTATGACGATGTGATAATTGAAGATTCTGATGATGATAAAAATGATAAAAGAAATATTTTTGAAACTAAAAGAAAATTTTAAAGAAATTGTTCCGCAATTTGTTGAAAAAGATGAGTGTTCGACACAAAAGCCTTCTAAGCAAAATAGGGATCGAAAACAAAACCAAATGTTAAAAAGTTCCAAAAATTTTCAAAATAACAAAAAAAAAATCATTAGATCAGTCGTCCAATCATTGTAAAAATTCACAAAAATATCAAAATCAAAACTCACAAAAATTTGAAAATAAGTGGTGCAGGTCAGACCGCAATGCTCAAACGTCAAATCAAGTTTATTGAAGAATCAGGAAGGGTGACTACTACACATCAAATCAATGTTATGATTTGGGTGTATGGATTAATAGAGAAAATTGGTCCGATAACAGGGTGTGTTTCAAATGTGGTATAAGTGGACACATTGCTGTAAATTGTTTAAAGCAGAGATTTGATACGAGATGCTATAATTGCCAAATCAAAGGCCATGTTGCAATAGATTGTCCAATGAGATCAAATAGAAAATTAATCGTTAGGATAAATCTCAAAAGAATGATAAAAAATCTAAAAAAAAGATAAAGCCGGTGAAAAGTCCAAAGAACAGAAAGGAAAACTATCACAAAGGCAGAAAGACAAATTGAGAAAGAAGAGAAAGAAAGTTAGAGAGTATTTGGAAAAGATTTTGTCCTCGGATACAATCGTGGATTCAGATAATAGTTCTGAAGAAACGTTTTACTCTACAAAGAGTTATCAATCAAGTAAAACGAATTCATCATATACAAATCTGAGGATAAAAATTGAGTATTCTCGATCTTGAATAAATGTAGCACCGACAAGTTACATTTTTTTTGCCTGTAACTCATTACGCTTTTAAAGGAAAAAAAAGTGTTCGTTTTTTTTAAATATTTACTCGGCGCTTTTTTGATTTTCTTGACTCGAAATGCTTAAAATTTTGTATATTACATGCTGAAGAAACACGGAATCACAACCGGGGTTATTAGAACCGCTTTCTCTGAGAGGATGGAGAATCACACTTTGTTCTTCCTCCAGTATCAAGATCTGCATAAGAGAAGAGATAAAAGTGGAACCGTAGAGATGGCCGGTAGGAGAAGAATCTCCTATTTTCAGTAAAAAAAGTGTCGCGGCTCCATATCTTGTGCCTAATAATGAGGTGAACACCTCTTTATATAAGAGACATGGGCCTCCCCTAACCTCAATGGGTCAGGCCCAGTTAGGGGGTATCTCTACAAGTCCCTGACCCAATGTAGTGTAAACTACATCGGCGTTGGGCCTCGCGGTTAGGTTAGTAAGTAACAATAATAAATAATTAATATAAAAGCGGTAAGTAATAGGAATGTCCGATTACTCGGGTCAGGTCCAATACCATACCCCATCACATGCCCTATTTTTTTCAATAAAAAGAAGTTTGGGAACCTAGAGTTTGCACCATTTGCACAACCGAGGTGGTTTGCATTTTAGCATTAGCCTATATATATATATATATAATATATATATGGAGCTGGGTTTATATAAGGGAGAGTTATCTTGAGAATGCTAAATATTGCGAGAACCGTGAGAACGAATGAGAAAACAAACAAACCAATTTTTTTTAATATAAACCTCAATGTAATTAAAATACGACATAAAAAAAAGAATTTACAACATTAAATAATCCATTTCTCCTCTTAAAGTCACTTTTATTAGATTTTTTGCACGTGTAAATTTGATAAATACAACAAATTTACACATGTGTAAATGAGAAACTTAACATGTGTGAATTTTCAATATTTACGAATACATGTAAATTTAAACGTGTAAATTTAATTTCTAACATTATATTCGAATAATAATGATAAGTGTAAAAAGATTTTGAATTTTAATTGTTTTTGACTAAGTTCTTATGGTTTTTTCATTCGTTCTCACGGTTCTTGCAATAGTTAGCGTTCTCATTTAAACCTCCCCTTAATTGCAGAATTTTCAGAACTCCTAATAAACAATCATTATACATATATTATATTTTATGATACTTTTATCATTTATTATATGTATTTTTATGATTAGATACATGTTAAGAGTAATTTACATATGTTTAATAACCAAATTATATATATGGTAATAAGTAATTACATATATGTAAAAAACTAGTTTACATATGTGTAATTATAAAAATTCATACAGAAAATTCTAAAACGACAGTTTTGCCCCTCATGTGAGGGGTACATGATTGGTCTTAACCATAAAAATTAATGAAGGTTAGTATAAAGGACTTGTGGTGTGAAAAGTTTCAAATAAAGGACACTCGGTGTAGTTTCTAAAGATAACGGACACACGATACAAGTTGGTGTAAAGTTAAAGAACAAACTGTGTAATTTGCTCTAGATTCTTTGTTCATTCGTGGAATTATACGTCATATATAAAAACTTATACATCAAATTAGTTTTTATACGTAAAAACAGAAAAATACATAATACATTAATTAATTATTAACCAGCAACGTACTTTTATATGTATATAACGAGAGAGAGGCTAGAACAAAAAAAAATATTTTCAGTTTATAATATAACTTTTAACAATACAAAATATAAATAATTAATTATAAAATGAATTTAGTTATTAAAAGTAAATGTAAAAAGTGGTGATGATGTGGAAATGAAAGTATTGGTAAGATGTTTGAAGTAGGGGTGTGAATTTCTGATACGACCCGAAAACCCGACACGAACCTAACACGAAATTCGCGGGTTTAGGTTTAGTCTAAAAGGGTTCGGGTCAGTTTCAGATTGAACCCGCGCACCCGTTTAGGTTAACGGGTCAGGTTCGGGTCAACCTGATCGGGTTGGCGGGTTGACCCGTTTAACACATTTATACTATATTATATTCTTTTACAATATATTTATGTCATAATTAAATGGGGCGTGCATTTTATGCCATGATTATAACTTAAAAGGAGAAATTAACATAGATTTTATAATTTAAATATGATATTATTATATAAATTTGTGTTTTTAAGTAAATTTTAATATATTAATTTCAGAAAAAAAAAATCGGGTTAAACGGGTCGTGTTTGGGTCAACCACGAAACTTCGGGTCGTGTTCAGGTTCATATGTATGATATGATTTTCGGGTCCGGGTCGGGTTCAGGTTCGTGTAAAATTTTCGGGTTCGGGTCGGTTGAACCCACTAACCCGCGAACACGACCCGTTTAGCACCCCTAGTTTGAAGGGTTGATAGAAAATGAGTATTTTTGTTGCATTTGTGAAAATCTGATATGCAGTGATGCTATTTATGCATTTAGCACTTGCATTGGTATGGTCTTAATCTCATGTCAACCTTCTCCAATTGCCAACTTAGACAGTTAAAGGATTATCCAGAATTTTATCTGATTCATCTTATTTTAGAATTGGGTTTACAGGTTGAAATTGAACGACTTTGTTTGAACACGAGCTGAGTTCTAACGTTTCGTTTTTTTTTTTTTCTCGAATTGGGGAGGTAGATATTTGTGGAACTCGTGAAAAATGGTAGACTTTTGGGGCAACCTTTATCTTTAGTGATATTTTGTATCGAGAAACACACATTATTTTTGTAGTAGTTGATAGTATACTTCACTATTAGAAAAGTGGGTTTTGCGACGGCATTTCCGGTCACAAATTACTTTGTTATGATTGTTTTGCGATAAAAAATGTGGTACGAAAAACACTTGTCGCAATTGCTCTATTGCAATTATATGCGACCGCTGCTATCTTTAGCGATCGTGTTTTGCAACCATACAAAAAGGTGGCAAATACTGCGACCGCTTCTAGTTTTGAGGTCTTGTTGTCACAATTTTGCAACCGCAAATACTGCGACCACCAAAACATTTTTTTTTTGTTTTTTTATAGATCACCTGTGTTCTATTTCAAACCTACTAAAAATGTATAAATTTTTAATATTTATGCATTTACCGAAATTTCAACATTATATAGAACAATCCATTTAAAATAACAAACTAAACCATCATAAACCCGAGTTGTTCTACTACAATAAATATTGAAAATAAGGACTTTAGAGATATGAACCTTGAACCTTTTGAAACGTAACAATACATCAATGTTTGTCATCGTATCAAGCATAAGATATTTCTCATCCTTATCTTTTTTCTCTCGCCAACTGACTTCAATAACTTCGTTCAACTTATCCTCTACTTTCTCTGTTTCACGATCTCGATAATCATGTCAACTTTTTTATATGACAAATAATTAACAAAGAGTTCATTACAATAAATAATGAATCTAGATGATGATTGCGATTATATAATCAATATTCAGCAGCCAAGCAGAGCTGTCGCATTTATCACCACGTGAATAGCATAATCCATTAAAAATGAGCATACCTGATATTTAGCATAATCCACTAAAATGAGAAACAAATACCAGAAAATGAATGTACGTTGGCCTTGCTGATCCACCGATCAGTATGGACCTGTTATTCGGGACAAGGTACTATGCAACCTGCACATACTCAACATGTTATACAGAAGCAACCCGAGTAAACACATATATAATAGAAAACAATCAGTAACATAAATTGGTCAACCTCTATTAATTGATGTCCTAATGTCGTTATGGTGAGTACAAACTAGAGGTAGTGACTTCAACCTAATCACTTATAAATGGGTCAAACTGGTTCGTCTTGTCAAACGGGTCAAACAAAACTTCGGGAATCTACTTATTAATGCACGTCAGATCATTATAGTCAAAAGTCATGTGTTGTAATAAAAATGTTTGTGAACATGCTTAAAGCACTAATTATATACTAAAAAGCTAAAAAAAATGTTTTAGTCCAACCCAATTTGACCTGGTCCATGCAAAAGTGACCCGTTGCCCAACCAGCCACCTCTGTTACAAACCAAACAAGTGACTTTCCTGTTACTAGTAGACAAGGTGTTTAAAAGTAGAGAGAAAAAAAACTATGACCTGATAGTAAATGAGTCAAATGAATATTTTGTTCATAAATGTAAGTAAGAACCTGGCTAAACTCAGGAAGTATATCCTTGTGCCTTGCCAGCTTTTGTGTAAAAGTAGTAGGTGCTGCAGATGCAGCTCATCGACTCATAGAATCATTCACATCAATCAACTTCTCAAATAACGACTGTACCTACATCTCCCTCGACTTCCATTTACGGTTGGATCCCATACTTGATGTATCAACATCGTTAAAGCCTAGTCCCTTAAGCATAACCATTAGCAAATCATCCTATTAAATATTGTCAATGAGCACATATCACAGCCATATAGTTCATCACTTTCAACTTCTATCTATAATTCAATTATTCTTTATTCCGCGATACCTTCGGAATGAAGGTGCAACAACTAGAGGTGTACAAAAAAACCGGTTTTACAACCGAAACTGGAAAAAAAACTGAAACCGGTTTTTTTAACCAGTGTTTTTATAACCGGTTTTACAACCGAACCGAACCGGCGGTTATAGACCGGTTAGTGTTCTTCACCTTGGAAACCGGTTTTAAAACCGAAACCGGTTATGAAAAACCGGTTTAAACCGAAAAAAAAACACGTTTTTTTTTTTATAAACCGGTTAAAAACCGGTCATAACCGCTTGGGGCGGTTAGTGATTTTAGTAAAAAAAAACCGGTTAGTAACCGGAACCGTTATTTGTTTTGATGAGAAAAACCGGTTCGGTTATTAACCGGAACCGGTTTTTGAAAAAACCCGATTTGTACACCTCTAGCAACAAGCAATCTAAACAATCAAAACACACAATCAAATCAAATGCATAACGCAATACACAAAACTACAAATTCACTCATGTATAAACACTCCAGCAATAGAAAACAACCAAATCGCAGCAGAAACATCATCAAGCCCTAACGCAATACACATAACTACAAATTTACTAAATTACAAGCATTCCGGGAACAGAAAACAGCCAAATAGCAGCAGACACATCATCAAACCCTAACACAATACACAAAACTACAAATTCACTAGAGCATAAGTACTCCAGGAATAGAAAACAACCAAATCGCTGCAGAAACATCAGTAACACAATACACAAAACTACAATTTCACTAAGTATAAGCACTCCGGGAATAAAAACAACAAATCGCAGCAACAACATCACGAAACCCTAACGCAATACACACAACTACAATTTGAGTAAACTACAGGCCTCCGGTTACAGAAAACAATCAAATCGAAACAAACCCTAGAAATGTGATTTTACCGTGTTTAAGCATCTTCAAGAGAGCAAGTGACGAGATGTAAACTTGTTCCGATGTATCAAGAGCCGAAGAATCCGGTGACGGGTGACCTAACGTACCACCGACGCCGGCGAACATTCTCTGCAGTCGTTCCATCCCTTGACATTTTCGCAACCTGTGTTTGCTCTTTTTTCCAATCAGAGTTTCATTTAGGTCCCTATTCTTTTTTGTTGAAGTATTTGGGTGGAGAGCGATATTTACATTTACATTTACATTTAACTTCGAAAACAAATTACAATTTTGTGACCGTCTTGAGACGGTCGCAACTTAAGCGTAGAAACCATTATGCGACCGCTATTCACAATAAAATTTTTATTAATTATTTTTAATTAGTTTTGAGATTTATTTGCGATCAAAACAAGGCGGTCGCAAAATTTGCGACCAAACGTGTAATGGACTGCGACCGTTTACTTTCGGTCGCAAATGAATCGCTAATTTTGCGACTGTTTATTTCGGTCGCAATTGCCAAGTTTTCTAATAGTGTTTGTCTTATGACTGAAATTGATTGTTTTTGGTATATATGTATTTTATTATGAAATGGATTTGTTTTGCAATATTGTTTTTGTTAGTAATTAGAATGGTCCATGAATAATTGGTAACTAGTATTGTACCTGTCCAATGGGACGGGGTCCTAAAATTTACAATATTTAAACTAATATTGAAGATCCGGATAACGTTTGATCCAACTGGAATTAGTAGGTGCCGAAGTTGTTTAATTCTCGGCTTGTTTTATATATGATTTACCAAATATGTGTTGTTTTAAAATTAAATAACCCATTTATTAATAGATTCGTTAAAGTGGTATAAAAAGTAACTAAAAAAATAATAATACATATATACTATATAACTTCTTGCAAGGTTTGTATTACACCATAAAACGTAGTAAAAAAAAGAAACAAATATAATTTCTGCAAGGTTTATCTGACACTAAAACGTAATACAAAATATCTGGGAATTGTTTGCCGCCACTTTTTTATACCAAATCATGAAACAAATGTAACGGTGCGAGCGTGGGGTGGGTCCAATTGGCAAATCGTGTTACTCCGCTTGAGGTCAAAGGTTCCGGTATAACTAAACAACCATTGGATCCGGTGACCTGTGGACAATCTCATGGCCCATGTTAACAACCTGTTGATCTTCCCTTGGAACCGCCTTCTTGGTCTCAACCCGTCCCAGTTTCAATAAATTTCAAAGAAAAAAATGTAACCATGCAAATTGAATAGAATATATTTATTTTTGCAGATATAAACAAAAAGAATTGTTGGATTGCTTTGTAGTAAACTCAAGTATAACCAAACAACCGGGCCCTATACATGTGAGTCCTCAATACCCGGCCCGTAAAATCTAGCATTTAAATAACTATAGTTCAACTTAGAGCAATCTAGATTCTAGAGGCCTAAAATTGAATATGTACTTCATTGAGTAGTGGGTTGTGTTCAAGGTTTTGACACATGCTAACCCAAATATTCTGCATGGTATGCCTGTTGTTGGGCAAGACAAAAATGACAATTTTGTTGATGATTGGTCAACAGTCAACTTACAAACAAATATGATATTTCGAAGTTAAAAATTGAAAACTTCACACTATCTCCAACGCAAAATAAGAACATATATGAGCTTCCAAAATGGATTAAGGTGATCAAACCTGGCTCTGAGTGTAGTTTCTTCTATGTTCAAGATGGCCCACAAGCTAAGGTCTCAGTTTTATCCTATCATTAATAATGGTCAAATTCATGGTCAATCTTGCTTTACTTCATGTTTAGTGACAGATTCAGGATTTTTACTTAGGGGTTGCAAAAAAATAGAGGTAAACAATCAAAGTTATAACGTTGATCGATAGTTTGTCCATTAACCTAATAGGCTAATACTTTCTTCATATTTTATATCTTTGACCATGATGATAATCCAATAAAAAAATTTTCTTGAGAATCCTTTTGATAAACACTTGGATATATAATCAGATGGGGCAATAATAAAAAGTGTACTCTATTTAGTATATTATACATAGCTAAAGTCTATGAATAATTCGAATTAACAAAGAATAAAATCTGATAATCAATTTTATTATGTATAATTTATTTATAGGGTAAGGATCAAATGAGAAGTTTGTTTTAATTAGGAAGGATAGAAGCAATGACAGAGTGACACGTGTCAAAGATAAAAAACATTGGAATGACATTTTAGTCAAACAACCCTAAGATAAAAAAAACACAGTTCTATAACAAAAACACCATATGTCATTTTCTTTGACGATACATCTCACCCCACCACCACCACCACCGTCACTCCATCGCCCACCACTACCAGAATCGTCTCCCCAACCTCACCTCTCTGTCAAATTTAACATGATACGATGGAACACGAGATTTCTGTTAAAAAAGGTACTCTTCTTCTCAAATTTCTCAAACATTTTGTATTAAAAGTGAAGATATCTCTGATTCTACTCTTTCTCTTGATTTATTCATGCGTATGGGCAACATCATTAGTTCCAATTTCATTGAGAAAACATTAATAAAAAGTTGCACACCATGTGTTTGACAAAATGTCTCAAAGAAAAATTGCAAAACACCTTTCAGTTTAAACTTTCATTTAAAATTGTGTTTTACAAAAAAAAAAAAACACACATTTTTGTTTTTTTTTCCATTGCGTTTTACAAAATAATGAAAAAACACTGTTTTTTATCCATTGCGTTTTACAGAAGAATGAAAAAACACATTTTTTGGTGTTTTTTATCCATTGCGTTTTACAAAATAATGAAAAAACACACTTTTTGTGTGTTTTTTGTCCATTGCGTTTTACAAAATAATGAAAAAAATATTTGTCCATGCTTTACAAAATGAAAAATTTACTTTTTGGTTGTTTGTTGGTCTATTGCGTTTTACAAAATAATAAAAAAACACAGTTTTTTATCCATTGCGTTTTACAAAAGAATGAAAAAACACACTTTTTGGGTGTTTTTTTGTCAATTGCGTTTTACAAATAAAATGAAAAAACACTGTTTTTTATCCATTGCCTTTTACAAAAGAATGAAAAAACACATTTTTTGTGTGTTTTTTGTCTATTGGGTTTTACAAAATAATGAATAAATACAGTTTTTTGTCCATTGCGTTTTACAAAAAAACACTTTTCTTTTGTGATTTTAGTCCATTGCGTTTTACAAAGTACGGTTTCTTTTATATTTTTAGTCAATTGCGTTTTAGAAATAAACTTTGTTTTGTGTTTTAATTTATTGCTTTTTAGATAAAAAAACATTTTCTTTTGTGTTTTTTGTCCATTGCCTTTTAGAAAAAAACACTTTATTTTGTGTTTTTTAGTCAATTGTGTTTTATAAAAATACAAAAAATTGTGTTTTATAAAAAATGGAAAAAATATGTTTTTTTTCATTGCGTTTTACGCATCTGGGTTATCGAAAACTTTTTTTCAAAAGTATAGCAATAGTATGCTTGTTTTAAAGATAAAAAACGCTCGTTTTTACGGTGCTTTTTTATAAAAAAATAATGTCGTATGAATGAGTTATTAACGTTTAAAAAATGGGGGGAATTTGAGGAGAGAGAAACTATTACCTTGGATTGACTACAATACCACTCAACAAACTCACGCGCTTCCTTTTCTTCCTTCAATTCCACCCATTTAATATTAGCCATTGAATATTAAATAAATGGTCAAGATTACTTTCTATCATTCTACCCATAGAAACTTTCTAGTGTATCCTGAACTTTATTTATAATTTATAAATAATTTTCAAAATCCACAGCTTTGAACTGAAGTTGAATAGTTGATGTACTGCGACGCAAATTGAAGCCTTGAAGGCACCTAAAGTATTAATACTTTAAAATGCATAATAATTGTTATATTCAAAAGTATATAAATTTTCAAACCTACACTTTGAAAATCTAGACAGAGCCGTCAACCAACCACCCATTTGAAGAGATTGTAACAAAAAAATTGGTGGTTCATGAATTAAAGTTGATATCAATTTTAATTGGTGATTTGTATTGGGTATTGGCACCTTGAAGTTGACTATTGTACAGGTAAATTTTAGACTTCAATTGCCATATGTTAGGTAATTTGAGACTTCAATTGCAATTTGTTAATTGTTATTTGTTAAGGAATTTCAGATTTGATATTAGTTTCTTAAACATTTGCTTAGCTGCCTAGGAAAGTTGATAGCTTAGAAGAACTTTCCTCATTGTTATTGTTAATTGTAATTTGTTAGGGAATTTCAGATTTGATATTAGTTTCTTAAACATTTACTTTGCCGGTTAGGAAAGTTGATAGCTTAGAAGAACTTGAATATAGACAATTTGCCTCAATTAAAGCAAGAAAATTAAATTTTATTAAAACCTATGTTATATCTATAAGAAAAAGTATATAACTTTCAAAAAGAAAAAAAATAACGTTTGCTTAGCCGCCTAGGAGAGTTGATATCTTAGAAGAACTTACCTCTTTAATTAGTTATTTGTTAGGAAATTTCAGTTTTGCTATTAGTTTCTTAAACATTTGCTTAGCCACTTAGGAAAGTTGGTAGCTTAAAAGAACTCGAATGCAAACAATTTGCCTTAATTAAAGCTAGAAAAATAATTCTTACTAAAACATATACTAGGTCCATAGAAAATATATAACTTTCAAAAAGAAAAATTAACTTCCAAAAAGATTATTTGTTGTCTTGTCGCTTCTCCATGTAGTCGACATGAAGCGAATTTATGCTAACGTTCCTTCTATCTAACGCAACGTGGTAGGAAATAGAATATCACGTTAATAGGAGACCGGTTATTCTATTGGAAATCAAACCCATTACTCAAGTAGCTAACTTTCTGCATTTACTCCAGATAAGACTATGAACAGAGAACAAACTCGACGACTCTACGGTCCATTTCCAAATGGGCTTGTTAAAGGTTCTTTCAAATTATGTGGAGGTGCCCAAATTTTGTTTTGGCCTAATCAAGTGCGGAGCAAATGGAAGTTCTCAAAACCCGCATCGAAGAGCCGCCAAGGCAAGTCTACTATGACACCTTGGACACGGTGGGCCAAAGAGACCGCTACGACAGTCTCGTGACAGGACCTCTTCGACTCTTTCTTGAGGCACCGCTTCAATCGGTTCACGAATTCAATCTTGAATTCCTAAGCACTTTTGGCCTCAAGAAAGACCTCGAGGATATGTTTGATAATCAAGCAGTGACGTTCCGATGTGGTGGTAATTGGTACGGGATTTTGGTTGCCAAATTTGGTATGGATGTAGGGCTCTATACCGAGGAAGACCTTGCCGAGTCTATCTTTAATGAAAGCATCTTTGAGTTGCCCGCGAACTCAAGAAACACATTTTGGGCAACCATTGGAGACGGGGTCTACAATCCAAGCAGCACCAAAATACCAAAATTCGTGACCCACTCATTCGCTACATTATCGGGTCCTGAGTTGTACTTTGTGCCAAAGGAAAGATAGCGGAGGAGTCGTCAATCTTCGGGAGCTAACTTCCTTTACTGCATCCTGAACAACGAGCCTCTAAATGTCACCCTAATGCTACTAAAGAATATGGCTACCAATGCTAGAGCTACGGCTCTAACACCCATACTCTTCGGTGGCTGGATAGCCCGGGTCTACAAGACCTATGTTGGATGCATCCCACTAAGCTTCTCAAACGGGGTAGGCGTCACCCGGCTGACATCTCACTTTGTCACAGTCTGAACCTCATGGCTGAATGCGGTAATGGTCTCCTGCGCTTCAAAGATAAAAAGGGGAAGATTTGGAACCCAAATGACTCCGACCAGATCCTCGCAATCGAAGATGACCAGAACCGTCCTCGACAGTACTCCTACGGCTATGGCCCGGTTCATCCTCTCTAGGTAGTGGTGATATTCCTAACATGCACAACCTTTATAATCTTATGCAGGAATCACTCCAAATCTCCCGCAACATCCTCACCATGGGCCAAGGCATTAGCACCTTTGTTGGCGGGATTGAGAGGAACGTGGCCTCCATGCGCACCGATATTTCCTACATTCGGGAGCACATGGTGTACCGTGACGAGGAAGAAGAGGAGATGGATTCGGACTAGGTGATGATGGAAAAGGTGATGGCAAGGAGGCGACAAAACAAGTCAATCTTTCCTGCTTTTTCAAACAATGGTGAATGGTCTGCGGGCTGCGGCCTGTTTTAGACAATTTACTTTCCGAACAATCTACTTCTACTTGTATTTTTCTTTTTTTATGGTTGTGTGATGGATGATGGAACAATTGAACGGTCGTAACGTAGGATTTCTATTTTCGTATTAGTTTGTTGTTGTGGTATGAATGAGCTTACAGGTACCTTGGGATGCTTGGAACCACCAAGCAAACGACTCCCCGAGCCCGAAATAGGAAACCCGACACCCTACCATCTTTTCTGAAACTTAACAGAAGCTTTACACGGGGCTGTGCCTATCTGACATGCCCCCGTGTCCTTACTGTCGCTGAAACGTTTTCTTCTGAACTTGCCACACGGGTCGTGCCTCCTTAACACACCCCCATGTCACCCTTCTGTAAGTTTTTCCCAAAAATTTTGATACTGACACTTTTAACGTGGGGCTGTGCCTCCTTAACACGCCCCCGTGTCCAGTTCCCTGTTTTTGAAAAAAAAGTTGTTTTTAGCGCACGTTTACACATTTAATCAATTTTGGACACATTAAGGATAATGTAACTTAATTGTGGGAGAGAAAACTTAACTTGAATTTGTTTGTGCTAAAAACAAGCCTTGCACAAAACTCTACTTGGAACCGCTACAAAAACCCCAAATCTTTTCAAAAAATATTTTCTTTTAAGTTTGTTTTGTGTTTATAGTTTAAGTTAGAAACCAAGATCTAAAGAATTCAAGTCTTTATGAATTTACAACCGATAGCATCGTGATAAAAAGAACCATATAAGAAAATTTGTAAAAAGACTAAACAATTCGTTTTAAAATTTGATTGTATATATAAATTCACACATTTTACCCTTTCTCCCACAAAAATGTGAGTTTTGAGACTTTACCGAGCATTCGATATCTTATCTCTACTAAATGCTCATTTTCATTTCTTGTGTGAATAATCGTATGGTTTTTACAAATCTAGAACTTGACAAGACAATACATTCTCGATCCTTAAGTAAGTACATGATAGAGGCATTAGGATTTTAAACCCTTTTTTATTTTAACCTTATTTTCTATTTGTCTCCCTACCAAAAAACAAAAACAAAAATTTCTCTAGTTAACCCCTTTCGAGCCTAAAACTTTTCATTTCAAAAACCCGTAAAAACACTATTTTGCGCAAACCACCCATCACCAAAAACCAATATTTCTTTTTAAACCCCTTTGCTCTAGTAAAATGCGGTTCCTTTGAAATTTATATAAAAAGAAGTGACTTAGTCTATTTATTCATTCATAAAAAAATTCTCTCTAGTTGCTTGAAATAAATAAGCAAGATCATTGCTTATAAACATATAGTTTATACCTAATTAACAAAATAAAAAAATAAATTTTCCAAAAAAAAACCCTGCAATATTTATACTTTTTTTGATACTTTCAAATAAACAACCCTACCCCTAGCCATAACTATCCCCATTTTAAGTTCCTCTTGAGTATTAGAAATTTGTATAAAAATGAGAGTTCATTATACGTCATGCTATGCGTCAGAGAAATTCATACCGGTATCGAGCGTTTCACTTATACATATTCGGCCAAGTGTTAAGTGATCACTTGTGAGGTATGTGAATTTGTATATAGCTAAATGAAATTTTATAAAGGCATGTTATGCCCAAAAATATTTATTTTTCTTAAAAAGTGTTCTAAATAAATCATGTCGAATAGGAATTGTAAATAAAGTAAAAACTTGAATAAAAGGAACTTGAATTCCCGACACTCTACAAACAAGACCCAAAAACTTATTCCCTACCAACTCCATTTGGGTGTGTAAAGCAATATTAAAAGATTTTTGCTTGGGGACAAGCAAATATTCAAGTGTGGGGGTATTTGATATGCGTCAAATGCAACATATAAATTGTATCACCAACCTTTTTTAGTACTAATGTTGGAAAAAGGTGAGTTTCTTTGCATACTTTTGTTTTTCAGAATAAAAAGAGCTTAATTATACAAAAGGAACAAATTAACGGCAAAAACCAGCATAAGTATAAAAGACGGGAAGACAACACAATATACCAACCCTCCGAGCTTCACCCTAAGACCAAACACAACAAATCAGAAGTCAAGCACGGGGCCGTGCCTAGTCGGCATGGAGTCATGCCCCTTCAAGATTCCAGAACATAAGAAGACAACTGAAGCAGACAAGAGACACAGGGCCGTGCCTCATGGACACGTGCCGTGGTCAACTTCCAGATTTGCGAATCTTGGATAGTATAGTAAGTACAATGGCCACGGGCTGTGTCGTTGACACACGAGGCCGTGTAAGCATCTGATCTGACATAGGCATTAAATGAAGACAGAGAAGAAGGAAGACACGGGCCATGTGAGCTCACTTTTCCAACTATAAATAGGGGTGCTTGGTTCCATTCCAACCCATCCCTTGGCAAACCATTTCTCTCACACTTGCTACCACTCCACCACCATCATCCACTACAAAAATTAGAGTTTAGAGTATGTAGTAGTATCGGGATCCAAGATTGATCGTAAGAGCCTTTGTGAAACTATGGCCATGCTTGGCTAATCTCTTACATCACTTGGTGAAGACGAAGTCTTTTATGTATTACTTTTGGTTTCCAATCTTTGGTAAACTCTTTAATTGAGTTTGTATTAATGACTTTAATAACTAGTTTTTTATATTGAAGTGATTTTATCCTATCATTCCTTCATGTTTTGTTGATTCACTCATTCGTGTCTTTACGGTCTACATAAAGCGTGTTAACTGTCTGAAAGGGGGTTAGAAGGGTGGTGTGGGTAAAGTTCTTGTCTGGTTCAGTGTATAGATCCTGCGAGGACTTGATTCAAGCTTATTAGGACTTTCTTTGAGGCAGATAACATCAAATCGGGGAAGTAAGAATGGTTTGAATCCCTTATAAAAAAATACTATTATAACTTTAAACCAGCCTTAAGGGACTGTATCCCTGCTAACTCAGATTGTAACGCCCCGCTATTTCAAACTTTCCTTATTTAGAAAACGTCGTTTGTATTTCTATTTTTGGAAACCTTGTACTTATATTCATCGTTTCGTTCTAATCGTTGTAAAATCCGAGACTTGGATCATAATAAAAATTTGTATTTCGTAATATTCATACTTTACATATTCATGCGTAATTGAAAACATTTGTGATTCGTGATATCTTAATACTAAATTCGTGATACTTGAACATACGTGATAAAACTTGCAAATACATGATACATACAAGATTCAGACACGTTTCATATTTGTTAAGCGTTCGTAATACCTCATTCACGATCATCAATCATATTTTATAATCAACGGTCCTTATATTATGTTCTTATAACTTAAAACACCCTAAAACACCTCAAACCTGCCTAATACAAACTACAGGATTTGAAAATCAACAAAATTTGAGGATTAAATCCTCTGGCCCCCCGCGACCGCCAAGGCCCTTTTCTCTCGCCCCCCCCCAGAGGACTCAATCCGCAGAATGTTGCTAGCTGCTCATGGGTTGATCAATTTTGTGTTTGTTTAGTTGTGTTTCTTGCATTTAAACAACTCCCAACTAACCCTAATCACCTCCTATATAAACCACCTCATTCCGACTCATCTCACACTTTACAAACACTCAAAACTCTCTCTCAACTCACTAAAATCTGCTGCTAATCTTAGATTTTGAGCAGAATCTTCAAGGCCTTCAAAGAGAGTTCTAGCTCACTTTTACCTCTCTTTTCTCATTGTTTCTTCTTTCTTAGCACTTGGGACACCTCTAGGCTTGTTTCCTTAGGTTTTTCCATGGAAAACCAATATGGAACTCCTTCATATCTGAGGTTGAAGTGCAAGAGACTTTCTGTTTTAAACAAAACTATTTCAAAACTTGTTTAATATATTCAAAACTTGAGTCTAACTCATCTCAAACCTATGTCCGAATGCTTATAACACTATTTGTGGTTGGTTAGTCTTAAAAACAAGGTTGAGACATTCAAACTAGAGTATTTATCCTCACAAATATTCTGTTTTCATAGAGTTTTAAGCTCACAAGTGATGTCAAGCCAAGAGCTTGATGATAGTGTGTCTACCTTGGTTAGCTTGGGCTATCCTAACTTTGGGACCACACATCACTTGATGATTTTCACCATTTACATTCTTGTCTTATTGTTCTTATAATTCATGACCCTCCTTGTGTCTACGACACTTGTGTAGTGGTGAATCCCATCAAGGTTCCAAAGTGGATGGTTAATCCTCCCACCTCCTACTTGACTTACATGAACACTAAGAGGTACCAAAGTGGATGGTTCATCCTCCCACCTCCTACATGACTATATAACTATATATGTATCTATGGACTATAATATAATCCCAAAGACCGAACCCTTGATAATGACTAAGTAATCATCTATCGAGTTATTAAGTTTTATCACTAAAGTATGTAGTTTCTTGTCACGATTCTAATAGGTCTCGAACCTATGAAACCATATCAAACCCATTCGGGTTATCATAGTGTCAAGAACAAGTACTATATCTTAGTGATTATTTTCATACTATAATACTTTATTCTCATTCCCTTTCAATCTTGCTCAAATAATCCGAATCTTCCGTTACACTCATATCTAATACCTATGTTCTTCCTATAGAAGGACAAGGTGCCAAACCTTAATCACAACAAGCTCGCGAGATTCTTTAAATGGAACACTTTAGCAAAACCGTGAGTACACTCGACCTATTTACCGCTTTCTCACTCTTGGGTTGTAACATGTTTACTTATCAAAATACACTTATCACAAATTCATGCTTTTTACATACTCAATCCTTAATACATGTTGCTTGTTATGCTTAGATACATGCTAGAATTATACATGCTCGATCATTAACTTAGCTAGCCCAACTTATTATATATAGCGCTATAGAAGTAGCACACCACCCGTTGGGGTTATGTTAAGATTATCATACTCATTTTAGCCTTGTCGCTTTTGCGACGAGGGAAGCTCGATCTCGTAAACTTTTGTGGAAACTCGGGTTTGATCTAGTAGTGCATGATTAGTATAGTCTTTGCTTACAATTACCATGTGGATTCGAGTTATATATTTTATACCTATGCTAACCAAACTTGTGTACTCGCCTTTGCTTTTGCATTGAACTCTATTTTAAAACATGTTACAGGTTGATGACGACGATGCCATGAAATTGGAGTAGTGTTGATGACTAGATACACACATAGACGTTAGGTTTATAATTGTTGTATCAAATTTTGCCTTGATTATTGTTGTATTTGAATTTCCATGTATTGTACTCGAGTATTGTCGCAATTAGTAGTATGAGCAATGAGCAATCTCTTTCGTCCCGCCTTGATGTTTCCGCCATCGGTTATGATGTGACAGATTGGTATCAGAGCCATAACTATAGGGAATTAGGTAGAATTGCCATGTTCGACCTAGTCTATAGTTTAAGTGTCCATTTTGACCATTCTTGTCTTATGCTTAAAACTTTATTCATCCTCATTGCTTCTTCCTTATCTTTTGGTCTTAAATATTTACATGACGTCTTTCCTAAGACGTTTACACAATACACTTGAAGACTTGAAGATATTCATGATGCAAACGAGATGATTTGCACCAAAATAGGTCCAATGACTTACAATTTTTGGTGAAATCCCTCATTCCGCGCATTCGATTTTTCACGAAGTTACACCATCAAGCTAGGAGTGATATCCACATCTTGATGGAAAACTTCTATTTCATACTCTAGTGGATCTTACAAACGAGTCGGAATATGCTTCTCGTTTAGTAAGAAACAACCACACTTAGGGTACGAAATTGTCAAGTTAAGGGTGAAACCCGCACCATGTCGATTAAGTCCCATTCCTCGATTTTCAATCTCGCCAAAGTCTTGAATTTTCGATCGACTAGGGACATGTAGTAACTGGAAGGGTAAAATACCGTTAATCGCTTCTCGATGTCACACCCCTAATTTCCACGTGTAACCCGGTGGGCCCGGTTAGGGAATATCGTGACGTAAGTTGATATCATCATTACCAAACAATATAATATAACACAGTGGAAGTCTGGATAATTACTATTACAAAAGTTTGAATGTTCAAAGTTCAAAATAATAAATACAATGCTTGTAACTAGATCCACGGGCGGATCGAAATGTGAATACAAAAGGAAACTTGACAGACTAAGGCCTTCTAAGCAAAGGGTTGGAATTCCTCTTAAGCTTCGCCGAGCACTTCCAGCCTAATTACGTATACTTGTCACCTGCGCTAAGTCTTTTGAAAATACATCAGTTTTCACTGGTAAATACATTTAACCGACTCATTTTGAAAACATTTAGTGTACACAATGGTACTTTGTTTTATAAATAACTTGGGATAAATAATTTCATGTTATCAGTTTTACATGCTAATAATACATTTAGAGCCCGAAAACTATGTCGAGATCCTAATTAATCGACACGCCACTTCAACACCTTTAATAGTGCACCCCTAATGGGTAATACTTTATTTTAGCATTTGACGGGTGTATGTCTACACCCGTGCTTAGGTCGTGGCCATTTGCAATTAAATGAGCCGTGGATATCCAGGACACGGCCGTTTTAACCCCCAAATGTGTAATATTAAGCAATACGAATTAAAATGGATTATTTGAATTCCCGACTCATTGGTCTTTGATCCCATATCCAACCATGCGCTATGAGTATACCGTATCCCAAGCCCATATAAGGGAAAATAAGTGAAAGTATTTACCTGGCTTGCAAACTCTTTAGTAATAAGAAAATAAGCAAAGCACAGTCGTAATCAAAATAACTAGCTTGGCGACAATCTACCAGAAGTCTCTAGTCTGGAATAGATGGTATTATTAACAGACTAGATAGCTAGCGGGTCTTTATTTAGTCATTGACTTAGACCGGCTAACTTAAAATAAGATGACGGTACAAAACGCTAGATTAAGCGGTGACCGGAAAAGAAGGTATTTTGGACCCGACAAGTACTAGGACTTATATAATATGGGTTACCTTTTTACATTCTAGAATATGAGAATATTTCGATATGGTTAAACCCGTTTCGATTAAATTACGTAAACTAGTCACGTAGGCTTAACCGTACGCATATAAGCGAAACCGGGTAACCGGGTGAGTCCTATACAAGTTCCATATGCCCATTATGTTTAAAATGTGTTATTATAACAGTATGTTATTGATATGATGGCCCGTTGTGGTTTTAAAAGTAAATTATGCCTTAAAGGGCAATTTCATCATTTAAAATATAATAAAACGAGCTTATACGTAAACTGATGTTATTAACATAAACATTCTGTAAAATACTTATTTTATGATTTTATATCAATAGGACATCAGTTATATGTGTGGTTTATAGTTTAAGACCAAACTATGTCCCGAAAGGGTAATTTGGTCGTTTCATATATAAATGATAATTTATTTGGGAATCTGAGTTTGGGACATGTACCCACTGTTAATAGGTTGAAAATATGTTTTGAAATCAGTAGGTATCAAGTCTTTATACTTAATATGGTTTAAACCATATTATGCGCCAAGGTGGCGATTAAGTCGCTAAATGACGATTTAAACGGTATTTTAAGTAAAACTGTTGTTGTGACTAGGTTTGAATGACCAAAATATGTTAAGATATATACTACATCAATAGGTACAAGGTTTTGGTTTATTTGAATGTCTAAAACTTGTTTTGAGTGTTGAAAGGGTAACATCGTCATTTAAGGACATAATGTGCAAACTATAGCTTAAACTTAGTTTGCAACCTGAATGAATATCCCAGATAGTCCTAATAATGATATTACATCAGGTAGGTATTGAGTTTTGATGTCAAAATTATGTTTAAACCATTTTACGTGTTAAAATGGCGTTTTAGGCATATTTAACGGATACTTGTGTAAAAACTCGGATTACTACATGGCCATCTCCTATAACTCCAGAGGGTTATAGTATACTATATCATGGTCATAATGCAACTTAGGGACATAGGTAATGTTGCTAAATCGGGTCAGAACTGAAAGTCAAAGCAAAAGTCAAACTTTGCGACTTTCGGTTGCGAACCGACCTTAGGCCTGGAAATGACGAGCCGAACATGTTTCTACATGTTCTTATAATTATTACCAAGCTATTAGAATGTCAAAACAGGTTTTATAACACCTACATTGCTAGTTATGATTTTATTTCAAATCTGGCCCGTTTGACTTTTTATTAGCATAGCTTTGACCCGTCAATTGACCAAGCAAACGTGGTAATCAGGAGGTGCCCTCTTGAGGGATTAACCCCTACCTTATTACGATCACGTACCCATGTTCGTTACGAGCATTGGCTGGACCATGATGGTCTTACACAAAGTCAAAGCGTTTTTACGTCAACGCTTTGACATTGGCTTAAAACTTAATAAAACTGAAAAGGAGGGCTAAGAATACTTACACAAGGTCCTTAGCACGAAATATGACTAATTAGGAAGCTCCCAAGGGTTAGGAACCTCCAGATAAGATGAGAGGAGTGATTGAAGAAATTAGCAAGTCTCCATGTTGCAACTATAAGGGTATTTATAGTTGGAGATGCTTCATAGGATGGATCCAGGTGTTGGCAAGAGTTAGGAGATGAATACAAGTGGCTAGGATCATGGCACAAGCAGGAGAAGGGTGGAAATGGCGAGCAAGGTAGCAGGGCAGCAAGCTGCCATGCATTCTGTCGTTGGCACCCACTTACGGACCGTAAGGGTTTAGCCTTGTGGTCCGTAAGGACCTCTGGCGCCCATGGTTTTGAATTGGTAACGGACTGTAACCATAAAGGCTTGCGTCCGTAACCGCCTTGCTGAAACCAGGGTTTATTTAGCCTTACGGTCCATAACCAGCAGTGGTTACGGTCCGCAAGGACCTTCCAGAAATCCAAAAATTTGGTATTTTACACTTTGGTCCTCCGACTTTTCTTGATGCACATTCAGAGGTTATTAAAATAACATGACGGCGTTTTTAGTCCCTCTCAGTTGTGCTGGCAACCAAGATTTTCAAGACACGTTTCGGGATTTTATTGGACGAAATTTTTCGAGGTGTCACATCTTCACCCCTTAATAAAAATCTCGACCTCGAGATTTATTCAAATAGATAAGGGTACTTTTTTCGCATATTGGACTCGACCTCCCAAGTATATTCGGGACCCCGACGGGCATCCCATTTGACTTTTACAATGAGTACGTGCTTCCTACGAAGCTTCTTAACTTGCCGATCCTCGATCGCAATTGGTTTTTCTATGAAACGCAAGTTTTTATCGATATGTATATCTTCATGTGGCATTTCCAATGTCTCGTCCACGAGGCATTTCTTCAAATTGCTGACGTGGAACACATCATGAATTCCACTGAGCTCTTCTGGTAGCTTAAGCTGGTAAGCTACGGGTCCGACACATTTTATTTCGAATGGTCCAATGTACCTCGGACTTAACTTGCCCTTTTACCAAAACGCATTACACATTTCCAAGGTGATACTTTCAACATAACTTTGTCCCCAACTTGGAACTGTAAAGGTTTACACCTTTTGTCGGCATAGCTCTTTTGTCTATCTCGGGCTGCCTTTAGTCAATCACGGATTTGCACAATCTTTTCTGTGGTTTCGAGGACGATTTCGGGTCCAGATAGTTGGGCTTCTCCAACTTCGGCCCAACACAGAGGCGTCCTACATTTTCTTCCGTATAAGGCTTCAAAAGAAGCGGCCTTAATACTTGTGTGGTAACTATTGTTATAAGAGAACTCGATTAGGGGTAAGTGATCATCCCAACTTCCACCTAAATCGATCACACAAGCTTGAAGCATATCCTCCAAGGTTTGAATGGTACGCTCACTTTCTCCGTCCGTCTGAGGATGGTAAGCCGTACTGAAGTTTAATCTCGTGCCTAAAGATTGTTGGAAGCTTTTCCAAAAGTGAGATGTGTATCTTGTATCTCTATCAGATACAATCGATACCGGCACACCGTGCAAGGACACAATCTCATCAACATAAAGCTTAGCCAGCTTGTCAGAGTCGTATGTTTCTTTAATTGGCAAGAAGTGAGCGGATTTGGTTAATCTATCTACAATAACCCAAATCGTGTCATTGCCACGCTTGGTCTTGGGTAACTTAGTGATGAAGTCCATTGTTATCATTTCCCATTTCCATACTGGGATTTCAAGTTGTTGTAGAAGTCCTGACGGTTCTGGTGTTCTGCCTTAATTTGAGAACACGTCAAACATTTTGCTACATGATTGGCTATATCTTTCTTCATACCCATCCACCAATAGCTGGGTTTAAGATCTTGATACATCTTGTCGCTACCCGGGTGAACCGAGTATTTTGAGCTATGTGCTTCTTGGAGGATTATATCTCTAATTCCACCAAAGATCGTAACCAGATCCGATTGTTAAGCCTTAACATCCCATCCTTTCCAGGTGCTAACTGATCTTGCACCCAATCCTTCCTTGGCAATGTTGTCCTCAGACATGGGCTGCCTTTGTGCATTTAGCAGCTTTTCATTCAAGTTGTTCTTCAGTTCAATGCTCTTGGCATTGATCCTTAAAGGTTTGATTCTTTACTTGCGACTAAGCGCATCAGCGACTACATTCGCCTTTCCTGGATGATATTGAATCTCGCAATCATAGTCGTTGAGTGTTTCCATCCAAACACGTTGCCTCATGTTCAAATCCTTTTGATTGAACAAGTGTTGCAGACTTTCATGGTCAGTGTAGATGATACACTTGTTCCATATAAATAGTGCCTCCAAAGTTTAAGTGCGAATACTACCGCACCCAATTCTAAATCATGGGTGGTGTAGTTTCTCTCGTGCACTTTTAGTTTTCGTGATGCATAAGCAATCACTTTGCCTTTCTGCATAAGCACACATCCCATGCCTATGTACGATGCATCACAATAAACTACGAACTCCTCCACACCTTCTGGCAGAGTTAACATCGGGGTTTGCTCAACTTATGCTTTAGCGTCTCAAAGGATTCTTGTTGCTTTGAACCCCAATTAAATTTAGCATCCTTACGAGTTATTGTTGTCAAAGGAGCGGCTATTCGTGAGAAGTTCTCAATGAATCTTCGATAATAACCAGCCAGTCGTAAGAAACTACGTATCTCGGAAGGCGTCTTTGGGGCTTCCCAATTCATTATTGCTTCTATCTTTGCTGGATCTACTTGGATACCATGTTCAGTTACTATGTGACCAAGGAACTGAACCTCACGTATCCAGAATTCGCTTTAGAAAATTTTGCGTATAGCTTCTCTTGATGCAGAATTTCAAGAATGCACCTCAAATGTTTCTCGTGATCAGATTGATTACGAGAGTAGATAAGTATGTCGTCTATGAAGACAATGACAAACTTATCTAAGTATGGTTTGCAGACTCTATTCATGAGATCCATGAATGCTGCTGGTGCATTAGTGAGCCCAAAAGGCATCACTAGGAATTCATAATGTCCATATCTTATTCTGGAAGCATTTTTCAGAACATCTTCGTCTCTAACTTTTAGTTGATGATATCCTGATCTCAAATCAATTTTCGAGAAGAAACTCGCACCTTGCAACTGATCGAACAAATCATCGATCCTAGGTAAAGGATAACGATTCTTGATTGTTATCTTATTGAGTTCACGGTAATCAATGCACATCCGCATTGATTCGTCCTTCTTTTTAACGAAAAGGATAGGAGCTCCCAAGGCGAAGAGCTAGGTTGGATAAAACCTTTCTCTAAAAGTTCGTCCAGTTGGGTTCTCAATTCTTTCATCTCGGTTGGCGCTAAATGGTATGGAGCTTTAGCTATAGGAGCTGCTCCAGGTATGATATCAATTCGAAACTCTACCTGCCTATCAGGAGGAAGGCCAGGTAATTCTTCTGGGAACACGTCTGGGTATTCAGAGATGATAGGTATATCTTTAATCTTCGATTTAGGTCCATCAACGGTGACTTGTGCCATATAGATGACACATCCTTTCGTCATACATCTAGATGCTTTAAGTAAAACTACTTTATCCGGTAATCCAAAGTATTTGTCTCCATTAATGGTGAGGATTTTACCAGGCGGGGATTTGAGTTCAATGAGTTTCTTATCACAGGCAATGCATGCTTGGTTATGCGATAACCAATCCACGCCTAAGACTACATCGAATCCCGCTAGTTTCATGGGTAAAAGAGAGATAGGGATAGAATGATTCTTGATGGTTATGAACATCCGCCAAGAATGGAAGAAGCGGTTTCTATAGTTCCATCAGCGAGCTCTACTTCATAGGTTATGTCTAGAGTTCTTAAAGGCAAGTTTAATAGTTCACTAAACTTATGATCTACAAACAATTTATCGGCGCCCGAATCGAAAAGAACTCTAGCAAAAGTGTCATTGATAAGGAACGTACCCGTTATAACATTGTTATCCTTCACTGCTTCCCTAGCATTCATTTGAAAGGCTCTAGCAGTGGCTTTCTTTGTCTCTGAGGTTTTGGGTTTACCCTCGGTATTTGCCTTTGGGCAACTTGTTTTGATGTGGCCCTTCTCACCACATCCAAAGCAAGTAGCATCTTTTATGTTCGGCACTCATGTGACCGATGCCCAGTCTTCTTGCAGATATTGCATTGTTTCGGTTTCTGATCTAAGCGACATTGTCCGTAGTGTTGCTTTCCACACTTTTGCACGTGGGTTTGTCGCTCGACTTTTGATTATCCTTACTAAACCCATGTTTTCCTTTCTTGTTAAATTTCTGGGAGTTTTCGTCCTCCCGTTTTCTCTTCCCATCATTGTCAGTCTTAACTGACATTTGCCTCACGTAATCTTATGTGAGGGAGAGGGATAGTTCTACAGCAGATTTGTAGGTGCCAGGCTGCACCACCTTAACCATACTCCTGATTTCAGGAACTAGCCCATTGATAAAACATGCGATACGTTTGGGCTCTGGGTGACTAAATAAGGCACTAGCCTTGAGAGAGAGTTGTAGTCGGTAACTAATTTCGACAATCCATGTTCTTCATGGTCAGATTTAAGAAATCTGACTCAATTTTCTCTACCTCATGGGGCGGACAGTAGGTATCTTTCACCAAGTCCACAAACTTGGACCAACTTAAGTTGTAGAGATGAACTTTGCCTGTAGATTGAACAAAGGCTTTCCACCAGATAAGGGCATCGCCCTTGAATGACTGAGACACATACTTAACCACATTTTTATCAGCGCAGCCGCTGATATCCACCACCGTCTCCATCTCGTCCAACCATCTCAAGCACTCAACAGCTCCTTTTTCCCCATTAAAATCACGGGGTCTACAAGACACGAAGTACTTGTAGGAACAACCATCGCCATCGACATTCGTCTTCTTAGGATGTTCATCACTCTTTGCTATATTCCTCACATTCGAGGAGTGTGCCTCACTCTTTTTCGTCCTTGAGTGGCTAGGCTGAGTTTTTGGTTTAGAGACGGGCTTAGAGCGAGAAGCGCTCGACTCTGATCGATGATCAGATTTGACCTTAAGGCTTTGCCAATCTCTGTGGCAATAAGTTCTCTCAAGTCATTCTTACTTATGATGATATTGTCATTGGTGTCGTCACCGATGCGTTTGCTATTTACTTCGTTTGATTCCACCATTGTTGCAAATTTTACTTCTAAATTCTGAGATGAATTTTGGTTAGATGTTATGGCGTACCCTTATTCACAACATGGTTCTATGACCTATCAAATATGGTATACTTATATATAACCTAGGTCTCAAAGGACCATCATAGGCATTTATATATTGGACATAGTCCAGAATATATCAGTTAGTGCGTCATGCGTCACTACCGTATTATTGCTCATTGGCTTTACACTACTATTGAGTGTTTGAACATTTTGGCCCGGATCTAACTTAATCACTTGGGCGATGGTTTGACACAAAGAAATGATAAATTCGGAAGTTGAACATTGTTCACCTTTGCTAGACAGAAGGCTACTTCCGAAATTTTCATTTACCAATCTATTATAGCCATTGGCTGATGGATTTTTGGGTTAATATAGCGGATCAATAACTCTTGAATAAAATCATGATGATTGATTGGATGAAGTAAATAATAATAAGGAAATTTTACTAAAAGGAACATTACAAAATTGCCTAATATATAGGACTTAAAATAACAAAAATAGTTCACGCAGAAACTTAACAGAAATAATAATGTCCACATAGGGACTTTTGGAATTTAAATTACATATATGAAAATACAAAGTTAGTCATCCTTCCTTCCTTTTACGGCTTTGTAAAGCATCTTGATAATTTCGTTGTTTTCATCTCTGATTTCTTGACCTGTTGTCGCATTTCCCTTACTTGATCCAAGGCCTCATTAATGGCCTCGAGTGGTACTTGTGGTTGGGGTTGCGGCTGAGGTGGAGGTGGTTGCGGCTGAGGCGTAACTGGATACGGATATCCATAAGGTGGATACCCGGTAGAGGTATAAGGAGTGGGTAGGAAGGAAAAGAGGAATGATAAAGGTTATTATGAATAATTGCATCATAATATGGATCTTGCTCTAAACCATGGTGAATGTAATTATACAAGCCAGGAGGGTCAACAGTGTGAAACCCTGATGGTCATGTATATGCAGGTATTGGATTGGCAAAATCCAGCGGTGGTAGAGATGGTTGAGGCAAAGGCTCAACAGCTGGTTGCTGTGAGGGTTCCGCCACTGGCAAGGTGTTTGAGGGTCCACCCATTTGTGGGTCCTCAGGGATGATGGGGTAAGGGGGTGGCAAAGGTGGTAGCGAACCCGACCTTTGACCAGCACGTACTGACATATGTGCTCCACGCCTTCGGCGTGGTTGTGATGATGATTCAGGTGGTGGCTGAGGTTGATCCACCTGTTGCATTTCCACATCCTCTTGGTGAGGATGGGGTGATGGGTTTTGGTGTTGGGGAGTGCTATGGTATGAGGGCGTGTTGACGAACACATATTGTGCCCATCTTTGGTCAAATTCATCGGGACCTCTAAATGGAGATCCTGCCACGGAGTTCGAGCCGCTAGACAGCTCAATAGGATGACCATGCGATCCGGTTTGCGGGTATTCCTCTGGGTCAATCTTCCTCCATATGTGTGGGTAAGTCAACTGGAGGGGTTTCTGGTGCGGGTTGGTTGACTGGGTTATCGAAATAGGAGTTGAAGTATTCTTGTTGGAAATGGGAGTGTGAATGGTGAGATTGATGGGAATGGTGAGAATGGTAGGAATGCTGAGAATGTGAATGAGGCGGGGAGTATTCATGTGAGACCGAATGTCGGTAAGGTTCAAAGGGGGATGAAGAATCTCCGGATCCTTCGTAAGGGTTGTTTTCAGGTAAGTTGGCTACTCCAGCTAAAGAGGGTCTGTATGGTGGCCTGAAGGATGGTCCAGTCATTGAGGGTCCACCCCTCATGGGTCCTTTACCCTTTCCTCCAAGTCTAAACTTAGGCGGCATTGTTCCTGTTTCAAAAACAAGTTAAACAAAATACAAGCTAGAATAATAAGATGGAAATGATTACACCTAGGTCAAAGTCTAAACTCGAAAGTCTAAGAGATATGTGTTAATATGTATTCTCGAGATTAAACACAAAAGGCTAGTGTTTAATTCACTCGAGAGTTGGCTCTGATACCAACCTGTCACACCCCTAATTTCCACGTGTAACCTGGTGGGCCCGGTTGGGAATATCGTGACGTAAGTTGATATCATCATTACCAAACAATAAATATAACACAGCGGAAGTCTGGATAATTACTATTACAAACGTTCGAATGTTCAAAGTTTCAAAATAATAAATACAACGCTTGTAACTAGATCCACAGGCGGATCGAAATGTGAATACAAAAGGAAACTTGACAGACTAAGGCCTTCTAAGCAAAGGGTTGCAATTCCTCTTAAGCTTCGCCGAGCACTTCCAACCTAATTACATATACTTGTCACCTGCGCTTAGTCTTTTGAAAATACGTCAGTTTTCACTGGTAAATACATTTAACCGACTCATTTTGAAAACATTTAGTGTACACAATGGTACTTTGTTTTATAAATAACTTGGGATAAATAATTTCATGTTATCAGTTTTACATGTTAATAATACATTTACAGCCCGAAAACTATATCGGGATCCTAATTAATCGACACGCCACTTCAACACCTTTAATAGGTGCACCCCTAATGGGTAATACTTTATTTTAGCATCTGACGGGTGTATGTCTACACCCCGTGCTTAGGTCGTGGCCATTTGCAATTAAATGAGCTGTGGATATCCAGGACACGGTCGTTTTAACCCCATATGTTTAATATTAAGCATTACGAATTAAAATGGATTATTTGAATTCCCAAATGTTTAATATTAAGCAATACGAATTAAAATGGATTATTTGAATTCCCGACTCATTGGTCTTTGATCCCATAAGTGAAAGTATTTACCTGGCTTGCAAAGTCTTTAGTAATAAGAAAATAAGCAAAGCACGGCCGTAATCAAAATAACTAGCTTGGCGACAATCTACCGGAAGTCTCTAGTCTGGAATAGATGGTATTATTAACCGACTAGATAGCTAGCGGGTCTTTATTTAGTCATTGACTCAGACCGCTAACTCAAAATAAGCTGACGGTACAAAACGCTAGATTAAGCGGTGACTGGAAAAGAATGTATTTTGGACCCGACAAGTACTAGGACTTGTATAATATGGGTTACCTTTTTACATTCTGGAATATGAGAATATTTCGATATGGTTAAACCCGTTTTCGATTAAATTACGTAAACTAGTTACGTAGGCTTAACCATACGTATATAAGCGAAATCGGGTAACCGGGTGAGTCCTATACAAGTTCCATATGCCATTATGTTTAAAATATGTTATTATAACAGTAGGTTATTGATATGATGGCCCGTTGTGGTTTTAAAAGTAAATTATGCCTTAAAAGGGCAATTTCGTCAATTAAAATAATAAAACGAGCTTATACGTAAACTGATGTTATTAACATAAACATTCTGTAAAAGTACTTATTTTATGATGTTATATCAATAGGACATCATTTATATGCATGGTTTATAGTTTAAGACCAAACTATGTCCGAAAGGGTAATTTGGTCATTTCACATAAAAATGATAATTTATTTGGGAATCTGAGTTTGGGACATGTACCCACTGTTAATAGGTTGAAAATATGTTTTGAAATTAGTAGGTATCAAGTCTTTATACTCTAATATGGTTTTAAACCATATCATGCGCCAAGGTGGCGATTAAGTCGCTAAATGACGATTTAAACGGTATTTTAAGTAAAACTGTTGTTGTGACCAGGTTTGAATGACCAAAATATGTTAAGATACATACTACATCAGTAGGTACAAGGTTTTGGTTTATTTGAATGTCTAAAACTTATTTTGATGTTGAAAGGGTAACTCGTCATTTAAGGACATAATGTGCAAACTATAGTTTAAACTTAGTTTGCAACCTGAATGAATATCCCAAATATCCTAATAATGATATTACATCATAAGTATTGAGTTTTGATGTCAAAATTATGTTTAAACCATTTTACGTGTTAAAAGGCGTTTTAGGCATATTTAACGGATACTTGTGTAAAACTCGGATTACTACATGGCCATGTCCTATAACTCCAGATGGTTATAGTATACTATATCATGGTCATAATGCAACTTAGGGACAATAGGTAATGTTGCTAAATCGGGTCAGAACTGAAAGTCAATGCAGAAGTCAAACTTTGCGACTTTCGGTTGCGAACCGACCTTAGGCCTGGAATTGACGAGCCGAACATGTTTCTACATGTTCTTATAATTATTACCAAGTTATTAGAATGTCAAAACAGGTTTTATAACACCTACATTGCCAGTTATGATTTTATTTCAAATCTGACCCATTTATTAGCATAGCCTTGACCCGTCAATTGACCAAGCAAACGTGGTAATCAGGAGGTGCCCTCTTGAGGGATTAACCCCTACCTTATCACGATCACGTAGCCATGTTCGTTACGAGCATTGGCTGGACCATAATGGTCTTAGCACAAAGTCAAAGCGTGTTTACGTCAACACTTTGACATTGGCTTAAAACTTAATAAAACTGAAAAGGAGGGCTAAGAACACTTACACAAGGTCCTTAGCACGAAATCTGACTAATTAGGAAGCTCCCAAGGGTTAGGAACCTCCAGATAAGATGAGAGGAGTGATTGAAGAAATGAGCAAGTCTCCATGTTGCAACTATAAGGGTATTTATAGTTGGAGATGCTTCATAGGATAGATCCAGGTGTTGGAAAGAGTTAGGAGATGAATACAAGTGCTAGGATCGTGGCACAAGCAGGAGAAGGGTGGAAATGGCGAGCAAGGTGGCAGGCAGCAAGCTGCCATGCATTCTGTCGCTGGCACCCACTTACGGACCGTAAGGGTTGAGCCTTGTGGTCCGTAAGGACCTCTGGCGCCCATGGTTTTGAATTGTAACGGACCGTAACCATAAAGGCTTGCGGTCGTAACCGCCTTGCTGAAACCAGGGTTTATTTAGCCTTACGTCCGTAACCAGCAGTGGTTACAGTCCGCAAGGACCTTCAGAAATCCAAAAATTTGGTATTTTACACTTTGGTCCTCTGACTTTCTCGATGCACATTCAGAGTTATTAAAATAACATGACGACATTTTTAGTCCCTCTCAGTTGTGCGTGGCAACCAAGATTTTCAAGACACATGTCGGGATTTTATTGGAGGAAATTTTCGAGGTGTCACACTCGACGAGAGGTTTTACCTATTAGGCCAAAGCATGTTCTCTAACTCGAAAGATCTTACGAATCACTTTGGAATAGTCGACGTTTCTCTACCCGAAACAATCCCATGTTTTATTGAGCCAATCTTTTATGTTATCTCAATTTTTATGTGATTTTATACTTGTTACCTTATTCGTTTCGAATCGTTACACAATTTCGCACGTCTACGCAATCAAGAACAATAATAATCCTCGTGAACAAACTAAATTTATACTCTTTATAAGCATTCATACGTGGTTATACTTGTTAAATACTTGTTGAATACTCGTTAAATACTCATTAAATACATGCAAAATACGTGAATTGACCCATGCTTATACATGCAAAACTTATTTTACATTATGATCAAGTCTCATCCCTTTTCTTTCTATTTCAACCCTAGATGTCTTCTCCAAGTTCATCAAAGAAATCCAAGGGTTCCAAGAGAGGTTCAAACAACCAAGGAGACTCTATCTCCAAGCAAGAACTAGTTGGGTTGATCACGGAGCAAATGGCTGAGCAAATGGCTAGAATCATCCCAAACATTGTGACCCAAATCCAAACCGTCCATGAAACCCCAAATCCTCCGTTGACTCAAAGGTGGACCCTCCCAAAGCAACGTTCCAGTTCAAACAGTTCATGGCTTGTAAGCCCATGGAATTCACTAGTAATGATGGCGCTACTGCTATGATGAACTGGTTCAACGCGATTGAACTCACCTTTCTACAAAGCGGATGCCCTGATGAGCTCCGAACCTTAAACGCCACTAGGGTCTTTCGTGAGAGAGCCCTTGAGTGGTGGACCACCGAAAGAAACAAGCGTGGCAATGAAGCAGCTCACACATTACCTTGGGAAGAGCAAAGCAACTCATGAAGGACCAATTTTATCCTCCTCACGAGACCCAGAAACTCGAAAACGAATTCTGGAATCTCACCCTACAGGGGAGCGACGCCGAAGGATTGATCACGCGCTTCAAACAGTTAAGTACCCTTTGCCCTGGGAAAGTGGATATCGTACCTAAGGCAATCGCCAAGCTCATTCCTTGCCTCTCGCCGGTATTAACAAACCATGTCACCGCCGCTAGCCCCAAAACCCTTGAAGATGCTTATAGCATCACGATTGAGATGAACCACAACTTCATTCGTCATGGAGCCTATGACAAGGTCTCCACGAAGCATGCACACCAAGCCATCGCCGATACCACTACCACTACCGAGTCACCTCCCTCCCAAGCTAAACCAAACACCAACCGGAACAAGAAGCGAAAGGCTTCAGTTCAGAATAACGCGGTTGTTACTCCGCTTACCCCTACACCACTAAACGCTGTCTCCTCTACCCAAAACACCGAGCCACCCAAGCGAAACTACATCGGTACTTGGCCTAAATGTGAACGGTGCACATACCACCATCTCCCATCCACCCCGTGTTGGAAATGCGCCAACTGTAACAGGATGGGGCATTTCGCTATAGCCATTGTCGCCAACCCCAAAATAACCAAGCCATCATACCTAACCCTAACCCGAACCAACTTCAACTTCAACGTCAGAATGCTCCTGTGCGAGCGTGTTACAAATGTGGCGATCCCAACCATCTCGCCAATGTGTGTCCTCTACTCAACCAGCAGCCTCAGCCTGCTAAAAGACGAGCTTTCATGCTTACTTCTGCTCAGGCTCAAAACTCCAATGACGTCATTACTGGTATGTTCCTTGTCAACCATATTTATGCTTCATGTATGTTTGATACTGGTGCCGATAAAAGTTTTATGTCTGTCGAATTTGAACCTTTACTTAAGTGCGAACATAACAAATTGCCTAATCCTTTCGCCATCGAAATCGCTAACGGGAAATCCATCACCGTTGATTCCATCCTTTCTAATTGCTCCCTGAATCTTAACGATCATACATTTTCAATCGACCTCATTCCCATGCAATTGGGAAGTTTCGATATTATAGTAGGCATGGATTGGCTTAGGCGAGTCCGTGCTGAAGTTGTTTGTTTCGAAAAGTGCATTCGCCTCCCTCTTCCTAACAACGATTCGTTGCACGTCTATGGTGAGAAACCTTCTAAAGGTCTCAAGCATATGCGTGTATTCAAGCGAACAAGTACTTACGCAAGGAGTACTTTGCCTTTCTTGCCCACATTGTGGAGAAGAAAGATAAAGATCCAAGCATAAGTGATGTTCCTATCGTTTGTCAATTTCCCGATGTCTTCCCAGAGGATCTTCATGGTACTCCGCCTCCTCGATCCGTTGACTTTCGTATTGATCTCATCCCTGGAGCAACTCCTGTTGCGAAGGCTCCCTATCGTTTAGCACCCTCGGAAATGCAAGAGCTATCGAGCCAACTTCAAGAGCTTCTTGATAAAGGCTTTATACGTCCTAGTACTTCTCCTTGGGGCGCTCCCGTTCTCTTCGTAAAAAAGAAAGATGGATCATTCTGCATGTGTATTGACTAGCGTGAGCTCAACAAACTCACAGTCAAAAACCAATATCCTCTTCCTCGCATTGACGATCTCTTTGATCAACTTCAAGGTGCGACTTGTTTCTCGAAAATCGATCTCTGTTCTGGCTATCATCAACTTCGAGTTTTCGAGGAAGATGTACCCAAAACTACTTTCCGTACGCGTTATGGACACTACGAGTTCGTGGTCATGCCTTTTGGTTTAACCAATGCGCCTGCAGTGTTTATGGATCTCATGAACCGCGTGTATAAGCCTTTCCTCGACCAATTTGTAATCGTATTCATCGACGATATTCTCATATACTCCAAGACGAAAGAAGAACATGGACGACATTTGCAACTTATCCTTCAGCTTTTGCGTACCGAACGTCTTTATGCCAAATTCTCCAAGTGTGAATTTTGGCTAAAAGAGGTTCAATTCCTTGGTCACACCGTCAATGAACTCGGTATTCATGTTGACCCCGCAAAGATAAAAGCTGTTAAGAATTAGAATGCACCTAAATCGCCTTCTGAAATTCGTTCGTTCCTTGGCCTAGCTGGGTATTATCGCCGCTTCATCTCTAACTTTTCTAAAATCACCGTTCCGCTTACGTCTTTGACCCAAAAAGATAAACCTTTTGTTTGGGGTCCCGAACAAGAGGAATCTTTCCAAACTCTCAAGGACATGCTTTGTAATGCTCCTATCCTTGCACTTCCCGCTGGAAACGACGATTTCGTCGTGTATTCCGATGCTTCAAACCAAGGTCTTGGTTGCGTTCTTATGCAACGGGACAAGGTTATCGCTTACGCATCGAGACAACTCAAAATTCATGAGAAAAATTATACTACGCACGACCTTGAACTTGGTGCGGTTGTTTTTGCATTAAAGATTTGGCGACACTACCTTTATGGTACAAAGTGTAAGGTCTTCACCGACCACAAGAGCCTCAACATATCTTTGATCAAAAGGAACTCAACATACTTCAACGTCGTTGGGTAGAATTGTTAAACGACTACGACTGTGATATTCGCTACCACCCTGGTAAGGAGAATGTCGTGGCCGATGCACTCAGTCGTAAGACTCATGTTAAGAGTGTTCGTTGCTACCAAATCGTGGGAAAACTCAACAAGTTGATTCGTCAAGCACAATTTACCGTCATTAACGAGGGTAACCTCGATAATGAGTTGAATTGTGGAGTTGAAAACCCACTCGAAGCTAAATCTGATGGTATTCTTTACTACCATAATCGCATTTGGATTCCCAACCGTCTCAATTTCGAAATACCTTGATGGACGAAGCCCACAAATCTCGGTACTCCATTCATCCTGACGCCGACATGATGTATCATGATCTTCGAGCATCTTATTGGTGGCCTGGAATGAAGAAAGATATCGCCCTTTACGTCTCAAAGTGTCTTACGTGTTCCAAAGTCAAGGCCGAACATCAACGTCCCTCTAGGTTTGCTCGAACAACCAGAAGTCCCTGTCTGGAAATGGGAGAGCATTGCCATGGATTTTTCACTAAATTGCCTCGTACCTCGTCTAGTCATGACAACATCTGGGTTATCATTGACCGATTGACCAAATCCGCTCATTTCCTCGCCATCGTGAAGATTACAAAGTCGAGAAATTGGTTCGTATCTACACGGATGAAGTCATCAGTCGTCATGGTACTCCTCTCGATATTATCTCTGATCGCGACGCTCGTTTCACCTCCCCCTTTGGCAAACATTTCAATCCGCCCTTGGCACTCGTCTCAACCTTAGCATTGCCTTTCATCCTCAGTCTGATGGTCAAACTGAGCGTACGATCCAAACTTTGGAAGATATGCTCCCTTCTTGCGTAATCGATTTTGGCGGCAATTGGGATTCGCACTTACCTTTGGTATAATTCTCGTACAATAATAGTTATCACGTCAGTATTCAAATGGCTCCATTTGAAGCATTGTATGGTCGTAAGTTTCATTCGCCTATTTGTTGGCACGAGATTGGAGATGTTCAGATCACCGGTCCCGAATTAATACAAGAGACGACGGAAAAATTCTACAAATCCGTGATAACCTCCTCAAAGCTCGAAGTCATCAAAAGAGTTACGCAGACAAGAGACACAAACCTTTGGAATTTAATGTTGGTGATCACGTACTTCTCAAGGTATCTCCTTGGAAGGGTGTTGTCCGTTTTGGTAAGAAAGGCAAACTGGCTCCTCGTTATGTAGGTCCTTTCAAGATTCTAGAGAGGATTGGTAAGGTAGCGTATCGTCTGGATCTACCCCAAGCGCTCAACAATGTTCATCCAGTATTTCATGTCTCAAACTTAAAGAAAGATGAAGGACTTCAAGTTCCACTCGAAGATCTTCAAATCAACGAGACATTGCATTTTGTGGAAAAACCAGTTGAAATCATGGACCGAGGAACCAAGCAATTGAGCGCAGTCGTATCCCTATCGTCAAAGTTCGTTGGGAAGGAAAACGTGGGCTTAGTTTCACTTGGGAGCTCGAGAGTGATATGAAGACTAAGTATCCGCACCTTTTCGTTACATCTTCCTAAATTTCGGGACGAAATTTCCTAAAGAAGGGGAAACTGTAACGCCTCGCTATTTCAAACTTTCCTTATTTAGAAAAAGTCGTTTGTATTTCTATTTTTGGAAACCTTGTACTTGTATTCATCGTTTCGTTCTAATCGTTGTAAAATCCGAGACTTGGATCATAATAAAAATTCTTATTTCGTAATATTTATACTTTACATATTCATGCGTAATTGAAAACATTTGTGATTCGTGATATCTTAATACTAAATTCATGATACTTGAACATACGTGATAAAACTTGCAAATACATGATATACATACAAGATTCATACACGTTTTATACTTTTTAAGCGTTCGTAATACCTCATTCACGATCATCAATCATATTCTATAATCAATGGTCCTTATATTAGGTTCTTATAACTTAAAACACCCTAAAACACCTCAAAACCTGCCTAATACAAACTGCAGGGACTGAAAATGACCAAAAATCAACAAAATTTGAGGATTAAATCCTCTGGCCCCCCACGACCGCCAAGGCCCTTTTCTCTCGCCCCCCGCCAGAGGACTCAATCCGCATAATGTTGCTAGTTGCTCATGGGTTGGTCAATTTTGTGTTTGTTTAGTTGTGTTTCTTGCATTTAAACAACTCCCAACTAACCCTAATCACCTCCTATATAAACCACCTCATTCCCACTCATCTCACACTTTACAAACACTCTAAACTCTCTCTCAACTCACTAAAAACTGCTACTAATCTCAGAATTTGAGCAGAATCCTCAAGGCCTTCAAAGTGAGTTCTAGCTCACTTCTACCTCTCTTTTCTCATTGTTTCTTCCTTCTTAGCACTTGGGACACCTCTAGGCTTGTTTCCTTAGGTTTTTCCATTGAAAACCAATATGGAACTCCTTCATATTTGAGGTTGAAGTGCAAGAAACTTTTGTTTTAAACAAAACTCTTTCAAAACTTGTTTAATCTATTCAAAACTTGAGTCTAACTCATCTCAAACCTATGTCCGAATGCTTACAACATATTTGTGGTTGGTTAGGCTTAAAAACAAAGTTGAGACATTCAAACTAGCGGATTTATCCTCACAAATATTCTGTTTTCATAGAGCTTTAAGCTCACAAGTGATGTCAAGCCAAGAGCTTGATGATAGTGTGTCCACCTTGGTTAGCTTGGGCTATCCTAACTTTGGGACCACACATCACTTGATGATTTTCACCATTTACATTCTTGTCTTATTGTTCTTATAATTCATGACCCTCCTTGTGTCTACGACACTTGTGTAGTGGTGAATCCCATCAAGGTTCCAAAGTGGATGGTTAATCCTCCCACCTCCTACTTGACTTACATGAACACTAAGAGGTACCAAAGTGGATGGTTCATCCTCCCACCTCCTACATGACTATATAACTATATATGTATCTATGGACTATAATATAATCCCAAAGACCGAACCCTTGATAATGACTAAGTAATCATCTATCGAGTTATTAAGTTTTATCACTAAAGTATGTAGTTTCTTGTCACGATTCTAATAGGTCTCGACCTATGAAACCATATCAAACCCATTCGGGTTATCATAGTGCCAAAGAACAAGTACTATATCTTAGTGATTATTTTCATACTATAATACTTTATTCTCATTTCCTTTCAGTCTAACTCGAATAATCCGAATCTTCCGTTACACTCATAACTAATACCTATGTTCTTCTTGTAGAAGGATAAGGTGCCAAACCCTAATCACAATAAGCTCGCAGGATTCTTTAAGTGGAACACTTTAGCAAAACCGTGAGTACACTCGACCCATTTACCGCTTTCTCACTCTTGGGTTGTAACATGTTTACTTATCAATATACACTTATCATAAATTCATGCTTTTTACATACTCAATCCTTAATACATGATGCTTGTTGTGCTTAGATACATGCTAGAATTATACATGCTCGATCATTAACTTAGCTAGCCCAACTTATCATATATAGTGCTATAGGTGTAGCACACCACCCGCCGGGGTTATGTTAAGATTATCATACTCATTTTAGCCTTGTCGCTTTTGCGACGGGGAAGCTCGATCTCGTAAACTTTTGTGAAAACTCGGGTTTGATCTAGTATGCATGATTAGTATAGTCTTTGCTTACAATTACCATGTGGATTCGAGTTATACATTTTATAACTATACTATGTATTCACCAAACTTGTGTACTCGCCTTTGCTTTTGCATTGAACTCTATTTTAAAACATGTTACAGGTTGATGAAGATGATGCCATAAAATTGGAGTAGTGTTGATGACTAGATACACACATAGACGTTAGGTTTATAATTGTTGTATCAAATTTTGCCTTGATTATTGTTGTATTTGAATTTCCATGTATTGTACTCGAATATTTTACTTATGAAATGAAATCCGGTTTAATTAAATATTGTCGCAATTAGTAGTATGAGCAATCTCTTTCATCTCGCCTCGATGTTTCCGCCATCGGTTGGGGTGTGACACAGATCAATATGGCCAAAAGATAGCGTTGCCCCCAAAAGACGAATATGCCACATTTTGCATTAGTAACTCACTTAATTATCTTTCAATATTCCGACCTTGCGGGACTGTATCCCTGCTGACTCAGACCAATATGGCTAAGGGTAGCGTTGCCTCCAAAAGAGGGACATGCCACAATAACAAAGATAATCTCTTAAAAAACCCATACTGCGGAAATCATCAAAGGATACATAAAAGATGAGTCAGAACCAAGTGATTCTATCTTGTTTAATTGTTTCTTTAAGTTACTTTAATTTGATTATTTATTTTTCTTGTCAAAACATTTTCTCAAAGTTTGGGTCGAGTAGATGTTGACAACAATCCGGTAGTTAAAGCTCTTGTGTCCTTAGACGATCTTGGTATCTTACCATCACTATACTACGTCAACGATGGTTGCACTTGCCCTAGTGTGTTGTAGAGAGTGAAAGTGTTATATCGTGTTTTCAGAAATTTAAAGCTTGAAATAACAGCGAAAAGTCCTTAAAATATATCTAAAGGGTTATACTCACCCTCGCTCACGTCACCTACACATATTGAAATTTATCCTACACAGCTTTAATTCATCCTACACAACCTTCTAATTAATCATACACTTTAAATTATTATTTTTTTCTTTTTTGAAAAAATATATATAAATAAAATTAGTTACAAACTTAATTTAGTTAGCAATTAAAAATGAACACTATCAATTAATGATCTATGTAAGTTTACCAATATACCTTACACTAATATTAAATTAAAAAATTAAATAAAGTATAATGAAGGATTCGTATTGGTTGAAATTTAATCTTTTTTTATTTTTACAAAAAGTTTCTTCTCATTTTAATCCTCCACTATCGACACTTAAGCTTTTTTTTGTTTATACATATACATATTTTTACGCCGAAATGGTCACAGAGAGAATCCATTCTTTGTGACTAGACAAATAATGTTTTCTATTTTGGGTTCTCATCCCGAACTTATTGGTGTCCAGACTTATTCCCTATCAAATCCCGCATCAGAAGCTATAGTTGAATTGATGTTTCTTCACTGGCAATTAAAGACTGTTTCAATGGTTTTAAAAAATCGGGGTTGTATGTATACATAGGCGGAGGCATTGTGTTATTAAGGTAAGGTTTGTATGGGTTACGGCTCAACCTCGTCTTCGTAGTATAGTTTTTTTTTTTTTTTTTTTCGGTTTTATACAAGGATACCTCTAAACAAATACGTGGATACCCTTGAAAATAAATAGGATGCTTGAATTTATTTAAATCACATTTTTTTATAAGCCCAAACATTTTATAACTCCAAATTTGTATAATTAATAAGCTTAAATGATAAAGTTAGTCCAAATTAAGAATAATTTAATCGATAGGAGGCCCAACTTAGCCCAAGCCCCAAAGTTCAAAACATGAAATACCAAAGTTTAGATTAAGGCGGCAATTTTAGATTTTGGAAACAGATGGTCGCTTGACTACAGGAGACGAGTTGCACGTTGTCGGTATCGCCCATGCTGCAGATTGCAAGTCTGATCGTTGTTGACCTCCATTTGACCTTGGTGATTTGTGAGTGTTTCTTGTCCTTTGATTTATTGTGTTGTTAATTATGTAGAATTATAGTTTGTATTGATTATGTAGAATTATAGTTTGTAGGTTTGTCAGGGTTTAAGTGTTTAGATAAGTAAAATTTAAATTATACAAAAACATATACTTTTCTAGTTTTTTTAACACGAAGAGGACATATCTATTAGATATTTATTTTACGTTATTTATTATCGTGTTTTTTTTATTATTGTAGGATTGCAAAGTAATTTTTCTTTTAAATACTACTGAATTAGTGGGCTAGCTCTGCTAGTGATGTGATGTCAAGATAACCAACACTTTAAATTCAAAACCAGCATATAAATAAACTTTTAATGAAAGTTTGGCGTTTGTAAAACTTAAATAAAGACCATTTTTTTTGAACGGCAAACAAATCAAATCCCGAGTACTCTTACAGCACCCACTGGACAAACGGAGTACTCCGAGAGTAACCCAAGTTGTTCACCACCACTTCCGGGGAAAACCTGGTAACCCACTCATCCTAAGGACGTCGGTGAAATTACCGTAAAACTCGTTTGACTTAAGGATCGAACCCAGGTTTCCATGAGTCACCTATCATTGCTCACTACTACCTCACTCTTTTTACATCAAATGAGAATCGAACTTAACTTGAGTCTACCAAATAACACCAAATTTAAATTAGTGAATGCAAGTTAAGGCGATAATTTCGGGTATATCGTTTATTTTCGTGTGACGTCATTTTATGTCTATAAAACTAGACGCTACAATGTTTTCAACCGACATTAAAAAAAAACAATGTTTTCAACCCACGCGCCACGCCTTGCTTCTTCTAATCATTTCTTATGTCCCTTTCATCATTAATAATCCCATCCGCTCTCAAATTAAATTTAAATTTTTATTATTACTTTTCTAGAGATATTGCCAATCAATCAAATAAATACTACCGTTCATAAAAAAATGAAGATAAATAAATGAATTTTAATAGATATAAAATAAATATGTTTTCAAAAACGTCTACGATATTCTTTCCAACCTTACCTATTTGAAAAGAAAAAAGAAATTAATAAGAATATTTCAAAAACGTCTTTGATATTCTTGACTGTTTTATTTGCTGAATAAAATCAATTTAGAAATTTTAACCGAAAACTCATAAATCATTAAACATTTAACTTTTTATTATAATTTATAGATATAAAATACATGGAATTATTTTATATAATTACTCTATTTCATATATCGTCATGGATATTTTTGAATGTATAAGATTGTATCGCTTGTTAGTTGAGGAGAAAATCAAGCATATAAGGAACATAAAAGGCTATGCTACACACGGAAAATTTGGGTAGTTTTTGGTATACAAGGAATGGAATGGATCATTACAAGGGAATGAAGAAAATAATGTTTGGTTGGTCAATGGAATAAAATCACCAATTCCATAAGGCATTCAATTCCCTCAAAATCATTCCATCCACACCCCATGTTTTTTTTCATTCCATCCCCTCTTCCATCCTTCATTAACAACACCACAATCCCACCACCTTCGCCACCACCAACCGTCGCCGCCGCCACCCGACAGCCACCGTGCCACCACCACCGCACCAACCACCACCGCCGCCGCGCCAACCACCGCCGCCGCCAACCACCACCACCGTCGCGCCACCACCCACTCTGTCGCCGCCTCTAACCACCACCACTGTCGCCGCGACCACCACCACGTTCGCCACCACCAACCACTGTCGCCGCCGCCACCTACTGCCACCTCCGCCGCCACCAACCACCACCGCCGCCCGCTGCCACCGCCAGTCTGCCACCACCGATCGCTGCCACCACTGCAACTTATCACCACCCACAATCACTGCCACCGACCACCACCACTCATCGCCTATTTTATTACTTCGTTTTTATTGCCTACCAAACAATACACGATAATAATTCATTTCATTCCCACATGGTAACCAAACGAGACATAGAATGGTAATGATCCATTGTATTCCTTCGTCATTTCCTTTACTCGTCCATTCATTCTCTCATCATTTATACTTTTGAAAGGAAAAATGTGGACAGGTAATAATTGTACAGATAAACAAATTCATTAATGGATTTCATGACTATGTAGATAAAGCTTATTGAGTTATTTCAAATACCATACTGAGTTATTTCAATACCAATACGTATTTTTTACGATCAGCTTGAGCACCCTCGAGCATCTACTAGACAAACGGAGTACTCCTAAAGTAACCCGAGTCGCCCACCACCAATTTCAGAGAGAACCCGGTAACCCACCCGCAGACACGACGGTGAAATTACTTGTAAAACTCATTTGGCTCAAGGATCGAACTCATGTTTCCTTAGGTCTCCTATTATTGATCCACCAGTGCCTTACTCTTTTTTGACACCAAATAAGAATTGAACTTGAGTCTTTACAGAAAAACCCAAGTTCTCCTACCACTTGAACTAGAGGTCATTACTGTGTAAATAGATAATTTTCCTAGTTTTTTCATCAATGTGTATAAATATATAATTTTCATAGTTTTTTCATTAATTAAATTCTTTTGAAAGGGTGTTTTGTTGTACTTTTACTAAAGGACAATAAAGCCCCTCCTAAAATGGTACTGTTGGTTTATGACTTTATGTATTTAGCCAGTCTAGTGTTGATTTTTTTCGATGATAAAGGTTATATTATTTTTATTTAAAAAAAACGACATCCAATAAATACTAAAAATATCTTATGTAAGGATCTGAACTCTGTTTTTTTTAATTAATGATTATTTATCTATTCATGTATTATAATTTTGGAAAACTCATAAACCACAATCATCTAAATTGTATTTTATAGTAAAATGGGGAAACAAATAATGAAATAAATAAAAAGCTTAAAATTATTATAACAAAACATTGTAAAATAAAAAATAGAATTTTAACATGAAGTCCCACCGTACAATATCCATATGGTTTATGTATTGACCGAAACCAACCGATGTCCCATTAACGTTTATATCCACAAAAGAAGTGCAGAGTAGATTTTTCTAGAGTTTTTTTTTTCCAAAAGGGGTCTTGGTGAAAAATATATATTAAAAAATATTTATAAAATGAGTGTATTTCTTATTTCAAACTAATCTATTATAATTCTTTTTTTTATTTAATCAACCTATTAACCCTTTTATGTATTTGCTTTTCTTCAATCAGCTTATTATATACATTTATGTATTTGCTTTTCTTCAATCAGCTTATTATATAACATTATTATTTATATTATAATTAAACCTGTTAAAAGGACCTCAGATTATCCAACTTGATTTATTTTTATTGCAAGTACCTCACAGCTATTGTTTTATTTTACTTATTTGGAGGTAATTATCATTTACGAGTGTGTAGTTATCAATTTCATATCCATATATATTTTATCCTAAAGTTACATTAATTTTATTAATAGTTATTGTGTAAAATGTTTACTCGGTTTTATGGATATGTTTGGGTTCGTAATATTTCACTCGCGTAATAAATCAACTCAGCTTGATGCTTAATTTCTTTTGAATATTATTATTTTAGCATGCTTAATTTCTTTTTGAAATTATTAACTTATTTTTTGATAGCCACAAACAACATTTTTTTTCTCATTTAGTTAAATGAATACATGTCCCGTTGGTTTATTTATGTTTATAGACGTCTATTTACGCTCGCTCATTTGAATTCGCATAAGTTGGTTGTTTACCACGTTTATATTCATTGGTTTATGTATTCATTTGAATCTTTTAGTTCCATTACAATGTCTAGTTTTATAAAATTAAAATATTTAAAAAAATAAAATAATTATCTTACATAACTGTATAAATGGGAATAAAAAGGAAAAACATTAAAAAAATAAATAACAGAATCATAGTAAGTTAGTAGTAGTACAATATGTTGTTTTCGAAGAAGAAAAACAGAAACCTTATATTAGGTTATTATCAGTTGATTGAAAAAAACTAAAAGAATAAAAATTACAATAGATTAGTTAAAAACAAAGAAATAAGGAAAAATACCCATTTTGAAAAATATTTTAAAAAATAAACTATTTTGGTAAATATTCTTTCCATCACCACCATTCTAGGAAAAAACTAAAAGAAAGCACCTATTTTAGTAAATAGTTTTTAAATCACCCATTTTGATAAATATCTTTTCCACCACCACCATTTTGGAAAAAAAAAACTCGACTTTTCTATACCACTTAATTTTCACATGCTAATAATCTGGAAAATCAAAAATATTACATATAGTTTTTAATAGTTAGTTTTTTTTGTATAAATGGTCCATGACTTTATAGCATAGTGGCATTCCAAGGGTGGGATAAGGCCTTGGGACCAATAGGTCCTGAGTTCGATTCCCACAAGGGGGGTTTTTCCATATTTATTGGGTTTACTCCTGAATTAGTGTATATGCATTATGCCTAGTGGAGATGGATATGAACGGGTGGTTCTGCTGGTGGCACGATGATACTCCAGATGGTCCATCAGTGATTCAAATTTGCCGTTCAAAAAAAAAGTTTCTTGTATAAATGGGTCTTTAATATATAAATTGGGTTTAACGTAAGAACTGAAAGAGATATTTTTTTTCTTTTTGAAATTTTTTTCTCATCTTGTTAAGCACGTATTTTAGTTTCCGAATCTAAAGAAAACTGTGTTTTTACACTAGTAGAGACAGGGGTGTAAACGAACCGAACGAACACAAACAGGCTTTGTTCGTGTGTCGTAAAACAAGTTTATTCATGAGCTGATCACGAACGCTTATCGAACAAGATTTCTTATTCGTGTTCATTCATTAAGGAAACGAATATGTTCGTGAACTGTTCACGAACACTTATCATACGCAAATGAACTCTAACAAATGTTCATGAACATAAATGAACTCAAACGATGTTTATGAACACAAATGAATACAATATTCATTTTAGAATAAAATTTGCATTTTCATCACAAACATTACGAAGAATCCACAAAAAATAATAAACACTTAACAAATAATCCGAACAAAGTTGACATGATTATCAGTAACATGATTAACATAAAATAAAGAGTTTGTCAAGCTTTAACACAAACTAAAATTGAAATAGTGAAATGAGAGATGTTGTGAGAGGCATATAAGATAACTAGGTTTCAAAATTTTAAAAACTAGAAACCATAAAACAAAATACAACATAAAAAAACCTTTAAACGAATGAACAAATAACATAGAGCGAACATAACTGAACTCATTGCCGAACGCTCACGGACATAAACGAACACATTACCGAATGTTCACGAACATAAATGAACGAACGCTACCTCTGTTCATGCTCATTCGTTTAACTTAGCGAATTAAATTTCTTATTCGTATCCGTTCATTTACTAAACCAACGAACGATGAACTTCTCGCTGAACGATTCACGAATTGTTCGTTGAACGTTCGGTTCGTTTACAACCCTATGTAGAGTGATTACATAATTACTCTACTAGAGTAAATTCATGATTTTTTTTATTTTGCAATTAAATATCATACCTTAAATGGATGAAAAAAAAACAAAAAAAAAACTAATAATAACTTCCCTTTACTTCTCATGTCAAGACTCTTTTATATGTTAAGACTAATTTGTATTTGATACTTACACTAGTTTTTAATTTGTATAGTTTTGTCACTTTTTGTTTCGGGATGCACTAAATTCTATTCTATATAAGAAAAGTTCTTGAACCTAAATTTTCTTTTTGACCCTCAAGTTTAAGGAGGGCGGGGCACCTCGCGGGTAAGCGTCCCAGATAGGAACCCGAGCCACACACAGTCGCCACCATCACGGGTAGGCTGGGCGGGTTGTGTTGGCCAGCTTCGAGACACGCTCAAAATTGATGAAGTTGACCGTTGACAACGGTCATACCGTTATTTCAATAAAAATATTTAATTTTTAAACTTTTTAAATAACCATCTCTTAACCCATTTCACTTCTATCTCATGTCATTCTCTATCTCTAAACTTTATACTCAAGTTTATTCTCATGGCTAATCATTTGTATGAAGAGTTGGGTATTTACCTACTGTCAAATAATTTCAAAGACGATTTTTCAACCGATAGCAGCCTAGTTTTTTTCTTGGAGAAGCTAGAGGAATCGAAGCGGAAGACACGGCAACTTTGTCGGCCATTTCAAAAAAAATTTGTCAAACGTGATCGCATACAAGGTAATCATAATCTTATGAACGATTATTTTGTTGATGAACCGAAGTATGATGAAGAAACACTCAAATACCGTTTTCCTATGTTAAAATGCTTATTTTTAAAAATGTCGGTGATATTGAAAGCCAATATCCTTGGTTTCAAGAAGGATATGATGGGCGGTTGAAAAAAAGTTTTACGGCGATACAAAAAGTTACTTCCGCAATCAAACAACTTGCGACCAGAAATACTCCCGATGAGAACGACGGGTATTTACAAAGGGCGTGTAAAACCAAAGTATAAATAACCCGCGAGATCATAGAAACGGAGGTATTACCCAAGAGAAAACGATCATAGTCGTGGACTATGGTCGTAGAAAAGATAAAAATGGAAAAGAAAGAAACGTTGATGATAATCGTCATTCATGATCTATAGGGTCATGAATGAGGATTCGACATGTAAAACCAATGTATAAATGACCCACGAGGTCATAGAAACGGAGGTATTGTCTATAAAGATCAAACATAGTCATGGGCTATGATTGGAATAAAATAGAAATTGTCTACATGGTCTAGATGGCCATGCTTGATGGGCAAAAGAAAGAATATAGTTTTGGCACTCACGACAAGGGCCTTGTGTGACAAAGGAAAATGAGAACGAATGGTATAAAGACTCACGAGACCCGAATGGTCTTGACACCTGAAAACAATGATTTTGAAAAAAAAACAAATATTTTCTTTAATGTTTTTCGACTGATTAACCTAATTACTAGTCGTTGTAGTCAAATTATCACGTTAAATCATATAAAGGTTTCTTGCTTAAGTCATGTAAGTAGGATTTAGTTCCATGAATTAAATACAAGATTTTTTAAGACCATGTAGGGGTCATACATGTAAAAGAAAATTATTAAAGTAAAGTTGATATTTTCGGATATCGCGTAATGAAAGTGATGTAAAGTTGATATCTACGGATATCATGGAATGAAAGGTGATTGTCCACGGGTGTCACGAATGTAAGGTAATTGTCTATGGACACCATGGAGAACACTTGTAGTGTAGGGACTCAAAGGGAAGTAAAAGCAAAGTGTAATGACTTCACGAGTAACATTGGGGTTTAAATATCTCATAGTGTAAGGGTAATAATTGGATTAAAAGTGTTAAAAGTTGTAGGTCATTTGTACTTATTAAGTACACAAAAGTGTGGTGTGCATACTTGTAAGCACGCACGAAGAGCCCCTACTTACGTATTTAGTACGCGGGTTTGGTAAAGTGTTTAAGTGTTTGTAAATTGTACTGGGAATTTGAATGTGTGTAAGTATGTATGAACCCATATAGGGATATTTAGTGGATGAGAAGATAATATATAAATATATTTGTTTATGCTTATGATAATGCCATTAAGATCCTACGTAAGTGAATTATGCAAATGAAAAGGGAGGAATTATGATAAATTGTAATAATAGTATTGGCGGATGATAACTTGAAGTGTACGGACTTCAAGGGTGTAAACATGAAGTGTCTGGACTTCATGGGTAATAACATTGATGTCTAAGGACTTCATGGGAAATTATCATAAGAATAAGTACCTCATGAGTGATTAGCTTGAAGACTTAAGCTTCACGAGTGTCAAGTAAGATTTAATTTTGAATAAACTTTAATGTATAAAACCAATGATAAGTAATTGGGTAAAAGTTGAAAAGTTAGCATCACGAAATGTGAATGTAAAATGATTAGTAATCGTTTTCAAAACATATAAATAGTTGGAGGTGGACAAAAGGTGAAAGAAAAGTTAATTAATAATAAATGAATTAAGAGATTTTAACTTGTTTGAAATAATGTATGGCTAGAGGTTCATGTAATGGAAAGGGTCCATATTAGACCTCGTGTTTAATGTGGGCATGTTTTTTTTAAATAGTGATGATGATCATTTTATATATTGCTATGGACATCTGTGTTAAGTTATTGCAGTATTGTACAAGAAACCTGGCAAATAAGTGTGTGAGGTGGCCAAGAAGTGCTTAGAGCTATAAGTTTGAAAGCGTGTGCAAGTTGCACAGGTGGTGTGCAACGGGGCTCAAACGAGCATGGATGAATGCTCTACTTGATCGTACATGTAAGTAAACTCTAAATATCCTAATGTAGAGTATGATCTGGTTTCGAGGACGAAACCTGTTTAAAGGGGATAGACTTGTAACATCCTGATTTTTATGAGATTAAAAAAATACATTTTAATGTAAAAATTTAATCTCTAAAATGAGTTAATATTGGCAAAGAGTATTCTTTTTAATAAAAAAATACTATGATATAGTTTTATAAGAAATATTTATATTGCAAGGGGAAATTATATATTCTAAAAGGGGGATAAACATCATAAAAAGAAAAGATAGAAAAAAATGTGATCAGGGGAATGGGAAGCCTCTTGTGCGATGCGAGCTCAGATGAAGGAGGGATGGGAGGCCAAATTGATCATGGAAATCATGAAATTGGGAGGCTAAAGTCTCAATTCTGCCATCCTTACTCGATTTCTAGGGCTTTGGTAAGTGATTTCTTAAGTTTATGTTGATGAAATTCAAAGTTAGTGTTCTTCATGCTTGTTGTTTAAACCCACAAAATTGGGGATAATTGTGTGTGATTTTGGTGTTGAACAGTCTTTATGCTAAACTGTTTGATTGTAACTTTTGAGTTATGGATTCATGTTGCATGTTATGATTTGGGGTCAAATTTATGATTGGTGATTAGGGTAGAGATGTATAAAAACCATGAGTGACGTTGATGACCAAATCTGAGTATAATTTGACAATCTTAAAGCAATGGTGATTTTATTTTAAAAACATGAAAAATGGTACTACTGGGAATTATAAAGAAAGTATACATCTTATGATGATAAAATTGGTGATTTGGGGAGTTCGATGTTAATGGTGAATTTTAATCATGTCAACAACGTGTTTGATGAAATGTCTAAACTAAATAAATAGTGGAAATTTTAGGATTTTATAATGTTTACTTGATTTAAAATGATTTGCTAATAATCAATTGATGTTTAGTAAACATAAAGCTTCGATGAATCAAATAGTGAATGGGATTAACATAAAGTACATATGTAAATGTTGTTTTCACTTAATCACCTACGAGTCGAATGGGTATGTGGGTTTAACTTGGTTTGGTTTACAACCAAAAGACCATTGCTTGTTTTAAACGGTATATGTTGGATTGGTAAATTTGACCTGTAGTTATGATTAAATATAAATGAGTGATAACGTGTCAAACGTGTGGTAATAAATTAATTACAAGTTTGGGCTGAAAAAAAAGAATGATTTAGAACCATGATTGATGATGGGTGGATAAATACTTAGGTATATGAGTGAATGCCCATGTTATGTGCTCTAATGATTTGCAAGTTTGATTTGTTGTCAAGATAGGTGACAAAAAGTTTGGATGGCAACGGGTCAAACAAATGATAAAACAACAACACTCCTACGTGCGAAGGTGAGTGACTTGAATGTGTTTGGAGTCGTATTAATTTAAATAGTCTTATTGTTGACTTTAAGTTTATATTAGTTAAGGTGTTTGCCAATGCGGTAGTGGTGGAGTGGTTGGGGAAGATTTGGTGTTCCTTGTGACCCAGGTTCGACTCCCACTCTCCCTATTATTTTCTGCGGCATCCAGGTGAAGGGCGAATACGGGTGGCGCCGGTTCATCTTGGATGGGAGGAGAGGTTTTACTGATTATTCCACTGTCGTGCCTTCGGGCGGGTGGAGGTCGGGTTTCCGCGCATCTGGGAGAGCCAAGGGACTGGCGTCGGTCGAGTAGTCGACCTTGACCACAGCGCCCGGTGTCACGATGGTTGGCACGTCGTTCCTTGCTGTTCATAAAAAAAATTAGTTAAGGTGGTTAATACAACTTATTGAATATGGTTAACTTAACAATAACGTATTGTTTTAGCGATGTTTTTGGGGGTTTAAACCCATCAAGAAAGAGTACAACATGTTAATGGGTCGAGATACCCAAGTGCTGAAAATTCAGCTTATTTCCTAATTTTTCTAGTCTTTAAAAATTCATAGAAAATCAAGCGAACGTCCGTTCGGGGCGTATTTATATCCAGGAAAAGGACTCGGAGTCACCGTTACTAAGAATTTTCGTTTGAAGTGAAATACTCACTGTAAAGAGGGGAAAATACTGAATTACTACAGTGCATAAAGCTGAGTGAAAAACATAAATTTTTTAGTACTTGCATAATCTTAAGGAATTTATAAGGAACCAATCGGATGTGATTATGTTGTTGTTTTAAACCTCAACGTAGTTATATATATTTACATGAGTTGAAGTGAGTGATTCCTTGAATATGGATGCGTATGCTAAATGAAGAAGTCATGGGTGTTGTAACCTGCATGTGCAAAAACATGTGTTCATTTAGTATTGCTTATGAATGAATGACACTTGTGTCGTTAAAACTATATAACCTATTTAAGTATGTTATGAATACATGTATGAATGATTAAGAGTATGTTAGGTAATAATGATTTTTGATAATCATATATGTTGTCTAATGAATTACAACATAAAAAAAGGTTTCCTTTGATAATGGTTTACCATTTTCTTTATATTGACCGAAGTGATTTGATAATGGTTTACTTTGAAGTGTCCTTGATTCTATATTAGCGGGGATATAAATGAGATATGGATTAAAAAAGGGCGCCCATATTAGAATAGAGAAAGTCACGAAATGCGTGACTCGAGATAATGAAGTGGTGGCTCGACATTGTTTCGTTGTGCATTATGAGCATTGAATACTCCATTATGTTTGATACAAAATCATACTATGAGTCCTCACTTAGCAAAAACTAATATTTTTGGTGTTTTCAATGTAGGTGATAAGTCATGAGAACCAACGGGGTGGCTTGAACAGAGCTCACAAGTCGTTCACCAATAATTCGGTTCAATCAATATATTAGTTATTTTTATGCTTACCATAGTTTCTCGGCCGACACTAATGATATGGTAATGTTATATGACAGATTGGGGTGGTAGAAAGGTGAAAGTGATCAAGTATTGGAAGCGGGTCAACGATAGGAGGATTTAGTGATATTTTGTGCACTAAGTATATTGGTTTCCTTATTGGGCTAATTAGACTTAATGATTTGTATTTTAGAGTTTAAGTCCAATGTTATCTTAGCGAAATGATAGTATATCAATGTGGAAATGGGTTATGTTTGTTTTATAAAAACTTTGGTTGTTAAGCAGGTTTTGTTTTCATAAAGATTGGTCGTTTTGCAAATGGGCCATGACGAAATTTTCTAAATGCTTGTTTGCAAATGTTTTATTAATCTGATTATTCGAATTCATACATTTTGGAAATATTATCCTATATTACGTAATGTCAGGAAAAAAAAATATGGGCTTATTTCCACAAAGTATTTTAATATTGGTTTTTAACGTTCTGGCGTTACATTTATACAAAAACCACGAGGAAAAACACCACATTCCAGGGATGTTAGGTAGTATTGATTGTACGCATCTTGTTTGGAGGATGTGTCCCATGACATTATGAGGCCAATATATAAGAGGTTGTTGGTGCATATGTCTGTTGCCTACGTCATTATATTAGAACGAGTATGAATGAACAGAGCTTCTGAAGACTGATCAAGACGAAGACGATATCCAAGGGGAGTCTGTTAGTACAGTATGTCTATGTCTTAGTCTTGTATCGAGTCTGTTTAGAATAGGTGACATCACGTTAGAAAACGTCATATTTATGTAGATAAGACACCAAGTTCGCCCGGAATCATGTTGTGAGAACAAGTTCGGCCGAACTTGTTCAAGACAAGTTCGCCCAAACTTGTCTATCCCCAGCGAACTTGGCAGTCTATAAATAGGTAGCTTGTGATCTCTCATTTAGAACTTTTGGCAGATTAGAGGCAAAGCTCTGTCCGATCCGGAACTTGAATGTATACGAATATTGATCAATAAACAAACATTTAAATAGTAATTCTTGTTAAATGATTAAGACGTCACATAGTTTCCGCCTATATGAACGTTAGATACAAATTCTAGATTCCTAAGCTGAGGAGGACGGTCCTATCAAGTGTATCAGAGCCTGGATACCTAGATTTGGTGAAATCATCACAAGAACAACTCTTATTCTACTCATTTTTACCATTTTTCTTAACTTTTTCACAAATTTGAAGAATTAATGGACAAAAATGGCTAAAAATTGATTATGTCATAGATAATCACATTGTTACAAACTGCTGAAAGTTTCAGACCTAATTCAAACGAATTGATGTCAAAAAGTTGAAAAATCATGTTTTGCAAAGTTGGTTTGACCGAACTTGATTGAAAATTTCACATTTTTCATCAAGTTCGCCCGAACTTGATTGATTTTTCACTGCTTTCAGCTAAGTCCGCTCGAACTTGCTTCTTTTTCTTCAAATTTTATCAAGTTCGCCCGAACTTGATTAAATCTTGTTGAAAAATTTTATAAAGTTCGCCCGAACTTGTGAATTCTCTTGCAAATTCTTATCAAGTTCGACCGAACTTATCTCAGGGTGAAATTTTTTAGAATCAAACCACAAGTCCGTCCGAACTTAACAACAAGTTCGCCCGAACTTGATTGTTTGTGAAAAAAGTTGAAGATTTCATACAAGTTCGCGCGAACTTGTTGAAATTGAATTCAAAATCTGTTTTTATCACAAGTTCGACCGAACTTGTCAGTTGCTAATCAGTTTTTCCAGAATTTTCGAACGTGTTTTCAGATAAACCGCCTGATTTTCAAAATGGATGATTTCCATAACGCATTTGTTGCTGGAGTAGCTTAAGCTTCAACGTCAAATGCTATTGCAGCTAACCAGATGAATCTCGACAATGAGATGGATACTACTACTAAACCGCCAAAGCTAATGAGCATGGACGAGTTTGAGGGATGGAAAGAAAAGTTTGTAAACTGGGTACAAGCCAATCAGTTCTACAGCTGGGTTGTGGTAGAAAACGGATACAAATGGCCAAAAGATGAACGTGAACAAGATCTTCCGCTGATAAAGTTTACACTTGCTAGTAAAGAAGCATACGTGGCTGAAAAAAAATGATTAGTCTGATACAACAATCTGTGATGGAAGATATTTTGATATTACTACCAGAATGTGAAACTTTGCAAGATTTGTGGAAGGCTCTTTGTGATAAATATAAGGGAAGCGATGAAATGATAAAGAGCAAAAAGGCGTTAATCAAGAAAGACTTCGAGATCTTCACAATGATCAGAGGTGAGACTATGAAGCAAATGATAGACAGATATTGTCATCTAATGGTCCAGATGAGAAGGCATGATATCAAGAAAACTACTGAAGAGCAGATAGAAAAGTTGGCTGATGCACTTCCTGAGCGAGAATGGTCAACTTATCTGATGGTTTTAAAGAATAGTCCAACCTGGATGCATTTAAAGTTGTCATCTTTCATCGACAAATTAGAAGGACACGAAATGGAATTAAATCAAATAATGTAAACGTTGTTCAAGATGTTGGTGTGTATTACAAAGGAGGTATTCAAGACACTCAAATTCAGAGTCCGAAAATCCAAACAGCTTTTAGTGTGAATACGCATTCCTCAAATTATTCGTCACAAAATCAGAGTTCTCCGAACACAGGATATTCAAGTACTGGTTCAAATTCTTTGTTTCAAAATATGAACAATCAGTCGTATCAGACAAACCAATCTAGTTCTGATCCAAATGTTTTCCAGTGCAACATAGCAGTTAATCTCAAGAATGTCTTTCCTGAAAAGATGGCTAAACAACACATAGCACTTCTTGCTACTGTTCTAGAATCTTACGAATGTTTAGTTGCTGGAAAATCGAAATCCTGAAATGACTGTTGAGGATTACGATCAGGTGGATAAAGAAGAATTGGAACTGATGGAAATCAAGTGGAGTCTAGCTTCGATCATCAGAAGAGTTACCAAGTTTGTAGCGTCAAACTGGAAGAGACATTGGTAATTCAAGTAACAAGCTTGGATTTGACAAGTCAAAAGTCACATGCTTCAAATGCCGACAAAGGGGGCATTTTAAACGCGACTGCACGAACCAAGAAGCAAGTGGAAACCAAAGTCCTTTCGGGAACAATAACGACTATTACAAGAAAGCGCTACAATACAAGCCGTACCCGAAAAGAACACAAGTTGAAGTTCAAGATAACTCTTCAAGGCCAACCAAACAAGCTCTAGTCGTGTCTCATGAAGATGAAGGGTTTGATTGGAACAAATACATTGGAAAGAAGACTGGTGTTGCTATGATGGCAGAGTTAGTGAATGAATCGGAATCAACATTTGATGACGTTATTCTAGAAAATGCGATTCTTGAACAATATCTGCAGAGAACCGAGGAAGAGAAGATCGTTTATTTTGAAACTCAGAAGAAGAATGCTATGTTTGCTAATTCTAATTCTAATTTTGCAGGATGCTTCGAGAATACATCGCAAGAGCAAATGACTGAGGATAAGAAATCAGAGGTTGAGAAGGTAAGTTCTGAGGTAAAAGTGCTTGAAAAGGAAGTTGTGAAAATTGTGGAGGTTGAAAAACCTTGCACAAAGTGCACAAATCCTTGTGAGCAATGTGCTGAGAAGTCTAAAATCATAAGCGAAATGAATGTGCATAACGAAAATTTTCGATATGATTACAGAACGATGAAAGAAGCTTATGAAAAAATGAAGGGCACTTATTGCAATGTCGAAAAAGCTAATCTTGAACTAAGTGCTAATGTAACAATGTTAAGTGCAACAGTAATTGAAAAACAAAAAGCAATTAACATGTACATTAACACCATTGCTGAAACAAGTCAAGAGCTTCAAGACATGAAAATTGAAACTGAGAGAGTGAGACAATTGTTGAAAAGTTACACCACAAATGCTTATATCATTGATCACATTCTTCCTACGATTAAGTCGGAGGAAAATGATGATAAACCGAAAGGTACAAAACGTAAAGAGTACGGAAATGTTCCACCGCCACTACTTGCAAGTTACTGCCGCAAAAAAGAGGATGGTATTGAAAAGGCAATAAACATAACACTTTTATTAGAAACAAAGATCAGTTGCCTGAGAACATTGACGTAGTCTATGCTAAATCAAACGATGACAGTGAAGCGATTGTGAAAAATGTGGTAAGAAATGTCTTGGGAAATGATTCTGATGACAACAACTTTGAAAGCGCCAACTCAAGTTTGAATAATTCGGAATCACAATCCGAAAATGACGATACATCATCAGAAAATGATCTAAGTGATGATCTTAACGTTGTCATGTACAAAGTTAAGGAATCTGATAGATTATATTTCGATGATAGCTTTCCGATTCGAAATGTGAAAGAAGATCAAATCGATAAATTGTTCAAACTTGTGGAAGTTTCATCAGATGATCTTGAGAAAAATAAAAAGAAGGGTTTTACTCAAAACCCAAAAGGAACTATAACAAACCGAAAGAATGGTGGTGATTTTCCTGAGAACAGGAGAGCAGGGTTGGGTTTGGAGGTAAACGAAGATGAATCAAAAAGGAACCAGAAGTCACCATTTCACGAATACAAAGGTAAAAACATGAAGTTTGTGTATGGGACAAACACGGTTCAAGAAGAGAATTGATTGGTAAGCAATCAAATGATGAGTTTAAGAAAGAGAAAGAACTTCAGGACAAGGCTAAATCCGCAAGTGGAGTAAAACCCACTATTGGAAATTCTCATGATACTCGGACTTGCTTCAAATGCAATGAAGTTGGTCACATCGCTCGCAAGTGTCCGAAATCAAAGCCTGTGTATCCACGAAGAAAAACAGTGTCAAAAGATGAAAAACAAAAGCAACCAGAGATTGAGAAACTTGTCACAATCTTAAAAAGAAACTATGAATCTAAATTCGAAGTGAAACCTAAAACTGAAACAAAGTTTGAAAACTCAACTTTTGAGAAAGGTGAAACTTCAAAATTGAATGAAAACAAAGTTTCTAGATTCTATATCAAGAAAGCAAGAAGTAAGTCACAATCATGGGTTGCAAAGAAAGTTTCTTCATCATCTGAAATTGAAAAGTTTGTTTCAAAAAGAACTGATAATGTCAAATCAAACAAGTCGGTAATTAAAAATGATCTTTCAAAGTTAAAAAAGAATGTTGTAAAACCGAAAAGAAAGAAAAGGTTGAGCAGTTTTCAAAGTTGACATCGGACGAAATGTTTGATGACAATTTTGATTACAATGATGGATTTGAAAGTGATTACGATGATCTTTATCAAGTTCAACCCAAGACCAAAAAGGCTTGGGTTTCTCTATTCAAGTAGTTACTTTTCATGTGCATGAGTTCTAAAGATCCACACTATTGAAGTAGAATCTGGATGGTAGAGCTTCCTGTCACTTAACTTATTTCGAAAATGTCATAATCTTTGTCATTGTGAGGGGGAGAAGTTGAAAAGAAAATTTGTGAAAAACAAATTGTGAAAATCCACACCGTTGAACAAAACACTGATTTTTATATTAAACCATTTAGTCTGTCACGTAAATGATTTTAATGGTTTATTTGTTGAACAGATGAAGATGCAGATGTTGAAAAGGGATCGGACGACGAGTTCTCGTGATCCTCATTGGTTTGATATCTTCTAAGAATAGAATTTCTTAAAACGAAAATCCAAAAATATGTTTTTGATTTTAGGGGGGGTAAGAAAATTTTGAAAAATCAAAAACATATGAAAAAAGTTGAAAATTCAAAAACATTTGGAAAAATCAAAAAGTACAAAAACATTGAAAAAGACAAAAAGAATTTTGTTTAAAAAAATAAATGATAGTACATCAGTGGACTATCACAGTATGCTAAAGAATTGTAAAGTTTAAAAGTGATAAACAAGTCTTACTGTGGATGTGTCGATAAGCTTTACACGTAAATTGTTTCCGGGATATAAACTAAATTTTATAACTGCTTAAACTTGTGGCTTAACATCTCTCGGATATATGGACTTAGTACTCTGAAATTTCGTTTGAGAGGTTGCCTAATTCTGAGATACGAGGTCTTTATAGATGATTGATATATGGGGTATTATACAAATTCTTCTGATTTTGCGGAAGCAATAGCCTAGAACTTCTATAATGCTTTTGCTAAAAACCCCTAAACTGCATGCAAAACTTGAAAAGAATCGAAAGATCTAATCATTGCAGTGCTTAAAAGATTCCTTAATTGGAACACACCTTAAAGTCGAGCCTTCATCTCTTTGTCAATACGGTGGTATTAACCTGAGTTCTCAAGGCCTCGCACAACCCAGATACAGATATCACTTATGCTATATTCACCTGTAAGATGAAATCTAGGGAATTGATGTATTGCAAAATATCGGTAATTCGTGTATAGTCTGTATAGTTTTCATTAGTTTTAGTTTCGTTTTCCATAGAATAGTTAGTATTTTGATCCAATTGCGTTTTGCATGTCTTGGTGACTTAAAGTAGCTGAAAAGCGTGGAAATTGAGTAGAAATACGAATTGGTCAGGTCTTGAAACGAGTTGGATGGCTCGGGAGCTGAAACGAGTCGAAAGTACTGGAAAACACCCCTCTGGTGGCCCGCGATAGCCCATGAAGACCATTCTCGCGGGTGGCCAAAGGGGAAAAGTAGAAGATGACATCATTTTCACGATCGCGCCCCGCGACCAGTGTGAAGATACCTCTCGCGGGTGGCGAGAGGGTATTGTCTGCAGCAACGCTCGTAGCAAATGAGTTTGAGTGCTGTTTTTGGGGGTATAAAAGCATAATTATCATTGAGAAACCCTAACTGGCGAATTAGGAGGAACCTTGGGCGATTTTGGAGCATTATCAGAGCAATTTGGAGAAGCTAAAGCATTCGGTTGAAGATCATCAAGTGTAGCAACTTCGGGTCGTCATTCTGCCGTCCGGGTGTTCTCGTTTGTGCTGTTTACTTTGATTATGTTTTACATACTTGGAACTACTTTGTTTGGTTTTGTTTCCATGACTTTAGTTGGCTAAATCTTATAAACTACCTAGATTAGATGAATGACTGAATAAAGTTTCGATTTTTACTTTGGATTTATGATTTGTGAGGATTGTTTATGAACTGTAAAAGACTTATTCTATCAATTGGATGTGTTTGCGTATTTGATCTTGTTTTGTTGTTGTTTATTGCTTTACATGAGTCTTGGTGACGGTCTATATCACGGAATAGATGCATGTTAGGTTCTAGCTTTTGGTGACTGTCTATATCACATAAGAAAGCTAGAGTCTTTAAGGTTAAACCGCAGAATTAAACCTTAAAGTAATAATTGGTGACTCAATAAAATCAAATATTCTACTAATCGTCAATAGCTGCAAGGTGCGATGTTATTGGTAGGTCTAAGTCATTAAGCCGAAAGGTAGGAGCTTTTTAGGAAGTAAACCCATTGGCTATTGTCTAGCAAGTCCAATTGAGAAAGTAGGTCTATCCTTGGTTTAGATCTCGACAGGGAGTGAGCCTCATAGGGTACTTTCATAAACCCATTAGGTATCTGGCAAAAGAGTCTAATAACTGGTAATTTAGCAACTTCGAGGGAGCTATAGCGCGCTTTTGAGAAGGGTCAGAGGTCCTATTAGATATCCCGAGAGGTGAGAATATAAAGATTGCGGTTCCTCATTAATCAACTTCCAAGTAAAATCGTTGTTAATATCAGTCAGGATTCTAGTCTAGGTAGTAATTTCACCATCTGAGTAAAACCCAAGTCTAGTTCGTAATTTTTAGTTAATTTAGTTTAATTAGTTAATTTTACTTCTTTCTTTAGGAACGTTAGAAACCCCCCCAATCAAACATTACATCGTTTTAGTCCGTGTCAGTCGGAGTCTTAATAAAGTAGTTAACTTAATCAGTACAGTCTCGTGGGTTCGATATGCAGACTTACTTTAGCTATACTAAAGTCGATCGGTACACTTGCCGGTTAGTAGTTTAGCTCGTTTTAGTGAGTCTAGAGTATTACTTTGAGTCTAGATTTAGGTTAATTTTAGTTGTTTTTATTACACTACTTTTAGCACATCAAGTTTTTGGCGACGTTGCCGGGGATTCTCGGCGATTGCGTTAATTACTTTGTTTTGACTTTCGTGATATCATATGTGCTACTTGTCGTGTTTGAGTCGTAGGAGTCTATTATAATATCATTTTCTTTTTGTTTTTGTCGAGTCGTTTTTAGAGTCTTCTTACTTGTTTGTTTTTCAGCGGATGCCCCATGCACGTTCGCAAGGACCTCCGCCGAAGCCACCTACGGACAAGTCATCCTTCTCGTCTTCTTCATTCAAGGTTAGTACCCCATTACCATCATCTTCCACCCGTTCTGACTCTACACTCCACTTTAAACCACCGAACTTTAACTTCACACCGAAGTCTTCACAACACAACTCTCCACCACCTTCCCGTCCCCAAAGTCCCCCACCCGTTGTCCAAATGGCCAACCGACCCGTTTACCAACAAGCAAACACCGGCTTTACCGGTGCGAACTCACCCATCACCCTACCCGAAATCACCAACAAAAAATCTTGGCAAATCCCATCCTATATCATGACCGCTATTACTAACTCTTGTCAATTCCATGGTCGTAAGGATGAGGACGCGCTGGCTCACATCAATCGCATTACTCGTCTCTATGGCACTTTCTCCATTGAAGGTGTCAACCTTGATGCTCGCTACCTACAGGTCTTCCCATTTTCGCTTGCTGGTCACGCAGCCGTCTGGTTTGATTCGCAGCCAGCAGGTTCTTTCACTACTTGGGCAGGTTTACGGGATGCTTTCCTAGCCAAGGCATCTCGCATACGCGATCAAATTCATTCCTTCCGAATGGAGCCTGATGAGCATACCACCTAGCCTGGGAGAGGTTCCAAACCCTACTTGCTCGTTGTTCACAGCATGGCTTGTCAGATTGGGCGCTTGTAGAAAAGTTCTACAATGGTCTCACCCCCGAGATCCGAGCCCGGTTTGACACTTCAGCTGGAGGGCAACTCATGGGCAAGAAAACACAGCTGAGTGTAACGATCTGTTTGAGAGTTTTGCACATTCCGATATGGACTATAGCGCCGTCGGCAGGAATTCCATTCCTGTTACTAGCACCTCTTCGACTACTCGAGGGGTGAACCAAGTTGGCTTGGACTCAACAGTGGCTACTGCGTTAGATCGGATGGAGAGAACTTTCACTAAAGAGCTTTATGAAATTAAGAAAAAGGTCAATAGGTGTGAGGTTTGTAGAGGGGGCCATGATACCATAGATTATCCCACCATTACGTTAGAGCATGTAGAGTATATAGCCGGTCAGAATAGGGGTCAGTTCAACAACAATTCCAATTATAACCCTAACTAGCGAAACAGTAATAATACCAACTTCCGCTCTTCCGGTAATCCCCCTGGTTTTCCATTTGGTCAGTATCAAAACAGGGGCAGGATTTGTTCACTAGTTCAGATTCGGGGCAACAGGGTCAGTTTAGTAATTCAGGGTCGAATCAAGAGGGTCAGGGTAGTGACAAGGGTTCAGATATTAATAGGATCAAGGAGATGTTTGCTCAAATCATGGTTAAGGATCAGGCCACTCAGAAAGCCTTAACTGATTTTAACGGTTTCATGAAGAGTCAAGATCAATTAAATAAAACTCAAGAACTTCACAATAAAAACCAACATGCTGCACTCTTAGATCTTCAAAGACAATTAGGTGGCCTTTCCAAATAGTTGCAAGAATATCCTCCCGGCCAATTCTCGGGTAATACCTACCAGAACCCGGCTAATCATTCAGCCAAGGCCATCACTACGCGGAGTGGTAGGAACTTATGAGAGGTAGTTAAGGGGAGTGTAGAGGTAGAAAGTGAGGAAGAGGTAGACGAGGAGATAGAGATGGAAGCTCCGGTAAGGTGCACGATAGGCTAGTCCCAGCAAGCACCGCACAAACCGAGGAGCCTCTAGTAGAAAAGAGAGTAGAGAAACAACCAGTAGGAGTCAATGTCACACCCCGACCCGCAGCGGATAAGGTGATCGGGGCATGATTGGGTTATCATCAAAGCTCATGACATTTATTAAGCGTTTCATATTCATTAATACAAATTAAATGGAAATTTACAATAAAGGTTACAACTGTTCTAACTAACAATCTAAACTTCTTGGTTCTCTTCTAAGGCATATCCTATGTTTTCCTTGCTTCAACCTGTTCACCTGTATCATGTGTAAAAGGGATTTTGGATCAACATAATGTTGGCGAGTGAATCCTATGGAAAACATTTGAACAATTTATTTAACTTGATTATGAAATATGTGCACAACCAAACATGAGTAAAAATAGATGTAACTTAATCAACAATCATAAGATGTTAAATGAAACACTCATGAACAATAATGGAACAATTAAAGGCACGCGATGCTCAACTCGTCTCTCACGAGGAACTGAGGGGCCTGATGAATGAATTGCATAAACATGATAATATGAATGACACAACTACAAACAATACAAACTCAATGATATACACATAAACAATAATGAATTTGAATTGAAGCACGCGATGTTCTACTCGTCTCCCACGAGGAACTGATGGGCTTAATGTATGAGTTTCATATAATTTGACAAAAGGAATATAAGTAAATCACAACAATAAAAACAATCTAAGTTTAAGTCATGATGTGGTATGGCACAAGTTTAAATAAATAAATTAGTTATTTTCATAACACATGACACACCCCAAAACGTGTAATTTAAAAGGGGAATTGTAAGATTCACTCACAGTGGGTGCGTTCGGTTGATGACGTTGAATGCACGCGAAGTGGTTTTAACCACGAGTGAGTTTTAACCTAGATAAATCGCATTATGGTTTGGTAAGTAAACGGATTTTATTAAACTATTTTAGTAGGATTGTTGGGTGTATTTTTGTGAGTTTGAGGCTATTTTCTAACCTTAAAAATGTTATTTTTAAGTATTATAATTGATTTTTAATTAAAATAATTAAATAAAAATAATAAAAAAATTTATTTTTTTCTGACCGTTGACCGGCCCGTTGACCGTTGACCTGAGCGTTGACCGGTTCGATGGAATATTATTGTGCGCTGAGTGAGGCTCGAACCCGAGACCTCCCGTACGCGTGCACGCAGCTCTACCAACTGAGCTACGTGTCTAACCCGTTATATATCTGATTTTAATTATATATATATATTAATTAGATTAAACCGAAATTCATTTTATTTTAAAAACATTTTAAGCGAAACGGTCATGCACTCCACAGGTCTCGAACCCGGGACCTGTGGTTTAATCCAACACACAGTCCACCGCTGGACTGTGTGTCCAACATGCTATATCATTCGATTTTTATTATACTTATATAATACAGAAAAACGTCGTCTTCCTCGCTGGAATATAACCAGAGTTCGGAAATCGATTGGTTCAAAGTTTTTATCGGTTTATTAGTGTTTTACAGTTCATTAAGGTGAGATAATTGTGAAAAAGGAAAGAAATTGGGCGGAGAATTATACCGACTGGATCCTCTGTTTTCCGGCGGAACTCCGGCGACAGAATTCAACTCCGGCGTCAGGTGTCTTGCAGCAGCGAGTCTTCCGAAAGCTTAAAAAGGGTGTGGGTGACTTCGGTAAAGGTTTAGGGGATTCAGTAAAGCTCAGAGATTAAAACTCGGTTTTCCGGCGAAAAACAGAAAAGTTCCGGTGAGTGGAATTACGCCGAGAAAAGGTGTGATTTTTGAGCGAAAGTGTTTGTCGTGGGTTGTGAGTGAATTTATAGTGCAAATCGTCAAAGCACTTGGTCTGAATTCCGACTGTATTCACTGATTTAAATTTCCGGCGGTTATAGAAAGGTGTCGCGGACTTCAAACATCGGTTATAACCGATGTATTGTTAATGGTTTACGTTATAACTGAAAGTGGTGTTAAAACTCGCGAGATTTCCGGGATTCCGACAACTGAACCGTTTGGGCGCCGGTTTTGAATTCGTAAAGTCACTTTATGAATTAAATGATTCTATTATTTAACAAACGGAACAAGTGGCGCAGTGGTTTGTGTTATGTGAGTTAAATACGTTTGCTGATTCGGTACAGACCCGGGTTCGAAACCCGGCAGAGGCAATTCATTTTTATTTTGCGATTTTTGACAGTTTTTCAAAAACTAAATATATATTCCCGTATAATAATTGATTACGGATCGTTTAAAAATATTTTGGGCATTTAATTCGCAACGAAATTTTTGACTGACTGTTCGGTTGCTAAACGGAGCGGGTTTGGTAAATCCGTTTTTGACGGATGTTACAGTCAAGGCATCCCCTTTGGTTGATCATTCGCGCGTTCCGTATCTCGCCCGCCTCAAGCATTAGAAATATGCTAGGGAATATGGGCACTTCTGAGAGATGTTTAAGCAATTCAAGATAAATCTTCCTTTCATCGAGGCCTTGCAATCCATGCCTAAGTATGTGAAATTTCTCAAAGATCTTCTTAAGAGAAAAGATAGGCTAGGTGAGTTGCCTAACATTCCGTTGACCAGCGGTTGTTTTGAACAAGCTACCGGAGAAACTAACCGATCCGGGCACCTTCACCATTTCGTGTTTTTTCGGGGGCGCCGTTGCTCCCGCTCATGCTCTAGCCGATTTGGGAGCTAGCATCAACTTGATGCCATTCTCACTTGATGAGCGTTTAGGTCTTGGAGAGCTTACCACCACACATATGTCGTTATCATTGGCCGATCGTTCGGTCAAGTATCCTAGGGGTATCATCGAGAATCTCTTAGTCAAGGTCGATAAGTTCGTTTTTCCGGTTGATTTTGTTGTGCTCGACATGGAGGCCACTGAAAAGGTCCCAATCATTCTAGGCCGTCCATTCCTTCGAACCGCCAAGGCAATCATTGATGTCTCTGATGGTAAGATCTCACTTCATGCGGGTGACGAGATTGTCACATTCGAGATAGATAGAGCCATGCAACACCCTAGTGGTTGTGACAATCATAGCGGCCCGTGTCATTCTGTTTACTTCTTAGATTCCTTCATGTCATGTGTTGATCAGTGTATTAGTGACATTAGTAGGGGTGATCTAGCAGGTAGATATGAGATTGAGTTTGAGAGTGAGGATGAGGAAGTTGGAGAAGATCCGGAGTAGATTCCGGAAACGTTGGAGTTGTGTGACGTTAGAGAGGAGGTAGAGAGTAAACCCTTGGAGTTGGCACCTTTAGAGCTTAAGGTTCTTCCATCCCATCTAGAGTATGCCTTTTTAGGAGAGGAGTCTAGTTTGCCCGTCATCATATCTTCTAAGTTGACGGAGGAAGAGAAAGGTAGGTTGGTTGAGGTGCTAAGAGAGCACAAAGATGCCATAGCTTGGAGATTATCCGATATCAAGGGGATTAGCCACACGTTTTGCACACACCGGATTCTCATGGAAGACGAATTCAAACCGGTAGTGCAACCTCAAAGGCGTCTAAATCCTAACATGAAAGAGGTGGTTAGGAAGGAGGTAATTAAGTTGATGAAGGTCGGGTTAATTTATCCTATATCCGATTCCTCGTGGGTTAGCCCCACCCAAGTCGTCCCTAAGAAGGAGGAGGGATGACCGTGATCATGAATGAGAAAAATGAGCTTATTCCTTCCCGTACGGTCACCGGTTGGCGTGTGTGTATTGACTACCAGAAGCTCAATGACGCCACCCGGAAGGACCATTTTCCTCTACCGTTCATCGATCAAATGCTCGAGCATCTCGCGGGTCGTCAATTCTATTGTTTTCTAGATGGTTTTTCCGGTTATTTCCAAATCCCAATCACCCCGGAGGACCAAGAGAAAACTACTTTTACATGTCCTTATGGCACATATGCGTACCGACGCATGCCCTTCGGATTATGTAAACCGGCTACTTTTCAGCGGTGCATGGTCGCGATCTTTCAAGACATGGTTGAGAGTTCTATGGAAGTCTTTATGGATGACTTCTCGGTCTAGGGTGATTCTTTTGACCATTGTTTAGGTAATTTGGAGCGAATGATGAAAAGGTGCATAGAAACGAAGTTGATGTTGAATTGGGAAAAGTGTCACTTTATGGTGACGGAAGGGATTGTGTTGGGACACAAAATCTAGAGAGTAGGGATAGAGGTTGATAGGGCCAAGATAGATACCATTAGTCGTTTACCTCCACCTACTAATGTCAAGTCAATTAGGAGTTTTCTTGGTCATGCGGGTTTCCATAGGCGTTTCATTAATGGATTTCTCTAAGATCACACGCCTCATGACCCGTCTTTGGAGAAAGACGTTCCTTTCGTCTTCGACGAGGAGTGTCTTAAAGCTTTTACCTTTTTGAAGGAAAAGCTTGTTAGTGCCCCTATTCTTATCTCGCCCGACTGGAGCTTACCGTTCGAGCTCATGTGCGATGCGAGTGACTATGTCGTAGGTGCGGTTTTAGGACAAAGAAGGGATAAGTACTTTCATCCAATTTGCTACGCGAGCAAAAGTTAAATGATGCTCAAGAGAACTACACCACCACGGAGAAAGAGCTCTTAGCGTAGTATTCGCTTTCGATAAATTCCGATCTTATCTCGTGCTTTCCAAAACCATCGTTTTCACCGACCATTCCGCCTTACGTTTTCTCTTCCAAAGAAAGACGCTAAACCCCGACTTATCCAGTAGATACTATTGCTTTCCGAGTTTGACATTGAGATTAGAGACAAAAAGGGTCCAAGAATTTAGCCGCCGATCACTTGTCTGGATTAGAGGATCCGAATAGAGAGGAGATTCATGAGGAGGCGATAGGAGATAGATTCCCTCACGAGACCATAGATTTTGTAGAGGCCGAGAGAGAGGGGTTGCCTTGGTTTAGTGACGTAGCGAATTATGTGGCTAATGGGTATGTCATGGGGGATATGAATGCTCAATCAGAAGAAGAAGTTGTTTAGGGACGCGAGAAAGTACATATGGGATGATCCATTCCTTTTTAGGATAGGAAGTGATCGAGTCCTTAGGAGACGTGTCGCGAGAGAGGAAGGTAGAGAGATCCTTAGGCATGTTCATGAAGGGTTGACCGGTGGTCATCATGGTGCGCATACTACTGCGCAAAAGGTTTTTGATTGCGGTTTCTATTGGCCCACGGTAGTAGATGATACGGTAGAGTTTGTTAAGAATTGCGATGCTTGCCAACGTACCAGGAATATTTCATCCAGGAATGAAATGCCCCAACATCCAATCCAAGTCCTAGAAATATTCGACGTTTGGGGCATTGACTTTATGGGACCTTTTCCTCCTTCTAGTGGGAATCGGTACATCCTCGTGGCAATCGACTATGTTTCAAAGTGGGTTGAGGCTCAAGCTTTGCCTACAAACGATGCCCGAGTGGTGGTGAAATTTCTTAAGAAGTTGTTCACTAGGTTTGGTACCCCTAAAGCCCTTATTAGTGATCGGGGAACTCATTTTTGTAATGCCGTGATGGAGAAGTTTGAGCGTTATGGAGTTACCCACCGTTTTGCTACGGCCTATCATCCGCAAACGAGTGGGCAACTGGAGAATGTAATAGGGGAGTGAAGAGAATTTTAGAAAAGACGGTAGGGAAGTCTAGGAAAGATTGGTCCGACAAGCTTGATGACGCTTTGTGGGGGGTTTCGTACTGCCTACAAAACACCTTTAGGGACTACTCTGTTTATGATCGTTTATGGCAAAGCATGCCATCTTCCCGTAGAATTAGAGCATAGAGCACTTTGGGCTCTTAAGACCATGAACTTAGATTTGACCGAAGCGGCTAGGCGTAGATATTTTCAAATCAATGAGTTGGAAGCACTTCGAGATGCGGCTTATGAATGATCATGGAGTATTAAGGAAAAGTCAAAAGCTTTGCATGATCGAAGGTTGAAGGGGTTGAAGGAATTCTCGGTTGGTGACAAGGTACTTCTTTATAATTCGAGATTGAAATTGTTTCCCGGGAAGTTGAAGTCGAAGTGGACGGGACCATATATTGCGAAAGAGGTATTTCCGCATGGAGCGATAGAAGTGTTTGACCAGGCCACACAATGCTCATGGAAGGTAAATGGTCATCGGTTAAAGCACTATCTAGGTGGTCCGATAGATAACGCTGAGAGGGAGGTAACTCCTCTTCGAGGACATGCCCGATATTACCACTTAGTGTCTTGAGTGAAAGCTCAAGTGTAGAGTTTGTACCGCTTGTATTTTTGTATTTTTGTCTGTTTCTAGTAGCTAGCGAATGTCTTTGGTAGTTTGTCGATCTTTGTTTGTATTTTTTGAGTCATGTTGCAGGGATTAATTACCAAGGAAGTGCAGGATTGATGGGAAGAACGAGTTCCAGGTAAGTTCCAGAGTTAGAAAAATTGTGGGTTGAGTTTTAGGGAGGTTTGGTTGAGATTGAAATTTTTTCTAAGGCATGAAACTCCCAAAAATTCGAAACTTTCTGTGAAAAATGCCCTCTGGCGGGGCGCGAGAGAGATTACACACTTGGTCGCGGCCCGCGAGGGGGTTATAAGCCCGAATATTTCTTACTCGTTCGCGGCCCGCGAGAGGCATATCCTCTTCTGTCGCAGCCTGCGAGAAGTCATATCTGCAGTTTAGTGTTCTCTTTCACTTACCTTTCACCATTTTTGCCCTAATTTTCATTTACACTACGGCCGCCACCACCATACACCCCCATCTACCAACGAAATTTATCCCCTTTCACCCCAAATTTCGCATCCAATTCACCCACCATCACTATACCAACTAATTTCATCCATATATCTTCATCCGTTCACCATAAAATGAGATTTTCAAAAGGGGTTTCAAGTTCAACCGATCTTACACTAGTTCTTCTTGTCTAACTCGAATCCAAGGTAGTTTTCTTGTAATTTTCGTACCATGAGTCCGTTATTTAAGTTATTAGTTAGATGGAGGTTAGATTCAGTGTCGGGTTTTGGTTTAATCTTGGGTTTGGTCATGGGTAGTGTTAGTTAGAGGCTGCAGATGGTTTGGGTTGGGTAGTTTAGCATAATGCAGGTTATGAAAGGATCGTTTTGGGTTGAATGGCTTGTGTTTTGTTGGCTACCATAGGTTCGGGTGTAGCTCTATTGAGTGTGGGGATACGGGTTAGTAATTTTTGAGATAAACTTGTGTTTAGAACTTAATTTTGACCCGTTTCACTGCTTACAATATAAAGTTTTGAACTTTACTTGATTTAACACTCAATGTTGGTTTGTTTTGGCACTTAGGATTTAATTGAGGACAATTAAAGTACCGGAAGGGGGTAGTGTACATTGAGTCGTATATATTGAGTCTAGTAGTTTTAGTTCTAGTTGGTCATGGGTTTACTTATATGTACGTACAGGTACAAAACGCTTCGCCTATACTCAATCTTCATTCGGGCGAGGTTGTTTATGACTTATACTTTTGTAAACGGTAACCCGGTTATTTGGTTTCAACCGCGAAAGAAATGCTATACGGCTGTTCCAAAATAAAAAAATTAAAAATACCAAAAATAGTTTGCGACTACTAATGATCAGCTTTGTTTTGCTTTGTTTTGTCAAATTTAAATTGTTTCGCAGATGTCAGGTGAAGGATCGTCAAGCAGGTCAGGAAGGAAGCGAGGTCCGCCAGCTCGGCCGTGCGGAGGTCCGGCAAACCCGGAGCCTCAGCCGGAGTATGTGAGGTCAATGAGTACATGGGGGCAGGGGTACCCCATGGTCAAAGTACTCGGATAAGGGACAACCCGCTCCTACAGTTTGAAGTTGATTCAGGAGAGTATCAGCATTTGATGACACTGATTGCGGTCGACTTGCTGCCGTTCAGAAGAATATATTGGGGTTTAATGGATAGGTTGGGAGCAAGAGCTCGGGTGGAACAGTTATTGGGTCCAAAGTTCAGCAGAGTTCTGGATTGTAGTGCGAGGCAATATAAGGAGATCACCCTTGAGTTCCATTCCACTTTTGACTACAAGCAGGGGCTTTATGATGATAAGGAAGCAATATTCTTCGCCTTGGTAGGCAGTCTTACATGCTGACTATTCCGGAGTTTGCTATCGCTACCCAGTTTTATACACCTCAAGAAGTACAGTCTGCTGAGTTTCGTAATTGTTTGCAAGGGGTGTCTTAGAAGAGGCGTCCGAATTTTGTTCAAGTTGATGAGTTGGTTAGATTTTGGAGTACTATATCATCGATTCATTACTCCACTGCTTTGGTTACTAGTGACATCGTGGATCCGGTTTATCGGTTTATCCACAAGATTTTGGTAGCTACATTGGTTGGAACAGGTCAAGGAGATAACAAGGTTAATCAGGTAAGTTTGTTCTGTTTGATGTGCATGGTGGAGCAAAGGCCGGTGAACTTGGCTACTATTTTTACATGGTCGATGAAGAGGTTATGGAGGGGTGGTGCAGGAGCGCGTATTTACTGTGGCCCGTTTGTTACATGGTTGGCAGAGATTCTCGGGGTTTTTGGCAGGTACCCAGCAGGTAGTATGAGAGAGGGGCCAGACCCCTGTTTGATGATTGTTTGGGATTTGCAAGCAGCTAATATTCTTACGTATGAGGAGCCGATTAGTTGGTCAGGGGTTCGTCAGGGGCCTCAGGTTCATCCTCCACCAGGTTCGGAGGCAGCAGCAGTTATGTAGGGGGCTATTCCTACTAGATACCAGAGGGCCCGTACCAGGCATGAGATTTCGGCTCCCCAGCACCCTCTTAGGCCACCACGTCCGGATCCACTTACATTGGATTCTCTATATGATAGGATGGAGACGGGATTTGGTGATTTACGTGGTTATGTAGATGAGCAGTTTGGGGGTGTTAGGCAGGTTATGCTGGAGAGTCGTAGGATGCATGAGCAAGGTCAGCAGAGGTTGGAGGATGGTATGAGATTTATGATGGAAGGTATGCATCTTGGGGTTCCTCCGTTCTTTAGGCAGCCGCAGGTGGGACCGAGTGGCATGCAAGGGGTTGAGCCTTTTCGGGTTTCTGAGCAAGGATCGGAGGAGTCGGAAGGGGATGACGAGTGATGGTAGACAGCAGCTGAAGTTTAATCTAGTATCTTTTATTTTTCTTTTATGCTGTTTTTATCTAATTCGGTTTGTACCCCAAATTTTGGATACTTGGGTATTTGGTTGGTTAGGTTGGGGTAGTCGAATTGGTTGATACTGGATGTTCGGATGGTATGTGGAGACGCTATTATCTATCGTATGGTATGCTTTGTGTTTTTATGTTTATTTGATAGGTTTGGTGTGTATTTTTTGCCTCTTCCAAGAGTTAGGAATTGTCTGCTGAGCGTGTTCGGAGTGGAGGGCATATGTGTAACACCCCGTTTTGTGAACAAATAATATATATATATATATATATATATATATATATATATGAAACTTGTATTTCATATATGGTAAAACAAGTAAATAAGTTAGTTACAGTTGGAATGATTAAATTGAAATATGAGATATCTAGACGAGTCATTGGTATTACAATTAACCATTTAATAATAACAATAATATATATTATTTTTGAACTTGCTCCGTTCTAAATGAGACTTACGTCAATACGTTGATAAAAACGAGCTTGTCTCAGTGGTCATATTTATAATTTTATAAAACGCTATAATTTAAGAGTTATAAGAGAAAAACAAACAAAACGGCTTAATTAATTATTAAAGTATAGTTATATTATGATATAATAATAATTATAAAAGAAATGTCAAGTGCACGTGTGTGCAGGTGTGCATGTTGCAAATCTCTAAAGTAACCGACGTAAGAAGTCGGTTTCGACTTTCACTTTTCTATAAATGTAGGAGCTAGTTAAATCTCATGACCATATCTCAAGCCTTCTCGCATAAGAACAGGTAGGTATTTTAAGGTTTCTTAATTTACGAAATACTTGATAATAATAATAATAATAATAATAATAATAATAAATAGTTGGAATATATAATCATACTTTTTAGTTTAATATTGGGAGTAGAGTCTAGGGTCATAGCTTGGGTAGGCGTTAGGTGACTTGACTCTAGTCTAGGCATGAACCGTGTATCCGTGCTTAAACTAAGTGGGTTGCCCAAAGCCGACCACGGTAATGACTAGCATTATTAGACTATTACCTAAGATTGTCTTGGGACATGTTCAGGGTTAAAGTTCTGATCGTACCGCTTAAAGCTAAGGTGAGTTTTACGAATGCTTTTCAAACGTGAGTGTGCTTGTCCTAAACTGTAACTGTTATAAATATGTCAAACCCATGACTGGTTGTACGCATGTGATATATATGGATAACTCCCAGGCATGCATACACATGTATATATACGTGCCGCTACGGCGGGAATGATTGGCGAATTACACTAGTACAGTGTAGTTGAATCTGATTGTATGTTGGGCTAAACACCGATGGTACCGTGGTGATTTTCTGTGTAGGGAAACATCGTGAATATTGCATGGGCGGGTACAAGTCATGAATGTGTTAATGTGATTTTAATAAACTGTTGATATTCGTGAACTCACCAGCATAAGCTAGCGTGTCTTTTAAGCATGTGTCACAGGTAACGAGGCTTGAGGGCTAGTTACCATAGATTCCGAGCTTGTGTGGCCGGAGGAAGCGTTGGACACTAGACCCGTAGTGTCTAGTGAAATTTTGTGAACCAGTTGATATTTAGTCTGATAAAATGTTGTATTATTTAAGTCTCCAACTTTGGTACCTTATAGTTTATGTTAATGAAATAAGTGTATTCCGGTTAAGTGGGTATCAATTGTGTACTTTTCATCCTTATCTGGGCGAGGTGTCACACATATGTGGAATTGACTGGCACATTGACACTCTCGCATATATATTCAGCTAAGTCGTTTCACTTGTATATTTTGTATATAGTTTTACTTTTATTTTATTTCTAGGTAGTTGGTAGAGTCGTGTCTCGTCTTTGCATTAGGGACAATGCAATCTTTAAGTGTGGGGATGCGATACATGGTGTAAATAGGAGTCGTAGTAGAGTTAATTGAGTCTTTGAAAAAAAAAGCGAAAAAATTGAAAAAAGAAAAAAATTTGAAAAATGAGAAAATGTCTTTTGAAATAAGAAGTTTGCCAAATAAAACGGAAAATGATAGAAAAGATGGGTTTCTATTTGGGTTCAAATAATGATAATATGAGAGTAAAGTAGTCGAGCTTGTGTCTAGTTTGGGATATGTGAATAGGCCCAGGTTTGGTTCTAGGTTCCTTTGATCTTAATATGACTTAATTGTCGGTTTGCTAGTGGGTGCTCATCTAGGAAAAATGAGAAATTGAAACCGCCAATAATAGTATAAGGAATGTCGTTATAAGTAAAAATCATTAGAATTTTTAATCATGAAAGAAAAAATATAGAAGTGAAGAAAAATTAAGCTAGAAACTAAGAAAAGTAGCGCAGGCCAACGTAATCTTCATTGGGGATAGTGACTTCGACGTAGAATGCCTTTGGGATGTGTGAAATCAAAATTGCGAAAAATTACCGACGCTCACGTTGTCGCTCTCGGGGATGGTGACTCTGGTTGAGACAGCCTCTGGATTAGGTAAAGCAACGTCTAAGCTCGAATTTGAGAAAAAAGGTAAGAAAAAAGAAGGAAAAAACGTTGATTCAAATTTCTTTGATTTTGACATAAAGCGGTTAGGAATTGGTCCAGTGATCGTTCCTTTTGTTCTGGAAGCTTGAGGCGGGATTAGATGGATTATGGCTTTTAGTGTGAGACCCTAGGTAGACTGACCGCACCTGAACTAAATTTTCATGATAAGGGCTTGGAACCGGGTTCGGGTTTAAGAGGACAAACATATTTGCAATCGCGGCTAACACAAGTTTTGAGTTTAATAAGTATGACTAGCTTTTGATCCGAGTAGTTGCTTGTTCTCTGATTCCGTTTGCATAAAATCTTTTCCGAGGACAGAAAAAGAGTAAGTGTGGGGATATTTGATGTATTGCAAAATACATCGGTTATTCGTGTATAGTCTGTATAGTTTTCGTTAGTTTTAGTTTCGTTTTCCGTAGAATAGTTAGTCTTTTGATCCAATTGCGTTTTGCAGGTCTTGGTGACTTAAAGTAGCTAAAAAACGTGGAAATTGAGTAGAAATACGAATTGGTCAAGTCTTGAAACGAGTTGGATGGCTCGGGAGCTGAAACGAGTCGAAGTACTGGAAAACACCCCTCTGGCGGCCCGCGATAGCCCATGAAGACCATTCTCGCGGGTGGCCAGAGGGGAAAAGTAGAAGATGACATCATTTTCACGGTCGCGCTCCGCGACCGATGTGAAGATACCTCTCGCGGGTGGCGAGAGGGTATTGTCTGCAGCAACGTTCGTAGCAGATGAGTTTGAGTGCTGTTTTTTGGGGGTATAAAAGCTTAATTATCATTGAGAAACCCTAACTAAGGAATTAGGAGGAACCTTGGTCGATTTTATAGCATTATCGGAGCAATTTGGTGTAGCTAAAGCATTCGGTTGAAGATCATCAAGTGTAGCAACTTCGGGTCATCATTCTATCGTCCGGGTGTTCTCGTTTGTGCTGTTTGACTTTGATTATGTTTTACATACTTGGAACTACTTTGTTTGGTTTTGTTTCCATGACTTTAGTTGGCTAAATCTTATAAACTACCTAGATTAGATGAATGACTGAATAAAGTTTCGACTTTTACTTTGGATTTATGATTTGTGAGGATTGTTTATGAACTGTAAAAGACTTATTCTATCAATTGGATGTGTTTGCGTATTTGTTCTTGTTTAGTTGTTGTTTATTGCTTTACATGAGTCTTGGTGACGGTCTATATCACGGAATAGATGCATGTTAGGTTCTAGCTTTTGGTGACTATCTATATCACATAAGAAAGCTAGAGTCTTTAAGGTGAAACCGCGGAATTAAACCTTAAAAGTAATAATTGGTAACTTAATAAAATCAAATATTATACTAATCGTCAATAGCTGCAAGGTGTGAGGTTATTGCTAAGTCTAAGTCATTAAGCCGAAAGGTAGGAGCTTTTTAGGAAGTAAACCCATTGGTATTGTCTAGCAAGTCCAATTGACAAAGTAGGTATATCCTTGGTTTAGATCTCGACAGGTAGTGAGCCTCATAGGGTACTTTCATAAACCCATTAGGTATCTGGCAAAAAAGTCCAATAACTGGTAATTTAGCAACTTCGAGGAGCTATAGCGCGCTTTTGAGAAGGGTCAGAGGTCCTATTAGATATCCCGAGATGTGAGAATATAGAGATCCGGTTCCTCATTAATCAACTTCCAAGTAAAAGCGTTGTTAAAATCAGTCAGGATTCTAGTCTAGGTAGTCCTTTCACCATCTGAGTAAAACCTAAGTCTAGTTCGTAATTTTTAGTTAATTTAGTTTAATTAGTTAATTTTACTTGTTTCTTTAGGAACGTTAGAAACCCTCCCCCATCCATCAAACATTAAATCGTTTTAGTCCGTGTCAGTCGGAGTCTTAATAAAGTAGTTAACTTAATCAGTAGAGTCTCGTGGGTTCGATATCCGGACTTACTTTAGCTATACTAGAGTCGATCGGTACACTTGTCGGTTAGTAGCTTAGCTCATTTTAGTGAGTCTAGAGTATAAGATTTAGGTTAATTTTAGTTGTTTTTATTAAACTACTTTTAGCACATCAGGAATCTTGATACGGGAGTATATTCTACAATGGGAACCATAGTTGAGTCAAGTTTCATGACTCTAACTAAGATATCTTGGAACAATTGAGAAATGTGTCGAAGTTTAAGTGGACAAACATATCGACAATCTAGGTAAACGGGTTTAAAACTTAAAGTCATCAAAAGGTCAACGGTACTGGTGATATATCTCAAACAACTGATATGATCCTTAGACATGAATTCACAAAAATATATCAGTAAATATGTTTGTATATAGTTTACTTGCTTTTCAGATTAAAATCAAAAAGATTTTCAGTGTGTTTTAGCATAACCTTTCAAAATTATAAAAAGATTTGGTTTCTTCATTAGTTTCAAAAAGCCAATGATGGAGAACGGTTCTTCGAAGTCTGGTAAGGTGCTAAAATGGGAAAATCTTGATGATATCTGCTAAAAATCAAAATGATCATAAATGATGAAAAGTTCATTAAATTGAAACTTTAAAATTGAAGAAAACATCAGTTTGTTCATAACGGGCCAAATCAAGGTCATTAACTTGGACTTGGTAGACAAATTGGTTAACCAAGGTCATTAATTTGGACTTGGTCAACTAAGTGGATTTTCATAATTGAGAAACATATGAAAAATCAAAGTCATAAATGTAAAAGAATTCAAGGTCATTAAATTTAACTTGGATATCTAAAGGTTTAAAAAATTATAGTGGAAATTAAAATTTGAAAACGTTGATGTTACAAAATTTCAAAGTTTGAATCTGAAATGTTTATTTGAATGTCTAAGAACTTTGAAACAGGAAAGTTTTAGGGGGAGTTGGATAAAACGTTGATTAAAGATTCCAGAAATCTCAAAGTAAGGGGGAGCATAACTCATAGCAAGAGGGAGCATGGTGATTAAAGTTTTATCAAGTAAAGCTAAAGAAACAAAGTTGAAGAAGATTTGTAGATCGAGGATGTTAAAGTTTATTCAGGACTAAAGACCAGAGATTGTTAAAGACTCAGGAGCTTATTTGAAATCAATGACTACGGCAACATCCAAGGGGGGGTCTGTTGGTGTATATGTCTGTTGCCTACGTCATTATATTAGAACGAGTCTGAATGAACAGAGCTTCTGAAGACTGATCAAGACGAAGACGATATCCAAGGGGGAGTCTGTTAGTACTTTATGTCTATGTCTTAGTCTTGTATCGAGTCTATTTAGAATAGGTGAGATCACGTTAGAAAACGTCATATTTATGTAGATAAGACACCAAGTTTGCCCGGAATCATGTTGTGAGAACAAGTTCGGCCGAAATTGTTCAAGACAAGTTCGCCCGAACTCGTCTATCCCCAGCGAACTTGGCACTCTATAAATAGGTAGCTTGTGATCTCTCATTTAGAACTTTTGACAGATTAGAGGCGAAGCTCTATCCGATCCGGAACTTGAATGTATACGAATATTGATCAATAAACAAACATTTAAATAGTAATTCTTGTCAAATAATTAACACGTCACATAGTTTCCGCCTATATGAACGTTAGATACAAATTATAGGTTCCTAAGCTGAGGAGGACGGTCCTATCAGAGGTGATCACGAATACCCAACGGTCATGGCCGAAGCAGTCGCGTCACACGATTTATAGTTTTGGCATGCATATTGTGGACCGCCCGGTTCACTGAACCATATAAATGTTCTCCAATAATCTCCAATATTCCTCGTTGAATGCAATGGAACTGCACCGAAGTGTCCATTTCAATTTAATGGACTTACATACAAACGAGGATACTATTTAACAGACGGGATCTCCCTACTTGGTCAACGTTTGTGAAAACGTTTTCGTATCCAGTTGATCCGAATGAAAAGAAGTTCAAGAAACTACAAGAAGGTGCAAGAAAAGATGTGGAGCGGGCTTTTGGTGTCCAAAAAGGAAAATGGGGCATACTTAGGAGACCCATGCGTGCTATGACAGTGAACAAGATTATTAGCGAGACGTATATGTGCATGATACTTCACAATATGATCTTAAAAGATGAGGGGCATGCATTCTCACCGATCCATATTAGGGATCCAGTAGTCGAACGCGTTTTTGACGACGTAACACTTACGGAGTTGATGGACCAAGATACGCATTTTCGACTTAATAATGATCTTCTTATTTATTTTGCAGCCCAAGATCTACCGTACCTCGAGGAGAAAGATGATGTTTAGGAATATTTTTAAAAAAAAAAATTTTACTCGTTTGTGTTGAATTATGTATTTTTATTTTAAGTTAATGCAATTTATTTTCTATATAACATTTGACTATATTTATATAAAAAATGTTTGTGGCTAAGGTAGGCGCCGCCACCACTTACTAGTCAATTGGTACTTGATGCACTTTTTGAGTTGGTGAGTGGTGGTTGGTCGAGGCTAGGGTACTTACCTAGCTATTTTTAATATTTAAGCCACTAAAATTTGTATGTGTTTATAGTTTACTTCATTTTCCTGCTTTTATACCCTTGCAATTCAATCCAACCAGTACATGTTTAATTTAACTCCATGATTTACGTTGTTCTTGGAATTTGTATGCGATTTGTGTCCACTTTTATGCTTTTTTTTCATTTGGCCCTCATTTACGATCACTTTCCATTTACTCAATACATTCCAACTTTTATCTCACCACTTTTATGTTATTTAACCTTTACCGTAGTTTCGACCTTTATCGTACCACTTTACGCGATTATGTCTTTTTTATTTTCTATTTGTTTTAGTACCGCTTTTCAGTTAACATTTTCTATTTCATTTCTTCTTAATAAAAGGTAAACGTTAAGAGATTACATAGTTAAGCCACACAATTTAAGAATATAATAAAATAGGACAAGGATCCGTTAGGAACCACCCTTTATTGCGGTAACCGGGAGAGAACCAACCAGTAATACCTAAAGAAATCTAAAAAAACACCCAAAAAAAATTAAAATATTTTTTTTGAAAATCGTTATATTTCGTCAATAATAAAAAAATTCAAAAAATAAAAATAAAAAAATTCGAGTAACAGTTATCCATGCACATGTGCATATGTATTATTTCTTTGACAATTTTCGTAATACAGTACAAATATTAGACAATTGCAGTTTCATTTACACTACCATATGTAATATACTACTTTTTACATTACCAATATTAGAAATGCACATATACATCCATATGTATCAACATGAAATAAGGTGTTTTGGTACACTACTTTGAATACACTTTCTCTTTCATCTATCATACCATCCATAACACACTACCATTACCTCCTACCATCCATAATGCACTACCATTATCAATATTTTCACTCTATTACATGTATATCAACATCATTTATACCATCCAATCAACATATTACATCATAAAGTGATAACTATAACCAAACCATCAAACACTATATATAACTAACCAAAAAACATCTATATGGGCCTACTTCATCATTCAAAATCACAAACTTTTTGTACCAAAACACGTTATATCATATGGTTATACATAATGATGCACATGTGCATTTGGAATATTGGTAATGTAAAAAGTAGTGTATTACGAATGATATTGTAAATTAAAGTGCAATTGTCTACTACCGGTAATGTATTACGGAATTTGTCGAAGTAATGATACATATGCATATGTGCATAGATAACTGTTACTCGATTTTTTAGTAACGAAATATAGCGATTTTTTAAAAAAAAATTATTAAAAAATTAGTGCTTTTTTGATTTTCTTTTTTTTAGATTTTATTTTGTGTTCACATTGGTTCTCGCGATTCTCGCAATAAAGGTGGTTCTCGCATGAACTCTACCCTAATAAAATAAAGAATATGCATACTAATATATATTCTAATAGTCACCCCAGTTCGAGCAAGAGTAAGACTGTCACACCCCAACCGATGGCGGAAACATCGGGGCGTGGCACTAGGCGAACCAGATTGTCTCATGAGAAATTCCATAACACTACTTAAGCGACAATATTTTAAGTGTCAATATCCCATACGATCAATATATAATCCTTAAATAAGTTACAAAATACCAATCTCATAAAACAATTCAAGTTCGATCTCCCCTAGATTTTATTACAATGCGTTTCTAAAAGTAAGATCCTAATCCATTTCAGCGAGAAGTCATCAACCTGCCACATATGTTAAAATAAACGTCAATACAATTAAGTAAAGGTGAGCATACAGGTTTTGCGTACATAATAGATAAGTAAATGCGTTTTAGCATACACCGCATGACATACGTAAGGGTTATGAACTATGTATCTACTAGATTCAAGTAAACCAACAAACCGCGATTGATCGAGGCATGTGAACAAGTGTCCACATCCTAAAGAGAAAATAAATGCAAAATAAAAATGTGATCCTTAACAAACCCGGGCCTCCGGGTGGCAGGTCAACCTCTAGCAATCAAGTAACACATACAATTCAGCAGATTTCACGTATAGTCATATATAGCGGATTGCGAATAAGAGTTTGAGTTGTGTGATGTGATTTGATATAGAACATATGTGACACCCAAAAGTGCGTTTAAGCGTAAAAGGGTTCAAGTATACTCACAGTTGGTGTTTTTTGAGAGAGTGACGGGATCTGATGTAAGTTAAGGAGAGCGTCGGATCAGCCTGTAAGCGAACATAAGTACATCAGTCTTCCGAAATGCTGAAACGGTTAACGGTTGAAGGAACAGTAGACAACTTCGGGCGAACCTGTGCTATCATTCCTTGGAGGGGTACAAGTTCGGGCGAACTTGTCCTGATTCTTGGGAATCAGTACAAGTTCGGGCGAACTTGTGTATTTTCTGTCAAAATTGTTCAAGTTCGGGCGAACTTGGTCACCAATCTGGTGACAAGTTCGAGCGAACTTGATGTTTTCCGAGCGAACTTGACTGTTTTGGCATCCATATCGTGCGGTTTTGCGTCGTTTGCTGAGGAAATCGAGTGTCCATCCTTCCAACCTTAAGCTACTGAGCAAAACCTAGGCTGGAGAGGTCTTTTGGAGCAAGTTTTAGCAATTTTACAGAAACTCGGACTAATCCGGGCGAACTTGATGGTTCGTACGGGTTAGTCCAGTTTGTGCAAAGTGACGATTGCGTCCTTGTGCTTCCGGATCAGAGATTTTGCTTGACAACGCCTCGTTCCACTTCAAAGTGAACGAAACATACGTCGTTAGTCTGTATTTTGTGTGAAAATCGATGCTTAAAAGGGTTTTACTTAGATCTACATATAGATCTAAGTGAAAAAAAAGGTTTGTATAAAAAGATGAAGATTTTCGTAAACATAAGGGTTTTGGTGAAATCGAAGGTAAAACCTTGTGCAAAATCGTTGTAAAACGTTGTTGTTGCATGAAAACGGGTTGATTCTTACTTAGAAAACGAAAATATTCGATCGGGAGAGCTCTGAGCGAACTTGGTCAACAAGGGGAGCATGAATGAGGAGCTGGGTATTTATAGGAGGGGAGGAGAAGTGGGTTGGATACAACAAGTTCGGGCGAACTTGCTTGTTTCCTGGGCATTGAGGCAAGTCCGGGCGGACTTGATGTGTGATGAAGAGTTCTGGTGGCCTGGACAAGTTCGGGCGAACTTGGTATTAACCAAGTTCGAGCGAACTTAGTCCATTTTCCGGTTTTTGTTTGTTATTTCCGCGTTAAGCGTTCGTTTGGCGATTTAGTTCGTATTAGATAGGTATATTAAGCGTTTTATCGAAGCGTTAAGCGTTATATAACCATTGAATTGAGAGAGAGCGAGTTACCTGAGCGTGCGAGCATTTTAGAGATAATAAACCATAATATAACACATATAAAACATAATTCCACATAATTAACTGCGTTTTGTGATGCGATGAGATAAGCGATGCGATGGCACAAGTGGTTATTATACCACAACACACTCGGCTATTAATGTAACACAGTTACTTGTGATTGCGTTCAATTAGCGTTTAATAAGCGATTAGATGCGATATAGTTGTGACAAAATATAATTACATTAACATAAACTTTTCATAATCAAATCCCGGAATTACAATGAAAGATACAACGGGAATAAAAGGGAAAAGAGAACAACGAATTTACGAGTTGTTACAAAGACAATGCTCAAACTAGATATAAAGTCTTGAACTAGTTATGGAGTGCGTTCTTTGGTGAAGATATCAACATACTGAGATGCAGGGGTACAACTTTCAAGGGGTCGGGGGGCGCCCGACCCCCCGAACTTTTCGCTCAGTAGTGTTATACATGTAGTTTTCGTATAAATTTTTTTGGGTATATACGTTTTCGACCCCCAGGTTCTATAGAAATTTTGGGTATAGACGTTTTCGACCCCCCCCCCCCCCGGTCATTCGGGTCAAGCTTGGCCACTGCTGAGATGAAGACGACATATTAAGATCCCAAACATGACCAGTTTGCACTTTCTCGGGAACAAATTAATTTCAGTCTCTACATGTCTTGTTCGTTGATGTTGAACTGTATTCTCTTAAAGATGGACAACAGATACATCGTCACTAAGACAATGGTAGCTTTCCGAATAGGAACATACATTTTGCGAAGCAAATCACCTAACCAGCTAGCTACATCCACAACATTGGCCACCCTTTTTATTCATTTTCAACACTAGATTGAGAGTTGGAGTGCTAACGTTTCGACGACCATTAAATCAAGTTGTCACCGAGAAAAATATGTAGTAACAAAAGTGGATCGTCTAGAGTATGGGCATCACCCAAATCGACATTGAATAGGCAATGAGGTCCTAACTACGTGATGTAGTAATTTGTATTTCATAATCGACTGTGCTCTAGATGTATTTGATATATATCACTTCATGAATAGAAAGAGGGGTTCCCTTGGGCATGCATGAAAAAGGCACACTTGTTGCACGAAATAAGAGATGTTAGATCAGGTGAATGTTATGTATTGAAGATCACATGCAAGACTAAGATTACGGTATATGTCACACCCTGCCAAGACGGAAATGCGCGAGTGTAACCAAAAAGGTTTTCGGAGAATATGATAAAGCAAACACTTACGGATATAAAACCAACGTTTACTAAACCTTTTACAATCCCAAAACACGAGTATTCTAATACAAGCCTACGCTAAGGCTACCATGAGACTCTTTCGAGGGTTCGGTATCCTTGCATGCATGCAAACTCAAATGTAGTCTCTCACTAGGGTTTAACACCTAAAAACATGCTTAAAATCGTAAAAATAGTGAAACAAATTTTCATGCAAAACAGTTGTATGAAAATTTATTAAACCAATTGAGGGGTACTTCATAAATTAGAACTTATGCAGTTCATTGTATCAAAATGTAATAGCTATGGGAGGAAGTAACTCACAAACCCTTTTCATGCAGAATAGATGTACAAAAGTCAATTTCAATTTGAGGTCCTACCTCATAATCCTATTTTCATGCAAAATAAATATAGGAAAATCTATTGCCAATTTGAAGTCCTACCTCATAATCTCATTTTCATGCAAAATAAATGTATGAAAATCTATTGCCAATTTGAGGTCTTACCTCATATCCCATTTTGATGCAAAACAATTGTATGAAAAACATATAACTATTACCCATAGTACATGAAATCCCATCCTCTTGATCAAATCGTTGTCTTGCAAAACAATGACGTGTGTGCCGACATAACCCGGTAACCAAACCATAACAAATGTTGTCTCGTCACATCACCAATCAAGGCGACATATAACAAATAGGACACGATTGCACTCCCACAGGGCCACAATTGACCATGAGCAGGACTTGTTAAACTCAAAAGATCTATTAGACTGTTTTGCGGTCACATAGGACTAATGGTTAATAAATAAAATGTCAATACGAGGTTCCCGAGCTCAAAATCTACTTAACTTATGCGTATATAAATAGATTTAAAGGATTCATCGTAACCACCGTACCAGTAAATGAAAAACATGTATACTATATACTATGCATGTTTTTCATAAACCCTTTATGCAATTCAAGAAAACCATATGACTTAGCATAAAACAAGCATGTCTTTGTAAACCCTTATATTAAATTCATGAAAACCATATGACTTACCGTAAAAAAATGTGTCTTTGTAAACCCTTTATGCAATTTTTGAAAATCGTATAACTTAGCATAAAACAAGCAGTCTTTCCCCTAAAGTATGAAAACAGTAAAAAGGTTGTGAACTCACCTAGAACAATCTCGTGCAAAGCTAGCAATGAATAATGTGTCCAAACAAGAACCCGACCTACAGGTATCCTAACCATATAAGACGCTAGGCCTAAATATATGTCTACCCGCACAAGTCGTTCACCAAACTTGCTTAGATATGTTAATATTTTTAATTAAACATTAACTTAACAACCAATTGGTGATTAATTATTTAACTGTTCCCATGTATATATATTAATACACACACACACATATATATATATATATAACACGTAATTCCACACAATATCTGGATTCCATCCCTAAAACATGTGTTGACCAACCGTGTCCACCCACGACCAAACCGGTTTTATATATATATATATATAATATATATATATATATATATATATATATATATATATATATATATATATAGGATTCGGTTCAAATGAGAACCACCACGAGTTACGAGAACTAGGCCATCCAAATGGTTTTTCCGAATTTTTTTTCTCAAAAGTCGTAAAAACAATCACTTGTCTCAGCAAAAAAATATTTTTAAAAAAATGTCGCATACCCACATTTAAATGAGGCGTAAAAAATATTTATCTTCTTCCAAAATTTATGTCTGCCATAAAAAAACTTGTATTAGTCAAAACTACCAACTCGAGAATTTTTTTTTACATTTTTTACATATGTGTTTATAATTTTTTCATCTACGTTTGTGCAAAAAAAAATTACCCAACTCGCGCCGGATCAAAAAGTTCTCGCAGTTATCGCAACTCAATGTGGTTCTCATTTTACTCTTTCCATATATATATATCCTCTAAAAATAATATATATTTATAGAGTAAACTGCCATTTTGGTCCCTATGGTTTGACTAGTTTTACCACTTTAGTCCAAAACTTTCATTTTGGTCCCTATGGTTTCAGTTTTGTGCCATTTTAGTCCAAAAGTGAATTAAGGTCAGATTTCTCAAAAAAGAACCTGCTATTTTGTCCTTTTCCTCATGGGCAAACTGGTCATTTAAACATTATATATATAAATTACTCTCTCCTCATCTCTCCCATTACTCTCCCCCCCTCTCTCCTTCTCTCCTCTCTGCCACCATTGCACCACCACCACCGCCACCTCTTCCCCCTTCTCACCACCACCGCCATCATCAACACCCACCCCACACCACCGGCAGATCCTCCATCTCCTTCACACTTCTACCGCCATATCTCAACCCCACCACCACTGTGACAGCAACCACCAAATCCCTCCTCCATTCCAAATCCATTTGAACAACAATCGGAGCTCTAGCCATCACAGGAGCCACGGTCGTCTCACGCCTCCGCCGATGACGCCGGTTAAATGAGACAGCTACCATCTCAGAGAACAATCGGAGCTCTAGCCATCGCAGAGAACAACAATCGGAGCTCTGTCCAATGCCGGCAAAGAACGCAAACGAGGTTCGTTTTTCAGGTTTTGAGATTAACTAGGTCAGATTAAATGAATCGGTTGATTGATCCGGCAGCTGTGCGTCTTTTTTGGATGGTTTTACGGACCATTCGTCCTCAATTACCATTTTATTGGTGTTCAGAGCTTTGAGACTGTTGTCGTCTGCTCTGCCACTTGATGAACCCATGTTGTATAACAAGGTTTGATGGGGTTTTTTTATGAGTTTAGAGAGAGGGCAGGTGGTGGGACGGTGGCGGGTGGAGGAGTGGTGGCGGGTGTCCATGGTGGCTAGGATAGAAAGAGGGGAGAGGAGTGATGGTGGTGGCACTGCAGACTTGGTTTGGGAGGGTTTGGGTGTGAAGAAGATGATGTTTTATAAAAAAATGATAAAGGGATTATTTATTTAATTTAATTAATAATTTGCTATGATAATTCATAAATGACTATTTTACCCCTGAGGAAAAGGACAACAACTAGGGTTTTATTTGAGAAATCTGACCTGATTTGAGATTTTGACCAAAATGGGAATAAAACTGAAACCACAGGGCCCTAGATGCAAAAGGTTTGAGATTTAGATTAAAGTGACAAAACTGGCCAAACCACAAGGACCAAAATAGCAGTTTACTCTATATTTATATCATGAAATATCATTTCACAAACCATGAAACCAAACACGGAAAATTTAATATATTTATTCTAAAAGTAATAGTATACTTTTCGAAACACAATAAACCAATATAGTTTATATTATTTTATATTTATCCAAAACTGTTCATCTACACGAACATCATCATACGTAATACGTACACATAGTGATGTGCTAGAAGTTAATTAAAACTAATTAAATTAACCTAATCAAGTGAACCGGTTGGGAGAGAGTTTCTAAATATCCTAAAAGTGTAATTAAATTAAATATTAAATAACTAAGCTAATTGAAAAAAATGATAGGTTATATAATTAAGGGTATGTTTGGCAAAAGTAGCTGGAAGCTGGTAGTTGATAGTTATAGCTTTTTAGAATATTTAGGTGTTTGGCAGAGTAGCTGGAGCTTTAATAAAATGTATAAAATAATCAAAATGGACATTAAAATGTTAGTACATTAAAAACTTTATTATCTTTAGATGTTAAATTGGTCATTTTTTCCCTAAAAGCTTGTAGCTCCTTCTAAACGCTACTAGTAGAAGCGTTTAACCAAAAGCTTCAAGCTTCTAACCTAAAAGCTTCAAGCTTCTTCAACCAAACAAGGCTTTTTATTGATTATGAGCTTTTTCTTAAAAGCTTAAAGCTAGAAGCTCTTAAAAGCTCATCGCCAAACATACCCTAACTCCCAAAAGACATTAGTCAATACACCATGGAAGAATAATTCATAAGGGGTATCAATGCCAATTTTAAAATTAATATATCTTACCTGCAAATCTGCAACCTTGACGAGCAAAGTCCTATGCGCCTGATCTCTCTAGGGAATCATTTGCACAAATACTGGTGTTTGTCAAAATCTTTAAACCGTAACTTAATTGAGACTCAGTGGCAAAACTTGAAAATTTCAACCGGGGGGTCGAAAGTCACCAGACCTAAAATTATACCTTAAAAATTATATAACCGGGGGTCGAAAACGTATATACCTAAAACATTCTATATGAAATGTACATACACAACACTACTGAGCAAAAAGTTCGGGGGGTCGGACGCCCCCTCGGGCCCCTTCAAAGCTACGCCAATGTTGAGACTTGTGTCTTGTTTGAGATGCTCTTATCATCACTGGTGATTTGTTTTTAAACATTTTGAGATCTTATTTATCCTCGACTTCAAGTCACCACTCATGATGTAGTAAATCACAGTTAACTACCATCTAGGGTAACTTAAACCGACTATTAACCACAAACAACTCAATAAACCAAAATTTTTGGTGTACAAACTACAAACCATATCCATATTCAACAAACTTGTATACTGCCTAAACCACCTTCTACAAGCACATATACAACTAGTAGTAGATGTGTACCTTATGCGTCATAAACCACCAAATTCCACCACAAATACCCAAAGAAAATTACGTTTTATTTCTATTATATGTGAAACATTTCAAGTTTTCCTGTTGATTGTTAAAGCGATAGTAGCGTAAAAACACAACTCCTTGGACATGTTGAGTTCTTGTTGGCAGAAAAAGCAAAAATAACCGAAAAAAAGAAGAAGACAAACACATAAACCACAATTCAGATGTGTAGAGTTTTTGTTTGATTAAAAAGCATAAATCACATAAATGAACTAATTATATAAAATAAGGTAACACGTGTTTTATGATAGACATCGTGTTATATCGTGTAAAAATATATAAAATTAATGTAAATCACAAAGATGTCAATTTTTAATGGTTAGGATTATATAAAATTTTCCTAATCCAGTCTACCACGAAAGAGACATAATTTGGTATTTGCTTGTAGTCAATTAAGCGAACTGATTATGTTTTATGTGTGAACTTCTTTTATAAAAATGTCACCTTTTTAAATACATTTTGTGAACATAAACACGCTAATCCTCCATCAACGTCTTTCTCTTCCTGTTCCCACTTCCTCTCTCTAAAAAGTCTTAATTTAAAGTTTGAGTTAATTATTGTTTTCGTCCCTGTGGTTTGTCAAAAATCACTATTTCAGTCCATTAGTTTAAAAATTACGATTTCAGTCCCTGTGGTTTCACTTTAGTAACCATTTCAGTCCACCTCGCAACCATTTCAGTCCCTTTACTTATAGAATAAATGGATTGAAGTGGTTACGAAAGTGAAACCACGGGGACTGAAATGGTTACGAAAGGATAACCACAGGGACTAAAATCACAATTTTTAAACTAATGGACTGAAATAGTAATTTTTGACAAATCACAGGGACACGAAAACAATAATTAACTCTTAAAGTTTTCTTGAATTGTTGTCTCCTACTGTTTTAGTCAAATACTTTTTTTTATTTAATGTACCACAATATTCTCTACTAAATGCGGTGTGCCCCATTATTATTATTATTAACTATTTAATTTTGAAATCCCTTTTGCCAGACAGTTAAGATACCACCCGTTTCTAATTCTTTTGCTGCCGGTTCTAATTCTATTTCTATTTCTCATCATCATCAGGTCAGACAAATCTTTAATCTTTATTGTGTTTTGGTTGTGGGTTTTGTTTGGGTCATGCAAATTCTTTGTACTTTTGTGAAAGTTTGCATCTTTATGCCAGAATTTTAATGAGTTTTGGTTGGGAGCAATTATCTGTTCTTGGGATTTTGTTCCTTTTGAAGAAGCAAAATGTTTTTTTTTTTTTTTTTGAAGTGTAATTTTACTGATTGTAATGTTTTGGTACTGGGTTTTTGTTGTTTTAGTGAGAAATTTGAAGAATTTTGAGCCTGTGTTCATAGGTGTAGTTATATTTGATGTTGTTATCTCCTTTTTCAAGAATCTATTGAGGTTTGTTCTAAGGAAAGATGCAAACTTTGGATTCTGTTAAGTGTCTTTTCATCTGTTATTTGTTTTTTTCTTTTATAAAATTGTACTTGAAATGGTTAAATTCTGTGGCTGCTTTAACAACCAAATCTTGAACATATATATTTTATAAAATTTAAATGGGAAAATAGCTTAAAATGTTGATTGGTATCAAGAATCCTTAAGAGCATCAGGTGTTTTTTTTTTTTTTTTGAGTTTGTGTGTCTGGTTTGAAAATTGTTTCAGGAAATGGAGACACTAACCTTGTCCTCAGCGTTGGCTGTCCCACGCTAACCAGCCAACTACGACGAGATCGCGATGCAGCAAAGCTTGCTATTTTCCGACAGTCTCAAGGCATCATCTTCATCTTCACATGGGTGTTTTTCTTTACTAAACTATCATCTTTTTGTATGCTTCATCGTTTAATTGATTGTGTTTCAGGATTTGAAGAATTTGAGAAAACAATTGTATGCAGCTGCTGAGTATTTCGAATTATCTTACACTAATGATGACCAAAAGCAACTGTAAGTAATTGGTTAAAGAATGTAGTTTTGTTCTAAATTTTATAAAAAAAAGTTCTGTTTCCACCTGAAAACTACCTCTTTGAACTACTGCAGAGTGGTAGATACATTAAAAGATTATGCCATCAAAGCTCTAGTCAACACGGTTGACCATTTGGGGGCCGTGTCCAGTAAAGTTAACGACTTGTTAGGCGAAAAGGTGATTGAAGTATCCCAAACCGAGCTCCGCGTATCATGTATTCAACAGGTACGTTACACATCCATCCTTGTTTGAGTGTGTATCACATATGGATCGCGGTTTTATAACCTTTACAAGATGATATGTGTTTCAGCGACTAGGTATATGCCAGGGGTGTTTCGATCACGAAGGTCTTGCCCAGCAGTCTTCGTTAATAAATATTCCTAAGTACCATAAAAGATACATTTTGCCAGGTATTCAAAACTTAATATATGTATCCTTTTTGGTCATTAAATGAGATAACTATAGTCTAATAATGAACTTAAAATACTTCAGTTGGAGAGACGATGCAAGGTGGTATTAGAACTAAATCAAAGTACCAAGGATGCAGTTTGGATGATGAAGATGACTGGCGTGAATTCAAGAATGGTAATAAATTTGATCTTTGTAAAATAATCTACTCTGATAAAATTGCTGAGTGTGGGCAAAAGTGAAAGTGCACTATTTTTAACGTTATTTTACTAATTTCGTGAAAATAACATTAAAAGAGGGGATGGTAAATCATGCATCATGTGGTGGCATTGATAGCCGAAAGACAAGGGAGTACATGCACTAATCGGCTTTTGTCTTAATTGCTGAGTGTTATGTGCCTTATGTCCAAGGCTTGATGCAAAACTACTATCGAGCCGGGGGTCTCATTGGAAGCAGCCTCTCTATTCCTACGGGGTAGAGGTAAGGCTGTCTACATCTTACCCTCCTCAGACCCTACCTTAGCTGTGCTATTGGTGGGATTTACTGAGTATGATGATGATGATGTAAAATAATGTACTCTGATAAATGTGTTTATACTTCTGTTACTGAACTTTGATATCCAGCTGTTCGGGCTACAATCAAAGAAACGCCTCCATCTTCATTCAGGTGTGTGTGTGTGTGTGTATTAAGTTTTTTTGTAATATATTCAAGATTCAACTTGTGAGTCTAACTTGAAGAATAAACGGATTAAAAATGTAGAAAAGGGTGGTCCCTGTCTCCTTCTCCACGAGGTTCCCAGCAAGCTGGATCATTTGCCTTCACAGGCGCAGTGACCAGAAAAGATTTAGGTATGAGTGCTTCCATTTCATCTTTTTTCTTGATAGTTTGTCTGCGTACACGGGTGTTGTTGAAAGTGATTATGTGATGTTAACGATAATGATCGGTGGGTTTTGTTTGTAGTGCTTTTATTGTTGGAAATTTATAATAATCAGAATGTTTAGAAAATACATGGTTTTTAAGGATTTATTTTGATAGAACTGATGTTTTTTGGATGATGGATCAGAGAAGAGATCGGTTTCACCACGTAGATTTTCTCTGTTGCGTATTGGATCTCTGTCTAGTAGACAAACCACCCCCAATTCAAGAGCAAATTCAAGGCCCACAACGCCCAATTCTCGGAGACCCACAACGCCAAATTCAGTTGTCCAACAAAGGGTAATCCTCACACTTTGACTTTTAAGGTCAAACATTCTAAAATCAACAGTCAAATGGATTCCGGTATAAATTGACTTTTAAAAAATTAAATTTGTTGCAATGCTCTAGATCATAATTACTTCTAACTAGTCATGAAACACTAGTTTAAAACATAAAGAATTCTACTGATTTTGAAAGTGGAAAGTAGTACATTTGACCTACAAAGTCAACCATTTCTTGTTTTGAAGCTAAAAGACCGCTCTTTTTCAAGTTTCGAGTAGTAATCTTTTAAAAACAACGGTTTGTCATTGTGTAGTTTTCAGAGTCTCCAAAATCAGCTTCAATGCGCGTTCATAGTGAGAGAGACAGATATAAAGAGAGCGATCAAAATCAGATACCAAGCAAAAGTAAACGTCTACTCAAGGCATTGCTTAGCAGACGCAAGTCGAAGAAAGATGACACGCTATACACTTATTTGGATGAATACTGAATCTTATTTATCACCACATAAAGGTCGGTCAGGACCCTTTTCATTTTTCATCATCAAAAGCTAAGCCACACCCGATCTGAATGCATGGACCGGATAAAGGGTAACAGCATTTAGTGGTGTAATCAAGTCGGTTTTGTAGATGATTTTGTTATGGTTGTTCAAGCCACATGTTAAGTTTTCTTGGTTTGTAGAACATATGCAAGATACAATTGTTATATTTATCTTGTAACTTGTGTATCATGGGTGGTTAAAATAGACATGCAAAAAACAAATAGGCCCAAATGGGTCATGGTTAGTTAATACATTACCAAGCAGACAATTGTAAGAATCATACAAGTAGACAATCGTAAGAATCATATAAGTACATATTTATACGTAGTTTTAAGCGAAAATATTGATATAAGTACATATTTATACGTAGTTTCAAGCGAAAATAATGAGAAAGAACCGCCTTATATATCACAATTACAACAATTATTTATACGATACTTGCACTTCTATACTAAAAATTGATCATCTATTAAACGTCCTCTTATCTATCTTTTAAGAAATGCATAAATGTTTTGTGGGGCTTTCTAGTCTTATATTACAGTTCCAATTTAAAGTAAAAAAAAATGAGTCCAACCCATAGATAAAGTCACTACAACTCAATTATGACTGTTTTCATTCAAGTGGCCAAATTATTGGTCACCCAAATTGTTCTCAAATGTCTTAACTTTCCACTAGGTTAGTTGGAAACAGAATGATTACAAAGAAAGCAAAGCTTTAGGTACCTTTTTATGTAGATAAAGAGTATAACAATAATACCTGAAGCATGTTTATTAATTTTAAACATATATATCCATCCAACATAGTCATGTCTTAATAAAAATTATCCACGCTCGTGATGATGGTGTAAAATTCTGTATTGCTTGGAGTGGGAACGTTAATGTTCTCAATGCTGTTTTGGTTCGTTTGCTTTGTGGTTCGACTATGCAATGTAGCGATTGCAATGATTTTGTTGTGCGCCACTCACAGCAGAATGAGCAGACATGGTTAGGAGTCGAGTTGTCTGCTGATGAAAGTCTCGAGATGTTTTTAATCCGATCGCAGAATGTTCTTTTTTCTCACCCACATTTTTTATATCACATAGTAAACTTAAATTTATCGCACGCAAACGTTCATGACCTATCTTTCCTTGTTTGATCTTTAGGTTATGCCAACCAATATGTCCTCAACACATAATTAAATTGTAGATATGTTAGCATACGGTATCTATAGCATATATATGTAGTTGATTTAGCATGGTATTTATATTATAAAAAATCAAAAATCAAAACACATCAAAACAGACTCATAGTTTAAACGCACAACTAAGCTACCGTCACTTGCATATCTTTAGAAAATGTGACTTGGTCTATGTTTCGTTCATGAGTACCCTATGCACTCATCTTCGCAAAGAAAGCTCCTTCTTCACTAGTTCTTCCCAAAAATTACTAAAAGATAAATTCAAAATCCTTAAAACCCTATTTCCATGAACACATGTTGCAATTAAGTGATCTAACCATACATAGATTAAATAAACTCTGATTACTTAATATAATCTATTGACATCCATTTAATCATGATTAAACACATAGTTGCAAGTGATATTGAATTTAAACAACCCCAACTTTTACGAATTGACAGATAGCAGTCTCAACTTTCGATTTGTATCACACCACTCCCAATTTTCAACTTATTTTTTCTGGCACTCCCAAACTAACTGAACCCTAACCCAGTTAGCTGACTCAGATGCTACGCCATCAAACAAGTGCCACATCAGATAATGTCATCAAAAAGCCACGTCATACGCCATGTTAGCAAAAAAATGCCATATCATTAAACAAAGTGTCACATCAGTAAAAAAAACTAACTGGATAGTCAATTTGTAGTTCAATTAGTTAAGTTGAAAGTCGAAAATGTTATAATTGATGAAAACTGAAGTTATTTAAATCCAATATCTATTGTTGTATTTATGAGGTTGTTTGTCTTCCATACTAATTTATAAGTTGGAAAATGCTTGTAGATGTATTTTAGATTATTTAAAATCACTATTGACCAATTTGGTTAACCAATTCACAAATCACATATAAAATCAGTTAGTTAAAATTATCATTTTTTACCGAGCCACTATATATGCAATTTATAATGATGATCATCAAATTTACATGGTGATTATAATCAATTTTACATGCAAGCTTCATTAGAGTGAGAACCAATGGCAAAATCCAAGGCTTCTCTTAATCATTATTTGGTGTGTTTACTTACTTTGGGATGATTACTTGTTTAGGGCATCTTACTCTTGTTTTATAAATTAAAATTGAAGTGGTATAATACAACTCTGAAGTGCAACAGTTTTGGCTGCATTTTTTTAATAATCCCTCCCAGGAAGAGAATCTCCCATTATAACATGGCGTTTGGTCTATCTAATTGTTCTTTTAAAATATTAAAATAACCTGTGTGAAACTCGGGCTCGATAACTAAACGAGCTCTAATTAAGGCTCGAGCTCGGGCTCGTTAAAGCTCGGCTCGTTATAACAAGTAACTCTCGAGTCTCTGGGCTTGTTTACACCCTAGTAAAGGATAATTGAGAAAGATGATCATTTAGATTCAGTTTGTACAATATGTAGAAAAAAAGATGCATCTTTTTAAAAAAAGTATCAATAGCCACAAAAAATGAGTTAGGATACATATTATGACAACCATACAAACAAATAAAAAGAAAGAAAAGCAATAAATAAAATGCTTGCATTTACAGAAATCTATATTGGAAGATGGTGAAGTTTCAGTTTAGAAACCAAAAAAATAAATAATAATAGCCACAGGCAAGTTTTACAAAATGAAATGATGATGATGATTTCAAATCCTATTTCAATGTCAACTTGGGACACACATACCATGTTGAAAATGATGAATGATAAAACACTATATTTACTTCACCTTTGATCAATGACCCTTTTGACTTCAAAACACTGTAGCTGAACCCTTCTTTAGCAAGACGCTATGACTTTGGTGGTAACAAGACACCGAGTGATGCGTGACTCAAAATTGCTCCATCCAAAAATGACAGAAAATATGAAATAAAGAAACATAATCGAATAAAGAAACAATACCAGTGATGTGGTAAAAAGCCCCAAACCGACTTGACTTGTGTATATAACAAACAGTAGAAAGACCCGAGTCTGACAGCTGACTAGGACCGATGCAACACTCAAAATTGACCTAAACACACCATGGTGAAATGGGTCATGAGTTGAAATCAGACATTGTCTCTAAATACCCCAACCCGACTCACCCGTATGTGCATGCGAGGACTTAAAATCACAAAAGAGGGAAAAGTATGTACCAAATAGCAGAACGCTCAAATAGAAATAGCGCGACTTATGGCCTGTTTGGCCCACTCAGCAGCTTCCTTAATCAAATGATCCTCCGAGGATAAACATTCATTCAAAAAGTCTTTGCTTGAAAGAGATTGCTGAATTAACGACCCGGCATTACTTCCAAGAGTATCAGCTAGATCTCCAAGCACGCCAATAGCCGTTTTCATCACCAATTCATCCCTAAAAACCAAACATAAAACTTCAAGTAAGAAACTAAATTCAGAAAGTACCCTGTTTCGTGTTCGTGGGTTAGCTAGCAGGTTAAACCCGAACACGACCCGAACCTGAAAATCGTGTACCCGAACACGACCCATTCATGATTCAACCCGATTTTTTTTATTTTTCCGCAAATTAATATATTAAAATTTACTCAAAAAAACACAAATGTATATTATACGATCACATTTAAATTTTAAATTCTTATGTCAATTTATCTTTTTAAGTAATAACTATGGAATAAAATGCACACCCAATTTAATTTATGACAAAAAATATTGTAAAAGAAATCATATAATATAAATGGGTTAAACATGTCAACCGGCCAACCCGACCGGGACACCAGGTTGACCCGAACCCGACCTGTTTAGCTAAACGGGTTCACGGGTTCAACCTGAAGCTGACCCGAACCCATTTAGACTAAACCCAAACCCACGAATTTTGTGTTAGGTTCGTGTCGTGTCAGAAATTCACACCCATAGTTTTGACCCATAAAATAAAAAATAAGTGAAGATCACAAGTAAAAGCAATTACTCACATGTCTTTCTCCATATAGATCAGATCCAGAAACTGAACGATATGTGGGGCGTAAGGAATTAACAACTGAGTTTTAGGAGAGTTCTTAAAACCCTGAAAGATCCCAGAATACGCTTCCAATATGCCGTTCCTCAAAAGATTGGTGTACTCTATCATTTCATCATCGGCACTTGACGTGTGGGCAGATAACTCTGCTGCACTCTGGAGCATAGGCATAGCATACATTAAATATTTCTCAAAGTTCTCGCCTATCGCCATTGCAATATCACCAAAACATGAAAAAATCGGTGGTTTAACGGATCGGTGCAGCTGATTGCTGGAAAGATCTTTAAGAAGCTGAGTCATGATCCCGTCACACCATGGCAATACCTTCTCCTCCAAGGCACGACATATGTCACCCACCACACCTACAGTCACAGCACACACTTGGTACTCTTCAAAGTTCTGAAGACCCATTTCCAAATACTTGTAAAACTCAGGCATATATTTTGCAAAATCTGGGCCCATTACGTAAGCTAGAGCTCCAATGGCGAGCATTGCTTCTTCATGAACGGTTGCACTTCGAGATGCGAAAACCCTAAGGAAAAGATTCATGATTTGATCTGCATTTTGCATTAGGGCATACTTGGTTTGATCTGATGATCCTAACTTCTGAATAATCACCTGTAAGCACCCACACAAAAGGCCTTGTAATTCATTCTGTTTTTGCCTTTCGTCAGACGAAAGGCTATGTTCTTCTAACGTTTTATGGAGTTCCATCATGATAACTGGAACAAGCTGCGACACCATGGAAGCCGTTGCATCTGTAGAGCACCTCACAACTTCATTTAACGTCTCGTATGCAGCAGTCCTTAATCTAGACTCTCCAGCATCTTCTCTGTGAGAAACCGATAACAGAGATTGAAGAATTTCTTGAAAGTAGGGGGTCAAAGGAGAAGTTTGACCGATATCCTCATAACCTTGAGCAAGAAAATACAGGGCCCCACATGCTTTCTCAGCAACATTTGGAGCATCCCGCATGCTCTGGAGAAGAACTGTTATAATCTGTTGGCAGTTAGCTTGTGTAACGATAGGCGTCTCCATATTCGAACCATGAAGAAACTCGAATATTCTTCCGAGGGTCCAAGCAGTTGTGTCCTTTACATGGCTGTTTGGGTCGTTGGTTAAAGCCGTAAGCATGAAATTAAGAGCAACATTAACAAGTGGTGTTAACTTGTTCGGTGACGGGCCCTCCAAGATTGAACCAAATGCATACGTAGCCGCTTCTCTTTGCCTCCAATCAGGTTTTGTTATATTCTCTTCAATAAAAGGCATCACAAGCGGAACGATATCATCCCCAACGGTTCGAGCCACCAACCCAAGACACGTACCACCAGCCATAGCAAGATTCCACGCACCTTCATCTTGATCTTGATTTTCTTCTTGTTTCAACAACGTCTCCAATAACATCGGCACGAGTGCAGGTAAAGCTTGTTTTATAAAATAAAAGCAGGGAATATCAGAATCGCCAGTGAACTCACCACCGTATTCTTCTAAAATATCAATCTCTTCATCACATATCGAGCTCCAAAACTCGATAGCTTGTAGAGCAACCGGCTCTTCATCTTCTTTCACTGCTTTTGCAGTAATGTTAAAGATATCCTGCATGTATGGAGCTATTTTCTCATAGTAACTTGACGAAATAGACACCAAACACTCAAAAGCCGCCTGCCTGATTTTCACTTCCGGTGATAACGTTGCCTCGCAAACAACTTTCATAATATAATCCCGCTCCATATCATTTGAAAAATTTGCCTGAGCAAAACTAAGTGCGTTATACAACGCACGTGTGGCAACAAGCCTGACATCGTTACTACCCTCAGACGGATTCATACCTTGGACTACAGCTGTAAGTATCTTATTCACATGATCTTGTTCAACAGCGTCCGGAGAAACTTCTTCACACAAATACCCAAGTGTCTCTAAAGTAGCTTGCTTGACATGAACCGGAACCTGGTGAATACTCGACAAAAGCGAGCCGATAAGCTCCGGCCATTGTTTCTGCGGTAGCTCAATACCAGCAACTTTCGCAATCACTTGTGATGCAGTCGATCTTGCCTCATAAACAGGTGAAGTTAGCGTCTGCAACAAACACGCTTTTATCTGCGCCTTAACGCCCACATCTAGCGATAACCATCTTTGAACAAGCTCAAACTTCCTATGCTGTTCTTTCGCATCCAACGCATTTTTAAGAATCAAACCGGCCAATTTACGGCTGTCAACCGGCTTCTCCTCACTAGAAAGCTCTCCAGACAAAGATAACAAAAAACCAGCAAGATTCTCCTCCTGAAACCGCTTTAAAAATTTCTTCAGCATGCTTACGAACCGATCCATCAACTGATTGCGCATTCAACAGAATTTGAGTAACTTCCATTGCAAAAATTTTGTAACAACCACTCACTGTTCAATCACAAAGTCAACAACTGATAAAAAGTCAACACCTGAAATAGTAAAATCAACAAATTTCTAATAACTATAAACCGATTTTCATCTGTCAAATGAAACATTCAATTTCACATACAACCAGATGTAACGTATAACATAAATCATTGATGCTTCAACAAAATTAGGTATTTATTCATATAATCATATATTTATATCAAATCAAAACTAGTGTAACCGACGATTAGCAAATAGAAACATCAGTTACAGAGATTACGGATCTGAAACAGTGAGTAACATCGATCGAGTGACAGTTATATAAAATAGTAAACGAAGATCACGCATCAACTGAAAAGCAAAGATCGAATGAATACGTGAAATGAGAAAACGATTGAGAAAAGTAAGAAAGTGAATTACCAGAGGAATTCCGATAAGCGAAGAAACGACCAAACACGGCGCTTCTGGAAACCCTAGAAATAGGACTGGAACTGCGAGTGGCATTACCTGTCTCTTCTAATTATTATTCCCAAATATATATTATTTTATTACAATAATAAAAATATATGTTTTTGCCCATATGTACGGTGTACCCACACGCTCTTACAAAATTTTAACCTCGGTTCAATAATTAGGGTCAATCTATTTACACACCTCCTCCTCCTGTAAAAACGTCATATCCATCAATTAACTTGCTTTGTTTTTAGTCTTTTTTATTTTTTAGTTGTTTTTTTTTTATTCTTTTATTTAATTATTAGTTATTTATTATTATAACATAAATAGTAATAGTAAATGATATATTATTATTATTATTATTATCATTGTTATTATTATTATTTTTATTCTTATTATTATTGTTATCAGTATAGTAATGATATATTATTTATTATTAGTCTTTATTGTTATAATTTATCAAATTATATTTATAGCTGTAACAAAAGCTATATAAAAATAAGTACTTTTTTACAAAATTATTATCATTTAATAATTTACATACCGAGGTTTAATCTATACATCCCTCAGAATTATACATATTTTTTACGTGATTCAAATATATTCTCCCAGCCAGTTTCATCATTTTCTCTCTCTAATTTTCATAGGTTGTTTGTGACGGCAATTGGATGCTCTCCTTGCAATTCTACCATTATAAAATGGTTACCATTCACGTGTGCAATTGTAATTTTTTTTTCTGGGAACCGGTGAGGGCCTCTCCAAAGCGAAAAACAAGTCGAACTGTTTCTTTTTTCTTGGATAAAAAATGAATGATTACATTAAATTTGTTCGCAATCAGGAATCCTGCCTCTGGCATAATCATCCAATGTTTTTCTGGTGCAACCCCCGATCCTGACCAAGCCAAGGACGTTAACACATCTTCGAATGAGCCTAAGAAAGCCTTAGTGTACTTATTTCTAAACTCGAGTAGCTCTTCCATCAGTGACCTCCGGATAAAAATTAATAACTAAGTTGAAACGATAAAAAAACTAATATAAAAAACTAAAAAGGTAAAAAAAAAAAAAAAGTTTAAGGCTTAAGTAATAAGCTTATTATTAATAATAATAATAATAATAATTCATTACTAATAGTAAAATAATAATAATAATAACAAAAAGACAAAAAAGACAATAAAATATAATAACAAAAAGACAAGACTAAAAACAAAATGCTAGTGATTGACGGATGTGATGTTTTTTTATAGGGGGTGTAAATAGTATCACCCAATAATTAATATACTTGATATAATATTTGGTCAGTCACAAAATTTTATATTTGGTCCGACATGTAAGAGCATACACGGTTGGTGGTCCATCGACCCTTTTAAGAAAGCCTAGGTGGAAGAAAGTAGAGAAGAGTATTTTATCGAGTATCTCTACGATAGTGAACTAATACTGACTGAATAAAATCGGCACTGGTACAAATATTCACTCTTAGGGTTTTCAGTGTTAGTATTTTTGCACTACTAGTACCGTAACACCACTGCCAGTACCGTAACACCATAATCGTCTAATCGGATACGGTATTAGGTTACTATTTTTACTTATTTTCAGTGTAGGTACTTTTCAGTACAGTAATGGTTCACTTAGGGAACCCCGTCTCCGTACTGTTTTCGTAGTGTAAAAAAATAAAAAAATTCTGGTTTATATGAAGGATTCCGTTGTTCCAAAAAAAAAATTGGATGCCCATGAATATTTGGGCTAGCTCCATCACTGGGTTCACTACTGGTACAGTACTTATGTCATCCCTAGAAGAGAATATGGTTCATGGCCACTAATCGTGACTAGAAGGCTGATTCCATGAGACAGAGAAGGGAGAGAGAAAGGGTTTGTGGCCCATGGAGAAGGAGAGAGAACGGGGGTGGTCTAAAAAGACACACGCCGGGCAGGCTAATAGGAAGTGGTTCATGAGAAGCTTGAGTTCAAAAAGTCTGGAAACTAAGTCTCGTGTGGTTCATCAAATTACCATGGATTGGAATCAAGTGCGTTCAAACACTTAAAATGTGTTAAGAACTTTGTTAATAAATCAGAGTTTAAAACTAATACGAAATATATGCTAAGAATTTTCTCCCGTCTGAATATAACTAGTTGACATTCTTAACGCACATTCTCTTTACTCTTTGTTATTAGAGGTGTAGTACTCTCGTATGTTCATATATTAAAACGTGTCAAGATTACGTTAGTGAGTCTAAAATTTAATTTATGTGAACCATACTTTTTTATAGCAGCATGCTTTGTGTTTGAAGTATTTTCATTCATTAGGTCGCCTAAATATCGTTCATAGTTTCATTTTATCATGTATTCACCTAAACATCACTTCATCTGTTATTTGACACGACATGCATACACCTTTCCTTACACTGAACATTTTCATGTATTCATTGCCCACTAATTTGTCTAATGGAACGTTTACATTTGTGCATTGGCTCATATATGTGTTCCATCTTCTTTTGATGACAAACTACCAGCTATTAACTTTTGACATATTTTTGTATTTTCATTGCAACCACAATAAACTTTAAACTCCGGTGTAATTACATAAGAGTTTTATTCAAGTGATTGACTATTCAATACGTGTAGCATTAACCGAGTTTATCATCTAGTCTGGTTATTATAATTATTTATTACCATTACATGTATGTTTTTTTTGTTGGTTTATTTTATCGCTAGTTTGGATATTAGAATACGTTATAATTCTTTCATATGTTATCACATCTTTCTATTTCAGAATCAACTAGTGTAAAAGATACTCCAAATAACATAACTCGATTAATTAAATACGTATTGGGTTCATCTCTAGATATTTCTTACCCATCACATGTTTATTTGAACCGGTTAGAGCGTCTGTAATAGAGGTCGTGGATCCCTCCTCATCACCCTAACCTATAAAACCATCACATCCTCTCTTCAAAAATCATGGACCCGTCTATATTCTCTCTTGAAAAGTTCTCCTCCCCTCACGCCTTCCCTTGTTTCTCCAAAAACCATTGCCAAAGACCAAGCCCTCCTTCTCTCGCTATATACGTATGCAGTCCTTGGGTCCAAAAATCGCCCACATCGCAATCCTTTGCTCTAAAAACTACCCACATCATGCCAAAAGTGATTCCTTAAATATTTCTCCCACAACTAAATCCCTCAAATTCCTTTATAAAAATTTCATAACAACCAGGTCTTATAAAAGTAACCCTTTTTTGAAAACATGATAAAAATTATTAATTTCCATGAATTGAAAAAAAAATACATTTATTTGATGTATAGATAATTTTTATTTATACATATTTTACATTTTGGTTTTGGTTTCTCATGCCAACTAAGTCTCAAGTGATTCCTTAAATATTTCTCACGCAGCTTGTGTTTGTGTCTTGATTATAAAATCAAAGAGGGAGGGACTGGGAGAAGCCTATTCAAAAGGGAATGTTACGTCTACAGGGGAAGGCCGGGTCTGAGTAGGCCAGGCAAAATGTCCGGTTAAACAGCCGTAACAGATTCAAGTCGTTTATAAAGTGTCAATTTGGTTTGACTTTCGGTCTGTTTAAGAAATAAGAGTATCAAAACGACCAAATGATTGTTATGATCAGAAGACTTGTGGGAACTATCTAGTCTGTACACATGAATCAGAGATCATCAGTATTTTTATGGGGGACTATCTAGGGTTGGATTGATTGCCAGTTTGAAGACAGATCAGATGGATACACTGTTCCATCATTATCATCATCATCATCGACATCATCACCGCGTATCCCAGTAGCAGCATTTTTCTTCACATCAGTGTCATCCGGCTCACAAACAGCAGCAGCATGAGGCAAGGGTGTTTGGCCTTCATTGTCCTTTTAGTTTTCTCATATAACATACACAAACATCAGTTTATGCCAGAAACATAGCTTCTTAGTTTTTCTACACTAGGTTGTATCTAATTAAATTACCTTCAGATTTATATCAGCAGTCTTGCTCGATTGTACTTCTGCAACATCAGTTTGGTCACAATCAACAGCCGAATGCAAAGGCTTTTGGTCTGCAAATTTTACAGGATAATTGTGACAATAAGTAGAGACTAAAAGTGACGAGTTGGATATAATATTAATATATTATAATATAATGTGAAATGTCTACATCTAAGCAAGTTATACCTTCTCTTGCATAGTCATGCACAGCATCCAATTTACTGAAATTTAAAGATGATATTATAAGAACACTACAACATTACTTCGTGTGTATATATATATGCAATTTGATAACAATTAAATGACATGGGTCGTTGTACATTTAATAGAGGATGGGCCAAGAATCTTTCATCATTAATAATATCATACAAAAAGGTTAAAAGAATCTTACAACTCTCCCTCATGCACAAAAGAGCTGAAATCTGGTCCCATTGGTTTAGTATCCTTACTGGATGTCTCATTATTACCTCCACCACTTCTCATCTGTGAATTATTATATCAAGAAAAACAGAGAATAAAGGTGACAGTAGTTCCATGATAAAAGAAATGAAAAGGTGTGTGTTATTTCTAACGGGTCAAACAAGTATAGTAAAAGGATAACTTAAAAAATAGGTAAAGCGGGTCAAAACAGGCGAACGGGCGAATAGTAGACTAAAGTTTGTGTTACCTATATTGTTGGATGAACATCCTAGATCTTATTATTCAAATAATTAGGATATAACTGACAATCATTAACTAAGCACTAATAACTAACTTGAGATAAAAAGAGTTTTAAGCATGACTCGGAACAAAAAATCATCCGTTTTGACCCGTTACCCAAATCATGATCCATTTGGCCACATTTAGGTTACACTACATGAGAAAGAGTGATGATACTCACAAAAGTTGAACCATCAGCCCAACTAGGGTACAGGTCGGTAATAATCTCAAGATACTTCTTCATTGCTTCTTCTGAAGACATAGCACCTAGCTTATGCCATGCATTCCTGGCCCAAGATCCACATTAAAACATAATTAAACACAAAATCAACCATAAAATATTCATAAAAAAGCACTATTATAAATCCATGTTTTAAACCTTCATGTATGTTCAAGATTTAGTTAGCCACATATAATCAAATCACATACAACAACTACCAGATTCCAATAACTAAATCAACACACTAACATCAAACTTCGATAATATCAAAGAACAGAGGTTTTCACTTTTCAATTTCCACAACAAACTTACCACTTAGCTCGAGCAGTGATCTTAATAGCAGACGGTTGCGGAACTCCACAAGCACCATCAGTCGCAACCTTATACAATCCATACAACTTCAACCGCAAATCATTCGAAACCTTCTGCGCCGACCGATCCGCTGCAATCGCCGCCACAAACTCCGTCGCCGCACAAAACGCCGCATCTAACTCCGTCGTCTCCACACCTTCCCAATCATCATCGATATCGCCACCAGTCACCACAGTCTTCTTCTTCTTCTCCTGTTCACCACCAGTAATCCGCTTCTTAGAAACCTCCGCATCTGATCGTTTATCACTTTCCGCTAATTTCCGACGATTCTCCGGCGAAAAAACGTCCGGCCGGGTTCCGGTAGGGTTTCTGGCGGTGGAAATGAGGTTTTCGTCGCCGGAAGAGAAGACGATTGAGAAAAGCTTCGCGAGAAGAAACGAAACAATGAGACCGATAACTACTGATTGCGTAAACTCTACTACATCCGAAATCGCCATTAACGGTTGGAGAAGAATCAACGGCAGGAGTAGAGTTGTGAATTTGGTTGATGTGTGAAGTTAATGCATCGATCTTTGAGGAATTTGTGTGAAGTGTTGAGTGATGATTGTGTGAGAATTCAGATGAAACCCGAACTTGTGGAAGAATCTAGGGTTTTGAAAGGAGAATTGAGAGAATATGATATGGATGCCGGAGAAGGAGGATGAAAAAATGACGACGTAACAGTGTTTGCGTAGTCTCGCCGCGCACGTGACTTAATTCAACTGGATTTCCGTCAATTTTGAAACGGTTAACTTGAACAGAAAGATACCACCGTATTTTTAAAATGTTTACGAATTTTCCAACGTTTATAAATTCTAGTTACAGAAAATTAATAAGTGTATCTAGAAAGTATACTACTAGTTTTAGAGATGTTATCATGCTACAAATAGAAATGGCATGAATTGATTATACGGTTATGTTGTCGAAAGAATGTATTATTTATTTTTCTTATTTTCAAATAAGTGGTACATAAAAGTGAGTAAAGAAAGTACGTAAATCTAGTTCAGAGATTAATTTATCCGAATAAACATTTTAGTAATACGTCCATAATGTTAAGGGGGTGTTTGTTTTTATTCAAACATCTTCAAGGGGGCTGATGTATGCAGGCGCGCAGACTTACCCTTGAAGACTATTTGTTTTTTTCTTTTGAACAGATCTGAACTCAGTTTTTTTCATCTTAAAAAATAAATTATGGACCCCTTCTTAAAATATCTTCATAAAAACCTAGTATACTCCTCCCTCATATACGCTTAATCATTAGCCCCTCTCAGACGTCGCCGCTCCTCCTCCGACGACCAGTTTTCCGGCGACCTCCAACTCCTCCTTCGATCAGCTTTCCAGCGACCAATTTTTGACAGTTTTTGGACAACAATATTGTGCATTTTTTTACACAAATTGAAGCTGATTGCTGCAATTTTTGACAGTTTTTTTACAGCAAATTAAAGTTGTTTTTGTGCAGTTTTGTCACACAAATTGAAGCTGTTTTGCTGCAATTTTTGGCAGTTTTTACAGCAAATTGAAGTTGTTTTTGTGCAGTTTTTGACACAAATTGAAGCTGATTTGCTGCAATGTTTGACAGTTTTTTGACAGCAAATTAAAGTTGTTTTGTGCAGTTTTGTCACACAAATTGAAGCTGTTTTGCTGTAATTTTTGGCAGTTTTTTTACAGCAAATTGAAGTTGTTTTTGTGCAGTTTTTGACACAAATTGAAGCTGTTTTGCTGCAATTTTTGGCAGTTTTTTGACAGCAAATTGAAGCTGTTTTTTTGTGCAGATTTTTATACAAATTGAAGTTGTTTTGCTGTAATTTTTTGACACAAATAGAAGCTGTTTTTGTGCTGTTTTTTTTACAGCTATTGCTCCTTGAATGGTAAATGATAGTGAGATAAGTTTGACAATTATATATTTTCAGTTTATGTAGACAATATCAACTTATAAAAACAAACAGTCTTATATTTTCAGCTTGTAGAGCTTCAGACAACATCTTCAGTTGCAGACATAAAAACAGATGAAATCAGCTTACAGACAGTTTATGTCTGCAAAAACAAACAGCACCTAAATGTTGTAAGACCACCCGTAGCGGAGAGTTTTTTGGCGCCCATTGGGCTTTTTTTTTCAAATTTTTGGTCCGAGTCGTTAAATCCACGCCTTCCTTCACCACACACTTTCCCAATCTTTGGCCAATAGCCTTTTTCGTATGGTTTTTATTTTTATTTTTTATTTAATTCTATTAGAATATAATGCCTCATTGCTGACTGACTGTCACATGATTCAAAACGCCCAAGATTGGAAGCATTATTTGTGTCTTCAACTGCACATGGTCTAAGAAGATATAAACACAGAAGTAGTAATAATGCATAAGTTGATAAAAGTTGTTTAATTTATCTTGCTCGGATTGGTGTAGCTCTTCGACGTTTTTATATAATTTGTTACATTCTAGCTTCTTGGTAGTTTTCTAATATAAAAAAAAATACATATTTTATTACAGCAAATTTAATTTTACTTTTTGTTGGACTTAAACCAATGACCTCTCAATTTAGGTACTCAAGTTTTGTTTGTTTCATTGAATTACAGCAAATTTATATATATATATATATATATATAATATATATATATAGAAAAAGTATATCGTACAATTGGGGTTAACGTACATGGGTATGCTGGGTGATTTCGCATGTTATAAAACAGTATTGGTGAATCGCATGTTGTACAAAACAAACAATTTCGCATGTTGATTTAAGGCACCAAAATCGCATGTTGATAAAGCCCAGCGTACGCGATGTACGTTAAGCCCAATTGTATGTTTACCTCTCCCTATATATATATATATATATAAATTATTGGTATGTTTGGCACGGAGCTTTAAGCTTTTAAGAAAAAACTCATACTTAATAGAAAGCCTTTTTTGGTTGAAGGAGTTTGAAGCTTTTAGGTTAGGAGCTTGAAGCTTTTGGTTAAACGCTCCTACTAGTAGCGTTTAGAAGGGGCTACAAGCATTTAGGGAAAAAAATGACTATTTTAACCTCTTAAGATAATAAACCTTTTAGTTATGTCTATTTTGGTCATTTATACATTTTATTAAGTTCTAGTTACTCTGCCAAACGCCTAAATATATCTAAAAAGCTACAACCATCAGCTATCAGCTTCCAATCACCAGCCACCAGCCTCCAACCGTAAGTTGAGGAGAGAGCTTCACGATTTACTTTGGAGGCCACTTTCCAAGAATAAAAAAACCCCTTTGAGCTTTTGATATCCAAAATTGTATGGACTGAGCTTCATACATGCGAATCTTGAAGAATTAGTTCCATATACGGGTTTCAAGATAAGATTCACTAGATATGGGTATCTTTCTCTATGTATCTAACTAAAATCTTATAAAATTAAAGATTAACTGTTATCTAAGTCCTGATTATTTCTCAATATTCTCTCTAAAAATCTTCAATTTCAAGTTTCTCTAAAACTATTTGATATTTTTGGCATTTCCATGGCTTCCCGTAATGTATGACTGCTTTTTGCACTATTATAAAATGAATAAATATACTTAGGGAGATAGGAAAGAATCATAAGAAAACTAAATATAAATGAGAAAATTAAAAAGACCTAAAAACATGTCAATTTTTTTATAAAAATGCGTTGCTTTTTATGTATAAAAAACTTTTTTTTAAAAAAAAACTTATACTCCATATGTGCATTATATGTGTATTGCACGTGTGAATTATATGCATATACTACATATGTTCATTATATGCTTAAAATTAGCTTTAGAGCTTAATTTAAGTTTTTTGGAGGTGGGGGATTTAGGCTTTTGGTGAGAGGTGGATTTAGGGTTTTTTTTCTTTTTTTTTGGGGGGGGGGGGGGGTGTCGGTGGGGGTGGACTAGGTGGTTTAGCTTTTTTCGTACAATTTTTTTTTTTGAAAAAAAGTTTTTTATATATTATTTATATCGATTTTTAATTAAAAATCAAAATAAAAATTGGTATGTTTTTTAGGCCTTTTTAGTTAGTTTTTTGGTTTTCTCATTTAAAGTAGTTTTTTCATAATCGTCCTATAAGAAACATATTGGATTTGTGTAATATTTATTTTGCTGTTTTTTTTTGTCTTATTAACAGACATATACGGAGCAAAGATAATAAACGTGCCACCAAGATTCACGTATCTTATGAGTATGTATGTATGAAACGTTCTAGAATAACTATAACAGTTTTAACACACTGGAAAACTAGGGCTGGCAATTTTAGACACAACACGAAACAAAACGACACGACACACTTAACAGGTTTGTGTTTGACCCTTAATTGGTTTCATGTCTTAAACAAGTCGGCACGATAAGACCTGTTAATTTTCGTGTCGGGTTCGTGTTTACCTATTTCGTGTTCGTGTCTTAAAGGTTGTGTCTGACATGATATGCCAGCCCTAGACTCCACACACCACCCCTCCAGGGCGAGCTTGTGTCTTAACAGGTCGTATGATGCGCTTGTAAGTTTTTCGTGTCTTAACAGGTTGTGTTCATGTAACACGTTTATTAGCAGGTTCGTGTTTGAAAATAACTTACACGATAAGATTTCGTGATATGTTTGTGTTTACTTGTTTTATATTCGTGTTTAGTGTGTTTGTGTCTTAACAGATAGTGTATGATATGTCAGTCATATGAAAAAGTATGGCTGCTTTGCTTTCCTGATTGAATATCCTAAACTATAGTAACTATATTTTGTCTATCAATTAATGCATGTAAAAACAAGTTGATATTAGAAGTAAGTGTGAATAACTTAACAACTTTAGTGGATTTCATAATAATTTTTTACATACCCTAAGTCATAACAACTTTAGTGGTTTTCATAACAAAACTTGTACTTGACTTTTTAATAAATATTATGTAACAAGATAACAAAACAAATAAGAGAATATGACACACACGGGCGGACCTATCCACATCGTAGATGGACGGCCGCACCCTTTTAAAAAATAATTTTTAATGTTAATTTTTCGGTAATATCTCGATGTACCCTTGGAAAATTTCAACCACCCTCCTTAGAAAAAAATCATATTTTTAATATATAGAAAAAATGTAATAAATACTAATTTTATAAAAACATATCCTAAACACTGATTTTTATAAAAATATAACATTATTTATAAGTTTGTAACCCACTCATTAAACCAAGCCCACTTACCTAACCCAACAAAATTTGAACTATATAAAATAACCCAACTCATGGCGTTATAACCTTGTGGCATCTTGAGAGTGAGATAAGGCTTAAGGACCATTAGGTCATGGGTTCAATTCCCCCAAGGGGGTTTTCCAATATTTATTGGGTTTCCCCTGAGTTGGTGTATATGCATTATTACTAGTTGAGATAGATATGATAAGGTGGTTCCGCTGGTGGCACGATGATTGCCCGCCAGTAATCCAAATTTACCGTTCAAAAAAATAAATAAAATAACCTAACCCAAACCGCCCCTTCCTATTATGTTTCTCCCGCTCTCTCTCGTGACCTTGACTGCCTATGCGATCCTCATCCCCAGCGACGCAATAGCCAACAACAGCTATCCAACTCCAATTTCTCGCCGGAAATCGCAAATATCGGTCATCAAACTCATTGGAATCCAAACAATACAGGGTACCTTCGTTTTTAATGTTATATTGTTGTTTGTTAGAAGAAATAGAGTTATGGAGATGATAAAAAGGTTTAATCTTTATGTATGTTGATGTTTTATTGGTTGTTCTAGACTTTAGTATGGTGATTTTGTTGTTTATATGAGTTTTTGGTTGTTACAACTTACAAAGTAATCAACAATTAGTAGGGCTTGAAAAGTAAAAATGAAAATTATGGAGCGATAAATTTATGGAACGATTCGTATGTTTAGTACTTTAGTATTGTTTTATGAACTTATGGATTGATTTATATATTTGGATAGATTTATAAATTGAAAAGTAGCTCTAAATGATATTTTGGATAGAATTCAAAAAATGGAAACCCGTAGGACGACATTTTAAATATGTTTTATCGATGTTTGACGTGTTTTTGATGGTTATATAAATTTTAGGTTAACGTTTAAATATATTTTGGATAGAATTCAAAAATGGAAACTCGTAGGACGACATTTTAAATATGTTTGTAACGACGTTTGACGTGTTTTTGATGATTATATAAATTTAGCTTGACGTTTAAAATATATTTTGGATAGAATTCAAAAAATGGAAACCCGTAAAACGACATTTTAAATATGTTTGTAACGACGTATGACGCGTTTTTGATGGTTATATAATTTTAGCTTGATGTTCTTTTGTTTTACATGACCCGACTTAAACCGAACCGATCGGATCCGAGCCGATATAAACCGATTTTTTTTTATATACCTAAGGGTCTAAAATCTTTAAAAATATTCGTCACCCTCATAAAAAATTCCTGAGTCCGCCACTGATTCCTTATAATACAAAGGATATATGGTGGTTTTTTTAGGATTTTTCATAAGCTAAACCATGGTCCACACAATTCACAACAAGCAATGTTATCAACTGTGTTCTTGTTGTGTTGATCCAAGTCTTATAAGTTTTGAGGATCTGAATGGATGGTCAAATCAACGACTTGGTAGTAAAATCGACCACGATCTAAAGTAAATTTGTGACAGGCCAACTATACTTGATTTACGGTCGATGTAGAGCTTGGTCGTGGAGTTTTCATCCAGATTTTTTGAAGTTATCTTTTAGTCACTTTGTTGATCATAAGGGACCCGGGGTGGGCACGTTATGGCCCCCCATCATGCGTGATGGGGTTTTGCACACCGTCGCCACTCATTTGATCACCAGTGAAACTTTAAAACACGTGATACTTATCACGCGTTATATATTTGATTTTGTGAGGGGAATTGTTGGTTGGGGGGAAATTGTTGGTGTGGAAGTGAGTGAGGACCATTTCCACTAAAAAGGGTTGTGAGTGATTGAATAATAGTTGATGACATAACGGAACTTGATTGGAAGTTGTGAGTGAGTGATCGCTGATCGGTGATGACCATCCCTACCCGCTAAGGGCATCACATAGGATAATATAGTCGTATCACATGTTCTTTAACTTTTATCACAATCAAATCCACACTTAATTATTAGTGCATGTGTACATAAATAATTGAAAAGATACTGGTGGTGGTTGTTGCATTAACGTTCATTTGTTTTGTTTTCTTGTTTTTAATAAATTTTTTTTGAAGGGTGACTTTCAATATGTACAGGACCATTAGTCACCGGGTTTCCGTCAAGGACGGTTACCCGTCAGCCCAGCCTTGGTAGACGCGATGTTCTATCGGGCCCTGGCTGCCGCTCTGACTGACCTTCACCCGGAAACCATACTGGCCTCACACGAGAACCTTGCTGGGGTAACAGCTGGGTAAAACCGTGTTGCCCTCCTGATCGAACCATGCCTCGGTAGAAAACGATCCATCATTGAGACGTTGCTCACCAGAAACAATATAAGATGTCTGTAGGTCATGACAACCGGAACCAATGTCAATATCATATAAATTTAAATTTGGCCGGGAGTCGTACATGGTTGCAAATTGGTTGCAAAATCTAGCTAAAATTTATATCAACTAAGGATCAAACGAGATACATGGTTGCAAAATGGTTGCCACAAAATAAACAATTTCCCAAAAGTATATCTATATATATACTAATATTAAACCTCAACGTTGCAGTGGTTGTCGTAAAACTAAAACTGTGTCAAGTAATGCCAATACTATACTATTGTTAGCGACCACAAAAACCGGAAAAACTCATAAAAACAAAATAATAAAAACGGAAAAAATAACACCGAGCGAAAAGCAGACGTAAAAATCTTTGAATCACTCACGCTCGTTGTGGAGAAATTAAACCAATACGTTAAACATAGAAAAAAACTAAGTCAAACCAAGACCCGCGCGTTGGACGAACTTGTCAAACGGAGAAAATAGATGTGTTGCGACGGGTCAGTCAAACGGGAAAAAATATACGAAAAAATGTTGAACCCCACACACACGTTGCGGTGCGTTAACTCACAAAACTTAGAACGAAACGAAAAATTTGGGAAAGATGAAAAGTATGGTGGACCGAAATTGAAAATAAAAAAGAGTTGAGATTAAATTGTAAAAGATGAAGAATTGTGGGTTAAAAGTAAAAAACAAAGGCTCTAAATTGGAAAATTGAAGTTATTTATTAATCTTATATAAAGATAAGGATAAAAATAAGTAATACATATATATTAGTTTTTAATATTAATATTAAAAGAAATTATTAAATAAATAAATATAAATAAAAATTATGAAGTTGAAGGAGAGAATGTCAGAGCATTCAGATCCTGAAAATCAAAATCTGTGTGTGGGGTTTTTAAAATATAAAAAAGTATAAAAAGTGGTTATGAGTGGAGGAGAGAGAAAATGTTACTGTTTATCTGTATATTTGAGGGACAATGTTCACCCCCTATACTTTTTTAATATATATTAAAAGTGGTTGTGCGTGAAGGAGAAAGAAAATGTAATGATAAATGTATAAAAATATTATTTAACGAGTTAAATGCTTGGTTGGTCCCTGTGGTTTGCAAAAATTGCAGACTTGGTCCTAGTGGTTCATTAATTACACACTTGGTCCGGTAGTTGTAATTTTTGCACTTGGGTGGTCCTTATCACTAACATCTGTTAAGTTTCCAGTTAAGTCCATGTTAAATGACCAAAATACCCTTCTTTTTACCAAGTTATATATATCTTCACAGGTCTCTTCTCAAACAAGCAGTACAACCACCACCATATCACCTCCGCCGCCATCTCACCTCCACCCCCGAACACCCACCGCCACCGTCTCACCTCCGCCACTTCTCACCTCCATCCGGAACACCAAAACACCCACCAACACTGAAACCCACCACCACCAACGAACACCTCCACCACCGGGCAGGCTATCACCACCGCCGATAACCACCACACCAGCTCGTTGCCCCTGCTGCTTCACACCGCCACAACCACTTCTTTCCCAAATCGCCGCCACACATATATGCATCAATTACACATAACACACGTCAATTTTTAAATAGCACAAACAATCAGGAACAAAATTACCAAAAACAAATCATCAGAAACTAAACACGATGCAGTGAAGTCGAAGGGGCGACGGAGGAGCCGGCGATGTCGGATCCGATGATGCACATATCGGTGGTGGAAGATGAGTTGCAGGTTCATTTTTCCGGTAGTAGGTTCCGGCAGTTCGATGTGCATCATCAGCTGGGAGGTAGAGAGAGAGGTTGAAGGGTGTACGGTGGAGGTTGAAGGAGGTGACGATGGCGAGGGCAGGTAGGTTTTGTGGTGATGGGCGGTGGTTTACGATGACGGCAGCAGTAGCGGGACTGGTGTGGTGTTCCGACGACCCACGTCATTTTTCCGGCGGGTTGGGTAGTTGAGGGCAGTGAGGGTGGTGGTCGTTGGTTGTTATTGGTGGTAGGTTTTTTTAGGAGATAAGATGATGATGAAGAGGCCCCCTGTTTTGAGTTTAGGAAAATAGGGAGATTAATTACCTGAAACAGTGAATGGGAGGAGAAGGTAGGAGACGGCGGTGGAGGTGGTGAGAGACGGTGGTCTTGTGGTTTTAGAGAGAGAAAAGGAAAGTGAGAGAGAAAGATCAGGGTGAAGAAGAAGAATGTGTTTATTTATTTTTGTTTTTTAATAGTAAGGGTAGTGTGGTAATTTTACATAGACTTAACTGAGAAAGTTAACATGGGTTAGTCATAAGGATCACCCGAGTGCAAAAATCGCAACCACTGGGACCAAGTGTGTAATTAATGAACCATTGGGACCAAATTGCAATTTTCGCAAACCACAAGGACAACCAAGCATTTAACTCTATTTAACTGAAAAAAAGAGAGAAAAAATATTTGTTTTTAGTGAAAATATATTGATATAGGAGTTGTTTTTTAGTGGAATGTATGTATACTTTTTAGGCAGCTGGATGTGAATGCTCTCATGTGGCATTATTTAAAGTCTTTTATTATAAGCTAGATATGTGTGTGTGCGCTTGTGTCCTAGATATGAGCATAACACATAACTCATTTGTGTAATGTAGTCTTACAACAATAAAAAATAAACAACAAATGATTCCGATACGCCATAAAAGTAATCACGCTTTGGTTGGTGAGAGTAATCCGTTCAATAAACATGTCATATTTAGAATTGACTTGTCTGACACGTTTAATAAACGGCGTGTGTTCGTGTTATCATAGAATTAATCTAGTCAACCTGTTTTAAACAAGAATTTAGATAATTAAACAAATAAACAATTTATGTGGTTAACTCAACCATCCCGTTCATTACACATTTATGACTTTATTACGACCCTTTTATAAGACATAAACTTGTTTACACCTCTTTTACAACTTGACCTAGATTTGACTTGCTAACCTGTTTAACTTATTTGATATATGGCTTTGTGTGACTAAATTAGATTGGTATGTTTGATACTTCGATTCGAATCTATCTACTCTACTAAAAGAATTCATTTAAACCATATGCCCTAACTATTTTGGGCAGATAATTCCCCTTTGGCGGGATTATATTTTCTCTTTATACACGCGCTGTCTGTCTCTCCAATCAAAAACCCTAAATTCTCCCTTTCCTTCCTCCCTTTTGGTCTTCCCCTTTCATAATCCTCTGTAAACCCTAGAGGAGTCTACACCAGTTCTTCGAGGATTACTGATTCAATCCGATGAATGATGGATCTTTATTCAGGCATTTAGAGAGAGGGAAATGGTCGGTATATGGCAATAAGAGAGAGTGATAGAGAGAGAAGGTGATGGCTGTTGTTGCGACAAGACGAGGATGACCAGCGGTGGTCAAGGGTTTTGAACCCTAGATTCTTCATCTACAATCGCGATTGGAAGCAACCAGTCCTGATTATGCGGAGTACAAGTATGTATTGGTGTTATCGGTTTCTTTTTTTGCAGCGTCGTTGTTGTCCGGAAGCCCTATCTTCCAGCAACGGCGAATCTGATTAGAAACTCTCTCACTGAAACCCCAAGGTATTAGTTCTTCGTATTCCTATTCTTATTACTTAAGATTCATGTAATAATTTTGTTTCTGCTGCTTGATTTTGCACACGATGGCAAGGGATGTACGGGCATGAGCCTAACTGACTGGGCTAGGAATCGGAAACGCCGAAGAGAAGATATTAAAAAGAAAAACGGTGAGTTATTGTTATTATTGTTGTTCGAATCTTTGAATATAAATATTTATGCTCCATATATATTGTGCATTTGTTTGTTAATGAGAAATTTTGATAGAATTTGGTGATTTGTTTTTTAAATTTATAGAGATTTTTTTGTAGTTGTTGTTGTATATGGCTTACAGGCTGCATAGTTGAAGTATTGAAGTATTATATCACTCTAAACCTCGATATTAGAATGCAATTAGCTTTCTTTTACTGTTTTATATGCCTTTCTTTTGAGTTTAAAATAAGAGTGTGAAGGCCAATTTTCTTTTTCTTTTTTAATCAAGAGGATGATGGTAAGGTTATTGGTCAAAAAACTTTTTCTTAAGTATACAAATTAACTTAAATGGACTATCTAATGATTGATTTTGCTTATTTTTAATTTTATTTTAATTTAATTATATTTTCTTATCTTTATTTTATTAAGTTTAAGTATGTGATGTCATTTAAATGTATTTTCTCATCGTCACAACAACTCTCAGTAGGACGTTGTTTGAACAAGACAACTATAAACTCCTTGCGGCCATCAAAGAGAGATTTGATAGGTAGTACTATATCCATGTTCATCTATTTCTATTCTTTTGATGTATTGTTGTATTAATGGTGGAAAAGAGTTGGATTGAAGGTTCCATAGGTTAAGGTCAGGTTTGAGGAATTGAACATTCACGCGCATTAACTCTAAATCGATACATGGTTTATCTTTTACTTGATGTAAGAATATTTGAGAGACTTAGAATTTACAAAAAAAAGATTAACTTTATGTTTTTATCCAAACCAACTGACCCGTTTGGATCAATACAAGAACTTAAACAACTGTCCAAACATAAACAAATGCCGCATTTGTTCATTTACGTTCGTGAACATTCTGTAACGTGTTCATTTGTGTCTGTTCGGTTATGTTCGTTTGTTTACGTTCGATAGTTCATTAGGGTTTTTACAATTATATTTTAGATATTACCTCAAATATACAACTAAGATATTATTTAATAAATAATAAACTACTAAATTATGTTTATCAAGATTATGTCAAGTATGTTTATAGGTTACTCACTTTGAAAGCATTTTTTTTGCAGTGGATGCACTGAGGGAGATTGGAAGAAAGCTCCGTAAACTAAATTGGGATTTTAAACGCAATCAATGTCTTTGTTGGGGGATTTCTAGCAAGTAGAGGTGTACAAAAAACGGTTTTAGAACCGAAGCCGGTTTTTTAATTAACCGGTTTTAGAACCTAACCGAACTGGCGATTGTAGACTGGTTAGGGATCTTGAGCTTTGAAACCGATTTTAAAACCGAAACCGGTTTAAATCGATAAAAACCAGTTTTTTTTTAAATAAACCGGTTTAAAACCGATCCAAACCGGTTACTGTTTTTTGGGTTTGAAAAACCGGTTATAAAAAAACCGGGTTTTGATTTGGATGAAAAAAACCGGTTCGGTTAAAAACCGAAACCGGTTATTGAAAAAAGCTTATTTGTACACCTCTAATAGCAACTATTCATACATGAATAACCTCATTTGCAGCCTTAGCCTCACCTCAACGTGCCACGTCGTCAACATGTAATTTTCTCTTCCCTCACATGCGTGCTCTCATAAATGAATTATTATGAAATGTTTTTTTTAAAGAATGTTTTAATCATATCAAGAGTCGGGGTATATGTTTTAGGTTCTTGAGTTGAGGGTATGCTTCAAATTAGCCTGTTAATAATAACAACTAATAATTATAGCCTGTTAATGTTTCTCCAAGTTGTAATAATAACTAATAGCCTATTATAAAGAATACTATAACATGATTCTCCAAGTTGTAATAATAACTAATAATCACTTTATCTAAATAGCCTGTTAATGTTTTATGTTTGATTAATTTTGGATAGCGGAAGTGATGAATGGATTGTTGCAGCTGCTTGTTATTTTATTTGATGAGCATAACTTTTCATTATGGGGAGTGGGGAATGTTGGATGCTTCTAGCAGCTCAAAGCATGGCAGTTAGAACGCTTATGGCCTGATTGGTTTCTAAATACTCAGATCCTGTTATGGTTACTGGTTGGGTTAGTAACACTTTCTCTCTCTAATCTAATTGTCATATTTAAAAGGTGGAATAAGACCATGTGCAGTGGTACACATGAATAATGCCCCACCCTAGGGCGTTTTGCGCCATGTGTCAGTCAAGTCAACAATGGGGCGTTTTTCATAAATGGGTGTAGTGGGGATGTGGGCCTAATGTTAAAATGGGTGTAAAGAATTAAATAAATAAACAAAACCATAAAAAAGGTGATTGGGCAATGAAAAAGATGGTTACATGTGATTGGACCAACAATATCTTCAAAATGGGGCTCCGGCGTTGTTTAAACAACGCTTTTCGATTTTCTGGTTCAAAAACGCCGCGGGGGGCGGTGGCTCCGGCGTGGTTGGGCGTTGTTTTGCCCAAAAACGCCCAAATACATAACGACTACGGGCGGTCTAAGAATTGGAGGATTGGAGAGAGCAAAATGATGTCATACTTCTTATAGTCGGAAAAGAATAGTAGAAGATGTAAGTTGATATTTTTTTGAACTAGATTTTACTTAAATGTTGTTGCAGATAAGTTTTCAATCTTTAATGTCAACTACAAACTCTTTCTTTCGATGCACTTAGTAAAGAGAGATATGGCTTGAGAGTCAAAGTCACACGGTTGGTCAAAAGTTCAGTGAGATTTTTGAACAAGCTTTTTTTAAATGTTAAGTTCAAAAAGTGAGATTTTTTTTAAAAAATTTGAGATGCCCTTTTTTTAACCTGAACCCATTTTACCGGCTACTCAATCCACCCGTTTCGCCACCTCCACCTTTTTTATAACAACAGTAAGTGTACAAGGACGAGGCCAAGTTATCGCCGACCAGGCTTGTGATATTCAACGTGAATGAGATCTGGTGTTTTATTTGGATGGAGCGTATGGTCCTGAAAACATGGAAGTTATTAAGAAGTGGGTTTTTTAGATTCTAAAGCAATTTTGTTGCAACATGGCGCTCAAAGTAATCCAGATTCTACATAATCAATGAAACAACATTTGTTCCAGTGAGTCTCACTGGATTTATGGAGCTTGATTCGTTCTTTGCATTTAGCATATGTTCTTTTGTTGTACTTTAATAATCATACGATGATGGATGCGAGGGTAAAGAGGGGTCCATATCATAGCATGATACTAGCTGCCCTTACTTTGCTCATATCCGTATTGTACATACAGTTAAAGGACATTTATTTCATTAACTTGCATCCATTAATGTACTTATTTATGTTGTTATTTTGTGTTAGTGAAGTTGTACCTGTGTTAGTGATGTGTGATAAATTCAAAAGTATTATTGCTGTTTCTAAATTGCTATATTTAGTTTTTTTTTAGTGTTATTTGAGTTCAATGATTGAATTTTTGAGGGTTTTTTTGCTGGATACTGATTTTTCAGTTTTTTTGATGAATGTGACTGGACAATTGCAAGTGAAAGTAAGTTGTAAATATTCGTTTTTTAAACAGTAGAGATCGGATATCTGGATAAATTGACAATTATAGTGGATCAAAATCCAGAGCTTGCGTCTAATTGTTTGAATGGGTAAGACATATATGGCGAAAGTCACACGGGTGACATGAAATGAATTGTGAAGATTTTATTTCATGGAGATTTGATTTATTGTATGTAGTAAGTTTGTTTGCTGTAGGATATTGCTTTACGATCTGTAATTAGGACTGATATACCATCTTGCTGTTTGGTCTATTTTGGTTATAAATAAAAATATACCGGCATCATCGTTTGGTGGCTTCAAGATCAAGAGCTATTGGTACATTTGTACATTACATAATGAAATAGCATGTATTACGTATCTCTTTTATTTCAAAATTTTATTTACACACGTATAAATTAGATAATTGACTTTGTGTAACCCGTGAAATTCACGGGTTCTTAAACTAGTAAATATATAATTCGTGTGCATATTCATGAATACCAAACTTGTTAACACGACACAACTAACACCACAATAAAAATTTAAAACATATCCCTAGCCTAATGTATTCATTAAAAATAATATCTGGTTTCTACTGGATAACACGACAAATATACAGTTTATATACAAAATTATTAACTTATATAGAAATATCTTAATTATTATAAATATAACGAGGCAGATACCGTAACGTGCACAACAAACCTTTACGGGTGCGATTTTAAAGTTCGTAATATTATAGAATAGAACATTGGAAACGTAAACCTTCCTCCTTGTTCTTGCTCTAATATTTGCATCTTCCATAACCTGACAAAATCAAAATTTAAAACATAATCAACAAAAATTGTTTAAAAGTATTCGTATTAACATAAATACGTAGTGAAAGCCCAGTGGTATGATGTTTGACCCTCATAAAAGTGATGTGGGTTTAAATCATTACAGTTGATATTTATAGGTTCCAAAAATAAAGAATTTGTAGTCAAAGATTCATACTTGGATTGCTCGGAGTTATGAATCCGGTTCCACGAAAGTCACAATCATACTCATGTCGTCCGGTGGCTTGGTAATACGCGTTCATGGCATAGGCAGCATGGGCATGGACCGAGTTGGGATAAAAGCATCTTCCTCCCTCGCGTATGGGCTGGCAGTCAAGCCCCAGCCCACATACATAGTCGATGTTCATCTGCAAAATCTTTTCACTAGCTCCGATTTTTGGAATACACCATGTTTTTCCTCCATTGGTTTTGGGTACTGGTGACTTCACCGGTACCCCTACCAGTACCCCTCTATCTGGGTTCCAATTTGTTGGCGTAGTTGATCCGCCCTATCATAATAAACTCATATAAAAACTTTAGCAAAAGTTATGTTACTTTTAAGTGATATATCAAATTATAAAAGTTATAAGCGCATTCGAAAACGTTACATTGTGTCTAAAGATGTCAACGTGATAGACGGGTGTCATATCGGGTTTGAAAAGCCCGAAGTTTCTCTCGGAAGTCGGGCCGGGCTTTAGATTTTCATTAAAGAGAGCAAAAATGTATGTTTCAAAGGTTTTATTGGGCATGAGTGGTGTGCCTAGCCCTGACATAACATGTTTGATCAGTTTTCCATTGAATTCACTAGCACTCTCTGTGTCAACGTGGGCCTGGCCCGGATCGCCTTTCGACGGCCACCCAGTCTCCGCGATAACGATTTCAACATCTTCAAAACCGAGCTGCTTCATAGCTGAATAAGTGGCATCTAGTTGAGCATCTAACATATTTGTGTATTTGTGGTCGGACATTTCGTCAAACACCCCCGAGTTGGGCCTAAACATGGCGTAGTCGAGTGTGTCACCCGAGTATCCGAAGAATGGGTAAGGATTAATCATGAACGGTGAACCCGTTGCTTGTAAAAACCCGAGCAATTGTTTGATCAAAGCTACATTCTCTTGTTTGAATCTCCCGGACGATGGTGGGCTTGAGGATGAGAGGATACCTAATGAATGTGGTGTCGAAACCTTAATCCTACGGTCAAGATCCTCTCCAACTAGAGCCACGTGGAGGGTCTGCATTGCTAGAACAAGGCGAGAGGCTATCGAGTGATCGGTGGTGGAAATGACTTCGTTTCCAACGAGAATACGAACTATGTTGGTGGCGGGAACGTGAGGTACGATGTTTGTTTTGACCCATTGTTGGGAGAACTTGAGGCTTGCTAGATGTGGGATTAAATTGTTTGGCACCGCGACAGTGATTTCGATTCCCGTGTGAGCAAAGGCTTGTAGGATTTCTTGGTTGGTGTCGTAAAGCTTGACACGGTTGATAATGGTGTTATCAAGGAGGAAATGCGCCACTTGTGAAGGCGGTGGTAAATTATCGGCCACTGTGCCATAGTTTACGCCAATGTTTCCTTCTACTACTCCTGGGATAGAGGAAAATGCTATATTTATTTTATGATATCAAATAAATACATACAAATTAATATTAAAATCTTATTATGAACAAAATAACATACTTAGGATGAGAAATGATATGAGAGCAAGTGTATAAATAAAGGTTTTCTCCATTTTGGGCAGATATAAATGGAAAGATGAATGAAGGAGTGGTTGGATTGATTTATTTATAAGTTTAAAGTAGATGCTTTTCTTTTGTATATCTGCAAAGTTTATTACTATGCAAACATCTTTTCATTTCTTAAATCAAACTTTATCTCCAACTATGGTATCTATTCTATGCTTTACCCTCATCTTTAAATCTTACACAAATTTCTTCCTCAATGGGTTTGTCATTTGTGTTTTTAACCTTTGATACACTGCTAGTGGCAGATCTAGTGTACAAGCAGGGGTAGCACGGGCTACCCCTCAACTTTGTCGGCGGAGTGTAAACTTAGTGCAAAAAAAAAAGTTCTCTTTGTTTCCGATACACCTAAGCAAATATTAGGATACCCATATGTCCATACTTCTTTTTTGGGATATCCCTGATCCGCCACTGTACACTGCAATACTGCGTATATGGACCACTTGATAACAAAGTAGTGAGTTCAACATTCGAACCGGATTAAAAAAAAAATCTAACAAAATCAAATTCGAATTCGGATAGACTAATCCGGTTTTCTAAGTTTGAACCGGATTGAGTTATATTCTAAGCATTGTGGTGGAACATAATGAAAACAATTTTTATATTTCTTTCATAATTAATAAAAAAACTGCTCTCCATTTTTGAACCAAGGAGTTCCACATGTATGTCTATCTCCAACAATATACAACAAAAAAATCACCCCAACTTATTTAACAAATACAAGACTATAGACTATAATGCCATAAATCTTCTAATTTCGACACCCGAGTTCAGCTCTTGAATCTTCACTGATAGTTTTATTTACACACAACTTTTGAAGGTCGATATACCCAATAATCGTGTCCTCGAACACTACGTCTTGCAGCTGAGCATCTTCAAACGTGGAACCCGATAGCACAGTGTTTTTAAATGAAGCTCCTTGAAGGTTAGCCTTCCCAAAGTTGACTCGATCAAGAACCGCATTTGTAAAGTCAGTACCTGCATTACCACAATATGCATATTAAGAAAAGGTTGACAGGTAATAAGGTGCCATTTAACCGGCCCCATTGGTCTCATCAGTTAGCATGGTATTGGTGGGGGCCCGTGAGTTTTATTATTATGTGGAAGAAAACGAGTGACAGGTGTTGGTTACCTTTAAAGCTAGCTCCAACAGCATACGCTTTGGACATAATAACCTCAGACATATCAGCACCATCAAATTTGGCATCAGACATAAGTGCTGCTGCTAAAGACTTCCCTTTGAGATTTGTTTTGTCATTAGTGTAATCACAAAAACGGAGATCGATTGCTTTATCATATACACCATTAGCTTGACCTATTGTGTTTCCAACAAATGCACGTGCACATCGGTGGGGGTCTGTGGACAAAGGAGGCAACCTCTGCAAATTGAGTATGGGATTAGGAATAACCGAATGAAAAGGGTGTTAAAAATCTAAGAGGGTGTTTTAATTTTGAGTTGTGGAACTAATTATCTTCCTAATCATCCTCCTAAAGGGCACTTGGCATAAAACCATGTGCAGTTGGCTGTAAACGAGTCAAGCCGAGTCAAGCCAACGTGGGGTCGAGCTCAAGCTTGAAATTAATTCAGGCGGCTAAACTCGGCTTGAGCTTTACATCGGAGTTAAACGAGCCTAAGAATGAGCCGAGCTATGGGCCGAGCCGAGCTTAGCTCGAGCTGGGTTCGGTTACAAAATGAGCCAGCTTGGTTCACGTCATCTCAAATTGAGTTTTTTTTAGCTAGTTTTTCTCGATCTTCTTTCATGCGAGCCGCGAGCTTTATGAACAGCTTGTGTGATTTTGTATTCAACCACATAGTCACTTTCAAAGCACATGTCCAAACACCACTGAACCCGATTTTGTCACTATAATCATAGAAAGTGAAAAACAGAACACTGTTTAGTCTTTAACAAGATAAGTTTGAACCTGATTAGCAGCAATTACTGGTGAAGTGGTAGTCAGAGCCAAGACAGCAAGAACGCCACATGCTACGTTCCTTAGTTCCTTGAACTGACATGAGGTTTCTTCAGAAGTGGAAACGGAAATATTTGTATTAGCTGCCACCAGATTTTAACCCACAAATTAGAGATTAATCTGTCACATAGTTGTTAATGACGAATAGCGATAAATAGCAGGTGGCTATTTTATAAATAGTGATGCACTAGAAAAAAATTTAAATTTCTTTTATATGTATATTATATCAAAATACCCTACATGCTAATTACATGCATATTTAACAAAAACCTAAAATCCAGCTATTTTATAGCTATATTTATATGAAAAAAACAAAAAATAAAGTAAAGTGTTGCTATTCTCGCTATCCATCGCTACAACTCTAATAGCGACACTAGACCTATGCGCTACGTAGCGCGCTATAGCGATAGCTATTGACAACTATGATTTGTCAACATACAATATTGGTCAAACACAAGCAATATTAAAAGCATTCAGTGTCAAACGCTGAAGTAAAGGTTCTTTTTGTTGTTGTTTTTTTGTTTTTTTTTTGTAAATCTTTAAGTTTTATACGTATCTCGAACTGCAAACTTGAATGTATCTGTCCTAGAGGTCTACCTGATTTTGTTGCCTAAAGTAGAAGCCAAGTTGGATACATACTGCAATATTATCTTTGCTGGAAAATATTAAATATCCATGGTAAGATCATCAAATTCAAGTCATCAGAACTCAACACAGTACTGATTAGGGCTAACAAATGATAATTCTGAATTCTGATATTAACAAATAATCTAGAAATGTTTTTTTTTTTTAAAAACTGTATGCCTGAAGTACAATGTCCCAAATTTCATGTCATGATAGAATCAAAAACAACAAATAGTATTACAAACTCAAATAACAGCACCATCAATGAATTTGTATTACAATGTTAAATACTCAAGTATCAACTAACAGCAGGAATTGACAGAATAGCATCAATTAACAATCCGATTTAGCTAGCTAGAAAACTACCAATGGGCAACAACACCTACGGGGACCAAATTGAGGCTAGAATAAAGAGAAAAACAAACCGGAGCAGGTGAGGCGGATCGACGGATGAATGTGAAAAGGAACGGAGACACGGCGGCGTTGCACGGCGGAGGAAAGTCCGGAAGAAGAAAGCTTATGCGGAAGAGGTAAGGAAAGGGTCGCCATTTCTGAACCTTCAAATGCTTTGAAGCGAGCTAATATCCATCCGTCCGGGATCTTCTGGATTATGCTCATATCTATTTATGACGTGGCATTTCACTTGATTTTCTTTCTTACAAAATAACATAATATATGTTTAACAACACTTAACAAAAACATAATATATGTTTAACAACATTTAACAAAAAAAAATCGGTGTCAAAATTTGGATTCAAAAGCTTATAAAATAAGTGTTTAGGTGTTGAGTATGTTAAACTTTTTGACTTTAAACTAAAGTAATCATTAAAACATATAGACTTGAAAAGTAATTTGCTCTAAATTAAAATGTATAAACAACCACATCAAAACTTTTGCTTCGTAACGAACAATTTCTATTCATCTTCTCTTCGAGCATAGTATTTTTGCTTTATCATTGTCTTAAGTCTTAATATAATATAAGTATTATGTTGCAATCGTCTTGAGTGTTTTGTGACAGAGGAGTTCTGATTCACTTGAGCATATATATTTCATAACGTGTGTATCCGTCGTTACCTGTAGTGCTATGGATCCAACCTTTGTTTTTACTTTTTTAGTGAGTGAGGTTTATTTCCAGTTCTATGTTATGGAGTTCTAGTGATGCTTAACCCATATATATTAAAGCATACACTATTGTAAGTTTGGTGATTACTAGCACAAGTATTGAGTTCACTACTCTGGTTCTTAGTCTCATACATAATTATAAAGTTGTGTCCTATGAGTTGAGTATTTGATTTCTCGTTACACATCATGAATACCTAATTTGTCAAAAATCACTCGTTGGGATGTCAACTTTCATTAATTATCATAATATAAATTCACTGTCCAAAAAATCGAAAATAAAAACCAACATTAAAGACTGTGAATTAATATATTATTCTACTACACAATACACAATGACATAAAAACATAAAAATATAATAAATAATTGTTTAGAGGTATGGTTCGGTAAACATGTATGCATGTTTCATATAACTAAGTTATATATCACCTAATACTGGTCCTGTCTCATACATATGAAAATTGGTAAAACTAATTTCATTCTAATTCCCATACTTGAATACCCTTCCTTGATATTTTGGGTTTCTTATCATATTTGGGTTCGTTTAGTATTTCTATGTACCTTATGGTACAAATTCCATTGAATTTTGTGTTCCAGTGTTTTACATCTTATTCTTTACACTTGTTTAGGTAATATTTTATAAAGAAGCAAAGATTTGAGAAAGTAATTTATAAAAATTAAAGCTTAGCTAGGAGCAACGCTCAGTCTATGTGTATTACATGTATATGGTCTCTTGTATATCCGCATATAGATATATACTTATCATAGGGTTATTTAAGAATCATTCCTACGTTTGGCATTTGTCCCAAACACTAGTATATCATCCGTATCAGGTTGGCTTATAGCGTTGCACTTAATTCTAGGACCTATAATCTACATTACTTTGGGTTTTCAACTACACTATGCACCATCTCTGTACTATGGCTTACAATTTCGGACACACACCTCATAAAATGACACGAAATGACATGTTCTTAACATGTTTCGTGTTTGGGCTTCACAGGTCTTGTGTCCAAACATGTTAAAGACCTATTAATATGTTAGCGGCATGTTTATAGTAATGGATGTTATGATTTGACTTTTTATAGATTTTTGTTCTAAATTTGCTAAGGATTATGTATTAGTTAAACTTTTATGAACTTTTGGCAATTTTTGTTTTGCTAAACAGGTTACTAAATATGTGATGTTTATTGTGTCCCTAAACAGGTTGTTTCGTGTTGACATGTTTCTAAACATGGTGTGTTCGTGTCTAATATCTCAAGTCTTTATGTCTTATCGTGTCATGTCTTACATGTTATGTCAGCCTTACTCTATAGCTTATTCTTCAACTTCAAAGCCATATTGCCATATGTTACATCTCAAAAGCCTTATGTTTTAAGTTCACACCCCATCCCCATCCATATCGACTTTCTCCATAATATCAAGGTTTTGGTGGTTGTGATAAAGGAGAAATAGTATTAGCAATATCTAGAGTGGTATATGAATAAATATTAAGGCTTTCTGTTTCCAAAGATTACCACAACCAACAAACACCGGCACCAAAAAATCGACGAACATTTTCAAAAAAATGTAAAAAAATGAGGCTTAGATCAGTAAGTGTATGCAAACAAAGACGATTTAAGCTGCCATGGCTGCATACTTCTCGGCAGAAATCAAAATATCCACCCGAAAATACCCCGCCAAGATGCGGCAGAAATAGTATTAGCAATATCTAGAGTGGTATATGAATAAATATTAAGGCTTTCTGTTTCCAAAGATTACCACAACCAACAAACACCGGCACCAAAAAATCGACGAACATTTTCAAAAAAATGTAAAAAAATGAGGCTTAGATCAGTAAGTGTATGCAAACAAAGACGATTTAAGCTGCCATGGCTGCATACTTCTCGGCAGAAATCAAAATATCCACCCGAAAATACCCCGCCAAGATGCGGCAAATTTCAACCATGACCAACTTCGTTAGACATTTTACAATAAATCATAAAAAAAAAATAACCAAACCAACAAACTCGGATCTAAAAGATCGTCATCGTCTTCATGGCTCAGCGCCGCCTCGGCTGCAATCGGAGTTACCACGCCAAGAAGCAGGACACCATCATCACCAGAAATAAGAAACCTTCATAAAAAGAAAGAACCAACTGATGGTACAAAATGCTAAGCACAAAATCACTGACTAACCCACAACTCATCAAACATAAGGCACAACAACCTCTTGCAACAAAAACTAACAAAGCACAACTTAAAACACCCATAAGCCTACATATGTTCCTAATCAGTAGTGTATAAATTCCCGGAGACAAAACCATCAACCACCCTGTTCAACTTTGTCGGATCTAATGATCCAACCATAAAATCAAACAATCAATCTCATGACGTCGTCATGAAGCATCTCCGGAAACAGAACTGGATTAGAAGCGTAACACAGTAGTATATAGTAGATAGAGAGAACAACCATCAACCACCTCGTTCAACTCTGTCGGATCTAACGATCCAACCATAAAATCAACCTCATGATTTCGTCACGAAGCATCGCCGGACACAGAAACAAATTTCAACCATAAAAGTACATCAGATGGTAGAGAGAGAAAAGAAAAGGTGTGGTGCAAGTTTCTAGAGAGAGAAAGATTATAATAGTAAATTGTATAGGAGAAAGGTAAATGATTTTGGCTGGGGTTTTATACCCAAAATAGTTACAAGTAACTAAATAAAAGGTACAACCCTGGATGCGTGAAACAGCACAAGTTACAACACTATAAGCCTAGAATGTTGAAAATTCTAGGTGAATATATAATAATTATTAACCTACATATACATATTCCCGGGGGATAGTTCTCTTCTATGATTAGTCAAAAGTGGGGGTGCCCCTTTGTCTTTTTTTTTTTTTAACTTAACATATAATATATATTTATATTTATAGTTATAGAAACATAAGGAATAGTGTCAAGCAGCTGTCTATCCCAGTTTAAAATTACGATTTTGTCTTCAGTTCAAAGTAACATTTTGGTTTTGCCCAAATTCAAAATAAAATTATTGTTTTGCCCATAGCTATGGTCCTGCTAAATTACGATTTTATTCCCAGTTTAAAATTACGATTTCGCTGACAGTTCAAAATAAAAAAATGTTTTGCCCCCAGCTCAAAATTTTGATTTTTCCGTCAGTTAAATATCACGATTTTGCCCCCGGTTCAAAATAGAATTATTGTTTTGCCCTCAGTTCAAAATATGATTTTGTCTCTATTTCAAAATTACGATTTTACCCAGTTCAATATTGCAATCTTGCCATCGTTTTTTTTGGCAAAACTATGGTAGTATTTTATTTTACTTGGTTGACTCATTGTAGTTTTTATTTGTGCTAAGCGGCTGACTAGGATTCGCTAACTAGTCCTGCCAAATTATTGTTTTTGCCCCAGCTCTAAATTACATACTAGCTGTTGTTGTTGTTGTTTGTTTGTTTTTTTTTTTGCAAAACTATGGTAGTGTTTTGTTTTAATTGTTTGACTTGATGTATCTTTTTTTGAGATTGTGTTATAAGTAGCATGTATAGGTAACCGAAATACTGACGTACACGTTATTAAACTAAGAAATATTTAGGTTAGCGCCCCGCAACGCGGACGGCGCATAACACTAGTTGTCAACGATTTTTTTTCTAAAATTACTTCTATTATTAATTTACATCACTTGTCAAAAAGAAAATTGACACCGATACTAATACCATTGAGACAAGCCTTTGTTATCACCATCAAAATTATTCGATTTTAAAATAGTCAAAATCATAATTAGTTGTGTGGTGAGTTACTCAAAACGGAGTCTTGAAAAAATCAAAATTTCAACGTGTCACATATAATCCCCAATATCCCTCTTCCCATCTTCTTCCTCTGAAACCCTAACCAAATTGAATCGGACCAGATCGTAAAACATGGAGAATTCAAGCATCATCTCCTACGAAAAGCTCGAAGGACTCGCTAATTGGGTGGGCAGCAACGTGGCGTCGGCGTTCTTCGCATCTCTCGATCGCTTCTCCTGCGTCAACATTACCACCTCCGATTCCGACGACGAGATCGAAAACGAAGAAGAAGCTAAAGATCACCCCCTCATTCTATCAAATCTCCCTGCATCCGATAGTTCCGCACACACTACCACCTCCGTCGAGGCTCTCCCCGTGTAATTCGTCTCCTTTGAAAAACAAAAAGTACGTGTTTGTGGTTTTTGTTGATTGAATGTTTCGTATAATCGAGTTGGTGTCATGTTATTGTGTGTGAATTTTGTTCATCTTATGCCTATGTGAATTTGTTTGTGTTGTTAACTATTTCAATTTGATCTTACTTACTTACTTACACAAAGTCTAGGGTTTTTAAGGATATTTAAATATGAAATTGAGCCAAAGTTATAAGTTATAACTACTTCTGGACATGATTAAACTGATGGTCTGTTATGTATATTTCATGAACATTTTATTGATATCAGACGGTTATAAGGTAGCGCATAGTTTAGAAATGATCGGACCCGTCCATCCCAGCCTGCTGTGACTATTATACGAGCGTTGGTTATAAGGTTTTAAGAATTTGTATCTAGATTTACGTAATGAGCTAGAAGATGGAAGCGTCAGGTTCCCCTCTAGATTAGGTCTCGGGAATCTTGTTCTACTGGTTATTAACAGGGTAGTGGTGAAGCTATGAGTTTTCCCTAACGGGTTCTGATGGTCACAAAAAAAGGTTGACAGATGAATAAGCTTTTGTGGTTTTGTTGTTATGTGGAAGAAAAGGGGTGAAAGGTGTTAGTTATATCTGAAGCTAGCTTCAATGGCATATGCTTAGCACATAACAACCTTAACATATCGGTGCATAAAATTTGGCATCAGACATAACTGCAGCTGCTAAAGACTTCCTTTTAAGGTTTGTTTATCCAACAAACGCACGTGCACATCGGTCAGGGTCTGTGGACAAAGGAGGAAACCTCTGCAAGTTGAGTATTTGTTAATGTCTAAGAGGCCAAGATGGTGTTTTAATTTCAGTTTTGGAACTAGTTATCATCCTCTAAATAGGTGCATGGATTACTGACCGGTGTCAAATAGGTGATGATTAGGAAAATAATCACAAAAAGGTTAGCATTGCTCGTTCTCGAAACCCGTTCTATGAATTTGCAGCCAATTATGTGATATTGTATCTAACCACCTAGTCACTTTCAAAGCACACATACAAACACCACTGAACCTGATTTTGTTGCTATGATTATAGAAAGTAAAAAACGGTACGTTGTTTAGTTCTTAAGATGATGAATATAGATTAGTTTGAACCTGATCAGCAGCAATGACTGGTGAAGTGGTAGTCAGAGTCAAGACAGCAAGATCGCCACACGCTACATTCGTTAGTTCCTTTAACTGACATGAGCAGTAAATCAGTAATAGAGGTCATAAGGCATAAACTTGAGAATCTTTGCATGATTTTGTTGCCTAGAGTAGAAGCCAGGTTGGATGCATATTACACTGTTATCTTTGCAGAAAAAATTTACTTGTAAGATCATCAAATTGTTGCTTGCTGTTATGAGTCATTGCAACTCAACACAGTACTGATTTGGGCTAACAAGATTCTTATATAAAATGATGCAACATTTCATGTTTGTTGGGCTAACAAGATTCTTATATAAAATGATGCAACATTTCATGTTTGCACACCTGAACTCAAATAACTATCATTAGGTCCCAGATATTACATGGCTCAATCTAAATCTATTTTCATTCGGTTTTAATACACGTTCATACATACGCAACAGTACTTTATATAACCGTGTTCCAGCTACAGTCTGATTTCAGTTTCTAATCTAAACTTAGTTAGCTAACTCCAAAAATAAGTTTCTAGAAAAAGTAATAAATACAAAGTAAACAATACCAATAAGAACACCCCAATTACCAGTAGATGTGACACCACTCTCCTGCCTCACTTGCTCCTCTCACAACCATTCTCTCTTCTAATGAATAGCCTCAAAACATTCTCTCTCTTCCCCGCTCACAAAACTCGTTTGAGACACTAGAACACCCGTCTTTCCTCTCTCTTCCGTCTCACTCTTTTCCCTAAAGAAACACTGCAAAACACCCCTCTTTGGGATGCTGTTATAATGCAACAATTTTAACATGTTACCACTATGTTGTAAAATGTTTGATGATGAAACTTCCAGACAATATGGAACACTGTTATTTTTATCATGAGAAACGTTCCGTGACCTGATTTAACATCAAATTAACTATTTGATAACAAGTAGGTAGAAAACGCAAAGTAACAGAGTTAATGTTTGCGTTGAATGTCTACTTGTTGTTGGTGTATAACTATGTTAAGCGAATATACATGGTTTTTATAACCCCTAAAACAAATAAATACAAACTTAAATCTATTGTAGTGCACTTCGATAAGTTTTCCAAGAAAAGCTATTTTAGGGGAGTTATGGCTTAAGTGAATACTGTGCCTATGATACCCGAGTTGATCAAATGTATTGTATGCCCATTGTAGGATATACAAAAATGTAGAAGGGGCCATATATTTACGGTTGCCTACTATAAATAATCAAAACAATTGATTATAAATTAAAAACAACCTAATCACCCCCTATCCACCCACCCACACCGACACCAAGTTTCTTACAACATATATTGCAACAATAGTTGACATTAATGGTGTTTACTGTATAAATATGTCATCCAAGGATGTCCTTGTTGCTCCAATCAAGTTAATGTCGCTCGCATGTGCCTAGTCTTGCTAAAGTGGTGTAATATTTAATACTCTCGGTTGGCACCACTGCAATCATCTTGCACCTTGTCTCATGTCATATAAGGCCATGGTCCGCATATGTATCCAATTGATACAAATATCACTTTGTCAAGAGTTGAATTGTCTACTAGGGTTGCATGTCTTTGGTTGATGGCTTATTTGATCCGGAGATCTAGATTATCAAGGGGTTCTTTGGATTTTATTTAAAGGGTTGGAGTTTTGTCTGTGTGTTTAGGCTGTCCAAACATTATGCGTAACGTCAGCTGAGTTTTCCTTATGGTGTGCCTAATTTCAAGCATTATAGTCCGATTCAGACGTACTTACGTAGTTACATATCACATTTCGTTACTGATGACGTGGGTAGCTCAAGCTCAATAAAATGACTAGAATGCAATATAGCTTAAAGGGTTGAAAGGTTAAAAGGTTCAGATAAGACAACTGTCGTAAAAAGCAAAAAGAATGAGAACAATACTTGGTCACATCAACACTTTACGTGTGAACTCTCCTGCACACCCGCAACAGAAGCATGTGAGAGAGCACACTCTTTTACCCGCAGGACCAAACACTTCAACCTACCAAAAAGGGCAAGTCCTTCAATGCATCCAAGGATCACTTGTCAAAGGTTTCTTCTTATAGAGAATCCCTTCCCTATAAATCGCAGCCTCTTGTCATTCGGAAGATCCATTTGATCAACTCAGATCACTCTTGATATATGATCTTACTTCTCCTTTCTACGACTTGCTTTATGCTTGTTCTATTCTTCACTTAGTACAACACCATCTCACTTGATACTAACATTCTGGGTTGTTCACTCTTCAATCCAGAATCCAAAAGTGAACAATAACAAAAGTGATCTCTCTCCACGTGCTGCAAATGTGGGGGGACCCCACGACCTGCGTTAGGCAAACCGTGACTCTTGAACCCTTTTGCCTAACCAGTCTGTCTACTATCCTTGGTCTCGTCTTGTAGCAACAAGTTGGCGCGTACCGTGGGGCTACGCCGCTTACTTTTCTAAACAGACCAGTAGTGTAGCTCCATCAAGTTCATCATGTCTAAAAGCGAGTCTCCCGGTGAGGTGAACCAAGTACCTCTTACTTCAACACCTGTTGCTGGTCAAACATCACCAGCTACATCTACTCCGTTTTCTACCCCGGGAGGCACTCTAACGGGAACTACGTTCCCGGAGTTCTTTCAAACACCAACTCCCTCTCAGGGGCTCCTTTCCTCAGATCGGTGCTGCAAATACATTGGAGGGTGTCGATTTGACACCGGAGGGAGTAGCAAGGAATTTCTTACAGTTGAGATCCATTCTCAACCAACACGTGAGCCGGGAAAGGGAAAACGGGGTAAAGATAAGACTAGACTACGATGAGTCTGAGCCCTCGTTGTCACCTGGTCCTTCACCTCTTCCTTTCAACAGCTCACGTCCAAGTATATCTCGCTTTGAAGCTGGTCCTGGTGTGGCAAACCAGCCACTCAACCCAAGCCCTTGTGCTTTTGGGAGGCCGAGTCCAACCGCTTTTCCATTATTTACCTCCCAAGCCGCTGCAACCAGCACACCTATCGGGCATGAAACCACTCTTGACCAGTTGTGGCAGTCACCAGCTTCAAGTGTTCCCCCTCCCGTTGCCACCTCGTGGGAACAGGCCACGGCTACCTTGCCTTTGGCTCGAGGTGTGGTCATGAGCACATCCATGGGAATGCCTTATACAGCACCACCGGAAAGCCTTCAAGGCTTTAACCTCATGCCTCAGTTGATGACACAGATGATGGCATAGTTTCCTTGGCAGCACTTCATCAATCAAGTGCTATCCACTCACCAAGGAACCTCAAATGGTAATTCGGCCTTGAAAGTAGAGGAAGATCTTGCTAAACCTTACAAGCCCAGCAATTTGTCCTGTTTTCTCAACAAATCACTGACTATGATTTTCATACCCGGATTAAGATGCCATCCCATATAAGAACATATGACAGAACTGAAGATCCAGAAGACCACATCCAAATCTTTACTAGAGTAGCCAGGATTGAATGGTCCAATGCTGAATGCTGCCTCATGTTTATGCAAACCCTTGCAGGGTCTGCCAAGTATGGTTCAACGACTTACCTGACAAAAGCATTCGAACCTTTGATGATCTAAGCAAAGGTTTCCTGGCCAACTTTTCACAAGAACGGAGGTACGTCAAAGATGCTACAATGATTTTCCAAATAAAGCAAAGAGATGACGAAAGTCTCAGGGAATTCATCGAGAGATACAAAAAGGAAGAGTTAACCTAAGTGGGTGTTGATGAAAAAATGAGGGTGGCAGGGTTCATGAATGCCATCACCTCCAAGTACCTCACAAGAGACTTTAATAAATGCATACCCAAAACCCTTGAGGAAGCCCTCGAAAGAGCTGAAGCTCACATTCGAGGAGAGGAAGTTCTTGACATTAAAGAGCAAAGGAAAAGAGCTCCTAGTTGGCGAAGCAAGAGTCCCAACAGGAAAAGGGGGAACTTTGGTTCCTATGACAAACGATCTAGAGGACCAAATCCAAGAAGGCCTGAAGGCAAGAACCCTCCAAGCAGGGAGAAGACTGTAAACTTTACAGTCTTAACAAAAACCCCTCAAGAAATCCTGGCCACTGAATAAGTAAAACATAACTTCCGACCTCATCGACCTTTACCCAAAAGCAAGAGAAACGAAAACTCCACTCAATACTATGAGTTTCATGAAGAGAAAGGCCACCATACGAACGATTGCTTTCAACTAAAGAAAAGAATTGAGGAGGCTGTCAAGTCTAGGGAACTAGCCCACTTGGTGAAAGGGGTAAGGGATAAGATGGCTAAAGGAAAGAGCAAAGAAGTAAAAATGGCGGATTTTGATGGAAAAGCTTCCTACAAGAGACCACGTTTGGAGGTTTGGGAACGACAATGCGTCTGCTTCCCACCACCGATAGGGGACTTGCTGCCTAACCTTTTGGTAGTAGAAGCTATGCTGGGAACCATCAAAACACATAAGGCCTACATTGATATTGGAGCAGCAACAAAAATTATGTTTGAAAAGTGCTTCAACCGTCTGAAAATCCTCTTATAAAAGGTTATCGCTTGACATATCCATTAATGCCTATTGGGCCAACAAACGTTTGATGCTGTTTCAGTGAAGGAAAGAAAGAGAAGAACCAATACCACTCTTTCTCTTGAGGTGAAAATTCCTCCAAATACAAGTTATCATAGCTACGCCAGCAAAAGTAGTTTGGAAATGGCGCGTTTCAGTGCAAGGCACCTGAAGTTCCCTACCGAAAGAGATAGCACTCTTCAATCAACACGGAATCTTTCATTGTGTGAAGGAGAAATAAGAACGAGAATGAAAGGATGGATCATTAAGCCGAAATATCCTCACAAAAGATTAGGGTAAATACCAACTTTACTAGAAACCTCTCTTATCCAAGAAGCTTACTCCACATAACATGGACATCTTTGCATGTGTCCGAAGACTGACCGAAATCCTCGAAGTATTCCCGAGCATGAGCTCAAATCCATGATGTAAACCTCTCCACAAAAGAGGACTTAGCCCAGATGAAGCCTTGCAACTGTAAGAAAGTGAAGATTGTTCAAGCCAGAATCTCGATAAGTAAGTATCATTCTTGGATACCACCGGTGATGGTTCGCAAACCTGATGGGTCTTGGATGATGTGTATTGACTTCAAAGATTTAAACAAAGTGTGCCCAAAGGATTGCTATCCTTTACCAGAAATCGACCTAAAGGTTGATTCGCTTACAGGCTTCCCCTTCAAGTGCTTCCTGGACGCTTATAAATGTTACCACCAAATTCAGATGAAGAAAGAAGATTAAAACAAAGCTGCGTTCCATATCGACAAAGGTATCTTTTGTTGCCTTTTGGCTTAAAGAATGCACGGTCAACCTATCAACGTTTGATAGACAAAGCATTTACCGGGAAATAGGCAGAAATATGAAAGCTTACGTTGATGATTTGGTGATCAAGAACAAAACCGAAAGTCAAATGCTAGATGACATACAAGAAACTTTCCGGAACCTAAGAAAGATTAAAATGCAACTTAATCCGGTCAAGTGCTCATTCAGTTTCGAAGAAGGGAAATTCTTGGGGCACATTATTGGAAAGCAGAGCATAAAGGCTAATCCTAATAAGGTTAAAGCCATCCTTGATACAAAATCCCCACAGAGCAAGAAAGAAGTTGAAAGTTTGAACGGAAAGCTTGCAGCCTTGAAGCGTTTCACGTCCAAACTAGCAGAGAAGTCCCCGACTTTCTTCAAAACCCTTCAAGGGTGCACTAATAAGAAAGACTTCCGATGGACAGAAGATGTAGAAGAAGCCTTCAACCAAATGAAGCAGCACTTGGCCTCACTCCCAGACATTGCTGCTACGGAAACATGGGAACTAATCTCTGTCTATCTCTCAATTGCTGAGGAAGCCATCAGTGCAGTCCTGACCATTGAGCGAAACAAGGCTCAGGTACCAGTTTACTTCTTTAGGAAAACTCTAAAACTGGCAGAGACCAAGTATCCCTCATTGGAAAAACTTGCTCTAGCCCTGGTGAAAACAGCCAGAAGGCTTCGAAGGTACTTTCAAGCACACCCAATACAGGTGGTTACTGACCAACCCATCAAAAGTGTGCTTGAAAGACCTGAAACTTACGGGCGATTAGCCAAATGGGCAGTGAAATTAGGTGAACACAATATTACCTACATTCCAAGAAAGGCTGTTAAAGCCCAAATTTGGCTGATTTCATTTTGGAAATTCCAAAGGAAACAACAACGGAAGTTAACACTACCATAACAGAACCATCTGACCTGATACCTGGCAGTTTTTAACGATGGTGCTTCCAGCCTTGAAGGGTCAGGGGCTGGGCTAGTCCTAATCAACCCGAAAGAATTAGAATTTACATACGCTCTCCGGCTTGAATTTCAGACAATTAATAACTCGGCCGAGTATGAAGCACTCATTGCTGGCCAAAAGAATGGATGTTGAAAAGCTTAAAGTCTTCACAAACTCGTTGCTTGTCTCGAATTAAGTGAATGACAGCTACATAGCCAAGGATCCTAACGTGAAGTGGTACAGGGAAAAGGCAAAGGAGCTCATGAGTACATTCTAATCATGTACCGTCAAACAAGTCCCAAGGTCACAAAACAAGAAGGCGGATGCATTGAGCAAACTTGCTTCCCTCACATTTGCTCATCTCACCAAAAAAGTGTTAGTTGGGGTATTGAAAACACCATCCATTCAAGAACTCGAAGTACAAGATATAATCACCAAGGAAGGGCCAAACTGGATGACCCCTTTGATCAAATTCGTAAGAAACGGTGAGTTATTGGATGATTAAACAGAGGATGAAAGGGTTCGTATCAAGTGCAGGCAGTATGTGCTACAAGGAGAAATCCTTTATAAAAAGGGTTACCTTGCACCACTACTCCGACGCGTCGGCCCAGAACAAAGCCAGTATTTGATCAAGGAGGATCACGAAGGAATATATGGGGTTCATTATGGCCCAAGTCGGTGGTTTCATAATTAATGAACCTTGGATACTTCTGGCCTTCCATGAATCGAGACACTTCTGAACAACTACGAAAATATGAGGCTTGTCAATTGCATGCTCCAGTACCCAAAGGCCCTAAGCATTATCTTGTTCCTATATCCTCGGCATGTCCTTTTCACAAATGGGGCATGGACATTGTTGGTCCGTTCCCACCAGCCAAAGGAGGAGTCAAGTTTTTATTAGTAGCCATTGGTTACCTCACCAAGTGGCCAGAAGTAGAACCATTGGCAAAAATCTCAGGGAAATAAGTCATTGATTTCGTATGGGAAAGCATAATCTGCCGTTTTGGGCTCCTGGGGTACTAGTCACAGACAATGGAAAACAGTTTGCCGAGAAGCCTTTTAGCTCCTTGTGCAAAGAGTTCATGATAACTCAGGTATTCAGCTCGGTTGCTTATCTATAGTCCAACGGCCAGGTCGAAAGAGGGGAGCTATGTACTCACTTGTGATTGCGAAGTAAATCTTGGATCAAATGATATATCAAAGCTTCAAAAGATCAAAGATTCAAGCGTGTCCTAGAATCGGATAACTATGTATATATCGGGACTTAATCGGCGGATCGGATAGAATGAGGTCTTGTAAACCAAATGAGTGTTGGAACTTATATGAAATGGTTTATCAACGTTAATGGAAAAAATTCTTAAGTGCTTTTGACCGTTATGACTTGTTAAGGTAGTTTACGCTACTTTAACGGTTCATTTGTGTAAATATGTGTTTGGATGGTTAGATATGTGTTATAATAAGTCTTATATGCCAAAATTAGTTTAATATTGTTATAACATCTGTGTATATGACAAAACATTGGCATTTTGGTCATTTATAAAGGCATAATAGGCGACTTAACATAATACTAACTAAACATGTGTTTGGTCGGATCCGAAGATCCACCAAACGGGTCGGATTCGAAAGTTAAAGCGGTGGTCAAGCCCGCTCGACTTACGACCCTAAATAAGCACTAGACTAAAAGTGACGAGTTAGACATGTCAAAACATGTCTAACTAAGTTATAAAAATGTTTGGTATCAAAACTTAGTGTTTTTGATACCCGAAAATAGTTCCGTCGCAAAATGCACATAATGTGCATTTTGACCGAAACTTTGAACTCGCCACTTCGACTAGTAAACGTGGTAATCAGTAGGCGTGATCGCTACGAATCATAACCTTCGTGATTACGATCACGTTGCAAAGTTCATTTGAACTTTGTCTTGACCAATTAATGGTCAAAGCCGAAAGTCAAACACTTGTTTGACTTTTAAGCTTGAAATAGCTAAAAAAATAACTAAACAAGACTAGGAAGAACACTTACTTGTGTTCCAGGATGAAGAAAACTTAGTTAGGAAGCCTCCAACAAAGTGGTAGCCTCCAAGTAAAGCAGATGAGAAGAAAGAAGAAGGAATGAGCAAGTTGGAATGGCAAAAATGCTTGCTATTTATAGTATTTCAAGTCCCACAACATCATCACAAGTGTCCCTTGATGTGTCATGATCATAGGAGGGTCCTAACACATGTCCAAAGCAGAAACAAAGGTGGAAATTCGAATGCTTGGTGTCCAAGGGAGTGAACAAGAAGCTGCCAACAAAACAACTGTTCTGGCACCTGGATGCGGATGGTATGGTCTTATGGATGTGGTCGCATCCACCCTTGCTGGCACCAAGTTACAAAAATTGGTCGAACAGGCCCTTGCACTCGTTTCATCACGTTTTGGCAATTCTAACACCCGTTAACCTGATCTTTAAGCTTTATAAGGACGATAGAGCTTAGAGAACTTGAAATAAAAAATGTCTCGGGTGTCGGTTCGTTCAGTTGTACGGTTGCGTTTTTCGCTTAATTACGACGAACGCTTTAATTAATGCGTAAAGACCGTAATTGCGTAACAAATGATATTTTTGCATTCCAATAACTAAAATACAAGATTTTAATGATCACAAAAATTTTGGATGTACGTACATGTTCCGTATTAAGAAATACGCGAATCAGCATAGTTTCGCAGAATTTGCAAAATAGCCCCTGATGTTGCATAAGCATGTTTTTGCCATACCGAACCCTCCAAAACTTATTTCTAAGTTATTAAAGGTTATTTAAGATATGTTAAGCGCGTGTCATTGTTCGAAGTGCACGCGTTAAACTGATTACGTTTGCGTAACAGTTTGCGATTTCACTTCCAGAAATCGTTCGAGAGTTTATTATCGTGTAATGATTGAATTTGTGCAATGTCATGATAAATAAATGAATCTCAGAAATAAAACACAAATTTTCATTGATTGATAATTCGTTTGAAATCATTATATGATCGAATCACCACAAATGTCACAGTCTCACCTACTTTAGGAAACTTCGTCACGAAATTTAATTAGAGGAAACTTGTGGAAATAGATGTGGGTATTTCGCATTCATTTGATCCTCTCGTTCCCAAGTAAATTCTGGACCACGTTTGGATTCCCAGCGAATTTTAACTATTGGTATACGTCTTCGTTTAAGTTTCTTGACTTCACGGTCCATAATCTCCACTGTTTCTCGACAAAGTGCATTGTGTCATCAATGTGAATTTCGTCGAGGGGGATGTGATGATTTGCGTCGGCTAACACTTTTTTAGATTGGACACGTGGAATGTTGGGTGAACGTTCCCAAGTTCAGGAGGTAGCTCAAGTCGGTAGGCCACCTTTCCGATTCTCTTAACGATCTTGAATGGTTCAACGTATCGTGGTGCAAGTTTTCATTTCTTTCCAAATCTGACCACTCCTTTCCAAGGGGATACCTTGAGTAGGACATGATCACCGACTTAGAATTTCAAGGGCTTGCGTCGCTTGTCCGCATAACCCTTGTGACGGCTTCTAGCTGTCAGAAGGTTATGCGTATTTTCTTGACTTTGTCTGTTGTGTCATAAATAAGTTCAGGTCCAAGTAAACTGAGACACTCCAACTTCATTCCAACAGACAGGTGAACGACATTTTCGACCGTATAGAGCTTCGAAAGGCGCCATATCGATGCTGGCGTGATAACTATTGTTGTAGGAAAATTCGATCAACGGTAGATGCGAATCCCAACTACCACCAAAGTCGATCACACATGCTATAAGCATATCTCCAATGATTGAATCATTCTTTCAGTTTTTCCATCCATTTGAGGATGATAAGTAGTGCTCAAATTGAGTTTGGTTCCCATAGCAGTTTGCATGGTCTTCTAAAAGTGAGATGAGAACCTAGCATCTCTGTCAGATATGATGTCCAAAGGAACACCATGACGAGATACAATCTCATCGACATAAATTTTCGTGAGTTTGTCAGTAGAGTAATTCTCACGAATCGCCAAAAAGTGTGCTGACTTGGTTAGACGATCGATGACCACCCAAATAGCATCATGACCTCTAGATGTGCACGGTAGTTTAGTAATGAGATCCATCGCAATGTTCTTCCATTTCCATACCTGTATTTCTGGTTGTTCAAGCAAACCAGATGGACGTTGATGTTCAGAATTGACTTTAAGACAAGTTAGGCATTTCGACATATACAAGGTAATATCCGTTTTCATACCCAGCCACCAATACTGGGTACGAAGATCCTTGTACATTTTGTCTGCACCAGGATGGATTGAATAACAGACTTATGAGCTTCGTCCATCAATAAAGTACGGAGATTGTCTTGACTTGGAACCCACAAACGGTTCAAATAATAGAGTAACCCATTGTCTTTCGTTTCGAGTTGAAGTTCGAGATTTTGAGGTAGCTCATTTTTCAACAAGCTTTGGTTCACACATGTACGTTGTGGTTGTAGGATACATGTCTGGATATCAGATTGAATTCGAACACAATGAAGTTTGACACGTTCCTTACGACTAAGCGCATCGGTCACAACATTCGCCTTACCATGATGGTAGCGAATTTCGCAATCGTAGTCGTTTAAAAGTTCGACCCAGGTCGTTGTCTCATGTTCACTCCTTTTGATTGAATATGTGTTGGAGACTTTTGTGGTCCGTGAAAACCACGCATTTCGTACCATAAAGATAATGTCTCCAAATTTTGAGAGCAAAAACTATGACACCCAACTCAAGATCATGAGTTGTGTAGTTCTTCTCGTGAGTTTTCATTTGTCTTGACGCGTAGGCTATGACTTTATCTCGTTGCATGAGGACACAACCAAGGCCTAGATTCGATGCGTCACAATAGACAACAAAATCATCGTTGCCATCAGGTAAGGATAAGATAGGAGCATCACATAGTTTTTGTTTCAATGTCTGAAAAGCTTCCTCTTGTTTGGGTCCCCACTCAAAAGGCTTATTCTTCTGAGTTAAAGCAGTGAGAGGAACCGCGATTTTTGAGAAGTTCACAATAAATTTCGACGGTAATATCCAGCAAGACCAAGAAAGAGCGAACTTCTATGGGAGTAGTGGGCGTGTTCCAATATTTAATCGCAGTGATTTTGGAAGGATCCACATGTATACCTTGCTTATTGACTATGTGTCCCAAGAATTGAACTTCTTTTAGCCAAAACTCGCACTTGGAGAATTTGGCATAAAGTTGTTCTTTCTTTAGTAGTTCCATTGTTAGTCGAAGATGTTGTTCGTGTTCGTCTCGAGACTTGGAATAAATGAGAATGTCTTTGATGAAAACAATGATGAACTTGTCCAAATAAGGTTTACAAACCCGATTTATCAAGTCCATGAAAACAGCTGGTGCATTTTTCAAACCGAAAGGCATGACAGTAAACTCGTAGTGACCATATCGTGTGCGGAAAGCAGTTTTGGGAATATCTTCCTCGAGTACACGAAGCTGATGATACCCAGAACGCAGATCGATCTTGGAGAAGCATGTAGCACCTTGTAGTTGATCAAAAAGATCATCAATACGAGGTAGGGGATATCGATTCTTGATCGTGAGTTTGTTGAGCTCACGATAATCGATACACATCCGGAAGGACCCATCCTTCTTTTTTCACAAATAGGCAGGAGCGCCCCAAGGTGAATAGATCGGACGAATGAATCCTTTGTCAGATAGTTCTTGAAGCTGTTTCGATAACTCTTGCATCTTAGACGGTGCAAGACGGTAAGGAGATTTAGCAATCGGGTTGGCACCAGGTACAAGATCAATACGAAACTCAACTTGACGGTGCAGGGGGTAAACGAGGTATATATTCAGGGAATACCTCAGGATAATCCCGAACAACAGGGATATCTTGAATACTTTTACCCTTGCCTCTCTTCTCCATGATATGTGCTAAGAAAGCTATATAATTCTTTCATAGGTATTTCTGGGCTTGGATACATTTCATGAGTTTTAGATTATTAGCGGTTTTTCTCCACGAACTTCTAAGATTTCACCAGAGGGAAGAGGTAGTCGAACTATCTTGTCAAAACAAATAACTTCGACATGGTGTTTGTTAACCAATCCATTCCAATAATGATGTTCGAAACTCCTAAGTTGCATTGGCGTGAGGTCAATGGGAAAAAGGTGGTTATTGAGGTTCAATTGGCAATCACGAATTACAGAATCAAGTTTAAGAGGTTCGCCAGTAGCTATTTCAACTGTCAAGGGCTTTCCTAGTTTAGTTCTTGGCATTGAAAGTAGAGGTTCGAAAACTAGGGACACAAAACTTCTATCGGCACCCGAATCGAAAAGAATAGAAGCAGGATAATTGTTGACAAGGAACGTACCGTTAACAACTTCATTATCAGCACGAGCCTCATTGGCGTTGATGTTAAATGCTCGTCCACGGGCGGGATTGGCATTTGCTAGCCTCGGGCAGTTGTTTCTATAGTGACCCATCTCGCCACAGTTACAACAAGAACCAGGTGGGAATGGAGGTCTAACAGGGTTGGCTTGAGGTTGAACGGGGTTTGAACAGCTGGATTCGGAACATATCGACAAATGTTGGCCAAATGGCCAAGTTTTTCCACAGTCCGTACATTAACGACATGGCATATGAACTTGGTGGTGATCATTGCACCGATTGCACAATGGTGCAGTACCAGCGTACGGTTTCCTCGTAGGACGCTGAGCTGGTTGGTAGGGAGCAGCTTGAGCAGGTTGTGCAGTAACAACAAAGTTTTGAGAAGCTTACGCTTCCTCGATCTCTTGGAAGGCTCGGCTTTGTTTCCCTTTTGTTTCTCTTGAGTGGTTTTGTTAGTCTGTTTCTTGTTACCCTTGCGGTGAAGTTTACCCTTTCTGACCTGAGAATCAACCAGAGTAGCAGCCAATTCAATGGCTTGACGAACAGTAGAAGGGTGACTTCCAGTAACAATGTCCTAAGACCAATAATGTATTTCTCGATTGCTTTATCCAAAGGCACCATCATCTTCAGGCACAACAGACTTAACTCTTCGTATCTATCGGTATAAGCACGATTCTCGCCACTATCTTGCTTGAGATCATGGAATTCGTTTTCGAGCGCCCTCTGTTCGTGATGAGGACAAAATTCCTTCATCATTAGAGCCCTAAGCTCTTCCCAAGTTTGAGCTAAGGCCACTTCGGCACCTTTATCTCTCATTATACCATTCCACCACGTAAGAGCTCTTTTCTTGAATACACTCGATGCGAACTCAACTTTTCGCTCATTTGGACATTGAAAAATCAGAACATGCTTTCAAATACTTTCAAACCATTTCAGAAGCCCAGTGGCTCCCTCAGAGCCAGTAATGAAAGTGGTTTAGCCGAACAAAATTGTTTATAGTTGCACGGAGCTGGTGCATTGTTATTGTTATTGTTGTTGTTGTTCGCTTGATTTAGTTGGGTCACTATATTCGGGAGTATGACAACAATTTGTTGAGTGATAATGGCTGCCATTTCGGCATCCTGAGTTGCATTACGTCGAGGAGGCATTCTAAAAGAAAATACGAAGGAATATATGTGAGATTGACATTTGATAAACAAAAGAGACATTGAAAATATCGACGAAACATAAGGATTGCGGTCATTCGTTCGTTTCTCAAAACAAACAAACGACGCACGTTGACTAATCAAAGTAAATGGGTCTTTATAATGTATCGCGAAGACACGATTTAGCCTATAAGTGGACACTAACCCCAAGAGTTCCCAGGTAAGAGTGACTGGTCCGATTAAGTGGATTTGTACAAACACTCTAGCCTTAGACAGAAAACTCGGGGTACAGGCACCCACCCTTCCAGATTGCATGTGTTCACATTAATTATACCCAAACTTTGACGAGATTTGGAAACTTTTAATATTTAGAGTTGAAAACGATTCATTTAAGAATAGATGTTTTCTTGTAAAAAGTTTTCGAAAAATTTTGTAACTTTTGTGTTGTTTTTGGTAATCACCTAAGGATAGGTGATGGTATCGTGTTTTAAATCTAAACACAAGTAAACTTGAGTTAGGGTCCTAGGAAGGTTATAGTCTAGGTCAATGCATTACTAATAACCTAATTCCCTATAACCATGATCTCTGATACCAATCTGTAACACCCCGACCGCGTAAAACAACAAACTGCGGCGAAATGTCAGGGAGTCACGTTACAAGATTGTCTCAACAACACATGGTACTTGAAGTTTCGTTTTATTGAATTATAAATAAGATTACGTTGTCTTGAGATAACAGAAACAAAACATAAATAAATTGTCATTCTTGTTTTATAGTCACTAAGGCCCGTATAGTCCCATGTGATCCTTGCATTGTAAACCATCGCACCTAAGCTCCTCAAACATATGTGAAAACGAGTCAGCAAAAATATGCCGGCGAGTACATAGGTTTCGTGAGTTTGTCAAATTCATGGCCTCGTATATGTATTGCAATACCTCGTCGAACCACTAAGTAGTTAATTGAAAACCTTGTATCAAAAAATGTATGGTATTGCAATAATAATTAACTAACTTAAAACAAGTTAATTATAGTTTATAAAAGACTTGTAGCCATGAATCTTGACCAAAACATTTCTTTTGTAAAACCGAATAATAAATCGATTTAAAAGAGAACTTCATATGGTTTATATCTTTAATTAAAAATCATTGTGTGTCATCGTTCAAAACATTGTCCAAGTGATTAAAATAGGGCCACGGTATGCAATACAATAAAAGCACTTATATATAGGAAGTACCAACGGCGTATCCACCATGCTTTTATTATATTACACCCGCCGTGTTATCTAAATCACCTATCATAAACCAATTGTTCAATCGTCCTTGTTATAAACCAATCGTTCAATCGTCCTTGTTATAAACCAATCGTTCAATCGTCCTTGTTATAAACCCATCGTTCAATCGTCCTTGTTTTAAATTGTGAAAACTTTTGGTCGTTTCGTGAATACATTCAAACTGTGTTGACTCGTCTATACCACCAAAGGGTATCTTCAAATCGACTAACAAACCACCAAAGGGTTTGTTAAAATAAACAGTTTCGGTCGTTCCCCAAACTACCCACCAAATTCCAGTGAATAGCCTAGTAACGGGATTGTCAGTCCTAGGGTACCATAACTTACTACTGGTCAGCTTGGCCAAAGTTAATGAATGTCATTCTTGTTATGGATACAACGCACTAACAAGTTCATTCACATTATTGAAATCGTATTGTTATATAAACCATAGTCTTTGTTTTTGGAAAACTCATAAAGGATTTAGCCATATGAATCACCCCAAAATATTTGCAAAACGTAAAAAGAGGGGAGCTATGTACTCACTTGGGATTGCAAAGTAAATCTTGGATCAAATGATATATCAAAGCTTCAAATGATATATCAAAGCTTCAAACGATCAAAGATTCAAGTGTGTCCTAGAATCGGATAACTATGTATATATCGGGACTTAATCGCGGATCTGATAGAATGAGGTCTTGTAAACCAAATGAGTGTTGGAACTCATATGAAATGGTTTATCAAAGTTAACATTCTGATTTGGAAAGATTCTTAAGTGCTTTTGACCCGTTATGACTCGTTAAGGTAGTTTACGCTACTTTAACGGTTCATTTGCTAAATATGTGTTCGGATGGTTAGATATGTGTTATAATAAGTCTTATATGCCAAAATTAGTTTAATATTGTTATAAAATATGTGTATATGGCAAAACATTGGTTACATAGGCTCAAAATCGATTTATGCACAAATGGGCATTTTGGTCATTTATAAAGACATAATAGGCGACTTAACATAATACTAACCAAACGACGTGACCATAAGGTATAACCTCAGAGGGTTATTCCCTATACAACTATGGTCACAAATATGTGTTTGGTCGGATCCTAAGATCGACCAAATGGGTCGGATTCGAAAGTCAAAGCGGTGGTCAAGCCCGCTCGACTTAAGACCCTAAATAAGCACTAAACTAAAAGTGACGAGTTAGACATGTCAAAACATGTCTAAATAAGTTATAAAAATGTTTTGGTATCAAAATTAGTGTTTAAATGCACATAATGCGCATTTTGACCAAAACTTTGACTCGCCACTTCGACTAGTAAACGTGGTAATCAGTAGGCGTGATCTCTATGAATCATAACCTTCGTGATTACGATCACGTTGCAAAGTTTATTTGAACTTTGTCTTGACCAATTAATGGTCAAAGCCGAAAGTCAAACACTTGTTGACTTGGCTGAATAGCTAAAAAAACAACTAAACAAGACTAGAAGAACACTTACTTGTGTTCCATGATGAAGAAACTCAGTTAGGAAGCCTCCAACAAAGTGGTAGCCTCCAAGTAGAGCAGATGAGAAGAAAGAAGAAGGAATGGGCAAGTTGGAATGGCAAAAATGCTTACTATTTATAGTATTTCAAGTCCCACAAGATCATCACAAGTGTCCCTTGATGTGTCATGATCATAGGAGGGTCCTAACACATGTCCAAAGCAGAAACAAAGGTGGAAAATTCGAATGCTTGGTGTCCAAGGGAGTGAACAAGAAGCTGCCAACAAAACAACTGTTCTGGCACCTGGATGCGGACGGTATGGTCTTATGGATGCGGTCCGCATCCACCCTTGCTGGCACCAAGTTTCAAAAATTGGCAGAACAGGCCCCTACACTCGTTTCGTCGCGTTTTGGCACTTCTAACACCCGTTAACCTGATCTTTAAGCTTTATAAGGACGATAAAATTATGGAACTTGAAATAGAAAATGTCTCGGTGTCGGTTCGTTCGGTTGTACGGTTGTGTTTTTCGCTTAATTACGACGAACGCTTTAATTAATGCGTAAACGACCGTAATTGCGTAACGAATGATATTTTTGCATTCCAATCATTAAAATACAAGATTTAAATGATCAAAAAAATTTCTGGATGTACGTACATGTTCCGTATTAAGAAATACGCGAATCGGCATAGTTTCGCAGAATTTGCAAAATAGCCCCTGATGTTGCATAAGCATGTTTTTGTCATACCGAACCCTCCAAAACTTATTTCTAAGTTATGTAAAGGTTATTTAAGGTATGTTAAGCTTGTGTCATTGTTCCGAGTGCACGTCGCGTTAAACTGATTACGTTTGCGTAACAGTTTGTGATTTCACTTCTAAAAGTCGTTCGAGAGTTTGTTATCGTGTAATGATTGAATTTGTGCAAATGTCATGATTAATAAATGAATATCGGAAAAAAACACCAAATTTTCATTGATTGATAATTCGTTTGAAATCTTTACATGATCGAATCACCACAAATGTCACATTCAAGGCTTCAACCACCAGAGGGACCTAAACGGTTCCCTTAAAAGAAAGCATGTTAAAAGGATACATAACAAAATATGGTTGATGTGACCATCGTTTGTGATTTTCCAAAAGTATTTCCTGATGATTTACCTGGTTTACCCCTACTCGTGATGTCAAGTTTCGTATCGATCTAGTCCCCGGTGCTACACCTGTCGCTGAAGCTCCCTATCGCCTTGTACCATCCGAAATGCGTGAGCTTCCTAGCCAATGTCAAGAGTTGATTGACAAATGCTTTATACGCCCGAGCACGTTACCATGGGGCGAGCCCGTTCTTTTTTGTGAAAAAGAAGGATGGATCGTTTCGAATGTGTATCGATTATAGAGAACTTAACAAGCTTACGGTTAAGAACCGCTACCCTCTTCCTCGAATCGATGATTTATTTGACCAACTTAAAGTGCTACTTGTTTTTTGAAGATTGATTTACGTTCTGGATATCACCAGCAACGTGTACATGAGCAAGACATTCCGAAAACCGCCATTCGTACTCGCTATAGCCATTATGAATTCGTGGTCATGCCTTTTAGTCTCACTAACGCACCCGTGGTCTTCATGGACTTGATGAATCATGTGTGCAAAGCCTTCTTGGATCGTTTAGTCATTGTTTTTATCGATGATATTCTTATCTACTCGAAGCCGAGAGCCAAACACTAGCGACATCTTCGTTTAGTTCTCGAACTCATTCAAGGAAATCGCCTTTACGCCAAGTTCTCGAAGTGTGAGTTCTGGCTTAAAAGTCCAATTCTTCGGTTACATCGTCAACGACCAAGGAATTCACGTCGATCCCACAAAGATAGAAGCTGTAAAGAGTTGGAATACACCAAAGACTCTGTCCAAATCCGTTCTTTTCTCGGATTGGCGGGTTATTTCCGTCGATTCATCACTGACTTTTCAAAGATCGTTATACCTCTCACCGCTTTAACTCACAAGGATAAACCTTTTGTTTAGGGTTCTGAATAGGAGGAGCCTTTCAAACTCTCAAGCATATGCTTTGCGACACTCCCGTACTGCACTCCCAACGGAAACGCCGATTTCGTTGTTTATTGTGATGCCTCTAACCTAGGTCTTGGTCGTGTCCTTATGCAACGAGACAAGGTTATCCAGTATGCGTCTCGACAACTCAAGATCCATGAGAAAAACTATACTACCCACAATCTCGAACTCGTGCAGTTGTTTTTGCGTTAAAGATATGGTGAAATTACCTTTACGGTACTAAGTGTACGGTCTTCGCCGACCATAAAGCTTACAACTTATCTTCAACAGAAAGAACTGACATGCGCCAACGAAGATGGGTTAAACTTCTCAACGACTATGATTGTGAGATACGCTACCATCCCGGCAAATCAAACTTCGTAGCCGATGCCCTCATTCGACGAAGCTATGTGTATAGCATTCGCGATGTTCAAGCCCAGAACAAACTCGAAACCCTGATTCGCGAAGCTCAGCATGCATGTTTCATTGAGAATACCTTGTATGAGGAAATTAAATGTGGTGCCGAAACTCAATTAGTGAATAAGTCTAATGATTATATTATCTCGATCGTATTTGAATTCCCAGTCGCGATAACTCTGAGATTATTGATGACCGAGCTCACAAATCACGATATTCCATTCACCACGGTGCCGACAAGATGTACCAGGACCTCCATTCTAGGTTTTGGTGGCGGGCATAAAAAGGATATCACTCTGTATGCTTCGAAATGCTTAACTTGCGTGAAAGTTAAAGCCAAACATCAACGACCCTCTGGTTTACTCGAGCAACCCGACATTCCGATGTGGAAATGGGAAAGTATAGCTATGGATTTTGTTACAACACTTCCCCGCACAACTTCTGGTCACGATAGCATTTGGGTTATCATTGATCGTCTTACAAAATCTGCTCATTTTATTCTGATACGAGAAAACTTTAAGGTTGAACGATTAGCACAAATCTATATTGACGAAGTCATTTGTCGATACGAGACACCTCGTGACATCATCTCTGATCACAACGGTCACTTTACCTCACGTCTCTGGGAGATATTTCAATCCGCACTCGGTACTACTCTTAATCTCAGTACCACATTCCATCCTCAGAGCGACAGTCAAACTGAGCGCAGATCCACACCCTCGAAGACATGCTTCGATCGTGTGTCATAGATTTTGGTGGTAATTGGGATTCGCATTTACCCTTAATAGAATTTCCGTACAATAACAGTTATAACACTAGTATACAAATGGCATCCTTTGAGGCACTACGGTAGAAAATGTCGATCGCCTATTGTATGGCACGAGATCGGAGACACACAGATCACCGCTCCCGAGTTAATACAAGAAACGACAGACAAGATCTCCAGATTAGAGACAATCTCCTAGATTAGAGACAATCTCCTGAGATTAAAATTCTGGAAAGAATTGGCAAAGTGGCCTATCGACTCGAATTACCAGTGGAACTCAGCAACGTACATCCAACTTTCCACGTCTGAAACCTCAAAACGTGTTTAGCCGAAAAAATCTTCACGTACCTCTTGAAGATTTGCAAATAAATGAGACTCTGCATTTCGTGGAGAAGCCAATAGAAATCATGGATCGAGAGATCAAGAAACTTCGACGCAGTCGTATTCCTATTCTGAAAGTCAAATGAGGCAAACGTGGCGTCGAGTTCACTTGGGAACTCGAAAGTGATATGAAAGCTAAATACCCACATCTCTTAGTTTCGTCAACAAACCTGAATTTCGGAAGAAATTCCTTAAAGTAGAGAAACCTCTAACAACCCGACTTTTCGGTTGTTCCTATACTTACTGTTATTCCGTTGTAATCGCTTGTACTCTGAGATTAGATATAGAAAAGGTTTAACTATTTTAAAACCCATTTTATCTCGCTTATCGCATTTAAATGCTTAACACTCGAAACTCTCAAACGCAACGCAAACTCAATCGCGGTTATTTATGTTACTTTATGTGCTTATGTGTTATATATGTTGTATAGTTTATATTCGCTCAAACGCTCACGCTCGCTCACTCGCTTAACCCGCTTTATCGCATTAACACGCAAACACAACACTTAACGCCTCGCTAAACGCTTAACACAACTAACTAATACGAACAAAAACACCAAACGAACAACCAACATGTGAACTGGAAACATTTCGCACAAAACTGGTCAGCTCGTACGAATGCCATTTCGTACGAACTGACCATTTCGTGCGAGATGACCATTTCATACGAATGTCAATCCAAACCCTGTCCTCTTCTCCTATAAATACCACATTGCACAACTCGTACTCCTCTTGCTGCCATTCGCACGAAACGCTCTCTGCCCTTATCCTCTGATTTTTTCAAGTAAGAAACAACTATTTTCACACGAATCACAACGATTTTACACGAGTTTATCGCCGATTTCATCCAAATCATTCTTTTTACGAAAACTTTCATCTTTTTCATCAAACTTTTGTTTTATCTCGGATTCACACCTAAACGAGTATTTTGGGCTTAGTTTTGGCTTCCCAGTTAGAAATCTTGTTATTTCAAATTCACCAAGTGTTTAATCCTGTGAAAACTATTTAAAACTTGATTTTTACACTAAAACGGATAAAACCGACATATGTTTCGTTCACTGAATAGTGGGACGAGGCTGTGGTGAAACCGTCATGAAAACTTTAACGCACTTTTGGGTGTTACATACGTTCTCTATCAAATGATCACTACACACAACGCTAACACGCTTTAAAACGCAAAACTGCTCTCGCATGACTATACGTGAAACGCTGAACTGTTATGTGTTATTTGTATGCCTTGAGATTTGCCTACCACCCTTAACATGATAGCAGCTATAGGTTGAACCTGCCACCCCTTAGTTCGGGGTTGTTAAGGCTCGCTCTTGCTTTACTTTACTTGTCTCACTCGCGGTTGTGTTGGTTAGCTTATTTCGGTATAGATAACATATATGTTCACATAACTATGTTAGTGCATGCTAGTTTTCTCCAAACGCTTTACTACTATTACCATGCTAAACCTGTGTACTCACCTTTACATTTCGTATTGACTTTTATTTTAACGTATGTGACAGGTTGATTGGTATTCTGCTGAAACTGGATTAGGCTTTAGATACTCGCTTAATCCAGTTGTTAAATTTTGTTTTATTGTTCAAGAACCATGTAATCCGTTTTGATTATTGTATGAATATTTGTTTGATTTATGGGAAATTGAACCTTGCTAAATATTGTCATTTAAGTAGTCGTTATGGATTCTCTTGAACAATCTATTCACTTAGTGCCGCATCCGATGATTCTGCCATCGGTTGGGGTGTGACACTAGATGTTAAACCTTGAACCCCAAACCATATACCAGAATTTCTTTAAATGCAAACCCTTTTCCTCCAAAGATTGATCACATTTCTCTCTTGCGGCTGTCTCAATCTCTATCTCTCTCTAAAATTTGAAAATGAAGAGGGCTAGGGCAAAGTTTAGTAGAGTGAGATGGGTTTTTTTTTGGAGTGAGAGATGCAGAGAGAGAGAGAGTTAGGTTGAAATTAGCAACCAACCCAGATGCATGATGGGTGTAGATGTTCATGGCTGGTGTTCATGTGAGTGGAGAGAGAAAGAGGGGGAACAAAGTCGTAGAGAGAGCAAAGAGTCAACATGCGCTTCTAGGTTTTGGATACCCATATTTACTGCCAGGTGCAGTCTTGCTAGAAAAGCTCCGTTCCCAGCTTCGTTGTTGGTGCTCTTGAAATCTAACCGGATGGCGTAAGTGAACTCTTGCTTTTTCTAGGTTTACTAGCCTTAGGCGTGCGCCTGGGCCATCTTCGTTAGAGGCTGCATTTGTGTAAAGAGCCCAGACATCTATGAACGGTGCATTTGGCGTGAGCTCTTGTTCCACTTCACATTCCTTCTTTTCCTCGAGGACTTCTGTTGTGAAGTCAGCGAATACTTGGCCCTTGATGGTAGGTCTCGGCTTGTAAAAAATGTTGTGACTACCCAGCTCAGTGGCCCATTTTGCAAATCTGCCTGAGATTTCGGCTTTGCGAGGATGTGGCCAATCTTGTAATTTGTCAGGGCATTAATGATGTGGTCGATGAAGTAACGACAAAGACGTCTTGAAGCATGCACGTACACCATACTATTTCTCCATGATAGAATACTTTGTTTTAGGATCTGTAGCGTCCGCTAACGGAGTATATTGGTGTCTACATCCCCTCCCATTCAACAAGAAGCACTGCGCCAACTGCTTGTCTGTTGCAACAAGTACATGACAAATGGCTCCTTCCGCGCAAAGTGGTAAAGGGTGGGGAGCTAGATCAAACATGCCTTCATCTCTTTGGAACGCGTGTTCGGCCTCAGGTGTCCATTGGAATTGATTCTTAACACAATTTCTCAACGTGCTGATGAAGGGGTGGGATTTTACGGCATGATTGGCCAAAAACCTGTTTAGCACGGATAATTGGTCGGCTAAGGTTTGCATTTCTTTGTTGTTGATGGTGACGTTATGCGCTCAATGGCTTGAGTTTTTCTTCTAGTTCACTCAAAAAACCATCTTTCGTCACGATGAATCCCAAAAAAACCCTTCCTCCATCCCGACCAAGCACTTGCTTGGATTGAGCATTATGTTGATGTTACGAGTGTCTTGAAAGTTTTCTCAATATATTTCAGCATGATATCTTCATGCATGCTTCATGATGACCGGGTCATCAATATAAATCTCAACATTCTTGCCGATTTCATCTCCAATTGTTTTGTCCATCAACCTCTGGTAGGTAGCCCATATGTTGCGGAAGCCGAAAGGCATCTTGCTGTAACAAAAACTTCCTATTTCAGTTCGGAATGTTGTTTTATCTTCGTCTTCGTATGCCATTTGTACTTGATGGTAGCCCTTATAACAATCCAACGATGGGCTTGAGTGTATCTACCTTTTTGTCGATCTCGGACAAAGAGTAATAATACTTCGGGCATGCCTTGTTGAGATCCTAATAATCGACGCACATGTGCCAGCCACCATTAGATTTTTGTACCATCATTGGCTTCGCGACCCATATCTGGTATCAAACTTCTCGTAGGATTCCTGCTGGCATAAGATCATTGACCTGGTCATTCATGCCGCGAGTCTTTTTGGGACCCAAACTATGCTTCTTTTAGACTACCGACTCTATGGAGGAAAGGTGTTTAAACGATGTTCAATGATGTTGCGTGGGGCTCCAACCATATCGGTGGGGTCTAGGCGAAGATATCTATGTTCTTAAAGAGGAGCTGCTTCAGGTGCGCAGATGCTTTTAGAGAATGTCGGGCCTATCGTGATAGTTTGCTCAGGTTATTTCCGGTTGAGCACCCATTCTTTTGGTGATGTGTCCGGAGTGGTTCTTGCAACTTTCGTTTGGCGTGCATCCTCTGCCATCATGACTTCCTTTTTATCTTATATGATGGCTGCCCCAGTCTCAGTTGGGAAACCGATGGCGGAGTGGGGTGTGGAGGTGACGATACTGAAGTCGCCTTTCGAATCTCGCCCCAAGAGTATATTGTGCTTTGAGTTTGCCAACAGTACCATAAAGGTGACCTCTTCAGTTCTTGAATGCTTCCCATCTGTAGGTGTGACGTAAAAGTTAAAATTTCCCAGAGGGAAAACGACTTAATCAACTCCATTCATTAGAACAGCTTCCATCGAGTCTCTGTCAAGAGCGCGATGCCTACATTAAATCAATTGATTCGTCATGGTACCATTACAAAATCCTGTGAGAGGGTAGTCAACCGACTCAAGGCGTGCTTTATCCTCTACACCGAGTTGATTGAAACATTGCTCGTAGATGATATCTTTTGTTCCCCCAGGTTCAATAAAGACATAGCCAGTTATGTAGTGGCCGATAACGCCGGTGATGATGACGGGACGTTTACACGCGGACCACCACGTACCACCGGGGAAACCACCTGTTGCTCTCGCCAATTGTCTTGTTGATGACGTTTGTTTAGATTACTCTTGTTGTGCCTTGGTTCACCCTAAATCATATGGGTGTCAATCTGTCGGATTTTCTTATTACTCGGTCCGTCATCGATGCGCGTGATCTGCCTTACCTCCTTGCGCACGTTTTGCACGAGACGTGTAAGCTTTCCATTCTTCAAGATTTTCTCAATTTTCGTGTGCAGGCTGATGCAATTGTCAGTCTTGTGCCCTGAATCTTTGTGGAAATCACAATAAAGGTTGGGGTCCTGACCTTTCTTATTGCGCGTCTATTGTGGTGGTTTAAACTGATGGTTCTCTATATTCTAAATATCGTGTGTAGTTTTCATGAGTGGAGTCCATTGTTTTTCTCTATTTTCCTGCTTGATGTTTTTCCTGTAATTGATTCGGTTGATCGTTTCTCGCGTATCATCGTGTGAGCTGTATTTCTCTCTTTCATAAATGTTGGGTTGGGAGCTTCTACAAGGCGCATTTCTACTCTTCTTGCCTCGCCGGCTATGATCCTGGCTATTGTTGCCATTGTGATGATGAATCCTCCCCCAGTTAAGTTTTGTTCTACCTGAGCCCAAACTTTAGCTGCAGACATGACCTTGTCCCAATATTTGGGCATGTCATCTTTCCCTAAGATCATTCTAATTAGTTCATCATAGTGCACCGCCTAAGTGAAGTGTGTGCGCATCACATTCGCTTACGTCCCAAATTTCGAGGCATTTTTGTTGTATCTTGTGATGAAATTCTCGATCGACTCGCTCTCTTTACGCCATATATTCATGACGTTTGTGGAGTCCCTGACTAGCCTTCTTTGCTGGCTGAAATGTTGCAAAAACTTTGCTTGCATGTCTGTAAACGACTTAATCTTACCCGCTTGCAAACTATCAACCCATGTGCGTGTTGCGCCTGTTAGGGTTTGAACGAAGAGATGACACCCTATCGGGTGTGTCCAGCAATCGACCACACTTGCGCTGGTGAACAGGCGGATGTGGTCGTCTGGGTCTGACGAACCGCTAGATTTTCCCACATTCGACGGGAGCTTTGTTTTTCCAACGAAGCTAAAGCAATGTTAGACGCAAACTTAGATTCTTGTTCTGCTGCAGATGGTCTATACACTAAGCTAAAATAGTGTTTAGGTTCTGGGTTGCGTAGGCGCGATTTATACGACCGTCGATTGGCTTCTCTTATGTCAAATACACTTAATCGGTCTCCCTGTTGGTACGTCGGATTAGATTCCCATGAGTACAAGTCCCATTCATCATGGGTGATGCGGCGAGGACCATGACGGTCTTAGATGGGGGTTCTTCTATGCAGGTGTTCATACTGTGTTTCGTCATGCCTTCCGGTGTTGGCCCTTGTATCACGTATGGTGCTAACATCATAATAAGATTCGTCATGTTGGTGTTGGATACCCCCTGTACGCGCACGCTCACGAGGAAGGGAGGTGTAATCCGGGATTCTCGGACTTGGTTGTACCTGTGGGGTCTATTGTGTGGTAGTCGACGCTTGCGGCATAGTTGTGTGTACACCGCGTTTAGCGCAACTTGAGATTTCATGAACCAAGAGGCTGGAAGTAACGAAACACTACCGTGCGCATGTGTAACCCCACCTTCGGTGATGTTTCCTTTGGTATAGACGTCAGCATGTGGGGTTTGGACGTGCGTGTTATCCGAGCCCGAAGCATGCTGAGAGCTTGTCCCAAAATGTAGGAAGGGAGTCCCCTGATCAGCTATATGGATGAACAAAAAGGAAAGAAAACGATGATGAGTAGTGAGAAAAAATCGGTGGGCGCCAATAAAGAAACATCATGTCTAAATCCGGGGGATTTATCCTTGTGGGATCGGTCTTGTCAAATAAGGGTGAATCCTTAATCTTTCCTCAAGAGTGAACTGTGATGCATAACAAAGTACCGTGCGACTCGTTACAGGAGGAGAGGTTGGGGGTTCTCCTTGTAACCACCCTCCGGCGTGAGAACAAGTATTGTTTAAGAAGATAAAATGAGTGTGTGTTAAGAGTGGGAGAGTGAGAGAGCTAATCCTTAAACCTGTGGTTGAAGGCTGGTAATTATAGCCGAAGGGTGTGGAGAATAAGACGGGCTAATGGGCCATGGGTAGGATGTAACAACTCCAATTTTCGTTGTTATTTAAATTTCTTTTTGTGTATTTTGTTATATTTATCAAATTGTACACCGAGATTTGGATTATGAAAAGTTATGTTAATGGAATTACATTTTCACATCTATATGGCATTTAATCGCTTATTAATCGCTAATTCAATGCAACCACAAGTAGTTATCTTACTTTACGAGCCGAGTGTGTTATTGTTTAATAAACACTTGTGCCATCGCATCGCTTATCTCATCGAATCGCAAAACGAAGTTAATTATGTGTAATTATGTTTATATAAGTTTATGTTATGGTTTGATATTGTTAAAACGCTCGCACGCTCGCATAACTCGCTCTCTCTCAAATCAATGGTGACGTAACACTTAACGCTTCGCTAAAACGCTTAATGTAACAATCTAATAGGAACCAAATCGCCAAACGAACTCGTAACGCGAAATAATCGAACAAAACTTGGCCATTAAGTCAAGTTCGGCCGAACTTGTATATCACAAGTTCGCCCGAACTTGTCCGAGCCCAATAACCCTTAATAAACTACAAGTCCGCCCGGACTTGTCTCTTAAACTCAAGACACACACAAGTTCGCTCGAACTTGTAACAAGTTCGCCCGAACTTGATGTCTGCCCTCACATTCTCACCTCACCTATAAATACTCAGCTCCTCTTCTCATTTGAACTTGCTGCAAGTTCGCCCGGAGCTCCCAAAAACCGAAACCTTTTGTGTTCTAAGTAAGATTCAACCCGTTTCAACTAGAACAACGTTCAACAGCGTTTTACAACGATTTTGCACAAGGCTTTGCCTTCGTTTTCAACAAATCTCTTCTGTTTACGAAAATCTTCATCTTTTTCTATAAAACTTCTCTTTTTCACTCAGATCTACTATTGGATCTGAGTAAAACCTTTTAAAACATCGATTTTTACACAATATTCGGACTAATGACGTATGTTTCGTTCACTTTGAAGTGGAACGAGGCGTTGTCAAGCAAGATCTCAGATCTGGAAGCACAAGGACGAAATCGTCACTTTACACAAGCTGGACTAACCCGTACGAACCTTCAAGTTCGCCCGGATTAGCCCGAGTTTCTGTAAAATGGCTAAACTCGCTCCAAAAGACCTCTCCAGCCTAAGTTTTACTCAGTGGCTTAAGGTTGGAGGGATGGACACTCGATTTCCTCCGCAAACGACGTGAAAACGCATGATTTGGATGCCAAAACAGTCAAGTTCGCTCGGATTACATCAAGTTCGCTCGAACTTGTCACTAGAATGGTGACCAAGTTCGCCCGAACTTGACCAACACTTCAACAATACCACAAGTTCCCCCGAACTTGTACTGATTTCAAAGGAAATCAGACAAGTTTGCCCGAACTTGTATCCTCCCTTAACAAAAGGGACTAGTTCGCCCGAACTTGTCTCGTTTCCTAGGAAACCAGACAAGTTCACCCAAACTTGTTCACTCAGTAAGTTCAGTTATAAAAGTTCGTCCGAACTTGTACTTTCAAGTACAAGTTCGCCCGAACTTGTCTGCTGTTCTCTCACCCGTTAACCGTTTCAGCAATTCGAAAGACTGATGCACTTCTGTTCGTCTACAGGCTGATCCGACACTCTCCGCAACTCTTCTCAGATCCCTCATCTCTCCCAAAACGCACCAACAGTGAGTATACTTGAACCCCTTTACACTTAAACGCACTTTTAGGTGTCACATATGTTCGTATATCAAAACACATCACATAACTCAAATGCTTATTAAACATCCCGCTTATACATGACTTTACGTGAAATTTGCTGAACTTTATGTATTACTTGATTGCTAGTACCCACCCTTAACATGATAGTATACTAGAGGTTGACCCCCACCCAGAGGCCCGGGGTTATTAAGGCTCGCATTTTTATTTCTCATTAATTTTCTCTTTTAGGATGTGAACGCTTGTTCGCATGCCTCGTTCAATCGCGGTTTGTTGGTTTGCTTGAATCTGAGTAGTTACATAATTCACAACTATTACGTATGTCATGCGGTGTATGCTAAACGCTTTTATATCTATATTGTATGCAAAACCTGTATGCTCACCTTTACTTAATTGTATTGACATTTTATTTTAACATATGTGGCATGTTGAGGATTTCATTTGGATGCAAATGGACTTAGGTTTACTTTAGAAACACATTGTAATAAATCTAGGGAAGATCGAACTTGAATTTGTGTTATGAGAATCTTGATATTTTATAATGTTATTTGAGGATTATATTTTAATAGTATGGGATATTGATGTTTAAATATTGTCGCTTAAATAGTGTTATGGAATTTCTATGAGACAATCCGGTTCGCCTAGTGCAGCGCCCCGATGTTTCCGCCATCGGTTGGGGTGTGACATCGGACGTCTCCAACAAGGAATATCCTCTTTGTTTCCTCTGACACGACCTTTAGTGTTTGCAGAGTGTAGAAACGTTGGTGCACAGTGATTGGAGCCACGTGGCCTGCGGTTGTTCTTGTTGTCGATTTTGTCACCACTTGTGAGTGAAGATCATGGAGCAATGAATGGTGTAGCCTGATTGCTTCCACGTCACTGCCCTGTTGTACTTCTTGTCTCCTACATGATTGTCCATCATGGGAGTTGTCTGGTCAGGGTCTTGTGCAAGTTGATTAGCTACTGCCATTTTCTACTATTTGTACCTGTGTTAGTTGTCGTTGTGCTGGGTGCGCCGTCTAGGGCTTGCGCGCACGTCTAGTGACCATCAACAATTACTTTTCTAAGTCTGGTTATGGTCCTTTGCGCGAGTGTATTGTAACTCCTCATGCAGGATTTGGGATCATACCCCTTTAGGTACTACCTTAAAGTGCCCCTCCCACCCTTACGTATTGTTTTTTAGTGGAGGGTTCAAATGAGAAGAATTTTTTTATAAGAAGAAAAAAGAATAAGTTTCAAGCAATAAGAATGCTTCATTTTAATTCATTTAATATTTGCATTTAATTTTACTATATGGGTATATCTGTGAACTTACATAAATCATTAATTTTTAGTCTTCCTATTTAAGAGTTAACTACATTAAATTTGTAACTTATTTAAAAATATATATTCTTTTCAAAAAATAAAAGAAAAATTAATTTACAGTATAGGACAAATTACTAGGTGTGTGGGATAAATTACGAGTTGTGTATGATAAATTAAAATATGTGTAGGATACATTTCAAAATGTGTAGGATAATTTATGTGTGTAGATAAAAAAATTAGTGTAAAGAATGATAGTTTTTATAAGTAATTAATTACTTAAAGGTAGTAATAAATGAGATGAAAGATAAAAAGACTTAATATTTTACAATTGTACCCTTTTTCTTTTTCTTCTCGACTAAGGGGAGATGGGTGATGTTTGGATGGGTTCTTACAAACTCTTTATTGTCATTGCAAGATTTGTAGATGGAGAGAAGGTGAATTCTGAGAAACAAGAACCGAAGAATAGGTATGTGGAAAAGCAACCAGTTGTAAGTAATCTGATGGGAAATAAGTCGGTGGGGTATAAAAAGGTTGGTTACGAATCGTTTTGTGATTTGGTTACTAGTAAGAAACATGATTCAGAAGTTTTGACGATTAATATTGATAGTGATGTATCCGGTTTTGTGCATTAGTATGGTCATGCTTTGGTGGGTGGGGTAAAAGATTTTAAAATTTTGACATCACTCAATGGGTTGATGAAGGATTGCGGATATCATCGGGTCGCCATTAAGTATCTTGGGGGCTTTCGGGTTATGTTGGTGTTTGACGATGTTGAACTTCTCCATTATTTTAAAGATACGAAGGAGGCTTGGAATAATTGGTTCGTTCATTTGGTACTATGGGAATCGTTTGAGTATGAACGTATAGCATGGTTAAAGATACATGGGGTACCGGTACATTTGTCATTAAACACGGTGTTTAATGTCATTGGCTCGAAATTTGGTAAAGTCATCCAAGAGGCTCAGATGGATGATGAGGTAGGGGATCTTTCGTATGCATGTATTGGAGTTCTTTGCGATAATTCATCTAGATGGAATGTAAGGTTGGATCTAAGTTCGAATGATTTTGTTTATAAAGTATGGGTTGAGGAAGAGACAGGTGAATGGATACCGGATTGCCTTACAATGTTTGATGACGAGTCTTCTAGTTCGGAAGGTGTCCAGTCGGAAATGGAGTGTGATCGAAATAAAGATGTTGGTGGGTTGTTGAAGAGGAGTAGTGAAGAGGTTACAAATAAAGCTGATGAGAATGTTGGTTTGGAAGCCGAGTTTGGAGTCGGAAGTGGTAAAGACCATGTGTTTGAGGAGAACATTCTTGTTGGTGAGAATGGTAGTAATGGGTCGACCTTTGGGATTAGTTCTGTAGTGCCTTTGTGTGTTGAAGGGAGGATTGCTAGGAGGAAAACATTCAAAAAAGGTGAGAGAAAAGGTGGTAGAAATACAACTGTGTCCCCTCAAGACCAAGAAAGACCACGTAAAAGATCTAGACGTGAGATTGATCCTTTTGACTTAGATAGGTTCATTGGGATTATGTCTAATGACTCAAATGAGGTGGAAGTGGGTAACCAACACATATTTTGTACTCCGGATTTAAATACGTGTGTGGGTTCTGAGGTAAGAAGGGCACCCTTCTTTGGCGGAGGCTATTGAACAAGAGACTATGCTTACGGTTCAATTGGGGGAGGTTCTAGGAGCCACGAATATTAATACGTTTAATGAGCAGGTTAGTAAAATAGTGATTGACGAAGGTTTTCAACCACGAGATCCATGAATTTGCTTTCATTGTATGTGAGGGGGACCGGGGGGGGGGGGGGGAGGGAAATCGGTATGGTGTAGAGAGTTAAGGAAGGATAATGAGATTAACTTTTTGTTTATTCAAGAATCGATGTGTACCGGTATTGAGGATAAGGAAATCGAAAAATTCTGGGGGAAAGGTTCTTTTGGTTATGAAGTAGTTGAGCCTACAAGTCGATCTGGTGGTTTATTCACAGTTTGGGATGCTAAGGTGTTTTCGCTGAATTATACTTTGAAGTGGAACGAGGCGTTGTCAAGCAAGATCTCAGATCCGGAAGCACAAGGACGAAATCGTCACTTTACACAAGCTGGACTAACCCGTACGAACCTTCAAGTTCGCCCGGATTAGCCCGAGTTTCTGTAAAATGGCTAAACTCGCTCCAAAAGACCTCTCCAGCCTAAGTTTTACTCAGTGGCTTAAGGTTGGAGGGATGGACACTCGATTTCCTCCGCAAACGACGTGAAAACGCATGATTTGGATGCCAAAACAGTCAAGTTCGCTCGGATTACATCAAGTTCGCTCGAACTTGTCACTAGAATGGTGACCAAGTTCGCCCGAACTTGACCAACACTTCAACAATACCACAAGTTCGCCTGAACTTGTACTGATTTCAAAGGAAATCAGACAAGTTTGCCCGAACTTGTATCCTCCCTTAACAAAAGGGACTAGTTCGCCCGAACTTGTCTCGTTTCCTAGGAAACCAGACAAGTTCGCCCAAACTTGTTCACTCAGTAAGTTCAGTTATAAAAGTTCGTCCGAACTTGTACTTTCAAGTACAAGTTCGCCCGAACTTGTCTGCTGTTCTCTCACCCGTTAACCGTTTCAGCAATTCGGAAGACTGATGCACTTCTGTTTGCCTACAGGCTGATCCGGCACTCTCTTCAACTCTTCTCAGATCCCTCATCTCTCCTAAAACGCACCAATAGTGAGTATACTTGAACCCCTTTACGCTTAAACGCATTTTGGGTATCACATATGTTTATATATCAAAACACATCACACAACTCAAATGCTTATTCGACATCCCGCTTATACATGACTTTACGTGAAATCTGCTGAACTTTATGTGTTACTTGATTGCTAGTACGCCACCCTTAACATGATAGTACACTAGAGGTTGACCCGCCACCCGGAGGCCCGGGGTTTGATTAAGGCTCCGCATTTTTATTATCTGTATACATGTCATGTGGTGTATGCTAAACGCTTTTATATCTATATTGTACGCAAAACCTGTATGCTCACCTTTACTTAATTGTATTGACGTTTTATTTTAACATATGTGGCAGGTTGAGGATTTCATTTGGATGCAAATGGACTTAGGTTTACTTTAGAAACGCATTGTAAATAATCTAGGGAAGATCGAACTTGAATTTGTGTTATGAGAATCTTGATATTTTGTAATGTTATTTGAGGATTATATGTTAATAGTATGGGATATTGACGTTTAAATATGTCGCTTAAATAGTGTTATGGAATTTCTCATGAGACAATATGGTTCGCCTAGTGCCGCGCCCCGATGTTTCCGCATCGGGTGAGGTGTGACAAATTGGCATCGAGCCATAACTATAGGGAAATTTAGGTAGAATTGCCATGTTTGCCTTAGACTATAATACCAAATCAGACTGTTACGCATCGATTAACGCCGAAAACTCATACGAACAGACAAGTCCCCAAAACTTGGGGGACAAGTTCGCTCGAAATTGATCAAGTTCGCCCAAACTTGACCAAGTTCGCTCGAACTTGCCTGTCCTCTCAACAAACAACATGTTCGCTTGGGATTAGATAAGTCCGCTCGAACTTGACATCAGGCTGATGCCAAGTTCGCCCGAACTTGACCAGAATCCTTCGACACGAACTTTTAAACATTGCTTTTCTTAAAGCAACCACAACAAACGCTGAAGAACGCTCGTATCACACAAAACGAATGATCAATCGAGAATATGTGTGAAAACCAAGAACTCTTGATGAGATCGTTCACTCCGCGCATTCTCTCTACACGAGATACCTTCGTTGAGTTAGGAGTGATATCCAAACCTCGACGAAAATATCCATATCTATCTAGTGGAACTCTCGATTTGATTGGTGAGCATAACCACAACTAGGAATGATGTTGTTAAGCTAGGGGTGAAACCCGCATTTTAATAACTAGTTTCGCTCCTCTAATTTCAATCTCACCAAAGTCTCGATTATTTCAATGCTTCAGGACACGACGTAACTGAAGGATAAATGCCGTTAACCGTTGTACGGCGATAGCATTTGTCTATTAGGCCAAATCGTATGTCCGAACTCAGAGAATTTTCGAATCACTTTGGGTAGTCGTTGTCTCAAAACCCAGGACGCTCCCAATTGATTTAAGCCATAATCGTCGATTTTACGCATCATCGAGTTTATTTATTATTTATGGTTTAAATTTATGGATTTTTACGCTTATTCGATTTCTCGATTTATCACTCTGACGCTCCATCGATATATGCACAACTCGCACAGCTCTCGAAATCTAAAACGTTAATTAACTCACCAACCAAACTAATCGCTTAACTCGCTTACGCTCATGAGGACATACGTGTGTCTCATACGCAGCTCTACCCGCTATTTACTATTATATCGCATCTCGTACGCGCTACGCATGTTTTAGTTTGAAGATGAATACGTGCAAAATATGTGCTATTGATTAGTGCCTACGTGATTATGTGCTACTTGCTTATGTGCTTATGTGGATACGTGTTATGTGTTATATGCCTTAAATGTATAATAATAATAAACTTTTTGAACATAAACCTATCATAATCAAATCTCATCCAATAAAACCTTTGTGTAGATGTCTTCTATGGGATCTCACACACAGAGGAACATCCAGCGCAACAACGCTGATAAGCGCATCGCTTCTCTGGTGGTCAAGCAAATGGCTAAAATTATCCCCCAGATCGTCAGCGAGATCCATGCCGCCAGCAGCAATTCATCGGTCGATTCCAAAGCCGACACGCCCTAGACTTCATTCAGCTTTAAACAGTTCAAAGCTTGTGGACCCCTTACTTTCTCAGGCACTGAAGGACCAAGTGCCATGTTTCACTGGTTGATGCCATCGAGGTCACATTTCGCCAGAGTGGGTCTCCTGAACCCCTTCGCACTATTAACGCTACCGGCGTTTTCCAGTCCAGGGCTCTCGACTGGTGGACCGCGGAGCATAACAGGAATGGAAACGATGAAGCCTACGGACTCACCTGGGAGGAACTCAAGGAAATTATGATCAAGGAATTCTGTCCTCCCTATGAAATCCAGAATTTGGAGAACGAATTTTGGGGAATTAAGCAAGATGGACCCGAAAATGCTAGTCTAACAGCTCGTTTCAAACAGCTGAGCATTATCTGTCCCGGTCAAGTGGACACGACCGAGAAAGCAATCAAGAAGTACCTCAACGCTCTGCCTGACTGCGTTGCTGACTTTGTTCAAGCAGCACGCCCTGCTACTATCGAGGAGACCTACCAGCTAGCCGCAGAGATCAATGACAAACGGGTTCAGTCTGGTTACTTTAAGAACAGCAAGGTCGCAAATCAGGCCATCACCGAATCAGCAGCTCCTACCGATCAGACTCGAGAGTCGAAATCTAGCCGCCGAGGTCGCAAAAGGGAAAACCCAAGTAAGAACTTTGCCCTTACCGCTCCGCAAAACCCTCAGCCACTCCAGTCTGCAGCACCAAATGCACCGCCGGCAAAGCGTGCGTATATTGGTCCTCATCCTTTGTGCTCAAAATGCACCTATCACCATGCAGTTGGAGGCAATTGCCGTTTCTGTACCAACTGCAACATCTACGGCCACTTTACTGTCAGTTGCCGTTCAGGCCCACGTCAATCAGCTCCTCAGGCCCTGCAGCACCAGCTCTATCAGCTCCCCCTCGCACGCCTCAGGCTAATCAGCAGCAGTACCAACAGCAAGCACCAGCCCCAAAGGCCCGTGCTTGCTACACATGTGGAGACCCAAACCACTTCAGCAATGTCTGTCCTAATCGAGCTATCAAACAAGAGCCGCAGCAACAGCAGCCTCAGCGTCAGCCTCAGCAGCAGCCACCACCACAGCCTCAGCAGCAGCAACAGGCTGCGCGTGGACGAGCCTTCAATCTGAATCATCGCCAGGCTCAGAACGACAACAATGTTGTCAACGGTATGTTCCTTTTCAATGGTATTTATGCTTCATGTTTATTTGATACTGGTGACGATAATTGTTTCGTATCGTTAGAATCCAAAAGGGTTTTAAAATGTAAACGTGCTAAACTCCCAAAGACTTTCGATGTGGAAGTCGCCACCGGGAAAACCATTACCGTCACCTCTGTCCTACGTGGTTGTGCTCTCGATCTCAACAACCATGTCTTCTCGATCAATCTCATACCTATGCAGTTAGGTAGCTTCGACATCATAGTAGGCATGGATTTTCTTCGTGAGAATCATGCTGAAGTTGTTTGCTTTGATAAAATGATTCGCTTTCCTCTTCCTAACGGTGATCAACTCCATGTTTGTGGTGAAACTCCTTCAAAGAAGTTGATGCTTATGTCATGTACTCAAGCGAGCAAGCATCTGCGAAAGCAATGCGTTGCCTTCCTAGCCCATATCGTGAACCCGGAGAAAGAAAAGAAAACCTGGAAAGATGTATCCGTTGTTTGTGAATTTTCCAAAGTTTTTCCCGACGATTTACACGGTTTACCCACTACCCGTGATGTTGAATTCCGTATCGATTTGATTCCCGGTGCTACTCCTGTTGCAAAAGCTCCTTATCGTCTCGCACCATCTAAAATGCGCGAGCTATCAAGCCAACTTCAAGAGCTTCTTGATAAAGGCTTCATACGCCCGAGCACTTCACCTTGGGGCGCACCCGTTCTTTTTGTAAAAAAGAAAGATGGGACGTTCCGAATGTGCATCGATTATCGTGAACTTAACAAACTAACGATAAAAAACTGTTATCCTCTTCCTCGAATCGACGACTTATTCGATCAGCTTCAAGGTGCTACTTGTTTTTCCAAGATCGATTTACGTTCCGGTTACCATCAGTTGCGCGTATTGGAAGAAGATATTCTGAAAACCGCCTTTCGTACTCGTTATGGCCATTTTGAATTCGTGGTCATGCCTTTTGGTCTTACCAATGCACCCGCGGTTTTCATGGATTTGATGAACCGTGTGTTAAAGCTTTCCTAGATTGTTTCGTCATTGTGTTTATCGATGACAGCCTCATCTATTCGAAGTCGAGAGACGAACACGCGCGCCATCTCCAATTAGTCCTCGAACTTCTCCAAGGAAATCGCCTCTATGCTAATTCTCTAAATGTGAATTCTGGCTCGAAGAAGTCCAATTTCTCGGCCACATCGTTAATAGTCAAGGAATTCACGTCGACCCTGCAAAGATTGAAGCTGTCAAAAGTTGGATTACACCGAAGAATGCTTCCGAAATCCATTCATTTCTTGGATTGGCAGGCTACTACCGTCGATTCATCGCCGACTTCTCGAAAATCGTCGTTCCGCTTACCGCTTTAACTCATAAGGACAAGCCTTTCGTTTGGGATTCCAAACAAGAGGAAGTCTTTCAAACTCTCAAGCGTATGCTATGCAACGCTCCCGTACTCGACGATTTCGTTGTTCATTGCGATGCCTCTAATCTTGGTCTTGGTTGTGTTCTCATGCAACGAGACAAGGTTATCGCGTATGCGTCTCGACAACTCAAGATCCACAAGAAACACTACACAACCCACGATCTCGAACTCAGTGCAGTTGTTTTTGCGTTGAAGATATGGCGACACTACCTTTACGATACTAAGTGTACGGTCTTCACCGACCATAAGAGCTTACAACATATCTTCAATCAAAAGGAACTGAATATGCGCCAACGCCGATGGGTTGAATTTCTCAACGATTACGACAGCGAGAAACGCTACCATCCCGGCAAGGCAAACATCATCGCTGACGCTCCCAGTCGACGAAGCTATGTGTATAGTGTTCGTGACTCTCAAGCTTTGAATGATCTCAAAATCATGATTCGCTCCGCTCAGTTTGCTTGTTTTGATGAAAATACTTTGGAAGAAGAAATGAAATGTGGTGCCGAAACTCAACTCGTCGTTAAACCCAATGGTATTTATTACTACCTCGATCGCATTTGGATTCCCAGCCGCGATAATCTCCGTGAATTGCTAATGACCGAAGCTCATAAATCCCGATACTCTATTCATCCCGGAGCCAACAAAATGTACCAGGACCTTCGTCCTATGTACTGGTGGTCGGGCATGAAAAAGGATATCGCCGTGTACATTTCGAAGTGCTTAACTTGTTCGAAGGTTAAAGCAGAACATCAAAGGCCCTCTGGCTTGCTCGAACAACCCGAAATCCCAATGTGGAAGTGGGAGAGCATAGCTATGGACTTCATTACAAAACTTCCCCGCACTTCCTCTGGTCACGATAGCATTTGGGTTATCGTTGATCATCTTACCAAATCTGTGCACTTTATTGCTATACGAGAAGACTTTAAGTTCGAACGATTAGCCCGAATCTATAACGACGAAGTCATTTGTGGACACGGGACGCCTCGTGACATCATCTCTGACCGCGACGGTCGCTTTACCTCACGTCTCTGGGAGACTTTTCAATCCGCCCTCAGTACTACTCTTAATCTCAGTACCGCTTTCCACCCTCCAACCGACGATCAGACCGAGCGCACGATCCGGACCCTCGAAGACATGCTTCGTGCGTGCATCATAGATTTTTGTGGTAATTGGGATACGCATTTACCTTTAATTGAAATCTCGTACAATAATAGCTATCACACCAGCATTCAAATGGCTCCTTTTGAGGCGCTATATGGAAGAAAATGTCGATCGCCTATTGCATGGCACGAGATCGGCGAAGCACAAATCACCGGTCCCGAGCTGATTCAAGAAACGACAGAAAAAATCCTCCAGATCAGAGACAATCTCTTGAAAGCTCGGAGTCGTCAAAAGAGTTATGCCGATAAACGCCGCAAGCCCCTACAGTTCGAAGTGAGAGATCACGTGCTCTTAAAGGTTGCACCTTGGAAAGGAGTGATCCGCTTCGGGAAGAAAGGAAAGCTAGCGCCACGATACGTAGGACCCTTTAAGATTCTGGAAAGAATCGGCAAAGTTGCCTATCGACTCGAACTACCGGTAAACGTTCATCCGACTTTCCACGTGTCGAACCTCAAGAAATGCCTAGATGAAGAAAATCTCCACGTCCCCCTCGAGGACTTGCAAATAAACGAGACCTTCCATTTCGTGGAAAAGCCTGTCGAAATCATGGACCGAGAAACCAAGAAATTACAGCGCTCTCGCATATCTATCGTGAAGGTCCAATGGGAAGGCAAACGCGGTGTCGAGTTCACTTCGGAATGGAAAGTGACATGAAGGCTAAGTATCCGCATCTCTTTGTTATGGCCACTACTTAAATTTCGGGACGAAATTTCCTAAAGTAGGGGAGACTGTAACAACTCCAATTTTCGTTGTTATTTAAATTTCTTTTTGTGTATTTTGTTATATTTATCAATTGTACTCCGAGATTTGGATATTAAAAGTTATGTTAATGGAATTACATTTTCACATCTATATCGCATTTAATCGCTTATTACTCGCTAATTCAACGCAACCACAAGTAGTTATGCTACTTTACGAGCCGAGTGTGTTATTGTTTAATAAACACTTGTGCCATCGCATCGCTTATCTTATCGAATCGCAAAACGCAGTTAATTATGTGTAATTATGTTTTATATAAGTTTATGTTATGGTTTGATATCGCTAAAATGCTCGCACGCTCGCATAACTCGCTCTCTCTCTCAAATCAATGGTGACATAACACTTAACGCTTCGCTAAAACGCTTAATGTAACTATCTAATACGAACCGAATCGCCAAACGAACTCGTAAAGCGAAATAATCGAACTAAACTTGGCCACTAGGTCAAGTTTGGCCGAACTTGTATATCACAAGTTCGCCCGAACTTGTCCGAGCCCAATAACCCTTAATAAACTACAAGTCCGCCGGGACTTGTCTCTTAAACTCAAGAAACACACAAGTTCGCTCGAACTTGTAACAAGTTCACCTGAACTTGATACAAGTTCGGCCGAACTTGATGTCTGCCCTCACATTTTCCCCCTCACCTATAAATACTCAGCTCCTCTTCTCATTTGAACTTGCTGCAAGTTCGCCCGGAGCTCCCAAAATCCGAAACCTTTTGTGTTCTAAGTAAGATTCAACCCGTTTTCAACTTGAACAACGTTCAACAGCGTTTTACAACGATTTTGCACAAGGCTTTGCCTTCGTTTTCATCAAATCTCTTCTGTTTACGAAAATCTTCATCTTTTTCTATAAAACTTCTCTTTTTCACTCAGATCTACTCTTGGATCTGAGTAAAACCTTTTAAAACATCGATTTTTACACAATATTCGGACTAATGATGTATGTTTCGTTCACTTTGAAGTGGAACGAGGCGTTGTCAAGCAAGATTTCAGATCCGGAAGCACAAGGACGAAATCGTCACTTTACACAAGCTGGACTAACCCGTACGAACCTTCAAGTTCGCCCGGATTAGCCCGAGTTTCTGTAAAATGGCTAAAATCGCTCCAAAAGACCTCTCCAGCCTAAGTTTTACTCAGTGGCTTAAGGTTGGAGGGATGGACACTCGATTTCCTCCGCAAACGACGTGAAAACGCATTATTTGGATGCCAAAACAGTCAAGTTCACTCGGATTACATCAAGTTCGCTCGAACTTGTCACTAGAATGGTGACCAAGTTCGCCCGAACTTGACCAACACTTCAACAATACCACAAGTTCCCCCGAACTTGTACTGATTTCCTAGGAAACCAGATAAGTTCGCCCAAACTTGTTCACTCAGTAAGTTCAGTTATAAAAGTTAGCCCAAACTTGTCTGCTGTTCTCTCACCCGTTAACCGTTTCAGCAATTCGGAAGACTGATGCACTTTTATTCGTCTACAGGCTGATCCGACACTCTCCGCAACTCTTCTCAGATCCCTCATCTCTCCCAAAACGCACCAACAGTGAGTATACTTGAACCCCTTTACACTTAAACGCACTTTTAGGTGTCACATATGTTTGTATATCAAAACACATCACACAACTCAAATGCTTATTCAACATCCCGCTTATACACGACTTTACGTGAAATTTGCTGAACTTTATGTGTTACTTGATTGCTAGGACCCACCCTTAACATGATAGTATACTAGAGGTTGACCCGCCACCCAGAGGCCCGGGCTTATTAAGGCTCGCATTTTTATTTCTCATTGAATTTTCTCTTTTAGGATGTGAACGCTTGTTCGCATGCCTCGTTCAATCGCGGTTTGTTGGTTTGCTTGAATCTGAGTAGTTACATAATTCACAACTATTACGTATGTCATGCGGTGTATGCTAAACGCTTTTATATCTATATTGTATGCAAAACCTGTATGCTCACCTTTACTTAATTGTATTGACATTTTATTTTAACATATGTGGCAGGTTGAGGATTTCATTTGGATGCAAATGGACTTAGATTTACTTTAGAAACACATTGTAATAAATCTAGGGAAGATCGAACTTGAATTTGTGTTATGAGAATCTTGATATTTTATAATGTTATTTGAGGATTATATTTTATTAGTATGGGATATTGACGTTTAAATATTGTCTCTTAAATAGTGTTATGGAATTTTTATGAGACAATCCGGTTCGCCTAGTGCCGCGCCCCGATGTTTCCGCCATCGGTTGGGGTGTGACATCGGACGTCTCCAATAAGGAATATCCTCTTTGTTTCCTCTGACACGACCGTTAGTGTTTGCAGAGTGTAGAAACGTTGGTGCACAGTGATTGGAGCCACGTGGCCTGCGGTTGTTCTTGTTGTCGATTTTGTCACCACTTGTGAGTTAAGATCATGGAGCAATGAATGGTGTAGCCTGATTGCTTCCACGTCACTGTCCTGTTGTACTTCTTGTCTCCTACACGATTGTCAATCATGGGAGTTGTTGTAACATCCGTCAAAAACGGATTTTACCAAACCCGCTCCGTTTATTAACCGAACGATCAGTTAAAAATTTCGTTGCGAATTTAATGCCCAAAATAATTTTAAACGATACATAATCAATTATTATATGGGAATATATAATTAGTTTTTGAAAAACTGTTAAAAATATGAAAATAAAAATAATATGTTCCTGCCGGGTTTCGAACTCGGGTCAGTAACCGGTTCAGCAGAACTTAGCGCCACACACTCAACCACTGCGCCACTTGTATCTTTTGTTAAATATTGAATACAATTAATTCATATCATGACTTTCCGAATTCAAAACCGGCGCCCAAATGCAGTCGTCGGCAATCCCGGCGATCTCGCCAATAATTTAACGATTCCTTCAGTTATAACGTAAATATTAAACACTACATCGGTTATAACCGATGTCTGACTCGCGACACAAGTTATAACCGCCGGAGATTTTCTAACCGACGAATCAAGTCGGAAATCGGACCAAATTCATTGACGACTTGCCTTATAAATACCCCCTCGAACCTCTGCAAACTTTTTCGCTCAAAACCGCACCCTTTCTTGGCGAAAACTCACTCGCCGGAAAACTTCTGTATCTCGCCGGAAAACCGAGTCCTTCATTTCTAAGCCTTACTAAACCCCCTGAGCTTATACCGAAGTCACCCACATACTTTTCAAGCTTTCTGAAGACTCGTTGCTGCAAGACACACGACGCCGGAACTTGTTGCAGTCGCCGGAGTTCTGCCGGAAAACAAAGGAATCCAGTCGGTATACCTCACGCTTAAAACGTCCCTTCTTTTTATTTAATCTCACTTGTAATTAACTAAAGAACGCTAAAGAAACCGATTAAAACATTGAACCAGTCGGATTTCCGATTCTGGTTAAAAACGGACGAAGAAGACGAAGTCGGTAACATATAAGTATAATTAAAATCAAGTTATTACTCGGGTTAGACACACAGTCCAGCGGTGGACTGTGTGCACATTAAACACACTAACGTCACGAGTTCGAATCTTGTCCCACACACGCTGCCTTAATAAAAATGTCCTTTTTGTTAATCGAACCGGAGACACCACTGGTATATGTTAAGTATAATAATAACCGGAATAATAACCAAGATAGACACACAGTCCAGCGGTGGACTGTGTGTATGTTTAAATCACAGGTCACGAGTTCGAGTCCGGTCTACTGCACCGACTCGGACAATTATTTACCTTTTTAAATAAGTCAGAAATGAAAATGTTCAGTTTGTATTTAAGTATAATAAAAATCGGTTTATATAACATGTGAAACACAGTCCAGCGGTGGACTGTGTGTTAACGCAACCCACAGGTCCCGGGTTCGAGACCTGTGGAGCGCACCGGTCCGATTCAGTTAAATAGTTTTTAAAAATAATTGATTTTCGGTTTAATCTAATTAGTATATAAATATAATTAAAAACAGATATATTTCGGGTTAGACACGTAGCTCAGTTGGTAGAGCTGCGTGCACGCGTACGGGAGGTCTCGGGTTCGAGCCTCACTCAGCGCACATATACTCGCATTCGAACCGGTCAAAGTCAACGGTCAATGGTCAACGGTCAAAAAAGTCAAAATTTTTTATTATTTTTATTTATTTATTTTAATTAAAAATCAATTAAAAATACTTAAAATAACATTTTTAAGGTTAGAAAATAGCCTTAAACTCACAAAAATACACCCAACAATCCTACTAAAATGGATCAATAAAATCCGTTTACTTACCGAACCATAATGCTATTTATCTAGGTTAATTTCACTCGTGGTTAAAATCACTTCGCGTGTATTCAACATCATCAACCGAACGCACCCACTGTGAGTGAATCTTACAACTCCCCCTTTTAAATTACACGTTTTGGGGTGTGTCATGTGTCACAAAAATAATTAACTCGTTTATTTAAACTTGTGCCATACCATATCGTGATCTAAACTTAGATTGTTTATATTGTTGTGATTACTTATTTCATTTTGTCAAATTATATGAAATTCATTCATTAAGCCCATCAGTTCCTCGTGGGAGACGAGTTGAACAACGCGTGCCTCAAAACCAATCCATTATTGTTCTTGTGTGTATCATTGAGTTTATATTGTTTGTAGTTATGTCTTTCATATTATCATGTTTATGCAATTCATTCATTAGGCCCATCAGTTCCTCGTGAGAGACGAGTAGAGCAACGCGTGCCTCTAAACGTTCCATTATTGTTCATGTGTGCTTTATTTAATATCTAATGATTGTTGAATAAGTTTACATCTATTTTTACTCATGTGTGGTTGTGCACTCATTTCATAATCAATTAAATAAACTTGTTCAAATGTTTTCCATAGGATTCACTCGCCAACTTTTTGTTGATCCAAAACCTTTTCACACATGATACAGGTGAACAGGATGAAGCAAGGAAAACATAGGAAATGCCTTAGAAGAAAACAAAGAAGCTTAGATTGATGTTAGGTCATGATGTAATTATAGTTGTAAATTTCCTATTAAATTGTATTTAATGAATATGAAACGTATAATAAATGTCATGAGCTTTGATGATAACCCAATCATGCCCCGATCACCTTTTCCGCTGCGGGTCGGGGTGTGACAGTTGTCTGGTCAGGGTCTGGTGCAAGTTGATTAGCTACTGCCATTTTCTACTATTTGTACCTGTGTTAGTTGTCGTTGTGCTGGGTGCGCTGTCTAGGGCTTGCGCGCACGTCTAGTGACCATCAACAATTACTTTTCTAAGTCTAGTTATGGTCCTTTGCGCGAGTGTATTATAACTCCTCATGCAGGATTTGGGATCATACCCCTTTAGGTACTACCTTAAAGTGCCCCTCCCACCCTTACGTATTGTTTTTTAGTGGAGGGTTCAAATGAGAAGAATTTTTTTATAAGAAGAAAAAAGAATAAGTTTCAAGCAATAAGAATGCTTCATTTTAATTCATTTAATATTTGCATTTAATTTTACTATATGGGTATATCTGTAAACTTACATAAATCATTAATTTTTAGTCTTCCTATTTAAGAGTTAACTACATTAAATTTATAACTTATTTAAAAATATATATTCTTTTCAAAAAATAAAAGAAAAATTAATTTACAGTATAGGACAAATTACTAGGTGTGTGGGATAAATTACGAGTTGTGTATGATAAATTAAAATATGTGTAGGATACATTTCAAAATGTGTAGGATAATTTATGTGTGTAGATAAAAAAATTAGTGTAAAGAATGATAGTTTTTATAAGTAATTAATTACTTAAAGGTAGTAATAAATGAGATGAAAGATAAAAAGACTTAATATTTTACAATTGTACCCTTTTTCTTTTTCTTCTCGACTAAGGGGAGATGGGTGATGTTTGGATGGGTTCTTACAAACTCTTTATTGTCATTGCAAGATTTGTAGATGGAGAGAAGGTGAATTTTGAGAAACAAGAACCGAAGAATAGGTATGTGGAAAAGCAACCAGTTGTAAGTAATCTGATGGGAAATAAGTCGGTGGGGTATAAAAAGGTTGGTTACGAATCGTTTTGTGATGTGGTTACTAGTAAGAAACATGATTCAGAAGTTTTGACGATTAATATTGATAGTGATGTATCCGGTTTTGTGCATTAGTATGGTCATGCTTTGGTGGGTGGGGTAAAAGATTTTAAAATTTTGACATCACTCAGTGGGTTGATGAAGGATTGTGGATATCATCGGGTCGCCATTAAGTATCTTGGGGGCTTTCGGGTTATGTTGGTGTTTGACGATGTTGAACTTCTCCATTATTTTAAAGATACGGAGGAGGCTTGGAATAATTGGTTCGTTCATTTGGTACTATGGGAATCGTTTGAGTATGAACGTATAGCATGGTTAAAGATACATGGGGTACCGGTACATTTGTCATTAAACACGGTGTTTAATGTCATTGGCTCGAAATTTGGTAAAGTCATCCAAGAGGCTCAGATGGATGATGAGGTAGGGGATCTTTCGTATGCATGTATTGGAGTTCTTTGCGATAATTCATCTAGATGGAATGTAAGGTTGGATCTAAGTTCGAATGATTTTGTTTATAAAGTATGGGTTGAGGAAGAGACAGGTGAATGGATACCGGATTGCCTTACAATGTTTGATGACGAGTCTTATAGTTCAGAAGGTGTCCAGTCGGAAATGGAGTGTGATCGAAATAAAGATGCTGGTGGGTTGTTGAAGAGGAGTAGTGAAGAGGTTACAAATAAAGCTGATGAGAATGTTGGTTTGGAAGCCGAGTTTGGAGTCGGAAGTGGTAAAGACCATGTGTTTGAGGAGAACATTCTTGTTGGTGAGAATGGTAGTAATGGGTCGACCTTTGGGATTAGTTCTGTAGTGCCTTTGTGTGTTGAAGGGAGGATTGCTAGGAGGAAAACATTCAAAAAAGGTGAGAGAAAAGGTGGTAGAATACAACTGTGTCCCCTCAAGACCAAGAAAGACCACGTAAAAGATCTAGACGTGAGATTGATCCTTTTGACTTAGATAGGTTCATTGGGATTATGTCTAATGACTCAAAGAGGTGGAAGTGGGTAGCCAACACATATTTTGTACTCCGGATTTAAATACGTGTGTGGGTTCTGAGGTGAGAAGGGCACCCTTCTTTGGCGGAGGCTATTGAACAAGAACTATGCTTACGGTTCAATTGGGGGAGGTTCTAGGAGCCACGAATATTAATGCGTTTAATGAGCAGGTTAGTAAAATAGTGATTGACGAAGGTTTTCAACCACGAGATCCATGAATTTGCTTTCATTGTACGTGAGGGGGACCGGGGGGGAAGGGAAATCGGTATGGTGTAGAGAGTTAAGGAAGGATAATGAGATTAACTTTTTGTTTATTCAAGAATCGATGTGTACCGGTATTGAGGATAAGCAAATCGAAAAATTCTGGGGGAAAGGTTCTTTTGGATATGACGTAGTTGAGCCTACAAGTCCATCTGGTGGTTTATTCACAGTTTGGGATGCTAAGGTGTTTTCGCTGAATTATACTTTAAAGGATAGGAATTTTTTGTTGATCTCGGGGAATTTGAAAGGTAGTGGAGAGGCCGTAAATGTCCTTAATGTTTACGCTCCTTAGAAGAGCCAGGATAAACGAAGGTTGTGGTGTTATTTGCATCAGATTGTAAATTCTAGGGAAGGGGTATGGATTCTTGGTGGTGATTTTAACTCGGTGAGGTCAAAAGAGGATAGGAGGAACTCTAGATTTAATGCTGGTGCAGCTAAAGATTTTAATGACTTTATTTATGAGGTAGGCTTGATGGAATTTGGGTTGAAAGGTGGCAAATTTTCCTATTCAGTGGGAAATAAATTGAGTCGTATTGATCGGTTTTTGGTGTGTGAGAATTTTGTAAATAAATGGCCTTCCACTATTTATAGAATTCTTCCGAGGGGAAGTCAGATCATAATCCGGTTTTGCTTATGGTCCTAAGCCTTTCCGTTTTTTCAATTCGTGGTTGGAACGTGAGGATTTTGGAAGTGTAGTGTTGAAGGTAGTTGAAGAGTTTTCCTTCCAAGGTCCACCGGATGTTGGGCTAATGCTCAAATTCAGGTGTCTAAGGAAGGCCATATCGGAGTGGAGAAATGGTGTCGTATGTAAAGAAAAGGCAGGGATAATTTAATTAAAGAGGAGTTGTTATCTCTAGAGAAGGATTTGGAAGTGAGGGATTTGTCGGAGGAAGAAGTTTGGATGTGGGAGGAAGGAAAACGAAGGATGTTACAATTGGAAGCTTTTCGGTTCAAAGATTTGAAACAACGTGCTAGGAATCGATGGGCCAAGGAATGGGACGCTAACAGCAAGTTTTTTCATGGTTTAATAAATACGAGAAGGGCATCTAATTTTATTCCAGGTATTAATATCAATGGGGTATGGACGACTAAACCAACAGATGTTAAAAAGGAGGTCTTTGGTTTTTCTAAATCAAAGTTTATGGAGGATATGTCAAGTAGGCCGAAACTGGATTGTCTTGGGTTGAAGTCGATTGCAGAACAGGATAGTCAGGCGCTTATCAGAGAGTTCACGGATGAGGAGATAAAAAACGCTATCTTTGATTATGGGGATGACAAAGCTCCAGGACCCGATGGGTTCAATTTTCAATTTATTAAGCGCTTTTGGAATTGTTTTGCAGGTGACTTTAGAGATATAATGCAACATTTTTTGTCAATGGTATTATTAACAGGGGTGTGGGTTCTTCTTTTATTACGTTGGTGCCAAAAGTTGATGATCCTAACTCGCTTAGGGATTATAGATCGATTAATCTTATTGGAGTTGTAAAGCTATATCGAAGATTTTGGCGTCTAGATTAAAACCGATGTTGGATAGTATTATATCGGAGTCCCAGTTTGCATTTTTGAATGGGAGATTTATTTTGGATGGGCCTCTGATATTGAATGAAATGTTAGCTTGGGCGAAGAAAGTTGGCAAAGAGTGTTTTCTTTTCAAGATTGATTTTGCTAAAGCATATGATAATGTTAGTTGGAGTTTTCTTCTAGATGTTATGTCTCAGATGGGGTTTCCTCCTACTTGGTGCAAATGGATTAGTGGTATTCTCGAGTCGGCTAGATCGTCTATTCTTGTGAATGGGACCCCGACTTTTGAGTTTGGATGTGAGAAAGGTATACGGCAGGGGGATCCTTTATCTCCTTTTCTATTTCTTTTGGTGATGGAGGCCTTATCGAATATGTTCAGAAAAGTGGTTTGTAATGGTGTGTTCATGGTATCTATCTCCCAAATAATGGGCCGATTGTGTCTCATTTCTTGTTTGCTGATGAGTTGATGGTTTTTGGAGAATGGTCGACTTTTGATTTTCAAAATATGAAGAGAATATCAAGGGTGTTTTATATTCGTTCTGGTTTAAAAATAAATATAAACAAATCGACAATGATGGGTGTTGGTGTGGAATGGCAAGAGGTGAAACGAGTGGCGGATGCTATGGCTTTCAAGTGTCCTCAATTCCCTTTAACTATTTAGGTATACGGGTGGGCGTTAATATGAATAGAGTGGCCAATTGGGAGCCGGTTGTGGAGGTGATTTGAACTCGCCTATCTAAATGGAAGGCAAAATCTCTACCGATAGGAGGAAGAGTGATTCTTATTAAATCAGTTCTTGAAGCGTTGCCTAATTATTACTTTTCGTTATATAAGGCCCCATGAAGGTATTGACCAACATAGATCGCTTATAAAGAACTTTTTTGTGAGGAGGAACCGAAGACGTAAGGAAACCTCATTGGGTCGCTTCGAATAGGATTACCGGCCAAAAAACAAAGGAGGTTTGGGGCTATCGAGGATGTTTGACTGCAATCGGCTCTAATTTCTAAATGGGTGTGGCGTTTTAGAACGGAGACGGACTCCTTTTGGAAGAAGGTTATTGAGGCGATTCACAGATCTAATAGAAAATGGGAGGTCTATCCTATTAAGTCAAGTATGGCTAGTGTTTGATCAAATATTGTCAAAGAATGCCATCGTTAAAGGTGCATGGTTCTTTTTTAACGAGTTAATTAAATGTTCTGTTAGAAATGGGAGGTCGGTGAGATTTTGGATTGATACGTGGATTTCGGATGAGAGACTGATGGATAAATTTCCGACTTTATTTAAGTTGGAAACTAGTAAGAGGTGTTTGGTCTCAGATATTCTAGTTCAAACGGACAGCCTCACTTCAGTCCAATGGTCATGGAAAAGGGAACCGGGATCGGAGGTTGAAGTAAGGGAGCTGCAGGAGCTCATGGAAATTATTCGAGATGTGTCTCTTAACAAATGTATAGATGATTGGAAATGGGGAGGGGTTACAACTGGGTATTTCATGGTAGCGGCATTGAGAAGGTGGCTTGCCGAAAATAATGTAGAGAATGGTGATATAGTGCTCGATTGGTGTAAGTGGATACCGGATAAGTGTAATATATTCATGTGGAGAGCTTTGTTGGATCGTCTTCTACAAAGATGGCGCTATTTAGAAGGAATATTCACATGGAAGATACTTTGTGTGCTCTTTGCGAGGATGGAGAGGAAACGGTGGATCATGTTTTCACCGGCTGTAGTTTTTCAATGGGGGTATGGGATGGTATTCTAAGATGGTGTGGCATTCCTAATTTTTTTGTGTTTAGCTTAAAAGATGTGATGGAGATGGATAACATGGATGGATTATCCATGTGAGAAAGGATATTATTAGAGGGATTGCTATAACTTGTTGTTGGAGGATCCGGAAAGAAAGAAATGAGCGTATTTTTGAAAACAACTGACGCAAGGTGGTAGAGATTGTTACGGATGTGAAGGCGATTACGTTCTTATGGTTTCGTAATAGACACAAATGCAAGGATAGAGATTGGAAATCTTGGTGTAACTTGCTTTTAATGTAATGTTTTTTTCGGCCCCTTTTCTCCGTCTTGGAGATTGGATGGTGTTCGTGTTGTTTAATAAAATTCACTTTTCAAAAAAAAAATGAACCTTCCCTTATTTTTTTAATGGTTTAAACCCCTCCCAAATTACAAGACATATTTAAATGCAATTTAATTTTGAAACCGTAATTATCAACATCCTAAGTTCGATTTTAAATATTAAAACAACCAAAAATAATTACACTTGGATCTTGAATATATTAAAACAACTCAAAGTCTCAAACGAGTCTTGAATTATTCAAACAAAAACCCCCAAATCCCTCTTCCCTTCTTCTTGCTCGGAAACCCTGATCAAAATGAATCGAACCAGATCGCAGAAGATCATCAAAAATGGAGAATTCAAGAATCATATCCTACGAAAAGCTCGAAGGACTGGCTACTTGGGTGGGCAGCAACGTGGCGTCGGCGTTCTTCGCATCTCTCGGTCGATTCTCATGCGTCAACGTTACCACCTCCGATGAGAACGAAAACGAAGAAGAAGCTAAAGATCACCCCTTCATTTTATCAAATCTCCCCTCTTCCGACAGTTCCGCACACAATTTCACCTCCGTTGAGGCTCTCCCTGTGTAAAAACATGTTTTTTGTTGACTGAATTGTTCTTATGATCGAGTTGGATTGATCCTTCCTATTGTTTGATGCAAGATTATCTCATAATTTGAATTTTAATCTTTTTATTTAGTTGCCTATTTTGTGGGGATTTATATTTTCTTGTTTATCTTTTTTTATTCATTATCAATTAGGTTCTAGGGTTTATGTTTTAGTTAGTTTTTTGGTTGATTAATATTTGAAGAACATTGTTCTTGAACCTTTTGGTTCCTTTTATCGTCATTGATAATCATTATGCTTTTGAGCCATTTGATTGCGTGAGAAATTGCATCATTATTGATCTTATACATGTGTAAATTTGTTTATGTGGATACCTGTTTGATCTGTTGATTATTGAATGTTGTTATCACTTGTTGTAAAAATTGGGATTAGCTGGACCAGAAAATCCTATAATGTGTTTGGTTGGTGTTATTATTTATAGTGGGCTATGTAGCCAGGCGACCAAGTGCTGCTATCTGGGTCATAGCGACTAATAGTGACCGGGATGTTCTTTTTTGTTTTTTGTTTTTAAATTTTTTGATGTAAATAACAGTTAGATATAGCTATAAACTAGTTGGATTTGTATGTTTTTTGTTAAATATACATGTAAAAGAGCATATATACTAGGGTATTTTGATATAATATACGTATAAAAATTTTCAAAATTTATTTTCTAGTGTATCGCTATTTTATAAATAGGCCTTATCGCTATTCGCTATCGACAAGTATGAGTCTATGGGACTTGAAAACCCAAGACACCACTCCACTAGCAAATGTAAAATGATACAAATACCTTGCATCTAGAAGGAAGGAGATGAATTGATGATTTATATTCAATTCCAATTCATTCTTCTGTTAAAGCGAATAACATTAGGAATGTAATTTAGATTCCAATTCTATTCTGCAACACGAACGCTACCTAGTATGTTAATTTTTGAATTGTTAAGTACTTGATTTGTTATGTTTGAGTTTGTTTATGTTAGAAGTTTGAAACTATACTATGTGAACTTTGAAGTATTATATTCATATCAATATGTGTGTATATAAGTTTGAAAAAAACACATAAAAATTTCAATCCGATTAATCTCGTTGGTTGTTCCTCCACTGCCCACATAGCAATTTTTACAACATTGCAATCATAATGATTTGAATCCTGCAAACAATGTGTACACACAGTCTAGGGTTTTTGAGGATGTTCAAATAATCAAATTGAGCCAAAATTATAAATACAGTTGGATTAAAAAACCATATAAACTGATGATGATCTACTACTACTTATGTACATTGCACCTACTCTTCATTATCTTCCTCATTGTTGCAAGATAAGGAGGCATTAAACTACAGAATGCCAAACATCCTCTTGCAGCTTTTTTAGTAAATAAAAAGACAACATTGCCCTCTGATCTTTCGCTTCTTTGGACCAAAAGTAAAGCCATAGGCACATAAAACACATCTGTCATATGCTACCCATTTAATCATTTAGGTTGTTACCCCACTTGGTTCTCAATCATTCATTGCTGCCAATTGCCAAGATACCTCCGTACCACCCACCTCTTAAAAAGTCACAACCACCCGCTTCTCTTTTTAACGGATGCAGGCGGGCCCACTGTTTTGAAACGCGACATCTTTAACAGGCCCCATTAGCAGGGAGAACTCCATATCCACCCGGGGCGAAGATGTAATTTTTCTTGAATAAGTAATTCAGAGGATCCCCAATCAAATACGGCAGGCTTGGCTGTTTCCACTGTACCAAATGATTAAACCGATGGTCCTGTTTTGTTCATTCCATTAACACTTTTTTGAGTTCAGACGTTGCCGGTAGCCCATAGTTTAGAAACGACCTGATCCGTCCGTCCCAACCTGCGGTAACAATCACCATTCCCCACTTGTGACCGTCATACGAGCTCTGGCTAGACGATCTAAAGAATTTGTATCTCGATTTACATAACGGACCTGAAGATGGAAGCTTTTCTTCAGGCCAAGTTGCAGAACCTTTCGAACCCGATTCTAGAAAAAAGTCTTGACCTAGAGAGAAGTAACATGGTGGCAGCGCGTTTGTGTGGGCATTTCGGCCCGACCATGGTAACGCTACTGATGCACCGGCATAGAACCACTCGTATGATCTTACCGTCTTTTGTTCAAAAATGGAAGACTTGTTTTGATTATCGCAGTCCCAGACATATACATTAGAATCCTCATTAGCCGATACAATATGCCTCCCGTCTGATGTAAACGATGCACAAAACAGGTTTCCAGCATTTCTTTGACCTGGAGTTCATGAGTTTCAAGAATTTAGAACGACTTTGGTTGAAAACAGTTATGATTTTATAGAGAATGAACTGACATTATGTATGTGTGTGCAAAACTCGAGTACCAAACCGAAAACCATGATACCAAACCAGAAGCATACGCTGTTTAGGTGAATGATTAGGGTTGAATCATTAACGGAACGTTTGAGTCTGGTTTACAGCCTGGTTTGGGACCAAACCAGTTTTGTATTTGGTCTGGTTTTTGGGTCTCATGTTTCCAAATTTTGATTACAGTATGGTACTCTGTTCTGTAAGTTGAACAGCACTAATTGTACCTCTAAATTTTCCAATCACATTGGGGCCATGGAGAATTCTGACATGGGAATCAGCAGAAGTGACCATAACTTTGCTTGAATCTTGTGGACAGAACTACAGTTTGCATAAAAAAGGCAAATACAAAATCAGATAAAGATTTGTAAAATGGTAAAATCTGGGTAATTTTGAAACAAACAAGATACCTGAAATCCGATTATCCTCTTGCAAGGTGACTTCTTTTTACTATTTAATGAAACCGAAGCTTCTAGCTGGAACCGGTTTTCTGAAACATAAAACAAACGAGTCGAATGAAACGAGATAATCTTTGACCAAGGAATTTTGTACGGTGAGGACGAACAAGGATGTTACCGGAGATGCTAAAGAAACTGCAACAGCCCGTCATGGATCCGATAACGCCACCCTGAAATACGTAATCCTAGGTTATTTCAGTAACCCGCGAGTGTTTAAATTTTAAAATGAGTGAACACAGATGAACAAAAAATCAAACCTTTCCATCTGGACTGTAGGCCACAGCAGTGACTATTTCTCTTATGTCTATCCAGTCAACAACTTGGCAACCCGAAACGGACCAGATTCTAACTTTTCCGTCAATTGAACCGCTTATGAAATAATTTTCGTTCGCAGGCTGGAACTGAACACACGTCACGTAGTTGCTATGCGGAAATGTTTTGAGACAAGAGTCGCTGCCAACTTTCCATAGCCGAACGGTTTCATCAACCGACGATGACAGAAGAAACTGCACCGGAAAAAACAGCAACGCATGATCAATTTCAGCCACTAAATGTAAAGAATTATGGTACATTTCGTACGATAAGTATACAATTTACTTACGTTATCTTTTGACCATGAGAGGTCAAGGACGTCGCCTTTGTGTCCACGGAACTCGTGAACGGGTGTCTCCAATATTCTAAACACTTTAGGGGGGAAGATAACACAAGCTGAATTTTTAGTCTTTTTCAAGCTTTTCAGCATGCTAATCTTCTGTTTTTCAGCCATTAATGGTGCCAATTCAGCAAGATTATTCACAGTAAAGTATAAACAAGACGGGTCGACATCTGGGATGTCTGTTTCATTCGATCTATCATCTTCGACAACTTGCCAAACACGAACAACCGCATCTTCACCACCACTAGCCAAATACCGCCCGTCAAGACTAAACTTCATAGTCAAAATCGAACCTTGGTGAGCCTGGATATCCTGACCGATAAACACAGCCGAAAGCTCTTTCAACCGCTTCTTACTTTGATGAACTTTAACCCTTTGAACCTTAGCCCAGTGCGCCTGAGCCGACTCAATACAATGAGGCTTAACCCGTTTCTGTACAGCATTACACGCCATTGACCGTAACCTATCCAACAGCTGACCCTTCACTTTGCTCACTGTTCTAGACATGGTATCAGCAACCTTAACATTTCTATCTGCAACCTTCTGCACCAATGGAGGTTGTACCACTTCTGATAACTTCCTTCCATCCTCTTCGCCATTCGAATCTCGAACCCTCAACGAACACGAATTACAGCAACTCGTTGACGCCACATCCTCTTCTTTCACATCACTTCTCAACACAGCTCCACTCGTACGACTCGTACGCGATACCCTGTCATCCTCCTCCTCCGCCTCATCATCATCGTCGTCATCGTCGTTTTCAACAACTTGATCTTCAGACTTTAATCCCATAAACTTAAGAAAAGTATTCTTCCTCTGGTGAACACTTTTAGGAGCCACAGACCAAACATCATATTGGAACTCATTAACCACCAAATCATCATCTGCTTCAGAAACTGAATCAACTGACCCAATGCTATCCCGAGCATCGAAAAACCGATACTCTTCTTCCTCGTATAAGTTCGCCATCACTGTTCAATCTTCAAAGCTCAACCCATGAAAGAATGAAGCATTATAAGGCTCAGACAATGCACACACCTACCAAATAATTAAAAAGTTGAAATTTTTATGAGATATCACAGCAACCCAGATCAGTAAAGGCAATGATATATATTCCAACAGCTAATTTATTCAGAGAATTAAGAATAAAATAATAAGGGAAAAGATATAATATATAATAATTGAAATTGGATGTCGTGGATCCGCCAGATCCAAGGCTCATCCGCATTGATAAACGGAAGGTGGTCGACGATGGAAACTAACGTAAAACTGAAAACCCAATTGGTAAAAAAGATGAAGACAGGGATTACATAAGATTTGAAACCGTGTGGAAATAATAACGTTAGAATCAAGGAAGACATGATATGATGTTGGGGTGGGTTTGGATGAATTGAAAATGGGATTATTACCTGGATATGAAAATGGGGATGAAGATGGAGCGAGAAACGAGAAGTGTAAAATAAATGTTACCAGTCTTTCTCCATTGTCTCTGTTCCATTACTTTTGTGTCTTTTTCAGTTTTTTGGGTTTGGTTAATAGGGGACAATTAAATCCTTTCTTTCTCCATAGCCCCCCTTTTACTTCTTCACTTTTTTTTTTACCATTTTTATTTGTTTTTAGAGTAAGAAATTATTCTAGCTCGTTGTTCGTAGCTCGCTTGTGATTGTGATTTGTATGTATACTAGTCATAAACGACTCTATTTGATTTATCTTGGTTTTATAAATTTCTAAGATTGAATACGAGTAGTTTTTTAGTCTGTTTGAATAATACAATATAAGGTAATTTGTTCGTTGAAAGACATAAAGTTTTAATTCCTTGTATATAAATAGTTTATATAGTGTTATCTAATACGTTTATGATTCAGGATCTTTGTTAACTTGTTATCTGAGAAATCTAAGTAACATGAGAAAAGAGACAACTCACACAGTCACTAGTTGGCTTGAGTTCGATACGAGTTAAGCTTCCAACACTAATCGGGCATGAGAGTGCAGTCAGCTCAACTCATATTGTTATTGAATTGAATATGAGTTAATGTTAGGTCGGTTTGAACTTTGTTATTAATCATACATTGTTATCTCTTATTTTAAATAGGAGAAATTAATAAAATTACCAGTTGACCATTATGTACATCATCAGGACCACATTTTTTTTATCTATAATCATTAGACCACCTAAATCGTGAAAAGTGCATCAAGATCGTATTTTTTCAAGATTGTAAGTATTACGCCAAAAATATAACAAAACGGTCATTGGAGTTGCATTGCGTGTCTCGATTTCAACGGATTCAATGTAGACATAAAGTTGCACTAAGCAAACATATGACACAAAAACCATGGTATATTCGCCATTTGAACTATTTCAGGATTTATAAAGTTTCGTACACACCATACATATTTCCAATGGAATCATTGCATGCCCTTTCGAGACTACCATGTTGTGATCTTTGATTGCAACCCTTGAATATTTCTATAATATCATTTAAGTGTTTATTTTTTTCTCATCGAATAAATGAAAAATGGATTAGTATATATAAAGGCTTATGTGTAAGTTTTAGGTAACTTAATGTATATCCTTGACATTCAATTACCTAAATCAGAATCAAGATTGTGAGGGAATATACTTGCATAGATATTCGAAACGTATTAAAATCTATTTATCGTTATACGTGTTTGTATACCCCTCTTGTACATGTGTGACAACTATCAAGGTACATCTGGAGTGAAAGTCTTGAATCTTGAAATGCAATCTTAAATGAAGTGCTAGGTATACATAGGATTAACATAGGGTCAACATAAATAATACATGGTTGATAGATTTTCTGTTAATTTACCACTTTGGAACATTACTTATGGATTTTCCTGACTTTTGAGTTCTACCAACTTACAACTTGAACTTCTATTGTAATGCCCTAAAATCCGAATGACTAATTCATGAATATGTTTCCTTGTTTTATGGCATGAAGCGGTATAACTAGTTTAAATAACTTAGTTAAAGTATGGTTAAACAAGTAAAGAATGAAAGTTGTAACAATTGTGATCAAGTAACAAACATGAGGGACTAAACTTGGTAGATGGGGTTGAAGTTTTATAAAAATAGCCTAAGTGTTTGTAGTGTGTTGTACATGGAGAGAAAGAGAGGAGAAAATCCTCTCTTGAGCAAGGATGTAATTCAACCCTAAATCAAGGTCCAAATAGAATGGAAAACATTGCATGAATGAAGATTTCTCACCATCTAGCTTTAACAAACATGTGGTAAGTTGTAAATTTTGATTTGGTGATTTTGTATGAAGTGGGTCATGATCAATCCACGAATAAGTATGAAACTAAGCTTGAATATGTGTTAGAATCACCATATGGAACATGAGTTATGCATGACTTCGAATAATTTGATGTTTTGGGGTGAACCCCACTTGTGGTAGTAAGGATGATGATATGGGTGAATCATCCATGTTCATTTCTTGTGCTATTTGGATGTAGTATGTTGTATGTGATGATTTATTGCTAGATAAATTGAGCATGATATGGGATTAATTGATGTTTAGTTGAAATTGATGAATGAATGCATGCGGTAAGAAGGTAGACATGACTACTTGTACATTATGCTTAGATAGTGGTACGCACGCCAAGTATTTGATGAAATGTATAGATGATAATATTATGTGAAAATATATGCAAGTAGTGGGTAGATATGTGTAGAAAGTAACTATGATATATTTGATAGTAAAATAACATGAGAAATGTATTTTTGATGAAATCCATGTGAGAATGTAGTTAACGATGTGATTCGGTAAAAGTATGCTTTGGGACTTTGCACTATAAGCTTAAATGATGTAATGTACACCTTGTGAATTCTTTGATTTCCTAATTGTGGTTAAGAAGTAAATGTGAAGCGTATGAGATTCTATAAAGGCGTAATATTGGGTAAGCTAAACATGTGTTATAGTGTTAGTTGTAGAGTTATGAAAATGCTAGTATGAATGAAATGGATTACGTATATGTGTACTTGTGAGTAAGTAATTATATGGTTATATGTGTCCTAGAACATGAGTATGTAATGCATATGGTGTTATTAGTATAGTTAACTAAATCGACATAAATGTATGTTTGTAAGGATGAAAACTTATATGTTTAATAGTTGACTTTCTGGAAAGTCAACGAATGTGAGAATAGTATGGTAGGCTTTCCAACAGGAATGCAAGATTTGGGAACTCATGCGAAACATGTCATATCATTATGTGTTATGTATGATGACATGTTGAATTATATGAGTTTGAAAAGATGTGACTGTTGATCTATGCCTTGTGTTGTTAAATGTCTAATGAAAGTCTAATGTAAAGTATGAATTGGAAATGATTGATGATATGTATGAGTTTGTATGCTAATGAAAAAATATAATGTGGTGACATGAAAGGATAGGAACCACATTAGCACGGAAGGCTAATGGGTCAAAGGAAGCGAGGAAGCAAGCACAAACACGGATGCTTAAGGTAAGTGATTTCTGACTCACTTCTTAGTATGTATAAAGAGTTTTGATATGTATGAATGTGGGGAATCATGTAAGAAAGTGTAACTAATGGAGTTACTAAGATAAGTATTCTTGTAGCAGGTCAAAAGTAGTTAACTATGTCGGAAACGGCTTGGTAAAATCAAACAGGTCAAAATCAAGAAAGTAAGATAAATACAGGATTTGGTTATGGGGACATGGGATTAAGTGTTAGAATGATTGTGGGCTTATAAGAATGTTACTTTACGTTTTTGGGCTCTTGGGATGCGTGGACGAAGGCTGAAACGAGCATATGAATGAAAATTGGGTGTCCTGCCAGCAGACTGGTGTCGCCGACGCTATATAGGGTGTCGCCAAGTGCCATATGGATTGCCGATGAGCCAGTCTACTGTCTATGGGCCTGTAGACGCCGGTAGACCCATTTCTTTGTTTTCTTTGATTTCCGACCCTATAAACCATTCCCAAGCCCTATTAACCTCCATAATGTACCAAAACCTTACCAAATTGTTTTGTGATGTACGGGTGAGTATAGAACTCGTCTTCTTAAGCTCCCGTAATATATCCCAAACTCATTAAAGGGTGTTTATGAGGCGCGGGTAAGTAGGCAGCGTGCATGTAAGTATGAGCGGGAACGAAATAAGTATGTAAGCATGTATGTATGTTTTTAATTGCATGATAATATGTGAAACCCATAGGTAAGCATGGATAAAAAGAGTATGCACGTAGGTTTGTATGTGCGAGACTTATATGTATGGATATGTTTGTGACTAAGATTGTTAGTATGAATATGTAAGAATATAAGTTGTACATAAGAGTTTAAATAGGGCGGTATGTAGTATGAAATGGGATTATTATACACGAAAGAATAAGGCTTGTATATACGTATACATGGCTTTAATGCGTTTGAGTATTAACATTGCTAACCATGTTGTCTTCAGAATGAAATGAAAGTGCATGTATACTATTGTTGGTTTTATGAAGACTGGTTTTGGAATGCAAGATTGTACTCGGATAGATAACCGCGAGGATTAGCATAAGTAGAAAGAATGTGATGTGGCCGTTTAATTACTTATGTTTAGATTATGTATGACGTCACCGGGTACTAATGTTATGGATGTATGTGGTGATTGCAGGTTACACGAAATTATCATGATGGAGGGAAAGCGGTTGAAGATCGAGCCATGTCATGGATTGTACAGGAGCATGTGATCACATAGTTTAGTAAATGTTTGTCATATTTCATTCTTAATTGAGAAGGAAGAATGTACTTATTGTAAAAGTGTCAATTAAAAGGATTTACAAGTATGTTAGAATGTTTATAACGAAAGAAATCTTTAAGTTCGTATTTCAACTGCATTCTTTTGGTGCTTACGTATTAGGGTCTTACATCTATGATGTTGATGGACTCTAGATATGTTCTACTAAGGTTTTATACATTTGACTCAACAAACAACTTATGATGATCGATACACGGTTTATCTTTACATACTCATTTTGATCATTATTACAAACTTGCAATACATAAAGGATCATAATGTTATAGTTTAAGGTAGTTAAATTTGATATGTCTAGTTATTATTAGTGAAAATGGTCACAGTTGAATGTTTATTGAATAAGTAACCAACTACTAACCAATTGGGGGGGGGTAGTCCATTGGCAAAGATAAAACCTTTAAACACCCTTGGGAGGGGGAGGTCTTGGGTTCAAGTCCCACAGACGACAGAGATTAAAAGAAATTTATCGTTTAAAAAAACAACTACTTTGAAAAGTAATTGGAGAAAATGTTACACTATGTTGAAATATAATGCATTTAAATAGTTAAGTCACATAACGCTTTTAAAAGCTAGGGTGAAATGGTTTGATTTAGTGTAACTTTAGAAGCGTAATTGGAGAAAATGTTGTATTATGTTGGAATATAATGCATTTAAATGATTAACATAATGCTTTGAAAGTTACGGTGAAATGGTTTAATTTAGTATAACTTTAGAATCGTGATTGTTAAGAACCAAAAGCTGAAAAATCTTAGTTGGTGAAATACTTATAAATTATGCAAAATACTTGCAAGTACCCAAGAACATCATGAGATGTCATTAGTGAAATTTTATTATGTAGAAGTTGACATTTCTTTCTTGTAAAGAAATATGTGAATAATACAAATTCATAGTCGAGATGGCTTGAGAATACATATATAAATTTCAAAGTGGTCACATTTAGAGCAGAAGGAATGGTTTCACCCTATAGGTTTTACACATTTAGAGCAGAAGGAATGGTTTCGGTAAAACCAATTTCGTCCTAGGCGGCATGTGCCATGTATGCTTGTTTGACTTTTGAATCGGCAAGGAGGTCTAAACACTTAATCTTCTATACAGAAGGCTAGAAAGGAAATCAAACTCATTTGGTACCAGAATCGATGATTGATGCAAAGAGTAAGTTCGTTGGGTAAAGCAAAACCATACCACCTAATTTGGTAAATTTGGTAAGTGGTGCATGGTCGCAGAAACCTTTGTTTTATTGAAACCATTCTCACTACCTTGTACCATGCAAATATAAACTTATTCAAAAGTGAATTAAACTCATGAGGGTGCAATGGGATTGACATACTATTTTATGCATGTGCAACAAAAAAACATTACAATAGTGAGTCAAACTTGTAAAGTTTGATACACCGTTACCAGAAGTTTATATATTGTTAAAGAATTTGTTCTTCATGTATATTACAACAGCTCATTTAACATACAAAAATTTTGAGACACCGTTAAATGAGTTTGATGCAATATCTATAGACTTGTGCATCAAAACATATCACAAAAATGCAATAAACTTGTAAAGTTTGAAAACACTATAAAAATATGTACATCAATACTCTTTACAACAGTGTATCACTCATTGTAATAATAGTTTTGAAACACAATTATAAACTTGTCAGTTGAAAATTGTTGTTTAGGACTTGCATCTATAACGTTGAATGTGGCAGGGCGTGCGACAACAACCGGACTGAGCTCGTGTTACTTTTAATAAATTGTAAATGTAACATTATTTGTCTTTTTTTTGTACACGACTTATAAAGAAAACATCATATCTAATAATACAATCCACTTTGTTACTAATTTATGTAATGTCACTTTATTTGTATTATATTTATTGATACACTTATGAGTAATGTAATGTAATTTTTCCTGCCCGGGTTGCCACCCGAGTGATAACCTAGTTAATTTATAAATAAATGTAACATAAATTATAATAATTTACAAAAGATCTTCTAGAAATACAAAAACATGGTTTAGGTTGGGTGGTGTGGTAGGGGCTTTATCACGCCACCTAGGCGACACGTAATTGAGAGGCGTTATTTTTAACTTACACGGTGTAGAATAAAGTCCTTTAAAACCCCCATTTTTTACTATATATATATATATATAAGGAAAAAGAAAAAGAAGAAATTTAATTAATGTTTAAACTCTCTTCTCTTTCACGCCCGCTATAGTATGTGCCCCTTTGGTTGTGGCGGGATGAGGGAGGGGTATATGATGCCAAAATTGTTGAGTTGGCCAGGAGCAATGTATCACACCTCTGGTGTTAAGGAATACAATAAATTGTTTACCCTGTCATTAAAGTATCCCAATCACTTTTACTCCTTTGAACATGCCACATTGATGAAACAAAAAAAAAAAAAAAAATTAGGACCTTCCAAGAGACCTAAACATCATTCTAAATTCTAAATTCTTTCAAAACCTAACACAAGACTCATCCAATTTTGGTTTTCTCATGTTTACATTTATATTTACATTTGATTTATTATTTATATCTATCTGAGAAAATTTATGAAACCAATTTTAGCCTTTTAGTTTTTGTTTTTATACGAGGAACTATAGTAACTTGATTCAAATGTATAACTTAAAAAAGGTATTACACTCCCAAAATACGAGTTTAACAAAACAATCAAACTTGTAGGTTCAATCAACATGTATGCTCTCTTTTTGTCTTTTTTTTTTTTTTCTAATTAAAGATACAATCACAAATTAAAATCAAATTATTTTTATATATTAATCTTGTTTTGTACTAGCTAAACACGGTTAAATGTATGTCCCCTATTAACCCAAATCTCGTGATCCCCCATTCCGACCAAATGATTTTTTAGCATGTCCATTTCTTCAAAGTATGTTTCTTTGTTTTAAAGTAATCCCTCCTTGCCTCCCACTTTTGTCCTATCTTATTTCTCCTCACTAATCTTACTTCCTATTTTTACTTTAATCAATTAATCCATAGCTCTAAATCCGCAGTTCAAAAAAGTAACAATAAATAAATTAATTAATAAAATTGATCCATAGGTCTTTAAGAGACATGATTGATATATAGTTTCGCTTCTATAATTTAAAAGATGAGGGTTTAAATCCTACAAAATCAATGTATATGAGTATTTATGAGTAGATTAATTTGTCATTCAAATAAGAAAGTTAACCCATAGGTTGGACGGGTCAAATAGACAAAAGCAATCGGGTTAACTAATCCGGTAGGTTTTTATATGCTCTTTTTTCCAGGATCATATATCACATGATTCGTGATTACTACACATATACACATAATCGCACAATAAAAGAAAAGTTAAGCTTGGACGATTTAATTTACGAAACCGGTTTTGAGACATAACTCGTCGCCTAAACCATTAGACCTGGTTCCTAAAGTTATTGAACTAGTCGCTTTTACTTTGGTTTAGAAGCTTCTGTCAATTTTATCAGTTGTGAACTCTTATTTTTTTCTTTAATTAACACATATTGTTTTCTCCGGTTAATGCCACTATTCTTATGTTATAGATTTAATTGTTTACTTATTTTTTATAATATTTTTTAAACTACAGTTTTAACAATAAATAACTTTTTTATTTATCATCACATATTCTATATCATCTTAAAAACCAAAGTCGTTGGTTTTTAAGCTACATATTTAACAATAAATAACTCTTTTACTTATGGTTTCCTTCTTGGTTGGTCCCTTCACTTTAGAATTGTCACATTTAGCCCCTACGCCGTCTTTGCTACCCTCTCTATTTTGGTAATTGACACTTTTAGCCCCTACTCATTTTACAAGTTTTACAAACTAACTCTTATAGTTTTTAAAGTTTCAACTTTACCCTTGTACCATATATAATATACGTTTTTAACATGTTAAGTTTTTTACTAATTTAATTTTCCTTCAATAACTTTTGTTTGCTAATTGCTTTTTTTTAAAGATAATTTGTGTTGTCTTTACACATTTGTAAAATATCATTTTGATCTCCCGGGTTTCTTAAATTTCAAATTTACCCATGTCGTTCATTTAGCTAAATAAAACTAAATTTTATACGTGCATATTTTTATCTACGTGTCGGTATAAATTTGAGTTGGTCTACATTTCGATATATTTTTTTGGAAACGAGTCAACTCAAATAGATACGTTTTTGTTCAAAAAATCATTTTTACGTGCATATTTTTATCTATGTGTCGTATAAATTCGAGTTGGTCTAAGTTTAACGTAAACTTTTTTGGAGAACAAATCGGTCAAATAAACTTTGTTCTGAATTGAGTGGAACTTGGTTTCTTTTCTCACCTTTAAAACCAAATTTAATCCCTTTACTTGATTATATCAATACAATTATAATCAATTTACTTTACATTTTGATAAAATTGCAATACGTACATAGGTTCATTGAGTTCAAACGTATATGTTGAAACCCACGTTTCATATTATTAACACATAATATAACACCTGGACTAGTTTATTCGATGTCTGCAATGTATCCACGCCGCAACACGCACGAGTCTTGTTACTAGTTTGATCTTAATAACAAGAAAGTCGAAATTAGAATAATCGTGTCACTTTTATAAAAAGTTTATTTTTGTTACCAACCTTAATTATAATTTTAAATATTTAATAATAGTGACAATATTTATAAATAGTTTAGGTGCATGAAGTCGATGGTACCAAAACAGATATCATTGTCACGTTTTGATTGTGTTATTAGCTAATCATAAATAGTACTAAATGTTAACAATAATTTTTTTATCAAGCATAACTAGATATTAGTTTAAGTTTTGTTATTACCTAAAGAAGTCCAAGTCGCTAAGTCATAACTCTCAATGCTAATTTTAGATAATTGAAAAGTAATGCAAAAATCAAGCAATGTCATTTATTTAAAAATATGAAATACAATTAGAAATCACGTTTAACTTTTCTACAAACAATGCACATGTCTTAGAAAAGTGTTGTCTTGTAGCATAAAGCTTGTGTTGATTTGTTTTCTATATGTAGTTTACATCATAGGCTACGTTCTAAAACCACTTATCTTATTTTATAAATATGTTAAAGTTTTTTTTTAATATACTTTAAACTACGTGTATAAAATAATATATATTTCTACTACAATGTATACTTTAAACTACGCGTATAAAATAATATGTATTTCTACTAAATGTTTGAAAAGAAGTTTGCACGTTTAATTTTAATGTTATTTTTCAATAAACCATCTTTCTATTTTCAAGCATAAAAATGTTAAAAGTTGTTATTATGTTAAAAGATTAAACCATAGAAATAACCAAAGTTTGACTGTAACCATTATAAAGTTAAAAATAATAATATGTTAAAATATTACGTTAATCAAAGTTTCGAATATATTATTATAAAACTATTAATTCAATGTAAAAAAAAACGATAAAACATTCGGGGTTAAAAATTAGTTTAATTTTTGTAGAACTAAAACCTTTGGCGCGTACGTGGGTTTAAATGCCGCAATGGTTGTAAAAGTAATCGTAAAAATGTACAAATAATCTTATTTGATTGTATTTATAGTTAAGAAAAAAATATAATAATAATAATCTCTGTATTGAGAAGTCCGAGGTGGAATTATATTAATTATATTATTGTATCATTATTGAACTATTTAAAAAGATTCGCATATATTGAGTTGGAGTTCGTGTTTGTGTTTATGCTTGTTCTTTAATTTACAAACACCTTCCTCATTTCTCTTTATCAATTCTCTTTTGGTGTTATAAGTTTCATTATTGGGATCAATTAAATCATTTCTTCTTCTCTTCTTCTTCTTATTATTATTATTATTATTATTATTATTATTATTATCTTTTTACTCATAGTGCTAATGATTCTTATAATTAATTTTAGTTAGAAACCTATGTTAAACCATGTCATGTGTAGTAGAAAATCTTTTACCTTACTATCCTCCTTAATTTGTCTATATTTAGAAACTAAAAAGAAAACTGTTAGCTAGAAATGTCACAATGGTTTAGTTCGTGGTCACCCTTGTAGGACTATCAAAGCATAACAAACACACCAGTTTGGTTATGATCTTGCATACTCAATCTCAATGTTTGTTTTGGTGGTAACTAGTGATCAGTTAAAGGGCCGGCACCAAGATCCTTTAGTTATTTTTAACGACTTATAAATTATTGGAATATCTTTCATGGAGATATATCAAAAACCTGCCATTCTAAAAATATGTATTGACTCTCTCATGATTGTCATAAAATTTGTCATTTGTCAGTCTCTTGAGCAAACCATATACCATCGGTTAAGAAAAAGAATCACCAACAAATTTGTTAGCGCAATTAAACTTTAGTGACTATACTAACGATCATTGACATATAGTTAACACAACTAAACACAATGGCGATACAACATGTTATTAATTAGTCGGTTAACAGTTATTTTAAACGGTTCAGATTGGTGCTTGGTGATCCGCTATCAAAACTTATCTTGAATTAGTAATTAATAGATTTTGAGTTTATTAATCTATCTATTATCTATCTATATGGAAGGTTTGTTTCTGAAGAGAGTTTTAGTGTGAGAAAAGTGAGAAAAAACTTAAATTGTTACAGCTTTTTATTAATGCTTTTATATATTTTTATTTATTTTACCTTTTATATACAAATACCGTCTATTTTATATACATTAAAACTTATTAAATTATTGTTTTTAAATGTTTAGTTTTTTCCTACACATGTGAACGTTGTATAAATAAACGAAACCTATTCATTTTTTAATGTCACAACATATGAATAAATATTGCATTTTAACATTTTTCTTGTAATTGTAAAATATTTAAGCTTGAAAAAAAAAATGAAATGTATACTTTTTTTTTCTCGCTTTTTTTCGCATTAACCAGTAGTTTGAATTAAACTTCATGTACATGTGTGTGTATATATTAGTATATATTTGTTTATTTTAAAACCCCAAAGCCAATAACAATGAAATTTATAATAATAAAAAAATAGATACAACATGATTGTTTCTTATACAAATGGAATTGGTGTGTTGGAGCTACAAACATGGTACGTATGTTACAAAATGTAAAGAGATGCATGTATGAATACTGTCCACATGAATGAATGCTTGATTGACTCCATAATTCACTTGCCGACCCCTTCTAATTTAAAGGTGAAACGCAACCGTCCACTATTATAAAATTCGATGAATAAAAGTGTTTCAAAAATTAAAAAAGACATTACAAAAAGTTGCTGCAAATGGAGATTTTGTTTGGTACGTGGGCAATGTCTAAAACTAATTATATAAATACAATTGGAGTGACAAGAATCTCATTGGTAGGTGTAGCTTGACTGCTTCCTAGTTCCTAGTTCCTAGTCCATTATAATAATGTATAAAACTATTTTACTCTAACATTTTTAAATTAAAATAAGTAACCAAGTTCATTTGATTTTATTCCCTCCATTAACGTATGTTCTTTTAAATATCTTGCAAGGTTACGTGTAAGCAGTCTTTTACAAATTACAGGCAAGGGACAAACTTTGTGTTTTAAAGGATCCAAATTTGATCGTGTCTTCGAACAAGTGTTTACAGGCTTCGATCCGTAGCTTATTTGTAGGATTCATTAACCGTAAAAAAACATAGTAAATCATTTTAAAAACAAAGTTTTTTTTTAAGATTTCACTAAATTTAAATAAGCGGAAATAAAGTAACATATAGGTTTTAGATTGAATCTTGTTATCTTTTGTTATGTAAATCTAAACCCACGTGGTGGTAAAAGGTAATAATATGGATACTATAAATGAACTAAATCACTTGTTCGTGTTCGTTCGTTAAGGAATTGATATGTTCATGAATTGTTCCCGAACGCGTACCAAACAAGATTTCTTGTTCATGTTCGTTCATTAAGGAAATGAATGTGTCCACGAACACTTACTGAACATAAATGAACGTAAATGAACACACAATAACACAAAACAAATGTTGAAAATACATGAACACAAACGAACATTAATGCACTCAAACAAATACAGACAAACCTATATTCATTTTAGAATAAAATCCGCATTTCTCATCACAAAGATTACGAGGATTCCACCAAAATTAAATAAGCGCTGAATATAATTATCTGAACATAGTTGACATAATTGTTATAAACATAACTAACACAAAAATTAAGAAGTTTCTCAAGGTTACCAGAAATTAAAATTGAAATGGTTAAATGAGGGATATTTGTGAGACATACAATATAACTAGGATTTCAATTAAAAAAAACTAAAACAAATAAACAAAAATAGAACAAATAAAAACCTTTATGCAAACAAACATAAATGAATGTAATCGAATACATTACCGAACGTTCATGAACAAAAACGAACGAAAGCATCTCTTTCATGTTTGTTCATTTAGCTTAACAAACGAAATTTCTTGTTCGTGTCTGTCTTTATATTAATAACTTAAACGAACTTCCCGCCGAACGGTTCACGACCTATTCGCTGAATGTTCGATTTGTTTACAAACCCTATGTACAAGTCTTTCATTTTCAAGTAAATCTTTCAAACTATGTAATTTTTATTTTTATTAGTTTATCTTTCAAGCTATGTAATTTTTATTTTTAATAGTTTATATAGGTTATCTGTACTATGGGTCTTCTTCGGGTTTTTTAATCGGGTTTTGGGTTTTTCGGCTCGGGTTTTCAAAGCAAAATATTTAACTCGATAACTGAACCATTTTAGGTTCGGGTTCTTCGTGTTCGGGTTTAGAACGGGTCGGGTTAGACCGGGTTTCGGGTTAAAGAATGAACTAGTTTAACATAAAAGTACAACCTTTAAATTGTAAAATATCAATACTAGTTACTAGCGAACACTATAAAAAAGATTTTGTAAAATCTCTTGTATGTCACTAAGAATGGAGGATATTGAAGATGTGGAATGTATTATGTATGTTGTTATTTAAACTTTTAGAAATTAGAGACAAGGATGGACTTTGTGATTTAAATTTTTTTAGAAGAGGGTTATGTAAAACTTTTAGAAGATATGGTTGGCTTGCATCATGGAATAGGAAATGATTATTAAGTTCTTTTAGAAGATATGACTATATCTAGAAAATATGTTAATTGTTTTAAAGTTATTTCGGGTTAAACCGATTACCCATTATTCAACCCGTTAACCAATCCATTGAACTATATTCGTGTTTAGGTTTACAGTTATTCGGTTATGGGTTCTTCGGGTTTCGTCTATTTCAGGTTCAATTGACTTCGGTTTCGGGTGTTTCAGTTCGTTAAAAAAGACAGCCCTATTCGTTACGTATGTTTTATATTTTCATACATTTAGATGATATCATAATGTATAATGTCTAGTTTCTCAAATATAAATTAAAAGCAAACAAGTAGGATTTCACTCATCACACGATTGGAATTCATTTCAGTTGGCATCGATTCGGATCATTACTGGTACAGTATTGATATTTGGTGTTATCAACTGAAAGAGAAAAATAAATAAGTAAAGCCGTGATATGCCAAAATGTGATACATGTTTATAGAAACGAATACCGATGTTGCTTCCAATAAAACCTGATACCCGTACTGATGTTGGTATAGGTTTGGTTCATCACGATACGGTACGATACTAGCAATCGCCATAGCTTATGGTACCAAAAAGATAACATCTTTTATTACGATTATGTATCCAACAAAATCTATTACACCAGAATGTCGAGGAAAAAAATTAAACATAGCCACATATTAAGGTTTTTTTTTGTTTTAAATAAAGCTAACGAATGAAAGTTATTTAAAAGTTAAACGGATTCAAAACGTATCTTATATATAGTATATGGAGTGAAATTTAAAGTAAAAGAAGAGTTGAAAGAAAAAAAGTAAAAAAGTCAAAAATTGAATAAAATTGAATAGTAGATATGTCTCTAATATTAATATGAGTGTAGCTACAAGTGTGATGGAAATATCAAGAGAAATATAAGAATTGTTATGAAATATTAAGGAAATATAAAGTTTATAGTATAAATTGGCTTGACAAATTGGCATACACGCATAGAGCCAAGGACAACCCATTAGTTAAACCAAATTAGCAAGAGTAATTGACATGGTGTAGTTTGAAAACATATATGTTACCATTTTATATTTTTATATGTTAAATTGTTATACTTGATAGGTAAAAGTGGTATTTAATAGTACTATTTTAATTGGTCGAGTGATGATTAACGCGTAAATACTTGAAAATAGTTGTTCATACAATGTAAACCGATGAACAAAATGAATAATCTATCCTAGGTGTTCACGTTTGATTAGCTAGGTATAGAGTGTCAATACCACGGGCTAAGCTTTATTGGGGCCGGGGTGCGTCGACCCCCACCGATTTTTAGTGTTAATTTATCGATTTTTTTTTTATTTTTTAGTGTAAAATATTAGATTTTTAAGAGTCCGACCCCCACTGATTTGGATTATGAGAGTTCGGTCCCTCACTGATTTTTCGTTTAAGCTCCTCATTGATCAATAGGGTGATCATCAATGACGGATCTGAGAGGATTATTAGTCTAACTGAGACTAAAACACAAACCAGACCCATGCGAGTAGGGTTGTAAACGAGCCGAGCCGAACCGAACCAGGGTGGGCTCAGGCTGGGTTCATTTAAAAATCGAATCGAGCCGAGCCGGCTCATTTATAACCGAGCTCACTTCGAGCCGAGTTTTTTTCGAACTTTTTTCGAGGAACTTCGAGCGAGCCTAGACACGAACTTTTTAAACAGAATAGTAATTGAGCGAACTATAAAATGAACAAGAAACGATTTATTGTTACTTATCTTAATCTATATATTTTAAATCAATATTAATAATTAAAACTATAGCTTAACAATCTACTTCTTTCGATAAGAAAGTAACCATATTACTAATTAAACAACGTTGTTTAGATATATTAGAATATATGTATATATACACACACACTCACACACATAATTTGGGGTTTAATTTAAACGTGCAAAAGAGCGAGCCAACGAGCCAACTAATGAGCGAGCCACGAACCGAACCTACCTTGGCTCGGGCTCGGCTCGTTTATAAACCGAGTCGAGCCGAGCCAGCTCGTTTAAAACCGAGCTGACTTCGAGCCGAGCTTTTTTCAAACTTTTTTCGAGCGAACTTCGAGCAAGTCTCGACTACGGGCTTTTTAAACAGCCCTACATGCGAGTGGTGACCATGGGAAACTTTTTGCAATTGGTGAAAGCCTAATGGGGAAATACCACATAGAGTAAAATGCCCATGACTCCATGGGACATGTTATTGTTATCTTTTGGGGAAATAGTATTTACATATTTGATAACAATGTTTATCATAGTTCTAGTTCGAACTTGATCAGGGCACAAATTAGAAGGGGTCGCCCGATGGGGGGAGGGGGCACCCAACCTCCTGAACTTCTCGTTCAATAGTGTTATATATGAAGCTTTCGTATAGAAATTTTTGGGTATATACGTTTTCGACCCTCCGTTCTATAAAATATTGTGGGTATATACGTTTTCGACCTCCCGTCGGAATTCTCAAGCTTCGCCACGGAGTTGATCCTTGCTCAAATTGGATAATCTTTGACCTAAATCGTATAAGTTTAAGAATTGGTAAGACGTTCAATTAGATTTTCTTAAAAATATAGAAAAGATAACGTGTAAAGTTAAACATCAATACATATAGTTATATGGTTTATTTATACACAATAAAGTTATGTACATCATAAAATTAATTATAGTACTATGGTTATTAGTAGCAACATAAAGATAACTATAGTCCGGTGGTTATTAGTTGCCTATGCAATTGTTTGCCACTGAAGAAAATGTTGGTTCCACGTTAAGTTTGGAGACAAACTTTTTATGCACCCTAATAAGACCACAATTAACGGAGCCATTTAATAATAAGCTTGTTTTGTACCGTGCACGTGCTTATTTTAAAGGCCTATTATGTCTCCTTTCCAATCATCTTCATAACCTAACCTTCTTCAATGGTCTTCGTTATTTTTAAACCTAAAATCAAATCAAAAGAATATTCTAGTTAATCAAACCAAAGTATTAGATAAGTTTAAAAATGAAATCAAGCAAGTGTTTATTTTTTCACTTTTAGGGTTTAAATTGATACTAGTATTGGTTGTCTGGATTTGGTTTTGGTGTGATTTGGGTTTGATTTGATTTTTAATTTGATTGTGTTGATATGGTTTGGTTACATAATACATACTAAATCCTTTATTTAATGTCTATATACTAATGATTAATGTCTAATGACCAATCGCATACATGGCTAGCGCCTAGTGGTGGAAACGATTCAGACGACTAATATTGAACCTCGTCTTGTTAAACTTTCAGAGTTCAAGTCATTTATACTTTCTTGATAATTTTATTCACATGCGTATATCATTTTTTATATGTACTAATAAATTCATATATCAACTTTAATATCTATTATTAGTTTTAATATATTAACTTTAATATAATAATTTACATAATATTATATTAAATCAAACTAATTATATTGAAATAAAAAATGAGCTTCTCTGAACTAATGAACCTAACTAAACTCTGCAAACAAAGCCCCGAACTCAAGCGTATTCATTAAATGAACATCAATTTAGGCTTGATTTCACTTAAGTTTTACGAGTGGTTTGTTAATTTCGCTAAGTCGATACATTGTTTGCTGACATATATAGTTCATTTTATGATGCATTGCATAATGCCAGAGTACACGGTACCTTCATGTGAACTAGCTAACGACCACACACTTACATTGCTAAAGTACATTTACTGTTACGTCATTATTATGCTTAATCTTTCGGACTTTATTCGTAGCTCCCAACCATCATTGATTCGTCTAATGTTTCCCAAAAGTGAATTTGCACATCTAAAGAGTTGACGCCTCCTATAGCTAGTTACTTCATAGGTCCGAACTTGTATGCCCGAACCATATATGAGTCTGAACCACATGGCTAGCCACAAAAAAAACCGTATCCTTAACTAAACACATTAATAACTTATCATAATAGTTTACATGTGTTTCTTTTATGTCTCAGAAAGTTGCTTGAACCTAATAAAATAAAAGTGTTATTTATGGGAGGAGAGGGTACAATCATTATGATTTGGTGGGGTTGTTTATGATCCTTGGCTTCGATGACTACAATGAGGTTTGTTGTTGCACGACTATTTGGACCACTCTACACCTTTCATTTCTTTTCTTTTCTTCTTTAGGGTGGTCCTAGATTTCAATAATAATCACATTTATTTGATTATTTAGATAATATTTTGATGATAATTATATATCATATGGGATATAGAGAGTAAATAATTAGTCATGTATTTATGATATATTATTTTCATATTAACTATGATATAATATTCCTTTAAAATATTATTGTAGTTATAAAGGGAGTGTTAGAAAAACCATGCTGTTTTTTCCTGAATCCATATGTCAATTAGTAGGTGTGTTTGAGTCGCTAGAACTTAATGTAGTTAAAATTATAGAAGTATAATCTGAATTATGTCTTTTACATGGTTGGTATGCGGAAATTATTAAAAGTAAGAGTTTGATTGCAAATGAACCTAAACCTGAACACAACGTGTAAATCCGAAACAATGAGACACGTATTCGGTTTAAGACCTGGTACAAGATTAGATTACATTTATTTGAGACTATTTTGAGTATAGTATTTATTGATACACGTCCCCATCACCCGAAATACACATACCTTCTTTTACGAACCATTCTCGTAAAATTTTCATTTCTTTTTCTTTTCCTCTATCTTTGTGTAATAAGAGTAATATGCTAATCCACTAACTTTTTTTTAGTTTTATATATCTATATTTCTTGAATAATAAAATTATAATAATAAGAAATGTACTTGGGAATCCCAACGAGTAATTTAAAAAAAATAAACTGGGATACCTTATACCTGAAAGTAGGTATTCGAAAGGTAACAAGACTGATATGGTAATCAGATTTACAATCAACTATAGACTAAAATTACCAATACATGTTGAAACACGTCTCATTGTCGTTCCTATATTTGATTGCAGACTTGCAGTAAAGATAAATGAATTTTGAATAAATTATTTAATATTCCTCTTTAATTTAACAAGTTTTTTTTTTTCTAAATATTTTAGGAGTATTTCTATAAATATTAATTCTATTTTGTACCAATTATTATCTTTAACAAGTTTTTTTCTAAATCTTTTAGGAGTAATTCTGTAAATATTTATTTTATTTTGTACTAGTAATTATCAAGTTTTTCTAAACCTAGCTGGATGACGGGATCATGCTTCGTGTTGGGTCAAATGCATCGAAAATGGGTTGTTTTAACTCGATGGGTCATGGGCTTTGAGAGCCATTCTTCTTAAATGGCCGCCTGAGATTACCTTCTGGTTTCATTTAGCACCCTCTACACTAGACTCTATAAAAGGATAGAGCTAATAACTACCTATCAATGAACCTTTTGCCCAGCTGTAGCAAGATCATGGTTGTAGAAATTGCTAGTCGTTAGTTGGCTAGTAAGTGAGGACTAGCGATTAATTAATGCCTAATCGAGATTTTTACAACCATGACCAAGAATTGTATACTCTTTTTTTTTCCAAGTGGTGAGTGATCAATTCATTTGATGAACAAAAAAAAGGTGTAACTCAATAGTTAAAGTGTAAACCTAGGGCGTGTGTGAGTTGTCATTCTAAAAATTTCAACTACCTAGTTGTTTAGAGGATGTTTGCGCACAACAAAAACTGCATTCTGCAAGATTCAAACTCTTAATTTTGACTATGTGAATTTATGTGTTGGGTTCGTAGGCTTTGATAGCCGGCCCTAATTAGGTTTTAGGCCCACTTAGTTAACTTGTTGACTAAGGAATTAACTCTAATCTTGTTCTATATATACACATGATGTGATTATAGTCTGTGTCATTATGTGAACAGTTGTGAGCATCTTATAGAAGTGAAACCATAGTTGCAACCCGTGGATGTAGGTCACCTTGACCTACCCACATAATTTTCTCGTGTTCTTTATTTTCTGCTAGTGTGTGCGTGTGTGTGTGTTTGTTTCGCTTTCGCTTTCGCCTACTCTGATCTGATACGCTAACACGTGGTATCAGAGTTGTAGGTTCAGTTAAACACACGATTATCGCAGGAGAGAGAGAGAGAGAGAGAGAGAGAGAGAGAGCTGGAAGAGAGGCCTAGATCTGATGTTGCTGCCGCCGCCACTGACGTGATTATGACACGTACCAAATCTCGGGGTACGACTCGTAAGGTTTAGGGTTGGCGCATTCGGGTTTTTTTTGTTGCAGTTATGGTGATTTGGGTTGTCTTTTGCGATTAGGGTTTCGGTTCTTGAAGTCTGATTGTTCGTTAGTTTCGCTCGAGTTGCAAGAGAAGTTTCCGGTTTGGGTGCTTTGGGTTTTTGTTTTATTGAAGGTTGCTCAAGTTTGGGTGCTTGATTTTCTTTTGGTTTTCTCATTTGCAATGACTGAAGATGGGAAGTTCCGAATCGAGAAGTTCAATGGTACTGATTTTGCATGGTGTAGAATGCAAATAGAGGCGTTATTTGGTGAATGCAGTTTGGATATGGTACTGGAAGAAAAAGGTGCTGAAATGGACAAGTTGCCGAAGCAACTTGGGAACTAAAGGACAAAAAGGAAAGAGGTAAAGTTACCTTGGCTTTGACGAGGAGTGTTGCCTTTGATATCATAAAAAACAATTGCTCATGGTATGATAACAACTCTATCAAATATGTATGAGAAGCCGTTTGCCGTTAACAGGGTGTTCTTGATGAGGGAGTTGTTCACAATGAGAATGAACGGGGGCAGTCCAGTTGTTGATCACATTAACGAAGTTAAATCGATTTTTTCCAGGTTAAGAACTGTAGGCATGAAGTTCGATGATGACACTCAGGTTGTGACTTTGTATATTAGATTATACAAACATATTTTTACTACCCCAATTCTCAGCTCGGATCTCTTAAAAAAGAACACAAAATGGGTGATCTCCACCTTCACCTAACTGCCACTACAAAACCTCCGTCACCACCTAACTACCATCACAAAACCTCCACCATACAAACCCTCGACGACTACAACTCCATTGTTTCACCCACATCAGCCACCATCACACCATCCCCTCCCACATCCAACCACTGTCGCAACCCAACAACCTCTAGCCATCACAACGACCAACTCGCCACCACCGCCCTATGTCCTACGACCTTCTTTGTTCTCACAGTCATCAAAAGCTCCATTAGGTTAGAATTTCCAGAGCTGTTGTGGCCATTTGCGATGATGAAGTCATAAAACGGACCGATGATTTTGGGTGACCTTTTAAGAATTTGAAGTTTTCGAGTTCAATTTAGTGGATTTTACCCTGTGAAGCCATGGCTGATGGTTCTGTTTGAAACCCTTGGTTAGGGTTTGGGGTGAAGTGAATTGGAAAATTGGTAATCTAGAAGTATTTTTGTTAAGGGGGTGAGTCAGGGTGTGTGTGGGTCGAGTTGTGGACTGGTCAGACCAACCCAAAACATTTCTTGGTTAAATTGTTACATAAAGGGGGTGCAGGAGATGGTGAATCTATTGATGGTAGCAAGGCATTTTCAGGCGACTGGGTGCCGACGATGATGACCGGCGATGGGGTGGCATGATGTGAAGATTGCCGGTGGGATATCTAAGAGAGGGGAGTTAGTTTTCTGTATATTATTTAATATATTATTATAAGTAATGGATTCATAATTTTAATTTTATGCTTTAAATATATATATTTAAAGGGAACAAAATGACAATATACCCTCACGTGCAAGCACGTGGCGAAAGTTAACAAAAAAAACTAACGAGGTTATGAGATAAGGACACCACCTGTTGGAAGATAGTAACATAAAAGATATGCAATGTAATTTCCGTAGCTAAGGACAACACCTGCATCTTCGTTTAAACATAAAGGACGAAAATGCAATTTAGCCTAAAAGGAAACCTTAAACTAAGTTAGGTGGTGTTTGTTTTTCTAAAAAAGATCTGCGCAGGCTCTTATGTCTGCGTCGCACAGACCACGCGCAATATTGCCATCTGCAAACCATTTATTTTTCCGAAGATGTTTTATTAAAAAGCGTCTGCGCGAGCTATTTTTGGTGCAAACTTGGCCCAACCAATTCTAAGATCTTTTAAGGTCTGCAAAGGGTTAAACACCACCACCCACCACCACCATCCACCACCCTCCACCTTCCATCTACACCAAAACCGTCCACCACCCACCACCACCATCTACCACCACGTCCACGTCCACCACCTACTACTACCGTCCACCACCACACCACCACCGTCGCTGTACACCACCACCAGTTTTTTTAGAAGGTCTATATACGTTGAAAAACAAACAGTCTTCTTCTTGCAGACTGCAGAGGTTTGGTCCACCTCTTCTTTTACAGATGTCTGCGTTGTCACACCCCAATCTATGGCGGAAACATCGGAGTGAGACGAAATGAGATTGCAAGAGTCTTCACAACAACTATTTGTGACAATATTTAGAAAATTCAAATTTCATTGATACTAAATTGAAAATACACTGGCTTGGAAAGGAAAGGAAAGTACAACAAGTTGCAAAATAATGTATCAACATGAAACAAATTCATAAGTTTAAAATCTAGGCGTGTTTAACCACCCTAAGTACGTTTCTTCAATCATCATCAACTAGTTTCCTGCAACATATATTAAAATAAAGATAAAAAAAAGTTGGCGAGTATACAAGTTTGATTACATATTATAATTGTGAATAAAAGTTGTCTCATATCCAACATAGTAAATTGCATACATTGTTCGTTATCATACTAGCATGTGTTAACTATAAGTCAAACCAAAGTGTACCGCAATCGTGCATACCGTTGTCGCCGAAACGACAAGTTTGTAAAATACTTTACTTAACAATACCAAGAATACAGGCGATTCGTTAATCCTAAAGCATTCTAATTGTTAAGGTAGGCTTGCAAAGTTAATGAGCATATAGAACACAAGTATACATAGCATGCGATAACAAGAATAATACAAGTATTATGTTATTAATGAATAGAGTATACAGGGTTAGGTTCATTTGTGAACAACCCCTTGATAGTGAACTGTGTGAACTAATCCTAGCTCTTGATTATCAATACACAAGTGTAAATCAATGACCAGGATTTGACGATGAAAATACATTAGTGTATGACGAAAGTACACTAGCGTATTTTACGATTGATGATGTAAATCAATGGCCAGGATTTGTTCACTTAGTTCACAAATACACTAGTGTTCACTCTAGAACCTCACCCTAGAGTATGTTTGTAAACAAGTTTAATCGTGATTTGTATAGAATGTACATGTTGCACCCAAAGTGTATAAAACGGAAAATGGGATCCAGTATACTCACGGTTTTGCGTAGAAATCCTGCGTACGTGAGTTGAAGCGTAAGGGAGTGAGAACACCGAAGTTACCCTTCATTGGGGAAATGAAGGTGTGTGAGTTTATGGAATTTGTGGAGAGTTCGGATTCGGAATTTAATAATAAAAGTATGTATGTAACGAAAATATATCTTATCTAAATACTCGTTTGGACACTAAGTTTTTACGTGTTATTATGGGTTCTAATTTGCCTATTAGAATCATAAACGGGGAGTTTAGAACGAAGTTAATATAACCTAAGTTCGTGACATCTAACCATAACCCGATTAATATCCAGAATCTGGTTAAATATATGTTCTATTTTATATAATATAGTATAGTATAGTATAGTCCATCATGTATAATCATATAAATCATGTAAGCCAAGCATGGAGGTAAGATTAACCTCTTTGTATGATTCACCAAAGCATAAGTACCAGTTGGTCATGAATAAAAAAATATAACTAACTAGTTCGTCAAGTAGCCAAGTAAAGATAACCCGGGCGTGTCATACCCAACATGGCAAATGTTGGAGGCAAGGCGGGTTATGTTACTTTAATTCTTGGAAGCTACTTGATGTCATTAGTAAAAAAAGTGTGAACAAGTGATATTTTGTGGAACTAATTCGGATAGCCAAAGCTTCTATGGTTCACACATAACTCACGCACAAGCCTTTCAACATGGAAGGTTGAAGCTTGGATGGTATTCAATCACTTAGAACATACATGGACATAATTTAAAGAAGGTTTTAAGCTTGTTTCTTGGTGGAAATCAACCACAACACAAACCCACAACTATGAGCTTAGTTGGAAGCAAGGCGGGTACAAGATTCCACTAAGTTTTAAGCATTATATATAACAAACAAAAAGATAAATTAGAACAAAATTTTATGCTACTTTGGACCTCAAATATAGTAAGGTTCCACTTAGTTTGCCATGGCAAACTTGTGGAAACGTTCCTAGAAGTATGTGTTTGAATTTATAATTTCATTATTATCGTATTCGGAAAAAATATATACATTTTAATGACAAAATGTGATTAAATTGGTTAGTTTAATAAAGGAGAAATATTGTAAAAAAACGTTCTTTTTTACTTATGATTCATAATTTTTTTATTGTTTCACGAATTAAACATTATGAATGTGGTTGAATATATATATATATATATATAAAAGTTAATATTGTATCAATGCATATTTTTGAATAAGCAAATTGCAATTTTCCTTCATGTCAACCATTTACACATTAATACTGCAAAGCATGATCAAATTTTTAATAAAATAATTACGCGTTATAAATGGAAACAATAAAAATGCAAAGCTTGCTGAATAAAATCATTTCTTATTGATATAAATCCGAAACCACATTAAAGAGTTACTGACATACATAGTCGGTCCTAAAGCAACGTAAAGTTAATAATTCAAAGTTTGGAAATTTGTAAATGAAAAACAAAACACATAAAAAAAGTTCCAAAACAGTGAGATGATTATTAAATGAGTAAATTGCACAAAACATCCTTTATGTTTTCTCAAACTTGCAGGTTCCAGCCTTAATGTTTAAAAGTTGCTAAAACAACCTTTAAGTTATTTTTGCTGCGGGTTCAATCCTTTACAGCTAACCACGTTATTTTCTTCAGTTAAGTTCCCTCACATGATCAACCAAAATGACGAATATACCCTCACATGTTATGCATGTGAGGGAACTTAACTGAAGAAAATAACGTGGTTAGCTGTAAAGGATTGAACCCGCAACAAAAATAAACTTAAAGGTTGTTTTTAGCAACTTTTAAACATTAAGGCTGGAACCTGCAAGTTTGAGGAAACATAAAGGATGTTTTGTGCAATTTACTCTTATTAAATAAGTCAAACTACTTCTCGAGCTTTGGCTTCAAAAGCCCAACAGTCACACTGGCATCTTCTTCATTCTCACTATCACTCTTATGCGGTTTAGTTAACGACTGTGAAGAACCAAAATCCACATCATAAATGGCATCCAAATTTCGCCTCAGTTCCATCATCGTAACAGAATTACTCTTGACAACATCCGAGGGTGTCGTGAACATGCTCTAGTTCAAATTAGAGATCGAAGTTTCATCATCTACGGTACGGAAAATAGAATCCCGTGAATACAAAATAAAAAAGTAAATAAACCGATTGTTGAAAGTAGAGAAATGACAAAATTTTCCAGCAAATATTGATTAAATCAAAGAGATGACAAACCTTAACCGGAATCTGAACGGTTGGATTTGAATCAAAGAAAACAACATTTAAAGGTTCTTCTGCATCAGGCTGGAATTAATGAAGGACAATTATTAGTTCAACGTTTAAAAATATAATATTGTATAATTATCCTTATCAATAAAGTTGAAGGTAGAAATTACATGGATAGCATCAAAATACCTATCAAGCTCGGACGTGATGCTAGGATTTTCAGTCAACTTCGAAACGGAGTAGCCATCTGATTTGTTTTTGAGGTTAAGAGTACATATAGCTATCTTGAACGCAAACTTTTGATTTACTAATGTGTTGAGCTCCTTTGGAAAGTTTCCTTTGCTAGCTGACAAATATTAACAACATGATAAGGCGGAGTATTTATACTAATTATAACATTATCAAAAACAACATACGAAATGTATAATTCAAGATAACATATACCTCTATGTTGTTATCCAAATACTGATTTGCAGTAACCCTGATTAATTTAATAACCTCATGTTCAAACGACGTCAAAGTGACAATCCCCGTACAATCCTGGACACGTATTGGAAGTTTGATCCTGAAGAAATGTTTATTGTCTTGTTAACAAAAGAAAGTTTAATATGAAGATGAAAAAATGAAATAACGGAGCTAACAGTCTTTTTATTACACCGATCAGTCTCTGGCATTCCAACACAGTTACTTTATCAAAACCTTCACTTCCATCTTGCTTAACCTTACAAATAGTTTTGGTATGTTGCAACTTTTGCAGGCATTGTAAAACCATGAGTCTTTTGATGCAAAACTCTTGATTGTTCCAAGGATGACAACAAACTTTTGTTGTGTACATCATAAAACATATATTGAAAACTATTACGAAAAAACAAAATAAGAAAATAAATCAAAATAGCCAAAATACCTCGGATAAAGCTCCAATGGCAATGGCACTGAAGGAAAAATCTGAAAGATATTCCTTAGTGGCTGACAAAATAACCGGAAGACGTTTTAGCAGAAAGTTGAGCAAGTAAACTGTACACACATAACATTGAATGTAAATAATATAGATAGCGACAATAATTTAGGAAACTGTCTTACGAATACAAACCTTTTCTTAAAATCCAGAATCTCTTTAATTTCAGTGTTTATCAAGACTCGGGTTACAGTATACAAATTGGAAACATACAAAAATCATGTGTAACAAAAAACAGATAACATTAATAAATAAATACGTATTTAAAAACAAAGTCACATTGTTCAGATAGAATATACCTCCCCAAAACCAGTACTTCCCGAACTGAACAACGACCACAACATTCTTTTCATCTTTATGGTTCCTCTCAAATTCTAGAATTTGATCAGCATAACCATCCCACAGTGTCATGTAAATTTGATTCCGTCTATAACAAAAATTACATTGTCAACTTGTTATTTGTAACATAAATACGAAGGTTAAAATTATTTAAATAAATCTATCTATATATATGAATGTACTCTAAGTCTTCAAGCATAAAGGTAAGCTTCTTCTCCTCTTTGTCATTGTTATTATCATTTTTAAACTCATATGGAAAGCTCTTGACCACAAAACCAACTACATCTAAAAATAAAAAAACCGTAAGAAAATGAAAATAAACTTATAACATAATAATTAAAACGACACAAATTTATATAAATTACCAATAGGACTTTTGAAAGACTTGTTGTCATCATCCAGGTCTTCCACAACAAAATCAAATTGAGCAAAATCAAATCCTCACTCAGAACCAACTGGCTCGTTGTAAGTTCAACAATGGTGTTGTCATTTAGATTGATCTTCTAAGAACTATGAACGTATTTGACTTTCTGAAGATTCTCACCCATTGATGGGTTACAAATAGTCAAACACTGATTTTCTTTCAGCAAGATTTCATAAGCGTTAGTGGTTTTTTTTGTAACACAAATACCTGCATTTTCGTGCCCTGCAACAAAACCGTTTATTATTACATTTAAGCAGGACCAAAAATGAATATGAAGATAATGTATAAATGTATTTACGTAAACAAACCTCTTGGTCCATGAATATCATGTCGTAGCAGGCTGGTCCATTTCTGCAATTCATGTCAAACAAAAAAAATATTATTACAAACAATAAAACAACAAAGAGAAAGAAAGACATAATATGTTAAATCGATGATCAAATAACTTGCTGAATTAGAATGACATTTATGATACTCATACATTGGTATGTATATCGAGGGAGAGAAACTCATTAGCTATGGCTGTGTATAAAACAAAATGAATGAGAAGTATTTATAATAAAAATTGGATGCATAATTGTTTTGGTAAAAATTACCGAAACAATTTAGTGATCAAACTTAGTATGTAAGGTAGCGTGCGATAGTGGTTTGTAAAAATATGTTGAGCCAATTGATTATGAAAACAATTTCAGGATATAGTTCCAGGATAATGAACTATATCAAAATGACAAGTAAATACAGTAAAAGTAAATGTTGACACAGTATGTACGAGGAAAGCCTTTGATCAATCTAGATCTCCGGCATAAAACCTCGGGAGATGACAATCGTCGGCTGCCTTGTTCTTCTTATTGCTTGAATATCCAGGATACAGTGTAGGATAATGCCCAGATCGCTATTAAGTGTTATAATGATTGCTAGTTGTGAGTGTGAATGTGTGATTGCTAGAAGGAGATGTGTATGAGTTAGAGAGCTCGAAGTGAAGTGAGTTCAAGTGTTGTGTCCTACGATCTGGCTTATCGTTTATATAGTTACAATAACAAACAACTTCTCCTATAAACTAGGGATACTTCCGATATTCCCTCTTGAACGTTGGAGACCTATTCTTCCGATTTCAACGTCTATTCCCAACTAAAATGAGCGAGTATCCAGGAGAAAGAGTCCTTGTGAACGTTGTGATCCTGCAGCCATAACCTGCAAGAAAACTATTAGTATTACCAGGATACTGTCTCAGGATGTTACCAATATCCTGGCTCGGTATCCTGATCATAATCAGCTATCATAAATTCAAGATATATTGTTAGGATATGGGCTCAGAATTCCACCCATAATAATTGTCCCCAAAAATGTTACTGTTGAGGATCCTGCATCCCAACGGTAGTATTTTTACGTTTATCGAGGCCTATTAAGAGATAAGACTTCCTGATTTGACAAGATGTAGCCACCCAGGCTAAATCTACTCATTACTCCCCTATATCTTCTCAACTTGCTCTCCATTTAATCATCACCGAGAAAGTGAAAAGGTAAAGTTCTCTCTCTCATCTTCATCTTCTTCACTTCTTTCTTCTGTTTCCGGTCAAAATGGCAAGGCAAACTAGGTACAGTTCCAGCGACTCGGCCCATACCTTCATACCACAAAATCTTCTCCAGTATCCGGAGAAAGAATGCACATTTGATAATGCCCACTTATTAGCCCTTCAAAGCTCCAGTATCTTTCCGGATGGCACGATATTCAGGCCATACGATCGGGAACTCCGTTCAGACATGTCGTCCACCGAATGGCTTTGTTTTAATGCTTACCCCTTCACATTAGGTCTTCGATTCCCTTTTTCTGACTTTATCACCGATTTCTTTACATCACCGGCCTTAGCTACAGCCAAACTATGCGCATGCTCTCGAGGATCTTAGTGGTTCTAGATCGCATCAAGAATGAGCATGTTCCTGACCTTTGTGTTAACGATCTCCCCATCGCTTACCGGCTAAGATCCCACGGTTCTAGCAGGTTCATGTTTTACTCCACACCAACAATCCTCTTGTTCTTCGAGCCACAAAGAATGAGGATGAATGGAAAACCAAAATTCTTTTTTGTTAAAAGGAGTTCCATCCCTGATGGGAAGGATTATCCTGTGAAGTGGTTGACCAAGGGTAGGAATTAGGGTTTTAAAACATATCCTGTTTAATATCCTGTTTAATATCCTGTTCTGACATCCTTGTTTTCTTTTGTGGAACGGATTTCAGGAAATTAGCACCCCCTCTTACTGACTCAGCAGAGAGGATTGAAGCCATTTACAAGCTACCAGAAATCGAAAGAAGTTTCGTACCATATCCAGCAGCCTCAAGTCATCACTCCAGCTTTAACATGTCTGGTAAGACCTTTTTTGTTTAAAATTACTGCATAAGTTTTGTTAGTCAAGATACTGATTAAATAAGTTTGAGATTACTCCCTTATTTGTGCAGAACCAGCCAAGATCTCCGAAGTCTTTGACCTTGACGAGTTGGATAACTACTCCGGGCCTGCATCGGTAAAGATAGAGCGAGTTGCAAACCCTCTGTCGCATCAAAGCCCTCCTCCAGCTCCAAGCCTACTACTGTCCCCAAGCCTTCTTCAACCTCCAAGCCTCGTACCTCCAGTTCTCATATGAGAAAGGAGACTGACTCCCCTGCAACTTCCGTTGAAGCCTCTCCTTATGGGAATCTTGGATTCGCTGAATCCAGCAGCCTCATGACTTCCTTTCTCAACCAGGTACATATCCCTATCCTATATCCTGCGAGTATACTGAATCGATATCTTGGTTAGTTATACTGATATTTGTACCTTGCATTGTACGGTCTGAACCGTCTACTATCCGTGTATGAGGAAGCTTGTGGAACAGCTATTTTCCATGAGGCTAGAGCGAAGAAGGCGGAGACAATCGTTGAGGAGCTAAGGACAACTGCCGCCACCTGGACCCGACACTATGAGGACAAACTAAAAAAGGTCACCCAAAACTCTAAGGCTGCTGTGGAGAAGGCTGCTCAAGAAGCTCAGGCTAAGCTGGATGCTGTCCAGACTCAACACGAGCAATATATGATCACCTACAAGGAGGGCCTCAAGAGTTCCGTCGTCATTTCCCTCCTCCAGGCCAGGTTGAAGATGGCCTATGAAGCCAGAGCTATGGGTTTTGAATGCCCAACCTGGTCTATTGGAGTTTGGGAGGCGAAATTGAAGGATCTCTGTGGTAACCCTGTGGAGTATCCTGCCAAGCCAGCAGTCGCAGAGCCTTCAAAGGCGGCTGAGATGGCGGACGAGGTTGGAGAGAAGACGGATGCTGGAGCTGATGCTGGTGCGGATGTTGGTGGTAATGCTGGTGGTGATGCTGCTACTTGATAGCAGCAAAGTGGGCAATGATGGATATTATTGCTTAGGCCGAAGCCCACTTTTTAAATTTAATGATCTGTAACCCCTAAACAATTTACTTTTCCTGCACTTGAACAATTTGTATTTCCTGCACGTAGATACAATATGATGGCCAACGGTGGAGGGATCCTGGGTTCGAGGACGAAGCCCTTGGTCATCGATGTTTATATGCTCTAAAGACTTAATCGTTTTCTTGGTGGATGGGTCTTGTTTTGAGATGAAACCAAGAACACAATCTTTGGGGATGTTAATAATAAACTAACCTTTTTTGCCTTATCCGTTAGTTGTTATGTTATTGTCTTGAAAGATATGTTTTGAATATCCTGATCAGGATGCTGATATAATGTTCAATACTTTTGTCATCTTTAATCAAAATGTTAGATAAAAATTTGGTTAAATATGACTATACAAAAACTTAGACCATTTAGATAAGACTTCCAAAATTTGAAGAATAAAAAATCATACCAGAAACACTTAGATAATAATTTCCTACTTCAATCTTTGAACCATTTGCGATGTCCCCAGCGTAGATGTCCCCTGTCTGTGCAGGATATTGTATCAACATACTTGAGTACTTCTTCACTTAGTAATTGAACTTCGTAACTTTTTATCAACAGAAGAATGTGTGTAAACAGAATCATAGTTTGTCATATCTCTGGAACTTGTCCAAAAATTTTAGTTTTGCTGGGGTCAAACCCTTAATGTACTGGGGATAAACCCTTAATTCGTACGCTACAGGCGGGAGTGCATAAACTCCAAGACTTAGAAAGGTTAAAACCTTTAAACCTTAGAGAGTACGAAAATACCCTTTCGTGAGAGAGGGTGATCAATCCTCATATTGTTAGGGAGTGATTTTTGATAGGCATGGATCCCTTATCCTGAGATTAGTATGGATATATTATCCTTAGTGGGTGGTTCGGAGAGTCTAAGGATTGAGGATCCTTACTATTAGCTATAATTGTCTAACAATTGTTCCCAATATTTTTTAGCTTGTGATTGCAAGAACGATACCAGTCAAGACTAGTTCCAAGCAGGAATCTCGCGGAATATGCCATTATTCAGCACGTGCACAGGCTAGTGACCGTTGGTGGAGAACGTGGATGCATGGCTGAAATTTCGGATAGTTAGTTCATTGAGATTAGCTAGATATTTAGTGGGATATTGAGCTTGATAGAGGACACAGACACTTATTCGAAATACTACAACACTTCTAATACTCTCTCTCGAAAACACACACATACACGTTAGCTTACGTGGTACCAAGCTCAATATCATCCAAAGTTGTAATCTTTTGTGTTCAATATAACCGGTGATCGATAGTTTCCATCACCCGAGGTTTTTATGCCGGCGAACTACTAGTGATCAAGGGCTTTTCCTCGTATAAATCCCTGTGTTCATCTTAGTTTATCTTTCTAATTTCTTTTATACATTCATTTAACACATAGGGCACTCAACCTCACAATCAAAGTTTGGTTACATTATCCTTAATCAGATTTTTGACCAAAAAAGTTTGGCGCCCACCGTGGGGCAATCGGTGCTTCAATTCTAAAAACTCATTCATTTCTATTCATTTCCATCAATCACATGGCTTCTCAAGGAAAATCCAGTTCAAGTGCCATACTGGCGGTTACCACATCTCAGCCTAGTGCGTCATTGCCACCCATTCCACCTGCATACCAAAAGAGTGTTGAGAATCTCCAGAAGAAAACTACACCTGTTTATACAGGATCGAAAACCTCTGTTGTTTCCTTACCTACTCCCACTAACAGTGATCTCTCAACTTTGATCTTGCAGATGAAAGGATACATGGTACAACAGGACAAAACCAACCAGAGGATCCTCAGGGAGATTGATGAAATGAAGAAGCAGAAGAGATCAGTAGAGGATCACTCTCTACTGATGCCCAGGTCATTGGATTTTGCTTCTCCAGCATCGACGATCCAGTATTCTCAAGGATCAGGTGACCAAATGCAAGGGTCCTCCAACTATCATCAAGGATCATTGGCGATGACACAGGCTCAAGGATCATTTATCCTTCAGCGAGGACCACTAGGAATCACGGAGCCTCAAGGATTCTTCCATGAATCTGCAGGATTGCAAGAGACGTACCAATCCAGAGGATTCTATGCACCATATCAAGGATCCGCATCTCAAGTTCAAGGATCCAACTTGTTTCAGGATCAAGGATCCTTAGGAAGCCAACCGTCCAGGAACTCTGAAGTCATATAGGAGACTTCATTCCTATGCAGACTATTGCTTCATCTGGTCCAACTGTTGCACCTGAAGTGTCTACTTTTGGATACACTTCTACGATACCGGTTCCAAACCAGTCAGGAGGTAACCATGTCAATACATCTTTTGGTACTAATTACGGTTCCATGCAAGATACAGGTATCAATCAGGCTATGGCACGGAACTTCAGAAGCTTAAGGATATGATATCCAGCGTCCCAGGAGTGGTTAAGCCCATTCCTGAGATCCCAGATGGAAGTCACAGGGTGTCTTATTTTGCACCTCCTATATGCAATGATGAGATACCAAAACGCTTTCAAACCCCCAACATGAAGCTGTACGATGGTACGACTGATCCAGAGGAGTATGTGGCACAGTATCGTGAAAGAATGGAGATCAACCCCATTCCAGAAAGGTTAAAAGAAGCCTGTCTTTGTAAGGGCTTCGGATCCACACTCACTAGATCGGCACTGAAATGGCTGCTAAGTCTTCCTCCTTACTCAATTACTTCATTTTCTCATTTAGTAAATTTGTTCAATAATCAGTTTTCATGTAGTAGAACCTTTGAACGATTAACTAGTGATTTATATAGGGTAACACAGGGTCGTGATGAATCCTTAGGGGATTATATCACTAGGTTTAGTAAAGAATCCTTAGATATCCCCAATCTGGATATTGCCACTGCTGTGGAAGCATTTAAAATGGGATTACTTAGAGATTCAAAATTCTATGATGATCTTGTTATGACGCCTTGCAGGAATTTAGATGAAGTAAGGAACCGGGCATTGAGGTTGATTCGGTTAGAGGATGATAAGAGGATCCAAGAGAGACTGTCAGGATCCTCAAGACAGGAAAAACAAGGATCATTCTTTAAGAATAATCGATCCAAGTCATACTCTAAGAATGACAATCACAATGTGCATGTGGTCGAAGAGGAGGAAGATGATGAGGATTATCCTCCAATTTCTGAATATTGTTTTTCTGCTGATAATAATGAACTAATCCTTTGTAGAATTTAGGTGACATGGCTAGGTGGCCAAGGAAAACTGACAAGCCTGGAGCTACTAAGGATAAATCTAAGTGGTGTGCTTATCATGAGGATTTCGGTCATCTCACCGACGAGTGTATAGCATTGAGGAAAGAAATAGGCTATCTTTTGAGCAAGGGATACCTGAAGGAGTTGCTCGGAAGGAAAAAATCAAGGATCCAGGATCCTGAAAAAAATTCCTGAAAAGGCTCCTCCTCCACCAGCTGATGCTCAAATTATAAACTTCATCTCCGGAGGTTCTGATATGTGTGGAACCTCATTTTCGGCAGCAAAACGACACGCCAAGAAAACAAAAATGGAGAATGGGGATAGACCCATTTGAACCTCCACTCTGACTCCGCAGAAAATTATATCCTTCAATGAGGACGACCGTGTAGACATACAGGATCCTCATCACGACGGTTTAGTCATTACATTGTTTATTTTTAACCATTTTGTTCACAGGATCCTCATCGATGGAGGGAGCTTAGTGAACATAATACAGTTGGATGTCCTCAAGAGAATGAACATTCCTGAATCCGAAATCGTTCCAAGATCATCAGTGCTTGTGGGATTCAGTGGAGAAACCAAGAATACACTGGGGGACATCAAACTCCCAATTTATATAGAGAGAGTGAATTCTATCCAGAAATTCTGTGTAATAGATTCCTTATCTTGCTGTAATGTTATCCTTGGCAGGCCATGGATATATGATATGAAGGCAGTTCCCTTAACGTATCACCAGTGTGTCAAGCTACCAACTCCTTGGGGAGTAGTAAAGATAGAGAGTGATCAGCAAGAAGCAAAGCACTGTTACACTTCCTCAATGAAACCAGCATCAAAGCCCAGGGAAGCATAGCAATTAAAGTATCCTCCGAGAGACGTCATGGAGGCTAGAGAACAGGACGTCAAGGATATTCTGTTAGATCCCGTGGATCCTGAATCCAAAGTTTATATAGGATCCGAGATCCTGGATAATATTGAACAGGATTTAATATCCTTCCTGAAGAGAAGGAAATATACCTTTGCTTGGAAATATGAAGACATGACAGGTATATCTAAGGATGTTATTACTCATAAACTTGATATTGAGAAATCTTTCAGGCCAATACACCAAAAGAGGAGAAAGTTTGCACCTGAAAGAAATGCCATTATCCAAGAGGAGGTAGATAAGTTACTAAGGGCAGGTATGATTAGAGAAGTCAAGTATCCAAGATGGTTAGCCAATGTGGTTGTTGTTCAAAAGAAAAATGGAAAGTGGAGGGTATGTGTCGATTTTACTGACTTGAACAAGGCATGTCCCAAGGATCCTTTCCCTTTCCCCCACATTGACTCCATGGTGGATGCTACGGCGGGTTATGAGTTGTTAACTTTTATGGATGCTTCATCTGGATTTCAGTAAATTCAGATGGAACCATCTGATCAAGAGGATACAACATTCATGACACCCACAGGCATATATTTCTATATTGCTATGCCCTTTGGTTTAAGAAATGCAGGTGGTACATACCAAAGGCTGGTGAATATGATGTTCAAAGAACAACTTGGACACACGATGGAGGTATACATAGATGATATGGTGGTCAAGTCTAAAAGAGCTGAGGATCACCTTAAGGATCTCGAAGAAGCATTCAATATCCTTGACCAATACAATATGAAATTGAATCCTTCCAAATGCCATTTTGGAGTCAAAGTTGGAAAGTTCTTAGGATACATGGTGACCAAGAGAGGGATCGAAGCAAGTCCGGAGTAGATAAAGGCTATAATCAACATCAAGTCTCCCGCCAACGCTAAGGATGTGCTAAGATTGATAGGAAGAACTGCCGCCCTGAACAGATTCATTTCAAAATCCTCAGAAAGATGCAAGGGTTTCTATGATATTCTGAGGAAGAATAAGAAGTTCGAGTGGACGGAGAAGCATGAAGCTGCTCTACAGGCTCTAAAGGATTACCTATCCTCAGCACCAGCTTTAATGAAACCTGAAAATGGGGAACCGTTATCCTTATACCTAGCTGTTTCAGGTAAAGTAGTAAGTGCGGTCCTTGTTAAGGATCATGAAGGCCAACAACATTTGGTATACTATGTAAGTAAAAGTTTACTTGATGCTGAGGCCAGGTATTCTCATTTAGAAAAACTTATTCTTGCTTTAAATATGGCTTCAACCAAACTAAGACATTATTTTGAAACTCATACTATTGTCGTTAAAACTAACTTTCCTATTAAGAATGTTCTTAGGAAACCAGAGATGTCGGGGAGAATGGCAAAATGGGTTGTTAAACTTAGTGCATATGACATTAAGTATGAGCCTAGAACTGCTATTAAATCCCAAGCTTTGGCTGACTTTGTGGCTGATTTCAGTAGTGATCTACAAAGAGAATTGGAGGTACAACAACTTGAGGAGACCAAGGATCCTTGGACAGTCTTCACAGATGGAGCCTCGAATGTCAAAGGAACTGGACTAGGCCTACTACTAAAATCGCCACAGGGGGACATTATACCCAATCAATAGCATGTGAATTCCAAACCACTAATAACGAGGCAAAGTATGAGGCCTTGATAGCAGGTTTGCAATTAGCTAAGCATATGAGGATCAGGTATCTTCAAGTGTTTGTGGATTCTCTATTAATTACTAATCACTATAATGGTTCTTATGCTATTAAAGTTGAGAAACTAATCAAATATTTGGAGATAGTCAGGAAATTGGCAGATTCTTTTGCTTTTTTCAGCCTTACACAGGTACCTAGAGAAGAAAATGAAGAAGCAGATGCCTTGGCCAATCTAGGATCCTCACTAAAGATACCAGAAGATGTAAAGATACCTATTATCCATGTCCTAACTCCTGCAATTGAGGAAGATGAAACAATGGAGATAGTGGGTAATATTGTATCCAGTGATGATCCGGAGTCGAATTCAGGATCCTGGATCCTTCCAATAATGAAGTATATTCAGAATGGGGAAATTCCAATTGGCGAGAATCTTAAAGCCTTTAAGATAAAGGTATCCCAATTCACTATAATTAATAACATCTCATATAAGAGTTATCTTGCAGGACCGTATCTACGATGCATTGAGGATCCTGAGATCCAAGAAGTCTTAAAGGATTTTCATGAAGGAGACTGTGGAAACCACACTGGGGTCAGAGCACTATTTTCAAGGATTCTCAGGACAGGATATTATTGGCTTACAATGAAGAAAGATGTTGTGGAGTATGCGAGGAAATGTGACGCTTGCCAAAGGCTTAGTAACATTCTCCATCAACCGACAGAACCTCTGCATCCTATATCCTCCTCTTGGCCATTTATGAGGTGGGGAATGGATATAGTAGGCAAGCTTCCCAAGGCACCAGGAGGAAAAGTGTTCATTCTAGCTATGACAAAATATTTCTCTAAATGGATAGAAGTTGAAGCCTTTGCCCAAGTCAGGGAAAAGGAAGTTGTCCTTTATTAAAAGAAATATCATTACTAGATTTGGAATTCCTTCTGAAATTGTTTGTGATAACGGATCCCAGTTTATTGGGGGTCGTACTACTAACTTTTGTGACAGCTGGGGGATTAGGATGATTACATCAACACCAGTCCACCCACAAGCTAATGGCCAGGCAGAATCATCCAACAAGATCATCATCAACAACTTGAAGAAGAAGCTTGGATCCAAAAAGGGCAAATGGGCTGAGGAATTACCTTATGTCTTATGGGCAGACAGGGACAATTCCCAAGAATGCAACGGGTCAGACTCCCTTCTCCTTAGTCTTTGGAACTGAAGTAGTGATCCCTACAGAAATGGTAGTCCCTATGGCCAGGACAAGCATCCTTGACCCTGAAGCAAATGTTGAGACTGTGGCTCAAGACCTGGATACCGTGGAAGAACTTAGAGACTTGGCGAGATTTAGGTTGGCTAGCTATCAACAAAGGATGGCTGGAGCTTACAACAAGAATGTCAGGGTCAGAAGATTTCAAGTAGGTGACTTGGTATTGAGGAAAGCATTCCAAAATACCATGAACCCTATTGATAGCAAGTTACCACCAAAATGGGAAGGCCCCTATCTAATTGAAGCTGAGGCAGGAAAGGGGGCATATCGTTTGTTAACTATGGATGGTGACCTTCTGCCAAGAGCCTGGAATGCTGTCCACCTAAAGAAGTACTTTATGTAAGGATCAAGGATCCTCATAGGATATATGATCCTCACTTCGGTAACATTTTACTAATGCTTTCATTTGTATTATACCTCTTATTATTTATTATAAAGTAAGGATGTTGAATTTTCAACATTCAACCTTATCAAGCTTTAAGTTTTGCAGAAGTTATGACAAAGGATCAAGAGGTTGGCCACCTCTCCAAAGTTTTTGGGCTTGTCCCTAGCTAAGGTATCTATTACCTCCTACGGGTCTTTACCATTCACACGAATTGGGTTCCGACACCCTCGCCAGTTGCGCACGTTATCCAAGTATAGTTCGAGGCAATGGGACCAGTACCCGCTTTAGGGGCTGACAATTTCAGTACTGTTGGCTATATGTAGGATCCTAAGTATAATGGTAGACGTACCATACATCCGTTCCTAAGGTTTCTAACGTTTTCACGTTAGCTAAGGTTTTGGCATTTTCATGTCACTTACGATCGGTTAGTCGCCAGTTTGGGCCATACACCAGAATCCTAAGGTTTTGGCATTTTCATGTCACTTACGTTGGGCTTGTCCCCAGTTTATTTGGGCTTGTCCCTAGTTTATTTAGGCTTGTCCACGGTTTGTTGGGCTTGCCCCCAGTAACTAATGATTCTTTCATTTGATGTTTGGCTTAGTCCCAAGTTAAATACTGCTACAGGTTTACGAAGTTTAACAGCTAAGGATCGTGAATCCTAAAGTCCTATCGATTGTTATGCTTTGGTTGACACAACTGTAAGTGTTATATAGAATCCTAACTTGGATTCACTGGTACAATCCTTCATTTGCCTTTGTTTTATTTTTGGTTTATTTATGTTACCCTTCAACCTTTGACAATAGGGTGTGTGATCCTTGATCATATGATGCAAAGTCTTTAAGATAGAACTTGTTTTGGCACATCTTCGGTATTCTTTTTAACAACTTATAAATTCCAAAATTATATAATATGGAATTGACCAATAAGTAGAGATGCAACGATATTCAAAACATAAAATAAGTAGGTGACACCAAAGATAGCCAAAAGATTAACGTTGTATTTATTTAAAACCCTTTAAGAGGTTGTCAAAATTGCCTACCCAAGCTTCTACCAGCAAAACGTGGCTTGTCCACTTGGGTTGGCAAAGGGGTCCATACTAACGGGTCATACGTTGCAGAGTTTAAAAGTGCAGGAAATAAAAGGCGGGGGGCATCAAGGGCTTCATCCTCCACAAACAGAAGGACCCATCCACCTTTGCTACCCCCTATTGTTCGAAGGATTAGTGATCCTTAACCCTAAATACAATTGTTTAGTTACAGATCATCATTGTTTGAAAACAAAAACCAACAATCCTAAAAAATGGGCTCCGGCCACGTCTAGAAATTTCCATCATCGCCCATTGGTGCAGCCTACTTCTTCGCTGCTTCATCATCCTTAGCTTCATCACCTTTGCCACTTCCACCACCTACTGCCTGTTCAGGATCCTTCTCACCACTTGGAGCAGCCTCAAGCATCGATGTCTCTTCTGGCTCATCATCGCCCAGCTCCTGTAGCCTCTACTTCCAAGCCTCCACCTCCCATCCAGCCTTTTCAAAAGAAGGATCCATGGCCTCCTGAGCTATCTGGATCCTGGCCTTCAGGTAGCCCTAACAGCAGAGATTTTGGCCTCGTCAGCGGCCTTCAACCGATCCTTGTTCGCCTGAACTGCATCCACTATGGCCTGCTTTTCCAAGTGATTGATCTCCCTTTCCAGCTGCGCATCTTCTTATCCTTAGCAGTGCAGAAGGCCCGAAGATTAGCAATAATTATTCTGCCTCAGCTAACTTTTTTCTCTTGCAGGACTTGGATTTGTGCAACTTTCTGCATTATGACAATATGCAAAGATAAGGATCCTTGATCCTAAAAAAATTATACAGCGAAGAATCAGTGATCCTTACCTCGGAGACATAGCTGTGGATGTCTTGTTCAAGCTGAAAGGCGTCATTTGGTGGTGCAGGCTCAGATGGCTTCTTCCTCTTGGACCCTGGTTTAGTGCGAAGGGTCATGCCCTTGTTCTCCGGTTGGCTTTGGCCTGCGGCCAGCTCCTTCTTGACAGATCGTGGGGAAATTATTCCCTCGAGTTCCCAAGGCCAAACTTGGAGGCAGATTTAGAGGAGGACTTAGCAGCACCTGTGATATCAAAATCTAGATAAGTATTCATGATCAACTACATTATTTCAAACACTTACGTATCTATATATGCATGCATACTTACTTGACATGGTGTAGGTGGCAGATGTGGTATCTTCTAGATCCTTGACCTTTGGACAGAATGTTCTAACTGTTGTGTCTAGGGCCCAGAAAGCGGCAACTCTTTTAGCGGTAGCAGGCAAATCTCTCAAGGCAGCAAATCTGGTCCCTGCAAAATAAAATAGAAATGGATCAGTTATCCTCAAAAAAAAAATGGAACAACAGAGTTGTCAATTGTCCTGCCCTAAGAATCCTAGATCCTACCCTTCAAATTCCACTTCTTGGGGAGATACTTTCCGTTGGGAATAGAATCTCTTCTGACGAAAAAGAACTGGTTTTTCCAGTTAGTATCGTTTCTAGTGGTCCTTAGGAGTGGAAGGGGACACTGAGGTTTAGCTTTAAAGAGGTATCGATGGGATCCATGGGTTACCAGGTTGTATAGGTGAGGAAGCTCGGTGAGACCAAAGACCAAACCTTCTTTGCTGATTATTTGTTTGAGAGTGTACAGAACTCTCCACAACATGGGCATCGCTTGGTTGAAACACATCCCGGTGTGGCTGAAGAATGTTTGGGTGAATACTAGGAAAGGATAGTTGTAGCCAATCTGAAACGGAGCGGCAGGAAAACATATCCAGGTCTCCGATTCGCAGTCACTTTTCAGCGACGAATCGAAGGGCCTAAAGATGGTTCCCTCCGGAAAACAGGGCCGAATCTGGTTGATTTCAGGGTCAGTAAAGCGACAAAGCTCTTGAGAAGGGTTTTTGAGAAGATTTTGGCTCTGGGGTGCAGTTTCAAGCTCGTGATTCTTTTGGGGAGAGGACCGGGTAGCCATTTTTTCTGTGGGAGTAAGAAAAAAGATTGCAGAGAAAGAAGGTTAAGGGAGAAAGAGTATACCTGATTGCTCTCCGGTGCAAGGTTTTAAAGAAAGAATCTTGATATTAATAAGAGATATCGCCTATATCTCTACCCTATGTATAATCATGTTTGTTACATGCTATCTTGTCAATGACGTCACTTTTTGCAACGGATATATCAAGTTGCAACGGCTAGTCCTATTCTAACGGAAACATGACTAATTTGTTGAGCATTTATTAGTCATGTTTGGGGGCAATTGTTAGGGAGTGATTTTTGATAGGCATGGATCCCTTATCCTGAGATTAGTCTGGATATATTATCCTTAGCGGGTGGTTCAGAGAGTCTAAGGATTGAGGATCCTTACTATTAGCTATAATTGTCTAACAATTGTTCCTAATGTTTTTAGCTTGTGATTGCAGGAACGATACGAGTCAAGACTAATTTCAAGCGAGAATCTCGCGGAATATGCCATTATTCAACACGTGCACATGCTAGTGACCGTTGGTGGAGAACGTGGATGCATGGCTGAAATTTCGGATAGTTAGTTCATTGAGATTAGCTAGATATTTAGTCGGATATTGAGCTTGATAGAGGAGACAAACACTTATTCGAAACACTACAACACTTCTGATACTCTCTCTCGAAAACACACACATACACGCTAGCTTACATTGTACCAAGCTCAATATCATCCAAAGTTGTAATCTTTTGTGTTCAATATAACCGGTGATCGGTAGTTTCCATCACCCGAGGTTTTTATGCCGGCGATCTACTAGTGATCAAGGGCTTTTCTTCGTATAAATCCCTGTGTTCATCTTAGTTTATCTTTGTAATTTCGTTTATACATTCATTTAACACATCAAGCACTCAACCTCACAATCAAAGTTTGGTTACATTATCCTTAATAAGATTTTTGACCAAAACACATATATTGTAAGGATCTAGGATATAGCCAATAATAACGAAATTGTTAGCCACTGTTACATGAACCCGTCCCGCCATCTTGAACTATACCCGGATAACTTGCGCTCCAGGCGGGGTGTTTAAACCCAATTCGAAAGAAAGGTGAATACCTTTAAACCCGTGAAGGGATCTGAATCCCTTAAACGTGAGAGAGGGGGCCAATCCTCTATTCTTATGATTCATCTTGAGCAAATATCCCTGAGTTTCATCCTGAAGTATATCCCTACAAGACATCTTCAAACTAGGGTGAAAGTGGGTGTTAGCTTGGCTAACACCCCTCCGATGCTTAAGTCAGTATAGGGTTTCAAAGTATAGCAAATAAATTGAATCAAAGTTAATTAAATAAGGTAGAAGTCATACCATCCTGAGTTAAAATTCAAATTCTAAACTCACTTGTAATAGGCCTTAAGGTGTATCTCGTTCCAAGATCTTGGTATCATATCCCCCTCCATGTTCTTGAGCTGGTATGCTCCCTTTCTTGATTCTGATTCAATTTCGTATGGCCCTTCCCATTTTGGAGCTAACTTCCCATCAACAGGATTAGTTGTATTCTGAAACGCTTTTCTCAATACCCAATCTCCAACCTGGAACCTCCTTGTTCTTAAATTTTTGTTGTACGACTTGGCTAACCTTTGTTGGTATGCTGCTATCCTTAGCTTTGCTGCATCTCTAGTTTCATCAACAGTATCCAGTTCTTAACATAGGGTTTCAGGATTCGCTTCAGGGTCCCATAAGCTTGACCTAGCTGTGGCTATCACCATCTCTGTTGGAATCACTGCTTCTGCCCCAAACACCAAAGAAAATGAGTTTTGCCCAGTAGCATTCTTCACAGTTGTTCTATCAGCCCATAGGACAAATGTTAATTCTTCTACCCATTTTCCTTTTTTAGCACCTAATCTCTTCTTCAAATTATTGACAATTATCTTGTTCGAGGATTCTGCCTGTCCTTTAGCTTGAGGCTGCACCGGTGTTGATGTGATCATCTTAATTCCCCAACTTTTGCAAAAATCAGTAGTCCTTTGCTGATGAATTGGGAGCCATTATCAGAAATTATCTCAGCTGGTATCCCGAATCTTGTCAGAATATTCCTCTTGATGAAAGATACTACTTCTTGATCCCTTACTTGGACAAAGGCTTCTGCTTCAACCCACTTGGAGAAATAATCCGTGATTGCTAGCATGAAAACCTTTCCTCCAGGAGCCTTTGGGAGTTTTCTCACTATATCCATCCCCCACTTCATAAATGGCCAAGGAGATATGATAGGATATAACGTTCTGCAGGCTGATGCAGTATATTGCTATGTCTTTGACATGCATCACACTTCTGAGCATACTCCATAGCATCCTTTCTCATGGTTGGCCAGTAACATCCTGTTCTCAATACTTTTTAAAAAAAAGCTCTGCCCAAGTATGGTTTCCACAGTCTCCTTCTCGATACCTCAGGATGGCTTCTCTAATCTTTTTGCAAGATTATTTTTGATGGCTTCTCATTCAGGTTTAAGCTCCTCCTCGATACCCACACTAGCCTCTACTGCAGTTGGCTCATTGCCTCTTCCACCTCCACCAGTTCAGACTTCCCAAAGGAGGAATTAAAGCCAAATAGCTAGAGACACTACCGTTGCTCAAAATGCTTCCAGATCTGGAGTTTCAGGAAGAACCCTGATTTTTGCTTCCAATGATTGTAACATCCGTCAAAAACGGATTTACCAAACCCGCTCCGTTTATCAACCGAACAGTCAGTCAAAATTTTCGTTGCGAATTAAATGCCCAAAATATTTTTAAACGATTCGTAATCAATTATTATACGGGAATATATATTTAGTTTTTGAAAAACTGTTGAAAATCGCAAAATAAAAATAAAATGTTCTAGCCGGGTTTCGAACCCGGGTCTGTACCGAGTCAGTTCAGCAACTTATCTCTCAACACACAAACCACTGCGCCACTTGTTCCGTTTGTTAAATATTGAAATCATTTAATTGTTATAATGACGTTACGAATTCAAAACCGGCGCCCAAACGGTTCAGTCGTCGGAATCCTGGAAATCTCGCGAGTTTTAACACCACTTTCAGTTATAACGTAAACCATTAAACAGATATCGGTTATAACCGATGTTTAAAGTCCGCGACCAAATTCATAACCGCCGGAAAATTTAAATAAACGAACACAGTCGGAATCCAGACCAAGTGCATTGACGATTTGCCTTATAAATTCACCCACAACCCACGACAAACACTTTCGCTCAAAATCACACCTTTTCTCGGCGTAATTCCACTCGCCGGAATAAATCTGTTCGTCGCCGGAAAACCGGTTTCCCCATTGCCGAGCTTTTCTGAACCTCCTAAGTTTATACCGAAGTCACCCTTACCTTTTCCAAGCTTTCCGGAGACTAGCTGCTATACGGAACACGTCGCCGGAGTTGAATTCTGTCGCCGGAGTTCTGCCGGAAAACAGAGGATCCAGTCGGTATACCTCTTTCGCTTATTTTCTTTATCTTTTCACCTTTATCTTACCTTAATGGACTGCAAAACGCTAATAAACTGATAAAAATCTTGAACCAGTCGATTTCTGATTTCTGGTTCAAACGGGATGAAGAAGACGACGTAATTCTGTATCATATAAGTATAATATAAATCATGAAATTAATCGGGTTAGACACACAGTCCAGCGGTGGACTGTGTGCACATAAAACGTTATACATGCAAAACGTCTCAAGTTCGATTCCCGTCTCACACACGCTGCCTTAATAAAATCCATTTTTTTTTGTTTACTGAACCGGAGTCGCCTTAGATATATGTTAAGTATATTGTTAACCGGAATAATAACCAAGTTAGACACACAGTCCAGCGGTGGACTGTGTGTTTGTTTATATCACAGGTCACGAGTTCGAGTCCGGTTTTCAGCACCGACTCGGACAATTATCTCTTCTTTTTAATTAAGGCAGAAAAGGAAATAAATAATTAGTATTTAAGTATAATAAAAATCGAATGATATAACATGTTGAACACACAATCCAGCAGTGGACTGTGTGTTGGATTAAACCACAGGTCCCGGGTTCGAGACCTGTGGAGTGCATGTTGGAGTCGTTTAAACTGTTTTTAAAATAAAAAGGATTTCTGTTTAATTCTAATTAATGTATATATGTAATTAAAATCGGATATATAACGGGTTAGACACGTAGCTCAGTTGGTAGAGCTGCGTGCACGCGTACGGGAGGTCTCGGGTTCGAGCCTCACCCAGCGCACAACAATATGCCTCGAACCGGTCAACGCCAGTCAAAGTCAATGGTCAAAGTCACTGTAGCAAAAATAAAATAAATATTTTTTATTATTTTTATTTAATTATTTTAATTAAAAATCAATTATAAATACTTAAAAATAACATTTTTTAGGTTAGAAAATAGCCTCAAACTCACAAAAATAACCCAACAATTCTACTAAAATAGTTTAATAAAATCCGTTTACTTACCGAACCATAATGCGATTTATCTAGGTTAAATCTCACTCGTGGTTAAAACCACTTCGCGTGCATTCAACGTCATCAACCGAACGCACCCACTGTGAGTGAATCTTACAATTCCCCCTTTTAAATTACACGCTTTGGGGTGTGTCATGTGTTATGAAATTAATTAATTTATTTATTTAAACTTGTGCCATACCACATCATGACTTAAACTTAGATTGTTTTATTGTTGTGATTTACTTATATTCCTTTGTCAAATTATATGAAACTCATACATTAAGCCCATCAGTTCCTCGTGGGAGACGAGTAGAACATCGCGTGCTTCAATTCAAATTCATTATTGTTCATGTGTGTTTCATTGAGTTTATATTGTTTGTAGTTGTGTCATTCATATCATCATGTTTATGCAATTCATTCATCAGGCCCCTCAGTTCCTCGTGAGAGACGAGTTGAGCATCGCGTGCCTTTAATTGTGCCATTGTTATTCATGAGTGTTTCATTTAACATCTTATGATTGTTGATCAAGTTACATCTAATTTTACTCATGTTTGGTTGTGCACATATTTCATAATCAATTTAAATAAATTGTTCAAATGTTTTCCATAGGATTCACTCGCCAACATTATGTTGATCCAAAAACCTTTTTACGCATGATACAGGTGAACAGGTTGAAGCAAGGAAAACATAGGATATGCCTTAGAAGAGAACAAAGAAGTTTAGATTGTTAGTTAGATCATGTTGTAGCAATCATTGTAAATTTCCATTTAATTTGTATTAATGAATATGAAACGCTTAATAAATGTCATGAGCTTTGATGATAACCCAATCATGCCCCGATCACCTTTTCCGCTGCGGGTCGGGGTGTGACAATGATGAAATCTTATCTTTGTTTGGTAATATACAGGATCAAATGAAGAAACAACAAGAAACTAACCAGCTCATAATGAAGGAAATACAACTCTTGAAGTCCAACTCCAAGAGACCTGCTGAGGATATTGTTACCCCTTTGCAGCCAAGAATGTTGAACTTCAGTTCGGCAGCATATGCTGAGGATAATCAGGGCAACGTCGTACCGAGCCACTCCCGGAGCAATATCCCAGAAATCTCCTTATCGGCCAGGATATTGACTGTCAGGGATCCAGGATATGGCCACAATCTCCAAGCTGGTAACTTGTCCATTAATACTAATATGCCGACTGCTAACAATTTCGAATCTTCGCAGGATACAAGTGCAACATCGGCGTTATCCAGGGAACTGCAGAAATTAAAAAATATGATATCAAGTGTGCGAGGGGTAGTGCAACCAATACCGGAAGTATCCCAGGATAGTCACAACATATCCCGCTTTGCTCGCCATATTTGTGATGCTGAAATTCCCAAGAGATTCCAAACTCTCAACATGAAGCTTTATGAATGGCACGACGGATCCTGAAGAACATATTGCTCAGTATAGGAAGAGGATGGAAGTAAATCCTATCCCACCAGATCTTAAGGAAACATGCCTATACAAAGGCTTCGGTTCCACCTTAACAGGATCAGCCTTGAAATGGCTTTTAAATGTTCCACCTTATTCAATTACTTCATTTGCTCATTTGGTCAATTTGTTTAACAGTCAGTTTTCTTGTAGTAGAAATTGTGAAAAACTAACAAGTGACCTTTACAGGATAACACATGGCCCTCAAGAATCCTTACAGGATTATACAAACAAGTTCAGCAGGGAATCCTTGAATATAGCACACCTTGATGTTGCTATAGCTGTACAGGCATTCAAGATGGGATTACGGAAGGATTCCCAATTTTATTAGGATCTCGTGATGAATCCTTGCAGGAACTTGGACGAAGCTTGGAATAGGGCTCTAAGATATATCAGGCTTGAAGATGTCAAGAAAATACAAGAGAGGATGAATGCATCCACAACATACGAATCAACAAACAGGAAGTATATCAACCATACCGCTCTAAGCCGGATGGTAAAAATGACGGCAAGAGAGTGAACGCTGTCGAGGATGAAGATGCCGAAGAATATCCTGAATTATCAGAATATTGTTTTTCTGTTAATGTTCCTGAACTTATATATGCCATGCAGGGTTTCGGAGATAAAGCGAGGTGACCAAGGAAGAACCAGCAAAAAGCCAATCGGAAGGATAAATCCAAGTGGTGTGCCTTCCATGAAGATTTTGGACATGTAACAGAAGATTGCATAGCCCTAAGGAAGGAGATAAGGTACTTGCTGAGCAAAGGATACTTGAAAGACCTTCTCGGTAAAAAAAGAATAAAGGTCAGGATACTGATAAGGATCCTGAACGAGCAGCATCACCTCCGTCAGACGCTAAGATACTCAATTTTATTTCCGGGGGATCTGATATTTGTGGGACTTCTTATTCTGCGGCTAAAAGGCATGCAAAGAAAGCAAAGGCAGAAAGAGGGGACAAACCAACTAGGATGACGATGCTTACGAATGACAAAGTCATAACATTCGATAGCGAAGACTGGGATAACATCCAGGATCCTCACCATGATGGTTTGGTAATTACTTTGTATATTGCTACCCATTTTGTATGCAGGCTACTGGTGGATAATGGCAGCTCGGTCAACATCATCCAATTGGAAACCCTGAAGAGAATGAACATCTTGCCAATGGATATTACCTCGAAGAGCACCGTGCTTGTAGGGTTCAGTTGAGAAGCAAATAACACTGTTGGAGAGATAAAGCTGCCTGTGTACATTGAAGGAGTGAACTCTATGCAACGGTTTTGTGTCATGGATTCATTATCCTGCTACAATATTATATTAGGCAGGCCATGGATTCATGATATGAAAGCCGTACCTTCCACTTATCATCAGTGTGTCAAGATCCCTACTCTTTGGGGGGTAGTCAAAGTGGAAAGCGACCAGCAAGAAGCAAAGGAATGCTATTCCCTTCAATGAAGGCGTCAACAAAATCCAGGGCAAGATAGCAATTAAATGAACAGGCCCAGGATATCATGGATACTTCGGAGCAGGATGTTTAGAAAGTTATCCTGGATCAGGATAATCCAGATATCTCGGTGCTTGTAGGGGTCAATATCCCTTAGGATATTGAGAATCAACTTACTAACTTTTTGAAATGCAGGATGTCTACATTTGCATGGAAACACGAAGACATGACAGGTATATCAAAAGATATTATAACTCATAAACTTGGAATTGATAAATCTTTTAGGCCCGTTCAACAAACGAGAAGGAAATTCGCTCCTGAAAGAAATGCAATTATACAAGAGGAGGTTGAAAGGTTGCTCAATTCCAAGATGATTAGGGAAGTTAAGTTTCCCAAATGGCTAGCAAACGTGGTGGTGATCCAAAAGAAGAATGGGAAGTGGAGAGTTTGTGTAGACTACTATTAGGGGCTGAATTTTAGCATGTCTGGATCATTTATCCTGAGGCTTAACCTGAATCATTTATCCTTAGCATATGAAGCAGGGAGTCTGAGGATCAAGGATCCTTATCTATATGTATGCTTACTAACAATTGTTCACTTGTTTGTTTAACATCTGTATGCAGGTCTTGGATGAGGAAAGACTTGCTCTAACCGGGAATCGCGGGAATATGCTTATAATTCCAGCACATGCAAAGAGCGTCATGACCGTTGGTGGAGAACGTGGATGCATGGCTGAAATTTCGGATAGTTAGTTAAGATTAACTAGATATTTAGTGGGATATTGAGCTTGATAGACACGACGTATCTCTGGTTGAACACACACACACTCGCATACATTCTCTGGAATATCACACTCACCATACCCTAGTTCTCATTGTAACAGGCTCAATATTTCCAATATTGTAATCTTTATAGTTCAATATAGTCGGTGATCGGTAGTTTCCATCACCCGAGGTTTTTTATGCCGATTCATTCATTGATCAAGGGCTTTTTCCTCGTATAAATCTCGGTGTTTGCCATTGTTTGCGTTTACTATTTGTTCATACGATTTCTCATCACTCAAGCACTCACCTCACATTCATAGTTTGGTTACATTATCCTTGTTGTGATTTTTGACCAAAACAGTTTGGCGCCCACCGTGGGGCAATTAGTGCTTCAATTCTAAAAATCTTATTAATTCCATTCATTTATGTTCAATTCCATCAATCATATGGCTTCTCATGGAAAATCTGCTTCAAGTGCCATGCCGGCGGTTACCTCATCTCAGACTTGTGCATCATTGCCTCCCATTCCCCCTGCACGGCGAGGAGTGCTGATAATGCTCAGAAGAAGCCAACACCAGTTTTCTCGAAGGCTTCTACTGTTTCATCCTCTACACCTACTAACTATGATCTGTCTACTTTGATTTTGCAGATGAAAGGATACATGGAACAGCAGGACAAAACTAACCAGAGGATCCTTTGTGAAATTGATGAAATCAAGAAACAGAAGAGATCAGCGGAGGATCATTCTCCGTTGATGCCCAGGTCATTGGATTTCGCCATCCAGCAACAACCATTCAGCATTCCAAGGCGTCTAGTGTTCAGTATCAAGGATCCTCAGGATTACAGCATGGATCATTAGCAATGACGCAACCAAAGCATCTCATTACCAATCTTATGGGTCCCCATTCCAGCCTCAAGGATCCTCATATCAGCATCAAGGATCCTACCTCAGTTCGGGAGGATACTTGGAGAGGTGCCACCTAAAGTATCTTATTTCCAGCATCAAGGATCCTCATCCCAGGTTCAAGGATCCATGGAGTATCTTCCGAGACCTTCAGCACCCATGTATCCTGGACCCAATGTCTTTCACGATCAAGGATCTTTAGGAAGTCAGATATTCAAGGATTCCAAAGTTCACAAATGGGACTTCATCCCTATGAGACTAATGCTTCATCTGGTCCAACTGTTACACCTGAAGCGTCCACCTTCGGATATACTTCTGGCATACCACTTCCAAACCACTCAGGAGGTAACAATGTCAATACATCTTTTGGCACTAACTATGGTTCCATGCAGGATACAAGTATCAATCAGGCTATGGCACGGGAGCTCCAGAAGCTTAAGGATATGATATCCAGCGTCCCAGGAGTGTTTAAACCCATTCCTGAGATCTCGGATGGAAGTCACAGGGTGTCTCATTTTGCACCTCCTATATGCAACGCTGAGTTACCAAAACGCTTTCAAACCCCCCAACATGAAGCTGTACGATGGTACAACTGATCCGAGAGGAGCATGTAGCACAATACAGGGAAAGAATCGAGATCAATCCCATTCCAGAAAGGTTAAAGGAAGCCTGCCTTTGCAAGGGCTTCGGGTCCACACTCACTGGATCAGCACTTAAATGGCTGCTAAGTCTTCCTCCTTACTCAATTACTTCATTTTCTCATCTAGTTAATTTGTTCAATAACCAGTTTTCATGTAGTAGAACCTTTGAACGGTTAACTAGTGATCTATATAGAATAACCCAGGGACGTGATGAATCATTAAGAGATTACATAACTAAGTTTAGTCGAGAATCCTTAGAAATTCCTAATTTGGATATTGCCACTGTTGTGGAGGCATTCAAAATGGGCTTGCTCAAGGATTCCCCATTCTATGATGACCTTGTTATGACACATTGCAGGAATTTAGATGAAGTAAGGAACATGGCATTGAGGTTCATTCGTTTAGAGGATGACAAAAGGATCCAGGAGAGGCTCTCAGGATCCTCGAAACAAGAAAAGCAAGGATCATTCTTTAAGAATAATCGATCCAAGTCATACTCTAAACATGACAATCAAAATGTGAATGCAGTTGAACAAAACGAAGACGATGAGGATTATCCTCCAATATCTGAGTATTGTTTTTCTGTGGATAATCATGAACTAATACTTGCTATGCAGAATTTAGGTGACAAGGCTAGATGGCCAAGGAAAACTGATAAACCTGGAGCTACTAAGGATAAATCTAAATGGTGCGCTTATCATGAGGATTTTGGCCACCTTATTGATGAGTGTATAGCATTGAGGAAGGAAATTGGCTATCTTCTTAGCAAAGGGTATTTGAAGGAATTGATGGGAAGGAAACTTTCAAGAACTCAGGATACTGAGAAAGTTCCTGAAAGAGCCCTCCACCACCAACAGATGCTCAAATCATTAACTTTACTTCTGGTGGTTCTGATATTGTGGAACTTCATTTTCAGCAGCTAAAAGGCATACTAAGGAGACAAAGATGGAGAACAAGGAGAGGCCGTTCGAAAATCTACCCTAACGCAACAAAAAGTGATATCCTTTGATGCGGAGGATCGCGTAGACATTCAGGATCCTCATCATGATGGTCTTGTCATTACTTTATTTATTTCTAACCATTTTGTTCGCAGGATCCTTATTGATGGAGGGAGTTCAGTGAACATAATTCAGTTGGATGTCCTCAAAAAGATGAACATTCCTGAATCCGAGATCATTCCAAGATCATCGGTGCTTGTGGGATTCAGTGGGGAAAACCAACTAGGAAGTGAATTCTATCCAAAAATTTTGTGCAATAGATTGCTTATCTTGTTGTAATGTTATCCTTGGCATGCCATGGATGCGTGACATGAAGGCGGTCCCATCAACATACCACCAATTTGTCAAGCTTCCAAGTCCATGGGGAATAGTCAAGATAGAAAGTGATCAGCAGGAGGCAAAGAATTGCTACACTTCCTTGATGAAACCAGCTTCCAAGTCTAGGGAAGCATAACAATTAAAGCACCCTCCAAGAGAGGTCATGGAGGCAAGAGAACAAGACGTCAAGGATATACTATTAGTTCCTGAGGATCCTGAATCCAAGGTGTATATAGGATCCGGGATCCAGTAGAGCGTAGAGCAGGATCTAATATCCTTCCTGAAACACAGAAAAAATCTACCTTCACTTGGAAGCATGAAGATTGACGGGTATCTCAAAAGATGTGATTACTCAAAAAAATTTGTATTGACAGGTCTTTCAGGCCAATTCACCAAAAGAGGAGGGAGTTTGCACCTGAAAGAAATGCAATTATCCAAGAAGAGGTAGACAAGTTACTAAAGGCAAGTATGATAAGAGAGGTCAAATATCCAAGGTGGTTAGACAATGTGGTTGTTGTTCAAAAGAAAAATGGAAAGTGGAGGGTATGTGTCGATTTTACTGATTTAAACAAGGCATGTCCCAAGGATCCTTTCCCTTTACCCCACATTGACTCCATGGTGGATGCTACGGCGGGTCATGAATTGTTAACTTTTATGGATGCTTCATCTGGATTTCAGCAAATTCAGATGGAACCATCTGATCAAGAGGATTAAGGATACAACGTTCATGACACCCACCGACATATATTGTTATATTGCTATGCCCTTTGGTTTAAGAAATGCAGGTGCTACATACCAAAGGCTGGTGAATATGATGTTCAAGGAGCAACTTGGACACACAATGGAAGTATGTATAGATGATATGGTGGTCAAATCTAAAAGAGCCAAGGATCACCTGAAGGATCTTGAAGTAGCATTCAATATTCTTGATCAAGATAGCATGAAGTTGAACCCGTCTAAATGTCATTTCGGGGTCAAAGCTGGAAAATTTTTAGGATATATGGTGACCAAGAGAGGAATTGAAGCAAGTCCAGAACAAATCAAGGCTTTAGTGAACATCAAGTCTCCTACCAATGCCAATGGATATGCAAAGATTGACAGGAAGGATAGCCGCCTTAATAGATTCATTTCAAAGTCCTCAGAAAGATGCAATGATTTCTATGATGTTTTGAGGAAGAATAAGAAGTTCGAATGGACTGAGAAGCATGAAGCTGCTCTACAGGCTCTAAAGGATTACTTATCCTTAGCACCGGCTTTAATGAAACCTGAAAATGGGGAACCATTATCCTTATACCTAGCTGTTTCAGGTAAAGCAGTAAGTGCGGTCCTTGTTAAGGATCATGAGGCCAACAACATCCGGTATACTAGTAAGTAAAAGTTTACTTGATGCTGAGGCCAGGGATTCTCATTTAGAAAAACTTATTCATGCTTTAAATATGGCTTCAACCAAACTAAGACATTATTTTGAAACTCATACTATTGTCGTTAAAACTAACTTTCCTATTAAGAATGTTCTCAGGAAACCAGAGATGCCGGCGAGAATGGCAAAATGGGTTGTTAAACTTAGTGCATATGACATTAAGTATGAGCCCAGAACTGCTATTAAATCCCAAGCTTTAGCTGACTTTGTGGCTGATTTCAGTAGTGATCTACAAAGGGAAGCTGAACTAGAATGCAATAACTTGAGGAGACCAAGGATCCTTGGACACTCTTCACAGATGGAGCCTCGAATGTCAAGGGAACTGGACTAGGCCTACTACTAAAATCGCCACAGGGGGACATTATACCCCAATCTATAGCGTGTGAGTTATAGACGACTAATAATGAGGCTGAATATGAAGCCTTGATAGCAGGTTTGCAACTAGCTAAAAATATGAGGATCAGGTATCTTCAAGTATTTGTAGATTCTTTATTGATTACTAATCATTATAACGGATCCTATACTGTTAAAGGCGAAAAAAACTAATAAAATATTTGGAGATAGTCAGGAAACTAGCAAATTCTTTTGCTTTTTTCAGTTTAACACAGGTACCTAGGGAAAAGAATGCAGAAGCTGATGCTCTAGCCAACCTTGGGTCCTCATTGAAGATGCCCGAGGATGTGAAGATACCTATTATCCATGTACTAACTCCTGTAATTGAGGAGAATGAAGCAATGGAAATAACGGATGGTGCTGCAGTTGTTCCCTATGATGATATGCAGTCAAATTCAGGATCCTGGATCCTTCCAATTCTGAAACACATTCAGAATGGAGAAATCCCTACTAGGGAAAATCAAAGAGCATTCAGGATTAAGGTATCCCAGTTTACCATTATAAATAACATGTTATATAAAAAATCTCTTGCAGGACCCTATCTAAGGTGCATTGAGGATCCTGAGATACAAGAAGTCCTTAAGGATTTTCACGAAGGAGACAGTGGGAATCACACTGGGGGTAGAGCACTATTTTCAAGGATCCTTAGAACAGGATATTATTGGCCTACTATGAAGAAGGATGATGTAGAATATGCGAAAGAAATGTGATGCTTGCCAAAGACACAGTAATATCCTTCATCAACCGGCATAACCTCTGCATCCTATATCCTCCTCTTGACCATTCATGAGATGGGGAATGGATATAGTAGGCAAGCTTACCAAGGTTCCAGGAGGAAAGGTGTTCATGCTAGCTATGACAGACTACTTCTCCAAGTGGATAGAAGCTGAAGCCTTCGCTCAAGTCAGAGAAAAGGAAGTTATATCCTTTATTAAAAGAAATATCATTACTAGATTTGGTATTCTTTCTGAATTGTTTGTGATAATGGATCCCAATTTATTGGGAATCGTACTACTAAATTTTGTGGCAGCTGGGGGATTAGGATGATAACATCAACACCAGTCCATCCACAAGCTAATGGCCAAACAGAATCATCCAACAAGATCATCATCAACAACTTGAAGAGGAAGCTTGGGTCCAAAAAGGGCAAATGGACTGAGGAATTACCTTATGTATTATGGGCAGATAGGACAACTCCTAAGAATGCTACGGGCCAGACTCCCTTCTCTTTGGTCTTTGGAGCTGAAGCAGTGATCCCTACAGAAATGGTAGTCCCTACAGCCAGAACAAGCATCCGTGATCCTGAGGTAAATGATAAGACTCTAGCTCAAGATTGGACACGGTGGAGGAACTTAGAGACTTGGCGAGAATAAGGCTAGCTAGTTATCAACAAAGGACGACTGGAGCTTATAACAAGAATGTTAGGATTAGAAGATTTCAAGTAGGTGACTTGGTATTGAGGAAAGCATTCCAAAATACCACGAATCCTGCTGATGGCAAGTTAGCACCGAAATGGGAAGGCCCTTATCTAATTGAAGCTGAAGCAGGAAATGGGGCATATCGTTTGCTAACTATGGATGGTGACCTTCTACCAAGAGCATGGAATGCTATCCATCTAAAAAAGTATTTTATGTAAAGGATTGGGGGATCCTTAAGTATCTTAATGATCAATTCAAATTGAAGGATCCTCAAAGGATATGTGATCCTTGATTTGGTAACATTTTACTAATGCTTTCATTTTTATTATACTTCTTATTATATATTATAAAGTAAGGATGTTGAATTTTCTATATTCAACATTTATCAAGCTTTAAGTTTTGCAGAAATTATTACAAAGGATCTAGAGGTTGGCCACCTCTCCAAGACTTTGGGCTTGTCCCCAGCTTAAGGTATCCAATACCTTCTAAGGTTTAAAGGTTTTCACCTTTCACACAAATTGGATTTTGACACCCAGCCAGTAGCGCACGTTATCCAAGTATAGTTCAAGGCAATGGGACCAGTACCCGCTTTTGGGGCTGACAATTTCATTGTTGTTGGCTATATGTAGGATCCTAAGTATAATGGTAGATGTACCATACATTCGTTCCTAAGGTTTCTACCGTTTTCACATTAGCTAAGGTTTCGACATTTTCATGTCGCTCACGATTGGATAGATGCCAGTTTGGGCCATATTCAGTTTACACCAGTTATTTGGGCTTGTCCCCAGTTATTTGGGCTTGCCCCCAGTTACTAATTAGTCATTCAATTGATGTTTGGCTTAGTCCCAAGTTGTATGTTATGACAGGTTCCTGAAGCTTAACAAATAAGGATCCTGGATCCTACAGTTCTACTAATTTTTATTCCGTGTTGTTACGATTGTAAGTTTTAAGGATAAAGAATCCTAACTTGGATTCACTGGTATGATCCTTTACTGAGCCTTCTTTTGTCTTTGGATATTATCCTCTATCTTTGACGAGAGCCTATGTGACCCTTGATCATGTATTGTTTAACCTTTTAAAACTAAACTTGTTTTGACAAATACTTAATATTCTTTTTAAGAACTCGTGAATTCCTAAATCTGAATTTTCCTAACAAGTATAAGTATAATGATAATCGAATTGGGAAAGAAACATAGTCAAAAGCTTACGTTTTATTTATTTATAAGAACCCCTTTTAAAAGGTTATCAAAATTGCCTACCCAAGCTTCTACCAGCAAAACATGGCCCGTCCACTTGGGTTGGCAAAGGGTGTCCATCCTAACGGTTCATAGAGTGCAGGAAAATAAAGGCGGGGGACATCAAGGGCTTCATCCTCCACAAACAGAAGGACCCATCCACCTTTGCTACCCCGTATTGTTCATAGGATCAGTGATCCTTAATCCTAAAACTATTGTTCAAATTACAGACCAAATTATTCAAAATAAACCACCATCATAAAACCAACAACCTTAAAAAATGGGCTCCGGCCACGTCTAGAAATTTCCATCATCGCCCATTATTGCAGCCTACTCCTTCGCTGCCTCATCCTCCTTGCCTTCATCAGCTTCGCCACCTTGATCCTCCTTAGCCTGCTTAGCATCGCTAGTACCAGCCTCCGGCATCGGCACCTCGTCAAGCTCTGGTTCCAGCTCTCCTCCAAGCTCCACTAGCCTCACCTTCCAGCCGGGAAGATCCCATTCAGACCCGCCAAATGAAGGATCCAAGGCTTGATGCACGATGTTGATCCTGCCCCGAGAATGGCTTAAGCTGCACAAACCTTAGCCTCATCAGCATCCTCCATCCTGACTTTGTTAGCCTGGATTTCATTGGTCATGATCCGCTTCTCCAAGCTATTGACCTCCTTCTCCAGTTGGGAGATCTTCTTGTCCTTGGCGGTCAGGAAGGTACGGAGGTCTGCAATTGTGTCCTCAGCATCGGACAAGCGCTTGGTCAGCATAACTTGGATTTGGGCTATTTTCTGTAAGAACAGTGGGAAGGATAAGTGATCTCCGGTATGAACGTTTTAACTTGAGCATAAGTGATCCTTACCTCGGAGGCAAAATCATAGATCTGCTGCTCAAGCTGTGGAATGTCATCAGAAGGCTCAGTAGGCTTCTTCCTCTTGGACCCAGCTCGAGCCTTAGCAACGACAGGTTTAGGCTCTGGGAAGCTGGATCATTTGCCTGATTCTTTATTGATGGACCGGGGAGAGATGATGCTATCCACATCCTCCAAGGAAAACTTGCTGGTGGATTTCTGAGCGCCTACATTACAAAAAAGAGATAGGTTTTCTGTTCATTTCCTTAGATATACATATAACTCTTGCTTTAAAGAAAACTTGTCATTTGCAAATTGAAAACTTACTTGACATTGTGTAGGAGGTGGAAGTGTTGGTTTCAAGATCCTTTATCTGTGGCTTGAATGTTCTAACTGTTGGATCCAAAGTCCAGAGCAGAGCAACCCTTTCTTCAGTTCCAGGGGAATTGGCAAGGCGGGCAAAATTGGTCACTGCATGCAAATAAAATGAAACAAGTTAGCGATGGAAAAGAAACTTTCTACATATCTAATACGAGGATCCTATATCCTACCCTTCAAGACCCACTTCTTGGGCAGACTATTCCCTCTTGGAATAGAGTCCCTTCGCACAAAGAAGAACTGATTCTTCCATGTGGAACCGTTTTGATTGGTCTTGAGGATGGGAAGCTGTTGGTGAGGTTTGGCCTTCAACAAGAATCGGTTAGAACCATGGGTAACAAAGTTGTAAAAATAGGAAAGCTCGGATAGGGTGAAATGGATTCCTTCATGTCTGATAAGCTGCTCTATGGTGAACAGTACCTTCCACAACATCGGCATGGCTTGACAATAACTCATGTCGGTAAGGGTGAAAAACCCTTGGGTAAAGCTAGGGAATGGGTATGTGTTGTAACATTTGTATAAATCGGGTCTCCAAAACCCGCTCCGTTTTGTAATCAAATACCAAGATATGAAATTACATTAAATATTTATGAGTATTTCGAGTTTAAACGTTACATAATTAATATATAAACTAAACTATAAAAATTATATTTGATAAAAAGTTAAAATAAAATAAATAAAAAATATTTGGAGCTGACCGGACTCGAACCCGGGTCAACTGCCTCCAATGACTTATCTCTCCGTCTCCAAACCACTCCGCCACCAATTGTTTTCTGTTAGCATTATGAAAGCAATTGAATTTTATACGCATACACGACTTAACGGTTTATGATATCTGAATAACGGAAATCGGTAGCCGAATCGCCAAATCAGTTTTTGTTTGCATAGTTAACTTATAACCGATGAATATCGGTTTCTAATTAAAGTTCAGATTGAATGAACTTCAAGTTTGGGTTTTTGAAACCGAAAGACATTCAAGCTCCAAATAATTCAGATTCCAATCATTTATATGATTCAGAACCGTCTCAAATACACTCCAATCCCTTTTCGTCGCGTTTTCAAGTCCTTTGAGCACAAGAAAACTGTCGCCGGAATTCTCTGCAAATCTCGCCGGAAAACCGTGTTCAACTCAAACCAGTAAGATTTTCCTCTCTTGCTGTTTCAATCTATTGTTAGGACACTACTAACATTAAACCGTCACTCAAAACCAGTCACAGAAGACTTGCTGGATTTTCTGGGTTCGCCGGAGAAACTCTGGAATTCGCCGGAAACACGCTAGTTAACGGTAAACACATTCAATCGTGCTAATAATCCATGTACTCTGGTTAAATTTCAAATCTAACTCTTTAATTCTGTTGTTAGACTCTCTCAGCCGGAGGTTCAAAAACAGAGTTACCTGTTCTCGCCGGACTTTCTGAAGAAGACGACCTGTCCGGTATTTCTTTTCCCTAAACTGTTCGGTTTGTTCATTCAAACTAGTAATCATGTTATTTAAGTAGTAGAACCCTGAACCAGTGGTCTGAGTAAAAACCGGTAATTATAGTGAAGAAGACGAACCTAAAAACAGGTTAAGAGTAATTAAAATTCGGATAGTTAAGGGTTAGACACACAGTCCAGCGGTGGACTGTGTGCAAAGTTTATATACGAGTCTCGAGTTCGATCCTTACTACACACACACTGCGTAATAACATTCCTTTTTATTCATAAAACTAACCGGGTTAGATCGAGTAGTTGTTAAGTATAATATAATTCAAGAATATAACCGGGTTAGACACACAGTCCAGCGGTGGACTGTGTGCAAAACAAACTGCACGTCACGCGATCGAATCCCGTCACAAACACCGGTTCAATGAGATTAAAACGTTTTGTAAAATAAAGGAATTTTCGGTAAGTTCGAATAAGTGCATAAATATAATTAAAACTGGAATCCTAACAGGTTAGTCACGTAGCTCAGTTGGTAGAGCTACGTGCGCGTGAACGGAAGGTCACCGGTTCGAATCCCGCTCGGCGCAAGTATTACCGCTGACCGAACCGGTCAACGGTCAACGGTCAACGGTCAAACAGTAAAAAAATATTATTTTTTTTTAAATATTTATTTGTTTAATTTAAATTAAAAATCAATTAAAAATACTTAAAAATAACATTTCTAAGGATAGAAAATAGCCATAAACTCACAAAAATATATCTAAAAATCCCATTAAAATCTTTAATAAAATCCATCCATTTAATATATTTTTCCCATTATAATTTAGGTCAGTGATTCCTCGTTGACTCGCTCCGTCTAAATCGTGCGCATCTCACCAACTCAAATCCAACGCACCCAATGTGAGTGAACCCTTCAAATTCCCCGTTTTAATCACATTTTTGGGGTGTATCATGTGTCTTGTTCACTTACTTATTATAACTAAGTTATTGTGCATATATCATATCATGACATGTGTGTTAGTTGTTGCTGATAAGTAGTTATTATTGTTTGCAAATTATTATTTCAGTACATGCAATTGCTGAGGCCGCAGCTCCCCATCCCTCGAGGTTGAGTTTGATCCCCATTTTATTATGCGGTTGATCAGGGCGTGCCCGCACGATCGGCTCCGTTTGATTGAGCCTTGATCGGTCATTTTATTTACATTTCAATACATGCAATACGCTCGGCTCCGTTTGATTGAGCCTTGAGCACACAGTTCAATTTACATTTTCAGTTCATGCAATACGATCGGCTCCGTTTGATTGAGCCTCGATCTCACAGTTCATTTATGTTAATTATCATATGATGTTGGTATGTTCATGTATGCTATCGATTGTTAATGTATGTTATAATTGTAACTGATGTTGCCATTGCTTGATTTCATACATATGCTCTTATATGATTATGCACAATATTTTATTGATAAACTAACCAGAAATTCATTATTAAATGTTTATCTATAAGGTTCACTCGCCAACTTATGTTGACCCAAAAACCTCCCATTTTACACATGATACAGGTGAACCAGCAGCAGCTAGGAACACGTAGGATCTGGATTAGAAGAAATAAAACGATTTAGTATTTGGAATATTATGTTTGGTTATTTTCCTTTGTAATGAATGAACATGTTTGAACGTTTGAGAAATGTAACTTTGACTTCATTTAATAATGGAACATAATAGTAAATGTCATGTGCTTTGGTGATAACCCAATTATGCCCCGACTCTTATTTCCGCTGCGGGTCGGGGTGTGACATGTGTAACCAAGGAGGAAAGGTAGAACAGGAAAGCATGCCCAAACAGGGGACGTGGCGTCGCTCTTCATGGTGGCATCATATGGCCTGAAAACCACCATCGAAGGGAACCAGGGGCGCAGGTCGTCGATTTCTTGGTCAGTAAATTTGCAAAGCTCCAAGGATGGATTGGCTAGCAGGTCTTGACTCTTAGGGGTTGCATCGTCACTTTGGTTTTTACCGGGAGAGGATCGTGTAGCCATCTTGGCCATAATAGCAAACATGACGAATACAGAAATGGAAAGTGAAAGAGAAAGATAGTACCTGTTATGCTTCCGGGATGAGAATTTTAAAAGGAGATGAATGATCTTTAAATAAATCCTGGACCTTATCTCTAACCTATATATGGCAATGATGGTTATAGCCTATCCCATCGGTGACGTCAGAGGGTGTAACGGCTAGTCCGCATTGAATGGAAATATGACGAATCTGATTGATGTCATATCTGTCATATTTGGGGGCAATTGTTAGGGGCTGATTTTTAGCATGTCTGGATCATTTATCCGGAGGCTTAACCTGAATCATTTATCCTTAGCATATGAAGCATGGAGTCTGAGGATCAAGGATCCTTATCTATATGTATGCTTACCAACAATTGTTCACTTGTTTGTTTAACATCTGTATGCAAGTCTTGGACGAGGAAAGAATGTTCTAACCGGGAATCGCGGGGTATATGCTTATAATTCCAGCACGTGCAAAGAGCGTCATGACCGATGGTGGAGAACGTGGATGCATAACTGAAATTTCGGATAGTTAGTTGAGATTAACTAGATATTTAGTGGGATATTGAGCTTGATAGACACGACGTATCTCTGGTTGAACACACACACACACACACACTTGCATACATTCTCTGGAATATCACACACACCATACCCTAGTTCTCATTGTAACAGGCTCAATATTTCCAAGGTTGTAATCTTTATAGTTCAATATAGTCGGTGATCGGTAGTTTCCATCACCCGAGGTTTTTATGCCGGAGATCATTCATTGATCAAGGGCTTTTTCCTCGTATAAATCTCGGTGTTTGCCATTGTTTGCGTTTACAATTTGTTCATACGATTGCTCATCACTCAAGCACTCAACCTCACATTCATAGTTTGGTTACATTATCCTTTTTGTAATTATTACCAAAACAACTACACAGACCTCAACAAATGTCCAAAAGATCCATTTCCACTACCCCATATAGATTCCATGGTGGATGCAACTGCTAGACATGAAATGCTGACTTTCATGGATGCATCCTCAGGATTTCAACAAATCCAAATGGAACCATCCGACCAGAAGGATTCATCATTCATGACACCCACATGTATATACTGTTATACTGCCATGCCCTTTGGTTTAAAAAATGCAGGTGCAACGTGTTTTGGGTGAAATTCTGAGCCCATATCCTGGGTTATATCTTGAGTTATTGACGCTTGTTTACGATCAGGATATTGGTAACATCCTGATGCAGTATCCTGGTAATTACTAACGATATGCTTGCAGATCACGGATGCAGGGTTGTAATGTTAACAAGGACTCATTCTCCTGAAGACTCGCTCCATTCGGTTGAGAAGTGAACGTTGTAGCTGAAAGACTAAGTCTCTAACGTTTCATTAGGAATATTTCGGAGGACCCAAAGTTTTTAGGATAGTTAGTTAATTATGTTTACTATAAATAGGAGTGTACAGATCGATAGATACACACACAACTTCACCTACTTTTTCACTCTCTTTGCAGCTACGATCATTCGCAATCACATTCACTAACACTTACACTCAAAATCATTGTAACACTTAGCTGATCCGTACATTATCCTGCACTGTATCCTGATTTTCAAGCAATAAGAAGAACAAGGCAGCGGGCGATTGTCAGCTCCCGAGGTTTTATGCCGGAGATCTAGATTGATCAAGGGCTTTCCTCGTATAACCTGTGTCCACTTTTACTTTTACAGCTCATTGTTTGATCATTGATATAGTTTCATATCCTGAGGCTATATCCTGAAACTGTTTTTAAAACAAATAAACCAACATATTTTTCACAAGTATTACTAGCACACTACCTCGCAAAACTACTTTGATCACTAAATCACTTCGGTAATTTTTGACCAAAACAATTTGGCGCCCACCGTGGGGCAAGTGGTGCTATTTCTAATTAAAGCTTTGTTAAAATCATTACTTGGCTTTTTATTTCAAAACTTTTTCCATGACTGTTTTCGATGGCTTCGAAATCAAACATGAGATCTTCCTCCACACCTGCTACAACCTCTGCTACAACTGGTTTAGTGCTTCCACCACCCCCATCCCGAGACACTCTGCCTGCTCAGAATGTCTAAAGATCTGGTGTCCCAGGGAGAACTCCTATTATGGCTTCTAATGATGAAATTTTAGCTTTGTTTGTTAATATACAGGATCAGATGAAGCAACAGCAGGAAACTAACCAGATGATGATGAGAGAAATACAACTCTTGAAGTCCAACTCCAAGAGACCTGCTGAGGATGCTGTCACTCCCTTGCAGCCCAGGAATCTGAACTTTAGTTCAGCGGTGTATACTGAGGATAATCAGGGCAATGTCGTCCCAAGCCGTTCCCAGAGTGATGTTCCTGAAATACCCTCATTAGCCAGGATATCGACTGTGAGGGGCCCAGGATATGCTCCAGGATATGGCCAGAATCAACAGACCGGTAACTTATCTAATAATGTTAATACTCTTGCTACTAACAATGTTGGATCTTCGCAGGATACAAGTGCAACATTGGCATTATCTAGAGAACTCTAGAAACTAAAGGATATGATATGGGGTAGTTCAACCAATACCGAAAGTATCCCAGGATAGTCACAACATATCCCGCTTTGCTCGCCATATTTGTGATGCTGAAATTCCCAAGAGATTCCAAACTCCCAACATGAAGCTTTATGATGGGACGACGGATCCTGAAGAGCATATTGCCAGTATAGGGAAATGATGGAAGTGAATCCTGTTCCCCCGGATCTTAAAGAAGCATGTCTCTAAGAGGGCTTCGGCTCTACTTGACAGGATCAGCCTTAAAGCGGTTCTTAAGCGTTCCACCTCATTCAATTACATCGTTTGCTCATTTGGTTAATTTGTTTAACAGTCAATTTTCTTGTAGTAGAAGCTTTGAAAAACTAACAAGTTACCTCTACAGGATAACACATGGACCTCAAGAATCCTTTATGGATTATGTGCGACGGTTATATCCTCAACACATAGCTCAGGAATGTAATCCGTCTTGATCCAGTCCAGCACCGCTAGCACCCTCCAAACCATGGGCATGGTTTGGGCGAAACTAAGACTGGTAAGTGAAAAAAGCGCATGATTAAGTCTGAGAAAGGGTATCGAAGTCCAATGGAAAGGGATAAAACAAGAAACAGATCCACTCTACATAAGACACGCTGACCGGAGATTCCAGTCAAACGGCCGAATGATCGCTCCGGCGGGAAAGGCGCCGGAGGCTCTAAGAGTGGCGATATCGGCATTATCGAAAGAACAGGCTTCTTTCATTGGCTCCTTGAGAGGTTTTGCTCAACAAATGTTGGAACAGAATCGCCGATGTGTGAGCGTGTTCGGTTGGCCATGGCAAAATGAAGAAGGAAAACAGAGAAAATAGAGAAGTAAGAAGGTGATACCTGAAAGCTTTGAAGTGATGTGATAATAATCAAGAAGAAAGGAGAAGATATAGGGGAAGAATAGATAATGATGAGTAAAAATAGCATTGGAAGTTGCACCATGTCACATCAACGTCTATATCCCATTAAGAGCATCGAGTAACACAAAGAAAAAATTATCCGTTTGGATCAGAGGATCCCAACAGTTATATTTTTGGGGACTATTGTTGTGGGTTGAATTTCTGACCCATATCCCGATGACATATCCTGATATTATATATATGATGCTGCGACCGGGATATTGAACCAGGATATTGGTAACATCCTGCGGGGGTATCCTACTCGCTATTAACATTAATCTTTGGTTGCAAGGTACCAACGGATATGAAGACTTGGTCTCCCCGAAGACTCGCTCAAGACGGTTAGGATACGAACGTTGGAGCCGGAGAAAGACTCTACAACGGTTACAAGGGAATATTCAAGGCATCCCTAGAATATAGGATAATTTGTTATATTCGATTACTATTTATAGGGGGGCTGGATCAGCAGTAGAACACACACAATCTCGTACACTTTCACTTTCTAATTGCACAACAATCACAAACACTCATGACACTTACATTATTCAATCATTGTAACACTAAGAGCTGATCCAAGCAGTATCCCGAAGTTGTATCCTGCTATTTAACCAATAAGAAGAACAAGGCAGCTGACGATTGTCAGCTCCGAGGTTTTATGCCGGCGATCTAGATTGATCAAGGGCTTTCCTCGTACATCCTATGTCAATTTCTACTTTTATTGCATTCATTTATCATTTTGATATAGTTCATTATCCTGAAACTATATCCTGAAATTGTTTTCATAATCAACCAACGAAAAACATTTTTGCAAACCACAATAGCACGCTACCTTACATACTAAGTTTGATCACTTAATTTCTTCGGTAACTTTTAACCAAAACAATGTATATCCTGAAGCACCTCCTTAGTTTCGGGATCTTCCAAGCATCTTAGGTATGGACCTGCAAGAGATTTCTTGTATAGGATATTATTTATTATTGTAAAGTGAGATACCTTCATTTGGAAAGCCTTAGGATTCTCATCCTTTGGAATATCTCATTCTTATAGATATTTCATGATCAGAGCCATCCAGGATTCAGGATTCTTCTCAGGATATCCATCACCAGGATCCTGAATACTTGCTACTTCTTTATCCTGTGATTTAGGATGTTCCATCGCAGGATATAAGACATGTAATATTGGTATCCTAATTCCTTCCGGTATTCTAACAGTAGATCCTAAGTTTGCTAGAGCATCTGCTTCAGCATTTCTCTTCCTTAGTACCTGTTCAAGTGAAAGCACATCGAAATATCCTGCTAATTTTTTAACAATTTCAAGATATTCCGCTGACTTTTCACCTTTTAATGCGTAACGATCCATTGAAATGGTTAGTAATTAACAGGGAATCTACATATACTTGTAAACATTTAGTATTCATACTTCTAGCTAGTTCTAATCCTGCTATTAAAGCTTCATACTCGGCTTCATTATTCATAGCAGGAAATTCACATCTAATAGCCTGGGGTAATATTTCCCCCTGTGACGATTTTAGTAGAATTCCTAATCCTATACCTCTTACATTGGATGCACCATCAGTATATAATGTTCAAATATGTGAGCTTTCTTCTAGTTGTTGGACTTCTAGGTCAACTTCTTCTTGAATATCACTACTAAAATCAGCCACAAAGTCTGCTAAGGCCTGAGACTTTATAGCATTCCTAGGTTCATATATTAGATCCAAAGCACTTAGCTTAACAGACCACTTAGCCATCCTACCAGACATTTCAGGTTTCCTAAGCACATTTTAGTAGGATAATTGGTTTTAACATGAATCCTATGTGTTCCAAAGTAATGTCTAAGCTTGGTTGAGGCCATAACTAAAGCTAGTATTAACTTTTCTAGATGTGAATATATAGTTTCAGCATCTAATAAACTTTTACTAACATAATAAACAGGATACTGCTAGCCTTCATGATCCTTTACCAAGACAACACTTACTGCATTCCCTGATACTGCAAGATATAGGGATAGAGGTTCACCATCTTCAGGTTTCATTAGTAGAGGTGCACTTGAAAGATATTGCTTCAATTCTTGCAGAGCGGCTTCATGTCTTTATCCCCATTCGAATTTTTTGTTCTTTTTTAGGATATCATAAAACTCTTTGCACTTTTATGAGGATCTTGATATGAATATGTTCAATGCTGCTACCCTTCCAGTTAACCTCTAACATCCTTCATGTTAGATGGTGATTTGATATCTAGGATAGCCCTGATCTGCTCTGGACTTGCTTCTATCCCTCTCTTGGTTACCATATATCCCAAGAATTTTCCTGCCCCCACTCCGAAATGGCACTTGGCAGGATTTAGCTTCATATTATACTGGTCCAGGATATTGAAGGCACATTCTAGATCCTGGTGGTGATTCTTCACTTTCTTGGATTTCACCACTATATCATCGATATATACTTCCATAGTGTCCCCCAGCTTATCCATGAACTCATGTTGACCAGCCTCTGATATGCCGCACCTGCATTTTTTAAACCAAAAGGCATAGCTGTATAAAAGTATATACCTGCTGGAGTCATGAATGATGTATCCTCCCGGTCAAATGGTTCCATTTGGATTTGTTGAAATCCTGAGGATGCATCCATGAAATTCAGCATTTCATGTCCAACAGTTGCATCCACCATGGGATCTATATGAGGCAGTGGAAATGGATCTTTCGGACAAGCTTTGTTAAGATCTGTGTAGTCAACACATACTCTCCACTTTCCATTCTTCTTTTGGACCACCACCACAATTGCTAGCCACTTAGGGAACTTAACTTCCCTAATCATCTTGGACTTCAATAATCTTTCTACTTCTTCTTGTATGATAACATTCCTTTCCGAAGCAAATTCCTTCTTTTTTGTTGAACAGGCCTGAAAGATTTGTCAATTCCAAGTTTATGAGTTATGATATCTTTTGATATACCTATCATATCCTCGTGCTTCCATGCAAACGTGGTCATCCTGCATTTCATAAGTTAGTAAGTTGTTTCTCAATATCTTGAGGGATATTGTTTCCTACAAGCACCTAGATATCCGGACTATTTTCATCGAGGATAACTTTTTTGACATCCTGGTATGATGTCTCCATGATATCCCGTGCTTGTATCCTTAATTGCTATCCCGCCCGAGATTTTGTTGAGGCTTTCATTGAAGAGGAGTAGCATTCCTTCATCTCCAGCTGATCACTTTCAACTTTGACTACTCCCTAAGGAGTAGGGATCTTGACACATTGATGATAGGTAGAAGGTACGGCTTTCATGTCATGAATCCATGGCCTTCCTAATATAATGTTATAGCAGGACAACAAATCCATGACACAAAACCGTTGCATTGAGTTTACTCCCTCAACATACACAGGAACTTTATCTCTCAAACAGTATTCTTCGCTTCACCACTGAATCCTACGAGCACCATTGAGTTTGAGGTAATTTCGGCTTCCGGGATATTCATCCTTTTCAAGGTCCCTAGCTGAATGATGTTGTCCGAGCTACCGTTGTCTACCAATATCCTGCGTACAAAATGGTTAGCAATATACAAAGTAATTACCTGACCATCATGGTAAGGATCCCGGATGTTATCCTGGTCGTCACTATCGAACGTTATCACTTTGTCATTCGTGAGCATTGTCATCCTGGTTAGTTTATCTCCTATTTCTGCCTTTGCTTCTTTTGCATGCCTTTTAGCTGCAGAATAAGAAGTTCCGCATATATCGGATCCTCCGGATATAATAATTGATTATGTTGGCATCTAGTGGTGGGGATGCTGCTCTTTCAGGATCCTTGTCAGTATCCTAACCCTTATTCTTCTTTTTCCCAAGAAGTTCCTTCAAGTAACCCATGCTCAGCGAATAACTTATCTCCTTCCTCAAGGCTATACAGTCTTCTGTCATGTGTCCAAAGTCTTCGTAGAAGGCACACCATTTGGGCTTATCCTTCCAGTCAGCCTTTTGTTGATTCTTTCTTGGCCATCTTGTCTTGTCTCCTAGACCCTGCATGGCATACATTAGTTCAGGAATGTCAACCGATCAGGAATTTTAACCGAGAAACAGTATTCTGATAATTCAGGATATTCTTCCCCATCTTCATCCTCAACAGCATTCACTCTTTTGTTGTCATTTTTGGCATACGGCTTGGAACGATATGGTTTATACGAGGATTCTGACTTCCTGTTTGTTGATTCATATGTTGAGGATGCATTAATCCTTTTTTGCCTTTTTTGTCGTCCTCAAGCCTTATGTATCTCAAGGCCTTATTCCGAGCCTCATCCATGTTCCTGCAAGGATTCATTACAAGATCCTGATAGAATTGGGAATCCTTCGGCAATCCCATCTTGAATGCTTGTACTGCCGTAGCAACATCAAGATTCGCCATATCCAGGGATTCCCTGCTGAATTTGTTAACATAATCCCTTAGGGATTCTTGTCTTTGTTATCCTGTAAAGGTCACTCGTTAGTTTCTCAAAGCTCCTGCTACAAGAAAATTGACTGTTAAACAAGTTAACTAAATGGGCAAAAGAAGTAATAGAATAAGGTGCGACATTTAAAAGCCATTTCAAGGCTGATCCTGTTAAAGTAGAACCAAAGCCTTTGCATAGGCATGCTTCTTTGAGATCCGTCGGGATAGGATTTATTTCCATCCTTTCCCTGTATTGGGCAACATGCTCCTCAGGATCCTTCATCCCATCATAGAGCTTCATGTTAGGAGTTTGGAATCTCTTTGGAATTTCTGCATCACAAATATGGCGAGCAAAGCGGGATATGTTGTGACTATCCTGGATACTTCCGGTATAGGCTGCACTACCCCAGGCACACTTGATATCATATCCTTCAATTTTTGGAGTTCTCTGGACAATGCCGATGTTGCAGTTGTATCCTGCGAAAGTTCAAAGTTGTTAGCAGTAGGCATATTTGTGTTAATGGACAAGTTAGCTTGGCGATTTTGGCCATATCCTGGCAGTCGATATCCTGGCCGATGAGGGGATTTCTAGTATATTGCTCTGGGAGTGACTTGGTATGACGTTGCCCTGATTATCCTTAGTATATACTGCTGAACTAAAGTTCAGCATCCTAGGCTGGAAAGGAGTAACAATATCATTAGCAGGTCTCTTGGAGTTGGACTTCAAGAGTTGTATTTCCTTCATCATGAGCTGGTTAGTTTCGTGTTGTTTCTTCATTTGATCTTGTATATTACCAAACAAAGATAAGATTTCATCATTAGAAGCAAAAATGGGGGTTCTTCTTGAGACTTCGGAGTTTTGGTAAAAAATTACCGAAGCAATTTAGTGATCAAACTTAGTATGTGAGGTAGTGTGCTATTGTGGTTTGTAAAAATATGTTGAGCCAATTAATTATGAAAACATTTTCAGGATCTAGTTCTAGGATAATGAGCTATATCAAAATGACAAGTAAATACAGTAAAAATAAATGTTGACATAGGATGTACGAGGAAAGCCCTTGATCAATCTAGATCTCCGGCATAAAACCTCGGGAGCTGACAATCGTCGGCTGCCTTGTTCTTCTTATTGCTTGAATGTCCAGGATACAGTGCAGGATAATGCCCAGATCACTACTAGGTGTTACAATGATTGCTAGTTGTGAGTGTGAATGTGTGATTGCTAGAAGGAAATGTGTATGAGCTAGAGAGCTCGAAGTGAAGTGAGTTCAAGTGTTGTGTCCTACGATTTGGCTTATCGTTATATAGTTACAATAACAAGCAACTTCTCCTATAAACTAAGGATACTTCCGAATATTCCTTCTTGAACGTTGGAGACCTATTCTTCCGATTTCAACGTCTATTTCCCAACTAAATTGAGCGAGTCTCCAGGAGAATGGGTCCTTGTGAATGTTGTGATCCTGCAGCCATAACCTGCAAGTAAACTATTAGTAACTACCAGGATACTGCCTCAGGATGTTACCAATATCCTGGCTTGGTATCCTGATCATAATCAGCTATCATAAATTCAAGATATATTGTCAGGATATGGCTCAGAATTCCACCCATAACAATAACGTTGGCAACGAAATTGGTAATTTTAATTATAATTGTGAACCTTTAATAAAAAGAAAAATCAGGGTAATCTATTTATAGGTGATTGACGAGTTTCCATAATTTCAGTATATTCTCTTGTAAGAATGGTTTTTGGAATTTAAACATATTGAAGGAAAGTTCATTTCAAAATTCCTTAGTTAAAATCTTTTATTGACTTTCGATATACAATATATTTATAAGGTGCATATTATTATTATTGCTAACATTAAAAAATAGGATTTAAATATATGCTCTGTTGTAATGTTATAAAGCACGAAGATAAGTCATAGCTCGTTTGGTTTAAATTTCTTTTTTTAAATAAAAAGCTAATACTAATTATAACCATTACCTAGATTCTCTGTTGTAAAATGCAAGCTGCTTCATCGGTGTAATATATAGCATTTGTGCAATTAGCATATTATGCTAACGTCCGTCATTCATTTTCATTTCTTCCTGTAAATATAACAACACTGTAGTTAGTATGGATGAACAAAATGTTTGTTTAGAAAAAAATCATAAAACTAAATGCATCATAACACAACCGAGGTCTCCGAACACAATGCCATCTTACTTGACAACCCATTTTAAGTTACAACGTTATGTTGACCAATAGCGTCTAGGTTCACGTTATCATCAAATTCATATGGAAACAATAATCAAAATGTATTACATATTCAAGAAATAATAATATAAGATATAAGTAAATAATCTAAAAATGTGATTAACATGTAACCTCGTACAACTTATATGCATCAACATTATGTTTTTCGAGTGCTTCCCCATCGGAATCGTAGTATTGAACAACAACACCAACAACATCTTGTAATACATCCACGATATCTTTAGTGACATTGTAATCCCTTGCAAATTTTGAGGAAACCACACCAAATGTTAGTACTTAGTATTTAATTGAGTTTTGATTATAATCATGACCACTTTGTAAATGACTGATCATAAAAGCTTGTTAATCAGAAACAATACATATTATGAAATCATCTTATTCGTTTCGAAGGTCAACACAACCAATAGAATGGTAGTTTGATACTGGTTTGACAACAACCAAATATTTTGCAAATTCACATGTTATTAAAAACATAGATTTAAAATAAAGAACGAATGTATGATACAATTCAAACGATTATACAAATCAAATCATACCAAAACATACAGAAGGTTGAAGATTACTTAAGATTGTAAACCCAATCTCAATCTATAAATTATATTAAAACAAAACATTTTGGTGTCCTTCCCTTACACCATTAACTTTCACATGGCAATCTAAAACCACACACGCATTTTGTGTAAGCGGGATATGGTTTTCTCATTCACATTCACGCGGTGTCTTTCTCAATTTCTCCTGCACACTTCAAACAAACCTTAAACTTTCCTCTGCCGTCTCCAACATTCCATGAGTTTTCTTCTATCTCTTCTGAGGAAAACTGGCAGATAATTGTTGACAGTTCTTTCGTTGAGGAAACCAAACGACGATGGAGACGGAGACCACATGCCGAGCGACCGAAAGAAAAAAACCCAGTGATGACGTCGACGATTATTTTGAACTTAGGATAGCGACGATGTTGAGATAAAGGACAAGTATTCTTCCGATTTTGTTGGTTTTTTAATATCTTGCTCTATTTTGTTGTTTGAGGGGTAGACCTACTAGATTTTTGGGTTTATTTTTCATGAGAATTTTGTATGATTTTAATCACTGTCCAAGTCTAGCCATGCTCATTTTACCGGTTTAATTTAGTGTTTAGTTTGTTAATTTAATTTAATTTTTTTTCGTTTCATTGTATTTTAGTGATGACCCCCAATGGTAAGATCATAATGCTTAATGACAAAGGTTTAGACGTCTTCGCCAAAATAAAACTCAAGATCGAGTCTATAGAACATATTCTGTTTGACCAGTAGGAAGTGGTGCTCAGCGAAATTGTTCTTGAGGTGAGCAATACCCTTATTTATATCTGCATTATTATCAGTAGGTTGAATTTAGGTAAAAAAGACATCATATTTGGAGTTCGTGCTTGGGTTTTAATGCTCGGAAGTAATGCGATTAGAGTAACAAGGGGTTAGTCGTCCCTGTTTTGGTACTTTTTTTCTCAGGCTTTTTAGTTAAGTGTATACATCGATGGAATCGCTACTAAGCCATTTCTTTGCATCAGCCCGGTTTTGCTACCTTTTTTCGTTTTTTACTTAATTTTGAATTTTATTTATATCTATATTTTGATACAGGTAGAGAATGGGACCAATGTTGATGCTATGCATTTGGACTAGGACATATACTTGATGACGCAACAACACTATTTACAGGTCAACATACACATCATTTGACCGTTTCTGCAGTCCTCATGTATGCCCGTATGATTAATATTTTACCTATTCTCTTACGTTGATTTCTTTTGGATCATGTATCTCATTATGTATTTCTTTAAAACAGTGAATTCGAGTTACAGAGAATAGTTGCCTACGTTTATCTGAGTTTTCAATGTGGTAGGCTGTATGCAAGGTTGCAGCTGGTAAGTAATATATTTCTTTGATATATGGTCTTTTGATACAATGTATTGATTTTGTTTTTTTAGGGTATTTATTAAAGCATGATGTTTTATGCTGACAGATGCCGAGATAGGACTTCTACCACTTTTTAAAGGTAATATTTTACTTTTTTATAGCTTACATTGGCTTGGACTCGACTTGGCTTATTTACAATCCAAGCCGACTCGGCCCGACTCATTTACAAGTGACCGACTACAAACAAAATCGTACTGTAAGTTCTTCGTGCTTGACATTTAAGAGCATGTACAGTTGTTAAACATCTTATGTTGTGAGGTGAAGCCAATAAATGGGTTGGAGAAGTCAAACTACTTACAATCACCAAGTCTGGTAGTGTTTTCTTGAACAATCACATTTTATTATATATTTTTGTATCCAGTTATCTTATATAAACTAAGTTGACAACTAAGTTGATATTGTAATAAAAGTTCTTTAATTGAATTGTATCACATATTAAATGATATTTTTACTCGTAATTATTTGTTTCAAACACTTAATATGTTCATATCTTCTACTATCCTGTGAAGCATACAAAAGATGACTGCAATTTTATTTTTTATTAAAATTCTTTCAACCTTTATTAGAGATGAAGACATAATTTGCTTTTTATTGGTGAAAATTTGTAAACATTAAATACGATTTCAGTTAGTTTTAAAGATTAAAGAACGACTCTTAAAATTTTGCATAAGTACTACTCTTGTTTTATTGTTTTATTTTAGACTAAGTTTAAATTTTATACTAGCTTATAAATCCGTGTATTACATGAATTAAATATCAACAAATAAAAAAATCTAAATTGACTGTTTTTAAAATTTTGCAGCTGTTATAAGCCTATGTATTACATGTGTTAAATGTTAAGAAAAATGTAAATCATAAACGTCTATATAATCCTTATGACACATTCACATGATTAGAGAATTGAAATATTATAATCTTATACATTTATAATTTATGAATTTTATCACATGGTTGAGGGAATATAAATTATATTCTTTTAAAAATGTGTAATAATGTTAATAAATGTAATAATATTATAATCTTATTATACGGTTGTATATGTGTATTGTCGATGAATATACAATTTGATTCATAAATTATAATATTATTTAAATTTCCGTGTGATAAATTCAATCGTTTTTTTGTTTATAAAATTTGTGGAGGTGTCATAAATATTAGACATTTGCAATATCAAACATAAAAATTTAAAGCTATGTATGTAACTATAATAGGATTTCAAAACGTCTTAATTTTATGGTATATTAATTAAGATTGTATTATTAATTTTGTGATTAAAATAGGATTTCAATGCGTCTTAGTCCTCTCATATTTTACTAAGTAAGTAGTACATAAAAATTTATTTTTTTAAAAGCATATCTCAACGATATGCGTTAACCGATTACATTATATTTATTCAACATGTATAATACAAAAGTTTATTCAACCCATACATTCTAGTACATGGTTTTTTTAAAGTTATAATTATTTTATTACTTAGTATATAAAATGTATTTATTCAACCCGTACAATATATGAAGTTCTTTTGTTTGTAAAATTTGTGCGGAGGTGTTATATGAAAGATATAATTATTTTATTATTTAATATATAAAACTGTATTTATTCAACCAGTGCAATACACGAGTTTCTTTTGTTTATGAAATTTGTGCGAAGGTGTTATATTATAAATCAAATTTGTTATAATATATGTATTATTATATATAACTTTTTTATTATAATAATTATTCAAAATATTATGAAGGTAAAAACTAATTGACACTTAACTATTTTTTTTAAATTATTATAGACATAAAACTAAGTGTTCCATGCATGATAACTTAATTGTCGCTTAATATATATTACAAGTATTTGTGTAAGTCTTTACGTTGTTGGAATATGTATATGATATTAAAATTAATATTGAGGAATTTATAATTTATTGTAAATAATAAAGGAACGAATTTATAATAAATAATAATAAGGATAAGGGAAATTTTTTTTTAAATAAAATAAAACTAAAATTAAGAGGTTGAAGGAGAATGCCATGTGGCATTAATTGAAATATTTTATTAATATTTAGAAGATTAGATTTGATTTTTAAATTTTAATTCAGTCTAGGTTTAAATTTACTATTTTAAATATTAAAGGGTAGTTTTTTTAATATTTTAAATATTAAAGGGTAGTTTGATTAGGTTAAAACACAACCATCACGCTCAATTTCGTAATCGTAAATCGCAATCAATCTTCTTCGTAATCACAATCGCAATCACCCGCACTCAATCGTCATTGTGGGAATCACAATCACCGCAATGTCACATCTTTTTTGTTCTTTTCGACTGTTATTTTGTTGATTTTATCATGGTAGGTTCGCAGGTTATTTCCACCGAGAAACATCACAATTCGACTGTAAGTCTCTTCTCTAATTAGGGTTTCTGAAACCGGTTAGGTTAATTCCACTTCTTGAGGAATTCTTGTTGTGTTTGTAGAATTTAACTTGTTTTATGAATTCAAACAGATCTCAACACTCTACCATATCATCACAACGACTATCATCATGTTCAAGGTATGTTTGTTATTATAATTTTATTTTAGTTTTTATGTATTGTCATTTTAATTTAATTTTAAAAGTAATTGGAGTAAATATTTATTTTTCATGCATCTCATTTGTTTTCTTAAAACACGTTGTAGGGTTTATTGGCTTGTTTGATGAGTTGGCCGCAAAACATAAGTGAATCTGATGGTGATGTTTTTGGTAATATTGTTGGGAAAGAGACGACTCCTCTACGTAGCTACAGAGCTGCTGCTGATTACAGTTCTCGTATTCCCATTTTCTCTCCCATTTTAGAAAAGTTAGATTCCGTTGATATTACCTTTCTTTAGTTGATGTTGTGATTGATTGTATGTTTTTAATGGATGATAAAAAACCAATGTCCACCGGTTGTAGTTGTTTATGCCAAAAAAACAGTCGCTTATGTATGCCAATGCGTTATCGATTCCATTGTCAAGAAAACCGGTTATTTCCTCTAGTATAAAACTGAAAGTTTCACCCAAAAAGGCACCCATTGCTTCTGTTAAAACACAGTTGGTTATGTCTGCTAGTTATACTTGTCTTGCATTTCGCCTCATGTTAATACATATCCCCTTGCTCCCCTATAAATACCAACCATTCCCTTCACCATTTTCATGCTAAAACTCACCCAGAACTCTAAAAAATCCCTTCACTTTTTCATTCTCCTTGCCATCTTGGATTGAAGAATTTTTGCTTCTAAGTAAGTCTCATCAAAATCATTCTTTGTTTATATTCATTCTTCATAGAAATCTTCACTATTCTTGCATTTTTATTCTTTGTTTTGCACTTTATCTAACATATATTAATCTATATATTATATCATCTATAATCTAAAAACATGTTTTATATTTTATTTACACATAAAAACGACCAATGGGAACACATAAGTGTTCTCCCTGTTTTGGTGAGATTTTATGTTGTAACTTTGGACGACCATAACTTGGTCAAAACTTAACCAACTAAATTAAATCTTTACTTCATGATCAAATAAATTAAAATACGATTTCAACGATATATAATTCGATTAAAAACACTTTCGTTTGGACCCCAACCATTTAAAATAAAACTGAAGCGCAAAACCTAACGATCTATAAAGATCCAAAATTTTAACTATTTTTCGGTTCCGAACAGAAAAACTTTCTAAATGAAAGTTGTAAAATACATCTAAATTAATAGATTGGAATATTTTGTAATTTTTCTTCATCGTTTACTACTTTTAATACGTAAAACAAAAAAACAGAAAGCTGATAACATTTATAGTTTCTAAAAACTAAACGATTTATCATTAACCAAGGGTTCTTGTAACCAAGATCATCTACAAACATCATCATAACAAATTCAAAACCCTAATTAACAATCCTTAAATTATTGTTACATTTTGTCTATTTGTACAAGTTATGGTTTTGACTAGTAATTTGGTCTTAATAATATATTACAACCTAATTAGTGCCATGTGTTTTGAACAATCTAGTGACATGATGCCCCGATGTTTCCACCGTCGATTGGGGTGTTACAAAGTTTAGGTTTTTGTCAAAATTTGTGTTTTCACTAACACGTTATGGTTTGTGTAATTGTTTTAATGAATCGTAATTGGATCATTGACGGGATATTAATCGGTTTAAAATATCTACACACTTCTGTTTGCTAATTAATATGAGATATTAGTTGATTAGATAATAATTTTTTATTTAAAATCAAAATTGTACACCGATGATTCCCAACTGGTATAACCAGACTTAGAGTCAGGAGGAGATTTTGGATTGATAAATTTTCAGAAATGTCCTCCTATTTGATCATCTTACAACAAGATCCCAAAGTTGCTTTGACAACAAGCTTCTTCATAATTACATTGCACACACATGGTACAATATTATAGATGAGAATTTAGGATCTTACATATAACTAGAAAGAGAGCTTACACTATAGCTTTAGGAGGCAAATATATATAGTGATCTTGAATATGGCTTGCCAAATGCCCAACCCTCCTTTTTATAGTTTTTTCTATAGATCTAGAACCTTCTAATATAGATGATTCTTTACTTATCTATGATATGTACATGATAACGGTATAAACATTTCTAAAGAATGATATTTCTATGGGAATATTAAAGACGCTTGAGAAGCCTTTTCATGGAAGTTTCCCCGGTGATCTTGTAGCAGGGTCGTCTCCGAAAATTACAAAAAAAAAATTTGGCCCTGTTCGAGATAAAAAATTTGAGCCCTATTCACAAAAATGCATATAATATAAACTCATCAATCATTCAGTGAAATATATAAATAAGAAAAGCTAATACTACGATAATTGTTATGAAATAGATAAAACAAATTAACAAAAATAATGTAGCAAAAAATATCAAAGTATCAAACCTACTTGCTAAGCAAACAGTGTGGTTCTCCTAGCGTTTGTTGAAGCAAAGCTCTCGATCAACTCCTTGTAATCCATACTATCTAATATTTCACTTTCAATAGATATTGTCGCCAATCCGTTTAGCCTTTCTTGTGATATTGTAGAACGTAAATAGGTCTTCAACAACTTCAACTTTGAGAAACTTCTTTCTGCCGATGCCACGGAACCGGAATTGTCAACAACACTTTATATGCATTTATAGCATAAGGATAAGTAGTACTACGTTGGAAGATATATCTAAAACGTCAAAAGGGTTGTCAATGTGTCTCGGTAAAAATGTAATAATCGACTTCAATTTCGTAAACAATTCTTTAGCATCAATATCAGACTCTCTTTCATACTTCAATGCATCTTCAAGGCGATAACAACACTCCTTAAGCTTGGCTTCATCAAGAGTCTTCAATTTTTTAGGAAACAAAAACCCAAATATTTTTTCAAATTTTTGGTATTGTTCAAATCTTGTTTCAAGTGAGAAAATAGCTTGATACAATACATAAAAAATAATTTACTCTAAATCCTCCTCGGGTGAAAATGTTACATCTTCTACACTTGACGATTCATCAAATTGTTTTTTCTTATATATCACACGTTTTTTACGGAATTCCGGATTAACACCTATTTCATTTGCAATTTCTCTAGCTTTCATCAAGCGCCTTAGAGAACCCCACTTCTCTATAATTCTTAAAGAATTGAATTAATTTGCCCACTTCATCAATAGCAACATCAAGAACAACATCTTTTTATTGCAACCTTTGCTCACCACATTCACCCTTGATAATAATTCAAACCAAATGACAATTTGTGCCAAAAAAATTAAAATCACCAAGTTCATACTCTTCCAATGATCTAGCTTCACTTATGATTTTAGCATCTCTATCCGTCGCCCTAACTTCTCGCAAAGCTTTTCTTACATCTCCAAGTTGAGTTCTTATAGGCTTAATACTATCTATACGATTTTCCCAACGAGTTGTAGACAATGATTTAAGAGTTAATCCTTTAACATTGTCTTTCAAAATTTGCCACCGATTAATAGAATGGGCAAAGATAGTATATAACCGTTGTATTGTTCCAAAAAACTTTTTTGACTTAGTAATTGTGTTAGCCATGTCACACAATACTAGATTTAGACTATGACAACCATAGAAAGCTCTAGGATTTTTTTTTCTAAAAATCTAGTTTGAACTCCTTTGTTTTTTCATCTCATATTTGCCCCATTATCGTAGCCTTGACCATGCATATCACCAATATCAAGACCAAGTGACTCTAATTCCTTATATGTTACTTCAAAAAGTCCTAAGCCCATGGTTTCATCAACAACCAAAAAACCTAAAAACGATTCCTCAACGGTCACAGAACTAGAAGTAGAATTCACATACCTCACAATTATGGACATTTGCTCTTGATGACTTGTATCAGGCGTGCAATCGAGGATGATGGAGTAATACTTTGCTTGCTTAACCTTCTTGATGATTTCGCTTCTAACTTTATCCCCTAATAATTGTATCAACTTGTTTCGAATATTGTGGCTAAGAAAGTGTACATGGCACTCTTCATTCAAAACACGACGCACGTGTTCTTTCATAATGGGGTCGAACTCTTCTAGCATCTCAACCAATCCCAAAAAGTTTCCATTGCCTTTTTGATACAACTTCTAATTTGATCCATGAAACGCTAAGGCATATTTTACAAGAAATTTCACAAGCGCAACAATCCGTAAAATGACTTGTTTCCAATAATCCTTTTCTTTTTTAAATTGCTCATACGCCCCTTTGTCAATTGTTTCTTTGCACTTCAACCTTTCGCGCAATTCAAACCATGCATTCATATTCTTGAAATGTTCTAAACCAACTTCATGTTCTTTTAGTCTACTACTAGCATGTCTCCAATCCTTGTAACCTTCATCATCCAACCCACCTTTCGGATTCCTCGTTCTAAAAACTTTACAACAAAAACAATAGAGTTTGTCAAGTTTTTTCGAATAAACTAGCCAATCTCTATCACACGTCGCCCTATTTGATAGAATTCTAGTGTACATGGTATTAGAAAAATGTCTTTCAAATTTATCCACGGGGCCCTTAACAACATCCTGATCTCTATTTGGACCTTTCGTAACCAACTCTTTAATCATGTCATTACTAAGCTCACCCAATTTCTAGGATCAAAAATATCAATATCCGGAACCGGATTAACATCATCTTCACCCACGTTAGTTTCTTCATCTACGTTAGTTTCTTCATCTACGTTCACATCCACATTAGTTTGATCATCTGCGTTCACATCCGTATTAGTTTCTTTATCTACGTTCACATCCACATTAGCTTCTTCATCTATGTTCACATCCACATTAGCATCTTCACGTCCATTAGAACTAGAACTATGAGTTTATTTTGAAAAAAACTTGTGTATTCGCTTTTGTTTCACTTCGTCCGCCTTTCTTTTTTCTTCCTCTAGCTTTCTCTTCTTACGTTTTTGATGACCGGATATGTGTTTGTACTTAAGAACCGGGGGCATAATTCCTAAACAAGTAAACATAAAACAAAAACAATCATTGATAATTGATTCAATCATACATTTAAACCGGAGAAAAGTGCCCAATAGTCAATGTGGTTTGTCTGGATTTCACCTTTAGTTCCTACATTTTTTAAATTACAGCTATAGTCCCTAAGTTTCGAAAATTCATTCTCGGATAGTCCCTGAAACGGATGACGATTATCTTTTTCTGTTAAGTGAGTGTGAAATTACTAAAATGCCATTACTATAAAAAGTTAAAATATTAAATAAAACGTGTGGTCCACCATTCATTCATCAACCCTCCTTTCTCTCTCCCTCTCCTCTCTCTCTCTCTCTTCTACAACCTGTAACGTTCATTTTCACACCAAAATTGTGCATAACACATAACTTCAGATCACCGGCCGGAAAATTACACGCCGCACCATCACCTCCGTGCACTCCGAACCCACCCCTTTTTCTCCCTCTTTCTCTGATCTCAAACACACACCCACCATCACCACCGTTCACTTCGAACCACCCCACTGTTCACTCCGAGCCACCGTCACAAGAACCCTCTCCGGCGATGTACTGATGCGATTTGCAGGTTGTTTGTTCACCGGATATTTCAGACGGGATCTGCAAATTGTTGGCCGGAGATATTTGTTGACTGTAGGTGTGATTGTGGGGAGTTTAATTAATAAATGGATTCAACTAAACCTAAACAACAATAACGCAGATGTGATGACGATAATTCTGATGACGATTTCAACGGCTCAGCTAAAGGTATCACGAGTTCCGGTGTCTCCCGGCAATTCCGATGGCGATTTCAACGGCGATGCGCAAACGTGTATGAAGCAGGTAGCGATGGTCAAGAGGATTAGGATTAGTAATATTATCAATTAAGTAATCTAGATTTATTGTTAGAATACTAGATGAGGTACAAAGGTCTGGGGACATATGAAGATGACCGAAGAGGAAGGTGAACGGTGGGGGTGGGTCTGGTGATTTGAGTTGGGGTTTGGGTGATGAAGTGGTGCCCACTCATCTAAATAACTTTAATTATATTTCTTTTTATAGTTAAGTTATTTTTTTTATGATAAGGGCATATAGGTCATTTAACGCTCACTTAACAAAAAACTAATATCCATCCGTTTCAGGGATTATCCGAGAACAAATTTGTCAAACTTGGGGACTATGGCTGTAATTTTGAAAATGTAGGGACTAAAGGTGAAATCTAGGCAAACCGCAGGGACTATCCGGACACTTTTCTCTTTAAACTATTAATCATCAAAGCTTCACTTCCCTAAAGATTAAAAAACAAACCTTTGCTACAATAACTGAAATTACTAAGCATTGAGAACGGGATTTAGGGCTCTAAACATAATAAATCATACAATAATCTAAACTCTAAAGATCCTATTTTTTAAAAAAGAATTAAAAATCAAACCTTTTGTTGATGATGATGATCCGTGATCGTCTCGGCTCTAACACCGCCCCTAATTCAATTTCGGATTAACACCACCGTCCTTGATTCGATTATGATGATGATCGTCTGCCTCTGGTACCAGCGTCACAACGTTCCAATTTCCAGGTAGCGACCGATTGTTTTCCAATTTCCAGCGCTGATGATGGCCGCCCTCTAATGGGTTACTAATTTGAATTAGTTTTGTTTACTAAACTGGGCCATTTAAGTTGTTTATAACAAGCCCATTTGATTTGTTTATACTGCTAGTCTGTTAACAATAAACAGTCCACTAAAATAAAGAATTTCTGAATTCGGTTTGGGCTATTAGCATGTTGTAAATTATAAACAGGGCCCTAAACATACAGAATCTTTTTTAAATATATATATATATATATATATATATATATATAATTTTGGGCCCTATATTGGTTTGGGCCCAGTGCACAGGCCCATCATGCACCTGGCTCAAACCGGCCCTGTCTTGAAGCTTAAAGAACACTTTAGAAATTTTTGGGATCTGAACGTTACTTGCCTGTGTGTGAGAGTGTACATATTTTCCAAGACTACTTTGTTACACAAATCTTTATTTTAGGTTTTGAAATGATTGATATGTCTACACAACTATGCATAATAGTCCTTGAGGGCTGCGATAAGATCAGTATCATACCAGTATCAAAAGTATTATTTCGTCAAAAATGGGTACCGGTACTGAAAGTGCTCAGTACGGTAGGGTCGGTATGGTACGATATTCAAAGATAAAAAGTTGGTAAATAACGTACCGAACCTGTACCGATCTCGAAAAACACCAAATATGGATACCAAATTGGTACCGAATTCGATCAGAATGGTACCGGTACCGGTTTGGTATTGGTATTTTTCGGTACGAGTACCAAATTTCTCGTCCGGTTTGGTATCGGTATTCTTCGGTACTCAAGGGGACATCCTGATGGTATGCGGTGTACTCCACAACCAAAATGTTGGGAGTTTAAATCATGTGGGTGCAGGTTGTGGCGTATTTATCAGATATAATCTAGGAATTTTTTTTAATAAACTACACACAATAAGACAAGCACACCTATCGTAATGTAGTATAGTATTAGTAACAACCAAGTATCAAGCCAACAAACACGATACTTCATAATACTTCATTCTTGTTTTCATTTAGTAAACCAAAATGTGAGTTGTGAAAGTGGTAAACATAAATCAACTAGGCATAAATCTAAATAAAATAAGATGTCAAGAAGCAATGAATCGAAGATGAATATCACTTTAGTTTCGAATCTCCTTAATGTACATAATGATTATGAAAATAGCCGAACGGTTTGGTGAAGGAAACCCGTTTACAATTTTTTTTTTTTGTAAAATGGAAAGACTCTCAACCAAGACATCAGACCGTGGGGTATGGTGGGGCGGGGGTTGGGGGCATAGGCAGACACGTGGAGTTAGAGGGACACCGCCGGTCAAGAAGCCGAACGATGGGTATGGTGGGGCGTGGCTAGCCCGCGTGGGTAGGCCACATGTATTTTTTTTTGTTTTTTCAATATTTTTACAAATAAACATAATATTATAACATCATGCTTGAGAACGACTTTACGAAAACCCCCCACTCTAGGTAAATCCCATCAACTAGGTAGTAACCATACACGTACTCAACCGTATTTACAAAGAAACTTCCTTTGGGTCCTATACCATTTACCCGATCATTGAAAAGGGCGAGTAGTTTATGATGGTGATATCGTTATGTGAACCTGGCATACCGAAGAACGCATGCCATATCCAAAGATCTTGTGACGCAACGGCTTCAAACAGGATGGATGGCATTCCGTAAAATCCACTAGTGTGAGCGCCTTGCCATGCGGTGGGACAAAGTTCCCAATGCCATTTCATACAATCTAAACTACCTAGCATCCCGGGTAGCCCATGAAGTCGGCGTGATGTTCCAATATTTGTTGCATATCACTGAACGCTGGCTTTCTCAAATATTTTTCCTTATAAACTTCTAAAATACACGCGCAAAAGTTGTGAAGAATTTCTCTAGCTATACGTGCCGACATTTTTAAATAGTCGTCCATTATGTCCGAACTATTGCCGTACGCTAACTGTCTAAGTGCTGACCTTTTGCCACGTACTAAATCCTAACTGGCCGGTTACATCCGGTTTTTGTTGGAAAAAATCATACTTCTCCTCAAGATCCTTACATATCCTGAGAAATAAGTTTTTACTCATACGAAAACAACGCCTAAACATTTTTTCATCGTATTTAGGTTCGGTTGAGAAATAATCGCTTACCAACAAATCGTCAGCGGTGTGCCGTTCACGAGGGTTATACCTCCTCCGTTTTGGTTGTGAAGTCTTTTCCTCATCTTCTTCCACGATAGCTTTCACCACAGTCGCGATCGTTTGTAGAAATATTTCCACGCCGTCGTCGGATGATGATGACGATTCACTCGAATTTGAATTACTCATTGCGTTTTATGAATTTTAAAATTTTGTGAGAAACTTGTTATTTGTAAGGAAAATTGTTAATGTATTTATAAGGAAAAAAATATATAATTTTTTTTTTATTAAAACAACTAACGGCTAGTCCAAACGGCTAGTGTGTCTCCACCAATGACCTGCCGCCATATCATCTAGGTAGCCCCGCCACACGCCCGGTTTGCAACCCCCGCCCAACGGTCAACGCTGAAACCCAAGCCCACCCGGAGTGGTGCCTTAGGCGTTTCCCCCCAACCCACGCCCCAACCCCACAACCTCAAATCCCACAACATCAATGATAAGACATGCTAGCCACCTCAAGTTGGAATCTAAAACATCTCAAATATGATTAACTAAAACATCTCAAATATGATTAAAAGTGCAAAAGTGCAAAACTTGTAATCAAAGATTAAAATATCCTAAGGCCAATTCCACGATTACTATGATCCTTGGTAATATAACCATGGAAAAGAATAATTTCTAATCAAAAGATATATGATCTAATTTCATGATTACGACCTAATTCCATGATTACTATGAACCTTACGGAATCAGTGGAATCCGTCCCCAAGAGTGTTGCAAGTTAATACTTAAAGTGCATTAAGGGAGCCTTTTTATAAACAGAACATGGGTTGTGCACGACCATGTAAATGGTAAGCACGCGATTGCCATTATGTGGTATCATAGCCATACTTGTACAATTTTCTCAGGTTGCTGGCACTAACGTGCGTGAGCGCATGCATAGGGGTGCGTCAACGCTTTTGGTTAGCACACGAGTGGACATTGTCGGCATGGGAATAAAATCCTTATAAATATAGAAGAACAAGTCAACAAATTTCCTTAGCGATGGGCCCTTTAGCCTGTTTAGTTTATTTTTTATTTAATTCATAGGTTGGTTTGAAACTAAACCAAACCAAAAGTTATGGCTTTGGTTATGATTATGACTTAAAACTGAATCGAACCGTCCTGTGCACACCCTTAAAATCACAAACCTAAGTCTTGTGTTCCCTGCTGCGTCCACCACTTTGTTGAATCGAAAATAACACTAATGGGCTGAAAAGGTAAAAAAAACATTTAGACTAAAAAGTTATTTTAACTATACTAAAATGTTATTCTAACCAAACTATGAAACAAAAACTATAATTTACTCTTATTTTAAATATGTTTTCTGTTCGCCGTTTTGTCTTACTAGTAGTAAAATTTTGTAACAATGGTGGTCTTTACCATCTAACGTCATCAAAATTTTCAGTTAAGTATGTGTTAAATGACCAAACTATCCTAACTATTAGTAAAATCAAAAATAAATAAATAAACTACAGTAATTTTCATTAAGGTGGGACTTAATTTTTCCTTTTAAAATTATAACTAGAAATAACACCCGTGTGCGTTGCGGCGCGGTACATCGCAAATATCGAATGGATTAGTCCAAACGTTATGTGATGCGTTAACCATATGAAAATGTGTGTTTTGACGTATCTGATTGAGCTCAATGTAACCTATATAAGCATTATAATTTGATTAAACATAAAGTAAATCATTTTTATACCGAAACGTAAAACGAAAAACTTGCAAAAGATGAAAAGTAAGGGGAAACAAGGTTAAAAATAAAAAAGTATTGGGGTTAAACAAAAAAGTTGAAAAGCTTTGGACTAAAACCAAACAAATCAAAGGGGTTATAATGTAAAAGATAAAAACCTTTGGTTTAAAAGTGAAAAATGCAAAAAAAAAAATTGAAAGGCTCCCAAAGCATATGTTACAACTATTTTGTATCGAAACGAAAAATTTGTAAAAGATGAAAAGTAAGAGGAACCAAAGTTAGAAATAAAAAACTGTTCGGGTTAAACAAAAAGGTTGAAAAGCTTTGGGCTAAAACCAAACAAACCAAAAGGCTAATAATGTGAAAGATAAAAACCTTTAGTTTAAAAGTGAAAAATGCAAAAAAAAATTTAAAAGGCTCCCAAAGCATATGTTACAACTATATAAAGCAAAAAAAATGTTTCTAATTTATATTTTGGTAACTACCCACCCACCACACCACCTTAACCTTTGCAAACCACCACTTCCACCTTCATTGTGACAACTGATAGTACTGACTCGTGCCTAAACAAACTTTAATCATTATTTTAATGTGATAATTATATTAGACTTAATTTTGATTAATTAGGACTTCGTAAGTCTAACAAAACCCTTTTTGGAGTTCATGTTATACATTTGATGTTTTGTTTTAAATTAGCGTCATGTGTATAAACCTAAACCTTTAACAAACCGCATCAGACTAATAATCAACACAAGGTTTATACATTATATATTATATATTATAATATTTATAATATATATATATATATATATATAGAGGGTATGGTTCTAGAGTGAACACTAGGTTGAGAGTGAACTGGGTGAACTAATTTGGACCATTGGATTACATCATCTAGAGATTTTTAAACAATAACAAAATTGTAATTGTAATGTTGTAACTTATCTTTAAATAATTAAGATAAGGGCATTTGAGTCTTTTGTAAATTGCATTTATTAAACAATATAATTAAAATCCCTAAAATCTCGCTAGTTTCCGTATATACAAGATACACAGCTGTTAGTGTATACACATGTGTACAGTCTCGCTAATATCAGTTTATACAAGATATACAGATGTTAGTTTATACACATGTGTACAGTCTTGCTAACTATCGATTTATACAAGATACACAATTGTTAGTTTATAAACATGTGTACAGTCTCGTTAACTATCAATTTATACAAGATACGCATCTGTTAGTTTATACACATGTGTACAGACTTTTATACATTTGTGTATTATATTCAGAATTGGTTACATATGTGTATATTAACAACATATAGTATATTATGCATTCACACGAGTAGATGCATATACAAATTATGAAATTAATGAAAACGAAACTAGTCACATGTTTGCAAAAATAAATAACTTCATCGCATATTAAAAGAAAATTAATGCTAAAAAATAATTACCTTTTCAATCTCAAAGAAATTTAATATTTATTGAAAATTATAAAAAGTTAAAAACAATATATTATGATAATTATATATACGAATAATAAAAGAAAAACAATATTCAAGTTAAATAAAATAAAATTTATGGATAAAGAAATGATTGAGAAATAATTAAAAAGGAGAGAGAGAGTTAATAGATGAGGAAATTAAGGAATTTTAATTAATATATTTGGCTAATGTTAATTTTACCCTTTTAATTTAAAAAAATGATCAAAGGCTAAGATTAATTCATTTAGTTCACTCTTGAACTAATCCTATATATATATATATATATATATATATATAAATACATATAATGCGTGTGTATATATATATTATTGGAGTGCTACTTGGTCAATCTAACATGGAATTAGTGCAAGCACAGACGATACGTGGAGGTGGGAACACCATAGTGATCGACGCCAGATTAAAGATATCGAAATCCATGTATTTTAATCGTAAAAATGTTATTATGTATTTGTTTTGCCTTAATATGATTATTATTATTTTACGCTAGTATTCGGTATATGACAAAAATCTACGAGCGGATCTTCCTACGCGATTTAAACTAGTTAATCTTTTTTGGCAAAATACGTACTTCAAGCTTGAAAATAATTCATTAACCTTAGCAGGGGCGGAACTATAGTTAATTGAGCCGTAGCACAGGCTACGGCTCAACCCCGTATTCGTAGTGTTGTTTTTTTCGGTTTTATACAAAGGATATCCTAAAAATACGAGGAATACCCCAAACCAAAAATAGGATACTTGACATTACTAAATCTCTTTTTTTATAAGCCTAAACAATTTTTTACATCCCGAAAACTTGTAGAATAATCAAAGACCGAATGATAAAATAAGCCCCTTTGATATCTTGTTTGGTGTTTCAGACTATAAATCATAAATATTTTATCGTTTTTTTTAACTATTGTATGATTGTACGGGAAAAAATTCAGGATACCCCTAAATTAATGGGCTAGTTCCGCCACTGAACCTTAGAGCATTCACATCCAGCTCTCTAAAAATATATATACATTCCACTAAAAACATCTCCTATATCAATATATTTTCACTAAAAACAAATATTTTTTCTCTCTCATTTTCAATTAAATATTATTTTTATACCTTTATTATGACATTTTCTCTCTCCTTCACTCACAATCACTTTCAATATATTATTAAAAAAATATAAGGGTAAACAGTATCCCTAAATATATAGATGAACAGTAAGATTTTCTCTCTATTCACTCACAACCATTTTTTATACTCTTTATATTTTAAAAACCTCACATACAGATTTTGATTCCCAGGAGGATGTGAATCCTCTTATAAGATAAATTATCGGACGAAAATGGAGTTAGGAAGCGAAACGCGCCAAACGTGTACGTAATAATGGACTTTGGCCCATTTCAAAACCCTACCTATACATACGTCTCTTTCTCTTCCAACTCCACTTTCTCTCACTACTTCCGTACTCTCTCTAACTTCTTTCTAGAAAATTGGTGACCGATTAGTTTTTGCTAACCTGGAGTTCTTGGAGACACCCAAAGTATAGTTTTAATATATAAAACCTCATGTATCATATTTTGCAAATAACATTGTGGTGTTAGTTTGCGTTCTTGCAATGGAATCATACACATTGCCGTCATGTATCATATTTTGCAAATAACATGGTGGTGTTAGTTTTTGCCGTTTCTGCCAATGGAATCAACAACACATTGGCCGGCAAGCAGCTGGTGGTTTCCTTTGTTGAACTTTGCTAGTTTTGTAACTACTGGTTTATGAAAGAAAGAATCGCTGGTTTTTTGGTCAAATTAACTGAAAACTCACTAAGAGATGAAACCAACTATATTGTGGTAGAAGTAGATGTGGGTGGTTTTCTTGGTGGATCTTTTGGATTTTTATTAGAAGGAACTGCTAGTTTTGTGGAAAAAAGAATCATTGGTTTTCTAGTCAAATGAACTGACAACTCATTAACATATGAGAGCAAATGCAGCTAGTTTTCTTGGTTGAAATTTTGGATTTCTACAAGAGGATATTCTTGGTTTTGTGAAAGAAAGAATTTTTGGTTTTCTTGTCAAAGAAACCGACATCTCATTGACAGATGAACCAAACTGTTTTTGTTGGAACATGCAACTGGTGGTTTTCTGATAGAACCTTTAGATTTTCTATTAGAAGAAATTCCCGGATGGAACGGGCAAGCCAATGGAAAATATAACTAACTGTTTTATTTTGGCATAAACACCTAGTGTTTTCTTGGTGAACATTTTGGTTTTTTTTAATCATCCATTAAGGACATACACTTGATCATAGCATCCACTAAAGAAAAGTTAATATCAACAGGCTTTAACTTTATAAAAAGGGAGAGAAAATGGAACAAGAGGATTACGGATACTGTAATCATCAGCAACAACAACTCTGTAGCTACGTGTTACAGCTACAAGAGTCATCTCCTTCCCATGACACTAACCAGACACATCATTCACAGGTTATGCAAACTCATCATATGAGTCATGAAATCCTACAATGTGGTTAAAAAGAAAACAAATGAGATTGCTCTTCACATAAACTTTAATCTCAAATGAATTTTTTTTTTCCTTGAGCATGATGATAGCCTAAGCAATGGTTGTAAAACACATGATGATGACATGATAGGGTCTTGACATAGCTACCATCTCCAAAGCTTGTTTAAATTCATACAAAAAACAACTTTCTAAGAAGCAAAAAGAGCTAGCAAAGGTGTCTGCTTTATTCAAATTTATTCCAAACCAAAAATCAACAACATACATACAAATTCTTCTTTATGAGACTATAGACATAATTACATCACGAATAAGTGTCACACCCTGATTTCCTGGTGGGCCCGGACTTTGGGTTTATTTGTGATAAATTGATATAGATATTCACAATTAACACAGCGGAAGTCTGGGATATAAAATACTATTACAAATTACAAATTTCCAAATGTTCAAATATAATACATACGAAAAATGTATAAAAGATCAACAGACGAATCGAAATAACAAAATGATTATGTAACAGACTACTAGGCTTCATGCATAGAGTTGCAAATTCCACTTAAGCATTTACCGGACAACTTCCAGACTATTTACGTACTTTCAACATGCGCTTAGTCTTTTGAAGATACGTCAGTTTACACCGGTAAATACAATTAACCAACACATTTTGAAAATATTTCAAAATCATTTTATGTACACAGTGTACATATTTTCATAAACAAATTGGGATAAACTATTTCTCATGTTATCAGTTTGTAGGGCTGGCAATTTTAGACACGTACACGAATACACGACACGAACCTACACGACCTTAACAGGTATAGTGTATGGCCTTAACATGTATCGTGTACTAAACAGGTAGACACGAAACAACCTGTTAATTTTCGTGTCTAAACAGAGATACCCGTCAATGTTAACATTTTATAATTTTAATTTAATAAAAAATAGAATTGTCAAATAGTCAATTAATGATTTAGTGGGCATGAACGTGTGGAATAGAAGTAGAATCCTTCTTCGGTTCAAATAAAAAAAAACCCTAATCTCTCTCAACTCCCTAGCAGCCGACATCGGACATCCATCCAGATCCAGTTCTTCCACCGTCCACATCCCTCGTCCGCCAGCATCCACCGTCCACCGACCATCCACCGTCCGCCGTAGTGCCGTACAACCGCCACTCCACCGTACAACCTCTCTACCGCCGGCTCTCCACCCCTCGACCGCCCGTCAGGCGCCGGTCAGTCTAAACACTTCTTCTTTCATTCATGCATATTTTTTGTATATATCCCCAATTTGATTCTTACTTTGTAGAATAATATTATGTTGGGGGTTCATCATCACAGTTTGCTATTTTTTTCTAGTTTTGATAATTTTGGTACCTTTTTGTTTGTAGTTTGTGTTTTGATGCGCCCCTTGATTAATATTGATTGTATGGACATTATAGTTTCTTGTATGCTTTCTAACAGATTAAGAAAGTTCAATATGAGTGATTCTCAAAAGAAGGTGGGAAAGAAGTAAGATAACAAGTCCAAAACACTGGTATGTATGTTTATTTAACTTTTTATGGCTTTTGGTTCAAGTTTGGTATTATTTTTTGGAGTTAAATGCATGGTTGGTCTCCCAGTGGTTTGCAAATATTGCAAACTTGGTCCTACTGGTTTAATATTACAGAATTGGTCCTAGTTGCTGCAATTTTTACACTCGGGTGGTCCTTGTTACTAACCTCTTTAACTTTTTCAGTTAAGTGTATGTAAAATGACTAGAATACCCTTAAGCTATTAAAAATAAAAATAATATCTTCTTTCTCATTATATATCTCCTGAAACAACACCACGATCAACTCACTACCACCACCTTCAACCCACCACCACCACCTACACCATGACTTTCAACCGTCCACATCCACCATTAACCCACCACCACCTCCACCGTCAGCTTCAACCCATCACCACCACTTCCACCATCCTAAACACTAACAAATCAGTAATTATTGAATCCGACCCGGAACCTGAGCACGCGCCAGTTCCCCCACCTCTCCACCGCTGACGAATCTCTGGCAACATCCACCGGAGATTCATTCAAATCCGGACCCTCCCGGAATGACGACAAAGCTTCCAAAGGTATCAAACTCTGGATCTTGACAACAGTTCGGGTTGACCGGAATGGTGGTTATTATGACCTTTTCTTCTCCCTCACAGACCCGAATTCAGCTCGGAGATAAACCTCGTACAACATTCTTCTTCAATGCTGTGAAAACACCATGTTTTTTCTCCATGTTTAAGGTAAACCCAGATGAGATTTAAGGTTGGTTCAGTTAGTGATGTGTGAGAAAGTCGGTTATGAGAGAGAAACAGAGGATGGTGGAGGTGGGGGTGGTGGGTTGAAGGTGACGGTGGAGTTGGTGGTCGTGGTTGGTTGACGGTGGATGTGGAGGGTTGAAGGTGATGGTGGAGGTGGTGGTGGGTTTGAAGGGGGTGGTGATGAGTTGATGGTGTTGTTGAACAGGTTTCTGAAGGTATATATATGAGAAAGAAGATAATGGATATTCTTTTATTAATAGCTCAAGGGAATTCTAGTCATTTTACATACACTTAACTAAGAAAGTTAACAGATGTTAGTGATAAGGATCACCCGAGTGCAAAAATTGTAACCACTAGGACCAACTCTGTAATTATTGAACCACTAGGACTAAGTCTGCAATATTTGCAAACCAAAAGGACCAACCATGCATTTAACTCTATTTTTGTGTAGAGTTAATTACTGTTTTCGTGTCTGTGGTTTGTCAAAAATCACTATTTCAGTCCATTAGTTTAAAATTTGAGATTTCAGTCCCTGTGGTTTCACTTTCGTAACCATTTCAGTCCATGTGGTTTCACTTTCGTAACCACTTCAATCCATTTATTCTGTAAGTACAGGGACTGAAATGGTTGCGAGGTGGACCGAAATGGTTACGAAAGTGAAACCACAGGGACTGAAATCGTAATTTTTAAACTAATGGACTGAAATAGTGATTTTTGACAAACCAAAGAGACGAAAACAGTTAATTAACTCTTTTGTGTAACTTTATTTTTTTTTTCTGTTGTAGTTGGAGTCCAATTCTATCAACGTTGATTTAGAAAATGATAGATCAATGAATATGGATGTGGATGTGAAGTTCACTCCGTGGAGGTAGATGATATAAACAATAGTGATGATGATAAACCAGGAGTAAAGAGACAACAAAAGGAAAGGTCTGTTGTGTGGCAATACTTCACCAAATTTAAAAAGAAAGAAGTCGGTGGAGAAGTTCCAAGCAAGTGCAATAAATGTAATCATAATTTCATATATGATAGCAAGCAATGTATGGGGAATCATTCAAAACACATAAAATCTTGCTATGGTTCTACTTTCAAAGATTTTGGTCAAATGATTTTAAATAGTTATATGAAGTTAAAGTCATCTACTTTTTCTCAAAGAACGTTCCGCTAGATGCTTGTAGCTGCTATCGTTAATCATGAGTTACCCTTGTCATTTGTAGACTATAAGGCTTTTCGAGATTTGTTTAAGTATCTGCAACCCGATGTCAATATCATCTCTAGAAATACGGGTAAAATCTGATTTACTGAAAATGTATAAGAGAGAAAAGGAAAAGGTCAAAGAAATGCTTAAGGAATCACCTGGGAGGTTATGCTTAACTTCTGATCTGTGCACGTCTATTGCTATTGATGGGTATTTAGCAATTACAGTTCACTTTATGGATAAACAATGGGTTTTGCAAAAAAGAGTTATATCATTTTATTTCATGCCACCACCTCATACCGGTGTTGCTTTGTGTGAAAAAGTGTTTTCTATTTTAGTACAGTGGGGCATAGAAAATAAAATTTTCTACGGCGCTAGATAATGCTTCTTCAAATGTCATTGCGCTTTTAAGAGAACAACTAAATACGAAACTACCACTTGTTTCTAAGGGTAATTTTTTCACTTAAGATGTTGTGCACATATCTTGAACTTGATTGTGCAAAATGGGTTAAAGGAAATCGATGAGTGTATTTACGAAGTGAGAGAGAGCATAAAGTATGTTAAAGGGTCGCAACAAAGGAAGGAAAAGTTTATAGAGTGTGTTCAGTTGCTTTCTTTGAAAAGGAAAAGGGGGTTAAGGCAAGACATTGTTTCTAGGTGGAATGCCACCTTTTTAATGCTTGATGGTTCCCTTTATTATAGACGCGCATTTTGCCATTTAGAATTGAGTGATTCTAATTATAAGCATTGTCCAAATGCTTCAGAGTGGGAAAAGATTGGAAAGATATGTTCTTTTCTTGAAGTGTTTTATGATATCACAAATGTTTTTTCGGGTACCAAATATCCAACTGCAAACTTATATTATCCACATGTTTTTATAGCTTACTTGACTTTGCATGAGGGTATGAGTTCAGAAGACGAGTATATGAGAAAAATGACTAACTTGATGATGACAGTTACTGGTATGCTTTTAGTCTTACTTTAGGCATAGCAGTGGTGTTGGACCCAGATACAAATTGCATTTTATCGAGTTGAGTTATTCTCAAGTGTATGGATGTGAAAGCAAGGAATATAGATATGTTGATCAGGTTTTGCACTCTACTTTTCATGAATATGTCGAGTTAAATATGGACGGTGGTTCTTCTACAACTTCAAATACCGCAAGTACTTCAAATGCTAGCAAAGGGGCTGATGATACGGGAGATGATTCAACAAGTCTTTTTGGAGTTAGAGCAAGACTTAAGGTAATTTATGGAGTCATTTACTAATTTATTTGTTAATATATATTTTTTATATTGTTGTCTTTTAATCTTTTTTTATGTATTCATTTAGTAATTTTTTATAATTCCTTTTTAGGATTTTGATCAGTTTCAGACTAAAGATTTTACAGCTAACAAAAAATCAGAATTGCAATTGTGTTTGGATGAGTTAAGAGTTGATAGAAACTCAAAATTAGATGTTTTGTCTTTCTGGAAAGCTAATGAGTTTAGATATCCCACACTTGCAAGGATGGCAAGAGACCTTTTGACAATTCCGGTATCTATTGTCGCATCGGAGTCCACATTTAGTGCAAGTGGAAGAGTTCCTAATGAACATCGAAGTTCACTTGGTAAAGATACCGTTGAGGCTCTAATATGCACAAAGGATTGGTTATATGGAGATTGTTGTAATGTCCCTTTCCCTTGTGTTTTGTAAGGTTTCTATAACATAATATTACATTAATAATATGTGTTTGTTTGTATTTTGTAGGTTCTAACGAAGTTAATTTAGATGAGCTCACTGAAGATATAATGTCACTTGATATTGGTGGAGAAACAAATGCTTCAAACTCAATGAACAATCCTAAGGTAACCACTCTAAATGCTTCGAGTAGTGTTGCTTGCTAAAAATCAATGAACAATCATAAGGTACTTACTCCAAATGTTTGAAGTAATGTTGTTTGATAAATGTAAAATAACCAATTTATGTCCAATTGTCAATGCTAAATATGAATATAGTTATGTGCAGGTTTGAATTGTTGGAATTGAAGATCGAAGAAGGAACCATGGAACTTTGAATTTGTTTTTTGGATGTAATGAATTATTCAAGTCTTTTGTAATTTGCCGTTTATGGTTTTTTGTTTTAAACTTGTTAAGTATTATGTGTTTATGGATTATTTAAGCCTTTTGTGAACTTTCGGCGAGTTTTATTTTCACTAAACAGGTTCTAAATATGTGATTATTCTAGTGTTCGTTAACAGGTATTAACAGGTAATTTTCGTGTATATCGTGTCGTGTTCGTGTTTGAAAAAAAGGACACGATAAGTTATCGTGTTCGTGTATAGTGTTTCGTGTTTTCGTGTCTTATTATGTCATGTCTTATCGTGTCGTGTATACATGATATGCCAACCCTATCAGTTTTACATGCTTGTCAATACATATAGGGCCCGAAAAACTACGCTGGGGTCATGATTAACCGACACGCCACGTTAATACCCTTATTGGGTAAACCCGTATTGGGTTATATAAATGTTTTATTATAGCATTAGCATATGTCAGGTGTATGCCTACACCCCGTGCTTAGGTCATGGTCATTTGCAATTAAATGAGCCGAGGATATCCAGGACACGGTAGTATTAACCCCCAACGTTTAGGTTATCAAGCAATACGAATTAAAACGGATTATTTGGATTCCCGACACATAGGTCATTGATCTGATACCCGACCATGCAGTCATAATATATCGTATCCCAAGCATGTATAGGGAAAATAGGTTAAAAGTATTTACCTGGCTTAAATCTTACAATCCAACATATATATAAGCACAGTCGTTCAAACAAAACAACTAGCAAGGTTTGCAATTTACTGGACGCCATAGTCTGGAATGAATGGTATAATAACCCATTAGAATGTTAATGGGTCTTATTCAAGTCATATGAATAGGACCGGTTAACTATATTATAAAGGAAACGATACAGTTCGTTAGATTAAGAAGTGATCAGATAGAATGTGGTTTGAAACCTCACAAGTACTAAGACTTGTATAATATGGGCAAACGATAATACATTCTGATTATGAATGAATTTGACCCAGTTCAGTTAACTTATCTAAACTAAGTTACATAAGTCAACCGTATTCGCATAGGCGGTATCGGGTGATCGGATAAGTCAATAACAAGTTAATTACGCCAAAACATGATTATTAAGTTACCACATCAGTAGGTATTACATTTTATATGTACATTATGGTTTAAAACCCATTTCATGCATAAAGGGCAAAATCAGCATTTTTATGGCATAATGTATGAACTTGCATAAAATCCGATAATTGATTATGATAAAATAGTATAACCTAAGAGGGTTATCCTATGCATAAATATGATCATAATGCAACTTCAAATCAGTAGCTAACTTAGCTAAATCAGGTCAGAATCGAAAGTCAAAGCAGAAGTCAAACTGTTAGATTTTCGGTTGCGAACCGGGTTATAAACTGGAAATGATGGGTTGAACTCCTTAGACATGTGCTAATATTATTTACCAACTGATATAGTGTCAAAAATATGTGTTTAAAAGTTTATAATTTCATTATATATGTTTTCCGAAAATGGTGTTTTGACTTTTAATTAAACATAACTTTGACCCGTCATATGACCAACTTAACGTGATCTTCAGGAGGTGCCCTCTCAGGGGATTATCATCTACCTTATTACGACCACGTAGCCATATTCAATTTGAACAATGGCTGGACCATAATATTCTTAAACGAAAGTCAAAGCAAAAGTCAATTTGCTTGACATTCAGCTAAATACTTAGCCTAGAAAAGAAATGAGCTGAGAAAGAACACTTATAAGTGTTCCAGGATGAATAAGAACTCAGTTGGGAGGCTTCCTTTGATCAGGAAACAGCTCCAAGAGGGTAAGAAGAGAGAGATGGAGGAAATGAGCAAAGAATGAGGGTGCACAAGGAGGCTATTTATACTTGAGGAAGTTATGTAGGATCATGACATGTGTTAAGGGGTGTTCTAAGATGTTAGCAGGTGTGTTTTGAGGTGTTAAAAGCTGCACAATGGTGGGAAATTGCGAGAAAGGTGGAACAAGGGCAGAATGCCTTGGCCTTCAAACAAAATCTGCAAGTGTCGAGTCTTACGGACCGTAAGGGCCTCAGGCTTATGGTCCGTAACAAGCCCGTAAGCCTTGTTACGCGCCAATGGTTTTGAATTAATTACAGTTCGTAAGACATAGGTCTTGCGGTTCGTAAGGGACTGCTAGTAACATTATCAATAACTGTCTTACGGTCCGTAAGGCATATGCCTTGCGGTCCGTAAGGATCACTCAGAGGCCAAAATTTGGCATGTTGACATATTTAGTCGCTTCACATCTAATCTTTCACCATTTTACACAATTAGTCCCTTTCGTCCAAATTATTAGGCATATTTGAGAGTTGATTGGACACATGTTGCCATAGGATTCGATAAAAAATTCCGAGGTGTTACAATAAGCAGCATAACTCAAAAAAATATATAATACTAGCTAACATTCCACACCTACCTACAACAAGAATTCTCTTAAAAAACATAATATACCATCAACACCACGATTCATATTTCTACAAACCATAATAATACTTTCATTCATATCAACACAATATCCTAACAAGAAGTCGTATTAACTTAATTGGTTCCACAAACCCTAATCAGATGGGAATTAAAGTCGATTTTTGATGTTTATCGGTAGAAAGAACATGTTAACCTGCATCCTTATCAAACAAAAAAAATAATAGTAAAAAAGAACAAAAAAATGTAAGAATACGATGATTGTGATTGTGTGTGATTACGACAATCGAGTGCAATTTACACGATTACGATTGTGTTTAAGTGGTGTTTGATATGATCAAATTACCCTTTAATATTGAAAACAAAAAAAAAAATATAAACCTAGACTAAAATAAAAATAGAGTTAATTGTCATTATAGTCCTAGGGTTTGGGCACATTTGCCACTTAGTCCAAAATGTTTTTTTTCGTATCCGTGTCCTGACGTTTGCATTTTTTTTGTCATTTTCATCCATTTCGCTAATCTTGTCTTTTAGTTAACTTATGGGCATTTAAGACCTTTTACATATTCATTTTTTATAAAGATACTGATATGCGCCAAATGCAACACATAAATTATATCAAATAAGGTACAAAATCGACCCTTTTTAGTACTAATGTTGGAAAAAGTGTGTTTCTTTGTATACTTTTGGTTTTCAGGATTAAAAGAGCTTAAATATACAAAAGGAACAAACTAACGGCAAAAAACCAACATGAATACAGAAGAATGAAAGTTGACACACTATACCAACCCTCCGAGCTTCACCCCAAAACCAAAAACAACAAATCAAAAGCCAAGTACGGCTCATGCCTGCTAGACATCGGGCCGTGCCCCACTCAATATTTCAGGAAGAAGAAGACAAAAAGAAACAAACAAAAGACACGAGGCCGTGTCCCATAGGATGCGGGCCGTGGTCAACTTCCAGATATGCAAATCTTGGATAGTACAACAAGTACGATGGCCACGGGGCCATGCCGTTGACATAAGGGGTCGTGCAAGCATCTGGACTGACAAGCTCATTTAAGGAAGACAGAAAAGAAGGAGGACACGGGTCGTGCCCCCCAAGCATGGGGCCGTGTGAACAGTCTGTTTCCAGCTATAAATAGGGGTGCTTGGTTCCATTTCAATCCATCCATTGGAAAACCATTTCTCTCACACCTGCCACCACTCCACCACCATAATACAACCATCATCCACCACATTCATCCATCATCCATCCTTAGAGTGTGTGTAGTAGTCTCGGGATCCAAGATTGATCGTAAGAGTTTTTGTCAACCAAAGGCTATGCTTGGCTAATTTTTGCGTCACTTGGTGAAGACATGTTATTTATTATTACTTTTGATTTCCAAGTTTTGGTAAACTTTTTAATTGTGTTTGATTAATGACTTTAATATATAGTTATATTGAAAGTGAACTTTATTCTAGCATTCCTTCATGTTTTGTTGATTCACTCATTCGTGTCTTTACGGTCTATATAAGAACTGCCTGGAAGGGGTTTGAAGGGTGGTTTGCGTAAAGTTCTTGCTTCGTTCAGTGTATTGATTCTGCGAGGACTTGATTCAAGCTTATTAGGACTTCCTTTAGGCAGATTACATCAAATCAGGAGAAGTAAGAACGGCTTGAATCCCTTACAAATAAACTACTATTAAAACTTTAAACCGGCCTTGCGGGACTGTATCCCTGCTGACTCAGACCAATATGGCCGAGGGTAGCTTTGCCTCTAAAAGAGAGATATGCCACATTTTGCATTAATAACTGATTTTTTTTTTCCAAAAAGGATGTTGGTGGAAAAAAATAATTACCAAAATGATTTCAAAAATATTTACCAAAATAGGTGTTTTCCGCCTCTTACCCTCTCATCCTTCACGGTTCTCGCTTTAAGAAAAAGACTCCATCTTTTATCAAAGAGTAAATTGCCATTTTTCTTCCTTGAGTTTTGTCCTAAATTGCCATTTTAATCCAAATAGTTTTTTTTCTCCTCTGGGTCCCTAAATTTTCCATTTTCTTGCCATTTTGATTACATTGCCTAAGTCCGTTAAAAACATCAGTTTAACCAGGGGTATTCTTGGCATTTTCGTAATAATTATAATACTAATAATAATATTTATAATATAAAACACAAAGAAACTAACCTTTGTTTTTTGTTTATATAAAAATCAGATTAACACCCCCACCCCACCCCCTTCTCTCTCATTCTTCATCCCTCTACTTTCTTTCTCTCCACAACCACCGATCCACAATCATCATCCACCACCGGCACTCAGCTCCGCCAACCACCGTCACCGACCTCCGCCACCAAAATGTCCACCACAACGTCTTTTAACCTAGGGGCACCTCCACTACCGCCATCGACCTCCGCCCCATCACAACCACTAATGCCACCCACCTTTTTGTGTTTTATATTATTATTATTGTTATTATTATTATTATTATTATTATTATAATTATTACGAAAATGCCAAGAATACCCATGGTTAAACTGAGGTTTTTTAACGGAGTTAGGCAATATGATCAAAATGGCAAAAAAATAGAAAACTCATGGACCCAGAGAAGAAAAAAAGACTATTTAGACTAAAATGACAATTTAAGACAAAACTCATGGACTAAAATAACAATTTACTCTTTATCAAATTTAGACCATTTCAATCTTCATACTTCACCTTCAAATTTATTCACACACAAGAGAGGCTCTCGTCCTCACAATTCACGTTCCTATGAATATTTATGATAATTCCTTGAATTTTCTGTTTCAATTTTATTTTATTTAAAGTTGTTTCATCTTGTATTAGAGAATAATTGTATTCTTGTATTATATTGTTATGTATCTTTCTCATTATTGTATATCTCCTTAATTATAGGAGTGATTGTGTATGCTCTATTATAAATACAATTTTCTCCTCAATCAATTGATGAGGTCAATTATTATAAATCTTATATGGTATCACGAGTCCAGTTAGCCTAAACCCTAACCTCCCATCTTTTTTTTTGTCGTCACCTCCATATTTGTCAACGATAACCCACTGTTTCTCAACCCTCTTTTATTCTCCACATAATATTCTCCACTGCCAACATTCTATTTGTCCCACCTCCATATTATTATTATCCCACCACCGTCCATTCCTCAATAATATTCTAACCTACAAACCAATAATATTCTTCTTCTTTGTTTACCTTTTCCTCATGGCCTCTCCTACATCATCTAAAACCATCTTCTCCATGACAGCCTTTAATCACATGATGCATATGAAACTCTCCTCCTCTAACTATCTTGTCTGGAAAGAACAGATGCTTTTGGTCCTTGATTTTCATAAGCTATCGGACCATGTCTCTGATGATGCTTCACTGCCTCCCGCTGAGTTAACCGTCGACGGAAAGTCTTCTTCAAACCCTGCTGCTGCTGTCTGGTCGGACAAGGATCAAAAATCTGTTCTTCTGATCAAATCCTCTCCCACAGAGGAAGCCGCTGCCGAAGTTCTGGGTCTCAAAGGCGCTTATGAAATCTGGTCTACACTTGAACACGCTTACAGTAACGCTTCGGTTGAACCTATTCACTCCCTACGTGATTCACTCTGATTGATAAAGAAGGGTACGTCTTCGTTACCGAATATTCTCGTTGTTTTAAATCTTTATGTGACCAACTTGCAGCTATCGGTCATCCGGTTGATGAGATGGATCGTTTACATTGGTACCTTTGTGGTCTTGGACCGGCCTACGAAGTTTATTCGACCACTATTCGTACGGCCAGGAGTCGTCCTTCTTTCCGTGACCTTGTGGCACAAACCGAGAGTGAAGAATTGTTTATGCAATCCCTACATGGAACTGACACGCCTACCATTGCTTTCAATGCTAAGCAGTCACGCGGTGGTTCCCGCAGCCGTGGCTCCTACTCTGCTGACCGTGGGTCTGCCCGCGGACGTGGTTGTGGTCAACAGCAGCAGCGTAGAACCCCACATTGTCAGCTTTGTCGTACTAACGGTCATTATGCTAATGCTTGTCCCCAGCTTCATTCTTTTGCTTCACAGTCTCATTCGGGTGAATCATTGGTCAAAGCTTTACATGCACAATGTCATGTAACAGATGACTCTCCTGATTGGCGTGCTGACTCCGGTGCCACAAATTACATGGTTCCTCCTACGGATACGGTTCAAAATTTGACTCCATATAAAGGTAAAAATTTGTTGTTTTTGGTAATGGTAAGACTCTTCCTATCTCACATACATGGACTTCTACAATTGCTAGAAATATTACTCTACGTAATGTTCTTGTGGTTCCTGGTCTTACGAAGAAGCTATTGTCTATAAGCAAGTTAACTAAAGATCATCCAGTTGATGTCTTATTTTCCGATTCTTACTTTCATATTCAAGATCGGGTAAGCAAACAAGTTCTCGCTGAAGGTACTTGTGAAGAAGGATTGTACGTGCTCAAAAACTCACCACAAGCCTTTGTTGAATATGTGGACGTTCAAATAAAGCTTCCTACGAGTTATGGCATGCTCGTCTAGGACATGTTGCTTTTAGTACTATTTCTTTATTACATAAATTAGGTTTTTTGAATGTCACTTCAATGTTACCAAAACCTATACTTTGCACTCCTTGTCAACTTGCTAAAGGACAACGTTTATCTTTTGATGTTAATTTAAAACGTGCTTCTTCACCATTGGATTTGGTTCATTGTGATTTATGGGGCCCTGCACCCATTTGTTCTAGAGATGGTTATCGTTATTATGTTGCATTTATTGATTATTTCTCACAATTTACATGGTTATATCCTCTCAAATCAAAAACAGATTTTTATTCTGTTTTACCAGTTTTTCTCAATCTTGTTCAGACACAGTGCTCACGTGTAACGCCTCGTATTTCCAAGATTTATTATTTTTATAAAAATTCACGCTCGTTTTCTATTTCCTGAGTCGCAACTACAATCGGATCGAAAAAACGGTGTAAAAACGGAAACAACGCATTTTTACGTGTTTTTAACGAAACGACAACCGAACGCGACTTTTTTTGAGGTCTTACATTTAATTCCCGTGTTTAAAACTTAAGTAAAATTATACGCTATTTTGTAACGTTCGGGCGCTGAAATGGGCTTCAGAAACGCAATCGGGCCGCTATGGGGCTTTAGTCCCAACACCCTTGAAACCCTAACACTATAAAAGCCTCACCCCCCCTTCTCCTACCTTCACATTTTCCGGCGATCGGAGCCGCCTTTCCGGCGAGACTCCGGCGACCCCCCTTTTTCCGGCAGACAAACACCCGCTCAACCACCTCCCTCTCTTTCTCCCGGTTTTCCGGCAGCCAACACCACAACACCGCCTATCTTATCTTTCTCGTCACTCACAGTCGCCCTCAACCGCCTGCACTCACCTCTCGTCTCTCTCCCTCGGTTCTCCTCCGACAACGGCTCAAGCCGTCTCTCCGGTCGTAAACCACCTACCTCCCTCTCTCCTTGCAACAGAGCCGCCGGCCACCACAACGGTGGCGGCGCACCAGCAACGAAGCCGCAGCAGTGGCAGTCCCTGCAGCGGACACCCATCGCCTCTCCAACCTTCACCACACTCCTCTCCCCCTCTCCCTCACTCTTTCCTTTCCCTCTAAACAGCGGCGGCCGCAACACCCGCATGGGGGTGGCGGCGCCGGAGCAAACAGCAGCGGCAGCAACGACAGAATCCGCTTTCCGGCTTCAAGCGACAGCAGCGGCGGTGGCAGGAGTTCCGGTTTCAGTCAGTCTCGGGCCTGATGCATCTTGGTTCAGGGCTTGGTCCAGATCGGGTTCTTGTCGGGTCAAATCTGGTCAACACCGGGTCAGGCCCAATGTCAGATTTGTTTCGGTCCGTGTTCAGTCCAGATACGTTTCGGTTCAGGTACGGATCGTGCTTTGATTATATCAGTTTCACATTTGATTTTAGTTGGTTTGTTGAGTTCAATTTTGGTTCCATCTCGATTCAGCAGGCTCGGGTCAACCCGGTTAGACCTGGTCAAAGCTGGGGTCTGGTCAAACAGTCAAACAGTCCACTGGTCAGCTCCGGGTCAAATCTCGGTTCAGTCAAGTTCATGGCTCATGTTCAGCGGGTTCGGGTCTCGGTGCAGAGGTTCGGGTCAGCAGTGAGTCAATGACAGTTTTGGCTTCGGTTCGGGTCTCGTTTGGTGTTCGGTCAAACCTGGTCAACTTGGTCAACGAAAGTCAACCGGTCAACTGCTGGTCAATTGTCGACCCGAGACTGGGTAAAAATCTTAAACGGCGCAAAACCTTTATTATTATTGTTTATATCATTTATCGCTTTAATCGTAAAACATTACTTACTTGTACACTAAACGTGTCTTTGTAAGTTGTATAAATATATATATATATTCGTTACATAACTTGTATAAATATATTGCTTCGTTGATTGTTGAGTTTTGACACATATATCGACAACTTGTGTTGTCGGGATCGTCTAAAAACAGAGGGAACTCTGCCCGGTTTTCGTCAAATCATACGTATATATATTTATTGCACTTTCCGGCGAAGCATATTTCTTAAACGACATCAAATAAATATATATATTATACTTCGACAAAATAAATTATTAAACCCTCGTATGCCTATACTTATCTAAAAGGCAATATACATATATGTATATCATTCCCTTATCGACAAGACATATATATTATACTTTTAAAAAAATATATATATATTTAATATACTTTTCGTCAAAATATTAATAATTACCTAATACGCTTTTCGCTAAAAATACATATATTTATTGTATTATTTTGATAACACTTCTACGACACCTTTGACAATTTAAAATTTAGAGTCGTTACGTAAAATCCCGTGATATAGGTACACGTGCTTTCAACTCCAATTCGAATCCTCCGTCGTAGCTTCGATTATTCATGCACATTCGTTTGCCATTTTTAAGGTGGCCTCGGTGTCCCCTTTCTCCCACTCATCAACTCGTCGTGGAATTTCCAAAGAAGACTTAGCAATTCTGTGAGTACACTCGACCCACTTTTGGTTATATCACTTTTTGGGTGTAACATGTTTCCATATACAAAAATCACAAACACTTAAACTTTATGAAACGCACAAACAATCCTATACACATGACTACTTGAATCGTATACTTGTTGCTTGTCTGGGGATAAACGTTATGCTATGCTTTAGTCATTAACTATTTTTAGCCTTGTTTGACATGCTTAGCGCTATAGGAATTCACGCATCCACCTCCATCGTGTTATTCGTGAGGTCATGTTAAAACATCGTGATTGCGTTACGGGTTGATTATTAGTATTGCATGCCTTGATATGCTCTTGTATAGATTTGGTTGCCATGAGGATTGTTAAAACTTTATTCGTATACGTATGCTATGCTTAAACTTGTGTACTCGCCTTTGCTTTTGCATTGACTTTATTTTAAAACATGTTACAGGTTGAAGGAGATGACGCTATGAAAACAATATAGCAAGGACTAGATACACACAAATTAGACGTTAGGTTTAATATCGACGTATCAATTTTGTTATGACTTTGCAAATGTTAGGTTGTTCTTTGTTTTGTTACATTGATGTATTTGACAATTCTTACGAAATGAAATATGGTTTAATTAATTATTGTCACTTAATAATGTTGTGAGCAATGAGCAATCTCGTTTTCGTCTCATCCCGATGTTTCCGCCATCGGTTGGGGTGTTACAGATTGGTATCAGAGCCATAACTATAGGGAATTAGGTAAATTGCTACGCTTTTGACCTAGTCTATAGTTAAGTACCATACTTGACCATACGTGATTCACATGCTAATTTCTTAAAACGTCTCTTATATGTTAAATTTATGAAATGCTTTACGTGTTCATACTCGTTACATTATTTCAATCATACGCCTTCCCTAATGCATATTACTCGATTATACTAAACTCGAAAACACTCGTATTACACAAGTGAGACGACTTCACCAAAATAGGCGTGATATCCACAATTTGGTGAACGATTCTCATTACGCTTATTCTTTATATTTTTACGAGGTTACACCATCAGGAGTGACATCCACACCTTGATGGAAAACTTCCCATTCAAACTCTAGTGGACTCTCGTCAAGTGTCGAAATCAATTTTGACCCGAAGAGTGCCAACCACACTTAGGGTACGAAATCGTCGAGTTAGGGGTGAAACCCGCACCTCGTCGATTAAGTCCCATTCCTCGATTTTCAATCTCGCCAAAGTTTCGATTTTCCAATCGATTAGAGACGTGTAATAACTGGAAGGGTAAAATGCCGTTAATCGCTTCTCGACGAGAGTGTTTTTACCTATAGGCCAAAGCACGTTTCTCTAATTCGAAAGGATCTTCGATTCACTTTGGAATAGTCGACGTTTCTCTACCCGAAACAGTCTAATGTTTTCTGAGACTCTCTTTTAAACCATTTCAATTTATACATGACTTTTTATATACTTGTTACCATTCCTTTCGAGTTTCTAACTTATTTTAAGGTTTTTACGCAATTCATATTAAACCTTTTCATCCACTTATACATTATTTGCATACATGATTTCAAAATGTCATCAACTAGACTTATATTTCTCGAAAAGTCCGAAATGGAGACCGTCGTCGAGATAGGAGTGAATTCCTTACCTAGACGATCAAACTTCGTTTCCTTCCTTCCTTAAAACGACCTCACCAACGGATTAGCGGTGATTCCCATATCTCGGTGATCGTTACCAACCCTCCTTCTTGGAGACTTTATTACACAAACCACATGTTTAAATTGTATACCTAAATCTCTTACCATGTTGTCAAAATTCTTACTTAGACGAATTTCAAAACGTACTATTTTATCAAACGTATTTCCCATCCGGTAATCTATTTCATATAAATCCCATACGCATATACTTGGTCACCACATGAAACGTTTTGTTTTACGATTTTCAAAGCTCGACAGAATGCTACCTACCAACTTAATCGGTCCAAGGAATACCTTGCCCACAAGTCTTATGTTTAACTTAATCACTAAAACACGCTCACGCAATAACTTTATGTTAAAAATTTTCGTTTGTAAAAAAAAAAAAAAAAAAAATCAAACCAATATCTTATAGGCATTATGGGATCGTTGTACTAAAGGTGTGTTTGGGATTGTTTTTGCAACCTAATATTTTTTTTGTGCTTGAAAGCGCAAATATTAAATAAATAAATAAATAAAAATCTACTTTTAGTGTTTGGTAAATAATTAAAAAAAAAAAACTGATTTGTTTTACGTATTTTAGAGATTAAAGCTCATCTATTTATAACTTTATATATACATGTATATATATTTTTCAAACACTCAAATAGTTGATTACCTGATTATTGTGATATCAATAACATAATCAAATCCAAACACTATCTTCCTACAGTATGTTTTGTTACAACTAATTATCTGATTTTGATTATTCAGAACGCATAATCTATTTTCAAAACTCAACCCCAAACACCCTCTAAATCTATCATCGCGATTAAGAAAACATTTTGCTAAACGTTTTTCAACTGTCATTAAATCAATTAGCACGGATTTCCTCTCAAGAGCCAACGTATCACAAGAACCACTGAATTTCAAATTTCTTATCTTGATGTAACATCCTTTGAAAACGATGCGAACCTACTAATTTAAGACCTTGTCATACACCACTCAAAATGTCACCTCAATTTCAAAACACGTGGGCAAGAAAACATTACAAGGACTAACCACTTTCGACTCACTTAATTTCCCCTAAAACAGTGGTAGCACTCCCGTCCATTACAAAATACGTAACACATAATCGATAAGTACTTTATATTCCTTTATATTCACACACTAGATCCTATATTCTAAGTTAAACTTAAGCCTATTTTAGAAGCGATAACCTCAAAGTTTTGCTCAAACAACAATACATGCGTATCCTCGTACATGGTTTAGTCAACTGTTGCATGACATTTTAATCATATCATTCGCTTTACACACCCTGATCTCTTGACTATTTTATGTAAATAAATTCGTAGCATTCAATTCATATCATACGCACAATTATCGTCTGTTACACTTGTTGACGTTCATAATTATAACATATTCATGTTCATGAAAATAACGTGTCATCTTTCATGCTTATTATAACACCTAATGGCATACCTCCCAACATCGTCCGTGGACAGGAGAGATTCCTGGCTCATAAGTAATGCCCTACCTCTAAAATCACCAACGCGTTTTGGGCTTAATGCTAGTGGATGAGAGGAGAACTCCACAGTTAAGCGTGCTCAAGTGGGAGTAGTACTAGGATGGGTGACCTCCTAGGAAGTCTCCACCAGGGCAAACAAAAACAAAGCCGTGAGTTCCTGGATGGGCCACCCATCAAGGGCAAAGCGGACAATATTGGTGATAACGAGGGGCAGGGGTGTTACACTTATACTTATCATCACATTCATGCATATACGTCTTATATCCATGCTTATACTTATTTCCATACTTATGCTTATACTCATACACATACCTATACTTGTACTCGTATTCATATTCATGCCTATGCACGAGCGGAACCCGAGGGATTCGCTTACGTGGGCCACAAGCTAATTACACGCTACGCACTACATTCTTACACACACGCGAACTTATTTCAGAATTTATGTACACCTTTATTCATGCGCTGCTAGTACAAGCTATTGCGGATCATGTGATGATCGGTATAATCGCGGGTGCACACGGGATTATAGCGATAAGCGCATGAGAACCATAGAGTGTACTACCGCGTATGGTAACACACGGAACGTAACATTGCATCGAGTAACGAAACGGTCGCAACGTGGTCAAAACATGGTGGATACGCCACTGGTACTCCCTATACATAAGTGTTTTCACCATGCTGTCAAACTTTCGTAATACGTGCCATGAGAAATTCGGTGATTTACAGACCATAATACGACCTAACACGCCAGCTTTAAACAACTCACAACTGCATTGCTAAGTGCGCGCTACCCGATTATCCACGACGAGTCTTAATCCCTAACATAACGTTTTCGTTTGTTCATATACATATGCCATCCTTACACGAGTATTCGTTGATCGAATCAATCGTCCGCTCTTATGCCTCCGTTACCCCGTTAACCTTGTCTTTTTATACAACCTCGTTTATAATCAATCATGTAAGCATTCAAACCCTAAATGCCTTCTTACTCTAAAGTTATCTCCCATTCTCGTAGATAGCAACACACTTGATTGGCCGCTACCTCGATAACTAGCTTATTTTAAATACCTAACCTTCTCGTTTTCCATCATTAAGCAACTCTCTACAAAATCGAGATTTATTAACGCTCTTCAAGGTCGATAGAACTTTCTAACAACCTACGGTTCGACCACACTCACCATTAAACTGCATAGCACTTCTCACGAGAGCGTTTCTGCTTAGATGGCATATCATTTGAGTTATTCAAGCTCGTTTAAACCACTCTCCTATACGCACACTTACGCGCTTTACTTACGCTTGATGGCTTTAATCTTTCTAGTCAAGCAACTTCTTCTTGCAAACCTAACTCTTCGTTGCTCTAAACTTCATGCTTTCCCTCATGTGTCCAATCGTCCAAGTCTCAGTTTTGGACGATCTTTCTCTAGCCAAATCTTTCTAAAGTCTTCCTCTTGAATAAATTTCGGGACGAAATTTCCTAAAGGAGGGAGACTGTAACGCCTCGTATTTCCAAGATTTATTATTTGTATAAAAATTCACGCTCGTTTTCTATTTCCTGAGTCGCAAATCGGATCGAAAAACGGTGTAAAAACGGAAACAACGCATTTTTACGTGTTTTTAACGAAACGACAACCGAACGCGACTTTTTTTGAGGTCTTACATTTAATTCCCGTGTTTAAAACTTAAGTAAAATTATACGCTATTTTGTAACGTTCGGGCGCTGAAATGGGCTTCAGAAACGCAATCGGGCCGCTATGGGGCTTTAGGCCCAACACCCTTGAAACCCTAACACTATAAAAGCCTCACCCCCCTTCTCCTACCTTCACATTTTCCGGCGATCGGAGCCGCCTTTCCGGCGAGACTCCGGCGACCCCCTTTTTCCGGCAGACAAACACCCGCTCAACCACCTCCCTCTCTTTCTCCCGGTTTTCCGGCAGCCAACACCACAACACCGCCTATCTTATCTTTCTCGTCACTCACAGTCGCCCTCAACCGCCTGCACTCACCTCTCGTCTCTCTCCCTCGGTTCTCCTCCGACAACGGCTCAAGCCGTCTCTCCGGTCGCAAACCACCTATCTCCCTCTCTCCTTGCAACAGAGCCGCCGGCCACCACAACGGTGGCGGCGCACCAGCAACGAAGCCGCAGCAGTGGCAGCCCCTGCAGCGGACACCCATCGCCTCTCCAACCTTCACCACACTCCTCTCCCCCTCTCCCTCACTCTTTCCTTTCCCTCTAAACAGCGGCGGCCGCAACACCCGCTTGGGGGTGGCGGCGCCGGAGCAAACAGCAGCGGCAGCAACGACATAATCCGCTTTCCGGCTTCAAGCGACAGCAGCGGCGGTGGCAGGAGTTCCGGTTTCAGTAAGTCTCGGGCCTGATGCATCTTGGTTCAGGGCTTGGTCCAGCTCGGGTTCTTGTCGGGTCAAATCTGGTCAACACTGGGTCAGGCCCAAAGTCAGATTTGTTTCGGTCCGTGTTCAGTCCAGATACGTTTCGGTTCAGGTACGGATCGTGCTTTGATTATCTCAGTTTCACATTTGATTTTAGTTGGTTTGTGGAGTTCAATTTTGGTTCCATCTCGATTCAGCAGGCTCGGGTCAACCCGGTTAGACCTGGTCAAAGCTGGGGTCTGGTCAAACAGTCAAACAGTCCACGGGTCAGCTCCGGGTCAAATCTCGGTTCAGTCAAGTTCATGGCTCATGTTCAGCGTGTTCGGGTCTCGGTGTAGAGGTTCGGGTCAGCAGTGAGTCAATGACAGTTTTGGCTTCGGTTCGGGTCTCGTTTGGTGTTCGGTCAAACCTGGTCAACTTGGTCAACGAAAGTCAACCGGTCAACTGCTGGTCAATTGTCGACCCGAGACTGGGTAAAAATCTTAAACGGCGCAAAACCTTTATTATTATTGTTTATATCATTTATCGCTTTAATCGTAAAACATTACTTACTTGTACACTAAACGTGTCTTTGTAAGTTGTATAAATATATATATATTCGTTACATAACTTGTATAAATATATTGCTTCGTTGATTGTTGAGTTTTGACACATATATCGACAACTTGTGTTGTCGGGATCGTCTAAAAACAGAGGGAACTCTGCCCGGTTTTCGTCAAATCATACGTATATATATTTATTGCACTTTCCGGCGAAGCATATTTCTTAAACGACATCAAATAAATATATATATTATACTTCGACAAAATAAATTATTAAACCCTCGTATGCCTATACTTATCTAAAAGGCAATATACATATATGTATATCATTCCCTTATCGACAAGACATATATATTATACTTTAAAAAAAATATATATATATATTTAATATACTTTTCGTCAAAATATAAATAATTACCTAATACGCTTTTCGCTAAAAATACATATATTTATTGTATTATTTTGATAACACTTCTACGACACCTTTGACAATTTAAAATTTAGAGTCGTTACGTAAAATCCCGTGATATAGGTACACGTGCTTTCAACTCCAATTCGAATCCTCCGTCGTAGCTTCGATTATTCATGCACATTCGTTTGCCATTTTTAAGGTGGCCTCGGTGTCCCCTTTCTCCCACTCATCAACTCGTCGTGGAATTTCCAAAGAAGACTTAGCAATTCTGTGAGTACACTCGACCCACTTTTGGTTATATCACTTTTTGGGTGTAACATGTTTCCATATACAAAAATCACAAACACTTAAACTTTATGAAACGCACAAACAATCCTATACACATGACTACTTGAATCGTATACTTGTTGCTTGTCTGGGGATAAACGTTATGCTATGCTTTAGTCATTAACTATTTTTAGCCTTGTTTGACATGCTTAGCGCTATAGGAATTCACGCATCCACCTCCATCGTGTTATTCGTGAGGTCATGTTAAAACATCGTGATTGCGTTACGGGTTTGATTATTAGTATTGCATGCCTTGATATGCTCTTGTATAGATTTGGTTGCCATGAGGATTGTTAAAACTTTATTCGTATACGTATGCTATGCTTAAACTTGTGTACTCGCCTTTGCTTTTGCATTGACTTTATTTTAAAACATGTTACAGGTTGAAGGAGATGACGCTATGAAAACAATATAGCAAGGACTAGATACACACAAATTAGACGTTAGGTTTAATATCGACGTATCAATTTTGTTATGACTTTGCAAATGTTAGGTTGTTCTTTGTTTTGTTACATTGATGTATTTGACAATTCTTACGAAATGAAATATGGTTTAATTAATTATTGTCACTTAATAATGTTGTGAGCAATGAGCAATCTCGTTTTCGTCTCATCCCGATGTTTCCTCCATCGGTTAGGGTGTTACATCACGAAAGGTCAAGACCTTTCAAAAGTGATGGAGGAACTGAATTCGTTAATCATACGGTTCGAAAAGTATTTGAGGACAATGGTACTTTTCATCGTTTTTCATGTCCTTATACGCCTCAACAAAATGGGCGCGCTGAAAGGAAACATCGGCATATTGTGGAAACTGGTTTAGCAATGTTATTCAATGCTCATCTTCCTGCTACTTATTGGGTTGATGCATTTACTTCTGCGACTTATATTATCAACCGCCTGCCCACCCCTTTATCTACGGGCTCTGGCCCAATTTCTGTGCCAGACACTTCACAACCCTTATCTTCATCGTCGGATCAGTCCACATCGGCTCATCCGATGCAAACCCGTTCCAAATCCGGTATATTTAAACCCATACATCTTGCTGATCTTGCTTCTCTTAACAGTCATACGCTACATGTTGCTCTTGCTTCAACTAGTGAGCCTCGTGGTTTCAAATCCGCTATTAAAGATCCTAAGTGGCTTGCTGCAATGCCTGAAGAACTTGATGCTCTTCATCAAAATCAGACATGGACTCTTGTTCCTCGTCCATCCTCTACCAATATTGTGGGCTCAAAATGGGTCTACCGCATCAAGTATCACTCTGACGGCAGTATTGAATGATATAAGGCACGCTTAGTCGCACAAGGCTTTACTCAGATTCCTGGTCTTGACTATTCTCATACTTTCAGTCCGGTTGTCAAAGCATCCACAGTTCGAATTGTTCTTTCCCTAGCTGTTCTGCAGAACTGGCAGCTACATCAGCTGGATGTTAAAAATGCCTTCTTAAATGGTAACCTCACTGAGACTGTTTACATGAAGCAGCCACCGGGGTTCACTGATTCTCGTTTTCCCAATCATGTGTGCAAGCTCTCTAAAGCCTTGTATGGTCTCAAACAAGCCCCTTGTGCTTGGTTTCACCGTCTGAGTACCTTTCTTGTTTCCTCTGGCTTTACTTGTAGTCGGGCTGATACTTCATTGTTTATCTTCAAGAAAGAATCTAGCATCATGTATCTGTTGGTCTACGTTGATGATTTAATTCTGACTGGTAACAGCGAATCTGATGTTACTACCTTTATTTCTTGTCTGAACCGTGAATTTGCTATTAAGGATTTGGGTGCTCTAAATTATTTCTTGGGTCTTGAGGTTGCCTACACTGACACGGGCTTATTTCTCACTCAGTCCAAATATGCTCAGGATATTCTTCACCGTGCCGGCCTAAATGATGCTAAACCCTTAACCACCCCCTTAGCTCCTCATGAGTCATTCACTGTTGATGGGCCACCTTGTCTAGATCCTACGGCCTATCGTTCATTAGTTGGTGCTTTGCAATATTTGACTACCACCCGCCCTGATTTATCCTATGTTGTTAACCAAGTCACTCAGTTTCTTCATGCTCCAACAGTTTCTCATTTTCAAGCTGTTAAAAGGATTCTTCGTTATGTCAAAGGCACTCTTTCCTTTGGTTTAACTTATACTCGGCCTCACACTTCTTCCATTATTGGCTATTCGGATGCAGATTGGGCTCGTTGTTTGGAAACTCGTCGCTCCACTTATGGTTATTCCATTTTCTTAGGAGGCAATCTTGTCTCTTGGAGTGTAAAGAAGCAACCTACAATCTCTCGCTCTAGTTGTGAGTCTGAATATCGGGCAATGGCAAATACTGCAGCTGAAATCGTTTGGATTACTCATCTTCTAAGAGAACTTCATGCATTGCCCCCTGATAGGCCTACGTTGCTTTGTGACAACAAAAGCGCTTTGTTCATGACTCAAAATCCAGTTTCTCACAAGCGAGCGAAACATATTGACTTGGATTATCATTTTATCAGGGAACTTGTTAGTTCAGGGAAGCTCTACACCAAATTTGTTCCAACCAATCTTCAGGTGGCATATATTTTTACTAAAAGTCTTCCGCGTGCACAGTTTGAGCTATTTCGTGCAATGTTGCATCTTGGTCCGCCACCGTTCCAATTGAAGGGGGGTATTAGAGAATAATTGTATTCTTGTATTATATTGTTATGTATCTTTCTCATTATTGTATATCTCCTTAATTATAGGAGTGATTGTGTATGCTCTATTATAAATACAATTCTCTCCTCAATCAATTGATGAGGTCAATTATTATAAACCTTATATCTTGATCTTAATATTACCTCCATTATTATAACTTTCTGGAAGTTCAATATGTGATTTGGGTTTTTTCTTCTTCAAAATCATATGATTTGTGTTTTCTTATAGTATGATTTGGGTGTTGAATCATGAATTCGTGTTTGCAGGTTGAAACGCATTTTTGAAGGGAAAATGGTCGGACTTACAACAGAGAAACCAAAACCAACCCCAAGTAGTGAACCGATGAACCCGCACACAATAAACAATTAACCGAAATCGAACCTTCAAACCTGTGTGCAAATGAAACCGAAAGCAAAATCTTAAATCTAACCTTGAACCTAAGTGAAGCTGAAATCGAACTTTAACCTGTGTGAAATCAAGATCAAACATTCAAACCGATCGAGCGTGTGTTTGTGTGAAACTGAAGGCCGATTGAAAGGATTGAGTATTTTTTCTAATAAAATTGTTAGCTTTTTCTCTTTCTTTTTTGAGATTTTTTGTTGCGTCATTGAAATAAAAATTACATAGCACGTAATTGCTTCTTTAATGATAAAATTCTTATTTTCAATGGTTAAATCTCTAAAATTGGGTAATGATTCATAAGAAACAATTACAACACCAACATTACGAATATTGTTTAAAATTCTTAAGTTAAAAAGAAAAAAAACACCTATTTTTATATAAATATTTTTGAAATCACCCATTTTGATAATTATTTTTTTCACCAACATCCTTTTGAAAAAAAAAAAACTCTTAATAACTTACTTAATTATCTTTCAATATTCCAACCTTGCGGGATTGTATTTCTGCTGACTCAGACCAATATGGCTGAGGGTAGTGTTGCCTTCAAAAGAGGGACATGCCACTACAACAAGATAATCTCTTAAAAACCCAAAGTGCGGAAAACATCAAATGATACATAAACGACAAGTCAGAACCAAGTGATTCTATCTTATCTATATGTTTCTCTTATTTACTTTATTTTCTTTCTTCATTTCACTTATTAAAAATCTTTTCTCAAAAATTGATTAGATTAGATGTCGACGATAATCCGGTAATTAAAGCTCTTGTGTTATCGGACGGCCTCAGTATCTTACCATCACTATACTACGCCAACGATGGGTGCACTTGCCCTAACGTGTTGTAGATAGTGATAGTGTTATACCGTGTTCTATAAATTTAAAGCTTGATAAAAAAAGTAAAAAAATACTAAAAATAGTTTAAAAATATACACACACTCGCTCACGACAATACACTTACCATCTCCAAAGCATGTGTTTCAATTAATAAAAAAACAACTTTATAATCTATTCCAAAACCAAAGATCAACAACGTATATACAGATTCTTTATGAGACTATAAACAATTTTAAATCAAGAATAAGCAACATAGAATTGAAAGAAAAAAAATCCATCCTTCAGTAGTACATTTAAGGTATTAATGAATTACCATAATTTCTTAGAAAAATAACATTGGATAACATCCCACACCTACCCATCACAAATATAATTCTCTTCAGAAAAACATAATATAATATCAACACCACGATTCATATATATACAAACCATAATAATACTTGAATTCGTATCGACATAAAATCACAACAAGAAGTTGTATTAACCTAATCGGTTCCACAAATCCTAATCAAATGGGACTTAAGTCAATTTGTGATGTTTATTAGTGGAAAGAATATGAATAAAATAACAGTAACAAATGAACAAGAAAATTGTAAGATTACGATGATTGGAATTGCGTGCGATTATGACGACCAAGTGCGATTTACACGATTAAGATTGTGTTTAAGTGGTGTTTGATATGATCAAATTACCCTTTAATATTAAAAATAAAAAAATTTAAACGTAGTTTAAAATTAAATTTTTTTTGAGTAAATTGTCATTTTAGCCACTAGAGTTTGGACACATTCGCCACTTTGTCCAAAATGTTTTTTTTCGTATATGTGTCATCTGTGTCCTTGATGTTTGCATTTTTTTTGTCATTTTCGTCCATTTTGCTAACGCCGTCTATTTTTTAGTTAACTTACGGGGATTTTAGACCTTTTACATATTCATTTTTTATTTTTATTTTTTACTTTGTTTTAGTTTTTATAAATAAAAATTTAAACGTAGACTAAAATAACAAAATAAAGTAAATTGTCATTTTAGTCAGTGATGTTTGGGCACATTTTCCAGTTAGTGCAAAATGTTTTTTTTCCATCTGTGTTCCTAACGTTTGCATTTTTTTTTTATCATTTTCGTCCATTTCGCTAACTTTGTCTAATTTTTAGTTAACTTATGGGCATTTTAGACCTTTTACATATTCATTTTTTATTTTTATTTTTTAGACCATTCATTAAGGTTTATTCAACTTCAAGAACAGAAGTTTATTCATGTTATATGTGATCTTTATTCATTAGCAGATAGGCGTGACAAGAACGTTAGGTGATTATTGTGCAAATTTTCTTACATTTATCTTATTTTTGAATATTACCCGTTGTGTTTCTTCAAGTTTATCATTGGTTGGCTTTTGGGTAAGAATAATCTCTCGAATCGTGCTCATTTTGAGAATTTTCATCGATTAGTATTTGGATATAAGAATTACGTAATTCTCATTTGTTATAATGCAAATCAATCTTTTGGATTTTGAATTGTTACATAAGTTTTGACCTTGAACTTTGTGCATTGATTTTATGCATGATCTAGGATCATATTGTAACTGAAAATTTGGGTTCGAAAAAAGCTTCAATGTTAAAGTTTGATTTAGATCTACAAAGAAAACCATAACAACTTTTATTAGTTATTTAAAAATATGTAATGTTTTTACAATTTACTTATTCCAACAATGGTTTTAACTTAAACTTATGAATTTGATTATTGATTTCTTTATTTATAATATGATTCTAACCATTTGAAAAATACAAAAATCAACTTTTATGTCTGCATCTAGAGTGATCAAAATATCATGATATTCTTCTTTAATTAATATTTATATGAAAACAGGCAATAAAAAGCTTAAGAAGATTAACTCAGACTTAGGGTTGTAAACAAACCGAACGAACACGAACAAGGTATTGTTCGTGTTCGTTCGTTAAGGAAATAAATGTGTTTACGGTTTATGAATACTTACCGAACGAGATTTTATATTCGTGTTCTTCATTAAGGAAATGAGCGTGTTCACGAACGGTTCACGAACACAGATAAATTTGGCGAACGCGACGAAGGCTAAAGGTGTATGGCCAAGAGAGTAGCACTGGAACTTGAAGCCCTACATGTGGAACAGAGGTCGACTGTATTCATCGATGTAAATAATGTAAAAAGAAAGGGGCATGGTGCATAAACAAGGTGTAAATAGGGTTTCCTAGTTTAATTGTTAGGATAATAAAAATTAAATACTATAAAGAAAGTATAGATAAAATATATGAAAGAAAAAATCTTTAATTAAAACACAAACAAACGAGCATAAACAAACATAATGAACGAATGTTCACGAACATCTTACCAAACGTTCACGAACACAATTGAACAAACGAGACCCTTGTTCATGTTCATTCATTTAACTAATCGAACGAAATTTATTGTTTATGTGCGTTCGTTCGAGACCCTTGTTCATGTTCATTCATTTAACTAATCGAACGAAATTTATTGTTTATGTGCGTTCGTTTATTAAATGAACGAACATAAACGAACTTCCCGACGTATGGTTCACGAAATGTTCGCTGTACGTTCGGTTCGTTTACAGCCCTACTCAGACTCACTATCGTTATGGAAATTCTAATTTTTGTTATTCAAAACCTAACATCATGAACTACAAATTCAAATTATATAATTAACCTACGCTACGCCACGCCACACCACACCACACAAGTCCACACCGCACCAAACCAAACCACACCTAGGCTCACCATACCACACCAATCCACACCACGTCAAACCAAACCATACCAAACTCACACCGCACTAAACCATATCATAAAGTGGGTTTTTTTTTGTGATAATTAAACAATTTAAATATATGCTCATACTCGAAACAATTTTAGACCTTTTACATATTCATTAATTTTTTTTTATAAAGTATATGTTTTATTAAGTCTATTATTATAAAACCAAAAATCAACAACATACGTACAGATTCTTTATCAGACTATAAACAAATTTACATCAAGAATAAGCAGCATTATGCTACTGGAATTGAAAGAAAAAAATCCACCCTTTAGTAGTACATTTTATTTATCAATGACTTACTATAATTTATTAGAAAAATAATATTAGATAACATCCCATACCTACCCATCACAAATAGAATTTCTTCAAAAAAACATAATATAACATTAACACCACGATTCATATTTCTACATACCATAATAATACTTTTATTCGTATCGACATAAAATCACAACAAGAAGTTGTATTAACCTAATCGGTTCCACAAACCCTAATTAGATGGGACTTAAAGTCGATTTGTGATGTTTATTAGTGGAAAAAAACATGTGAACCTGCATCCATGATCAAACAATAAAATAACAGTAACAAAAGAATTGTAAGATTACGATGATTGCGATGACAATTGCGATTGATTAAGACGACCGTGTGCGATTTACGTGATTACGATTGTGTTTAAGTGGTGTTTGATATGATCAAACCAATGTTTTAAAAACTGGTTTAAACCGGCTGGTTGAACCGGTTAAACTGGATGCTGAATGTTTGGCCGGCACGAGTCATACCGGTAAACTAAGGAAACGGAAAAGAAGTTATACCGTCGGTAACTTGGTTATACCGGTTTAAACCGATATACCTGTACCGGTTCATACCAGGCCAAAGGTCAAAATCTTGAACTTTTAATTTTTAGATGCCTAAAAAAGGTGACTATTTACCTTCTTAGTTAAAGTTTAAAAATTAGCGCCCCCAATTGACAATCCATATCGATCAAACTTTTTCCTCACTCAATGATAGAAAATCATTGGGTTTTTCAAATTAGTTTTTCAATAGATCATCTAGGTTTACCTTCTTTTGACTTTTGATCAATCATTCATGTTGTTAGTTGTTATAGTGTTTGCTAATAACTTTTGGATAATTTTTTGATTATGGATTAACTTTTGAAATATTTTTTATTATGAATTTATGTAGTATTGAATTATTTTTTGAGTTGAAATTATATATTATGGATTTATAGAGTTAATTAGTCAACACGGTTGAACCGTCGGTGCAACCCGGTTCAACCGATTAAACCATTTCAGTGTCTAATCCGGTACGATTAAAATACCGGTTTTTAAAACATTGGATCAAACTACCATTTAATATTAAAAATACAAAATTAAAATTTAGCTTAAAATAAAAAAATAGAGTAAATCGTCATTTGAGTCCCTAGGTTTTGGGCGCATTTGCCACTTAGTCCGAAGTGTTTTTTTCGCATATGTGTCATTTGTATCCTTGACGTTTATATTTTTTGTTATTTTCGTCCATTTCGCTAACCCCATCTATTTTTTAGTTAACTTATGGGAATTTTAGATCTTTTACATATTCATTTTTTATTTTTATTTTTATTTTTATTTTTCGCTTTGTTTTAGTTTTTAGAAATAAAAATTTAAATGTAGACTAAAATAAAAGAATAAAGTAAAGTTTCATTTTAGTCACTCATGTTTAGACACATTTGCCACTTAGTCCAAAATGGTTTTCTTTTTTTTTTTCGCATTTGTGTCCCTAACGTTTGCATTTTTTTGTCATTTTCATCTATTTGCTAACCACGTCTATTTTTTAGCTACCAAGGGTTTCGTTAAACCTTTTACAAATTCATTTTTTTATTTTTATAAAATGCACGTGTCACGACCTAAAACCGTAAAGAAGAAAGGTTATGGAGCAAACTCAAACCAACGTCAATGGGGTGAACAAACATGAGCAAAGCAGTTAACCAAAACTCAAACACATCAAGTTATGATGAACAATCCTATATAAACCATACTAACATTGTATAAAAAGAAGAAAAAGATGGCCAATAAGAAACTGCCATGTGGCAGGAAAAATACTATTCCTAGTCTTAGGGTGAAATGGTACACCTTTTCACCCACCTAGTTATATATTGTCATGTCATTTTCCTCTCTAACTCCCATCTTGCCCAAAAAATATAAGGGGCAGTCACCACTCATGAGATGGGGTAAACTATATTTTTCCTTTTTTTATAAACTATTAATTAATAAATGAAACATAATTTTAACAAAATAAAAGTACATTACATTAAATAAAACTAAAATTACATTAACTAAAAACATTACATAAAATGAAACCTACTAAAAAAATAAAACCATAAAAAATTAGAAACTACACGGCCAATTATATTTTTTTTGCGATTTCGCGATTTCAGGCTAGTGTGATTTCCAACATCTTCGGTGGAACATCGTCGTGTAGCCTGTTAAACGTCTCCAGATCCTTGTCAAACCTAATCGATCTCAACGTCTCTCGATGTTCATCTGCCAACTCCATAAATTTTTCCTCTCGTTTCTTTTTAATGTCCACCAACTCTTGTTTCATAAATTTGTATTCTTGGAGCTTGTCGGACATACCAATTGACCTTTCGCTCGACGTTGCGGGTCTTTATCTTTTTTCACTTTCTTTTTTTGCCTTCTTAGAGAAGGGTCTACGTTTATGTCGGGTATATCATTAGTGAATTTGGTATTCGGTGTACCAGCTTGGTAGTAATCCGAATCCGATGACTTTCTTTTTTGCCCCAAACTACCACTCTCCTCACCCAACACCGGTACCGGGGACCATTTTTCATGCTTTCCACGCCTCAATACGATGAAAGCCACCCGAATGATTTTTATAATCTTTTAGCGCTTATTTCATAAAAATAGCATCGTCACTCCCGCTAGGACGTAAATGATCCTATAATAAAAATATAAATTATATTAAGGTAAAACATAATAATATATAAAGGTAAAAAATAAAAATATAAATTATACCGCTTGAATAAGTTCAACTTCCATTGCATAGCTTTCCATTTTGGACGGACTTGATGATCTGTCCTTGAACTTCCTCCAACGGTTGCATTGTAATGTGCGTGAACTTTTTTTTTCCAAAAACCTTCTGATTTTTGGGCACTTCCTTTTTTCTGGTTTATACTACAATGCACGTACGCCATCGCTAACGCCTCTTCTTGTTTCTTCGTCCATCTTTGTGGATCCGCCTTACCTCCTTTCCTTTCGGTTCATCTTTGCCTTTTTCTTCGACTTCAACTTATTCCTCTACTTCGGCTTCTTCATTTGGTCTTCATCTAACGTCTCGGCTACAAATTATTGATCTTCGTCATCATCGTGGAAGCATGTGTTCAATATTATCTTTTGGAGATTGAGTCGGTGGACTCCGATAAGCAAATGGGTCAAAAGCGTTTTGGGCTTCCATAGGATACTAGTACACACCCGGTGCAACCATCGTGAGACCTTGTGGTACTGAAAAAATTGTGGTGGATAGTTGGGTTGTGGTTAGGTGTGTAAAAACCTGGTTGTTGAAAAAATTGTGGTGGATAGTTGGGTTGGTACACACTCGATCCGCGTCGTCTACTTTACGAGCCGCGCCCCCTCGCCTTCAAACTGGAACCCGAAACTTTTTTCTTGCCATCGCCCTTGTTTTGTCTATCCATGGTATGCTTGAAGAGTTTATGAATTGGGTGAAAAAATGGAATGTAAAATGGGAATATTTATAAAGGTATTTAATTGTTTTTTTAACTTAAACGGCATTATAGCCGTTATTCTCATGTCTAACGGTTCTTTATAATTTCCAACGGCTAATTTCTTGTTGAGCGGTGACTCCTCGATTTCTAGCTTTGCCACGCGTTATGTTTCTTCAAGTTTATCATCGGTTAGCTTTTGGGTAAGAATAATCTCTCGAATCTTGCTCATTTAAGTTTCAACATCTTTGTTAACATTCTTGAGAATTTTCATCGATTAGTATTTGGATATAAGAATTGCGGTTTTAATTTCTTATAATGCAAATCAATCTTTTGAATTGTTACATAGATTTTGACCTTGAACATGAAAGTGCATTGATTTTATGCATGATCTATCATATTGTAACTGAAAATTTGGGTTTGAAAATTGCTTCAATTTTAAAGTTTGATTTAGATCTAAAAAGCAAACCATAACAATTTTATTAATTCTTTTACAATTTATTTATTGCAACAATGGTTTTAACTTAAATTTATGAATTTGATTATTGATTTCTTTATTTAAAATATGATTCTAACCATTTGAAAAACAAAAAATCAACTTTTATGTCTGCACCCAGAGTGATCAAAATTTCATGAAATTCTTCTTTAATTAATATTAATCTGAAAACAAGCAACAAAAAGCTTAAAAGACTAACTCAGACTCACTAATTGTTATTGAAATTCTAATCTTTGTTTTTCAAAACCTAAAATCATGATTCAAAATCATATTATTAACCCATCAATCCACACCAAACCAAACTACACCTCATCTCACCAAGCCACACCACACCAATCCACACTACCAAACCAAATCAAACCACACCACCACACCACAAAAGTTAACCATCGCATTTTAATTAAAATATATGATTTCTTCTCCGCATTTACTTTTATTAAACCAGTAAGAAGAGACCATTTCTAAATACAAACAAAAAGAAGACAAAATACCCATCAAAAAATTGGAAAATCTGGATTTTTTCGATCCGCTCCCTTGCTAGGATAATCCCAAAGTAAAAAATTCCATGCAAACTGATGGGAAATATGCATGTGAAAGATTAGTCAAAAACACTACCACCAGTCGGTCATTCAACCTTTTAACTCCAAATATGAATTTTAAACTGTCAAAACACACACCACATCCCTTGACATGTGAAACAAAGAAAAATAACATGTTTATAAAAAAAAAATGAAAACAATGAAATCAGAAGAAAACACAAGAAAATTACCAAATAACAAACTTGACCCCTACAAATCATTCAAAGTACAGAAATTGTTAGATAGATTGTTAGTTTATTTATTTTCATCTTTGTATTCCTTTAATTCTTTTGGTACTTATGTGTAAATTGTATGTCTTATATAATGTAAAGTCTGAATCAATGAATACTCATTCAAAGCAAAACCCTTTCATGGTATCAGCCATTAATCACTGAAGTAGTTGAAGTTCTCCCTTCCTCCCTTCATTTTCTCTCTCCTCTCCATCTTCTCATGGCTTCCCCTTCTTCCTTAGCCGAAACCCTGCCCATGACCAACATCGCTCCCCTATTATCTCTAAAACTGTCATCCACCAACTTCCTCTACTGGCGCACTCAGATGCGTCCTCTCCTGTCTCTCCAGCATCTTCTCCACCATGTAGATGGCATTGAATCGGCTCCTCCGCAAACAATTACTGTCTCGGAAAAAAACTATTGATAACCCTGACTACCAGACATGGTTACGCGATGAACAAAAAGCTATTGTGCTACTCAATGCTTCTCTCACTGAAGAAGCTTTGTCTGTGACCGTTGGTCTTCCCACGGCTTGTGCATGCTTTTCATGCTCAATGGGGCTTGAACTCTACCATCCCGGATTGGACTTGTGACACTGGTGCATCTGAACACATGGTTCCTAACCCTAATAATGTTCAGAACTCTTCTTCTCCCAAGGTAACAAACGTGTCTATTTTGGCAATGGTCACTCCTTGCCGGTGTCACATATTGGTAACACGGAAATCCTTGGCTCTCTTAATTTAAATAAGGTGTTAGTTGTGCCTAATCTCACAAAAAATCTTCTATCAGTAAGCAAACTAACTAAAGATAATTTTGTTGATGTTCTATTCTCATATCCTCACTTTTACATTCAGGATCGGGGAACCAAACAAGTCCTAGCTCAAGGGAGTCTTGAAGACGGTCTCTACGTTCTTCACAATAATCATGAAGCCCTAATTTCTCATCTTCGTGTCCTAAAGCGTCTTTTGAGTTATGGCATTCACGTCTAGGCCATACAAATTTTGATATTATTACTATGTTAAAGAATAATGGACACTTGTCGTTTACTTCTGTGTTACCTAAACCGGGGCTTTGCTCCCCTTGTGAGTTAGCCATATCCAAACGGATACCCTTTTCTAATAATAATAAACGAGCTTCTTCACCCCTTGAGTTAATCCATTGTGATTTATGGGGACCATCATTGGTTAAATCAAATGATAATTTTTCCTATTATGTTGCCTTTATAGACGATTTTTCTCGGTTCACATGGTTCTATCCTTTACGAGCTAAATCAGAATTTGTTGATGCTTTGTCTGTGTTCATGCAATTTGTTCAAACACAATTTGCCACAAAAATCAAAACGTTTCAAAGTGATGGCGGAACCGAGTTTACTAACCATAAGGTTCGGGACTTGTTTGAATCCAATGGCACCTTTCATCGAATGTCTTGTCCATATACCCCTCAACAAAATGGACGGATTGAACGTAAACATCGACATATTGTCGAAACTGGATTGGCGATGTTATTTCATGCTAAAATTTCGGCATCCTCTTGGGTTGACGCATTCTCTTCTGCAGTATATATTATCAACCGCCTTCCTACACCCATTCTTAATGGTAAATCTCCATTTGAACTTCTATATACCAAAACCCCTAATTATGCTTTGTTTCGTGCTTTTGGTTGTCGGGTATATCCTTTCCTACGCGATTATGCCCCAAACAAACTTGCATCGAGAAGCTTACCGTGCATCTTATTGGCTATTGATTCAAGTATAAAGGGTATAAATGTTTAGACTGTCACACCCCGACCGGCAGCGGAATAAAAGTCAGGGCATAATTGGGTTATCACCAAAGCTCATGATATTTACTAAGATGTTTCATATTTATTAAATTCAAATTACAAACTTAAATATCCAAGACAAAATTCATACAATTACAAAGAAAATGAAACTACATATTTATTCCAAAGCATAATCTTGTTTATTCTTCTAGGCCTTCCTAAGTGTTTCCTGTCTCAGCTGGATCATCTGTATCATGTGTAAAACGGGGGAGATTTTGGGTCAACAAAAGTTGGCGAGTGAACCTTGATAAAACATTTTAACTAATTTCTTGTTTTATTTAATAAAGAAAATTCGTGCATTAATCACATGTGAGCAAACATATATGTAAACAATCACAAACCACTTTGGATGAGTATATGACATGAAATGATGATGTATTTGAGATCAAGGCTCAATCAAACGGAGCCGATCTAATGAGGCTCCTGATGCTCAACCCGTATCCCACGGGGAACTGATGGGCCTAATGAAATGTGTGCACTGAAATGATGAAATTCAATCTACATATAATTCACACAATAATTGATACACATTTGATCACGGATATGATGTATGCACAAGTGTTTAAATAAAATAAAAGAATGGTACGACACACGATACACCCCAAAATATGATTAAAACAGGGAATTGGTAGAGATTCACTCACAGTGGGAGCATTCTTTGATGATGATGAATGCGTACGAGTTTATGATTCAACCGACGAGGGAAAAACTAACCTAAATAATAGCGAAAAGATTCGATAAATAAATAAATTTTATTTGAGATTAATGTTTTTAATTAGTGCTTTTAGTGAGATTTTTAGATTTATTTTTGCGAGTTTAATGAAATTTTCTAACTTTAAAAACCTTATTTTTAAGTATTTTTAAAAAGTTTTTAAATTAAATAAATAAATAAAAAGGAAATAAAAAGGCTTGACTTTTGTCAGGTTTGACCGGGTCTGACCGGTCAGACTGTGTTTATTCTATGCGGCAAGTGAGGTTCGAACTCGGGACCTCTCGTATACGTGCACGCAGCTCTACCAACTGAGCTACCTGTCTAACCCGAAATATTCTTGGTTTTAATTATATTTATATACTAACTGACTATAACCTTATTTAGTTTTTATTAAAAATGTTTAATTATGGCCGAACCGGTTGCAGAGACCCGGAGTCGAACTCGGGACCTTCGGTTCGAGTGCGCACAGCCCAACCAGTTGGGCTGTGTGTCTAATCTGCTTAACTACTGGATTATATTCCTCTTATGTATATACTGTGAATTGATCTGATTAGGTTTAAAAAAAATGTTGGTTTTATTTCTGAAAGTCGGTAACATGTGCGATTCGAACCCGGGACGTGTGTTTTATATTTGCACACAGTCCACCGCTGGACTGTATGTCTAACCCGGTTAAATACACGATTTTAATTACATTAATATACAACTTAAACTTCGTCTTCTTCATTAAGAAGAACATAGAACAGTGAAAACAACCTTTTTGCTTAATCGACCAACAAACTTATACTCGATTGAAATGGAATAGGAAAATAAAGATTAAGGAATAAGATGTACCAAAACAGAGAGTTTTCTTCAGATTTCCGGCAAGTGTCGTCGGCTCTGATTTGCGATTTCCGGCTGAATGAACTGATTTAACAGTTTCGATTATTGTGTTGAGCAATTAGATTACTAATCAAGAGATAGCAGAAAAGGTTTAGATGATTATACCGATTAAGAGTAAGGCTTAGGTTCTCCGGTGATATTCCGGCGAGTGCGAGAATCTCCGGCGACGTGCTCTGAAAGGACTAAAGCTTCAGGAAGTGAGTGTGGTTCTGAGCGAAAGGTTTACAAGAAGTTTGAGGGGGTATTTATAAGGAGGAACAGACTGAATTGGGTTCGAATTTGAGTCATGATTCGCGGTCAATGATTTCCGACGGTTTTGACTGAAATTGATTGTTAGGCATCGGTTATAACTGATGTCGAAATCAGTTTACGCGTTTCAGTCAAAGGAAAATAGCCACAATTGCGGAAATCTCGGTTTTTCCGGCGACTGCGAGTTCTGGGCGCGCTGATTACCGGTTTTGACTTTCGGATTTTACTTTAAGTGTTATTTGTTTCTGTATTTAACACAAGTGAAGTGTGTGGCGGAGTGGTGTGGTGTGTGTTTGTGCTTGCGGGAGACCCGGGTTCGAGACCCGGCGACTCTATTTTATTTTTTTATTTACTTATTATTATTATTATTTATTAATTATGGTTTTTAAATTCTAAAATGTTTATTAATTATGTATTATTTACAATAATCTGAACAATAAATACGCAACGAATCTTATAACTGAATACTTGATTATTAAACGAGCGGTTTTGAAAACCCGTTTTTCGACGAATGTTACATAGACCCTTGCAGCTCTCTTACTTATATAACCCATCATGCACGTTTTGATGAAACCTACTTTCCCTATGATGCGACTTCCACTGCCAAACCGTTAAATGAACTTGAATTAACAACCTTTCTTGATGCATCCTTCACAACACCATCTCTCACCCCAAATGTCCAACCTAAACCTACTGTTCAACAAATTCCTCCCACAACATCATGCACCAAATCCTCAACACCTATTTTTTTCCTACTACTACATCTACTACACCAACAATTCACCATCAATTAAATATTCCACCTCAACCGACTCCTATCACCTCCACATCTACCTCCGAAACAACCACACCCACTAACTCTCCTCCACCGTCCCCACCACCTTCTCGATCACCGTCACCAACGCCACCTTCTCCGCCTCCACCTCCTCCTCTACCGTCGCACCCCATGACCACCAGGCCTAAAGCGGGCATTTTCAAACCCCGTCACCGTGTCCACTTGGCACACACTCAAGAACTTCCTCCTCATCATGCGCTCTTTTCTACTTCCGATCCCAAAACTTATCGTTCTGCATTAAAAGACATTAAATGGGTGCGTGCCATGCAATTAGAACTTGATGCGCTTCATCGGAACAACACATGGACATTAGTTCCTCGACCTAACAAGCAAATACAGTAGGTTCCAAATGGATCTTTCGAACCAAATATCATTCGGATGTGTCTATGGAGCGACACAAGGCAAGACTTATGGCTCAAGGGTTCAGTCAAATTCCGGGACTTGACTACTCTCTCACGTTTAGTCCCGTTGTTAAAGCCGCAACTGTTCAAACAGTTCTCTCGTTGGCAGTCATAAACAAATGGAACCTACATCAACTAGACGTCAACAATGCTTTCTTACATGGACATCTCATGGAAAATGTCTTTATGGAACAACCTCCGGAATTCATTGATTCTCGACTTCCTGGTCATGTGTGTAAATTAAATAAAGCTATCTACGGTCTGAAACAAGCCTCGCGGGCTTGGTTTCAACGTTAAGTCTTTTCCTAACCAACAATGTTTTCCGTGCAGTCGTGCTAATCCTTCCTTGTTCATCCTCAAACGCAATTCTTGTGTCATGTACCTTCTTGTGTATGTTGATGATCTCATACTAACGGGCAATGATCCTAACGTTCTCAAATCCTTCATCTCGTGTCTTCACAATGAATTTGCTATCAAAGATCTGGGAGAACTCAACTACTTCCTTGGATTGGAAGTTACCTACACATCTAATGGACTATTCTTAAATCATTCAAAATATGCTTTAGATATTCTAAGTCGTGCAAAAATGTTGGATGCAAAACCTGCTCCAACGTCTTTAGGCACGGATGTCTCTTTGTCTCTGCAGGTGAATCTTTTTCAGATTTTCACTTTCTACCGGTCCATTGTAGGCGCACTTCAGTACCTCACGATCACAAGACCTGACATTTTGTATGCCGTCAATCAAGTCGGCCAATTCTTACATGCTCCAACTATTGATCATTTCCAAGCTGTAAAACGCATTCTTCGTTATCTGAAGGGCACTCTTGCGTATGGGCTTCACTACAGTCAACCCGAGCATACGTCTCTGCTGGGCTACTCTGATGCGGACTGGGCTAGGTGCTTAGAAACTCGGCGTTCCACCTATGGCTATTCTATTTTTTTGGGAGGAAATCTTATATCTTGGAGTGCTAAAAAGCAACCCACTGTTGCTCGGTCAAGTTGTGAGTATGAATATAGAGCTATGGCTAACACTGCTGCTGTAATTGTTTGGCTCACCCATCTGCTTCAAGATTTACTTGCGCTCCCTTCGGTTAGACCTACTATATTATGTGACAATCAAAGTGCTTTATTTCTTACTTCAGAATCAGATCTCACATAAGCGTGCCAAGCATATTGATCTTGACTATCATTTTTTGTGTGAATTGGTTTCCTCTGGTAAATTGATAACTAAATTTGTTCCTACCAAGCTTCAAGTGGCAGACATCTTTACCAAATGTGTCTTCCGGCTTCTCAGTTTGCCGTCTTCAGAAAAATGCTTCGCCTTGGTCCACCACCATTTCGCTTAAGGGGGATGTTAGATAGATTGTTAGTTTATTTATTTTCCTCTTAGTTTCCTTTAATTCTTTTGGTACTTATGTGAAATTGTATGTTATATGTTGTAAAGCCTGTATCAATGAATACTCATTCAAAGCAAAACCCTTTCAGAAATTATCAGGTGTGTTTGTTTGACATCAATACAAGCTATTCATCATTTCTTTGCAATCACGTGGAAAAGCCATGGATTTCATAAGTCAGCCACCAAAATCTATATACAGTACAACCTCTATAAATTGATACTCGATAAATTATTAACCTTGATAAAATTAATAATTTATCCGGCCCCAACTTGAGATCAGTATAAAATTGGACCCCCAATCGATATAATAATAATTTTTAAATCCCAGTGTATATATAGTGATCCCAACGAAACTATAAATTAATAATTACTAAAAATTCCAAATTCTAAGATTGTCTAGTAAAAATGAATGCTTTTAGTTTTTTATTGAACTTCAAATCTATTTTGAGTTCATCTTTAAATCTCTTCATTGCACATAAGAGTTGGGGCATTGTCTTCTCGTATCACAACAAAAAATTGTGAAGAGTTGTTGCCGCTTGCAATGCACATAAGAAATGTGCATCGAACTTGTTTTTGTAATTTATTTTTTGGTACCATGAATTAATTTTTATTAAAAAACAATGTATTTGACAAATTCAATTAATTTGTGAATGTTTATTGGACTAGAAATTTAAAGGTCATATGTACAAACCATGCTAAATTTATAAATTATTAATTTATAGATATAATAATATTCGATAAATTAATAAAATATTTCGATCCCAAGATTATTAATTTATAGAGGTTTTACCGTATTGAAGGCAAAATAATAATGGCATTAAACAGAAACATATTGTCTTGAAAACAAATTAAAAACTTAAGAAGACTAACTTAAATTTCACTAATCATTATATCAAAATTTTAATTTTTGTTGTTAAAACTAATGTCATGAACTTCAAATTCAAACCCTCCTGAAATAAAATCACCACACCACATCAAACCACAGCCAAACCAAACCACACCAAACCCACACCACAGCCACACCACAACTACAACACCAAACCAAAACACACCATACCACAGCAAAGCTACAGTACCAAGCCACACCAAATCTACAACACCATACCACACTACAAAAGTGAACCATCACATTTTAATTGAATTAATTGATTTCTACCCCGACATTAACGTTTATATTAAACTACAGAGAAGAAACCATTCCCAAAGAAGACAAAAAATACCCTTTGAAAATAGGAAAATCTGGATTTTCAGTCCACTTGTTTAGATAAATCCAAAAATGAAAATTCCATGCAAACCGATGGGAAATATGCATGTCAAAGAATATAGTCAAGCACCACCGCAAGTCATTCAACCTACAAAATCCAAATGTGAACTTTAGCATGTCAAAACACACCACAACCTTTGACAAATGAAATTATATAAAATATAAAACGCAAAAATTCAAACCGGAAGAAAACTTTGACCTTACAAGTCATACAAAGTACACATATTATCAGGTGTGTGCATGTTTGACACCAACACAGGAAATTCATTAACATATTCTTTGCAGTTAAGTGGAAGTGGAAAAGACATGGATGTCAAAATCTTATCTATATAAGAAGAAAGCAAAATAACAATGGCATTATACATAAACATATATTCTTGAAAAATACATACTTCAATTGAATTTGTGTGCAATGGAAATGGAGGTACATGCGGTCTCGGCTGTATTGATCTCGAAATGAGAGATTTGCTGAATGAAGAATCGATAACCAATAGTGTTGATGCATATGTCTGTTGCCTACGTCATCGTATAAAGTCGAGTCTGTGTTTCGGAGAGAAACATTAAGTTTATGTGTGATATGAGACAAGTTCGCCCGAACTTGTAGAGCACATGAACAAGTTCGCCCAAACTTGGTCATGGCCTATTTCAAGCGAACTTGTCATAGTATATATATAGGTGTCTTGTGTTTTCATTTGTAAGATTCAGAGATTTTGTATCTTGGATGGCGAAGCTCTATCCAAGTGTTTCAGGATTTGTAACGTCTTCTAATCAATGAAACAGTGATTAATCAGTAAAGAACTTGTCTACGATGTCTGCAAACAGATTCCGCACGTATACCTTTAGGTTTGCCAAATTAGGACCAGAACGATCCTACAACGGACCTACAATTGGTATCAGAGCAGGATTGCCTAATTTGAAGATATTGGACATAGAAATTCACATCTTCTACTCATTTCTTTCATTTTTAATCTTTCTTGGATATTTCAGGAAAAAAGGACTGATTTTCAAGTATAATACTTAAATCCATAATAGTAAAACCCTTGAAAAGATCAGAGCTTAAAAAAACGAATTCATGTCGAAAATTGAAAAATTCCATGTTTGAAAACACATGTTCGACTCGAACTTATCATCAAGTTCGCTCGAACTTGACTGAAAAATTCACTTTTTGAGTGATTTTTTATATTGATTTTTCAAAGATTTTCACTCAAGTCCGCTCGAACTTAGCTGTTTTTCATCAAATTTAATCAAGTTCGCCCGAACTTGATCAAAATTGTTGAAATTCTTTACAAGTTCGTCCGAACTTGCTGTTTCTCTTGAATTTTCACATAAGTTCATTCGAACTTTTCTAGGGTGATATTTTCATAAATCTCAGTACAAGTTCGCCCGAACTTGTTAAGTAGCTGATTTTCACAAGCTGTGACAAGTTCGCCCGAACTTGTCCAAGGTTTTTAATAAAAAAGGCATGAAAATTCAAAATAACGTCTCGGACATTATATATCGTTAGATTCGTATCGATGAGACGAGTTTAAAGCTTTAATCTGGTAAAAACAGTTTTCGGAAATATTTTTAAACGTTTTTTAGCGACCCAATACGTTAAATTGTCGATTAAAAAGTCAAATTTGGCATAAAACATTTGAAAACTGAAATTTTCGTCAGAAATGAGAGATATTAATTTTGAAAAAATGAATGATTGGGAAGAATTATCTTCTGATTTGAATCATCATGAACGTTTGATCATTTGGTTAAAAGATTTGAAATGTTTAAATGTAAAAAGGTTTTGAATCGGTGTTTGAGCTAATAAAACGTTTTAATGTCATGCATATGTATTTAGACTGTTCTGATGGATGTTATATCAGTCTTGAAGATAAGTTTTCGAAATTAGAAAATGCATTACCATCAGAATGGGATGATTTCGTGAAAGAGTCAAGAAAGAAATGTCGATTTACCATTAGTCATCTTTATGGATTTATTAGCGACATTTGGGATCATGTTCCTGTAATTGAGAATATGAAAGCTTTAAGACTAAAGAAGGATAATAATTTTGAAGTTGATCAATTTTCTGCAGGTACATTCAAGATAGATTCAACTCCAAAGAATGAGGAATCAAGTGTATCAACAAATGAAGCTTCAAGTTCTGAATCTGTGTGCTCAAATTTTGAAGAATCCAGATCTGATAATGTCAAACTTTTGAAAGATATGGAAATCTTGACATTAGAAAATAAAAAGTTAAAAGAAAATGAAAAGTTTTTTGAAAATAAAATAAAAATTTTTAGAAAATGAAAAATTTGTTTTAAATAAAAATGATCTTGAAAAACAAAATATAATAAACTCGCATCTTGAAAAAAATAAGGAAACTTGAACAAGATGCTGTGATTGCTAAAAATAAAATTGATGATTTAGAAAATAAATTGAAAGGTTTTGTGACCTCGTCATTGATGTTAGATCATATTTGTCCAAAACCTATCAAGAAGAATAAAAAGGAAATTCCAATAAGTGACAATGTCGCAAATTATGACAATGTCATGATTAAGGATTGTCATGATGATACCGATGATGAAAGAGCAAAAATGATAAAAATCAAATATTTTTAAAACAGAAAGAAAATTCTCAAGAAACTATTCTACATCTACTGAAAAAGGTGATTGCTCAACGCAAAAACCTTCTAAGCAGAATGGAGAACGAAAAGAAAAGGAAAAACAAAGTGCTAAAAAGTTCTAAAATTTTTCAAAAGAAAAATAAAAGCTCATCAGTACGATCATTCAATCATTATAAAAATTCAAAACAATTTGAAAATCAAAACTTACAAAAATTCGAAAATGAGTGGTGCAGGTCGGACCGCAGTGGTTCAACGTCAAATCAGAGTTACAAAAGAAGCAAGAAAGTTGGATATCACACTTCAAGTCAGTGTTATGATTTGAGTGTATGGTATGATAAAAAGGATCGATATGATAACAGGTTATGTCACAACTGTGGAGTAAATGGACACATTGCTAAAAAATGTCTACAATCGGTACGATCATTCAATCATTATAAATATTCAAAACAATTTGAAAATCAAAACTTACAAAAATTTGAAAATAAGTGGTGCAGGTTGGACCGCAATGCTGCAACGTCAAATCAGAGTTATAAAAGAAGCAGGAAAGTTGGATATACACTTCAAGTTAGTGTTATGATTTGAGTGTATGGTATGATAAAAATGATCGATATGATAACAGGTTGTGTCACAACTGTGGAGTAAATGGACACATTGCTAAAAACATGTCTACAGTCGGTATGATCATTCAATCATTATAAAAATTAAAACAATTTGAAAATCAAAAGTTACAAAATTTGAAAATAAGTGGTGCAGGTCGGACCGCAGTGCTTCAACGTCAAATCAGAGTTATAAAAGAAACAGGAAAGTTGGATGTCACACTTCAAGTCAATGTTATGATTTGAGTGTATGGTATGATAAAAAAGATCGATATGATAGCAGGTTGTGTCACAACTGTGGAGTAAATGGACACATTGCTAAAAAATGTCTACAATCGATACGATCATTCAATCATTATAAAACTTCAAAACAATTTGAAAATCAAAAGTTACAAAATTTTGAAAATAAGTGGTGAAGGTCGGACCGCAGTGCTTCAACGTCAAATCAGAGTTATAAAAGAAGCAGGAAAGTTGGATATCACACTTCAAGTCAGTGTTATGATTTCAGTGTATGGTATAATAAAAAGGATCGATATGATAACAGGTTGTGTCACAACTGTGGAGTAAATGGACACATTGCTAAAAAATGTCCACAATCGGTACGATCATTCAATCATTATAAAAATTCAAAACAATTTGAAAATCAAAACTTACAAAAATTTGAAAATAAGTGATGCAGGTCGGACCGCAGTGCTTCAACGTCAAATCAGAGTTATAAAAGAAGCAGGAAAGTTGGATATCACACTTCAAGTTAGTGTTATGATTTGAGTGTATGGTATGATAAAAAGGATCGATATGATAACAGGTTGTGTCACAACTGTGGAGTAAATGGACACATTGCTAAAAACATGTCTACAGTCTGTATGATCATTCAATCATTATAAAAATTCAAAATAATTTGAAAATAAAACTTACAAAAATTTGAAAATAAGTGGTGCAGGTCGGACCGCAGTGCTTCAACGTCAAATCAGAGTTATAAAAGAAGCAGGAAAGTTGGATGTCACACTTCAAGTCACTGTTATGATTTGAGTGTATGGTATGATAAAAAGGATCGATGTGATAGCAGGTTGTGTCACAACTGTGGAGTAAATGGACACATTGCTAAAAAATGTCTACAATCGGTACGATCATTCAATCATTATAAAAATTCAAAACAATTTGAAAATCAAAAGTTACAAAATTTTGAAAATAAGTGGTGAAGGTCGGACCGCATTGCTTCAACGTCAAATCAGAGTTATAAAAGAAGCAGGAAAGTTGGATATCACACTTCAAGTCAGTGTTATGATTTGAGTGTATGGTATGATAAAAAGGATTGATATGATAACAGGTTGTGTCACAACTGTGGAGTAAATGGACACATTGATAAAAAATGTCCACAATCGGTACGATCATTCAATCCTTATAAAAATTCAAAGCAATTTGAAAATCAAAACTTACAAAAATTTGAAAATAAGTGATGCAGGTCGGACCGCAGTGCTTCAACGTCAAATCAGAGTTATAAAAGAAGCAGGAAAGTTAGATATCACACTTCAAGTCTGTGTTTTGATTTGAGTGTATGGTATGATAAAAAGGATCGATAAGATAACAGGTTGTGTCACAACTGTGGAGTAAATGACACATTGCTAAAAAATGTCCACAATCGGTACGATCATTTAATCATTATAAAAATTCAAAACAATTTAAAAATCAAAACTTACAAAAACTTGAAAATAAGTGTGCAGGTCGGACCGCAGTGCTTCAACGTCAAATCAGAGTTATAAAAGAAGCAGGAAAGTTGGATATCACACTACAAGTCAGTGTTATGATTTGAGTGTATGGTATGATAAAAAGGATCGATATGATAACAGGTTGTGTCACAACTGTGGAGTAAATGGACACATTGCTAAAAACATGTCTACAAATTAGTCCTGAACCTGTTCATATTAATAAAAAAATTCTGAAGATTTGAAAAATACCAACTCAGGTTTGGAAACAATGTACAGAAACAACAAACAAGGTGAAACCAGTTATTACTAAGTTTTCAAAATTTGAAACTGGTGAATCCTCGAGTAGTAATAAACAAAAAGTTTCTATATTGTATTTCAAGAAAGCTTTAATGAAAAATCAAACATGGTTGGTGAAAGAAAAAGAAGTTACACAAATCAGTGAAACTTGAAAGTTTAGAGGACTTTCCAAAACTTGAGAAAGTCCAAAATAAACCTGATTGTGAAACGAACGTTATAATTAAGGTTGAAAAAATAACGCCTAAGGCTAAAAATGTTTGTGTGTCACTATTCAACTAATTGTTTGAATTTTTATGCAGGAGCTTCCGTGGAAAAAGCAAATTACTGAGAATGGAGTTCTGCGGCACATAATGAAGACGGGCCGGGTTATCAAGTTCTATGTAAAGGCCTTATTACATTTCTAATAATGTTTATTTTAAAAATTTTGAAAATTTTTGGAGAAAATTTTTCGAAAATACATTTTAATAACGTTTCCTTGAAAGTTTACAAATTTTTTAAAGAAAAATTTGAAAAATTTTACAGAACCCTTACTGTTGAAAATTTCAAAAGTGTCATAGTTTTTGTCATCATGAGGGGGAGCGTGCTTAAAACGAAAAAATGTGAAGCAATAATAGATGGAGAATTGAAGTGATTCTCATCGGTTGATCAATGTTTTTCTATAAATCAAAAAATTTCAAAAATATGTTTTTGAATTTTAGGGGGAGAAAATTTTTTCAAAAAATCCAAAAACATATAAAATACAAAAAGTACAAAAACATTGAAAAAGGCAAAAAAAGTTTTGTGGATAAAAGGAAATGATAGTACATCAGTGGACTATCACAGTATGTTAAGGATTTGTAAAGTTTAAAATAGTGATAAACAAGTCTTACTGTGGATGTGTCGATAGGCTTTACATGTTCAGTAAATTGTTTCCGAGATATAAACTAAATTTTACAACTGGTTAAACTTGTGGATTAACATCTCTCGGATATATGGACTTAGTACTCCAAAATTTCGTTTGAGAAATGGCCTGATTCTGAGATACGAGGTCTTTATAGAAGGTTGATATCTGTGGTATTATACAAGTTCTTCTGATTTTGCGGAAGCAATAGCCTAGAACTTCTATAATGCTTTTGCAAGAATCCCCTATAACTGCATTCAATTGAAAATATCGAAAGATACTACAATTGCGTTCAAAAGATTCCATTTTGGAACACTACTTTAAGTCGAGTCTTCATCTCTTTGTCGGTACGGTGGTACTAACCTGAGCTCTCAAGGTCTCGCACTACCCAGATACAGATATCAATTACGCTATATTCACCTGTAAGATGAAATCTAGGGAATCTTAATGCGGGAGTATATTCTGAGATGGGAACCATAGTTAAGTCAAGTTTCTTAATTCTACATAACATATCTTGGAAAAATTGAGAAATGTGTTAAAGTTTAAAAGGACAATATATCGACAATCTAGGTAAATTTGTTTAAACTGAGTGTCATGAAGAGGTCAATGGTACTTGTGATATGTCTCAAATAACTGATATGATTCTTTAACACAAACTCAACAAAAATATGTTTGTAAATATGTTTCTACATACTTAGTGTTTGATATTCATTTCATAAAAACAAAAAGATTATATTATCTTTTTGTTTCGACCACTGATGATGAAAAGCTGATTTTCAAAGTCTAAAGTTGCTAAACAAAATCTAAAAATTGAAATTGATCTGAAAAGTTTAAAAGTTCATTAAGTTGAAACTTACATTTGAATAAATATGCCAGTTTAGTGTCAAAACTTTTAATCAAGATCATTAAATTGAACTTGATACATGAATCAGATATTCAAGATCATTAATTTGGACTTGATTAATTGAGAGAGTTTAAAAACTGATAAGAAGATTAAAATCTGAAATGTTTGTGTTTTGAAATTTTATTTGAATGTTTGAGAAACTTTGAAACAGGAAGTTGATTTTAAGGGGGAGCTGGATAAAATACGTTGATTGAAGATACCAGAAAGCTCAAAGCAAGGGGGAGCATGGTGATTAAAGTTTTATCAAGACAAGCTCGAGAAGAAAAGAGAAAAGGATTGTAGATGCTATGAAGATCAAGGAAGTTAAAGTTATTCAAGAAATAAAGACCAAGAGAACATTAAAGACTCAGGAACTTAATTGAAGACTGATGACTATGGCAACATCCAAGGGGGAGTCTGTGATGCATATGTCTGTTGCCTACGTCATCGTATAAAATCGAATCTGTGTTTCAGAGCGAAACATTAAGTTTATGTCTGATATGAGACAAGTTCGCCTGAACTTGTAGAGCACATGGACAAGTTAGTTCGCCCGAACTTGTCCTGTGAACCAGTTCGCCCGAACTTGGTCATGGCCTATTTCAAGCGAACTTGTCATAGTATATATAGGTGTCTTGTGTTTTCTGTAATATTAAGAGATTTTGGAACTTGGACGGCGAAGCTCTGTCCAAGTGTTTCCAGGATTTGTAACGTCGCCGTCCAAGTGTTTCCAGGATTTGTAACGTCTTCTAATCAATGAAACAGTGATTAATCAGTAAAGAACTTGTCTACAATGTCGCCTATGCAAACGGATTCCGCACGTTTACCTTAGGTTTGCCAAATTAGGACCAGAGCGATCCGTCAACGGACCTACAAACAGCAAAAAAATGACATGTTAACTGAAGCGGGTCCAAAAGTCTCTCGAAGAACTGCAAAACTTGTCAGACGACTTTGACAAGTCCAGAAGTTAGGGGACTATATTTGTGTCCTTCATGAATTTGACGATGAAATAGAGACATTTAGTTTCGGAGTTGCTCGACAAAGGAAAAGGTTCAGTTACTCAAAGAGACAACCTTGTCACAATCTAATACGAAAATTAAACAACCTCATTACCAAGATTTATCGTTTTCCTGAAAATCATAAGCCTGCTAATACCCCAAACAGTAGCACAACTTCATCTTCGGCTATATGGCCAATTCCAAGTCCCAAACGTGGGACTTTGACTCACTCATTCAGCACAATCTCTCATCTTCCTCCACAAAAAAGAAAACCAACAGTTAGCCTTTCTTACAACAACAATAATGTGTTGCCAAATGTTCATCACCATCAATGTTCTAATGAAGTTGTTGCTAAAGGTTATGATGACCTACGCATCGACTTAAAACCTTGTTTGTTATACTTGACTCTTTTCCCAAAAGATGACAACATTCTAGTTCGGAGGTTGCTCAAGCTATGGCTAGCCGAGGGGTTTGTTGAGAGAAACCCTTCTCCTGAGGATGTTGTACAAAAACATTTTGAAGATTTGGTAGTTTAGGGTATGATTTAGATAACCAAATTCAGATCTGACAACAACCCTAAACAATGTCGTTTAGTTCCTGCATTTCATGATTACCTGTTGCCAAAAGCCCAGGAGATTGGCCTGTTTTACATCCATCATAATTGGGAACATCTTAAGGATGTTGCAGGTCCTTTTGGTGTACGAAGGACGATTCAGCAAATGGGACCTACAACAGGGGCTCTTACCAACACAACTGTGTATGGGCAAATAAATTCAATCCCTCTCTTTTGAGGTCTTATGTGTCCTTTAACCGCCCACGTAAGGACATGCTAGCAATAGAAGTAGGCCTGCTTTTGGTAGAATCGTTAACAATGACTTTAGATTACGAAAGGTGCTTGATCTAGAGGGCGTTAACAAACCTACTCTACCCAATAAGCTTGACCACTTATATCTTCTCAAGTACCTGGGACTAAGACGAACATGCTTGGATCATCTCCCTGAATCAGTGGGCAAACTGTATCATCTAGAAACCCTAGACTTGAAGCACACCAATATAAACAGTCTACCAAACTCCATTTGGAAGCTCGAACGCCTTCGTCATCTCAATCTGAACAACATTCGTCTCACCATGCCACCGAGCAGTTCCTCAACCCTTGTAACCCTCTGGGATTGGTTCTAGATGACAAGATATCAACAAATGACCTTGAAGGTTTGCTAATGTTGCTAAATCTTAGAGAATTAGGTATGAAGTTCCAGTAAAGAACAGGAAGCCAAGGTGTCTTACTTGACTGGATCCAGAAGTTATCCGATCTTCAGTCTTTGAGGTTGTATTCTCTAAATGGATCAGGCCAAGCTTCGAAGCTAGTTTATAAAACGCTAGCGACCTTAACTAAACTTTCTCACCTTAACTGTATGGTAATCTAGAAAGGTTACCACTACGAAAGAATTCCCACCAACAGTTAAGGTTCTCCCATTGTCAATCTCTCAGCTAAACAAAGATCCAATGGAGACGTTAGGACAACTACCTTGTTTGATCGTGTTGAGGCTTTTGGCTGACTCATTTACAGGAAAAAGAATGGCTTGTCTTTGAGGAGGGTTTAAGCAACTTGAAGTCTTGAAGATGTGGAACCTAACAGGGTTGGAGGAATGGGATGTGGAGGAAGAAGCAATGGAGAGCCTCAAAGAATTGGATATCAGATGTTGCCATAAGTTAAAGAACATCCCTTGTAGACTACTCATAAAACCAAAGCGCTTGGAGATACTAAAAGTGACACACATGCCCGATGACTTCGTAGACTGGATCACAAAAAGAATATCCACAGATTCTACTCTCACAGTCAATTAACCATTGTTTCACTGTGCGTATATCTCCCAAGAGTTTTTTTGTTCATATCATTGTTTCTTGTTCTTTAACATACATAATCATGTGTATCATACTTACATTACTTAATTCTTTAATTCAAAAGAAATGTAAACAAGAACATAACCATTTATATTTCAATTTATTTTCATTCTTTTCACATTCACATCTTTACCAACACACACACACAGCAAATTCCCAAACAGTAGCACTTTAGACAAGTAAAAAGAGGCACATTTAATAGTCTGGATAAAAACAGATGCATTTCAATTATAAGATCATGTTATATCCATTTCAGAAATATACTTGAGATAGTAAACCCTAGGTATAAGGATCAATTTAGCAGCACAGATTATCCTTCAAATTTCTCAAATGGATTTGGATTAAAAGTGGAACACATCACGAATTACACAGCTATGAAAGTAAAGAATCTAGATAGAAATTTTCAAAACTAATAACACAGGGAACAGAGATAGAGAGAGTACTCACAGCGTTAAAGCGCAGAGAGAGATAGAGCTGAGTGTGTGTGGGTGTGTGTTTTAATCACTTAATATAATATAAAAAAAGTTAGAAAACACGGATATTAATCACTAAAAGATTTATCAATTTCCTATTTTCCTTAAAAGTTATATTTGTAGTATTCACATTCCTTCCTCTATCTCATTTTTATAATTACATAAAAATCATTACATTTTTTCTTTAAATTAAATAATATTTTTTTCTACATTATTATCATTATCCTTATTTTTACTCTTTTTCCTTCACACTCACATAACCATTTCAAAAAAATACTAAAAATTAAAGAGTGTGATAACGTTGTATTGTCCACTAAATTTACAGATAACATAAAATTTTTTTTATCAACTAAAACAATATAACCATTTTCAAAAAATATTTCAAAACTCTCTAAATAAAATAGAAAATGATTGTGAATGCTTATACTTATTTTCTTTCCAACTTTTAAAATAATTGTCAATAACTCTCATTTATTTTTTAATTTCAAAGATAAAAATTTTTTCAACACATATTCAAATATATTTTATAAAAACAACTTTTTATAAAAATTGTAAATCAACAAGGATTTTCGGCAAATGGAATCTTAGTGATTATGTTTTCCAAACTACTTAAAAATATGGTGATTTACAATCTTTAAATATATAAGTTAAACTTAAAAAGAATAATCAAATCAAGATTCATGTATGTTTTAATAAAAAATTATATATAAACTGAAACCGTTAGTGAAATTTAGTGATTTTAAAGGATCAAAATAAATTTAATTACTTTACTGGACGTAATAAAATTTATATAAACATTGTTGATTAAAATAATAATAAAACTGTTTAGTATCAAATAATTGGGGAAAATTTTATATCTTGAATATTATATTATTTAATTACAAAAACAAAAATAATCAAACATTACATAAATTAACCTATTACTAAACATAAATAAAACTAGCCTTCAAGGTTTTAAGTATGTTCCACCAAATAAGCTGATGATCTTAAGAACATAATTATAAGAATTTAGAACGGGTGAATATGTTTATTTTTAAGTGATCACTTTAAAAACATGTTGCTTGTTTGTAAAATATGTTATGAAGAACTCTTTAAGATGAAAAGAATATCTAAACAATTTTTAAAAGAAAGGAAATCAACAAAAGAACATTAGATTCATAGTGGTTTGTATGGATGTTAAGGCGGGGGGTGTGGCGTCGGGGAGGTGAGGTGAGGTGGCAGGTTATCCCGTAGGGGAACCTGCCCATTCCGACCCTTTTTCTTTGCAAAAGGGGAATCCCCCGATTTCCCCGACCTTGTTAATTGAAATGACGGGTGATGATTGGCTGAAATAGGAGAGAAACCAACCCCCCCCCCCCCCCCCATGGGGGATGGAGGCCTTCCCACACACCCATAGCCTAAGTAATACATCTTACATCCACTTCTTGGTATCCACCAAGAGTATTATCACTAAGAAATTCACGTTAATAAAGGTAGTGCTTATCTTAACAATGATAAGCTAGTTATCACTTTAATAAGCTTCTTAGTTCTTATTAATAAGGTATTAATCATCTTAACAAGCTTTTCATTAATTAAGGTAACTATAAACTATTTTCATCTCACTAATTCAGGTACTGATCACTTCTACTAATTCTTCATGATTTTGCTTGGAATTACCACTCACAAATACAACTTAAAGGATGTGTAGGCACATTGATAACTTAAGATTCGAGTTTTGACTTAACTAAGCATGTATCAAAAATGTTTGAGATCAAATGTATAATTTCTCAAAAATAAGTAATAAATCCCTAACATGAATCCACCTATGATTCAGTAGTTATCTTAAAAATCAAAAGGTAGGAGATTGTAATTTTGAATGAAATTTCAGTTGTTTTGTAAATTCATACGTAATGCTTTCGTTTGTTCCTCTACTTTTTTATAAAAAAAATATATAAATACGTTACAATATAGAAAATGTTTAAGATCAAATTTGTAATTTCTAAATAATCAGGGCCGGCTCAAAATACTTTAGGCCCAAAGCAAAGAATAAAATTGAGGACCTTTTCGTAAAAATAAATAAAAGGAATTGTTTTAGATCCTATGATTCATACATAATCTCTATGTATGCATAACTATATATCATAAACCTCAATGTTATTAATCTCAACGTCAAAATCATGTACATTAATATGTTTCTCTTTAAAATTTGAGGCCTTAGAAAAGTTAAGGACTTAATACCAATGATTGACTTCATGGAGATTCCAACTAATTTTGAAATGAAATAGTAATTTTGTAAATTCATGAGTAATGCTTTGGTTTGTTCCTCAACTTTTCCTTAAAAATTAAAATTCAAACTTCTTACGTTAGGCTGTGAGGTATAGTGGGGCGGGGGTTTAGGCGTGGGTTGACACGTGGAACAGGAGGGGCATCGCTCCTGAAGCAGCCTAGCGGTGGGTATGGTGGGGCGTGGCTAGGCCACGTGTATTTTTTTTAATTTTTTTTATATAATACAAACCTAGGTCAAACTGCCAATCACCATCCGCTAAGTCACTTTCGTAGCCCCGCCAACGCCGGGTGCCAAAGCCCCGCCCAACGGGCCACGCCTAAACCCAAGCCCACCCGAGGTGGTGCCTTGGACGTTTCCCCCCAACCCACGCCCAAACCCCCGCCCCTTACCCCACATTCTTATGGAAAATGTTTTGAGAGTAAATGTGTACTTTCTATAAAAACAAGTAATAAATACATAACATTAACGTTTCACGTATAATTCAATAGTGATCTTAAAATCAACTATAAATGTCATGAACATTCTAAGTAATTTACTGAAATGTAAGTTGTCTTGTAAATTCAGAAGTAATGCTTTGGTTTTTTCCTCAACTTTTCCTTAAATAAACTATATTCAAAAGTGTTACAGTGTAGAAAATGTTTTGAGATCAAATGTGTAATTTCTCATAAAAAAAGTCATAAATCCATTATGAACACACATATAATTAAGTAAAGTACGTGTGACAATTGACACTTTTCAGTAATTTCCGTACAATATAAACAGTAATTTGTAGCTTATTGGCTATGCATGATTTAAACAATAAGATGAATGATTTCTTTCAAGAACATACATATGTTATTACATGCAACTTATCATTATTACATGCAACCCAATATGGTTGAATTAGTGCACAAAACAAAGTTAGCACGACTATCAGGCTAACTAGAAGTACTGACGGGAGTTCAGTACTCAGACATACATGATGTCAAGACACAGAATGAACCCTGGGAACAAGAGTTACACTATAATGGTATGTAGGAAAGTAGGAATATAAAACTGCCTTCCGAATGATGACATAAGTGTCCGAAAGGGCCCAAAACACACTAAAACTGCATAATTCAGCAAAATTCAACAATTTAACCTAGAATATAACGCAGAATTGAGGTTTAATAGTCTAGAATAACCTGTTTAGTGTTGAGAATCAAAACCATCATAAAAGGTACCTTAAAGCACACTAAACTGCGCTATTTACACCTTAAAGAACCGGTAACCAAATGAATAACCGGACACTAACCGAAACACCAAAATCTAGCTACATGGCATTGTTTTAATGTCATGAAGCTAGTTATGATCATCAAACATCATGTTACATCTTAAAATCCATAAACACATTACAACACTAACTATTACACTTAAATCCTAACTAGATTAGCTAACTTGGACTTGAAATCAAACCAAGACCCCCCCCCCTTTGGTGGACGGATTACAAGAGGGCCCCGCCCTCTTGATTTTCTTTGAATATTTTATTAGATTTGCTACATGATATGGAACATAAGAACTAGTGGTTTTAAAGGATTGATGGAGGATAAAAGAACACTAAGGGACTTGGATGAACACTTAACCTTATTACAAAGAAATCAAAACTCACTCTTCATCTCTCCCTCTCTTGCTCTCGGCCGAACATACCCCCCCCATCATCTTCATCTACTAAAATCTAGTAATCCAAGGGTGTTCTAAGGTGTATCAAGGCTACTTAAGAAGGTTGCAAGCATGGGACTTGAAGGACCATCTTGTGGAGCTATTAACCACCTCTTTTCTTCTTCATCTTGCATCTTGTTCTTCCCTAGCCATAGTGTTAGTAGTAAGCCTCTTTGATCTTGTTTTTACTCATAATGTTAGTGGTTAAAGTACGATGTAACTTGGTAATCTAAAGAATCTCACCAAAACATGAAGATGAACATGAACATAAAGCTTAAAAAATGAAGACCAAAGACGTTTAAGTGTATGTAGTAAACTTGTTTGTTGATTTCTTGTGTTTATGATAGATCATCATAAGAAGCTTGCTAGATGATGATTAAACACATGATCTAGCAAGTGTAGGGATGAATCCTAAGAAAATCAAGTTGATCATCCTTTATGTGAAAAATGAACTTGAAGATGAGTTATATTTTGTGTAGGATGATGAATCCTACAAAATGCTAGTCTTAAAAGTAAAGGATTTCAAAATAAAAGTTCCAAGAAACCAAAGTGTACATCAAGATTTAACATGACTTGGTCTTAAAGAAAGTGAACATGTTTTAAGTGTTAAATGGAACACTAGATGTATGGAAGACATGAAAAATCCAAGGAGACAAACTTTTGTAAAATCAAGTTGTAAGTTGTAAAGAGTGAAATCTTGTAAAAATGATTTTTATGAAATAAAAATCATGTTTTTAGTGTTAGTTAAACATGTTAAACATCATGTTAAAATACACAAGATTTTGTAAAACTTCAAGTTCATATCATGTTGTTAAAATGCATATTATGGCTTATGGTAAGTTGTATGAAGATTGTTAATGATTGAGGATGAATTTCTAAAAGAAATGATATGCTAATAAGCATGGAAACCTCCATTTTTAAGGGGAAACTATGGCAAAACTTTGGTAAAAATTAAACACTTAGAAAAATATTTTTAAACAAGTGTTTACAAGTAATTTTTGATCTTGGCTTTATTATGAAAAGTTGCCGTAGATTTTGTTATAAAATTACAAATATTGGAGGATGATTTTTGGATAATAAAAAAATGGCTAAGTATATATTTAGGAAAATATATATTTAGATGTCACAATTTATGTGCTACTTGTATATTGATTGTATTAGTTATATTAAAAATTAGGAACCTTGAAAATCATACATCACAAGAAAATGAATATATATCTTATACCCAAATAATGGACAAAACGGACAAAGGACATTTGGACTATATTTATATATATTCCGGAAATAAATTCGTAACTTAACGAATGTAATAAACGGTAATCTTGAAACCAAAGAAACGGCAAATGTGGAATTTTATAATTATTACAAATATATCATAGTTTGTCAAAGTAGAAAATATATTATTTTGAATGGAGAAAAATATATATTTTCTTAAACAAATCAAGAATATATTATTTAGTGGAAACTAAAAATGCATATCTTCTACGCTTAATCTTAAAAATATATTATTTTTAAGATATATACGAAAGGTAGAGGATCCTGTAAAAAAGGCCAAAGTGTGAGAAGGGTAAGAAAGAATCTAAACCATTAGATCTTTAATCCAATGGTTGAGATCTTGATGGCAATCTTGTAAATAGTATAACAATTAAAATAATTAATTTTCTAGATTAAGGGTATAAAGGTAAAATTAACATTTTTAATTTTAGAATGTCACATGCAATTCACATGCAAGTTCCCCTTTTATTTTTTAAACGCCAATAACTTTTTACACGTAACTTTTTTTTTTAAAATACACCATAATAACGAGTGTTTTTTAATCTTTAATATGAGTACCATATTACTATACTTATATACAGAAAAAAATTACGTTCAATCGAATGTTTCAGTTAATGTTTTTTTGTTCAGTTCATGGTGTTATATAATTATTGCAATGTTTATATGGTTTTTTTGTTTCAGTTCATGGTGTTATATAATTATTGAATGGTGTTATATACTTATTGAATGATGTTATATATGTGTTGAATGGTGTTATATATTATTGAATGGTGTTATAATTATTGAATGGTGTTATATATTATTGAATGGTGTTATATATGGAAGGTTTTCAGTTTTATTCGTAGTGTTTTTATAGAGATCTTTAAAATGGTGTTATATACTTATTGAATGGTGTTAATACTTATTGAAGGGTGTTATATAATTATTGAATGGTGTTATATACTGTTTGCAGTGTTATTCGGTATTCCTATAAATTAGGGTGACGGTTTATGGAAGGTTTTGAATTAATTAAATCAGTGATAAAATTACTTGATTACCCTTTTCAATTAATTTAGATCTAATGGCTGAGATTCTTTCTTACCTTTGTCACACTTTTGATCTTTTTACAATAACCTTACCCATATACGAAAATATACTTATTTTGCCAAGATAAATTTATAGATGCTTTTCTATAAAAATTCCTTAAAATATGTATATTCTAAGAAATATCATATTGGTGAGTTTATTAGTTAAAAATAATATTCCGAAAAATTATACATAAATTAAGTATAAAATACTTAATAAACACAAGAAATACGTATTCCTATACGTATAAATATATACCGGAATACACTACCAATACTTGGTAAAATACGCAAGTACAAGTATACCTATACTTGGAAAATATTCAGTGAGAAATACATGACGAATCAATTTAAAAATAAATGATTTTTAACAATATTCCGAAGAACGAGTCTTAATAAATAAATAACGCTATGAGTCGTTACACGACCAAAGCGTCTAATAAACCTAACACGTGTGTAGGAAGTCGTACGACTTGAGGATATCTACTTTGGGTACACGAGATTACGGACGCAAACTTGTGAGTTCATGTCCCCCCTTTTACTTAATGTTTTCGGTTTACAACTTTCGGGGAAAATACATGTTAACAAGGGTATGATTAAACTATGGAATGAACTCTTAGATCATGTGAGCATAGGTTGCAACTAAGGTGCCATTAATCCTTTCGAGGACCAAGGAACAAAAGTTAGATCTAATGGGTACGGGCGAGCCCCATTCACGGTCCATGGGTGGCCACTTAGAGTGCTGTTATGTCCACTGTCGAGGGTTCGACACTTAAATTGCCTACCGGGTTGAGTACCTCCTATGTCGTCACACATATTAATGTCCTTGCAAAACATTAATGATCAACATGTTCATAGACGTTTTACATACCTATTTTCGACACTAGAATTTTCAAATGTTTTTGAGATTCATTTGATGCATATATACATAAAACACATGAACTTGCTCAACTTTTGTTGATGTTTTCAACTTACATGTATTTCAGGAAATTAGACGAATCTTGGTGTGGCGTTACAATCAAGCTTTTGAATTTCAAGTATCGATGTCATCCACTTTTGGGAGGGTTTTGGTCCATATATCTCATCCTCGATGGGATATCGGATGTAAAGCCTCATATAATCTGAACTTTTGTTAAATAAGCCCTTTATGGAACTTTAAAACTTATGTTGGTTGTAACTTAATTAAATACTTGTGATGGTTGGTAGTTTAAACAACTTATGGTTTGCAATATTTTAAACTTGAATGGATGGACATCGTTGTTTTTATCATATAGTTATTTATTATAATCGAATGCAATGAAAACTGATCAAGTCACACACACACGCTTCCGCAAAAGACAGGTGTGTCAGTGCGCCCCGTTTTCGGTATGCGCATATAATGTATAAATGTGTGGGCGCTCAGGGGCAAAAGTGAAAGTGCGCTAATTTTAACGTTATTTTACTAATTTCGTGAAAATAGCGTTAAAAAAGAGGGATGGTAATCATGCATAATGTGGTGTGATGATAGCCGAAAGACAAGGGAGTACATGCACTAACCGGCCTTTGTTTTAATTGTTGAGTGTTATGTATCTTATGTCCAAGGTTTGATGCAAAACTACTATCGAGCCGGGGGTCTCATTGGAAGCAGCCTCTCTATTCCTACGGGGTAGAGGTAAGACTGTCTACATCTTACCCTCCTAGACTTACCTTAGCTGTGTTATTGGTGTGATTTACTGAGTATGATGATGATGATATAATTAAGGGATTGTTTGGTAATTTTTGAATGGTTAAGTGCTGAACAAGTAAGAGGTCTGAACCACTAAGTACTGAACCAGTAAAAAGGTCTGAGCCATTAAGAGACAGTATGATGCTTAATCGTTCAGAGGCAAATGTCTGATCAATTCAATTAGAGGTCTTAACCATTCAGACTTAGTATAATGCTTAACCATTCAGAGGCAAATGTCATGAATCATTCAGACATCTGCTCACGAAATAAACAGTCTGGACCATTAAGAAGTCTGAACCATTAAGAGCCCTATTAAGAGCTAAACAAATAGCCCCTAAGCGATCTTAACATCAGTGGTAGACTTCACAAAGATTTTAAGTAATTTTGAATTTAAATGGTATTTGTTTTGTAACTTCATAAGTTGCGCTTTGGTTCGTTACTCGACCGACAATGTTTAAGTTTTTAAATTGTACTTGGTTAGGCTCAGAAATGGTTAAACCGGTTGAACCGGGTTATACCGGGCGGTTCAGCCGGGTTACTAATTGAATCCTCTAAATCCATAAAAGATAATTCAAAACTACACAATTTCATAATAAAAAAAATATTCCAAAACTTAATCCATAACAAAAAAAAATCTAAAGGTACACTATTTGTACCTTTTTGGGCGATAGGTTTTACTAACAATGTAAATCATCACATTTTTCTGGCTCATGAAAGATTAAAATCTAAATTTTAACCTTTGACCCGGTATAACCCAATTTACGGCGGTACAACTTCTTTGTCGTTCCCTCAATTTACCGTATGATCGTGCCGGCCAAGCGTCCGGCATCCGGTTTAACCGGTTCAACCGGCCGGTATAAACCGGTTTTTAAAACATTGCCTCAACCTTTCCTTAAAAAATAGGTTAATTGCATATTTCCCCTTAAAAAAGCTCTCAATTGCATATTTACCCAAACCTAAATAAATATTTCATATTTCCCCCTTTTGATTAAATTGACTAATTACCCTTTTCAAAATTAAAAAAATAAATAAAACTCAAAATAGGTAAACCACGAACCACGACATATCTGTTTCTACTTTCTTTCCTCTAAAAAAATCCCACGTCCGACATTTCACGACGATGCCGGCAACGTTACACAGTGGTTCAACGTTCTAGTTTTCATGCCAATGTCTCCCTTAGCCGGCGACGTTTCAGTTTCCAGCTGGTGTCTCTCCCAGTCGGTGCCGGCGACGTTTCAGTTTCCACGCATATGTCTCTCTCAGCCGGCGACATTTCAGTTCCGCGCCGGTGTCTTCTCAGCCGTGACAAGTTTGTTCCACGTTACAGTTGGTTATTAATTGTTTTGTTAATTGTTGATTGTGTTTTGTTTAATGTTGAAGAACAACATGAATTAGAATTTGTATCAAAAAAATCTTCGATCAATTGTTTACTGTGGGAATGTTATGCTGGAATTAAATAAAACAATTTGATATACATATACGTTTGTTTTTTTATCAATCCTTGATTGTAGATGGAATATAAAAATGTAGATGTTATGGAAAATTAATCTTTAGCACCAACAGTGGAGTTCATGGCTCATACAGATTCTTAATTGATTTGAGATGGAAGATGATAGCTATGGGATGATTTTTGATACAGTAGTGGGTTAAAATTTTGGCATTTATTTTTTGTTTAGATGATTGTCACTCTAGTAAAAATATGGGTAGTATATATATATATATATATATATATTATTAATGATATTTTAAGGTTTATTAAATTAAGGGTAAATCAGTCAAAATATAAATTTATTTTAATAAAATAAATAAAAATGGGTAAATTTGCTATTTTACTAGTTAATGAAGGGGAAATATGCAATATTTGTTTAGACTTGGGTACATATGCAATTGAGATATTTTTTTAAGGGGAAATATGCAATTAACCTAAAAATATTATAAGCAGTTCCACATCCTCTTAAAATCAATGGTTGACTTGAGGAATGTTCCAAGTAATTTCGAAAACAAATGGTACATGTTTTGTAAATTCACAAGTAACGCCTTAGTTTTGTTGCTGAAAATTTCCACAAATATTATTCAAACCTACCACAGATTTCAACTTCGACGGCACTATCAAGTTCCTGTAACTGTGTGGAAAGAGCATGGATAAGAATCAAGACTTGTTGGACAAGCAAACCCTATGGAATTACAACCATAAATACCCATAAATAACAATCCAGAATGGGAAAAAAAGAAGAAATTGTTGAAAAAACTTGATACTCTTTCTTTGAATCTGTTGAATGGAGGTTAAACCCGTGGTGGCGGTGGTGACACAGAAGCTGGCGGACACGCTGGACGAAAGATCGATAGCTGATAACAAGGTGATATTACATCAACTGAAGGGTGTCCGGAAGTCTCTTATAAAGCTGCCAACTTTCTCATCAAGGGACCATCTTGGTGTACTCTATCAAGTCGAAGACGAAATAGAAAGTTCACCTTCCAGGCTGCTCTTCAGAGAAAGAGGTTTGGCTTCTTGATGAAACATACATTCTTCTTCAACAATCTCAAATTGTGTCGAAGACTAAAACGGAGAATAAAGAAAATTCGAACCACCATTTCAGCTTCCCTTGAATCTGAAGATTCTACTTGCAGTTCCAGTAGTAACAACACTTTATCCCTGAAATCTGTGAACCATCATGATCATGATCGTGATCTTGATCTTGATCATGATGATGGTGGTGATCATTATGATGGGGATGTTTTCAATCATGGGGAAAATAAGCTGCCACAAAAAGTTCATCGGCAGTTTGGCCGATTTCAGAAATCCCGACTACCCCAAGGAGTCCTAAACGGGCTTTGGCACGATCATTCAGCACAATCCCGCATCATCAGGAGCATATGCAACATCGGAAGAGACTAACTTTCAGCTACTCTTACAAGGAAGACGAGATGAACATAGTAGGTTTCAACATTCAGCACCCAAAACAGTTATCGAGCTTCTGTTACCAAGAGGAAGAACTGGGCGTTTTCGGGCTAAATGACGATGTCGGAAGCCTGGTGAGAAGACTGACACATCAAACCGAAATGCTCGTCCCGATTGTTGGTGAAGAAGGTTCTGGGAAGACCACACTTGCTCATGCAGTTTATAAGAACAGAAAGATCAAGGACCACTTTGAATTCCATGACTGGATTTCTGTGACAGAAGAGTACACAGCTGAACGTATCTTGTCCAGTGTGTTAAAAAGTCCGAAAATGGTGAAGGGTAAGAGGTACTTGATTGTAGTTGATGGTGTTGGGAGTTATGGTGTTCTTCAAGATCTAAAAGACAAATTACAAGATGAGAAAAATGGAAGTAAAGTAATTTTTACGTCTCGAAGAGTTTTAGAGATGAAGAAACTTAATCCACATGTTATGAACGGATTAAATGAAGACGAAAGCTGGAAGATGTTTCTGAACAAGACTGGAAAGGAAAAGGAAGCTGATCGAATCATAGCGTTGAAAGGTAAAATCTTGAGTATATGCAATGGCTCGCCTCTAAACATTGTTCTTATGGCGGAACTGCTCTTGAACAATGGGATAAGAGGATTGTCAACGTTGATTCAAGATGGTGAATCTCCTGATGACATTCTAAGAATATGCTATAGCGGCCTGGGCATCCACTCGAAGCTTTGCCTGTTATACCTGGCTCTTTTCCCTTAAGATTACTACATTCCGGTACGGCGGTTGCTCCGGTTATGGCTGGCTGAGGGTTTTGTGAAGAGAGGACCTGAAGATTGGTTTCCCGAAGATTTGGCACAAAGATATTTCGAAGAATTGGTGGGTCGTAATATGATTCAGATAACCAAGTTAAGATCCGATAATAGCCCGAGGAGATGCCGTTTAGTTCCCTTTTTTCACGACTATCTGTTGCCAAAAGCCCAAGGTATCAGCCTGTTCTACATCCAAAGGAATTCAGAGCACTTTGAGGATGCAACGGGTCCGTTTGGTGTACGACGCATGGTTCAACACATAAGCACCGGAGGAGTGGTTGCTTGTCAGCAGACACAGGGTCATGTTGGGGTTGTTCCATCTCTTTTGAGATCATATGTGTCGTTTAACTTCCAACCAAAAGACATGTCGGAAAAACAAGTGGGAATGGTTTTGGGTAGAATTATTAGAAGGGATTTTTCGTTGTTGAGGGTGCTTGATCTTGAAGGGGTGTGCCAACCGACTCTGCCCGATAAACTCGGTCAGTTGCGTCATTTGAGATACCTAGGGCTGATATGGACTCACTTGGAGAGTCTCCCTGAATCTGTGGGAGATCTATCTTATCTAGAAACCTTAGATATAAAGCAAACTAACGTCGATAGTCTTCCAGACTCCATTTGGAGGCTTAAACGCCTCCGTCATCTCAATCTCAACAACATCCGGCTATCGATGCCACCTAAAAGTTCTTCGAGTCTAGTAACCCTATGGGGATTGGTTTTAGATGAGAATATATCTATTATTGAAGGTCTGGGAAAGTTGCTTAATCTTAGAGAGCTAGGCATCAAGTTCAGTTTAGGCAAAAGTCAAAATGTCTTGCTTGACTGGATTGTGAAGCTGATCAACCTTCAGTCTTTGAGGTTGACTTCCGCCAACATCATGGGTCAACCTTTAAATCTAGTTTTGAAGCCGCTAACGAATTTAAAGAACCTTTCTCATCTTAATCTTTACGGTCAATTAGAAAAATTATCGGCTGTTTGATGAATTCCCACCAACGGTTAAGGTTCTCACATTGTCCATCTCTAGATTATATAAGGATCCAATGAAGACACTGGAACAACTGCCTTGTCTGATCGTGTTGAGGCTGTTGGCGGAGTCGTTCACGGGAAAAAGAATGGTCTGTCGTCGAGGCGGGTTCAGGAAACTCGGGTGTTGAAGTTGTGGGTGTTGAAGAATTTGGAAGAGTGGGATTAGAGGTGTACAAAACGGTTTTTTTGGAAAACCGGTTTCGGTTAAAAACCGAACCGGTTTTTTTTTTGATTCTGAAAACCGGTTGTTCAATAACCGGTTCCGGTTATAAAACCGGTTTTTGTACTTGAAAACTGTAACTGGTTATAACCGGTTACAACCGGTTAGTAATTGGTTTCTGTAATAACCGGTTTTTAACGTTAAAAACCGGTTTATTAGCCGGTCGGAAAAAACCTGTAAAATAACCGGTTCTGCAGAAACTTGTGCAGAATGTTTAAAACATGTTGTTTTTGCTGTTTACCCTCCTTTTTAAGGCCTAAATGTTGTTTTTTTTTTAAAATCATAAGAATTACAATATATAAAGGTTAAAATATAATAATACGATTAAGTTTTGGAACAAACAGTTACATAACAATGAAAATACGAAGTTGTTCGTTACAAACGAAATACATAAAGTTAAAATATTAATCTGCAAGAACGTCCACTAATATTTTTTTAGTTGGACTAATTAATATATCAAGCTTGAGGAGCCTCGTTTAATCTTCTTTGCCCGAACCCGAACTCGAACTATTGCGTAGGATTCATCTAGTTCGGCTTCTTCCTCGGTCATTGGGGTTGTTAGTTCGGCTACAACCTCGTCCTCGTACACTTCGCATTCGTAATCTAATTCTCCCTCGAGTGAGCGTATGTGTTGACATCTTTCCTCCGCATCCAAGTAGTCTTTCAAGCAAATCGACATCTCAACCGCCTTTGGTGTTAGCTTTGTCCTCCGTATAGAAATCACCATACCACTTATAGAAAAAGCACTTTCCAAAGCTACGGTTGAAGCTTGGACCGTTAGTAAATCTCGGGCAATTGTGGCTAGGATCGGAAATTGATCTTCCTTTCCTTTCCACCAACCCAACAAATCAAAATTTTTAAATTCTTGTGAAGTCATTGTTTGTAGAAAGTTCGACCCACCATACCGACCGAGTTCGCTACCGCTAGTGTTACCACGTTGAATTTGACTCGACTCATCTAACAAATTGTTATAAACATACAAATCTTCATCCTCCATACTTGATGAACCTTCGCCGAAAGCGGCATTTCTCATTGAATCGTGAATGTATGACGAGGTTTGACCATATTTTGTTACATAAACATCAAACATTTTTGAAAGTTGTTCTATAAAACGAATTTTTGCGGCTTCGCCAAAGTTTGGTTCGTCATCGGTGTTTAAATCCAACTCGTTTGTAATTTTTAAAATCAAAGACCCGGTTCCAAAAATATTAAAGCAAGGGTTTAAAGCGGCGGCACAAGTGAAAACCGCGGGTAGTTCTTTAAAATATTTTCTTAGTTTTTCCTTCATCGTAGCTACCATATCACAATATGGTCTACCCCTCCCCGACAACTCGTTTAATTTCCTACACATTTTAAACAAATTGTGAAGTACCAATGAACTAGTTGGATAGTCAACACCCGATAAAGTATTTGTTGACGTTTTGAAAACTTGAAGCAATTGTGTAACCGCCCTAATTCGATTAGTGGTAAGACGAAACCTTTACACGACTCGACAAAAGGTTATGAAATAACCTTATTAAACTTTCCTTTTGCAAAATTGCATTTTCAAACATGGTGCAAGTCGAGTTCCATCGATGAGCGACGTCCCAATTGGGTCCTAAGCATAATCGACCCGTTTCCTTACACATTTTAATATATTTTGAATGTCTATGCGTGTGACCATATATATGACGTAACATTTTTTTGAAAGCTTCTTTTTGAGTTTCAATAACCTTCAAGCGTCTTGAACGGCTAAATTTATGATGTGTGCTACACATAGACTATGGAAAAAATACCCTCACAAATTGGATTGTACTTTAATCTTAAATGTGTTACAAAAAGCGTATTGTTTGAGGCGTTATCAAAAGCTATTGAAAAAAATCTTGTTTTCCAATTTGTACGTTTTAATGCATTTGTCGATTGCTTTATATATAGATTCACCGGTGTGGGGGTAATCAAATAGTTTAAACAAAATCATGCGTTTCATCATTTGCCACGTCGCCGGTTCAATCCAATGGGCGGTGACACAAATATACGAGTTGGGTGAATCGTGCGGTGCGGACTAAACGCCGCTAGTCAAGTTAACACCGGTTTCTAATTTTCAAAATAAGAGATTAATTCTTGTTTAGCATTTTCCACAATCTTAAACAATCTCTCCTAAGAGTAGCACGACTTACATGGGTATATCGTGGTTGGAGAGTTCTTTGAACCATATTTGTGTAGCGTTGGTTGTCGAAATGGTTGAACGGCAAACTTTCTTGGATTACAAACTTCGCCATTTCCACTCTAGTCACATCCAAATTGTATGCGAACAAGCTAGCGCCTCCACTCCCCATTGAAGCTTGACCACTAGTGTGTTGTTGTTTCAACGACTTGCAAAATGGTTTTTCAACGTGTTGTCTCAAGGTGGTGTTTGCCCCTACGGCGTAAAAACCATTACAATGATGACACCGTGCTTTTTTCGTCCCGTTCGCCATCTCGCACAAATCGAAATGTGACCAAACTTCGGGGTTGCGCTTCGTTGGAAGTACACGAACAACCGTATCGGTTGTAGACTCGCCAACATTGACCGAATCATGAGCACTAGAGCTTGCCATGCTTTTTGTAAGAGTTACCGAACAAGAAAGTGAGCATAAGTGAGCGTTTTTAAGAGATTTAGGAGATTAGAGAATGGTGTGATTGAACCAAAACACCCACCACCCTTTTATACTACTTTGGAGCTGCATTTTAGGCCCAAAAAAACAAAAAAAACGGCTACTTTTAAGGTCCTAACGGTCATATGACCGTTTTTCTGATCTGGGCGCAAATAACCGGTTTTTTCATATCCGTTACCGGTTAACCGGTTTTTTAATAAACGTAACCGGTTAACCGGTTTTTTTTATCATAACCGGTTTTTGCAATAACCAGTTTTTTATCCGGTTTTATGTTTAACCAGTTTTACAACCGGTTTTTTTTATAACCGGTTTCCAAACCGAACCGGCAACCAAATTATATAACCGATTAATAACCGGTCAAACCGGTTAGTAACCGAACCGGTTACAAAACAACCGGTTTTAAAAATAACCGGTTTCGGTTTTTTTTCGGTTTCAGTTGCTTAATCAGTTTTTTTGTACACCTCTAAGTGGGATGTGGAGGAGGAAGCAATGGAGAGGCTTAAAGAAGACGAAATTAGAAGCTGTCATAAGTTGAGCAACATCCCGTGTAGAATCCTGCAGAAACAGAAGTGTTTGGAGGAATTAATATTAACAGACATGCCCGATGAGTTTGTGGCCGGAATCAAGAAAAGAAAATCCAAGTACACATCTCTCACAGTCAAGTAATCAACCATGGAAATACACCTAGGATGTTATTTCTCATATTTTTTTAGATTATTCAATTATTTTTTATTACCATGTATGCTTGGATAATAATATTTAGTTGGTTTTTTTTTTCTGAACCATGGATCAGGTGGCATAATGTGCATGGTTTGTATATAACTAATCACATATTCACCTACACTCAATTTTAACTTCACCTTCCATTAACATCTCGTATTGAGGTGGTATCTTCTACCTTTTAGGATCACAAATTGTAATGTTTTACACAGTTGTTCTTCTTTATTAATCAATACAATCCCTAAGTATATACGATCCACAAATATTAATCAATAAGTCAAACCAAAGTATAAAGAAATACATACCAAAAGTGTTTGGTTTATTTGGTCCAAATACACCCCATCAAATAAAACAATCGCATGCAAACTCATGGGAAAATTTCATTTGAAAGAAAAGTTAAACAACCTTCACTTCCATATGTGAATTTTAACCTGCCAAACACACGACAACCATTGACAAGTGAAAATAAATAAATAAAACACTGAAAACAGAAGAAAAAGACCATGGAAAAACTACGAAATGACAAATTTGACCCTACAAGGTGGTATTCAAAGTATATAGTAGTTCCTCAGGTGTGTGTTTGTTTGAGACCTACATAAGAAATTCATCAGCATATTGTTTAAACAACCTCATTACTTAGACTTACAGTTTTCCGGAAAATCATAAGCCTGGTGCAACCCCCAACAGCAGCATAATTTCATCTTCAGTCTTTGAGGTTGATTTCCGCAAATGTATCACGCAAGCCTTTGAAGCTAGTTCTGAAGCCACCAGCAAACTTAACCAAACTTTCCCATGTAATCTGTATTGTAATCTTTCTAGATTACCAACTGCATTTGAATTCCGCCAACAGTTAAGTTTCTCACATTGTCAATCTCTCAACTAAACAAATATACATTATAGACATTAGGACAACTTCCTTGTTTGATCGTGTTGAGGCTTTTGTGTGGCTCATTCACGGGAAAACGAATGGTTTGTCATCAAGGAGGGTTTAAGCAACTCGAGGTGTTGAAGATGTGGAAGCTGGCAGGGTTGAAGATATGAGGGCTTGAGCATTAGCTTGGATCGGTTTGAGCTCTATTTCTAAAGTTCGAGCTTGTACTCATTTATTAAACAAACTTATTTTTAGGCTTGGACTCGGGCTGGAGCTCGTTAAAGCTCGGCTTGATTCAAACTTTTAGCGATCCGAGCTCAAGTAGCTCAGGAGCGGCTTGTTAGTTCACAGCGACAGCCACCATAAAAGTAAACGATCTGAGTTATTGCCATTACAAACCACTTGACGAATCTTTAAACATATATTGGTATTTTCACCTATACAGGTCGTCATTTAAAAAAAAATTAAAGCATGGACGGACCTAATGGTATTGTTTCTTTTTTTTTCTCAATAAATAATATTAAGTGGTTCCTGACAAAATGCAAACTCTTTATCGATTGTATTTCTTTACTAAAAATTGGAAATGACGCGGAAGAATGGACCCGTACGTCTCTCATTTTTCTTAACAGCAGCCTGCATTAATTTATATAGCTACCTTGTCACCCACCTCTAATCAACTATTCATGACCCTCCATATAGGTGTCATGTCATCCATCTTTAATCCACTATTCAAAACCACTACCCTAAGACCGTGAGGTATGATGGAGCGGGACTTTGGGGCATAGCCCGACACGTGGACTTCGAGGGGCACCGCTGGTCAGTTGCATGTTGGGTGGGTATGGCGGGGCGTGGCTAGGCCACGTGGTATATTTCTTTTTCAATTTTTTTATAAATAAACAAAAAATAAAACAAGCCTAAAAATATTATTAAAATTTCCTAAAAATTACAAAATCCTACTAAAAAAAGGATTACAAATCTAAAAAAACATAATTAAGCATAAAAAAACCTAAAGCGTCAGGTAGATTTCGACGAGGGCGAACTTGTCAAACGGCTTCCGCTCCTTGCCCCGGTACTCGATGTTGGCCACCGCCACCCGGTCGTCGTGACTTATCTCACCTCCCGAGACGCTGTCGTAGTACGCTCTAAACCGGTCGAGCTTCGGTCGTAGTTCGTGCTACTTGTGTTGGCACGCGTTTAGATTGTGCAAGTCGTTCCCCACGTTGTGTCAGTAGCTCGCGAAAGCTTCTGGCCAGTAACGTGTGTCACCGGGTTGGCGGGCCTTCATCGCGTCCACGAAGCTCGTACTAGTGCTATCTCTTCCTCGTTCGTCCATGTGGCCATGATTTCAAGTGTTGGGTGTGGGTAGCCGGTATGGATTAGCGGGCTGAAGGGTTGAGGGAGTGATAGCCGGTGTGACAATTTGCAAGTTGAAGGGTTGGGGTAGCGAACATGGCAGGCGGTGGGGGGGGGGGGGGGGGTTTAAACTAGTTGGGGTAGCCGTTTTGGCTTGGCCAAACGGTTAGTTTTTAAAATTCAAACCCTAGTCAACCACCTAGCCAAGCCAGCCAATGAGACCCGACCACAGAGGACCGCTAGGCCCGTCCAACGCCCTGGATGATTCCCCCGTCCAACGGGCCACGCCGAAACCCAAGCCCACCCGGGGTGGTGATTTGGGCGTTTGTACCCAACCCCCGCCCCATATCCCATAGTCTAAAGGTGTGGTAATGACACAAACTACTATCTCCTGGATTTTTTTAATTTATTTTCTAAAGCGTTAAAATCTAAGAAAATGGAAAAGGTGGCCATGGTAATCATGGTTCAATCCACTCCAACCACCATCACCATGAATCATTAAGGGGGTGGTGTAGCCTTCTATTCATGTATGTTTCTACGTGACGAATCATGTTTCAACCATGACCCTCACACTCTTAAGCCTTATTAGTTCTACTTCGAACGTGGACTAAGAACTGGTTTGATGAAGGTCAAGATGCATGTCCAAAAACCAAAGGAGATAAAATGTGTCAAAAGTAAGAAGCAAGAGCCAATGTTAAATTGTTAATATTAGATACGGATGACAATGTTACAAATAAAATATTCAATGTTGTATACAGGAAAATATTTAGAGATTGGAATATTGGATTTGAATACTCCCAACTATTTCTCGATGCCGCCAACAATCCCAACTAAAAAATAACCACTAGCAGTCCCAACTATTGACATATTGGCCACCAATGGACCCTGACTAATAGAATCCTAACTCGTTAGTCTCCGGAAACCGTTTTTGGCCAGAAAAAGGTTTCTAAAGGTTCGATCTAAGGTTATAAAGAGATTTGGTACGAAGATGTTAAGTTTCCCAGCCAAAAAGTTGAGTTTTCCGGCAAAAAAGAAGTTTTCCGGCGAAAAAATGAGTTTTTCGACAACTTCAATAATTGGGCCTTTGCTAGAAAAAATGTTCCTAAAGGTCCGTAATAAGGTTACAAAGAGGTTTGGGACAAACATTTTGAGTTTTTCCGGCCAAAAACGTTTTCCGGCGACTGGAGACTAAGGCGTCAGGGTTCAGTTAGTCAGGGTCCATTGGATGCCAATATGTTAAAAGTTGGGACCGCCAGTGGTTATTTTTGAAATTGAGGCCGTTGGTGGCCGATGGCGAATAGTTGAGATTATTAAAATCCAATATTCCTTAGAGATTTATAAAGTCTTTCTACATATTTTGTGAATTCAAATATATATTTACACTTTGAAGCTTTATATAATTTTCATTCTTATAGTTTTTTATTTCTTGTCAAGTTTAAATTGTTTAGTACGTGTATCACACGAGCCCTTAACCTAGTTAATTATATAAAGTTAAAAATAACATTACAAATATAGTTAGCTATTATTCATTCTTTAAAGCCTATCTCTAAATTAGAGAATGAATTTTTTTTTTATATCTTTTTTTTTCATTGTATCGTAGAAAAAGTTAAGGTTTAAAGAATAGGACGTGAAACGACAGGAATAAAGAAAGAACGGGGAAGCTTGGAAGTTGGACCCCTATTTCAGTTTTTTTCTTAACAACCAGCCTGGCTTATCTTTATTTACATAATCTTTGACTTGGGCGTGATTGGTCTACTCTTAATCCTTCCCTCAGTTACATAGTCTTCTCCACGAGAATTCTACTCCAATCAGGTATATTTCAAGCTGCATCTAATCTTATAAATATTTTATAAGACCATGTGTAATGATACACATGAATAATGCCCACGCCCATGGAGTTTGCGAAATAACGCCGGAAAACGCCGGCGGCGTGAGGGACGGGCATTCTGGGGCCCAAACGTAAAAAATTTGGCCACCACGGGTGGTCTAATCATAGACTCTTCTTTTAGTCTTTATTTAGGTGATGCAGTTGTTGTAAATAAAGTATCCCCGTGGTGTTGATTTTCTCAAATCAGTTCCGTATATTTCGATCCCGACTTAGAACAGCGTCTTCTTGTATCTTGCTTGCTAGTTGCTATAACATAGTTTAGGTTGTTTTTATTTTGGCCACTATAGACTTTAATTCTAAAGTGTAGTTTAGGACGTTTCTTTAGGACCACAATTTTTTGTATTGAAACAAAAGGTGATCTGTGGTGATAGTGTGGTTCTTTATGAAAGATTGCTTTCGACACATTAATTTGAATTTCTAATTTATTTTGGGTTATAAAGTTAGAAAAGGACCATTGTGTAATTTTTAATTATTTGCATCATTCTGTTATTAAAATAATTTTTTGATTTTTTGTTATTATGTATATATTACTCTGCCTTGCCAGCTTTTATGGATTTTTTAACAATTTCTTTCTTTTACTTTTTTCTGAGTACCTTATTGTTTTCTTTTGAGTTTGCGATAAAAATATGAACAAATGAAGAAACGGGAACACTTGCATTAGTTCGACCCGTTCTGAAGTTATTTCTTTCGTTTTGTATGTTTGATGCTTTAGGGTTCTATGTCAGAGTGATGCCTGTTATCATATGTTTTTTAATAGAAACCCCAGGGTCGTCTTCGAAAATGTTAGAAAATCTTTAGGCCCTGTGCGAATAGAAAATACGGGCCCCTTAAATATAAATTTTAAAAAGAATATATATAAAAATAATTTAAATTTAATGTCATTTGAATCAACACCAATCATTTAATGTAACTTGACAAAGTTAGGCAATTAATGTCATTTTAAATAGATATGGAAGAAAAAAAAAACTGAGGATGCCGGGATTAGAACCCATATCTTCATATTATTATAGTGACTTTCAAACCACCAAACCAAGTGCGCTTCAGGATGGTATTTTTCCAATTCATTACATATATATTTATAGCTTTACAATGTAAAACAAATAAAAAACAAAAATATTTGGGCCCCCAATGGGTTTGGGCCCCGAGCTGTCGCCCATCCCGCACACCCTTCGGGCCGGTCCTGAGAAACCCCGTACTTTATTGATAAGTGATAATATTATTTTATTACAGTGATCTCTATATAAAGAGATGAATGTTACAATTAGATACCTTCTAATATTGAACATATAAAATACTTAATCTAACTTAGCCTGACATTCCCCCGCAAGTTGAAGACGGGAAATGACCTGCAACTTGGACCGTAAAAGCATAAATCTTTGTGAGGGCAAAGGCTTCTTGAAGACATCGGCTATCTGGTCACCCCTGGAAATAAACTTAACATTTAATTGACCTTGAGCAACCTGTTCACGAATAAAGTGAAAATCCACTTCAACATGTTTGGTTCGAGCATGAAACACCGGATTCGCTGAGAGATTGTGGCTCCCAAGTTGTCATACCAAAGAGTGGGTGATGATTTTGCAATAACACCAAGTTCAGAAAGAAAAGCTTTCAACCAAAATAGTTCTATTCTGCTACCGTTTCAGCAAGGGCTTTATATTCCGACTCAATAGAAAATTGTGATACTGTTCGTTGTTTACGAGCCATCCACGAGACGAGATTCGATCCCAGGTAAATGACAAAACCCCCTGTGGATCGACGATTTACCAGGTAGCTAGCCCAATGAGAGTCTGAGTAGGCTTGAAGAGTAGGAGTAATATTATCTTGCCAATGAACATCAGTAAAAGCATGCAAAAACGATCCCGGGTCGTGACATAGAAGAAGACCTAAGTTAGTGGTACCCTTTAAGTAAAGTAAGATGCGTTTAACAACAGCCCAATGATTTTCAGTTGGAGCATGCATAAATTGACAGACCCGGTTGACAGCAAAAACAAGATCGGGTCGAGATAATATAGCATATTGAAGTACACACTATTTGACGATACTGTGTCAGATCCAAAAGTAAGGAACTATCATCATTCGTTAGAATCTGAGAGGCCTAACTGATTTAGATACTCATAGGAGAGCAAACTTGCTTGCAATCAGAGACGCCCAACCGTTTGAGAATATCCAGAATATACTTGCGTTGAGAAAAAACAATATTCAACCCATGTTGAACAACCTCAATGCCTAAAAAATAGTGGAACCGCCCAAGATCTTTAATGGCAAAAGTGGAACTTAAACTATGAATAATTCGATCATTGAGCATGTTGCCGTCGGCTCAACACAAACCAGAACATAAACAAGTGCACCACCTTTGGCAAGTATAAACAATGGTTCAGTTTTGGATCCACAGAAGTCAAGTTGTTGAAGAGTAGTAGATAACCGATGGAACCAAGCCCCGGGATCTTGCTTAAGCCCGCACAAAAATTTGTGAATAAGACAAACATGATTAGGTTTGTCAGGATCCACAAATCCGGGAGGTTGTTTTATGTATACTGTTTTCGTTAAGTCACCATGTAAGAAGGCGTTTTGCACATCAAATTGACGAGTCTCCACTTAATTGTGACATCAAGAGACAAAACTACTTGAATAGTGGTGGATTTGACAAGCGGGCTAAACGTCTCATGATAATCAATGTCGGGTTGTTGATGAAACCCTTTGGCAACAAGCCGGGACTTGTAACGAGTAACATTGCCTTGTGAATTCTGTTTTAACCTGTACACCGACTTGCAGTCAATTAGATTAGAATGTCTAACATAAGGAACTAATGACCATATTCCATTCTTATGAGCACATTAAACTCCTAGTCATGGCGGTATGACGCCACTCCAAAGATTTATTGCCAACGGCAAAGGAGATGGGCTCAGTAAGCAAATATGGAGATGTAGTAGCATCGTAGGCCGAGGGATTGTATGGAACAGTTCGTTTCGAGTTAGGGCGAAGGTTTGGTGGTCTAGGCCAAGGAGGAGGAGAAGAAATGGGTGCTGGTTGGGCAGAAGAGGTAGTGGATTGGGAAGGTGGGTAGGCGATGTTTGCTGGTTGGGTGGGGTCGATAAGAGAGGTGGAAGGTGGTAAATTTGAGGATGTAGAGCGGGTAGGTTGGGTAGAGAGTGGTTCGGCTGTGGAGTCTGGTGTAGTTGTTGGATGGGGTTTAGTCATAGAGTGGAGTTCATTCGAACTGTAGAAATTAGGAGGTAAGTCCAGAAAGATAGAAACATAGGAAGGTGAAGGTGGATGTGATGGGGGAGGTGAGCGTAATGGGACCACATGTTCGTTGAAACGAACATGACGTGCTATGTAGATACGCTCGATGGTAAGATCAAAACACCGCTATACATGGTAAGCAGGCTATAATCAAGAAAGACACACGGAGTAGAGCGGAAATCCATTTTGTGATGGTTATACGAACCAATATATGGGAAACATTGGAAATCGAAAACACAGAGGAATGAATAATTTTGTTTTCGGTCAAAGATTTGTTGAAAAGGTGATTTGTTTGAGGAAATTCGAGAGTGTAGATGGTTGATAAGATAACGGTTGTTTCAAAGGCAAACTGCCAAAAATTGTCGTGGAAGATTAGAATGGGCAAGAAGGATGAGCCTGGTTTCCACAACATGACGGTAACAATGCCATTTTGCTCACTCGTTTGAGGGCGGGAACGTCGATAAATTATGCCAAGGGAGCTAAAGAAGGGTGCCAAGTTTCGAAACTCCCTTCCCCAGTTGGCTTGAACACTTTTTAATCTAGTGTTAAATTGTCGTTCCACCATGTAACGAGAGTGATGGTCAACACACAACCTAAAAAAACGATAACCGTAAGTGAGACTCCCAAACATCACAATAAATTAAATCCAAAATATTATTAATTAGGAAATTAGAATATGAAAATGAAAGTTTAGATGATTTTCCTAACTAGAATGAAGTACATAAAGAAGGCAATAATTTCGTAGGAAATAAGTAGAGAACAATTTGAACAATTGACTGTAAAACACGTTGATGTGGATGACCAAGACGTTGATGCCAGATGGTGGAAGATGCCTTGGTAGCAGTGAAAGTGACTCTAGAAATGGGCGTGAGTTGCGGAAGGCGAATGGAATAGAGACCCTGTACACTTGGACACGTGAGGAGGTTAGTGCATGTAGACTCGTCCTTCACATCAAAAAGGAAGAGTGAAACTCAAAGAAAACATTATTATCAAAGCAAATTTTTTTAACAGATAATAAATTCTTTCAAAGGGCTGGTACATGAAGGATATTGGAACGGTTTAAAGGTTTGTTGGGTGAGTAGTTTTGGATGAACCAATGTGAAATATGGAAGGGGCTTACCGTCACCAATATGGAGTGAGTCATTACCTTGATAAACCTTGGAGTTGTCTAGATTCGGTTAGTCAAGAGAAGCATGTCCGTTAGCACTAATGTCAGGAAACCAAGTAGTTCCGAAAGTTGATCCATGATCCGAAAAGCTGGTAAAGTTGGCCTGAGGAGGTTGATTTGATGATTAACTTGACTGATTTGGATATTGGGATGGAAGATGGCTAATACCACATCTATTGCAATGCCATACTATTCTAAGTCCCATGAAAACATTGATTAGAGCCATTACCAACATTTAGAATAATCACGTTGCTGAATCTGGGTACAGGATCAGAGAGGCGGACACAAACGTGATTCACAAATTTCTTCTATTAATTTTGTGTGAATGAATAAAACTACAAGACTTAAGGAAAAAAAATATTAGAAACAATCTAATTTTACTAGGACTCCTATTCTTACATACTTATCTCTAAACCATTAAACACTAATCAAAACTAATACTAAGATAATTCAAATAATAATTATATAACTTTAATTATTATTTTACTCGTTTCGTCCTTCAACTTTAGATTTTCTGCAGAAAACTCCCTAGTTGATGTTGTAATTTTATCACTCCCTCTCAACATCAACTTCCATAAGTCTCCCTCTTAATTTGACTTATTCAGCCTCGATCTATCGCAACATCTTCGGTAAACACATGACCTTCATTGACATCTTCAGTAGACACACTACCGGTACTATCGTATTTGGTTACAACATCATTGTTGGTGTCTTCCGGTAGTTACAATGCCATTTCATCCTGAAGAAGAACCTGAGCGACACACGCTTCGCCTTGGGCGAAAACTACCCTTTCAACTGGATTCTGAGGCCCTCGAACACCTTTCAAGTAGCACTCAAAACTATCCTTCAAACCAACTTCAATCGAACCTTTAAAATTGACCAATTACAGGAACTCAATCATCAACCGGAAGAAGGGATAACCGGTCAACTGCTTGCAACCGAATTGAATCCAAGGGTACACCAAGATCTGACCAAGATCTTTTACAACTGCCTTGAATTGAGTCTTCTTCTTTTGGCCAGTCTACTAACCCACCCCGACACACGGAGATTTAACCATCCCGACACACGGTAATGGCAAACCGACTAATCTTGATAACCGAGAGAGACTTAACCAATAGAACTTTCAACCCAGAGAAAGGTAAACAATTCTTACAGCCTTCAACTTGTTGAACACCGAAACTAAGTTGACACACAACCTAGATGCAATCATTTGCTTTTCAACCACGAACAAATACGACAACCACATGTTGATTCATCTATAATGATTTTTCTCAGCAACCAATTAATTCTTTTTCATTGAACCAATAGACTTGACTCCTGAATCACAAAAGAAAACTCCAACACATAGTTTGTTTTAACGGACTATGTTTCTTTTCCTTTTGACTAACGAACTTAATATGGACGAATCATAAACTATTTCACAAACTCTTCCACTGAGTTACTATCCGATGTCTCTCGTCTATTTTTTTCTTCGTTCAACTACCATCGTTCACCACCATTACAGCCCCACGAGGGGCTGCTTCCTTTCTTGTAAAATGACTCTCAAAATCGTGGGCTCTGATACCGCATGTTGAATCTGGGTACAGGATCAGAGAGACGAACACAAACGTGCATTCCCCAGTTTCTTCTATTAATTTTGTGTGAATGAATAAAACTAGAAGACTTAAGGAATATAAATATTAGAAACAATCTAATTCTACTAGGACTCCTATTCTTACTTATACTTATCTCTAAACAATTAAACACTAATCAAAACTAATACTAAGATAATTTAAATAATAATTAAATAACTTTAATTATTATTTTACTCGTTTCGTCCTTCAACTTTAGATTTTCTCCAGTCAACTAAACTAATACTTAGGATAATTCAAATAATAATCATACTCAATAGTTATTATTTCTCTTTATCAAAATTAGTTGAAGTTGTAATTTTATCACACGTGAGTTCCCTCGTGTATTGCCACGACAATTTCCTTGGTTGTTGAAGGGGAGAGGGTAACAGAGAATTTATGGGAGTTGTGGGAGGTTTTCTCCTGGGTAGAAAATAAAGCAATAGCAGCCATTGATTAGCAACAACAGGTTTGGCTTACTAGATTAGTGACAGTTGCTTCTGGTAGATTAGATTAGCAACATCAGTCTAGGCTTAGATTATGGATTAACAAAAACAGTATTGGCGTAGATTAATGACAGCAGGTTGGTTGCAGTAGGTTAATATGCAACAGGTTTTGTTCTGTGCTGCAGGTTGGCCAGAAAGAAAAAAAACGAGGGAAAACTGCCGATTAGGAGTTGGCGGTAGAAACTCCATACTTTATTGATAAGTGATAATATTATTTGATTACAATGATCTTCATATAAAGATAATGTTACAATTAGAGACCCTCTACTATAGAACATATAAAATACTTAATCTAACTTAGTGTAGCATTATGCATGCGTGTTTTGAAATACGAGTCCATGGAAGTGGAACGCAAAGAATACGTATTTATTTCGTTTTGTATGTTTGATGCCTTGGAAGTGGAACACAAAGAGAACACAAAGAATACGTCTTTATTTCATTTTGTATGTTTGATGCCTTGGGGTTCTACGTAGGAGTGATAGTTGTTACTATATGTTTTTGTGTTTATGTTTTGATATTCGATTCCTTGGAGCTCGAAGAATATATATAGCTAAATATCAACTTTTAGATATGTTTTGTGTTTATTAAGTTAGTTCATCCACTAGTTTTACTTAATTTGCATAAAGTTGAACAAAGTCTAGCGTCGATGAACATAATAACAAAATAAATAAAAAAATGCAGCAACGAAGAAAGTGACCTTCATTATTTTTCGTCTATACAATGTTATTTATTTTCTTATTTTGGATCAACAGGAGATTGGTTCTTCGCCAAGCTTACTATTAAAGAAAAATGGCATTGATTAAAGAGACAGATCACCTCAGAATACCATTTCAGGATATAGAAATAGCCACTAACAACTTCATTACTACACTTATTATAGGGAGAGGTGGATTTGGTAACGTTTACAAGGGAAACTCTCACTTTTGGGTAAACTTACTACTGTTGCTGTAAAGAGATTAGATGCTAACATTTCTGGTCAAGGGTTTAAAGAGTTTTTAACAGAGATTCATTTGCTTTCCCGATTTAAACATCCAAACCTGGTTTCCCTTCTTGGCTACTGCCAAGAAGGAAACGAAAAAATCCTAGTTTATGAGTACGCCGAGCATGGAAGCCTTGATAAGCTTTTAACTATGGACACAACTGTAACATCTAAGCAACTGATTGATGTATGCATTGACACAACCAGCTGTTTGGATTATCTACACAACCATGTTGCAGAAAATCAGAGAGTTATCCATAGGGATATAAAGAGTGCAAATGTTCTATTAGATCACAACTGGAAAGCTATGATACCTGATCTTGGACTTTCCAAAATAGGTCGCGCTAACGAACATGAAACTTTCCTCATTACTAACCCATGTGGCACAAATGGTTATTGTGATCCTGCCTATAAGGATACTAGTGTACTCACAAAAGAATCTGATGTTTATTCATTTGGGATGGTATTGTTTGAAGTCTTGTGTCCGAGGTTATTTTTTATGAATGTGAACGATGAACGAAAGTTTCTAGACCATTTGGTCATAAATACTATGAGAATGGTAAATTGCATAAGATTATTCATCCTGATATGATGGAGCAATTGCCACCAGGTTCCTTGGATAAGATATCGAAGATCGCGTGTCAGTGTTTATTTTATGATCGAGAAAGCCGACCCTCAATGGGTTTGGTGGTAAAGAAACTTAAGGAAGCATTGGAAGTGCCGGTAAGTTTAAATATGTTAAAATAATACTTCCAATTAATTTCTAAAAAACGAATATGTGTTGTGGCACAAGAACTAGAGGAAACATTGGATTGATTCGTACCACAAAACATGGGATGTTTCTTGTGCTTTGAAAGAGACATAATGATCCCCTATTGTATTTGATTACGTATATGTTTTCATTTTCATAAAACCTCGAAATTTCACCATACTAAATTAAATAAGCTTTTCGTGTAGGAGATGGACATAGTAGGTGAAATGGGCATTTTCTGGTTGGAAGATGATATCAAAAGCCTGGTGAAACGCCTGACAAGTCAAATGGACATGTTCGTCCCGATTGTTGGTGAAGGAGGTTCTGGGAAGACAACACTTGCTCGTGCGGTTTATAAGAGGATCAAGGACGACTTTGAATACCATGACTGGATTTCTGTGGGAGAGGGGTATACAGCAGAGCGCATCTTGTCCGGGTTGAAAAAAATTACCGTAACGGTGAAGGGTAGGAGGTACCTGATTGTAGTTGATGGTGTTGGGAGTTATGAAGTTCTTCAAGATCTAAAAGACGCATTCCCAGATGCTAAAAATGAAAGTAAAGTAATCTTTACGTCTCGAGAAATTCCAGAGATGATGAAACTTAACCCGCATATTATGAACAGATTAGATGAAGACGAAAGCTGGAAAATGTTTCTGAACAAGGCTGGAAAGGAAAAGGAAGCTGGTCGAATTACAGAAAGTTTGAAACAGATCTTGAGTATATGCAATGGTTTGCCTAGAAACATCATTCTAATGGCGGGGCTGCTCTCGAATAATAGAATAAAAAGGTGGCCAGTGGTGATTGACGATGGTCGACGTCCTGATGACGTTCTGAGATTATGTTATAACAACCTGAAAATCCGCTCGAAAGTTTGCCTGTTATACCTGGCTCTTTTCCCCAAAGATTACGTCATTCCAGTACGGCGGTTGCTCCGGCTATGAGTAGCCAAGGGTTTTGTGAAGAGAAGACTCCAAGACGCGTTTCCTGAGGATTTGGCACAAAAATGTTTCGAAAAATTAGTGGGTTCTTAATATGATTCAGATAACCAAGCTAAGATTGGACAACGGCCCGAAGCGATGCCGTTTAGTTTCGTTTTTCACGACTATTTGTTGCCAAAAGCCCAAGATATCAGTCCTTTCTACATCCGCCAGAATTCGAAGAACTTTCAAGATGCAATGGGTCCGTTTGATGTACGACTCATGCAGGTTCCAGGCGTAATCACCACAGGAGTGGGAATGGTTTCGGGTAAAACTATTAGAACTGATTTTGTGATATTGAGGGTGCTTGATCTCGAAGGGGCGCGCAACAAGAGTCTGCCCGATGCACTGGGTCACTTGAGTCATTTGAGATACCTAGGACTGAGAAGGACTTTCTTGAAGAGCCTCCCTGAATCTGTGGGAGATCTATCCTATCTAGAAACCTTAGATCTAAAGCAAACCTGTGTCAATCGTCTTCATGACTCTATTTGGAGGCTTAAACGCCTCCGTCATCTCAATCTCACCAATGTCCGTCTCACCATGCCACCTAGCAGAGCTTCAACTCTTGTAACCCTCTGGGGATTGGTTCTGGATGACAGGATATCAGCAAATAAGCTTGAAGGTTTAATAACGTTGCTTAATCTTAGAGAATTAGGTATTAGATACCAATTAAGCGCAGGAAAACAAGATGTCTTACTTGACTGGATTGAGAAGCTAGTCGATCTTCAGTCATTGAGGTTGATTTCCTTAAATGGATCAGTCCAAGCTTCGGAGCTAGTCTTAAAAACACTAGCCACCTTAGCTAAACTTTCCCATCTTAATTTGTATGGTAATCTTTTTAAATTACCAACTGCAAATGAATTCCCACCGACAGTTAAGGTTGTCACACTGTCAATCTCTCAGCTAAACAAAGATCCAATGGACACGTTAGGACAACTACCTTGTTTGATCTTGTTGAGGCTTTTGGGTGACTCGTTCACGGGAGAAAGAATGGTCTGTCTTCGAGGAGGATTTAAGCAACTCGAGGTCTTAAAGATGTGGAAGCTAAAGGGGTTGGAGGAATGGGATGTGGAAGAAGAAGCAATGGAGAGCCTCAAAGAATTAGATATCAGACGTTGTCATAAGTTAAAGAACATCCCTTGTAGACTACTCATAAAACCAAAGCGTTTGGAGATACTAAAAGTGACAGACATGCCGGATGACTTTGTAGGGCGGATCAGAAAAGGAATATCCAAACGGACTATTCTGACAGTCAATTAATAGTTAGGAATCCGTTCCCTTGATCGTGAGTTATTCTCAAATAGTTGCAAATTGAATTTTTGTGACCTTATTTCATTCACCAAACTCCTAACATTTGTTTTCTATCATTCGATGACAGTGGAAGCAACAAAGAAATGTTCTGAATGCACCCAGGGAAATTAAGTCCAGTGTTTTCCAAAAAGCTCCAAACTGCTGTTGGTTAAGTGTTGACCGAACATACTGGAGGTTAACGGTTCTTTTGTGAACGTTGGTAGACCCAGATGCTTTGACCGAGAATAAAGGATCTCCTGTTGAATAGGAGCTTAGTTGTGTTTTTCAGTATTTAATCAATTCAGCTGTTTTAGTTTTATTAACTTTTTAAAAATTCAATCAGTCGAAATTCTGCAATCATTCAGCATAAGCTTTGTAAGCATTTGATTGTTCAATAAACAGAAATCATGACAACCGTTCACAAAATTAAAAAAAAAAACACTTTTATTAATCAATATTTTGATTACAATACATAAAGAAGAAATAAACCAAACTGTAAGAAAAGTACAATACAAAAATGTAAACTAAACTAAGAACTGATTACAAAGATAAATAAGACGAAAAACAAACAAAGGTGACTGAGTCACATGAAGATCACGCTTCCCTTAAAACAGATTTTGGGTCACCCAGGTGAACCCGTCTGTTTCCCAGGGTACAACAGCCTAAGCAGATTGTACTGTCGGGATTAGCCTAGCACCTGAAATTATATCTGAAACAAGAGTGCGCAGAGATGCAAAGTTAGGGAATTCGTTGGGTGTGTGTGTTGTATGAACCATACGAGTTTTGTATTCTAAAACAAAGCATAAAGCTTTGTATTTATACTCATAAGAATTCGAAATGATGAGTCTAATTAATTCACTAATTTAATCATTTGACTGTTAGAAACTTGAAAAGTCTCTAGTTGACAACCCAAGACACATCTAACAAATACTAAAGGCGGCTCTAAGCGGCTCGCGGCGATGCGAAGTGCACCATCAAAGCCCCACGTTGCGCCCATCGCCCTCGTCCATTGCCCGGGTGCGTGCTTGTGTCCGGTGCTTTGCACCTGGCTGCCACTGGGTGTGAGTTGGCACACAAGAATACATTTATGTAGAGAATTCTAATTATAAATCAACAAAAGATTTATCTCTCCACCAATGTGGGACAAACACAAGTTCCTACATATTAAAGTTCCAATACACAATTAAAGCTTATAATCTCTCATTCATTTGCTTTAATCACTAAATAATTATTATATTAATCATTAATATAATATTATTTTTTCCTAATTTCCAACATCATTCGGCTATCTTGGTCTTGTTATCTTTGATTATTTTGCAATTCGCCTGATCCAAATCTAACAACTGAGGTAATAAGGTCCTTGACAGTCTGGTAGTTTGCCAGCAAAAGTATTTTTGTTGTGCATATATCTTGTTCAAGATCTTCTATTCATATCATTGTTTCTTCTTCTTCACATAATCAATGTACCATGGTTGCACACGTGCATTACTTAGTTCTTATTAGTGTAATGTAAACAAGAAGAGAACCTTCATCTTTTTCACATTCACATGTTTATTTATTAACATTGCACATTCCCAAACGGTGGCACTCAAGAGTACAGACAAGTAATAAGAGGCACTTTTAACAATCTGGATAAAAAAGAGACACATTTCAATTACGGGATCATCACGTGGCATGGTATTTATTTCAATAATACACTCAGAACATGTGTTATGATCTAATGCCCCATACCATGTGAGCTTCACTTTCACATGAACCATTACGGATGGTGTTATGTACTAAACCCTAACTATTAGGATCAATTTAGTAGCAGAATCTATCCTTCAAATTCTTTATTGCTGAATTGAACGGCCATCATATGTTTGAAATAAAAAAGAGAGACATATCACCCAGCCATGAAAGTAGGGAATCGAGATTGAAATGTTTGAAGGATTACGGTTATAATGTTATTATAACAAAGGGAGTTGAGAGCGAGAGACATAGAGAAAGATCATAACGTCAAATGGTATGAGTGTTCCTGGCCGCAACCCGCCACAGGAAATTAAACAATCTGGTATAATGTTATTAAACACCACGTGACCTTTCAGCTTGAACTACCCGACGCTCTACGATCCTAATTTTAAAAAGAATATAATAATGAATACAAAAATATCCTTTTTAAAAGCAACTAGATGGTTGCCATAGGCCGCACTTGCTGCGGCAAAGTCTAAACTCTGCTCAGTTTGGTTTGTAATTATTATTTTTAATTAGTATATATATACAGGGTAAGGTTATTGTAAAAAAGAACAAAAGTGTGAGAATGAATCTCAGCCATTAGATCTAAATTAATTGAAAAGGGTAATCAAGTAATTTTATCACTGATTTAATTAATTCAAAACCTTCCATAAACCGCCACCCTAATTTATAGGAATACTGAATAACACTGCAAAAACCATTCGGCACATATATAACACCATTCAATAATTATATAACACCCTTCAATAAGTATATAACACCATTCAATAAGTATATAACACCATTTTAAAGATCTCTATAAAAACACTACGAATAACACTGCAACAACCATTCAGCGCATATATAATACCATTCAATAATTATATAACACCATTCAACACATATATAAACACAATTCAATAAGTATATAACACCATTCAGTAATTATATAATACCATGAACTGAAACAAAAAAACCATTAACTGAAACATTGGATTGAACGTAATTTTTTTCTGTATATAAGTATAGTAATATAGTACTCATATTAAAGATTAAAAAACACTCGTTACTATGGTGTAATTTGTTTTAAAAAAATGAGTTACGTGTAAAAAGTTATTGGCGTTTAAAAAAATAAAAGGGGAAGTTGCATGTGGATTGCATGTGACTTTCTAAAATTGAATATGTTAATTTTACCTTTATACCCTTAATCTAGAAAATTAATTATTTTAGTTGTTATACTATTTACAAGATTGCCATCAAGATCTCAACCATTAGATTAAAGATCTAATGGTTTAGATTCTTTCTTACACTTCTCACACTTTGGGCTTTTTTACAGGATCCTCTACCTATACAATGTAAGTATAAGACATTTTTTTATTTTGAAAAAAAAGCACACATGTAATATACATGTTTTTAATGGGTTTTGAGCAAAAAAATCAAAAAAACGCCGAGTGGATATTTAAAAAAAAATAAACAAGTTTTCAGCAACGCGACTGTAACATATGTTACACATGAATTTAACATATGTTACACAAAAACTAGTTTATTTTTTTTAATCTGGTCGGCGCTTTTTTGATTTTTTTGCTCAAAACCCTTAAAAACATGTATATTACACGTGTAATTTTTTTCAAAATAAAAAAATGTCGGGAGTTTTGAGTTTGCTAGGTTTTCTCACCACAAGTAGGTTTTCTATATATCCTTTCCCTACATATACAAACACATATATCCACATATATATACATAAATATAAATTATACATATATAACACACACATACATCTTATTCACACATTTATAGTTTTATATATACTACTCTATTAGATTTTGGTTCACTATATACAAATTTACAACTGTATATATACTTAGTAGCTCAATCACGCCAATAAAAGTTAACAATAAAAAAGTTAAAGCCTAAACCGCTAAACTACAATATGCTCATCGCCTCAATGGCTCATGCTATTACTCTAAGTCGATTGTCTCATGCTCTCAACATCATTGTTTGTCCAATATGACCATCGCCTCATCAGCCACAACATTGTTATTCATAAGAAAAATATTATGCTATGAATTATGTTTTTAAAGACATAAAAACTTGTTACCCAACATTGTCACTATCTCTCTCCGCAGATTTAAATCGGGCGACACAGTTGTCAAAATCACTCAAAGCTCGCTGGACGCTCGCTCGGAATATTCAATGCTCGAAAATGCACGTTTTATTTTGAGGCTCAGTTTTAAATGAGCCGCTCCGCTCGGTTCGCTTTGTAAACAAGCAAAGCAGGAGCAAGGTCCGCTCGGCCCATGAACAACCCTGTATAGCTGGTGGCACATTATGTGATGCGTTAACTATATGAAAACGTGTGTTTCGACGTATCCGATCTAAAGCATTGCGGTTACAAAAGAAATGGAATTGAACCAGGGTTGGTTGGTTCAGTGAGTGTTCTAACTGACCACTACACCACTCTTATCTTTACGTCAAGACTTAATGGAGTCAAAACGTACAATAACTTGAATTTATACCGTCGAATGAAAACATATTTATATTTAACTTGACTCGTTTCCGAACATAGTTTACGTCAAAACATAGACCAACCTAAAACATACAAAAAATTAGCATGAAAACGTACATAAAAATACGTATGAAAACGCATTATATTTGACCATACAAAAAATATATTGACGTTAGAAAATACATTTTTTTTCTTTAAAGCTAAAGAATGAAAATACATTGGTAACTTAAAAAGTTAGAACTTAACAGGGTGAAAACGATATCAAATAAAGTTTTTAGAAAGTTTAGGAGGCATAAAGTTTTAAGAACATGTATAGGGTGAAATATCAAATTTGAAAGTTTAGTGGTTGTTTTTATCTCGTGTGTTGTGATGGTGATGCTGAAGCGTGGAAAAAGATAACATTCAAGTTTGCAAACTTGTGCATTGCAGAACACGGGAAAAAAAAGCTTTGAAACAAAAACAATATAAGAAAACAAAAAAGGAAAAAAAACAAAATAAATGTTGTAGGCTAAGTCTAGAACCCGAGTCCCTCTTATCCAAGTCAAAACTCTTAACCAACTTCACTATAACTTAATTTATTGGAGGGAACTTAATTTATTAGAGGGAAGGGGCACTTAATGTTAGGTCCTAAAGTGTGAGACTGACGCATCAAATTAACGCAACAGGCTATGGTTACGAACTGGGCCTTACCGAGTTAGTTTATATTAAGTTTTGGACCTTTATAGGTCATTTGGGCTTTAGGCCATGTGGGCCAAGCAGGCCCAAGGGAAGCCCATGTAGGGATGTTGGCTTGCCTAGGTATATAAACAAGTTTTCAACTTGTTTTAGGGTTAGACCTTCCAAGTTACACTAATTCTTGAGAGATAGAGAGGGAGGCTATTTGTTGGTGGTGTACTCATACCAGACTTTTGCTTATCAAAGTAATAGAAACGTGTGTGAGTTGAAAGTGATTCCGTTTGTTCTTCGTACTTTTGTTTTTCTTGAATCACCTATTGATTGGATTCCGCACAATCAATAGGTTGTTTGATATCATTGAAAGATCCGCGTTTTCGGGACTTACAATTGGTATCAGAGCCTTCAAAACCTATTTCTAGGCTCGGTTTGATATCAAATATTCAAGTTTTTCGAACCGTCGCCGGACGCCGGCCGGAATTCTGGTGACCGGATTTCTAGAGTGAGAGAAAGAGTTGAGAGAATTGTGGGGAGAAGAGAGAAGGGAAAGGTGAAAAATGAGGGGATTTTAGTTATAAGGAGGTATTTATACCCAGGGTTTTAAGTGGGTTGGGCTTTTAGGTGGGTTGGGTCTAAAGCCCAATATAACATTTTTAGAGTTTTGAGCGGTCCGGTCTCATTTCTAAAGCCCGTTTTCAAACCCGAATATCATAAAATGTCTCATAACATTATTTATTATCGTCATAATATTTATTATTCGTAAAATTCTAACCTGGAAATTACCGGTTGTCACAGTTGCGATTCGGTGTGTTTGTTGATGGTTGTGACACGTTCAGAAAAATTGAAGACTCGAAATCGTGGAGTTGATTGCAAGTCGAGACCGGTGAAGGTGATTGCGAGTTGGAACGGTGGTTGCGAGTCGGAACGGTGAAGGTGATTGCGAGTCGGAACGGTGAAGGTGATTGCGAGTCGAAAGATTACGTATGATGGTTGCGACTCAAAAGAATGAAACCTGCAACTCGAAACCTCTATTGAAAAAGGTTGTGACTCAGATGGTGTAAGGAGGATGATGGTTGAATGATGTTGACTCGAAATCTCTGTTTCCTTCTAAAAAGGGATTTGAAACCACAATGCTCAGTAGATAGAATTTTAAATTGTAAACAAAGAAATTTTCAAACTATTATCAAACAAAATCTCGAAAATATTGAGATTTTTTTAAAACCTTTTCAAACTTAACAAAATTAAAAGATTTCAAATCTTAACAACTTTTAAAGGATCAAAATCACCAAAATATACTAATTTTATTTAAGAAATCCGATGAACTCGATGATGAACGCGAAGACCACAATGAATATTCTTGGTGATTTTCGGAAATACTCCGGCGGAGATGACCGGCAACCGGTCCGGCGAGGCCACCGGCGGCGCACGGCAGCGCCACTGTCGGCGACCGTCTATTTCCGGCCAAACACCTTACCCCCCACTAATTCGAACCTTCCGGAGACGATGGCGGTGTTCGTTTTTGCGAAATCTAAGTTGTTTAGGCTCGGGAGCAACTCCGGCGGCGGCTCTGGGCCGGCCGAACGACGACGGTAATGGTGGTGAACGACTCGGTTCAGTTTGGTTCGACTCGGTTCAGTTTGGTTCAGTAGGTTTAGTTACGGTTCAACGAGGTTCAGTTACGGTTCACCGTTTCGGGTCAGATTTGGTCGGGTCAACTCAGCCAACTCGGTCAAACCCGAGTCAACACGGTCAACTACGGTCAAACTTAGTCAACGGGTCTACCCGACCCGACTATATTTTAGTTATTTATATAATTATTGTCCTAACATGAAACGAGCTCTAAACCCCCGACTAACAAAAACTAAACGGGTAAATAACTAACTACTTGGACTTATGTTTTTCAAATATATATTTTTATAACTTGTATATAGTAGCTAGAACCCAACTGACACAACGTGACATAATATATAATTGTGTTTATAAATATAAGTACATATATATTAAACTTGTATTAAAAAATTTATGTTTCAAACACATGTCAAAATTATATAAATATTGTTGTTGAAATAATTGGTGCGTTTTAAATAATAACGACAACTTGTTTTGTCGGGTTTTGTTACAAAAACAGAGGAAACTCTGCCCGGTTTTATAAAATAAGATATAAAATATATGTATTTTCGACATCTCTTTATAACTTGCAAAATATGGATACAACACGGTGTACAAGTCAACGAAACTCGAAAACTTTTATAAAATAAACATAATTATTTATATTTATATCAAACTCTTAAACTCGGGAAAACTTTTATAAATAAATATAATTATTTATATTTATTTCAAATGTCTAGAACAACTGAAATCTTTTATAAAATATATAATTATGCATATTTATTTCCAACGTTTAGAACCCGACAATTACATATAAAATGCATATAATCATTTATATTTATTTCAAACATCCACAACTCGAGAAGTTTATAAAAATAAATATAACTATTTATAGTTAAGTCGGACGACTATTATTCAACGATTATTTAAAAAAATATTTAGTTATATTTATTTCCAACTTCTATGACTCGGAAAACGTTTATAAAATAAATATAATGATCTATATTATTCCAAACGTCTAAGAACTCAGAAATTTAAATAAAATAATTATAATTATGTATATTTATTACAAACGCCTAAACGGTATACGACACATTTTCGGTATTATCTTCGTATACATTATTATCCGAGTTATTTTGATAACAAACCAACGTAGTCGATTCATCACAAGCATATAACTACATAATTACTTCGATAATTATCCACGGGACACGAGTCTACTATTTTGGCTATGCGACATCTATATACATATGTATATACGATTACATATATAATTATGTTGCTTATATGTATATATATAAACATCTTATGAAACACTATGACGACTATTCGGAAAACTTGTTAATACATTATACGAATTATATCGACTTATTTTCATATACATATTCATTAGTTATATGTACGAACATTGGAAACGACTAACACGATTCTATAAATATATTTATATTTTATATAAATATATATTGTTAAAATCACTCGGAAACTAAGTCATCTCCACTACTTAGTGTTTCTCCTGATTGAATAGAATCAAACAACCATAGATTGATTATTTCAAACTAAGATATCAACACTTTTATAGAATCGTATAGTCAACGATTCGATAAGAGCTCGGTGACAAGTAGTCTAGCTACGCCCTTTTTAGTAGAAGCTCATAAGTTATTCCTTGATGGGAGTACCACAGATGACATGCTAGCAAGTCACATTTTTGCGACATTATGGAATTCTTATTAAGCTAGCTTTGCATTGGACATCAAGGTGAGTTCATAATCCCCACTTTTTATGATTTTACATTTTTAGAAATGTTTTCGGGGGTGGAAAGACATGCAAGTTTTTGCTAAAGTACACAAAGTTTCGATGAACGAAAACTATATGTTTCTAAACCATGATACGTACGAATTCCAACGAATTCAAATGGTTTACAAAAAGGTTTACGATAAACATACCGGTTTACAAAAGACATGCAAGTTTTACAAACGCACTCAATATTTCGAGAAATGAAAACAACATATTTTAAACCATGTCACAAACGAATTACAACTACATGAATGGTTTACAAATGAATTATACTAGACATACCAATTTATACAAAAACATACGCGTATCTTCGAAACAGGCATGAGTTTCATAACTATGATGGGATTTGTTAATTATAACTGTAACAACCCGCATTTTCACAGCTCGTTACTCTCGTTACGCCTAGCACCAGAGATTCGGATCATAATGTAAACTATATAGCTAATTACGCTACATCGCTTATTTTCACACCACATCACACAACACAAAGCTTACACTCATATCACACTCGCTAAATACTACAAACTTTGCGTGAAGTTTCCAAGGCTTTCTGCTCGCTTAAACTGTAACGCGACTCTTGCAAGACTTGGGAACAAAGCCGCATACTTCCTCGCTTATCCCTTCGAATCTTAACTTAATTTAATCAATAATACGCTTAACGCTTTGCTAAAATGCTTAGTATAATTAAGTAATACGAACGAAAGCATTACTAAAGGATTTTTAATAATTTTTAGGAATTTTTCTAGCATAGGGTCCTTTTGTAAAAAGTGCTTGTTTTAACCATTAGAATCCAAAAAAAATTATTATTTTCGTATGAAAATTCCAATTTTCGTGCAAAAATGTTGCATCCTTTGGCTCCGAATGGCAGTTTTCATGCGAAAAAGACATATTTCGTGCGAAAATGCATATTTAGTGCGAAAATGAACATTTAGGCACGAAAATATGGATTTACGCACGAAAATATCACCAAACCACCTCCATTCCTCTCCGCCTATAAATACAACCCTTCACCATTCACTCCAACTTGCTGCCATTCCGCACCAAAACTCCCTCCAGCCCGATTCTCTCTGTTACAAGTAAGAAACCTACGTTTTTCACACGAATTACAACGGTTTTTACAACGATTTTGCACGAGATTATCTCTGATTTAATCTAAACTTCTCTGTTTTACGAAAGCCTTCATCTTTTTCATAAAACTTTCTGATTTTCTTATAGATTTAGCACTTAACCGAGCATGTTTGAGTTAGCCTTGGCTTCTTAGACCCGAACCTTGTTGTTTCAAACTCACCAAGTGTTTATTCCTAACAAAACTGCTTTATCAAATTGTTTTCACACGAAAACGGATCAGACCGACTAATGTTTCATTCACTAAGTAGTGGAACGAGGCGCTGTCGAAACCGTCACGAAATAGACTCGAAAATACATCTGTTTCAGACGAAGTCTTAGTCCCGAACGCACCAAGACGCAAGAACAGTCACTTGTGCGATCTGGACTGGCTCGCGTGAACCATACTTGGTTCACACGGTCCAGTCCGAGTTCATACAAGAGAATCACTCGCTCAAAAGAACTCTCTGATGCTAGGTTGATCAGGAACCTAAGGTTGGAGGGATGAACACTCGATTTCCCGAAGTATGACGAAAACGACCAAAATTTTTGCACGAAATTTTCGTGAGAAAATTTCATGAGTTGAAACACCAGAATTTTGCACGAAATTTCACGAAACTACAAAATCTACCAAAATTTCCGCACCGACAAATTCCACCAAAATTTTCGCACGAAAACTAATTTCATACGAAAATATCTGTTTCCCTCGCACCGACTCTCCGTTTCAACTGTTTCAACACTCTGGAAGACTGATGCCCTTCCGTCTCTATGCGCAGGCTAACCGACACTCTTTCTCTCCTCTCATCAACTCTCGGTGTTCGCTGTTACGCACCCACTGTGCGTATACTTGACCCCTTTTGCTTTAAACGCACTTTTGGGTGTAACATACGTTCATATCAAAATACACAACGCAAAACTAAACTGATTATCACATGCGAATACCCGTTCCACAAGTCTACACATGATGCTTGATACATGTAAACTAGGATACATTTTCGTTATCTCACCTTAGCTAGTATGGTACTATAGTTTGCCTAACACCCGACGGGGTCTAGCTAGGAAGACCGCGAGAGCATCTTGAGAGTATAGCATGATAAATTTGTCTTGTGAGTTTATATGTGTTGGTCATGTTTATGTATGTGGTATTTCGCAACGTTTTCTATCTACTATGCTATTATATCAAACCTGTATGCTCGCCAATACATTTTTGTATTGACAAATTATTTTAACGTATGTTGCAGGTTATTGAATCCTACTTGCTGCAATAAGACGTAGGACATCATCTTTAGAAACGCATGTAATAGAATCTAGGGAAGATCGAATTATGTTTGTTTGAGAGATATTTGGATATTTGCAATAATTGTTTATGGATTATATGTTTGTTAGTATGGGATAACGAATGTTTAAATATTGTCGCGTAAATAGTTGTTATGGATTCTCTCGAGCAATCTGATTCGCCTAGTGCCGCGCCCCGATGATTCCGCCATCGGTTGGGGTGTGATAATAACGGGACTAGGTTGTCCTATATACAAACAAGTGGATGGGTAGATCCTGCTTTTAAACTCAAACGAGACTAGGTTGTCCTATATACAAACAAGGGGACGGGTAGGTCCTGCTTTTAAACTTAAACGGGCTAGGCTCATTTTTACTTATGTGAGGCACAAAGACTTTGTGAGTTCATGTTTTCCCCTATTACTTAAACGTTTTATGGTTTTAAACACTCAGGGATGTATACATGTTGTGAATTGTATAGCTGGGAGAAAATGGAACCAACTAGATCATATGCAAATAGGTGTTTAAAATCAAAGGGGCCATTGATCAATAACAGTAGCCGAGGAACAATTGGATAGATCTATTGGGTGTGGATGAACCCCACTCTGAATAAAACTTCAGAGTGCTTTTGTGTCTAAAACTAGTGTCTATGACACGGATAAATCGTCAAGGTTTGGTTGCCTCCTAGTTCGGTATACAGATTAGTGTCCTAGATACACACTAATGATCACACGGATTTCATTTTTGAGCTATACAAAAACGAATTTATTATGTCTTTGTCGTATGTGGACATTGATGGTTAAACAAATGTTATAAAAGCGTACATAGTTTTCTTATGACATGTCAAGGAGAGAATGATTTCGATACGTTTCTCAACACTATTTAAATCGGTTATCAAAAGATTTATTTCAAATCTTTTTCAATAAACTATGAACTCGTCAACTTTTTGTTGAATTTTCCGCATGTTCTTTCTCAGGTTATATTTTCAAACTATGGCACGGTTGGAATAGGAGAGCCTTTTTGGGATTCGAGTGATTAGCAGGCGTTCACATTTTAGAAGTCTTAGCATTATTTACTTCCGCTGTGCAATGAAGATACCAGTCGATCACGCCCGGCTCTGATGTAATCGATGTTTAATTTGGGGTGTGACAGAAACCACCACATATCAACACAACACAACGGTTATGAGTCATCTTCTTCAAACTACATCCGAACACCATTTTCTTCACAGTTGTACCCACCGCATCGACCACCGGGTACATCACCATCTCACTATCTCGAGTCGAAATCGTTATCATTATTCATCTTCGTTTCGACTCGCACTATTCCGACTCGCAGTGTTTCGACTCGCAACCACATTGTTCATCATCCTCATCTACGTTAAACATCACCCTTGAAACAACCTGCAACAGCCACCGGTCATAACCTCCGACATCACCACCGTACACCATCGTCGTCTTCCACTTTCTCCGACGATCACCACTACTTCATAAACTAATCACCACCTCCAATTTCCGACATCTTCAATGACCTGCAACTCCATCGCAGCTCCTACGCCACCCTCTCACACCACCGTCTTCTACTTTCTCCATCATCTCCGACCAACCTGCACCATCTCCTCCGAGTCTCCGTTCACCCTCTTCAACTCCGTCATCATTTTCATATCATCTCGACACCCCCACTACCTGAACTGCATGCTTTTTCTCTGGTTAGCTCAGTCACATCCGCTACCACACTCACCACCAACCGTATACTCCGTCAAACCACTGTGAACCAACTCGTACACCTCACCGCACACTCCACTGTTCGCTATCATGTTACACAAACACCATCTTCACAGTTCACCATCTTTGAGCACCATCCGATCACCTCCACCATCAACGACTGTCATCATCAACACCGTTGTGGCTGGAACCTAACATAGGGTTTTGGTTGGGTTGTTTTTAAACGAAGAAGAAGATATGAACCAGAATCGTTTGTTTTTATTTTGTTCATTTTAGGGTTTTTTTAATAAAAATAATATAATAATAATAATTAGGTAATCATTACCTTATCATTAATATTTAATTATAATAATTTTATTAATAATGATAATAATTATAAATATTATTAAGTTTTCCTTTATTAATAAAATAAAAATATAAAAAATAATAATAAAAATACAAAAAAAGGGTGTGTGTTTGTTTTGGTGGTAAGTTTTGACAAGGTGTTGAGGTGCGGTTCAGAAAGCGGATTCATTCAACTGCAAAGGGTTTGAGTTAGCGAGTACACATGTTCTCGCTTTGGTTTGTGTTTTGAGGAAAAGAACAAACGAATCAACCACCCAATGTCTCAGCTGGCTCGGGAAAGACTCAGTATTGAAGAGATAAATTATGTTTTCTGTGCTCCTGAATGTAGAGAAAGAGTTGAGGCTTATCGTTTACACAACTCAGAGCTAATCTCAGATCTTAATGACATAAAGCCGCACAATATTACGTTAAAGAAAAACGAAAGGCTTTTCAAGGAAAATATAGAAGCTCAATGTAAAGACATTGTTAAACTCCAACAAGATGTGAGTGTTAAGTATTGTGTATACGATGACGCTAAAGAAACCTTACGTGTTTTGACCAAGGAACTAGAAGAGATCAAACAAAAATTTCATTTAAACGAGATAAATATTAGAAAATATGACACTTCTAGTAAATTGGTCAAAGACATTGGTGACATTCAAATGGAATACAAGGAAAAGAAAGGGTTTGGTTCTGGTTATAAGAAAGTTCCTCCTCCTTACAATCATAACTAAACCTATGTGCCTTACTCGGTGGAGGAATTGATGAATGAGGATACCTTGACTTACGGTCCAAAAACTGATAAGTCATCAATCCACAGCAGACCTGTTGAAAAACGGGCGACCCATCAAATCCAATTTGCTTCTAGGGTATAATCGATACTAATGCTTCGTCTTCATGTGCAGATAAAATAAGTGATGTATCTTGTGAAGATTTTCTTGGGGATGAACCGCTTTCAAATTCTGATTTTTCTAAAAAATCAATAAATGAATGTGATTCTGGTTGTGTTTTTGGACAAGATTTTCTTAATTCGTTTCATAGTTATGTGTCATCTATTGGGCCTGATGTTTTGTGAAAGACAGTTGATACTTGTGTAACAGAGACTGAATCGTCAAAGGAAACAAATGAGCCAGCTGAACCAACTGATTCCAAATGTGAATCATCTGAAGCAGCTGATTCTGAGAAATTGGAATTAGTTGATTCTAGTGGATACAACTCAAAAGTGCCATGTGCAAAACCGTCTTGTGTTGAAAATTTGTCAAATGTTTCGGCTGAAGTTTCTGCTAAAGTTTCTGGTGTTTCATCCGACAAACCTGAACTCTCCGATTCTATCAAAGCTGATGACATGAAGGATGAAGAGAAGACTGACGTGAACAAGGCTCCAAGTATGCAAGATGAACAATCTGAATCTTCTGTTAGTGATGAAAAGGTTCAGATCAAGCAACAATAGCCGAAGCGAGCAGGTAAAGGATGCGGAAAGAAGAAGCCAAAACATCAAAGATAGTCAGGCTCTCCACAGTCCTCAATGGGCAGCAATAGTCCTCAAAAGACCCGTGATGTGAAAAATGCTTTTGTTAAGCCGAATAGTAATGGGAGATGTGAGAAATATGCATTTGACTGTGCTAAAGCTTTCGGAAAGACTGGTGGGATTTCTGAAAAAGACTTGTAGTCTAAGCAAAACAAGAAAAATCAGAAGAAATCTTCACCACAAACGGCCCCTAGAAACGACAAGTATAAGCATCCTAATTCATCGTCGTTTGCTGGAAATATGCAGCAAACTCAAGCACAGAAAGGACCCGTTCATCCTTCAGGGCCTGCAAGAGCAAAACCAGCTGATCAGAATGCCTTATATGTCAAGAGACCAACATGCTTGAATTGTGGCATTCCTGGTCAAATTGCTAGAAACTGCAACATCGTCCCTATTTTCCCTATTATATGCAAAATCAAAGGGTTACACCAAAGGATAACTACCATTCTAAGCTGATGAAGGTTTCATCACCTAAGGCAATGAAGAATGTGAATCCCAAGGTTAAACCATCTGATGGGATTGGAGCGTTTCCAAAAACAAACGTAAGGCTGTTCAGGAACAAAAATCTGCTTCTAAGACTAATAATCTGAAATAGCCGAAGTTGCTCAACAGAAGGCAACAAACGCGTTTGTTAAGCCGAAACAAATTTGGAAACCCAAATGCACTACGGTAACATCTCTAATCCTTGAAACGAAAGGGGATTTGTGTCTAAAGGAAGTGTCTTATTTTGATGCTTCGGGAAATCCCAGGACCACGATGGCCTGGGTACCTGTCACACCCCTACCCGCAGCGGAAAAAGTGATCGGGGCATGATTGGTTATCATCAAAGCTCATGACATTTATTATAACGTTTCATATTTATTATTACAATTTAAAGGGAAACATACAATCATAATTACATCATGTTCTACACATCATTCTAGACTTCATTATTTTCTTCTAAGGCATTTCCTATGTTTTCCTTGCTTCATCCTGTTCACCTGTATGATGTGTAAAAATGGTTTTTGGGTCAACAAAAAGTTGGCGAGTGAATCCTATTAAAAACATTTAAACAAGTTTAATGAATTGATAAAATAAAGTGCATAACCACATATGAGTAAATGTAGATGTAAACTTATTCACAAAACACTTAATATTAAATAATACACACACATACAATAATAGATTGTTTTGAGGCACGCGTTGTTCAACTCGTCTCCCACGAGGAACTGATGGGCCTAATGAATGAGTTTTGAGGCACGCGTTGTTCTATGAACTGATGGGCCTAATGTATGAGTTTTAAGGCACGCGTTGTTCAATCGTCTCCCACGAGGAACTGATGGGCCTAACAAATAATTTGCATACAAGATGATAATATGTAATACATAACTACAAACAATATTTACATTCTAAGTTTAAATCATAATATGGTATGGCACGAGTTTGAATAAACGAATTAGTTTAAGTGACACATAATACACCCCAAAACGTGTAATTAAAAAGGGGAGTTGTAAGATTCACTCACAGTGGGTGCGTTCGGTTGATGATGTTGAATGCGCACGTGTTTAGAGGATTGATCGACGAGGAAAAACTAACCTAATTAATAACGAAAAAGTAATGTAAATAAATGGATTTTATTAACAATTTTAGTAGTATTTTTGGATATATTTTTGTGAGTTTAAGGCTATTTTCTAACTTTAAAAATGTTATTTTTAAGTATTTTTTAATTGATTTTAAATTTAAATAAAAAAATAAAAATAATAAAAAAATGTTGACTTTTGACCGTTGACCATAAGCGTTGACTGTTTGACCATAAGCGTTGACTGTTTGACCGGTTCTATTGTGTGTATGTATGCGCCGGGCAGGACTCGAACCCGAGACCTCCCGTACGCGTGCACGCAGCTCTACCAACTGAGCTACGTGTCTAACCCGAAATATTTCTGTTTTTAATTATATTTATATACTAATTAAGTTAATCCGAAAATTATTTATTTTTAAAAAGGATTTAATGTATCGACTCGGTGCTCACCACAGGTCTCGAACCCGGGACCTGTGGTTTAGTTTGGCACACAGTCCACCGCTGGACTGTGTGTCTAACTTGGTAAATATTCTGGTTTTTAATATACTTAACATCTTACTGTTGTGGATCCGGTTCAGTTTAAAAAAAAAAAAAATTTTTATTACAGCGAATGTGTGTGTCAAGGATCGAACTCGGGAAGTATGCATATTGTTTACACACAGTCCACCGCTGGACTATGTGTCTAACCCGTTCATAATATTGATTTTAATTAATCTTATATCTTACACGGCTTCGTCTTCTTCGTTCAAAACACAAACAACGGTTAACTAACTGTTATTTGTTAAATTAATTTAACGAACATTATGAGCAATCGTAATGTAATGAACAGAAAAAGGTTTGGGGATTGATTGTACCGAACTGATCGTCTTTCTTCAGAAGTCCGGCAAAGATCGTCGGCTCTGTTTTGGGAACTCCTTCTGTTCAGATTCAAGAATCAGTTTGAATGAATTAGATGTGAAATTGAACTACTGAGTAACGATTATCAGTAGGTTACATGATCATACCGGTTACTAGCGAGATTCTGAAACTTTCAGAAATTTTCCGGCGAAAACAGAAAATCCGGCAATGTCGTCTGGGGTTGATTCTGGGTGATGGAGTGATGTTAGAATTTGTATAATAATGGAATGAAACAGAAAAGTCGAGGTAATTACCGTGTAGATGAAAGTCCCGGTTTTCCGGCGACTTGCAGAGAATTCCGGCGAGTGAAATTTCTTTCGACAGAGATTCTTCAGACGTTTAAGATGAGTGTGGGTGATGTCAGTATGAGCTCTAAGATCTTATTTTAGAGTAAGAAGAAATGATGGATTGAACTCGGTTTTCCGGCGATAATTTCCGGTCACTTTACAGAGAAATCCGGCGACTGCGGCGAAGTTTTCTGAGCGAAATGAAGAGTGTGATTTTGATAACTCGCGAGCTCACTGATGAATAAAGTATAACTCAGGTTTAAGTGTATTTCTGATTTCGAATTCAACACTTTTCGGTTACGGTCCGATGATTTGAATAAAAGACCTTAAAGTTTTCAGTTATAACCGACGCTGGTATAATTGTATCCGTTATGCCAAAAGATAACGTCTAAGATTGCGATTTCGTCGGGATTTCCGACGAGAGTGACTGAGTTTGATTTCCAACTTTATTTTATGTATTATTTGTTTCAAATAATCAACAAGAAACACAAGTGGCGGAGTGGTTGAGTGAGTGTGTGATAATTCTTTGAATGATTCTCGGCTGACCCGGGTTCGAAACCCGGCATCAGTATTCTATTTTTATTTCATTATTTTTAATAGATTTTCAATTATAAATTTTATATTCTAGTATACTTAATAATTATGTGTCGTTTAAAACTAATTTGAGCATTAAATACGCAACGAAATTTTTAACTGATTGTTCGGTTAATAAACGAAGCGGGTTTGGTAAATCCGGTTTTTGACGGATGTTACAGTATCCCCTACTTTTTAGAAATTTCGTCCCGAAATTTAAGTAGTGACATATTTGTCTAAAAAGGATGGTGTTTAATTTGACAGTTACATACTTAGAAAGGAGTAAGAGTTTAAATTTTGTTTAATTTGACAGTGACATATTTGTTTAATTTGAGGCGGTAACGTTCCTTGTAAGGGTTGAGTACCCTGCTACAGGAATCGCTTTTTGATGCCTAAGATAATGAATATTGATAAACAGAGTTGATTGACTAAATATGATTTCATGTGCAAGAGTTTTGATATGTTTGGAAAGATAAGGTTATATCCCTAAACAAAACTTCTACTACTAAAACCTACATGGAACTTCTCATAACCGCCTGACAATGCCTCTGATCCTTTGACAAGAATACTTATATATATGAAGTACCAACGGCGTATCCACCATATTCTTGTCAAATTTTCATTGGTTTTATCAGTAAGTTATGATTGGTTCTATGATGTGACTCTAGAACATAAATAAACACAACAATCAATATCTGAGTCCTAATTCTGATAGCATACATGTTTGAATGGTGACAGTTCCTCTCTCGTTTGTTATGATGGAGAGGTTAGTTTATGTACAAATAGAACACAATCCAATTTCTTTAAATGATGAGATGATATGAATGCTAAATTAGTGAGTATAACACAAACTTCAACCAAGACAATACTAAATCCTACATGGAACTTCTCATAACCGCCTGATAATGCCTCTGATCCTTTGACAAGAATACTTATATATAGGAAGTACCAGCGGCGTATCCACCATATTCTTGTCAAATTTTCATTGGTTTTATCCGTAAGTTATGATTAGCTCTATGTGACTCTAAAACATAAACAAACACAACAATCAAAGCTTGAGTCTTAATTCTGATAGTATACATGTTTGAATGATGACAGTACCTCTCTCGTTTGTTATGATGGAGAGCTTAGTCTATGTAGAAATGGAACACAATCCAATTTCTTTAAATGATGAGATGATATGAATGTTAAATCAGTGAGTGTAAAACAAATTTCAACCAAGACATTACTAAATCCTACATGGAACTTCTCATAACCGCCTGATAATGCCTCTGATCCTTTGACAAGAATACTTATATATAGGAAGTACCAGCGGCGTATCCACCATATTCTTGTCAAATTTTCATTGGTTTTATCCGTAAGTTATGATTAGTTCTATGTGACTCTAAAACATAAACAAACACAACAATCAAAGCTTGAGTCTTAATCCTGATAGTATACATGTTTGAATGATGACAGTACCTCTCTCGTTTGTTATGATGGAGAGGTTAGTCTATGTAGAAATGGAACACAATCCAATTTCTTTAAATGATGAGATGATATGAATGTTAAATCAGTGAGTGTAAAACAAATTTCAACCAAGACATTACTAAATCCTACATGGAACTTCTCATAACCGCCTGATAATGCCTCTGATCCTTTGACAAGAATACTTATATATAGGAAGTACCAGCGGCGTATCCACCATATTCTTGTCAAATTTTCATTGGTTTTATCCGTAAGTTATGATTAGTTCTATGTGACTCTAAAACATAAACAAACACAACAATCAAAGCTTGAGTCTTAATCCTGATAGTATACATGTTTGAATGATGACAGTACCTCTCTCGTTTGTTATGATGGAGAGGTTAGTCTATGTAGAAATGGAACACAATCCAATTTCTTTAAATGATGAGATGATATGAATGTTAAATCAGTGAGTGTAAAACAAACTGAAATAGTAATTTGCATTAAAATTCTTGGATAAATTTCCAATTTGTAATTGAGATACGTGAAAATTGAGATAACATAAAGAAAAACATAAAAACTAAGCGGTTGGAGTTGAATCTTATTTTTGGTGAAGGGGACTAGTTGGGTGGTTTCGTTTGGGCCGTCATTATCTTCAACAGGATTGGCGTTGATGTTGAAAACTCTTCCTCTTGCTGGTGGCCTAGTGATTAGGTTTCCTTGATTTGCTTGGTTAACTGGGTTTGCTTGAGCTTGGGCGTTTATGATGTTAACCAATCGAGGGCACGTGTTTCTAAAGTGGGTAGGGTCGCCACAATTGAAACAAGCTCGAACATATGGGAACATGGGGTATTGGGGTTGTTGATATGTTTGGATCATGTTTTGAGTAGGGGTGAGGTTTGGTTTTGAGGGGTGCGGCAAACCTTGCTCAAATGACCATAGCGTCCACAGTTCGCACATAGACGACAAGGTAAGGTAGATGGATGGTGATAAAAATAGGTGTTACATTGAGGGTGAGGTCCAAGGTAAGGTTTCTTATTTGGGTAAGTTGAGTTGGGTGCTACTTGAGTGATTGGGATGGCTTGGAGGGGTACGGCTTGTGAGGCTGGTTGGTTGCGTTGGGTGACATCAAAAAGTTGCCCGTCTCGTTTTCTCTTAGAAATGGGTTGAGAAGGGGATTCGGTTTGGGTGGAGTTGGAGGTTTCAGTCGATGCTTTATCCTTCTTCTTCTCCTCCTTGAAGTCTTTATTCCGTATACGGTTCTCGGTGAGCTCTGTAGCTAACTCCATTGCTGCTTCCAAAGTTGCAGGTGTGGTACTTATTACAGGGTCTTGAATTTTTGAAGGAAGACCTCGAATGTAGTGTTCGATCAAACGGTAGAGGGGAGTGAACAAGTTGGGAACCATTTGATTCAACTCGAGGAATCTCTTGTTGTATGTGGTGTGGTCGCCTTTCTTTTGCTTCAATGAATAGAACTCATCCTCTAATTTCTTGATTTCGCTCCTTGGGCAAAACCGTCTTGTCATGATTTCCTTCAACTCTTCCCAAGTCGAAGTCATAGCATATTCAACACCTCGTTTGGCCTTCTCTGTGTTCCACCATGTAAGTGCTATTCCAAGTAAACGACCGGTAGCATATCGCACTTTGCGATCATCGGGGCAATCGCAATTTAGAAAAGTGTTCTCCATTTCTTCAAACCAATGGAGGAGAGTGGTGACACCTTCAGTCCCTTCGTTTTTTGGAGGGTCGCAGGATTTGAAATTCTTGTAGGTGCATTTAGTGGTATTTGGGGAAGGGTTGATAACATTTTGATCTTCTTGGTTGACAGGATTAGCGATAAGGGCTTGTTGGACTTGAATTACAATGTTGGGTATTACGGCAGCCATTTGTTGAGCGATTTGGGCAGCCATGAGCTCGCTGGCTTTTCCTGATCTCATCTTCCTACGAGCGAGGCTAGAAGACATCTACAAGGAATAAATATCAAGAGTATGAGTTGGATGCTTTAGGGATCATGTGTCGTATTTAGGAATGAACATTTATAAAATAAATATAAACTAATAAATCTACTACTTCCATAGGATGTATTGGGCTTTGCTCGTAATTGGGCCTTGCATGCCACCATACTTCACCTTCGTAATCATGTGGGCCCCCATGATCACCGGGTTTTTCATATGGTTCGTATGTGTTAGCCTGGTTACGTACACTAAAACCCGGAGAAAATCGAGAAATATGTATGTAACGTATGATATTCGGAATGTATCCAGGTGTGGACACGGTGAAACCTCAAAATGGGGTTAGTTCAAACGACGTTTGGTGTGGCATGCTTTGGCCTAATAGGTCCTTCGTACTCTCATCGTTAGTCCCCAGGTAGGCAAACTGGTCCGTTATATTGGATTTATACGAATGCCAACCTAGACAGGACGTTCTGACTACCGGTACTTGCACCCTTACAGTTACTACATGCCCGTCGCAGAACTCACTTTGATGAGATTTGAAAAATGAAAAATGCGACAAAATCTTGAATAACGGAAGTATGAAGATGATTTGAATATGTGAGCATTGAAATATGTATGATGAATGTGTATGTAATCATGTATGTTTGTCTGTAAGTATAATCCGCTATGTATCACAAAATGTAGTATCGGAAATATTTGCATGCATTTGTGTATGTAATAAATATGAAACAATAAATATCATAAGTTTGCATGTAACCACATAAACAATTTAAAATCTAATCAACTATAGTATAGGCTCTAAGGGTCTAATAACCTATCCTATATCCCTATAGTCAAAAGCTCTGATACCAATCTGTCACACCCCGACCCGCAGCGGAAAAAGTGATCGGGGCATGATTGGGTTATCATCAAAGCTCATGACATTTATTATAACGTTTCATATTTATTATTACAATTTAAAGGGAAACATACAATCATAATTACATCATGTTCTACACATCATTCTAGACTTCATTATTTTCTTCTAAGGCATTTCCTATGTTTTCCTTGCTTCATCCTGTTCACCTGTATCATGTGTAAAAATGGTTTTTGGGTCAACAAAAAGTTGGCGAGTGAATCCTATTAAAAACATTTAAACAAGTTTAATGAATTGATAAAATAAAGTGCATAACCACATATGAGTAAATGTAGATGTAAACTTACTCACAAAACACTTAATATTAAATAATACACACACATACAATAATAGATTGTTTTGAGGCACGCGTTGTTCAACTCGTCTCCCACGAGGAACTGATGGGCCTAATGAATGAGTTTTGAGGCACGCGTTGTTCTATGAACTGATGGGCCTAATGTATGAGTTTTAAGGCACGCGTTGTTCAACTCGTCTCCCACGAGGAACTGATGGGCCTAACAAATAATTTGCATACAAGATGACAATATGTAATACATAACTACAAACAATATTTACATTCTAAGTTTAAATCATAATATGGTATGGCACGAGTTTGAATAAACGAATTAGTTTAAGTGACACATAATACACCCCAAAACGTGTAATTAAAAAGGGGAGTTGTAAGATTCACTCACAGTGGGTGCGTTCGGTTGATGATGTTGAATGCGCACGTGTTTAGAGGATTGATCGACGAGGAAAAACTAACCTAATTAATAACGAAAAAGTAATGTAAATAAATGGATTTTATTAACAATTTTAGTAGTATTTTTGGATATATTTTTGTGAGTTTAAGGTTATTTTCTAACTTTAAAAATGTTATTTTTAAGTATTTTTAATTGATTTTAAATTTAAATAATAAATAAAAATAATAAAAAAATGTTGACTTTTGACCGTTGACCATAAGCGTTGACTGTTTGACCATAAGCGTTGACTGTTTGACCGGTTCTATTGTGTGTATGTATGCGCCGGGCAGGACTCGAACCCGAGACCTCCCGTACGCGTGCACGCAGCTCTACCAACTGAGCTACGTGTCTAACCCGAAATATTTCTGTTTTTAATTATATTTATATACTAATTAAGTTAATCCGAAAATTATTTATTTTTAAAAAGGATTTAATGTATCGACTCGGTGCTCGCCACAGGTCTCGAACCCGGGACCTGTGGTTTAGTTTGGCACACAGTCCACCGTTGGACTGTGTGTCTAACTTGGTAAATATTCTGGTTTTTAATATACTTAACATCTTAATGTTGTGGATCCGGTTCAGTTTTAAAAAAAAAAGACTTTTTATTACAGCGAATGTAGTGTCACTCGGGATTTATGCATATTGTTTGCACACAGTCCACCGCTGGACTGTGTGTCTAACCCGTTCTTAATATTGATTTTAATTAATCTTATATCTTACACGGCTTCGTCTTCTTCTTTCAAAACACAGACAACGGTTAACTAACTGTTATTTGTTAAATTAATTTAACGAACATTATGAGCAATCGTAATGTAATGAACAGAAAAAGGTTTGGGGATTGATTGTACCGAACTGATCGTCTTTCTTCAGAAGTCTGGCAAAGATCGTCGGCTCTGTTTTGGGAACTCCTTCTGTTCGGATTCAAGAATCAGTTTGAATGAATTAGATGTGAAATTGAACTACTGAGTAACGATTATCAGTAGGTTACATGATCATACCGGTTAACAGCGAGATTCTGAAACTTTCAGAAATTTTCCGGCGAAAACAGAAAATCCGGCAATGTCGTCTGGGGTTGATTATGGGTGATGGAGTGATGTTAGAATTTGTATAATAATGGAATGAAACAGAAAAGTCGAGGTAATTACCGTGTAGATGAAAGTCCCGGTTTTCCGGCGACTTGCAGAGAATTCCGGCGAGTGAAATTTCTTTCAACAGAGATTCTTCAGAGGTTTAAGATGAGTGTGGGTGATGTCAGTATGAGCTCTAAGATCTTATTTTAGAGTAAGAAGAAAGGATGGATTGAACTCGGTTTTTCGGCGATAATTTCCGGTCACTTTACAGAGAAATCCGGCGACTGCGGCGAAGTTTTCTGAGCGAAATGAAGAGTGTGATTTTGATAACTCGCGAGCTCACTGATGAATAAAGTATAACTCAGGTTTAAGTGTATTTCTGATTTCGAATTCAACACTTTTTGGTTACGGTCCGATGATTTGAATAAAAGACCTTAAAGTTTTCAGTTATAACCGACGCTGGTATAATTGTATCCGTTATGCCAAAAGATAACGTCTAAGATTGACGATTTCGTCGGGATTTCCGGCGAGAGTGACTGGGTTTGATTTCCAACTTTATTTTATGTATTATTTGTTTCAAATAATCAACAAGAAACACAAGTGGCGGAGTGGTTGAGTGAGTGTGTGATAAGTCTTTGAATGATTCTCGGCTGACCCGGGTTCGAAACCCGGCATCAGTATTCTATTTTTATTTCATTATTTTTAATAGATTTTCAATTATAAATTTTATATTCTAGTATACTTAATAATTATGTATCGTTTAAAATTAATTTGAGCATTAAATACGCAACGAAATTTTTAACTGATTGTTCGGTTAATAAACGAAGCGGGTTTGGTAAATCCGGTTTTTGACGGATGTTACAGTACCAATGTCTTACTAATCTCCTTATTTTTCAGGGACAACCAAGGAGGAGCTGTGGACAATCTTTGGAATGTTGATAGCGGTTGTTCCAGAGATAAAACGGGTAACATTTCACTGTTGCAAAAACTTCAAAAAAAAACATTTACAGATGATATGTTACCTTTGGAGGAGATAACAGAAGTAAGAAATGATCAGCGCAAAAGGTACGGTTTAAATTCAGTATTTTGATTTTAAACTGATTAATCTTCAATCTGATGATAGAATGGTTAAGGCAATTTTTTTTCTCTTTCTTAGTTCATTACTTTGTATATAAAGTGTCCTTTCTCTGGTAAATGGTAAATTTGCGTATAAGTTTTATGCACAAATTTAGGGGAGAGAGAGACAGATATAAGTTTTAGGGGGAAAAAACTCAGAAAATCCAAAAAGAGTTTGCTGTAAATATGCTTTGTTTTAGGGGGAGAAAGTGAGAAAAATACAAAAACATTTCAAAATTGAAAAAGCCAAAAATAAATATTGCATCATAATGGGAATTGATATAAATGTTCGTGTTAAAGGGTTTGACTAACACATGTAAGGTACCATAGCTGAAAAGACTAGGATCTACTGCGATATGTCGATAGGCTTGGCGTTCAAAATGTTAAAAGATACTTAGTGATATAAACATAACAAACTATGTACCATGTGGGTAACATACCAACGGCGTATGATTTTATGGTCTTAAATCTTGCGTTAATTGATAGCCAACATCTGTGGTTTTAGGTCTTTATATTGGTGAATCATCCGGGGATATCTTGGTTGTCCTTCTATTGCATCCAGATTATATGCAGACCTAGACACAGTCAGGATATCTTAAGATCCCAAGAGGACAAAAACCCTAAGGAATCAAATCTCTAAATGAGAAAATTCCCAATGCTCAAAGAGCCAAATTCGTACCAAAATGGTATTTGCCTCGCCCTCGTTGGACATATTCATTGGTCGCTCTGCTGTACGAAAGTACTGACCTGTCACCAATGGTCTAACGTTGTAAATCAAAAAGGATGACATCGGTACACTCACCTGTTATGATGAATGGTTGTGCTTACCTTGATCGCGGGGGTATGCCTTGGAATGGGACACACGGGTATAATAGTATAATATTACCTTAAGCATATCACGAAGTTAAAAAATTGAAAGTTGAGCGTTAAAGTTTAAGTGGACAAACATATTGGCAATCGCATAGACCAGTTTGATTAGGCTCGTACTGAAAAGTGTTCTTTAGTCCGCCTGAGAACGAATTTTGATCCCATTGCAATTATAACTATATATTATGGTAGTTGTTTATATTTTGAGTTTTTATTTGCTTTTAGTTTTTAAAATTGAAAAAAAACAAAAATAATGTCTTGTTTCTATAAAATCAAAAACCCAAAAATAGTGTGTTTATTTGTTTTTCTTAAAATTAAAAAAAATGTAACCGTTCTTGAAGATTTGACTGATCATCGAAAGTTGAAAGAATTTACATTGTGAGATCCGAGTATAAGTATTTGGATGTACCTAGTGTTCATAGGGTACTCTCCCTGTTGCATAAGAAATGTTTGCTTATAAATTTCTGAGCATGTGCAAAATTTGATTTCAATCAAGAAACAGGGGTTGATGAAGATTGAGATGTTGTTAGCTACTGAGAACGCCTGAAGCAACACATCAACAAGTTGTACCTGAGTCTGAAGAATCAGATACGAATTGCCGTCTGACAGTGATAGTGCATTTGAAGAAGTACCTGTGAACCTGCTTGAAAAAGAAAGACTGAAGAAGGAAAGAGCTATTGAGAATCCTCCTCTCACATTTTTTTGACAAAGATGTTTCAAGCAAAGTTGATCATGATCCTGATATAAAGCTAACCGCAAGAGGTGAAGAAAGAGACCCAGTGCTGAGAGTTCAGAAGTCAAGAACTTCCACAACATTTGTAGCATAGCGACAATCATAGACTTCGTTGAAGACGTTGCTGAATTGATGTTATGAAGAAAATTTGATGGCATCAGTCTAGGGGGAGATTGTTAGGTCCTAAAGTGTGAGACTGACACATCAAATTAATGCAACATGCTATGGTTACAAACTGGGCCTTACCGAGTTAGTTTATATTAGGTTTTGGACCTTTATAGGTCATTTGGGCTAAGCTTTAGGCCATGTGGGCCAAGCAGGCCCAAGGGGAGCCCATGTAGGGAAGTGGGCTTGCCTAGGTATATAAACAAGTTTTCAACTTGTTTTAGGGTTAGACCTTCCAAGTTACACTAATTCTAGAGAGATAGAGAGGGAGGCTATTTGTTGGTGGTGTACTCATACCAGACGTTTTTGCTTATCAAAGTAATAGAAACGTGTGTGAGTTGAAAGTGATTCGGTTTGTTCTTCGTACTTTTGTGTTTCTTGAATCACCTATTGATTGGATTCCCCACAATCAATAGGTTGTTTCATATCATTGGAAGATCCGCGTTTTCAGGACTTACACTTAACTCCCTACCCTAAGTAAGATCCACCAATCTCCTTACGTTATGGCACTTAGATCGAATTAACCTCTTTCTTTTTTCTTTTCTTTTATTACAAATATAAATACTTAAACACATTAATAATTAAACACATAATTAATTGATACATTCCTAAAAATTATAAAAAAATACATTCCTAATTTATTTTTAAATGACGTTCCTAAAAATCCCAATCACCCAAGAATGATGGAGGCGGAGAGACGGAACGATCATTGTCACGACAGTTCGACCTGGGCGAGTACGAATTCCGACGACTCAAGCATTTGGGTGTTGGGAAACGCATAGCCTCATTCCACCACTTTTCTATATATTCCTCCCCTGGGTCGGTTTCATAGCCTTCGCCCATTCTGGGACGTTTTTTGTCGGGTTCGAGTTTGTTGCTGGTGGGTTTGGCGGTGTAAGTTGAAGTCGACTCTTGGTTAAACGGTATGACAAGTTCAACTCTTCAACGGTAAAAATCGTCTGGATGTTGTGGTTGGTAATATTCATAAATAGGAGGTTGGTTTGAAGGCAGTGGGTTAGTAGGCGTTGGGTTTGAAAGCGGTGGGTTTGTAGGTTGTTGGTTTGCAAGACGTCTAGATCGTTGAGGGTTGGAAGGCGGTGGGTTTGAAGGTTGCGGGTTTAAACGGAAATGTGTTGATCATTTAAATCGGACATTTGATATCATTAAAGAAACAGGTAAAGGGTTTTCAAAAGAATTGTCAAAATTTGTTTTATGACAATCATTAAAGTCGTCATTTCAAAAACATGATCATTTAAATCGGGACATTTGAAATCAGTGCATTACAATCAGAAGATGAACCGACACCAATTTCTTGTACATCATGTAGTTTAAATAGTTCTTGAGGATTGTTTTCAGCCATCTTAAAAAAAAAGATCATAAGCATTCGCTATATCGATGGGATTATTAAAAGTTGTAAAGCTAACATCTTGTATGATAATCGTGTGATATTTTGAACCCCACACATCTTAAAACAACTTTGATATGAAATATTATTGTTTGGAGTTTCTAAAAGACGCCTCATTGAATCAGATACTACAACATATTCCATGTTATTAATAACTTTTCAGTTTCCACGAACGTAAACAACAAATCTAACATCCATAATATTGGGTCCCAACTCTTTCTAAAACGTGATGAAGTTTGTACGGAATATTAATGCGTCAAAAAGGTCAGTACGTGCGTCCACAGGGGCTTTAAATACGCCGGTCGTACATTTGTACGGTATCAAAGTACACAGACCACTTCCATGCATAAGCCAAGCATCTTCAATGTGTCAGCACCACCTTAACTGACGCGTCGGTATGACAATCTAAAGCGTCAGCCAGACCACTAGAATGCAGCGGCCCTTATGGTCTAATGCGTCGAGCTGACCACTCGAATGTGTCGGCCTGACCCTCTAATGCGTCAACCATAACACAAGAGAGACGCAAGCCACACAACTTTTATTTTCTTGACGCAAGCCATGTAGGAGACGTCGATATGATGCGTCCATCAAGAGCTTTGCCGTACATGTGTCAGCACCACCTTTACGGACACAATAACTGACACATCGATGCATCCCTTGCTTGAGGCACCATTCCAAGGACGCATGAGGGTGATATTTTGGTAATTTCCCCTAAATTTAATCCCCCAATTTTGAGGTCTTATGTACCCTTTAATCCCCCACGTAAGGACATGCCAGCAAAGAAGTAAGCCTACTTTTGGGTAGATTCATTTACATTGACTTTAGATTATTACAGGTGCTTGATCAAAAGGGTGTTAATATGACAAAGTGTCTTTACTTGACTGGATCGAGTAGCTAGCCAATCTTCAATCTTTAAGGGTGATTTGCATACGGATCAGACTAACTGCAAATGATTTACCACCAGCAGTTAAGGTTCTAGCGTTGCCAAAGATCCAACAGAGAGCCTCAGAAATAGATATTAGATATTTCCATAAGTTCATCAACATCCCTTATAGTCAGACCACTCAGGAAACCAAGGCACCAGGAGATATTAAAATTGACAAACATGTCCGGTGACTTTGTAGACCGGATTATGAAAAGCATATCTCATAACCAATCATGAGGAACTAGTTCCTTGATGTGAGTTATTCCCTTTCATATGGTTGCAGTTTGAATCTTGTGATATTGTTATTGGATAATGGGATTATTGTTATGAGCCCATAGGCCTATTAGGTATTTAAGGTTTACGTTTCGTACTCTATATTGTAACCTATTATTGAGTATTAATTCAAATTAGTATTTCATTATCTTACATGGTATTAGAACTCTCCGCCATCACAAATATACAAACACTATCCATCGCCACCAGGTACAAACCCTAGACAGGGCGGTGTGCTGCCATCGCTGTCACACCCCGACCCGCAGCGGAATAAGAATCGGGGCATAATTGGGTTATCACCAAAGCTCATGATATTTACTAATATGTTTCATATTTATTAAATTCAAAATTACATCCTCAATATTCCAAACATGTTCATACAAATACAAAGAAAGATAATCAACTAAACAATCCAAAGTCTAAACCAGTTTATTCTTCTAAGCCATCCTATGTGTTTCATGCTGCAGCTGGATCACCTGTATCATGTGTAAAAATGGGGATTTTTGGGTCAACATAAGTTGGCGAGTGAACCTTGTTAGAAAAACATTTATTATTGATCTCTTGTTATCTTTATCATGGAAGATTGTGCAATGATCATATGTGAGCATACGTAAATAATCATACAATAACAATAACAACAACAAACAATAACATACAATAACAAACCAACTTGCATGAATATATAACATGAATGAAACTGTATATGTTGGCAACGTCACGTTCACGCTCATAATGTAATGGGGAACGGACGGCCTATGATAAATGTCTGTGCGATCAAGGCTCAATCAAACAGAGCCGGTCGTATGTTGGCAACGCCTGGTTCACGCTCATAATGTAATGGGGAACAGCTCAACGCTCATAATGTAATGGGGAGCGGCGGCCTATGATAATGTATGTACTGAAAATGATAAATTTAATCTAAACAATAACCACACAAACAGTTGATACATGTTGAATACACATTTGTTCATGGATATGATAAATGCACAATAGTTTAAATGTGATAAATAATAAGACACATGATACACCCCAAAAACGTGATTAAAACGGGGAATTTGTAGAGATTCACTCACATAGGGTGCGTTCGGTTGAAGATGATGAAATGCGCACGAGTTTAGAGGATTGATCGACGAGAATTAACTAACCTAATAATAACGAAGAGGTATGGTAAATGAGTGGATTTTATTAATAATTTTAATAGGATTTTTAGATATATTTTTTTGTGAGTTTAAGGCTATTTTCTAACTTTAAAAACATTATTTTAAGTATTTTTAATTGATTTTTGATTAAATAAATAAATAAAACTATAAAAAAAATGTTGACTTTTTCTGGGTTTGACCGCTGACTTTTTGACTTTGACTTGTTGACCGGTTCGGTCGTTTGTATTGTTGCACTGAGTGAGGTTCGAACTCGTGACCTACTGTACGCGTGCACGCAGCTCTACCAACTGAGCTATGTGTCTAACCCGAAATATTTCTGTTTTTAATTATATTTATATACTATTTTAATTTATCCAAAATTCGTTTATTCTTAAAAAGGATTTTAATCATCGAACCGGCGCGCGTAACAGGTCTCGAACCCGGGACCTGTGGTTTAGTGTTGCACACAGTCCACCGCTGGACTGTGTGTCTAACCTGGTTAATATACTGATTTTTATTATACTTAACATCTTCAGTGAATTAATCCGGTTCAGTTAAAAAAAAGAAACATCTTTATTGCAGAGAATACGATTGTCAAGGATCGAACTCGCGGTGTGTGATATAAGTACGCACACAGTCCACCGCTGGACTGTGTGTCTAACCCGAGTTATAATCCAAATTATATTAAACTTATATACACACTAACTTCATCTTCTTCGTTACAATATCACAGACAACGATTACCCCTCTGATTTTGATTAATTCGATTGACAAACAATTAAGTGATTAAAATGAAATGGACAGGGAAGATTTTGGGAGTAAACATACCGGAAAAGTGATCTTTCACAGAACTCCGGCGAAGTCGTCGGCTCTGTTTTTATGGACTTCGTCTGAGCGGACCAATTAACAGTTTTGATTAGCTAGTTGTGGAATTGAAGTACTGAACAAGAGTTATCAAAAGGTTTAAAGGTTTATACCGTTCCACAGCGAATTCTAGAAATTCTCAGAAATTTTCCGTCGAGTGATGATTATCCGATATCGTCGCCTAGAACTGATTCTGATTGAAGGGTTTGAGTTAGCAAAAGCTTAACAACTGATAGAAGATGGAAGAATTGAAAAACTTACTGTTTTGATGGAAGACACGGTTTTCCGGCGAAAGTCCGGCGAGTTCAAAAAGCTTTTCCGACGAACTGAAAATAGAACGAATGTGAAATTGGAGGTTCTGTGGATGATTTTGAGTCGCGAGATGATGCTATTGTTGGAGTAAATCAGAAAATGAATGTTTTCGGTTATAAAAACCGAATATCACTAGAATTCATGTTCATTCAAGACTGAATTGATTAGGAACGTCGGTGCATCGGTTATAATCTAAAATCCGCGATCACTCAAATGTTTTGGACGGTTGGAAGCCGATATCGGTTTCAGTTTGGCGCAACAGGTTGATTCACGGTTGTACATATGTTTTAATTGTTTCCTAGAACTCACAAAAACATCAAGTGGCGGAGTGGTTATATGTGCGCGAGTTAAAGCTTTGAGGCTCACTCGGCTGACCCGGGTTCGAATCCCGGCAGCCGGTTTTCTTTTTTATTTATTTTATTTTCTCTTTTTATTAAGTGTAGTTTTTAAATTCTAATTTGTTTATTAATTATGCATCGTTTAAAATTAAAATAAACATAAATACGCAACGAAAATTTATAACTTGATATTCGATTACAAACGAAGCGGGTTTGGAAAACCCGGTTTTTGACAAATGTTACAGTATCCCCTACTTTTAGAAATTTCGTCCCGAAATTTAAGTAGTAGTGGTAATAGGAAAAAGGTGCGGGTATTTTTCGCGCATTGAGTCTTCACGTTCCCAAGTAAACTCAGGTCCCCGTTTCGACTCCTAGCGTACCCTAACAATTGAAATACGACTTCGTCTTAAACGTTTTTCTCCGAATTCCATGATCTCTACTGGTCTTTCAATGAAATGCATAGATTCATCGATCTGAATATCTTCCAGGGGAATATGGAGGTTTTCATCGGCAAGGCACTTCTTCAAGTTTGATACGTGGAATGTGGGGTGAATTCTGTTGAGTTCTTCCGGTAGATCAAGCTTGTATGCTACAGGTCCTACTCTTTCGAGTATCTTGAAAGGTCCTACGTATCGTGGTGCCAGCTTGCCTTTCTGGCCAAAAAGAACTACTCCCTTCTACGGTGATACTTTTAAAAGTACATGATCACCAATGTTAAACTCCAGAGGCTTTCGTCGTTTATCTGCATAACTCTTTTGACGACTTTGAGCCGCTAGAAGATTGTTTCGAATTTGATGGATCTTTTCTGTGGTTTCTTGAATCAATTCTGGACCGGTGATTTGAGCTTCCCCAATTTCGTGCCAACATACTGGAGATCGGCACTTACGACCATATAAAGCTTCGAAAGGTGCCATGCCGATACTTGAATGATAGCTGTTATTGTACGAAAATTCAACTAATGGTAGATGAGCGTCCCAATTTCCCTTGAAGTCTATGACACATGCTCGAAGCATATCTTCAAGAGTTTGAATGGTGCGTTCAGATTGTCCATCAGTTTGAGGATGATAAGCGGTACTGAGATCTAATCGTGTACCCAAGGCGGCTTGTACGGCTTGCCATGTTCATGAAGTGAAACGACCATCACGATCTGAAATAATGCTTAACGGTACACCATGACGGCTTACGATTTCGCTGATGTAGATACGAGCTAGCTTCTCGTTCTTGAAATCTTCGCGGATCGGAATGAAGTGAGCTGATTTTGTAAGACGATCAATGATTACCCATATAGTGTCATACCCACCAGAAGTGCGAGGTAACCCGGTAATGAAGTCCATGGTTATGTTTTCCCACTTCCATACAGGTATTTCAGGTTGGACCAGAAGTCCTGAGGGTCTTTGATGTTCAGCTTTCACCTTGGAACATGTAAGGCACTTGGAAACAAAAACAGCAATATCCTTTTTCATTCCAGGCCACCAGTAGGTGTATCGAAGGTCTTGATATATCTTATCGGCTCCTAGGTGTATAGAGTATCGTGTTTTGTGAGCCTCATTCATAAGGAATTCCCGAAGGTTGTTGTGGTCAGGAATCCATATGCGATCTAGATAATACAGAATACCGTCGGATTTAGTCTCGATTTTAAGTTCAGCTCCACAGGACAGCTCCTTTCGTACGTCGTCTTCCGTTACTGAAACATGTTGGGCTTCTCGAATTTGATCTTTGATGTCGGTTATGATTTGCGAACATAGAAGACGAATGGAGTTCGCATAACCCTTTCGACTGAGTGCATCAGCCACCACATTTGCCTTGCCAGGGTGATACCGAATTTCGCAGTCGTAGTCATTAAGAAGTTCGACCCATCTTCGTTGCCTCATGTTTAACTCCTTTTGATTGAAGATATGTTGAAGGTTCTTGTGGTCAGTATATATTTCACACTTAGTACCGTAGAGATAATGTCTCCATATCTTAAGAGCGAACACAACGGCTCCAAGTTCTAGGTCTTGGGTGGTGTAGTTCTTCTCATGAGTTTTGAGTTGTCTAGAGGCATAAGCTATCACCTTTCCTCTTTGCATTAGAACACAGCCTAGTCCTTGCCCTGACGCGTCGCAATAAACCACGAAGTCATCACAACCTTCAGGAAGAGTGAGGATAGGTGCATCACAGAGTTTTTGTTTAAGGGTCTGGAAGGCTTCTTCTTGTTTGGGTCCCCATATAAAGGGTTTTCCTTTATGAGTTAAAGCCGTGAGTGGTACAGCAATGCGGGAGAAATTTGAAATGAAACGGTGATAATAACCAGCCAAACCAAGGAATGATCTTACTTCGGTTGGTGTACGTGGCGCTTGCCATTCTTTACTGCTTTGATCTTTGAGGGGTCGACATGTATTCCCTTGTCATTGACGACATGTCCAAGGAATTGTACCTCTTTTAACCAGAAATCGCATTTGGAGAATTTGGCGTAGAGCTTTTCATTCTCTAAGAGTATAAGGATGAGTCGAAGGTGCCGTTCATGATCAGACTTAGACTTTGAGTAAATGAGGATATCGTCGATGAAGACTATAACAAAGCGATCAAGATAGGGTTTGCAGACTCTGTTCATTAGATCCATGAAGACAGCTGGAGCGTTGGTTAGACCAAATGGCATGACCATGAATTCATAATGACCATAACGAGTTCGGAAGGCGGTCTTTGGGACGTCTTCTTCATGTACTCTGAGTTGATGATAACCAGAACGAAGGTCGATTTTTGAAAAACAGCTGGCGCCTTGAATTTGGTCAAGAAGATCATCAATGCGAGGTAATGGGTAGCGGTTCTTGACCGTTAATTTGTTGAGTTCTCTGTAGTCGATGCACATGCGAAACGTTCCATCTTTCTTCTTCACAAAAAGGACAGGTGCACCCCAAGGCGAGGAGCTAGGACGTATGAATCCTTTGTCAGTCAACTCTTGCAATTGACTGGCTAGCTCTTGCATTTCGGAGGGGGCTAACCTATAAGGAGATTTTGCAACTGGTGTAGCTCCAGGTATAAGATCAATGCGGAATTCGACTTCTCTCAAGGGAGGAAGTCCTGAAATGTCGTCAGGAAAAACTTGCGGAAAATCTTTTACTACTGGGATGTCTTCAAGTTTCTTCTCCATGGTTCCCTTTTTGACGACATGAGTTAGAAATGCGACATAATTCTTGCGGAGATATTTTCGGGCTTGAAGAAAGGACATTAATTTGAGCCCTTTCGATGGGGTTTCTCCAAAGATTCATAGAGTCTGACCGTTTGTAAGAGGAATGCGTATAAACTTTTCACGGCATACAACTTCAGCATGATGTTGGCTGAGCCAGTCCATACCAATTATAATGTCAAAGCTTCCCAACTTCATAGGAATGAGGTCAATTGGAAAATCGTGATCGTTTAAGGTGAGAGTACAATTGCGTATAATAGAGTTTAATGAGACCGGTTTTCCGTCAGCAACTTCTACTGTTATGGATTCCATGAGCTTATCACGAGTTTGGTTGAGGATGGGTTCAAATTCTAAGGACACAAAACTTTTGTCCGCGCCAGTATCAAACAACATGGATGCATAACTACCATTGATAAGAAACGTACCGTTAACCACATTGCTGTCAGCTCTAGCCTGATTAGCGTTGATGTTGAAAGCTCTTCCTCTTGCAGGTGGAGGAGCTTGGTTAGCCTGATTCACCGGATTTTCTTGGGCTTGAGCATGTATAATGTTCACCAAGCGTGGACAAGTGTTTCTAAAGTGGTTTAGGTCTCCACAATTGTAGCAAGCCCGCATAGGTTGCACCATGGGATAGTTGGGTTGGTAGTAGGATTGGGCTAAATGTTGGGTAGGTGGTAGTAGTAGAGGTTGTTGGGCTTGACTCATTATTTGATGGTGGGTTTTAGTTGAGGGCTGGTGGCGGTTCGTTCGCTGAGGTATGCGACAGGTTTGAACGGCGTGACCTGCACGACCACAGCCGGTGCAATGTTGGCAGGGATGATCAGGAAAGTGATGGTATTGGCAACGGTTGCATTTTGGGTAAGGGCCGGAGTATGGCCTTTTATATGGTGCAGGTGAGGGGGCAACTTGGGTAATGGGTGCAGCAGGGATAGGGAAATTTGTTTGTGTGACCGCGAAGTTTTTGGTGTTACGTTTCCTCTTGTTAGCAAACTTAGAGGAGGAGGTGGAATGGTTTGAAGTTTGGCCCTCAACGGGGGCTTTCTTTTTCTCATCTTTAAATTTACCGTTGCGAATTCGATTCTCGGTAAGCTCAGTAGCTAGTTCCATAGCAGCTTCAAGTGTTGCTGGCGAAGTGCTGAGAACTGAGTCTTGGATTTTCGAGGGGAGACCTCGAATATAGTGTTCGACTAAGCGGTAAACTGGGGTGAACAAGTTAGGGACCATTTGGTTCAACTCTAAAAACCTCTTGTTGTAGGAAGTATGATCTCCCTCCTTTTGCTTCAACGAATGAAATTCATCCTTTAACTTTTTGATCTAACTTCTAGGACAGAAGCGTCTCGTCATGATTTCCCTTAACTCCTCCCACGTTAAGGCCATTGCATCTTCGATTCCTCTCTTACCCTTTTCAGTATTCCACCAGGTAAGAGCTACCCCAAATAGTCTCCCGGTTGCGTATCGTACCTTGCGATCCTCGGGACAATCGCAGTTGAGAAAGTGTTTTCCATTTCCTCAAACCAGTGGAGGAGAGCGGTGACACCTTCGGTCCCTTCAAATTTCGAAGGATCGCAAGACTTAAATGTTTTTATGAGCACTTTTTGGTAGGAGGGTTTCCGATGTTCTGGTCTTCTTGCTGGGGAGGATTGATGGGATTTGTGGCGAGAGCTTGTTGTACTTGAACCACAATATCAGGAAGCACCCCGGCCATTTGTTTTGCGATTTGAGTGGCCAAGCGTTCGTGTGACCTTCCTGATCTCCTACCCCCTCGTTGTTGCCTAGCCGACATCTACAGGAATATACATAAGAAGATTGTGAGTTTATGGAGTCTTTTTAGGTGTCATGTCTCTTAAAAAAAATAACATAAACATCAATAATGCACTAACATCCATAGGATGTCTTGGGTTTGCTCATGTTGGGCCTCAAATGTCCCCCATACCTTCACCTGTATAGTCATGTGGGCCCCTATGACCATTGGTTTAGTAGGATTCACATTGGTATTGGCGGTTTAACACTCGCATCACCCGAATGAAAACCATGAAATATGTTTACGAGATGTATGGTCGGAAGGTGTCCAGGTGTAGACACAATGACAACTCAAAGTGGGGTTAGCTCACACGACGTTTGGTATAGCATGCTTTGGCCTAATAGGTACTTCGTACTCTCATCGTTAGTCCCCAGGTAGGCAAACTGGTCCTTTATTTTGGATTTATACGAATGCCAAGCCTAGACAGGACGTTCCGACTACCGGTACTTGTACCCTTCCAGTTACTACATGCCCGTCACGTGAACTCACTTTGATGTGATTTAAAAATACAAAAATCATTGCAAAAACAATCATGGAAATAATGTGGTGTGTGCTCTCATGGATATGATATGTTATGAGAATATGATTCATGATAAACATTATATAATAATATGTACTTATGAACATGCTTGCATAACATTGAATGTAACATTAAACATAAAACATATAAACATCATGAATTTTGCATGTAACACACAAAACAAAAAAAAATTTTAAAATTTCTAATCAACTATAGTATAGGCTCTAAGGGTCTAATAACCTATCTTATATCCCTATAGTCATGGCTCTGGTACCAATCTGTCACACCCCGACCCGCAGCGGACTAAGAGTCGGGGCATAATTGGGTTATCACCAAAGCTCATGATATTTACTAATATGTTTCATATTTATTAAATTCAAAATTACATCCTCAATATTCCAAACATGTTCATACAAATACAAAGAAAGATAATCAACTAAACAATCCAAAGTCTAAACCAGTTTATTCTTCTAAGCCATCCTATGTGTTTCTTGCTGCAGCTGGATCACCTGTATCATGTGTAAAAATGGGGGTTTTTGGGTCAACATAAGTTGGCGAGTGAACCTTGTTAGAAAAACATTTATCATTGATCTCTTGTTATCTTTATCATGGAAGATTGTGCAATGATCATATGTGAGCATACGTAAATAATCATACAATAACAATAACAACAACAAACAATAACATACAATAACAAACCAACTTGCATGAATATATAACATGAATGAAACTGTATATGTTGGCAACGTCACGTTCACGCTCATAATGTAATGGGGAACGGAAGGCCTATGATAAATGTCTATGCGATCAAGGCTCAATCAAACGGAGCCGATCGTATGTTGGCAACGCCTGGTTCACGCTCATAATGTAATGGGGAACAGCTCAACGCTCATAATGTAATGGGGAGCGACGACCTATGATAATGTATGTACTGAAAATGATAAATTTAATCTAAACGATAACCACACAAACAGTTGATACATGTTGAATATACATTTGTTCATGGATATGATAAATGCACAATAGTTTAAATGTGATAAATAATAAGACACATGACACACCCCAAAAACGTGATTAAAACGGGGAATTTGTAGAGATTCACTCACATTGGGTGCGTTCGGTTGAAGATGATGAAATGCGCACGAGTTTAGAGGATTGATCGACGAGAATTAACTAACCTAATAATAACCAAGAGGTATGGTAAATGAGTGGATTTTATTAATAATTTTAATAGGATTTTTAGATATATTTTTTTGTGAGTTTAAGGCTATTTTCTAACTTTAAAAATATTATTTTTAAGTATTTTTAATTGATTTTTAAATTAAATAAATAAATAAAACTATAAAAAAATGTTGATTTTTCTGGGTTTGACCGTTGACTTTTTGACTTTGACTTGTTGACCGGTTCGGTTGTTTGTATTGTTGCACTGAGTGAGGTTCGAACTCGTGACCTCCCGTACGCGTGCACGCAGCTCTACCAACTGAGCTACGTGTCTAACCCGAAATATTTCTGTTTTTAATTATATTTATATACTATTTTAATTTATCCAAAATTCGTTTATTTTTAAAAAGGATTTTAATCATTGAACCGGCGCGCGTAACAGGTCTCGAACCAGGGACCTGTGGTATAGTGTTGCACACAGTCCACCGCTGGACTGTGTGTCTAACCTGGTTAATATACTGATTTTTATTATACTTAACATCTTCAGTGAGTTAATCGGTTCAGTTAAAAAAAGAAACATCTTTATTGCAGAGAATACGATTGTCAAGGATCGAACTCGCGGTGTATGATATAAGTACGCACACAGTCCACCGCTGGACTGTGTGTCTAACCCGAGTTATAATCCAAATTATATTAAACTTATATTCTTCGTTACAATATCATAGACAACGATTACCCCTCTGATTTTGATTAATTCGATTGACAAACAATTAAGTGATTAAAATGAAATGGACAGGGAAGATTTTGGTAGTAAACATACCGGAAAAGTGATCTTTCACAGAACTCCGGCGAAGTCGTCGGCTCTGTTTTTATGGACTTCGTCTGAGCGGACCAATTAACAGTTTTGATTAGCTAGTTGTGGAATTGAAGTACTGAACAAGAGTTATCAGAAGGTTTAAAGGTTTATACCGTTCCACAGCGAATTCTAGAAATTCTCAGAAATTTTCCGGCGAGTGATGATTATCCGATATCGTCGCCTGGAACTGATTCTGATTGAAGGGTTTGAGTTAGCAAAAGCTTAACAACTGATAGAAGATGGAAGAATTGAAAAACTTACTGTTTTGATGGAAGACATGGTTTTCCGGCGAAAGTCCGGCGAGTTCAAAAAGCTTTTCCGACGAACTGAAAATAGAACGAAAGTGAAATTGGAGGTTCTGTGGATGATTTTGAGTCACGAGATGATGCTATTGTTGGAGTAAATCAGAAAATGAATGTTTTCGGTTATAAAAACCGAACATCACCAGAATTCATGTTCATTCAAGACAGAATTGATTAGGAACGTCGGTGCATCGGTTATAATCTAAAATCCGCGATCACTCAAACGTTTTGGACGGTTGGAAGCCGATATCGGTTTCAGTTTGGCGCAACAGGTTGATTCACGGTTGTACATATGTTTTAATTGTTTCCTAGAACTCACAAAAACATCAAGTGGCGGAGTGGTTATATGTGCGCGAGTTAAAGCTTTGAGGCTCACCCGACTGACCCGGGTTCGAATCCCGGCAGCCGGTTTTCTTTTTTATTTATTTTATTTTCTCTTTTTATTAATTATAGTTTTTAAATTCTAATTTGTTTATTAATTATGCATCGTTTAAAATTAAAATAAACATATATACGCAACGAAAAATTTATAACTTGATATTCGATTACAAACGAAGCGGGTTTGAAAAACCCGGTTTTTGACAAATGTTACAACCGCCGCCTTGTCCCACCTTCTTTTTTTTCTCAGTTTCGTTTGTATTTTCAGTTTCCCGTTAAATAAAGCTTTGTTATCCGTGCAAGATCCAAGCCTCAAACATCCAATTTCGATTATTTTCCAGTATTGTGGTCATCAACGGTGCTCAGTGTCTCCTTCTGTTGCCTCATCTTCTTGGTGCTTCACGTAATTGGTTTTATTTGGCTAGTTTATGGTTGTTATCCCACCGCCTCACGGAGGCTGTTGATTTGATTTTTGTCCACTTCATTGTTGCTGACCTATGGTGATTAAGTTCATCTTGAATTAAAAAAAAGTTGTGTGGCTACTACTGTTTCAGCAAGTAGCACTTGAAATTTATCATTGTCGCTAATTGGGTCTTTGTTCACGCCATGGTTGATTTGGTTTTTCTCATTCACCATCGTTCTTTTCTTCGTTTCTGAATTACGGCTCCTAAGGTACAGCGGTAACTCCCTTTATTTCTTGTTTTTTATATTATGGGTGTTTTAGTCGCACCAAGGACCACGGTCCTGGCCACCGATCTCAAACTATGGTTTGACTAGATTATTTTTTTCTTTTTAGATTTATAGCTCTTATCTCTTGATCTATGGATCCAAGAGATCACCACTTGACCATGGTCCAACCATGCTTTCTTGTATTATCTTAAATCTTAGGATCTCATCTCTTGTTCTACGGATGCAAGAGACTGCTGCCTGGTAGCCTCGACACACTGCCACACGACTACAGTCGCCAGTTGTCTGGTGTTTCTCATTACATGAACCAAGAATCAATGAACTATTGTCGTGTAGTTCCAACAGAATTGATGTTATTTTTTTTGAAGATCAATTGTGTCAAATTCAACCACACAATCACCTACTTTCGTAGACCAGGACTATGGTCCATTGTTATACATTTTTTTGGAAAGTATGGCTGGCAGTGCATGGGTCGGTTTGGGTCCAAAACCATAATCATAACTGCGATGTCGGTTAATGGAACAAAGGTTTTGGTCAGTGCTTTTGTGAGAGATGTTTCAACAGGTTCAAAGGTCTGCTTAGATTTATTTCTAGCAGAGCTTGAACTTTGACCCTCAAGAGCATTTAATTTGATCCCTTTTACCTTTGTATCATAGGTTTGAAGATAAACACACTTTTGGGTCAGGTGGTTTGTTTTACCACAGATGATGCATTTTGAGGAATTTGGGATCACACAAGTTTTGTTTATGTCATAAGCTTTTAACATAAAACAGTTCTCAGTGATATGATTTCTTTTCTCACAAAAGTTAGAAAACAAGTTTTTGACCTTTTCCTTTTTCTTCCCTTTTTTTAGACTTCCTTTGAGCAGTCGTTGTAACATCTGCTGGAAGATCCTTAATAGGGATTATCCTTGCTTTTGGTGCCTTAACACCATCAATGGTTGAGAAGTCTATTGGCTTGAAATTTTCTAAAATGTCACACTCATCTGACCATGTGGGTTTGAATTGATATTTCTCAACCTCCTCAAAAGTTGAGGATCCCTCATGTTTTTCCAAAATGATTTTGTTTTCATTTTTATCTGTGACTTTTATTTCTTCACCAGCCAAATTTTTGGAGACAATTTCAACCACCTTGGAATCAATTTTAGCAACACTTTCAGGAACTTAGTCATTTTTCTTAAAACCAATGCCAAATTTTATGTTGCTCTTGATATGATTTTCTAACAAGATTTCATAACCTTTGCAAGACTCTACCCATTTTTCACATGTGATTTGGGTAGATTCTAATTCCCTTTTTCAAACTTGGTATTTCTCTACCATAGTTTGGAGTTGGTCTTTGGTTATGCTTGCCTCATGCTTTAGGCTGCTGATTTCAAAATCTTTGTTAACCAACTTTGTTTTCAACTCTTTTGTGAGTTTTTCAACGTTTAGTTCATCTTCCAAAATTTTGTTTCTAAGGTTTTCATTTACCCTTTTTATGTTTGTAAAAGCTATGATGCATTTTCAGAACATAGATCTTTGAGGATCTAGGGTGATACCTTAGATGCAGCCATAAGAGCACAATCACAATCATCTTCACACACCTTGGTATCCCATGGATCAGATAGAGAGTTCTTTTCTTCATCAACAATTTCTTTTGAAAGCCACTGCTTCAACATTACTTTGAAACTCATCAGATTCAGACACTTGTTCCACAGACTCATCACCTTCAACAATTATCTCTAAAGCCATTAAGCAAAATTTATTTTCAAAATCATTTTTGGCTATCAGAGCAAAATTCTCATCATTTAAATCCTTAGGAAACTTCTCCAACCAACAAAGCCTTGAATGAAAAAGCTTTGCTGGTTAACCTCTGCAAGCATTGGTTGAGTATTATGCATAGTGTTGTGCACATGCACTTGAGGTGGTGGTGCTTGAACATATTGAATTTGTGTAACAGTGGTTTGAACATAATGCACTGGAACAGTGGCAGCAAGGTGTGCATAATAAGCAGCGTTTTGCACTTGATGAGCAGGGGTATATAGGAATATTAAGCAATGTATTGTGTGTGTTGAGGTTTGGAACTAGGGTGTGTAACAATGGGTCCAGAATTTTGAGAACTACACTCCCTAGCAAAATGTCCTAACCTGTTACACTTATAACACTTGATTTTAGATTTTCCCCCATGCAACCCTGGGAATTTTCTACCAGTTCTCTTGTAAAATTTACTAGCTCTAACACTTAATTGAGCCAGTTGGTGCAAGATGTCCATTTCTTCCAAATCAGTTGGTTCAAAATGTTGAAGATCGTTTAGCTCAAAGGAGAGGTTGTCAGAGGTTTGGCTTTCCCCAATTGCAGTAAATGCATAGTTGGGTGAGTAAGAATCAGAGTTAAAGTTTCCACCAGAAGTTATGTCAATTAAATGATCATAACCTTGATCCTTACCACTGCCAGAACCCTTTTCTTGGCCTAACAGTACTGTGTTACCAAAAGTATAACCGTCAGCAACTTTGCCTACTTCCTGCAACTTCTATTTCTGGTTTAACTCTCTCTCATATATGAGGAGTCGACCATGAAGTTGGGTAAGATTCATTTCTTTAAACCCGACAAAAGTTCGTGTAACGAAAGCTATTGTGTCCCACTTATCTGGTACGATCTTAAGAAACGAATATTAACAGTCGAATTAGGAAATTCCACGTTAACCAGTTTAAGCTCGCTTGTAAGACAGCTAAATCGTTCTAACTGCTGGGTTAGTGACTCACCTTTGACGTGACAAAAGGTTTCATATTGTTGATTCAGAACTTCTCTATTTTTTTCAATCACTTCCTTAGTTCCACCGAATTGCTCTTTTAGTGCATCCCACAACTCCTTTGCATTATTACAGTGGAGCAGTCCAGCATAGATCTCGTTAGGTAAGGTAGAAGCAACAATCCTAAACGCCTTAGCATCTAACTCTATTTTCTAGAAATCCTGCTCGGAGTACTTTTAGGATTTTTTGGCACTTGAGTATTGGGGTCGTCTATACTTGCAACCAATGGGATATGTGGTCCAAACACAACGGACCTCCAACAATCAGTGTTTTGCTGAGCTATAATGTGACTTATCTGACGCCGCCATATGTAATATTCATTACGAACCAGCATCGGTGGTTTAAACATAGATCTGGTGTTGGAATCTGGTGTGTTTTAAGACATTGCTGAATGGTTTTCAACAAATTTTGTTTTAAAACTTTAAACGTAATAAAACTTTGTTTTCCAAGGAAAACTATCAAACGAATTAGCAGAGAAAGCTGATCTTTCAAATCAAATTGATAGTTAAATCAAATTTTCATTGACCAAGCTCTGATACCAATTGTTAGGATCTGAGTTTGATTAATTGTAAATGTTTTATAAAATGGGAAATGATAGAAGGTAAAATAGAATTGCAGCGGAATTGAAAACTTTGTTTTACAATCAATGGAAGATTGCTTTCATCATCATGCTTTCAAACGAATTAGTTTTGCATGTGAATCACAAACTCCCCCTCAGTCTTTTATAACAAGTTTGATACAAAGAAGATGATTGGTGAATGATCTTTTAATACTTAAGTAAATCAGTACAATGAAGTTAAGTATTTATACTACAATGCTAACCTCTGAGCATCTTTGCTGATGTCAGAGGTGAAAGCGACATCTAACAAAATAACTAACCCTAACCACTGACTAGCCTATGATCTCCTAAACAGTAACATTGTTACATTGATAAACACTGATATCATAAACTCTGTTGGTCTTCATCAGACCTTTCACTTTGTTCTTCATCAGAGTTTTGCTTCATCACACTTTAGCTTCAGTGGTTCTTGTATAGCAGACTTTGGCTTCATCAGAGGCTTAGGTCAGAGTTCGGAAACTATGTTATGCATGATCAAATATTTGATGAACTTTTGATAGGTTCAATCCCAACAAAATATTATAAAACAACAACCATCGACCTAATCATCATTATTTAGCGGCCTAAAGCCCCTATATACAACCACAATCATGGTTTCCACTAGCCATCGCAACCTACTTTCAATTACTAGGCTATCGACTATCACTAGACAAAGAAAGTAAGGGTAATCACCCATGGCATCGGGATTGGAGAAGAGTTTATCGGCGAAATTAGGGCCCCCACTTCATAGTTCGCTTATGGTCTCCAAAACCGTAGGAACGACCCTATTGTTTCACTTGGTGAACTCCTAACAGTTTTTGTATGACAATGCCAACAAGAAAAAATGTTCTAGGGTAGAGGTGCCTGAATGCAGCCCATCCCTAGAGAAGTTATGTCTCTTTCCAAACTGCAGAAATGAAGGACTGAAAGTCGGTGGTTCGTCAAAGAAGAGTGTCCAAGAGAGTACTACTGTTGCTGATAACAAAGGGAACTAAGAGAGAGAGTAGAAGCTCGACTAGGCCAGAGCTTAAGCTTGTTTAACATATGAGGGCTTGAGCATGAGCTTGGCTCGGTTTGAGCTCCATTTCTAAAGTTTGAGCGTGTAAACATTTATTAAACAAACTTATATTTTGGCTTGGACTCTGGCTGGAGCTCGTTAAAGCTGGCTCTATTCGAGCTTTTAGCTATCCAAGCTCAAGTAGCTCATGAGCGGCTTGGCTAGTTCACAGTCCACCATAAAAGTAAACAATCTGAATTATTGCCATTACAAACACTTGACGAATCTTTAAACATTTATTGGTATTTTCACCTATACAGGTCATCATTTTAAAATCAAAAGGATGGACGGACCTAATGGTATTGTTTCTTACTTTCTCAATAAATAATATTTAGTGGTTCCGGACAAAATGCAAACTCCTTATGGATTGTATTTCTTTACTATAAATTGGAAATAACTCGGAAGAAGGGACCCGTCTCTCATTTTTCTTAACAGAAGCCTGCATTTGTTCATGTGTTTATTTGACGTGATTGCTCTTCTCCTCACTTATTGACTCATCACTCGTCGTCTTCTACAATCGAATTCTCTTCCTCTAATCAGGTACATGTATATTTCAGTCTTCAGCTACTCATATTTAGACATCTAGTAATGGTTTGAAGCACATACCAATTTTTTTGTTGTTTTAATCTTCAGTTTAGGTGTAAATAAAGTTATGGTTCCTACATAAATAATTACAGGGAAAATCACCAGAAATGACCATGTTGACTTTCACGAATTAACCTTGCTTTTTTCATTTACTAAGAATATAATTCGATTATTTTTAGTTATGAAATTGCTTCCGCCAATCCGAAGCATCCACATGGCACACCTGCACCGGCGCAACAGATTTTGACTTGGCAGAGAACGGATCGGTTGTACCAGATGGAAACCTAGTTGTTGCGTCAAGATTGAAATTTGTTACGCTAAATGACACTTGTCAAACACTAATTGATTGGAAATTTTTAATGGTAAAGGGTCTTTTGTCAAATTCGATGGTCAAGCCATTTTAGTGATTTTCCCACAATTAATATTAGACACTTATGATTTGTAGCTAATACCGTGTTAATTTGCTAAAACCAGTTCCGTTGATTTCGATCCTAATCTAGAACAACTTCTTGTTTGTGGTTTGCGTATGAGTTTGGTTTTCGTTCAAGGTGTAAATTTCAACCTAAATACAAATAAAAAAAGTGGTTGAAATTATTTACATAATTTTGAGTGAATTATCTTTTTCGTTCTCTAAGCATATAGTAATTTTCAGGTTTTTTCCTTAGACAAAGATAATGTTAGAAAATTTTCTTTATGTTCAAATTTGTTTACAAGTATCGTTATTTCCCATTAGCGGACATCAAATTTTGTCAGTTAATGCAATCATGTGCCTTGCACATAAGGGTACATTAGTCTTTTTACTCTATTTACATTAAAGAATATTTTATTAAATTAAAAATATAAAGAATTAATAAAACTTGAGAAATTATGAAAAACTATCAAATTCAAATTTTTATACCAAGATTACTGATATTAAAATACAAAGTTAGAGAAAATTACTCTCCAATTAATTAATTAATCAATTTATGAGTAAATTACAAAAATCGTCCTTTATCCTTTATGTTTACACTAGATTGCAAGTGTGTCATTTATCTTCAAAAAATACAAAAAGCGTACTAGATGTTTGCAAACCCTTGCAAGTTATGTCCTTTAGTTCTAACTCAGTCAGTTTTCATGGTTAAATCTGATCAAGTGGACCATATACAAAGGGTATTTTGGTCATTCCACATATTCAATTATTATTTTTAAACAGAACTCATTTAATCTCACCGAAACAAACACATCTTCAACCACCACTACCACCACCATTCTACCTCTCTCTCTCTCTCTCTCTCTCTCTCTCAACCGCTGCACCGCACACCTTATCTATCTTCATCTTCTCCAACTCACCAACCAACAATGTCCGACAACAACCAACCCACTTCACCAAATCCCACCAAAGACGACTCTGATTCATCCTCCTGACTCCTCCGAAGAACCATTCCCAGAGAAATAACCAACCCGGCCCGAATCAAATTTGTCTTTAATCAATTTGTCTGTAGCAATAGGAAGAAGTTAGCTAATAATCATATTTGTAAGTATAACAGATATCTCACCACTTTAAAGAGGCACCCTCAAACAAGAAAGTTTCCTAAAAACCTTCCATATATAATTATATATATCTCTCATTTATTATATTTCCCTTTAAAACTTTTACCTTCTTAATAACTTTATCACATTAACAAGGCGAGGCTCCAAGTAAAATACACTTTTTAAGACAAAGTTAGGGCTAATGTACATAACTTGCAAGGGTTTACAAATATCAAGTACATTTTTTATACTTTTTTAAGATAAAGGACATACTTTGCAATCCGTGTCAACATAAATGATGATTTTTGTAATTTACTCTTAATTTATATATCCTCTCAAAATTACTTTCAATATATTTTATCGCATATGTAAATAAAAAAAGATTACGCATGTGTAAATGGTAAGCTTACATATGTGTATTTTTTTATTTACGACTACATGTAAATTTATTGTTTAATATTATATTTTTATATCGATGATAATTGTAACTTTTTATTTGAAATTAAATGGATTTTGATCAAGTTCCGGTTGTTCTCACAAAATATGTGATTTCTCATTTGAAGCGCAACGAGTGTCGCTGAGGCTCTTTAGAGCGCAATATGCTGTAAACACCACCGATTATATTTGGGTATTATATTTTATTATTATTATTATTATTATTATTATTATTATTATTATTATTATTATTATTATGTAAATATAGTAAGTATATACTTAAGTGTTTCAATAAGATTATACTTAATTTGAATAGTTATTAGTTATAGAGATATAAATGGTAGATGTAAATTAAAATCTTAATTTAAAGTATATTTGGATATTACTATTATTATTATTATGTAAATATTTAGTAAATATATACTTAGGTGTTTCAATAAGATTATACTTAATTTTAATAGTCTTTAGTTACAGAGATATGAATAGTAGATGTGAAATAAAATCTTAATTTAAAGTATCATAAACAAGAAAATCTTAATACTAAATGTAAATTAAAATCTTAATTTAAAGTATCATTAACAAGATAATATAGTGAATTGAATGTAGTGAAGCCTTATTGAATATCAATAATAAGTGGGGGTATATTAGAAAGTATTGCATAGGACAATGAGGCCTATCTTAACCGGTGAAATTGGGGCAGTTAGAGCGGAGGTTGGGGGTTCGACTCCGGTTGGACACATATTTATCACCTCTGGAGAGGTTTACCACATATGGACTCGTAAGGACTTGTTGGGATTAATACTAAGCGTCATAAAGTGGAGAGTAAATTACAACTTTGCCTACATGTTATGTTTTATAAGATAATGCGAGTGTGTACTATCTTATAAATCGTGGTGGTGATCTGTTGGGTTCTTGTCGCCGGATCTGGGCAACCATCTTTTTCCTATGGTAGTAGTATGCAGTTTTAGTTTGAGAAAGAGATGAGGAGAGACAGTAGGACACAAGGAGTGGTTGGATCTGAGCATCGAGGCGGCAAGTGATGATTGAGCGAGTGGATGACCACATTGTTATGTTCTTGTTCTTGGTTGAGCAGAGTGATTGGAGAAACAGAGGATATTAAGAGAACAAACGGTGGGGTTGGGTAAGTTTTGTTCACAGTCACGTAATTCACGGTTCGCTCCTGTTTAGGTACGCGGTTCGCGTTTCACTAGTTGGGACGAATTCAGTTCGGAGGGGGTAGGTTCATTTAGGTATGCTCCGGTACGATTAGGTATGGTGTACCATTCCGTACGGTTCAGTATACACAAATTAAAACATAAATTACTGATTTCATAAATCAAAATTATCAAAATCCATTATTCATATTACCAAATATAAACATAAACATCAATCCTAATCTAGACGTATCCTTTTCCTTTGCCATTATCAACGTGTTATTCGTCAAGATTTTCCAAACCATTTCTTCCAAACGAGCACTTGAACATTCAATATACGTGCTTTCCGGGTTCATATCTCACTTTTTGTGGGTGCCAGATTTATACGAATCTAAAAAACAGGACTTTATCCTAATGTTAGAGTGAATAAAAACCAGTTTATCTACTCTATTACAATTTAAACACTTTCTCTTCACATTATGGATGTAGGAGTATGTAGTCCAATTTTTCTCAGCCGAAGGGCTACTAATCAGTTGAGAGAGTACTTTTTTTGCTACGTCTACCAATTTTGGTGTCTCTGGCCCATATGTAGCCCAACAATAAATTACATCCATTGTCACGACATCGGCTTGTGTTATGGTCCTCGAATAAATACCATTTTTCATATGAAATGTGGCAAATTGTGCCCGCAACATACGTTCTTCCTCTTCGTTTTCCACAATTCTTCTAAACGCTTCTATAACACCAACTGTAACTTCAAGTCTTGGTTTGGAGTTTTTCTTTCACTGCCACTGGGTGCCAACTTTTTTAGATAATGTTTATGGTAAAACCTTGGATTCAAATCAAACCCCAAACAATGAAGTGGGATTGACATTTTCTCCCACCTAGCCAAAACAATCTAGATTAACTTCATCAAAATAACCATAACCTGAATATTTATTGTCCATCCTTACATCCTTTATTTATCCTAACATGATGTCCATTCTTTCATAGATTTCACCCATTTTAGGACCTTCACCATCACAAAGCCTAATTAGCAAAAAAGTAGGTTTTGTAATAGCTAAAATATTTTCCACGGCTTCCCAAAACACGTCATCTTTAATGTTATCAGTGATGTTTGCCCTGTCTGTTCAAGCCTTTTCGTCCCCACTTTTGATCCAATCCTGCCAAGAATTGAGGACAACCGTTGTGGCAAGCGCCTCCCTACAATCCAATAACGTTTGCAAAAGTATATAATGTGATGCAGATCTTGTTTTTTGCAACCTTCAATCACTCCAACCTTGAGTTTTCTCTAAAAATTGATAATGCATGGGTATGGTTAAGAAAATACTTAACAATGGCCTTACCTTGCTTATATGTTTCGTGTAGCCAATAAAATTGGTTCGCCGAGACTTTAAAAGCAAGATTTAAAGCGTGCACACAACAAGGTGACCAAAAAATATGTCTATATACCTTTTTGATCTCCTTCCCGACCAGTTTGCAATTAGTCGTGCTATCTGTTACGACTTGCAACACGGTGCTTGATCCAACGGTCTCGATCGCTTCAAGAAGATATTTAGGAGTCACCTCACCCTTTTTCTCCACCCCTAAAAAGTCTCTCGCGTGCATAAACATTGCACCACAAGAATAAACCGCGAGAACATTAATTAGTGGGTTACGTTTAACATCCGACCACCCATCCGAGACGATTGACACTCCTTGTGTGTACCAAGTGTCTTTGACCGGTGATTCCCGTACACATGCGTCAAGTAATTTGGTGCCTCATTGATTGCACTCACCATTTCAAGAAATTGGGTTGCGTAATACATTGAAAGGAATCCTGTAAGCACACAAACCTAGAAGGATTTTCAAATCTACCTCGTTTCTCTCTAACATGGCAAACAATTCTTCAAGGCGTTTCTTTGACGATGCATTTTTGGATAGTACCGCACATTTTAACGACTTTGAAATTCCACCGGATTCTGCTTCTTTTACCTTGTACATCCTTTGAAACTTCTCATGAGGCCGAACATCTTTTAATGTCAACTTTTTTTTCCATCAGCCATAAAAAATGGTAATGAATTCTGTTGTAAGTCACGTGCACTTACAGTGGTTGCAAACCATGTTTTACTGCCTCCAAGATTCTTGATGTTCTCTGTAAGATTCAAAACCACATAATATAAATACTATAAAACAACAAAGATGTTATACAGTTTTTTTACAATAAATAGTTACATATAACTAACATATGGACTGTTTTTCTTTGTAACACAAAGCAGTTGTAGACTGTTTGTTCTTTATTTCTGCTAAAAATAACAACAATAAAACACAAACAAAGAGATATCATACCAAAGAAAACACTTACTATAAACGAAATCTTGATTCTATTTAAAAAAACATATAACCAAATTATAAAGTAAAAAGTATAATAGAAATAAAGGAAGAGAACAAGAATCTTACCAACACCTGTGTAGTTTACCTCACCATAGAGCGGCTTAGTTGGATCAGTAGCAGCTCCTGATGTTTCTTCACTTCGTTGACTTCAACTAGTTGTTGATCTTTCCTAGAACCACATCATCAACGTCAATGAAATCTTGTGTCTCGCATACATGTGTCTCTTGATCATCACCATGGTTATTCTTTTTTGCCAAAATCCGTTTGAGATATTGAAGTATAACATGAGAATTTGAAGATGTGAAATTGACAATAAAATCAGCTAAGATAAATACATTGTCACACCCCAACCGATGGCAGAAACATCGGGGCCGACACTAGGCGAACCAGATTGTCTCACGAGAAATTCCATAACATTATTTAAGCGATAATATTCAAAAGCTAATATCCCATAATATTAACATACAATCCTCAAATAATATCACAAAATATCCATCTCATAAAACAAATTCAGGTTCGATCTCCCCTAGATTTCTATTACATGATTTCTAAGCAAAACCTAAATCTAAGCATCCAAAGCTAGTGTCCTCAACCTGCCACATATGTTAAAATAAAACGTCAATACAATTAAGTAAAGGTGAGCATACAGGTTTTGCATACATAATAGATATAAAAGCGTTTAGCATACACCGCATGACATACGTAAGAGTTGTGAACTATGTAACTACTCAGATTCAAGTAACCAACAAAAAACCGCGATTGATCGAGGCATGCGAACAAGTGTCCACATCCTAAAAGAGAAAATAAATGAGAAATGAAAATGCGAGCCTTAACGACCCCGGGCCTCCGGATGGCGGGTCAACCTCTAGTATACTATCATCTTAAGGGTGGCGTACAAGAAATCAAGCAATACATACAATTCAACAGATTTCACGTAAAGTCATGTATAAGCGGGATGTCGAATAAGCATTTGAGTTGTGTGATGTGTTTTGATAAACGAACATATGTGACACCCAAAAGTGCGTTTATGATAAAAGGGTTCAAGTATACTCACTGTCGGTGAGTTTTAGGAGAAATGACGGATCTGAGAGGAGTTACGGAGAGTGGTAGATCAGCCTATAAGCGAACAGAAGTGCATCAGTCTTCCGAATTGCTGAAACGGTTACGGTTTGAGAGAACAGTAGACAAGTTCGGGCGAACTTGTCTGGTTTCCTAGGAAACGAGACAAGTTCGAGCGAACTTGTCCCTTTTATAGAGGGAGGTTACAAGTTCGGGCAAACTTGTCTGATTTCCTTGGAAATCAGTACAAGTTCGGGCGAACTTGTGGTATTGTTGAAGTGTTGGTCAAGTTCGGGCGAACTTGGTCACCATTCCGATGACAAGTTCGAGCGAACTTGATGTAATCCGAGCGAACTTGACTGTTTTGGCTTCCAAATCGTGCATTTTCGCATCGTTTTCTGAGGAAATCGAGTGTCCATCCCTCTAACCTTAAGCCATTGAGTAAAACTTAGGCTGGAGAGGTCTTTTGGAGCGAGTTTAGCCATTTTACAGAAACTCGGGCTAATCCGGGCGAATTTGAAGGTTCGTACGGGTTAGTCCAGCTTGTGTAAAGTGACGATTTCGTCCTTGTGCTTCCGGATCTGTGATCTTCCTTGACAACGCCTCGTTCCACTTCAAAGTGAACGAAACATACGTCATTAGTCCGAATATTGTGTGAAAATCGATGTTTAAAAAGGTTTTACTCAGATCTAAGAGTAGATCTGAGTGAAAAAGAGAAGTTTTATAGAAAAAGATGAAGATTTTCGTAAACATAAAAGATTTGATGAAAACGAAGGCAGAACCTTGTGCAAAATCGTTGTAAAATGTTGTAGAACATTGTTGTAGTTGAAAACGGGTTGAATCTTACTTAGAACACAAAGGTTTCGATTTTGGGGAGCTCCGGGCGAACTTGCAACAAGTTCAAATGAGAAGAGGAGCTGAGTATTTATAGGTGAGGTGAGAATGTGAGGGCAGACATCAAGTTCGGGCGAACTTGCATGTTTCTGGTGAATTGTGAGAACAAGTGCGGGCAGACTTGTAGTTCTTGAGGATTATTGTGGCTCAGACAAGTTCGGGCGAACTTGTGATATACAAGTTCGGCCGAACTTGACCTATGGGCCAAGTTTTGTTCGATTATTTCGCTTTACGAGTTCGTTTGGCGATTTGGTTCGTATCATATAGTTATATTAAGCGTTTTAGAGAAGCGTTAAGCATTACGTTACCATTGAAATAAGAGAGAGCGAGTTACGTGAGTGTGCGAGCGATTTAGCGATATTAAACCATAACATACATAAATATAAGACACATAAAACATAGTTCCACGTAATTAGCTGTGTTTTGCGATGCGATGGCACAAGTGTTTATTAAACAATAACACACTCGGCTCGTATAGTAGCATAAGTAGTTGTGATAGCATTGAATTAGCGATTGAAATGCGATTAATTGCGATGTAGATGCGACAAAACATAATTTCATTAACATAAACTTTTCATAATCAAAATCTCGGAATACAATTGATTGAAATAAACAAAGTACATGATAAAGGAGATAAATAAATTAACAACGAAATTTAGAGTTGTTACAGTCTCCCCCACTTTAGGAAATTTCGTCCCGAAATTTAAGTAGTGGTCGTAACAAAGAGATGCGGGTTTTTAGCCTTCATGTCACTTTCCCATTCCCAAGTGAACTCGGCACCGCGTTTGCCTTCCCATCGGACCTTCACGATAGGGATGCGAGAGCGCCGTAGTTTCTTGGTTTCTCGGTCCATAATTTCGACAGGCTTTTCCACGAAATGCAGAGTCTCGTTTATTTGCAAGTCCTCGAGAGGGACGTGGAGATTTTCTTCAGCTAGGCATTTCTTGAGGTTTGACACATGGAAAGTCGGATGGACGTTATTAAGTTCTACCGGTAGTTCGAGTCGATAGGCCACTTTGCCGATTCTTTCCAGAATCTTAAAGGCTCCTACGTATCGTGGCGCTAACCTTCCTTTCTTCCCGAAGCGGATCACTCCTTTCCAAGGTGCAACCTTTAAGAGAACGTGATCTCCCACTTTGAACTGTAGGGGCTTTCGGCGTTTATCGGCATAACTCTTTTGACGACCCCGAGCTTTCAAGATATTGTCTATGATCTGGAGGATTTTGTCTGTCGTTTCTTGAATCAGCTCGGGACCGGTGATTTATGCTTCGCCGATCTCGTGCCATGCAATAGGCGATCGACATTTTCTTCCATACAGCGCCTCAAAAGGAGCCATTTGAATGCTGGTGTGATAACTATTATTGTACGAGAATTCAACTAAAGGTAAATGCGTATCCCAATTACCACCAAAATCTATGATGCACGCACGAAGCATGTCTTCGAGGGTGCGGATCGTGCGCTCGGTCTGACCGTCGGTTAGAGGGTGGAAAGCGGTACTGAGATTAAGAGTGGTACCGAGAGCGGATTGAAAAGTCTCCTAGAGACGTGAGGTAAAGCGACCATCACGGTCAGAGATGATGTCACGAGGCGTCCCGTGTCGACAAATGACTTCGTCGGTATAGATTCGGGCTAGTCGTTCGACCTTAAAGTCTTCTCGTATAGCAATAAAGTGCGCAGATTTGGTAAGACGATCAATGATAACCCAAATGCTATCGTGACCAGAGGAAGTGCGAGGAAGTTTCGTAATAAAGTCTATAGCTATACTCTCCCACTTCGACATCGGGATTTCGGGTTGTTCGAGCAAGCGAGAGGCCTTTGATGTTCGGCTTTAACCTTCGAACAAGTTAAGCACTTCGAGACGTATACGGCGATATCCTTTTTCATGCCCGGCCACCATTACTTAGGACGAAGGTCCTGGTACATTTTGTCGGCTCCGGGATGAATGGAATATCGGGATTTATGAGCTTCGGTCATTAGCAATTCATGAAGATTATCATGGCTGGGAATCCAAACCATTAGGTTTAACAACGAGCTGAGTTTCGGCACCACATTTCATTTCATCTTGCAGGGTATTCTCGTTCAAACAAGCAAACTGGGCGAGCGAATCATGATTTCGAGATCATTCAAAGCTTGAGAGTCACGAATACTATACACATAGCTTCGTCTACGACGTTTGCTTTTCCAGGATGGTAGCATATCTCACAATCGTAATCATTGAGAAGTTCAACCCATCTGCATTGACGCATATTCAGTTCCTTTTGGTTGAAGATATGTTGTAAGCTCTTATGGTCGGTGAAGACCGTACACTTAGTACCGTAAAGGTAGTGTCGCCATATCTTCGATGCAAAAACAACTGCACCGAGTTCGAGATCATGGGTTGTGTAGTTTTTATCGTGGATCTTGAGTTGTCGAGATGCATACGCGATAACCTTGTCTCGTTGCATGAGAACACAACCAAGACCAAGATTAGAGGCATCGCAATAGACAACAAAAATCGTCGTTTTCGTCGGGTAAGGCGAGTACGGGAGCGTTGCATAGCATACACTTGAGAGTTTGAAAGGCTTCCTCTTGTTTGGAATCCCAAACGAAAGGTTTGTCTTTATGAGTTAAAGCGATAAGCAGAATGGCGATTTTCGAAAAGTCGGCGATGAATCGACGGTAGTAGCCCGCCAATCCAAGAAATGAATGGATTTCGGAAGCATTCTTTGGTGTAATCCAACTCTTGACAGCTTCAATCTTTGCAGGGTCGACGTGAATTCCTTGACTATTAACGATGTGGCCGAGAAATTAGACTTCTTCGAGCCAGAATTCACATTTTGAGAACTTAGCATAAAGGCGATTACCTTGGAGAAGTTCGAGGACTAAACGGAGATGGCGCGCGTGTTCGTCTCTCGACTTCGAATAGATGAGGATGTCATCGATAAACACAATGACGAAACGATCTAAGAAGACTTTACACACACGGTTCATCAAATCCATGAAAACCGTGGGTGCGTTTGTAAAACCGAAAGGCATGACCACGAATTCAAAATGGCCATAACGAGTTCGAAAGGCGATTTTCGGAATGTCTTCTTGAAGTACACGCAACTGATCATAACCGGAACGTCAATCGATCTTGGAAAAACAAGTAGCACCTTGAAGTTGATCGAATAAATCGTCGATTCGGGGAAGAGGGTAGTAGTTCTTTATCCTGAGTTTGTTAAGTTCACGATAATCGACGCACATTCGGAGTGTCCCATCTTTCTTTTTCACAAAAAGAACGGGTGCACCCCAAGGTGAAGTGCTCGGGCGTATGAAGCCTTTATCAAGAAGCTCTTGAAGTTGGCTTGATAGCTCGCGCATTTCGGATGGTGCGAGACGATAAGGAGATTTAGCAACGGGAGTAGCACCGGGAATCAAATCGATACGGAATTCAACATCTCGAGTAGGGGTAAACCGGGTAAATCGTCGGGAAAAACTTTAGGAAATTCACAAACAACGGGTACATCTTTCCAAGTTTTCTTTTCTTTCTTCGGATTCACAATATGAGCTAGGAATGCAACGCATTGCTTTCGCAGATGCTTGCTCGCTTGAGTACATGACATAAGCATCAACTTCTTTGAGGGAGTTTCACCATAACGTGGAGTTGATCACCGTTAGGGAGAGGGTAGCGAATCATTTTATCGAAGCAAACAACTTCAGCATGATTCTCACGAAGAAAATCCATGCCTACTTTGATGTCGAAGCTACCTAATCGAGAGTACAACTACGTAGGACAGAGGTGACGGTAATGGTTTTTTCCGGTGGCGACTTCCACATCGAAAGTCTTTGGGAGTTTAGCGCGTTTACATTTTAAAACCTTTTCGAACTCATACAAAACAATTATCGGCACCAGTATCAAATAAACATGAAGCATAAATACCATTAACAAGGAACATACCGTTGACAACATTGTTGTCGTTCTGAGCCTGGCGATGATTCAGATTGAAGGCTCGTCCACGCGCAGCCTGTGGTTGCTGCTGAGGCTATGGTGGTGGCTGCTGCTGAGGCTGAGGCTGCTGTTGTTGCGGCTCTTGTTTGATAGCTCGATTAGCGCAGACATTGCTGAAATGGTTTGGGTCCCCACATGTGTAGCAAGCACGGGCCTTTGGGGCTGGCACTTGCTGCTGGTACTGCTGCTGGTTAGCCTGAGGAGTGCAAGGGGGAGCTGGTAGAGCTGGTGCTGCCGGGGCCTCAGGAGCTGATTGACGTGTGCCTGAATGGCAACTGACAGTAAAGTGGCCGTAGATGTTGCAGTTGGTGCTGAAACGGCAATTTCCTCCAACCACATGATGATAGGTGCATTTTGAGCATAAGGGATGGGGGCCAGTATACGCACGCTTTGCCGGCGGTGCGTTTGGTGCTGCAGACTAGAGTGGCTGAGGGTTTTGCGGAGCGGTAAGGGCAAAGTTCTTGCTCAGGTTTTCCTTTTTGCGACCTCGGCGACTAGATTTCGACTCTCGAGTCTGATCGGTAGGAGCTGCTGATTCGGTGATGGCCTGATTTGCGACCTTGTTGTTCTTGAAATAACCAGACTGAACCCGTTTGTCATTGATCTCTACGGCTAGCTGGTAGGTCTCCTCGATAGTAGCAGGGCGTGCTGCTTGAACAAAGTCAGCAAAGCAGTCGGGCAGAGCGTTGAGATACTTCTTGATTGCTTTCTCGGTCGTGTCCACTTGTCCAGGACAGATATGCTCAGTTGTTTGAAACAAGCTGTTAATTCCCCAAAACTCATTCTCCAATTTCTGGATTTCATAAGGGGGACAGAATTCCTTGATCATGATTGCTTTAAGTTCCTCCCAGGTGAGTCCGTAGGCTTCATTGTTTCCCCTCTTGTTACGCTCCGCGGTCCACCAGTCGAGAGCCCTGTACTGGAAAACGCCGGTAGCGTTAATAATGCGAAGGGGTTCGGGACACCCACTCTGGCGAAATGTGACCTCGATAGCATCAAACTAGTGGAACATGGCACTTGGCCTTCATTGCCTGATAAAGTGAGGGGTCCACAAGCTTTAAACTGCTTAAAGCTGAAAGAAGTCTTGGGCGTGTCGGCTTTGGAATCGACCGATGAATTGCTGCTGGCGACATGGATCTCGCTGACGGTCTGGGGGATAACTTTAGCCATTTGCTTGGCTACCAGAGAAGTGATGCGCTTATCAGCGTTGTTGCGCTGGATGTTCCTCCGTGTGTGAGATCCCATAGAAGACATCTACACAAAGGATTTGATTGGATGAGATTTGATTATGATAGGTTTATCTTCAAAAGTTTATTATTATTATTATTATTATTTTATTATATTATTATTATTATTATTATTATTATTATTATTATTATATTATTATTATTATTATTATTATTATTATATATTATTATTATTATTATTATTATTTTTATTATTTTATTATTATTATACAGTTAAGGCACGCAAACACATAGGCACGTACACACGTAAGCACATAAGCACGTAAGCACATAATCACGTAGGCACATAATCACATAAGCACATATTTGCACGTATTCATCTTCAAACTAAATTATGCGTAGCGCGTACACGATGCGATAGAATAGCGTAAATAGCGAGTAAAGCTGCGTATGACACACGTATGTCCTCATGAGCGTAGGCGAGTTGAGAGATTAGTTTGGTTGCTGAATTAATTAGCGTTTTAGATTAGGAGAGCTGTGCGAGTAGTGCATATATCGAAGGAGCGTAAGAGTGATAAATCAAGAAATTGAATAAGCGTAATAATCCATAAATTTAAACACACAAATAATAAATAAACTCGATGATGCGTAAAATCGACGATTATAGGCTTAAATCAATTGGGAGCGTCCTAGGTTTTGAGACAGCGACTACCCAAAGTGATTCGAAGATTCTCTGAGTTCGGTCACACGATTTGGCCTAATAGACAAATGCTCTCACCGTACAACAGTTAACAGCATTTATCTTTCCAGTTATGTCGTGTTCCGAGTCATCGAAATAATCGAGACTTTGGTGAAATCGAAAATCAAAGAGCCAAACTAGTTATTAAGATGCAGGTTTCACCCCTAGCTTAACAACATCATTCCTAATTGTGGTTATGCTCACCGATCAAATCGGGAGTTCCACTAGATAGATATGGAGATTTTCGTGGAGGTTTGGATATCACTCCTAACTCAACGAAGGTATCTCGTGCGAGAGAGAATACGCGGAGTGACCGATCTCATCGAGAGTTCTTGGTTTTCACACGTATTCTCGACTTGATCATTCGTTTTGTGTGATACGAGCGTTCTTCAGCGTGTGTTGTGGTTGCTTTAGGAAAAGCAATGTTTAGAATTCGTGTCGAAGGATTCTGGTCAAGTTCGGGTGAACTTGGCATCAGCCTGATGTCAAGTTCGAGCGGACTTGTCTAATCCTAAGCGAACTTGTTATTGTTGAGAGGACAGGCAAGTTCGAGCGAACTTGGTCAAGTCTGGGCGAACTTGATCAAGTTCGGGCGAACTTGATCAATTTCGAGCGAACTTGTCCCCCAAGTTCGGGCGGACTTGACTGTTCGTATGAGTTTTCGGCGTTAATCGATGTGTAATGGTCTGATTTGGTATCCTAACTATAGTCTAAGGCAAGCATGGCAATTCTACCTAAATTTCCCTATAGTTATAGCTCTGATACCAATCTGTCACACCCCAACCGATGGCGGAAACATCGGGGCGCGGCACTAGGCGAACCAGATTGTCTCACGAGAAATTCCATAACATTATTTAAGCGATAAAATTCAAAAGCTAATCTCACAAATTCAGGTTCGATCTCCCCTAGATTTCTATTACATGATTTCTAAGCAAAACCTAAATCTAAGCATCCAAAGCTAGTGTCCTCAACCTGCCACATATGTTAAATAAAACGTCAATACAATTAAGTAAAAGTGAGCATACAGGTTTTGCGTTCATAATAGATATAAAAGCATTTAGCATACACCGCATTACATACGTAAGAGTTGTGAACTATGTAACTACTCGGATTCGAGTAAACCAACAAACCACGATTGATCGGGGCATGCGAACAAGTGTCCACATCCTAAAAGAGAAAATAAATGAGAAATGAAAATGCGAGCCTTAACAACCCCGGGCCTCCGGGTGACGGGTCAACCTCTAGTATACTATCATGTTAAAGGTGGTGTGCAAGCAATCAAGCAATACATACAATTCAACAGATTTCACGTAAAGTCATGTATAAGCGGGATGTCGAATAAGCATTTGAGTTGTGTGATGTGTTTTGATATACGAACATATGTGACACCCAAAAGTGCGTTTATGTGTAAAAGGGTTCAAGTATACTCACTGTCGGTGAGTTTTAGGAGAAATGACGGGATCTGAGAGGAGTTACGGAGAGTGGTAGATCAGCCTATAAGCGAACAGAAGTGCATCAGTCTTCCGAATTGCTGAAACGGTTACGGTTTGAGAGAACAGTAGACAAGTTCGGGCGAACTTGTATAACTGAACTTACTGAGTGAACAAGTTCGGGCGAACTTGTCTGGTTTCCTAGGAAACGAGACAAGTTCGAGCGAACTTGTCCCTTTTGTAGAGGGAGGTTACAAGTTCGGGCGAACTTGTCTGATTTCCTTGGAAATCAGTACAAGTTCGAGCGAACTTGTGGTATTGTTGAAGTGTTGGTCAAGTTCGGGAGAACTTGGTCACCATTCTGGTGACAAGTTCGAGCAAACTTGGTCACCATTCTGCAGACAAGTTCGAGCGAACTTGATGTAATCCAATCGAACTTGACTGTTTTGGCATCCAATCAAATAAATACCATTTTTCATATGAAATGTGGCAAATTGTGCCCGCAACATACGTTCTTCCTCTTCATTTTCCATAATTCTTCTAAACGCTTCTATAACACCAACTGTAACTTCCAAGTCTTGGTTTGGAGTTTTTCTTTCACTGCCACTGGGTGCCAACTTTTTTAGATAAGGTTTATGGTAAAACCTTGGATTCAAATCAAACCCCAAACAATGAAGTGGGATTGACATTTTCTCCCACCTAGCCAAAACAATCTAGATTAACTTCATCAAAATAACCATAACCTGAATATTTATTATCCATCCTTACATCCTTTATTTATCCTAACATGATGTCCATTCTTTCATAGATTTCACCCATTTTAGGACCTTCACCATCACAAAGCCTAATTAGCAAAAAAGTAGGTTTTGTAATAGCTAAAATATTTTCCACGGCTTCCCAAAACACGTCATCTTTAATGTTATCAGTGATGTTTGCCCTGTCTGTTCAAGCCTTTTCGTCCCCACTTTTGATCCAATCCTGCCAAGAATTGAGGACAACAGTTGTGGCAAGCGCCTCCCTACAATCCAATAACGTTTGCAAAAGTATATAATGTGATGCAGATCTTGTTTTTGCAACCTTCAATCACTCCAACCTTGAGTTTTCTCTAAAAATTGATAATGCATGGGTATGGTTAAGAAAATACTTAACAATGGCCTTACCTTGCTTATATGTTTCGTGTAGCCAATAAAATTGGTTCGCCGAGACTTTAAAAGCAAGATTTAAAGCGTGCACACAACAAGGTGACCAAAAAATATGTCTATATACCTTTTTGATCTCCTTCCCGACCAGTTTGCAATTAGTCGTGCTATCTGTTACGACTTGCAACACGGTGCTTGATCCAACGGTCTCGATCGCTTCAAGAAGATATTTAGGAGTCACCTCACCCTTTTTCTCCACCCCTAAAAAGTCTCTCGCGTGCATAAACATTGCACCACAGAATAAACCGCGAGAACATTAATTAGTGGGTTACGTTTAACATCCGACCACCCATCCGAGACGATTGACACTCCTTGTGTGTACCAAGTGTCTTTGACCGGTGATTCCCGTACACATGCGTCAAGTAATTTGGTGCCTCATTGATTGCACTCACCATTTCAAGAAATTGGGTTGCGTAATACATTGAAAGGAATCCTGTAAGCACACAAACCTATAAGGATTTTCAAATCTACCTCGTTTCTCTCTAACATGGCAAACAATTCTTCAAGGCGTTTCTTTGACAATGCATTTTTGGATAGTACCGCACATTTTAACGACTTTGAAATTCCACCGGATTCTGCTTCTTTTACCTTGTACAGCCTTTGAAACTTCTCATGAGGCCGAACATCTTTTAATGTCAACTTTTTTTTCCATCAGCCATAAAAAATGGTAATGAATTCTGTTGTAAGTCACGTGCACTTACAGTGGTTGCAAACCATGTTTTACTGCCTCCAAGATTCTTGATGTTCTCTGTAAGATTCAAAACCACATAATATAAATACTATAAAACAACAAAGATGTTATACAGTTTTTTACAATAAATAGTTACATATAACTAACATATGGACTGTTTTTCTTTGTAACACAAAGCAGTTGTAGACTGTTTGTTCTTTATTTCTGCTAAAAATAACAACAATAAAACACAAACAAAGAGATATCATACCAAAGAAAACACTTACTATAAACGAAATCTTGATTCTATTTAAAAAACATATAACCAAATTATAAAGTAAAAAGTATAATAGAAATAAAGGAAGAGAACAAGAATCTTACCAACACCTGTGTAGTTTACCTCACCATAGAGCGGCTTAGTTGGATCAGTAGCAGCTCCTGATGTTTCTTCACTTCGTTGACTTCAACTAGTTGTTGATCTTTCCTAGAACCACATCATCAACGTCAATGAAATCTTGTGTCTCGCATACATGTGTCTCTTGATCATCACCATGGTTATTCTTTTTTGCCAAAATCCGTTTGAGATATTGAAGTATAACATGAGAATTTGAAGATGTGAAATTGACAATAAAATCAGCTAAGATAAATACATTGTCACACCCCAACCGATGGCAGAAACATCGGGGCCGACACTAGGCGAACCAGATTGTCTCACGAGAAATTCCATAACATTATTTAAGCGATAATATTCAAAAGCTAATATCCCATAATATTAACATACAATCCTCAAATAATATCACAAAATATCCATCTCATAAAACAAATTCAGGTTCGATCTCCCCTAGATTTCTATTACATGATTTCTAAGCAAAACCTAAATCTAAGCATCCAAAGCTAGTGTCCTCAACCTGCCACATATGTTAAAATAAAACGTCAATACAATTAAGTAAAGGTGAGCATACAGGTTTTGCGTACATAATAGATATAAAAGCGTTTAGCATACACCGCATGACATACGTAAGAGTTGTGAACTATGTAACTACTCAGATTCAAGTAACCAACAAAAAACCGCGATTGATCGAGGCATGCGAACAAGTGTCCACATCCTAAAAGAGAAAATAAATGAGAAATGAAAATGCGAGCCTTAACGACCCCGGGCCTCCGGATGGCGGGTCAACCTCTAGTATACTATCATCTTAAGGGTGGCGTACAAGAAATCAAGCAATACATACAATTCAACAGATTTCACGTAAAGTCATGTATAAGCGGGATGTCGAATAAGCATTTGAGTTGTGTGATGTGTTTTGATATACGAACATATGTGACACCCAAAAGTGCGTTTATGATAAAAGGGTTCAAGTATACTCACTGTCGGTGAGTTTTAGGAGAAATGACGGGATCTGAGAGGAGTTACGGAGAGTGGTAGATCAGCCTATAAGCGAACAGAAGTGCATCAGTCTTCCGAATTGCTGAAACGGTTACGGTTTGAGAGAACAGTAGACAAGTTCGGGCGAACTTGTATAACTGAACTTACTGAGTGAACAAGTTCGGGCGAACTTGTCTGGTCTCCTAGGAAACGAGACAAGTTCGAGTGAACAAGTTCGGGCGAACTTGTCTGGTTCCTAGGAAACGAGACAAGTTCGAGCGAACTTGTCCCTTTTGTAGAGGGAGGTTACAAGTTCGGGCGAACTTGTCTGATTTCCTTGGAAATCAGTACAAGTTCGGGCGAACTTGTGGTATTGTTGAAGTGTTGGTCAAGTTCGGGAGAACTTGGTCACCATTCTGGTGACAAGTTCGAGCAAACTTGGTTACCATTCTGCTGACAAGTTCGAGCGAACTTGATGTAATCCAAGCGAACTTGACTGTTTTGGCATCCAAATCGTGCATTTTCGCGTCTTTTGCTAAGGAAATCGAGTGTCCATCCCTCCAACCTTAAGCCACTGAGTAAAACTTAGGTTTGAGAGGTCTTTTGGAGCGAGTTTAGCCATTTTACAGAAACTCGGGCTAATCCGGGCGAACTTGAAGGTTCGTACGGGTTAGTCCAGCTTGTGTAAAGTAACGAGTTCGTCCTTGTGCTTTCGGATCTGAGATCTTGCTTGACAACGCCTCGTTCCACTTCAAAGTGAACGAAACTACGTCATTAGTCCGAATATTTGTGAAAATCGATGTTTAAGAGGTTTTACTCAGATCTAAGAGAAGTTTTATAGAAAAAGATGAAGATTTTCGTAAATAGAAGAGATTTGATGAAAAACGAAGGCAGAGCCTTGTGAAAAATCATTGTAGAACATTGTTGTAGTTGAAAACGGGTTGAATCTTACTTAGAACACAAAAGGTTTCGGTTTTGGGGAGCTCCGGGCGAACTTGCAGCAAGTTCAAATGAGAAGAGGAGCTGGGTATTTATAGGTGAGGTGAGAATGTGAGGGCAGACATCAAGTTCGGGCGAACTTGCTACAAGTTCGAGTGAACTTGCATGTTTCTGGTGAATTGTGAGAACAAGTCCGGGTGGACTTGTAGTTCTTGAGGATTATTGTGGCTCAGACAAGTTCGGATGAACTTGTGATATACAAGTTCGGCCGAACTTGACCTATGGGCCAAGTTTTGTTCGATTATTTCGCGTTACGAGTTCGTTTGGCGATTTGGTTCGTATCATATAGTTATATTAAGCGTTTTAGCGAAGCGTTAAGCGTTACGTTACCATTAAAATAAGAGAGAGCGAGTTACGTGAGTGTGCGAGCGATTTAGCGATATTAAACCATAACATACATAAATATAACACACATAAAACATAGTTCTACCTAATTAATTGCGTATTGCGATGCGATGAGGTAAGCAATGCGATGAGATAAGCGATGCGATGGCACAAGTGTTTATTAAACACTAACACACTCGGCTCGTATAGTAGCAAAAGTAGTTGTGATTTTGTTGAATTAGCGATTGAAATGCGATTAATTGCGATGTAGATGCGACAAAACATAATTTCATTAACATAAACTTTTCATAATCCAAACCTCGGAATACAATTGATTGAAATAAACAAAGTACATGATAAAGGAGATAAATAAATTAACAACGAAATTTAGAGTTGTTACAGTCTCCCCCACTTTAGGAAATTTCGTCCCGAAATTTAAGTAGTGGTCGTAACAAAGAGATGCGGGTTTTTAGCCTTCATGTCACTTTCCCATTCCCAAGTGAACTCGGCACCGCGTTTGCCTTCCCATCGGACCTTCACGATAGGGATGCGAGAGCGCCGTAGTTTCTTGGTTTCTCGGTCCATGATTTCGACAGGCTTTTCCACGAAATGCAGAGTCTTGTTTATTTGCAAGTCCTCGAGAGGGACGTGGAGATTTTCTTCAGGTAGGCATTTCTTGAGGTTCGACACATGGAAAGTCGGATGGACGTTATTAAGTTCTACCGGTAGTTCGAGTCGATAGGCCACTTTGCTGATTCTTTCCAGAATCTTAAAGGCTCCTACGTATCATGGCGCTAGCTTTCCTTTCTTCCCGAAGCGGATCACTCCTTTCCAAGGTGCAACCTTTAAGAGAACGTGATCTCCCACTTCGAATTGAATAACAGAATATGTTGAAGTGAAGATCGGAATACGTTGAATTGAAAAACCTAATTCGTGATGTGGTACTTTATTAATTTGCATATGTATTATGTATGGTACAAAACGTACCAAAACAAAATTCACCTCTTTTCTAGCGAATTAGGTGACTATGGTTTTGTTTAATTTTTCATTTTTATTAAAATAATGAAAATACTAAAGTATCCATAGTCCCTAAAATTTAACATATGTTAGTGTTGTTGGTGTTAAGGATGACACATGTTAATAGATTTTGAAATCACTAATCTCTATGCATCAAAAGTGCAAGGGCTTATTAGTATATAGTTTAAAGTTAGTTAGATGGCGGTATAAAGTTCAAGGGCTGAAGGTGTCAAGATGAAACTTGATAACCAACACCCCAAATTGACATCTCCTTGGGTCGCACATGTTCGATTTCGGCAGTAAGGAGAACAAGGGGACGCGACTTCTTGATTCCAAAGACACACCTCTTCACAATCTTTCTCATCCACAAGATCAAGGGACGCACCCATTCGTGAAAGGACATGTCTATTCACTCACAACCATTAGAAACTATACATAGGCTTAGATTTCTTTTGTAAAACAACTTGGGTATTATCAAATTCAGTATTCTATAAAGTTTAGTTTATCATTAACGTTCTAGATATCAAAGGTCATTCTAGGCAACAATTGGTATCAGAGCATCAGGATCTAGGCATCGTAGGGAATTCGCAATCAGGTTTTTACGTTTCAATTACAAGTTCAATTCGTTTTATTATTTTTGGTTCAGGGGTCAAACCAGGGGTTAGGAATCTAGGGTTTTCATTCCGGGGTTTAGTACGAAATAGATTGGTTGGTTATTACGCGTTTCGGGAAATCGTGGGTTAAGCATTAGAGGTTTGTTGAAACCAAGAAAGATAAAGTTTATTGAAAGTGAAGATTATTCGGTCAAAAGATATGTCAGGTGTAACCGGACCAAGTACACAAATTGTAATTCAAAAGGAAGGAAGTTCTCTTTCCCAATTTCAGTGTCCAATCCTGAAACCGACAAACTATACGGTTTGGGCAATTTGTATCAAAACGATTTTAGAAGTGAATGGACGTTAGGAAACGATTGAACCGACAGAAAATACACAAACGGATGTTAAGAAAGATAAGGCGGAAATTGCATATATGTTCCAAGAAATACTAGAAGATGTTGTATTGCAAGTTGCATGTTGCAAGACTGCAAAAGAAATTTGGGAAATTTTGAAAAAAAAAGACATGTTGGTGTTGATCGGGTACAAAAGGCTCATTGGCATACACTATTATCAGAGTTCGAGTTAATTCAAATGAAAGAAGCCGCCATTGTGGACTCTTTTACCACAAAGATAAACAGTATTGTGACAAGGGCAAGTGAATTAGGGACAACACTGACTCTAGTATGCAAACTCCTAAACGTCGTGTCGGATAAGTTCACTCAAATTGTCGCCTCCATGCAACAATACTCCGATCTAGACACAATGACGTTAGAAGAAGCAGTCGAAAGGTTAAAGACTTACCAGGAAAGGCTAAGTTTAAAGAAAGGAAGCCCATGAGATAACCAAGATAGATTGATGTTTACACATCACGACAACAACTCAGACAGTGGAAGGCAGTTTGGAAACCGCGGGCGTGGCAAGTTCAACCAACCACGTATAAATTGGCGAAATAATAAAGATAAGCAAAACACTAAGAGTGTCAATCTTCATACAGACCTAAAGGCGGAAATTCTAGAAATTGGAGGAAGTTTGGAAGGAACCAACAGACACAAGCAAGATCCAGTGCTTCAAGTGTCATAAGTTCGGACGCTTTAAGAAAGACTGTCTTGAGAAAAATGTTGTACAAGAATACTTAAATCTCGTCGAGGAAGATGAAGCACATGTATTACTAATGTCAATACAAGAAGAAAACGTTGTTCAAGAAAGGGTTCTGTTAAACGAAGAATGCATAGAACCGGTAATAAACATGCCACAAATTTTTGGGGTGAAGCAATAAGACGTACATTATATTGTTTAACCGGATTCCAACGAAGGATTTAGTGAACAAGACCCGTATGAAGCTTTGAAGGGAAGAAAGCCGAATATGGAACACCTAAAGGTTTTTGGCTGCACAGCATACGCTAAGGTATTGCCACTTCAACAAAAAGGAGTTAGATAATAGAAGTGCACCCATGGTTTATCTTGGAATAGAAGAAGGAGGCATACATATTATATGATCCGGCGAAGAACAAGCTATGTATCGGTAGGGATGTAAAGTTCATGGAAGGTCAACCATGGAACTTGAATAATTATATAGAAACGATAGATTCCGGGAATCCCGAATTGACAAATTTTGTCATTCAAGAAGATGATAACCCACCAGAGTTACACGAAGATGAACCAAGTAGTCCTGATAATAGCGGGCCACATCATGAAGATTCAAGAGTAGATCAGTCAGAAGAACCAGACTCCTATGTAACCTCACCAGCACATTCGTACAATCAGAACTCATCAGGAAGTTCAAGCAGATTATCAGGTAGAGGCCCATCTACATCTGAAAGTACAATAGGGAGTATTAGTGACACTCCAGTAAAACTGATAAGTCTCGAATAACTATACGAGGAGACGAAAGAAATTCAACTGGATGTCACACCCCGACCCGCAGCGGAAAAAGGTGATCGGGGCATGATTAGGTTTTCATCAAAGCTCATGACATTTATTAAAATGTTTCATATTTATTATTACAATTTAAAGGAGATCATACAATAAAATCATACAAGTACAACATGTTCTATACATCTTTCAAGACTTCATTATTTTTCTTCTAGGGCAATTTCCTACGTGTTCCTTGCTTCATCCTGTCTACCTGTATCATGTGTAAAATAGGTTTTTGGGTCAACAAAAAGTTGGCGAGTGAATCCTATGAAAACATTTAAACGTGTTTATTGTATTGATTATAAAATAAAGTGCATAACCACATATGAGTAAATGTAGATGTAAATTTATTCACAAAACACATAATATTAAATATTGCACACACATACAACAATTGATTGTTTTGAGGCACGCGTTGTTCAACTCGTCTCCCACGAGGAACTGATGGGCCTAATGAATGAGTTTTGAGGCACGCGTTGTTCAACGAACTGATGGGCCTAATGAATGAGTTTTGAGGCACGCGTTGTTCAACTCGTCTCCCACGAGGAACTGATGGGCCTAATAAATAATTTGCATACAACTTGACAATATGTAATACATCACAACAAACAATATTTACATTCTAAGTTTAGATCATATAATGGTATAGCACGATTTTGAATAAGCGAATTAATTTAAGCGACACATGATACACCCCAAAACATGAATAAAAAGGGGAATTTGTAAGAATTCACTCACAGTGGTTGCGTTTTCTTGGATTGATGATGAATGCGCACGAATTTGGATTTAACCACGAGAGAAACTAACCTAAATAATAACATAATGGTTCGGTAAATAAATGGATTTTATTTGAGATTAATAATTTTAATTCATAACCTTAATAGGATTTCTAGATTTATTTTTGTGAGTTTAAGGACATTTTCTAACTTTAAAAAATATTATTTTAAGTATTTTTAAATAATTTTCTGATTAAATAAATAAATAAATAAAATGTTGACCGTTGACTTTGACCGTTGACTTTGACTGGTCTGATTGTGTTTATTATGTGCGCTGAGTGAGGTTCGAACTCATGACCTCCCGTATACGTGCACGCAGCTCTACCAACTGAGCTACGTGTCTAACCCGAAATATTCCTGATTTTAATTATATTTATATACTATTTAGATTATTCAGAATTTTATTTAATTAAAAATGTTTTTAAAATCGTCTGACCGGCTGGTCATAGCGGGGATCGAACTTGTGCCTTTGATTTGTTTGGCACCCAGCCCAACCAGTTGGGCTGGGTGTCTAACCCATCTATTATACGTTTTATATTATATTTAACAATCAACTGTGAGAGTTCTGATTAGTTAGAAAAAAACGTTTTAATGGCGTTGGAACCGGACACATACGCGAATCGAACTCATGACTAGTGTTTTAAAATTGCACACAGTCCACCACTGGACTGTGTGTCTAACCCGGTTATTATTCCGGTTTTTATTATATTTATATGCTATCTCAATTCATCTTCTCATACACTTGAACCCAGAAACCGGAATCTGATTTGTTAAAATGTTTTAACAGATTCTGGGTTGCATAAAAATTTAGAACGTATTAAACATAAGATATAAGAAAGTTTAGGGGTTTATACCAACTGGAAGCAAGGTTTCGGTTTTTCGGTGACCAATTCCGGCGAAATGCAGACAAATTCCAGCGACTGAAGGGAATTCCGGCGAACAGAACAAAGGTTTTGAGCAGAGTGATTTCGTGAACGATTGGAAGTGAGCTTGGAATGATTTGTAGTTAGTATTTATAGGCAGTGGCGGTCTTCACCTTGATTTAAATTTTTCGGTCATGATTTCCACGATTTTGAATGAAAGGCTTTAAGGTTTCGGTTATAACTGACGTTAAGCGTCAATTACACTTACTTGATTTCGGAGTCAACCGCCGGATTCGATGATTGAGTCAGTTTCGGCGGTTACAGACTTGGTTCAAACCGGTGACTCTGCGAGTTTTTGTATAAGAGTTATTTTGTTTCAGAAATCACACAACTAGTGCGTGTGGCGGAGTGGTGAAAACTTGTGTGTGTATAAGTTAGTGGGTGACCCGGGTTCGAAACCCGGCGTCTCCACTTTTTTCTTAAAATTCGTTTTTTTTTGTTATTTAACAATTATGTTTTAAGATTCTAATTTATATATTAATTATGTATCGTTTAAAATTAGTTTGAGCAATAAATATGCAACGAAAAATTATAACTGGTTATTCGATTAAACGAAGCTGGTTTTGAAAACCCGTTTTTCGACAGATGTTACAGTATCCCCTACTTTTAGAAATTTCGTCCCGAAATTTAAGTAGTGGTATGTTTGCCTCGAAAGGAGGGTGGTTTTGACAATTACATACTTATAAGGGGGTAAGAGTTTAAATTTTATTTGAGGCGGTAACGTTCCTAGTAAGGGTTGAATACCCGGCTACAGGAATCGCTTTTTGATGCCTAAAGTGTAAGAATACGGAACATGGATAAACAGAGTTGATTGACTAAGTATGATTTTATGCATATGAGTTTTTGAGAGATTTGATACGTTTGGAAAGATAAGGTTATATCATATAACAAAACTTCTACCACTAAAACCTACATGGAACCTCTCATAACCGCCTGACAATGCCTCTGATCCTTTGGCAAGAATACTTATATATAGGAAGTACCAGCGGCGTATCCACCATATTCTCGTCAAATTTACATTGGCTTTATCAGTAAGTTATGATTAGTTCTATGTGACTCTAGAACATAAACAAACACAACAACCAAAGCTTGAGTCTTAATTCTGAAAGTATACATGTTTGAATGATGACAGTACCTCTCTCGTTTGTTATGATGAAGGGGTTAGTCTAGGTAAAAGTGAGACACAACCCAACTTCTTTAAATGATGAGACTGAGATACGTCGTGAGGTATGATGATATGAATGTCAAATCAATGAGTATAAAACAAAACTGAAATAGTAATTCGCATTAAGATTCTTGGATAAATTTCCAATTTATAATTGAGATACGTGAAGATTGAGATAACATAAAGAAAACATAAAAACTAAGCGGTTGGAGTTGAATCTTGGTTTTTGGTGAAGAAAACTAGTTGGGTGGTTCGTTTGGGCCGTTATTATCTTCAACAGGATTGGCGTTGATGTTGTAAACTCTTCCTCTTGCTGGCGGTGGAGCTGGGTTTGCTTGATTTTCTTGGTTAACTGGGTTTGCTTGAGCTTGGGCGTTGATGATGTTACCAATCGAGGGCACGTGTTTCTAAAATGGGTAGGGTCGCCACAATTGAAACAAGCTCGAACATATGGGAACATGGGGTATTGGGGTTGTTGATATGTTTGGATCATGTTTTGAGTAGGGGGTGAGGTTTGGTTTTGAGAGGTGCGGCAAACCTTGCTCAAATGACCATAGCGTCCACAATTCGCACATAGTCGACAAGGGAAGGTAGGTGGATGGTGATAAAAACAGGTGTTGCATTGAGGGTGAGGTCCAATGTAAGGTTTCTTATTTGGGTAAGTTGAGTTGGGTGCTACTTGAGTGATTGGGATAGCTTGGAGGGGTACAACTTGTGCAGCTGGTTGATTGCGTTGGGTGACAGCGAAAATTTGCCCATCTCGTTTTCTCTTAGCAATGGGTTGAGAAGGGGATTCGGTTTGGATGGAGTTTGAGGTTTCAGTTGATGCTTTATCCTTCTTCTTCTCCTCCTTGAAGTCTTTATTCCGTATGCGGTTCTCGGTGAGCTCTGTAGCTAACTCCATTGCTGCTTCCAAAGTTGCAGGTGTGGTACTTATTATAGGGTCTTGAATTTTTGAAGGAAGACCTCGAATGTAGTGCTCGATCAAACGGTAGAGAGGAGTGAACAAGTTGGGGACCATCTGATTCAACTCGAGAAATCTCTTGTTGTATGTGGTGTGGTTGCCCTCTTTTTGTTTCAAAGAATAGAACTCATCCTCTAATTTCTTGATTTCGCTTCTTGGACGGAAACGTCTTGTCATGATCTCTTTCAGCTCTTCCCAAGTCAAAGTCATAACATTCTCAGCACCTCGTTTGGCCTTCTCTGTATTCCACCATGTAAGTGCTATTCCAAGCAAACGACCGGTAGCATATCGTACCTTGCGATCATCGGGGCAATCGCAATTTAGAAAAGTGTTTTTCATTTCCTCAAACCAATGGAGGAGAGCGGTGACACCTTCAGTCCCTTCGTATTTTGGAGGGTCGCAGGATTTGAAATGCTTGAAGGTGCATTTAGTGGTATTTGGGGGAGGGTTGACAACATTTTGATCTTCTTGATTGACGGGATTAGCGGTAAGGGCTTGTTGAACTTGAACTACGATGTTGGGTATTACGCCCGCCATTTGTTGAGCGATTTGGGCAGCCATGCGCTCACGGGATTTTCCTACTCTCATCTTCCTACGAGCAAGACTAGAAGACATCTACAAGGAATACGTATCAAGAGTACGAATTGGACGTTTTAGGTGTCATGTGTCGTATGTAGGAATGAACATTCATAAAATAAATGTAGAATAATAAATCTACTACATCCATAGGATGTCTTGGGCTTTGCTCGTAATTTGGCCTTGCATACCGCCATACTTCACCTTCGTAATCATGTGGGCCCCCATGATTACCGGGTTTTTCATATGGTTCGCATGTGTTAGCCTGGTTACGTACACTAAAACCCGGAGAAAATCGAGAAATATGTATGTAACGTATGATATTCGGAATGTATCCAGGTGTGGACACGGTGACACCTCAAAGTGGGGTTAGTTCGAACGACGTTTGGTGTGACATGCTTTGGCCTAATAGGTCCTTCGTACTCTCATCGTTAGTCCCCAGGTAGGCAAACTGGTCCGTTATATTGGATTTATACGAATGCCAACCTAGACAGGACGTTCCGACTACCGGTACTCGTACCCTGACAGTTACTACATGCCCGTCGTAGAACTCACTTTGATGAGATTTAAAAAATGAAAAATGTGACAAAATCTTGAATAACGGAAGTAGGATGATTTGAATATGTGAACATTGAAATATGCGTGATGATTGTATATGTAAGCATGTTATGTTCGACTCTAAGTATGATTCATTAAGTATCACAAAATATAATATTGGAAGTGTTTGCATGCATTTGTGTATGTAATAAATATGAAACAAATAACATCATGAGTTTTGCATGTAACCACATAAACAATTAAAATCTAATCAACTATAGTATAGGCTCTAAGGGTCTAATAACCTATCCTATATCCCTATAGTCAAAAGCTCTGATACCAATCTGTCACACCCCGACCCGCAACGGAAAAAGGTGATCGGGGCATTATTGGGTTTTCATCAAAGCTCATGACATTTATTAAAATGTTTCATATTTATTATTACAATTTAAAGGAGATCATACAATAAAATCATACAAGTACAACATGTTCTATACATCTTTCAAGACTTTATTATTTTTCTTCTAGGGCAATTTCCTACGTGTTCCTTGCTTCATCCTGTCTACCTGTATCATGTGTAAAAATAGGTTTTTAGGTCAACAAAAAGTTGGCGAGTGAATCCTATGAAAACATTTAAACGTGTTTATTGTATTGATTATAAAATAAAGTGCATAACCACATATGAGTAAATGTAGATGTAAATTTATTCACAAAACACATAATATTAATATTCACACAATTCAACATGATTGTTGAGCAGCGTTCATGCTCACGAGGAAATGATGGCCTAATGAATTTTGAGGCACGCGTTGTTCAACTCGTCCCACGAGGAACTGATGGGCCTAATGAATGAGTTTTGAGGCACGCGTTGTTCAACTCGTCTCCCACGAGGACTGATGGACTAATAAATAATTTGCATACAACTTGACAATATTAATACATCACAACTAACATATTACATTCTAAGTTTAGATCATATAATGGTATAGCACGATTTTGAATAAGCGAATTAATTTAAGCGACACATGATACACCCCAAAACATGAATAAAAAGGGGAATTTGTAAGAATTCACTCACAGTGGTTGCGTTTTCTTAGATTGATGATGAATGCGCACGAATTTGGATTTAACCACGAGAGAAACTAACCTAAATAATAACATAATGGTTCGGTAAATAAATGGATTTTATTTGAGATTAATAATTTTAATTCATAACCTTAATAGGATTTCTAGATTTATTTTTGTGAGTTTAAGGACATTTTCTAACTTTAAAAATATTATTTTTAAGTATTTTTAAATAATTTTCTGATTAAATAAATAAATAAATAAAATGTTGACCGTTGACTTTGACCGGTCTGATTGTGTTTATTATGTGCGTTGAGTGAGGTTCGAACTCGTGACCTCCCGTATACGTGCACGCAACTCTACCAACTGAGCTACGTGTCTAACCCGAAATATTCCTGATTTTAATTATATTTATATACTATTTAGATTATTCAGAATTTTATTTAATTAAAAATGTTTTTAAAATCGTCTGACCGGCTGGTCATAGCGGGGATCGAACTTGTGCCTTTGATTTGTTTGGCACCAGCCCACAGTTGGGCTGGTGTCTAACCCATCTATTATAGGTTTTATATTATATTTAACAATCAACTGTGAGAGTTCTGATTAGTTAGAAAAAAACGTTTTAATGGCGTTGGAACTGGACACATACGCGAATCGAACTCATGACTAGTGTTTTAAAATTGCACACAGTCCACCACTGGACTGTGTGTCTAACCCGGTTATTATTCCGGTTTTTATTATATTTATATGCTATCTCAATTCATCTTCTCATACACTTTAACCCAGAAACCGGAATCTGATTTGTTAAAATGTTTTAACAGATTCTGGGTTGCATAAAAATTTAGAACGTATTAAACATAAGATATAAAAGTTTAGGGGTTTATACCAACTGGAAGCAAGGTTTCGGTTTTCCGGTGACCAATTCCGGTGAAATGCAGACAAATTCCAGCAACTGAAAGGGAATTCCGGCGAACAGAACAAAGGTTTTGAGCAGAGTGATTTCGTGAACGATTGGAAGTGAGCTTGGAATGATTTGTGGTTAGTATTTATAGGCAGTGGCGGTCTTCACCTTGATTTAAATTTTTCGGTTATGATTTCCACGATTTTGAATGAAAGGCTTTAAGGTTTCGGTTATAACTGACGTTAATCGCCAATTACACTTACTTGATTTCGGAGTCAACCGCCGGATTCGATGATTGAGTCAGTTTCGGCGGTTACAGACTTGGTTCAAACCGGTGACTCTGCGAGTTTTTGTATAAGAGTTATTTTGTTTCAGAAATCACACAACTAGTGCGTGTGGCGGAGTGGTGAAAACTTGTGTGTGTATAAGTTAGTGGGTGACCCGGGTTCGAAACCCGGCGTCTCCACTTTTTTTTAAAGTTCGTTTTTTTTTTTGTTATTTAACAATTATGTTTTAAGATTCTAATTTATATATTAATTATGTATCGTTTAAAATTAGTTTGAGCAATAAATATGCAACGAAAAATTATAACTGGTTATTCGATTAATAAACGAAGCGGGTTTTGAAAACCCGTTTTTCGACGGATGTTACAGTATCCCCTACTTTTAGAAATTTCGTCCCGAAATTTAAGTAGTGGTATGTTTGCCTCGAAAGGAGGGTGGTTTTGACAATTACATACTTATAAGGGGGTAAGAGTTTAAATTTTATTTGAGCCGGTAACGTTCCTAGTATGGGTTGAATACCCGGCTACAGGAATCGTTTTTTGATGCCTAAAGTGTAAGAATACGGAACATGGATAAACAGAGTTGATTGACTAAGTATGATTTTATGCATATGAGTTTTTGAGAGATTTGATACGTTTGGAAAGATAAGGTTATATCATATAACAAAACTTCTACCACTAAAACCTACATGGAACCTCTCATAACCGCCTGACAATGCCTCTGATCGTTTGGCAAGAATACTTATATATAGGAAGTACCAGCGGCGTATCCACCAATAATCATTGGCTTTATCAGTAAGTTATGATTAGTTCTATGTGACTCTAGAACATAAACAAACACAACAACCAAAGCTTGAGTCTTAATTCTGAAAGTATACATGTTTGAATGATGACAGTACCTCTCTCATTTGTTATGATGAAGGGGTTAGTCTAGGTAAAAGTGAGACACAACCCAACTTCTTTAAATGATGAGACTGAGATACGTCGTGAGGTATTATGATATGAATGTTAAATCAATGAGTATAAAACAAAACTGAAATAGTAATTCGCATTAAGATTCTTGGATAAATTTCCAATTTATAATTGAGATACGTGAAGATTGAGATAACATAAAGAAAACATCAAAACTAAGCGGTTGGAGTTGAATCTTGGTTTTTGGTGAAGAAAACTAGTTGGGTGGTTCGTTTGGGCCGTTATTATCTTCAACAGGATTGGCGTTGATGTTGTAAACTCTTCCTCTTGCTGGCGGTGGAGCTGGGTTTGCTTGATTTGCTTGGTTAACTGGGTTTGCTTGAGCTTGGGTGTTGATGATGTTAACCAATCGAGGGCACGTGTTTCTAAAATGGGTAGGGTCGCCACAATTGAAACAAGCTCGAACATATGGGAACATGGGGTATTGGGGTTGTTGATATGTTTGGATCATGTTTTGAGTAGGGGGTGAGGTTTGGTTTTGAGAGGTGCGGCAAACCTTGCTCAAATGACCATAGCGTCCACAATTCGCACATAGTCGACAAGGGAAGGTAGGTGGATGGTGATAAAAACAGGTGTTGCATTGAGGGTGAGGTCCAATGTAAGGTTTCTTATTTGGGTAAGTTGAGTTGGGTGCTACTTGAGTGATTGGGATAGCTTGGAGGGGTGCAACTTGTGCAGCTGGTTGATTGCGTTGGGTGACAGCGAAAATTTGCCCATCTCGTTTTCTCTTAGCAATGGGTTGAGAAGGGGATTCGGTTTGGGTGGAGTTTGAGGTTTCAGTTGATGCTTTATCCTTCTTCTTCTCCTCCTTGAAGTCTTTATTCCGTATGCGGTTCTCGGTGAGCTCTGTAGCTAACTCCATTGCTGCTTCCAAAGTTGCAGGTGTGGTACTTATTATAGGGTCTTAAATTTTTGAAGGAAGACCTCGAATGTAGTGCTCGATCAAACGGTAGAGAGGAGTGAACAAGTTGGGGACCATCTGATTCAACTCGAGAAATCTCTTGTTGTATGTGGTGTGGTCGCCCTCTTTTTGTTTCAAAGAATAGAACTCATCCTCTAATTTCTTGATTTCGCTTCTTGGACAGAAACGTCTTGTCATGATCTCTTTCAGCTCTTCCCAAGTCAAAGTCATAACATTCTCAGCACCTCGTTTGGCCTTCTCTGTATTCCACCATGTAAGTGCTATTCCAAGCAAACGACCGATAGCATATCGTACCTTGCGATCATCGGGGCAATCGTAATTTAGAAAAGTGTTTTCCATTTCCTCAAACCAATGGAGGAGAGCGGTGACACCTTCAGTCCCTTCGTATTTTGGAGGGTGACAGGATTTGAAATGCTTGAAGGTGCATTTAGTGGTATTTGGGGGAGGGTTGACAACATTTTGATCTTCTTGATTGACGGGATTAGCGGTAAGGGCTTGTTGAACTTGAACTACGATGTTGGGTATTACGCCCGCCATTTGTTGAGCGATTTGGGCAGCCATGCGCTCACGGGATTTTCCTGCTCTCATCTTCCTACGAGCGAGACTAGAAGACATCTACAAGGAATACGTATCAAGAATATGAGTTGGACGTTTTAGGTGTCATGTGTCGTATGTAGGAATGAACATTCATAAAATAAATGTAGAATAATAAATCTACTACATCCATAGGATGTCTTGGGCTTTGCTCGTAATTTGGCCTTGCATACCGCCATACTTCACCTTCGTAATCATGTGGGCCCCCATGATTATCGGGTTTTTCATATGGTTCGCATGTGTTAGCCTGGTTACGTACACTAAAACCCAGAGAAAATCGAGAAATATGTATGTAACGTATGATATTCGGAATGTATCCAGGTGTGGACACGGTGACACCTCAAAGTGGGGTTAGTTCGAACGACGTTTGGTGTGGCATGCTTTGGCCTAATAGGTCCTTCGTACTCTCATCGTTAGTCCCCAGGTAGGCAAACTGGTCCGTTATATTGGATTTATACGAATGCCAACCTAGACAGGACGTTCCGACTACCGGTACTCGTACCCTTACAGTTACTACATGCCCGTCGTAGAACTCACTTTGATGAGATTTAAAAAATGAAAAATGTGACAAAATCTTGAATAACGGAAGTAGGATGATTTGAATATGTGAACATTGAAATATGCGTGATGATTGTATATGTAAGCATGTTAGGTTCGACTATAAGTATGATTCATTAAGTATCACAAAATATAATATTGGAAGTGTTTGCATGCATTTGTGTATGTAATAAATATGAAACAAATAACATCATGAGTTTGCATGTAACCACATAAACAATTAAAATCTAATCAACTATAGTATAGGCTCTAAGGGTCTAATAACCTATCCTATATCCCTATAGTCAAAAGCTCTGATACCAATCTGTCACACCCCGACCCGCAGCGGAAAAAGGTGATCGGGGCATGATTGGGTTTTCATCAAAGCTCATGACATTTATTAAAATGTTTCATATTTATTATTACAATTTAAAGGAGATCATACAATAAAATCATACAAGTACAACATGTTCTATACATCTTTCAAGACTTCATTATTTTTCTTCTAGGGCAATTTCCTACGTGTTCCTTGCTTCATCCTGTCTACCTGTATCATGTGTAAAAATAGGTTTTTGGGTCAACAAAAAGTTGGCGAGTGAATCCTATGAAAACATTTAAACGTGTTTATTGTATTGATTATAAAATAAAGTGCATAACCACATATGAGTAAATGTAGATGTAAATTTATTCACAAAACACATAATATTAAATATTGCACACACATACAACAATTGATTGTTTTGAGGCACGCGTTGTTCAACTCGTCTCCCACGAGGAACTGATGGGCCTAATGAATGAGTTTTGAGGCACGCGTTGTTCAACTCGTCTCCCACGAGGGACTGATGGGACTAATAAATAATTTGCATACAACTTGACAATATGTAATACATCACAACTAACAATATTTACATTCTAAGTTTAGATCATATAATGGTATAGCACGATTTTGAATAAGCGAATTAATTTAAGCGACACATGATACACCCCAAAACATGAATAAAAGGGGAATTTGTAAGAATTCACTCACAGTGGTTGCGTTTTCTTAGATTGATGATGAATGCGCACGAATTTGGATTTAACCACGAGAGAAACTAACCTAAATAATAACATAATGGTTCGGTAAATAAATGGATTTTATTTGAGATTAATAATTTTAATTCATAACCTTAATAGGATTTCTAGATTTATTTTTGTGAGTTTAAGGACATTTTCTAACTTTAAAAATATTATTTTTAAGTATTTTTAAATAATTTTCTGATTAAATAAATAAATAAAAAAAATGTTGACCGTTATGACTTGTTGACCGGTCTGATTGTGTTTATTATGTGCGTTGAGTGAGGTTCGAACTCGTGACCTCCCGTATACGTGCACGCAGCTCTACCAACTGAGCTACGTGTCTAACCCGAAATATTCCTGATTTTAATTATATTTATATACTATTTAGATTATTCAGAATTTTATTTAATTAAAAATGTTTTTAAAATCGTCTGACCGGCTGGTCATAGCGGATCGAACTGTGCTTGATTTGTTGCACCACCAACCAGTTGGGCTGGGTGTCTAACCCATCTATTATACGTTTTATATTATATTTACAATCAACTGTGAGAGTTCTGATTAGTTAGAAAAAAACGTTTTAATGGCGTTGGAACCGGACACATACGCGAATCGAACTCATGACTAGTGTTTTAAAATTGCACACAGTCCCCACTGGACTGTGTGTCTAACCCGGTTATTATTCCGGTTTTTATTATATTTATATGCTATCTCAATTTATCTTCTCATACACTTGAACCCAGAAACCGGAATCTGATTTGTTAAAATGTTTTAACAGATTCTGGGTTGCATAAAAATTTAAAACGTATTAAACATAAGATATAAGAAAGTTTAGGGGTTTATACCAACTGGAAGCAAGGTTTCGGTTTTCCGGTGACCAATTCCGGCGAAATGCAGACAAATTCCAGCAACTGAAGGGAATTCCGGCGAACAGAACAAAGGTTTTGAGCAGAGTGATTTCGTGAACGATTGGAAGTGAGCTTGGAATGATTTGTGGTTAGTATTTATAGGCAGTGGCGGTCTTCACCTTGATTTAAATTTTTCGGTTATGATTTCCACGATTTTGAATGAAAGGCTTTAAGGTTTCTGTTATAACTGACGTTAATCGCCAATTACACTTACTTGATTTCGGAGTCAACCGCCGGATTCGATGATTGAGTCAGTTTCGGCGGTTACAGACTTGGTTCAAACCGGTGACTCTGCGAGTTTTTGTATAAGAGTTATTTTGTTTCAGAAATCACACAACTAGTGCGTGTGGCGGAGTGGTGAAAACTTGTGTGTGTATAAGTTAGTGGGTGACCCGGGTTCGAAACCCGGCGTCTCCACTTTTTTTTAAAGTTCGTTTTTTTTTTGTTATTTAACAATTATGTTTTAAGATTCTAATTTATATATTAATTATGTATCGTTTAAAATTAGTTTGAGCAATAAATATGCAACGAAAAATTATAACTGGTTATTCGATTAATAAACGAAGCGGGTTTTGAAAACCCGTTTTTCGACGGATGTTACACTGGATCCATAAGAATTACTACTTGCTGAAGAAGAACCAAGGAATTACAACGAAGCATCTAGTGACAGAAAATGGATTGAAGCAATGAAGGCTGAGTTAGACTCGATAAACAAGAATAACACTGTGAGATTGACAGAGTTGCCAAGACATCACAAGGCAATAGGTTTAAAGTGGGTATTCAAGACTAAGAAAGATGCAATACAAAGCAAGGCTGGTAGCAAAAGGATATGTTCAGCAACATGGGATAGACTTTGATTAAGTCTTTGCACTAGTAGCACGCATAGAGACAATTCGACTAATGTTTGGCTTTAGCAACATATCAAGGTTGGGAGGTTACATCACTTAGATGTGAAGTTTGCATTCTTACACGGAGATCTCAAGGATGAGGTCTATGTCTCACAACCGGAAGGATTTGTAAAGCCAGTAGGTGAAGGAAAAGTCTACAAACTATCAAAAGCTCTGTATGGATTGAGACAAGCACCACGTGCTTGGAACACGAAGTTAGATCAAACCCTAAAGTCACTTAACTTCAAGAAGTGCACTTTAGAGCAAGCAATCTATACAAGGACGAGTAAGACTTCTACACTGATAGTTGGAGTCTACGTCAATGATTTGATAGTCAATGGAACACCAAGGAAGGAGATAGATGTTTTCAAGTCTCCAATGGAGAAGAAGTTTGAAATGAGCTATCTAGGATTGCTAGCATATTATCTATTATCTGGGAATAGAAGTTATTCAAGCAGGGGGTGAGATAGCCATCAAGCAGACACGCTATATTAACAAGATACTCAAAGACGCTGATACGTTAACCTGTAACGATACAAAGATTCCTATGAATCCAGGAAGACAGTTAACTAAGACTGAAGAAGGAGAATTAGTAGATGCAACGCATTACAGAAGCCTGATAGGTTCCCTCAGGTACTTATTGCATACAAGGCCAGATCTATGTTACCCAGTCAGTCTGCTTAGTAGATTCATGTAAGAACCAAAGGAGCATCACTTGAAAGCAGTGAAGCAAGTACTATGTTATACCAAAGGAACTAAAGAGCATGGAATCATATACAAGAAACAATGAGGACGTAAGATCACAAGTTATAGTGATAGCAGTTACGGAGTTAACACAGAGAAAGGAAAAGGTACAACTGGTATGGTTTTCTACTTTGGAGAATCACCTATAACCTGGTGCCGAAGCAACAGACGGTGGCGTTATCACCATGTGAATCAGAATTCATGGCAGCCATTACAGCAGCATGCCAAGCATTATGACTTAAAAGATTGGTAAGTGAAGTAACATGCTGGAAGGAAGAGAAGATAACACTAAGGGTGGATAATGTTTCTGCTATAGCACTTATGAGAAATCCAGTCTTTCATGGAAGAAGCAAGCACATTGACACACGCTATCATTTCATAAGGGAATACGTGGAGAACGAGGACATCAATGTTGAACACATAAGTGGAGAACTACAACGGGCAGACATACTTACAAAGGCACTATCAAGGGTTAAGTTTGCTACAATGCGAGAACTGCTCGGAGTTCAAGATCTACAACAACTCAAGGATGTTTGAGATTAGGGGGGTGAATGAAATCACTAATCTCTATGCATCCAAAGTGCAAGGGTTTATTAGTATATAGTTTAAAGTTAGTTAGATGGCGGTTATAAAGTTCAAGGGCTGAAGGTGTCAAGATGAAACTTGATAACCAACACCCCAAGGGAATCGGCATCTCCCTTGGGTCGCACCTGTTCGATTTCGAAAACAAGGAGAACAAGGGGACGTGACTTCTTGATTCCAAAGACACACCTCTTCACAATCGTTTTCATCCACAAGATCAAGGGAAGCACGCACTCGTGAAAGGACGGTCTATTCACTCGCAACCATTAGAAACTATAAATAAGCTTAGATTTCATTTCTATAACAGCTTATGTATTATGAAATTCAGTATTCTATAAAGTCTAGTTTATTATTTACGTTCTAGAGATCAAAGATCACTATGGGCAACAGATTTGAACATAAAGTACAATTGGTGACGTTATCTTAATATGAAGACAAAACCTGAAAATTGGTATATACTTGATGAAATGTGCAACTCACTCTATAATTTGCTTTAAGTAAATCACTCTATAATTTTTCTAACAAAGTCAAGCATCGATAACCATAATAACAAATTAAATTAGAATGCAACGAGGAAGAAAGCGAGTTTTAATAATATTCATTTATAAAATCTTATTTATTTTTCTTATTTTAGACCAATAGGTGACTGGTTCTTTTCCAAGCTTATGATTAAAGAATAATGCCGTTGATTAAAGAGACAGATCACCTCCACCTACCATTTCGAGATATAGAAATAGCCACACAAAAAATTACTACACTTATTGGGAGAGGTGGATATGGTAATGTTTACAAAGGAGAACTCCCACTTTTGGTAAACTTACTACTGTTGCTGAAAAAAGATTAGTTCATAAAATTCTGGTCATGGGCTTAAAGAGTTTTTAACGGAGATTCATTGCTCTCTCGATGTGAACATCCAAACCTGGTCACCCTTCTTGGCTTCAGCCACGAAGGAAAGGAAAATATCCTAGTTTATGAATACGCCGTGCATGGAAGCCTCGATAAGCTTTTAACTATGGATACAACTATATGTCCATTAACATGTAAGCAAATGATTGATATATGCGTAGACGCAGCCAGCGGTTTGGATTATCTACACAACCATGTTGCTGAAAATCAGAAAATTATCCATAGGGATATAAAGAGTGCAAATATTCTATTAGATCACAACTGGAAAGCTATGATATCTGATCTAGGACTTTCCAAAATAGGCCGCGTAAACGGAAATGACACTTTCCTCATTACCAATCCATGTGGCACATATGGTTATATTGATCCCATGTATTGGGATACTGGGGTACTCACAAAAGAATCTGATGTTTATTCATTTGGGGTGGTATTGTTTGAAGTCTTGTGTCGGAGGTTGGGTTGTATGGATGTAAATGATGGACGGAAGTTTCTAGAACGTTTGGCCCGACGCTACTATAGAAAGGTAAATTACATGTGATTATTGATCCTGTTATGAAGGAGCAATTGCCACCTGGTTCCTTGAATAGGATATCAAAGATTGCATATCAATGCTTACTTGATGATCGAGAAAAACGATGGTGGTAAAGGAACTTAAGGAAGCAATGGAAGTCCTGGTAAGTTTAATATGGTTAAAAGTATATGCTAGGTTACCCAAAGCTTGGATTTTATTTTATTTTATTTATTTATTATTTTTTTGTGATTTGAAACATAGAGAATGATTCTGTATTTGAATACGTGTTTGTTTTTCAATTTTATAAAATTTCAAATAAATTTCAAATTTCTCCACACTAAATGAAATAAGCTTTATGTGCAGGAGATGAACATAGTAGGTTCTAACATTCAGTACCCACAACAGTTATCTAGCTTCTGTTACCAAGAAGAAGAACCCTGAGTTTTCAGGCTGAATGAGGATATAAGAAGCCTTGTGAAACGGCTGACACATCAAACCGAATTGTTTGTCCCTATTGTTGGTGAAAAAGGTTACGGGAAGACCACACTTGCTAGTGCAGTTTGTAAGAACAGAAAGATCAAGGACCACTTTGAATTCCATGACTGGATTTCAGTGATAGAGGAGCATACAGCAGAGCAGATATTACCGTGCGTGATAAACAGTACGGTTTCAGTGAAGGGTAAGAGGTACCTGATTGTAGTTGATGATGTTGGGAGTTATGATGTTCTTCAAGATCTAAAAGACGCATTACCAGATGAAATAATGGGAAGTAAAGTAATCTTTACGTCTCGAATGATTCCAGAGATGATGAAACTTAATCCGCATATTATGAAAGGATTAAATGAAGACGAAAGCTGGAAAATGTTTCTGAAAAAGGCTGGAAAGGAAAAGGAAGCGGATCTAATCAGAGCCAGGTTGAAACGTAAGATCTTGAGCATATGCAATGGTTCACCTCAAAACATAGTTCTAATGGCCGGACTGCTCTCCAGTAATCGAGTAAAAAGATGGTCAGCGGTGATTCGTAATGGTCGATGTCCTGATGACATTCTGAGGATATGTTATAACGATCTGAATATTCACTCGAAGCATTGCCTGTTATACCTGGCTCTTTTCCCTAAAGATAATGTGATTTCAGTTCGGCGGTTGCTCCGACTTTGGCTAGCCGAGGTGTTTTGCTAAGAGAGGACCTGTACGACCTGTTTCCCGAGGATTCGACACAGCAATGTTTTGAAACATTGGTGGGCCGTAATATGATTCAGATAACCAAATTAAGATCCGACAACAGCCCCAGACGATGCCGTTTAGTTTCTGTTTTTCACGACTATTTGTTGCCAAAAGCCCAAAAATATTTGTCCGTTTAACATCCAGCAGAATTCGGAGAACTTTGAGGATGCAGCGGGCCCGTTTGGTGTAAGGCGCATGGTTCAACACATGAGCACCACAGGAGTGGTGGCTCATCAGCAGACACAGGATCAGATTCAGGTTCAGGTTCGGTTTGATCCATCTCTTTTGAGGTCATATGTGTCGTTTAACTTCCAACCGACAGACATGTTGGAGAAACAAGAGGGAATGGTTTTCGGCAGAACTATTAGATGTGAGTTATTGAGGGTGCTTGATCTTAGGGGTATGCACCAAACAACTCTCCCGGATAAACTTGGTCACTTGCGTCATTTGAAATACCTATCACTAAGACAGACTTTGTTGGAGAGCTCCCTGAGTCTGTGGGAGATCTATCTTATCTACGAACCCTAATCTTAAGCCAAACAAATTTAAAGAGTCTACCAAACTCCTTTTTGAACCTCAAACAGCTTCGTCATCTTGATCTGATCAACACTCCTCTCGCCATGCAACATATGCCAGTAATAGGGCAGGTGGACCTCGCTTCCCTAGTGCAATAGATTCTACAAAAAAAAACATCATAGTAGATAATTTTGGCTTTGAGATTGACATGTGAGTTATATGATCTAGAGATTTATATGTGAGTTATAGGATCTAAAGCAATTTTTTTTATTTCTTTTAAAGAAAAAGTCCAGCATTTATCTACTTTAGGCCTAAAAAAATTGAGTTGGCCTTGCCTAGCAATTGTAGCCCTCACAATTTGTGAATCCTGCGATTGCGCGTTGCGCTATAGGCATAGTGTAATCGCATCATGTAGCAAAAGAACAAAATCCAGTTGCTGGTTAATTAACTGCTAATTATAAAGCAAACCTGTTTACATAGTAGTGCATGTTTAGAGGTGTTCATCGTATACGAACTAAATCAATAAACACAACAGAACCCGCTTTGATATTTTGAACAATTATTTTTTTTCTAAATATCGCTCTAAATGGTTTTGTTTAAAAAAAAACGTCTAGTATCAATTAAGATCGGACTGTTCACTTAACTTTAGAATCATCATCATCATAATATATATAACAAAATACATAACAGTAGAACCTCTCATAGCATGTGTAGTTTTTTTTTTTTTCATTTTACTTGAAAGTTGTGTTCTCTAACGTTACTTTTTTTTTCACTTTCCTAATGTGTCTATTAATGTCACATGTTCTTTAAAGTTGGTTTTTTCACCTTACTTTGTACTTGCAATTAATATGTTAATGATTGGATAAAAAGTTTCAACTCAAATAAAGAGTAAAAGTTGTATTTTAATTTAGAGGAATGTAGACCATGCTAATGAGACTAGGCTTGTAAATGATACGAACAACACGAACGAGTCATGTTTATGTTTGTTTATTTACCTTTAACCGAACAAACGATCGGGCATTTAAATGAACGGATTTTCTTGTTCGTGTTCATTCGTAAGAAAATGAATATGTTTATGTTCGTTTATGTCTGTTCGCTAAAAGTATAAACGAACGGTTCACGAACATAAACGCACACAGACACACATAATTGAACATAAACAAACATAACAAATCATAACGAACATAATTCAACATAAATGAACAAACATCAATCAAAGGTAAACGACTAAACGTGAATATCCGAACATAACCATCATCAAAAAGACAAAAACAACTTCAAATGTAAATAAATTATAGTCTAAAAAAACTGCAAACCACCATCTTGAAATCACCAATTCACCATCATGATCAACAATGCACCACCTTTATTCTAACTCGAGGTATACCATATCATCATTTTCCTAAATAAAAATAAAAATAAGAATTAGTAATGGACTAATAGTAGCAAATAAGAAGTTAGAGTTAAAAGATTAAGAAAGTTACTTTGTTATTCTTTTTGTGTAGTCCGTAGAAATGACGATATCAATGAGCTCCACCAACAAGCATATCTACCATCTTAATTCCTAAACGGGAACGATGTGGGTCAATAACTCTCCCACCAGCACTAAAAGCTGAATCGGAAGCAACCATGGTTATAGGAATAGATAAGATATCAGCAACCATTTTAGACAAAATTCTGAGCTTAAGTTAATTCCCCTTCCACCACCCCAATGCTCAAAACTTACACCTGACTCACCAATGTACACTCCTTCGTCTAATATATGGCCAGTTCCGACTTCCCGCTTTCAGTTGTATCAAAACTTCTAATATGTTGATTGTACTTAGCATTGCTTGTTTTCAAACTCTTACCAAATCGAGAAGTTATAAAGCTAGAGAACCTTTTGAATAACCAGATTCACTCCCATTTTCAGCTCGAACAGATGCACCACCGGATGAAACAGCACTGCCCTCTCTATGTGTTTGCGCATACTCTACGAACATTTCATTTAAAGTATCACGAACAATTATAATTTATGCACGAGCCTCATTCTCAGAATAAATTGTCTTAAAAGAAAAGTCAATTAATTTCTTCTTATATCTAGGATCCATAACAGAGCCAATGGAAATCAAAAGGTTAGACGAGCCCCAATACTTCTCAAATTTTTCTTTCATCTTACAAGCCATAGAATTCATGCAACTCTTCTTGTCCAAAGCAACAATATCCAATGCTTCTTTATAACGTATAACTCACTAAAATTAAATTAGAAGTTGGATATTCAGATCCTACATCCTACAAAACTAAAATAGTAAGAATGGTTAATGCTACTGTCGGTGAGTGAATAGACAAAAAAGGTAAACATAACTAATACCTGAAATAACTTTTGTGGCCTCATTAATAAGTGATAAAAATGAGCAAACATCTTCAACCTTCTTCCAATCATCATTGCTCGGCAGTGCATTGTATGTACTTTCTAGATCGGCATAATTTTCAAAAACTTCTTTAAACTCTCAGGCGGTAGACAACATAGCATATGTGGTATTCCATCGAGTACTCACATCTAATTAAGGTGCTTATTTGACAACTGAAATTGTTTCGCTAGCTCAGTAGAGATATGCAATCTACCCGGAGCGGCACCCACATGTTTCACACTCTCACGAACATGGTGAATTATGTCTTGAATTTCTAATAAACCATCTTGAACTAGCAAGTTAAGAATATGCGCATAACATCGCACATGAAACAACTGTCCATCAATAGCAAGTTTCTTTTGAAAATTTAAATTTTCCATTAACTTCCTAGCCACCACATCAGTAGTTCTAGCATTGTCAACTGTCAAAGTGGCCACTTTCGTCTCAATGTTCAATCTTTTAAACACTTGAACAGACAATCATAAATACGTACTCCAGAATATGGTGGCGGCACATCAACAAAACTCAATATGATTTGTAAAGATTAAACCCTGAGTCTACAAAGTGGCACGTCACAACCATGTAATTAATATTTTGAACGGTGTCCACATGTCAGTTGTAATGCTCACACGATTATTACAGGTTCTTGATCTAGAGGGTGTTAACATGAAAAATGTCTTAATTTGACTAGATCGAGTAGCTAGCCGATCAACTTGTAAGACCCTTATCTAATAAATAGAAAGGTTTTGAAAATTTCGCATATAAAAGATTTCATATGCGAATACACGTTCTTACGATAATGTGAGTTATTAAAATTTTATAAACATTAAATATTTCCATGTGACATCGTTGATTTGTTTCGTAACAATGAACAAAGTGCGGAAGTTTTAACGTTAATCGTGTTTGGTTCTTCGTTGAGCTTGATCGTCATCCGGATTCCTCAAATTGGACCTATATTTTATAAAACATGAAATATGTTAGTTATAAAAAGATTATACGTAACCGTATAAGCTCAAGCGCAAAACATCAAAAATAATGTTTTGAAATACTACCCTTCGTAAGCTACGGTCCGTAGCTTACGGTCTACAGATTCTGTTTTTGGCAGCGTGACCTACCGTAAGGTGATCTACTACTATCAGACCAGCTGCAAATGAATTCCCGCCGGTAGTTAAGGTTCTAACGTTGTCAAAGATTCAACAGAGAACCACAAAGAATTAGATATCAGATGTTAACATAAGTTAAACAACATCCCTTATAGACAGACTACTCATGAAACCAAGGCGCCTATAGATATTAAAATTGACAAACATATCTAGTGACTTTGTAGACCGGATTATGAAAAGCAACCAATCATGAGGAACTAGTTCCTTGATGTGAGTTATTCCCTTTCATATGGTTGCAGTATGAATTTTGTGATGAGTCCACTGGCCTATTAGGTATCTAGGTTTTACGTTTCGTGCTCTATATATTGTACGCATTATTGAGTATTAATTCAATTCAGTTTCATCATCTTACATAGTACTAGAGCCTTAGAGTTCTGGTTACCTTCTTCTCTGTCGTGCCACCACAGATATACAAACCCTAGCCGTCGCCACAGGTACAAACCCTAGACAAGGCGGTGTGCCGCCACCGCCCTGTCTCACCTTTGTTTTTTTCTCAGACTCGTTTCTATTTTCAGTTTCCCATTCAAATAAAGCTTCGTTATCCGTACAAGATCCAAGCCGCAAACATCCGTTTTCGATTATTTTCCGGTATTGTGGTCCATCAACGGCGCTTGGTGTCTCCTTCTGTTGCCTCATCTTCTTGGTGCTTCACGTAATTGGATACTATTTCAGCAAGTAGCCCTTGAAATTTATCGTTGTCGCTAATTGGGTCTTTGTTCACGCCACGGTTGATTTGGTTTGTCTCATTCACCATCATTCTTTTCTTCGTTCCTGAATTACGGCTCCTAGGTTACAGCGTTCACTCCCTTTATTTCTTTTTTATATTATCGGTGTTTTAATCCCACCAAAGGACCATGGTCCTAGTCACCAATCTCAAACCACGGTTTGATTAGATTTTTTTTTCTTTTTAGATTTTTGGCTATTATCTCTTGATCTACGGATCCAAAAGACCGCCACTTGACCATGGTCACCGGCTTTGCTTTCTTTTATTATTCTAGATCTTCGAATCTCATCTCTTGATCTACGGATGCAAGAGACTGCTGCCTGCTAGCCTCGACACACTGCCACACGAATACGGTCACCAGTTGTCTCTTGTTTCTCATTATAGGAACCAAGAATCAATGAACTATTGTCGCGTAGTTCCAACAGAATTGGTGTTATATTTTCTTGAAGATCAATCGTGTCAAATTCAGCCACACAAACACCTATTTTTGTAGAGTAGACCAGGACTATGGTCCAATGCTATACATTTGTTTGAAGGGTATGGATGGCACAAGCAAGCAAATTATGGATGGCACAGTCAAACGAATTATGGATAGCAACACAATATGGATTTGTTGGCATAAGTTTGAATTTTGAGTCGATGGAAGCATGTTTATCTTATTGTTTTTTTTTTCAGTCTTAGTGTCTCGTTTACTCCCGCAACGATTGCGGGGGAGTATTGGATAATGGGATTATTGTTATGAGCCCATGGGTCTATTAGGTATCTAGGGTTTACGTTTCGTGCTCTACATGACAGTGCCAACAAGAAACAATGTTCTGGGGGCAGAGGTGCCTGAATGGAACTAAGACCCAATTTTTTGTTGTTTCACTCAGTGAACTCCTGACAACAAAGGGAACTAAGAGAGAGAGAGAGAGAGTACAAGCTAAGCTTGACTAGCCTTGAGATTAAGCTTGTTTAACATATGAGGGCTTGAGCATGAACTTGGCTCTGTTTGAGCTCTATTTCTAAAGTTCGAGCTTGTGCTCATTTATTAAACAAACTTATTTTTAGGCTTGGACTTGGGCCGGAGCTTGTTAAAAGCTCGGATTGATTCATACTTTTAGCGATCCGAGCTCAAGTAGCTCACGAGCGGCTTGGCTAGTTCACAGCGGCATCCACCATAAAAGTAAACGATCTGAATTATTGCCATTACAAACCACTTGACGAATCTTTAAACATATATTGATATTTTCACCTATACAGGTCATCATTTTAAAATCAAAAGCATGGACGGACCTAATGGTATTGTTTCTTTCTTTCTCAATAAATAATAATATTAAGTGGTCCCTGACAAAATGCAAACTTCTTATCGATTGTATTTCTTTACTATAAATTGGAAATAACGCGGAAGAAAGGACCCGTACGTCTCTCATTTTTCTTAACAGCAGCCTGCATTTGTTTATGTTTTATTTGACGTGATTCCTCATCTCCTCACTTACTGACTCATCAATCGTCGTCTTCTTCACTCGAATTCTCTTCCTCCAATCAGGTACATGAATATTTCTATTATCTGCAGCTACTCTTCTGAATATTTAGACATTTAGTAATGGTTTGAAGCACATACCGATCTTTTTTGTTGTTTTAGTCTTTAGTGTAGGTGTAAATGAAGTTATTGTTCCTACATAAATGATAACAGGGAAAATCACCAGAAATGACCATGTTGACCGATGACGACTTTCACGAATCAACCTTGCTTTTTTCTTTTGCTAAGAATATAATTTGATTGTTTTTAGTTATGAAATTGCTTCCGCCAATTCGAAGCATGTGGGAATTTTATGAAACCGGACGATCAGAGAGGCGTGCACCACTCTCAAATCAAATTATTTAGGTGGTTCTACCGAATAATTCAATCTAATACAACTCTGATTTCGAAAATTAAAACAACAGTATGTGTTTGTGTAGAATTCGTACGAACCAGGATGTGACCAAAAACAACAGTTTCGAATTTTGGGGATGATTCCAGATAACTTCCTTAGCAGTTATATTTTCGAATTTAATTAAATCGCCCATAACTGCCATACTTTTGTGACGAATTTTATAAAATTAATTTTTCTATGGCATTTTCTATAAAGCAATTTAATTAAAATAAAAGTGTCTTCCAACCACGGGCGCCGCCCCTTGGACCCCACCACGGGCGGCCGCCCCTTGGACCCTGCTTCCAGGGGCGCTGCCCCCTTAACCCCGTAGAATATGGCTCCGCCCGTACACTTTGAATTATAATTACTCAAACAAGTGTGCACTCCGCACCTCCTAACTTGCTTGATGTGTATTATTGTTCGCTTTAATCACCAAGTCAATCCCTATTACACTAAAATATCTAACCAAGCATCCATGTGACACACCTGCACCGGCACAACAGATTTTGACATGGCATAGAACATCGAATTTGTTGTGCTAGATGGAAACCTAGTTGTTGCGTCAAGATTGAAATTTATTACGCTAAATGACACCTGTGACACCCTGATTGATTGGAAATTTTTTATGGTAAAGGCTCTTTTATCAAATTCGTTGATTAAGACATTTTGGTGATTTTCCTATTAGACACTTATGTTTGTAGCTACTACCGTGTTGATTTTCTAAAACCAGTTCTGTTGATTTCGATCCTAATCTAGAACAACTTCTTGTTTGTGGCTTGCCTATGAGTTTGGTTTTAGTTAGAGGTGTTAATTTCAACCTAAATACAAATAACAAAAGTGGTTGAAATTGTTTATATAATTTTGAGTGAATTGTCTTTTTTTCATTCTTCAAGTGTATACCAATTTTCAGGTTTGTTCCTTAGAATAATTAAGATAATGTTAGAAAGTGTCCTTTAAATTGTCCTTTATGTTCAAATTTGTTTACATGTAACGTTGTTTCTAATAACAGACATCAACTTTTGTCAGTTAATGTAATCATATGTCTTTCACATAAGGGTACATTAGTCTTCTTACCCTATTTACATAAAAGAATATTTTATTAAATTACAAATATTAAGAACATAAGAAATTATGAAAAACTATCAAAATCAATTTTTATACTAAGGTCACTCATATTAAAATACATAATTAGAAAAAACTTATTCTCCTATTAATTTATATATCCTCTCAAAATTACTTCCAATATATTTTAACACATAGGTAAATAAAAAAATTACACATGTGTAAATGATAAAGTTACATTATGTGTAATTTTCTTATTAACGAATACATGAAAATTTATTGTTTAATATTGTATTTTAATAATGATGATAATTGTAATTATTTATTTGAATGTAAATGGTTTTTTATCAAGTTCTCGCGGTTCTCACGATTTATATGTTTCTCATTTGAAGCGCAAGGGGTGTCACAGAGGCTCTTTATAGAGTGCAATCTAATTTGACCTGCCGTAAACACGGATTATATTTGGACATTACTATTATTATTTATTATTATGTAAATATTTAGTAAGTATATACTTAAGTATTTAAATAAGATAATACTTAGTTTAACTAGTCTTTAGTTATTGAAATATGAATAGTAAATGTAAGTTAAAATCTTAATTTAAAGTATCATAAACAAGATAATACTAAATATAGTGAATTGAATGTAGTGAAGCCCTATTAAATATCAATAATAAGTGGGGACATATTAGAAACTATTGTATAGGGCATTTGTATCATACACAGTAAAATTAATACTAAGCGTCTTAAAGTAGAGAGTAAATTACAACTTTGCGCACATGTTATAGTTTATAAGATAGTGCGTGTGTGTACTATCTTATAAATCGTGGTGGTGATGTTTGTATTCTTGCCACCGGATCTGGAGCATGCAATTTTAGTTTGAGAGAGACGGGAGAGAGGGAAAGAGAGAGAGACAGAAGGACTGAAGGAGTGGTCGGATCTGAGCATCCGGGCGGTGAGTGATGGTTGAGTGCGTGCCTAACCACATTGTTTTGTTCTTGTTCTTGGTTGAGCAGAATTACAGAAAAAGAGAGAGAACAAAGAGTGGGGTTGGGTGAGTTTTGTTTAATATCTCATTTTTATTAGAGTAAATTATAAAAATCGTCCTTTATGTTGACATCAGATTGCAAACTATTTCCTTTATGTTCATAAAGTACAAAATATGTACTCGATATTTGCAAACCCTTGCAAGTCATGTCCTTTGGCCCTAACTCAGTTAGTTTTTATGGTTAAATCTGACCAAGTGGACCCCACATAAGGGTATTTTAGTCATTTTACCTTATTTACATAAATTAATAAATTAAAAATCTAACCCACTCTTTAACTCTCTCTCTCTCTTATTAGATTTATGTATATATATACATATATATATTATATCTCACTCTCTCTCTCTCTAAAGATCATCAGCATCTTCGTCTTCTTCATTCCTCAAGAACTCAACCCTAAAACACCATAGCCCAAACCTAAGCCACCCTCATGTTCGTCTGATGTATAAGCGATGGCGGCGAGGGTTCCGCCGCAAACCCTAGCTACGGCGATTTCGGCTGCAAGCCATTCTTGGCCAACTCCAACAGCGGCGGTGGCTAGACGTTTATGATGATTACAGTGATTCTCGGCCAAGTTCGACATCTTTCTTCAACACCCAAAAACTATCTCAATCTCAACAACCATCTTACCTCCATTGCACCTTATCTGAAATTGACTCACGAATTTGATCTCCACCCCCTTTTCTCACTTCCCGATCACATTCCCACTTGCGCCGCCAACCGCTCGGCAATCCCTTTTCTCTATGTCTCAAATTATTCACCAACAATGAATCTTTGTAACCCTAATCAAAAAGTGATCAAGATTCAATCTTTACGTTCATTCTTTTGCAATGCAGAGATCTGGGTCTAACACTCGTCCAATGCCCTTCATCGGATAACTTTATTGAATCTAATTTTAACAATAAATAGCTCGAGTCTTCTAACCCTAATTTACCCCCACTTCAAGTACTAATTAGTTACTGGTTACTAATTGTTTAACTTTATGATTATTGATTTTAGTATTTAGGGAAAAATGACCAAAATACCCTCATGTGGGGTCTACTTAGTAAGATACCATGAAAACTAACTGAGTTAGGGCTAAAGGACGTGACTTGCAAGGGTTTGCAAACATCGAGTACATTTTTTTTTACTTTTTAAAGATAAAGGACATAGTTTGCAATATACTATAGCATCCCCGGTCCCTAAAATTTAACATATGTTAGTATTGTTAGTGCAAAGGACAAAACATGTTAATAGATTTGAACATAAAGTAAAATTGTTGGCATTATCAGGGGCGGACCAACATAGTGTGGATCGAGGTCCCCGGACCCCTTTGTTTTTAAAAAAATAGTAGATTTTGTATATTAAATTATATAAGGACCCTATAAATACAATTAGGTGGACAGCATAGAAATAAAAAGAAAGCTGGTGTGGTGGTAAATCTCCCTCTTTTCCAACAAGAGGTCATGTGTTCAATCCTTGTATAGCGCATTTTCTTCGTTTTTTTTAAGATCTAGTTTAAACCTTGCTATGACCCAACCCGAACAAGGACCGACCCAAAATTTTAACGTTTTGTTATAAAAAGTTTGAACACCGAAAAAATAGACCCATTGAAAAAAAAATCCTAGGTCCGCCACCGGGCATTATTAACCTGGAAATTGGTATATTATACTTGATGAAATGTGCAACTCACTTTATAATTTGCTTTAAGTAAACCACTCTATAATTTTACCAACATAGTCTAGCATCGATGACCATAATAACAAATTAAAGTATTATGCATCGAGGAAGAAAGTGACTTTTAATAATAATAATTTATAAAATGTTATTTATTTTTCTTATTTTGGACCATTAGGAGACTGGTTCTTCGCCAAGCTTATGGTTAGAGAAAAATGGCTTTCATTAAAGAGACAGATCACCTCAGTATACCATTTCAGGATATAGTTATAGCCACTAACAACTTTACTACACTCATTGGGAGAGGTGGATATGGTAATGTTTTACAAAGGAGAACTCTCACTTTCGGGTAAAGTAACTACTGTTGCTGCAAAAAGATTAGTTCATAACGATTCTGGTCAAGGGCTCAAAGAGTTTTTAACGGAGATTCATTTGCTCTCCCAATATAAACATCCAAACCTGGTCTCCCTTGTTGGCTTCAGCCACGAAGGAAAGGAAAATGTCCTTGTTTATGAGTACGCCGAGCATGGAAGCCTCGATAAGCTTTTAACTATGGACATAGCTGTATGTCCGTTAACATGCAAGCAACTGATTAATATATGCATCAATGCGGCCAGTGGTTTGGATTATCTACACAACCATGTTGCAGAAAATCAGAGAGTTATCCATAGGGATATAAAGAGTGCAAATATTCTATTAGATCACAACTGGAAAGCTATGATATCTGATCTAGGACTTTCCAAAATAGGCCGCGCTAACGAACATGAAACTTTCCTCATTACCAACCCGTGTGGCACATATGGTTATTGTGATCCTGTGTATTGGGATACTGGTGTACTCACAAAAGAATCTGATGTTTATTCATTCGGGGTGGTATTGTTTGAAGTCTTGTGCCGGAGGTTGTGCCTTATGCCTGTAAATGATGAACGAAGGTTTCTAGGCCGTTTGGCCCAACAGTACTATGAGAAAGGTAAACTACATGAGATTATTGATCCTGCTATGAAGGAGCAATTACCACCGGATTCCTTGGATAAGATATCGAAGATTGCGTATCAATGCTTACTTAATGATCGAGAAAATCGACCCTCAATGAGTTTAGTGGTAAAGAAACTTAAGGAAGCATTGGAAGTTCTGGTAAGTTTGAATATGTTAGAAGTATATGCCAAGTTAATGAGAATGAAGTCATAATATTTTTAAAAATATGTTTTGGGGTACAAGAACTTGTGGATACATTGGAGTTGATTCATTTTACAAAGCATGGGATTTTTTTTTCTGTGCTTTGAAAAAGAGAGAATGTTTCCGTATTTGTTTCTTTTTTCATAAATTCAAAATTTCACCATACTAAATGAAATAAGCTTTATGTGCAGGAGATGAACATAGTGGGTTCCAGCATTCAGTACCCACAGCAATTATCTAGCTTTTGTTACCAAGAAGAAGAACTAGGTGTTTTCGGGTTGAATGATGATATCAAAGTCCTAGTGAAGCGGCTGACACATCAACCCGATTTGTTCGTCCCTATTGTTGGTGAAGAAGGTTCTGGGAAGACCACACTTGCTCGTGCAGTTTATAAGAACAGAAAGATCAAGGACTACTTTGAATTCCATGACTGGATTTCTGTGACAGAAGAAGATACAGCAGAGCATATCATGTCCAGTGTTTTTAGAAGTACGGCAATGGTGAAGGGTAAGAGGTACCTGATTGTAGTGGATGGTGTTGGGAGTTATGGTGTTCTTCAAGATCTAAAAGACGCATTCCCAAATGAAAACAATGGAAGTAAAGTGATTTTTACGTCTAGAAGAATTCCAGAAATGAAGAAAGTTAATCCTCATATTATGAACAGATTAAATGAAGACGAAAGCTGGAAATTGTTTATGACCAGATTACCATCAATGTTAAAACGTAACATCTTGAGCACATGTAATGGTTCGCCTCAAAACATCGTGCTAATGGCGGGGCTGTTCTCAAATGATATAATAAAAAGATGGCCATCGGTAATTGACGATGGTCGATCTCCTGATGACGTCCTGAGAAAATGCTATAATGACCTGGGCATCTGCTCGAAGCTTTGCCTGTTATACCTGACTCTTTTCCCCAAAGATTATGACATTCCGATACGGCGGTTGCTCCGGCTATGGCTAGCCGAGGGTTTTTTGATGAGAGGACCTGAAGACCCGTGTCCAGAGGATTTGGTACAACAATGTTTCGAAAATCTGGTGGGTCGTAATATTATTCAGATTACCAAATTACATTCCGACAACAGCCTGAAACGATGTCGTTTAGTTTTGTCTGTTCACGACTATTTGTTGGCAAAAGCCCAAGATAACAGCCTTTTCTACATCCACCGGATTTCAAAGAACTTTAAGGACGCAGCAGGCCCATTTGGTGTACAACGCATGGTTCACCACAGGAGCGGTTGACCGTCAGCAGACACATGTTCAGGTTCAGGGTGATCCATCTCTTTGGGGGTCTTATATATCCTTTAATCGCCCCCGTGAGGACATGCCAGCAACAGAAGTAGGCCTGCTTTTGGGTGAAATCATTAGAAGTGACTTTAGATTATTAAGGGTGCTTGATCTAGAGGGTGTTTACAGACCTACTCTACCCATAAAGCTTGACCACTTATATTTTCTCAAGTACCTGGGACTAAGACAAACATACATGGATCATCTCCCTGAATCAGTGGGCAAATTGTCTTATCTAGAAACCCTAGACGTGAAGCACACTAATATATACACTCTACCAAACTCCATTTGGAAGCTCGAACGTCTTCGTCATCTCAATCTGAACAACATTCGTCTCACCATGCCACCTAGCAGTTCTTTAACTCTTGTAACCCTCTGGGGACTGGTTCTAGATGACAAGATATCAACAAATGACCTTGAAGGTTTGCTAATGCTGCTTAATCTTAGAGAATTGGGTATTAAGTTCCAATTAAGCACAAGAAGCCAAGGTGTCTTACTAGACTGGATCCAGAAGTTATCCGATCTTCAGTCGTTGAGGTTGTATTCTCTAAATGGATCAAGCCAAGCTTCGAAGCTAGTTTATAAAACGCTAGCGACCTTAACTAAAGTTTCCCACCTTAATCTGTATGGTAATCTAGAAAGGTTACCAACTGCGAAAGAATTCCTGCCAACAGTTAAGGTTCTCACATTGTCAATCTCTCATTTCAACAAAGATCCAATGGAGACGTTAGGACAACTACCTTGTTTGATTGTGTTGAGGCTTTTGGGTGACTAACTCACGGGTAAACGAATGGTTTGCCTTCGAGGAGGATTTAAGAAACTCGAGGTCTTGAAGATGTGGAAGCTGGACGAGTTGGAGGAATGGGATGCGGAAGAAGAAGCAATGGAGAGCCTTAAAGAATTGGACATGAGATATTGCCATAAGTTAAAGAACATCCCTTGTAGACTACTCATAAAACCAAAGCGTCTGGAGATACTAAAAGTAACAGACATGCCAGTTGACTTTGTAGAGCGGATCAGAAAAGGAATACCGAAACGAACTACTCTGACAGTCAATTAACAGTTAGGAATTGGTTCCCTTGATCGTGAGTTATTCCCTTTCAAATAGTTGCAATTTGAATTTGTGTGACCTTATTTCATTCACCAAACTCCTAACATTCGTTTTCTATCATTTCTTAGACAGTGGAAGCAACAAAAAAAAGGTTCTGAATGCACCCAGGGAAGTTAAGTCTAGTGTTTTCCAAAAAGCTCCAAACTGCAGTAATTAATAAGGTCCTGGATAGTCTGGTAGTTTGCCAGCAAAAGTATTTTTATTGGGCATATGTCTTGTTCAAGATCTTCTATTCATATCATTGTTTCTTCTTCTTCACATAATCAATGTACCATGGTTGCACACGTGCATTACTTAGTTCTTATTAGTGTAACGTAAGAATCTGGACAAAAGGAGATGCATTTCAATTATGGGATCATCATGTGGCATGGTATTTATTTCGATAATACACTTAGAACATGTGTTATGGTCTCGCGCCCCATACCATTAAGGATGGTGTTATGTACTAAACCTTAACTATTAGAAACAATTTAGAAGCAGAAACTATCCTTCAAATTCTTTGATGCTGAACTGAACGGCAATCGTATGTTTGAAACAAAAAGGAGGGACATATCACGAATCCCACAGCCATGAAAGTAGGGAATCGAATAAAAATGTTTGAAAGAGTACAGTTATGGATAACAAAAGGAGTTGAGAGCGAGAGACAGAGAGAAAGATCATAACGTCAAAGCGTAGAGTATGTATCTTCATGGCCGTAACCAGCCACCGGAAATTAAACGATCTGGTATGATGGTATTATAAGCAGTGGCGGAGCTTCACCAAAAGTTCCAATGGAGAAGGGCGGAAAGTCATGGGACCAATTTTTTTTCTTATCGCTATGTTTCCGGTTATATGTTCGAGTCAGATATACAATTCAGGTTTAAACACTAATAACTCCAAATAAAACTACATAATCTTTATTCATTCAAATGAGGCGTTCTTACACATAAAAAACGCTAAATATTGTTTAACAAAAAAGACCAAATATTTATAATGATGCGATATAAATGTTAAGTACCTAGAAGAAGATTTACAACTCAGCCCAATGATGTTTTGGATATATGGTAAGTACCTTTAAGATAAAAAAAACCCTCAACTTTGGTTTATATATAAAGTAGTAACAAAATTTACTTAAAGTTTTTAAACAATTATAAAACTTACTAATAGCCTGTTCTTCACATTCTTTTTTCTCAATACGAAAATATATATAAATATTTTTGACAATAAACTTGGTAGGGCAGAGGATTTTTAGGCAAAATAACTGGCAGGAGCGGACCTAGATAATTTTAAAAAATTTGAACGAAAAATCAGAAATATTACACTTCTAACCGAACATTCGGGGGGGGGGGGGGGGGGTTGCACCCCTTGTCCCTTAAAAGCTACCCCACTGAATTCACATTGGAGCCTTCATCTTCTTCGATTTAAAAACACACAATTCTCTAATTTTGTTAATTTTTAAAGACATCGCATATCAAACGCTTTTTCTCTATCTATTTCTTACTCAAACAATTGTTTTATTATTTTTTTCTTTTCTACTTACTCGCAATATATGTATAGAGGGTTGAATATAAACCTCTAAATATAGAGGTGTACTTTACTCGATTTGAGGCTCGGTTGTAAACTAGTTGCTCTGCTCAGTTCGCTTTGTAAACGAGTCAAGCATGAGCAAAGTGTAACGCCCTGCTTTTTTGTACTTTCCATAATTAGAAAGCATTGCTTGTAATACTATTTTTGGAATCTTGTGGGGGGGGGGGGGGGGGTTGCACCCCTTGTCCCTTAAAAGCTACCCCACTGAATTCGCATTGGAGCCTTCATCTTCTTCGATTTAAAAACACACAATTCTCTAATTTTGTTAATTTTTAAAGACATCGCATATCAAACGCTTTTTCTCTATCTATTTCTTACTCAAACAATTGTTTTATTATTTTTTTTCTTTTCTACTTACTCGCAATATATGTATAGAGGGTTGAATATAAACCTCTAAATATAGAGGTGTACTTTACTCGATTTGAGGCTCGGTTGTAAACTAGTTGCTCTGCTCAGTTCGCTTTGTAAACGAGTCAAGCATGAGCAAAGTGTAACGCCCTGCTTTTTCGTACTTTCCATAATTAGAAAGCATTGCTTGTAATACTATTTTGGAATCTTGTATTCTTGTAATCGTCTCTTCGTTTCCGAGACTTGGATCATAATAAAAATTCGTATTTTCTTACAATTCACGCTTTACACATTTATACATTTGAAACCATTATACATATGATACTTGATTCGTAATTCTTGGAAACGTTTGATAAATTTACAAATACGTGACATGCATGCTTTATACAATATTTATACATGATTCTTATACTAAAACATACTTGTTATACTTATGCTATACTTTAGAATATGCCTTCCATACTAATAATATCCCTAAATTGGTTCAAAAGCAATTAAAACCTTAAAACATATGGGATAAATGGATAATCACCAAATAACAAAAATTAAAAATGAAAGATCTTGAGCCTAACAAGCCTTACGGACTGCAAGGCTATATGCTTACGGTCCGTAAGCTAGTCTGATGGGGTAACTTTGAATCAGCCGCGTTTTGCACAAATTCACACACTTCCTTCTCACCCAATGGCTCTCCATTAAAACACCCACCAACAAACCCTAACTCCTCCCCTATAAACCCAAGCCTCTTCCAAGCATTTTCACTTTGCAATCTCCTTCAAACACTCTCTAATCTTTCCATAATCAGCTTAGAATTCAAGAACTTGGCAGATTCTTCATACTTTGCTAAAGTGAGCATAACTTCACTTTTACTTGGTCTTTTTCTTTGATTCTTCTTTCTAAACACTTGGATGAACCTTAGGTATGATTCCACGGGTTTTCCATGGAAAACCCAGACCTGGAACTTCACCAAAACAGGCTCCAAAGTGACTGAAACTTTATGTCTTTGATTTAAACTTGTTTAAACTACTCTAACTTGAGATTTGTCATGCACATTCCTATCTTCTAATGCTCATAATGAATTGTATGATTAGTTGGGCTTAAAAACAAGGGTGTGACATTCAAAATCAGAGGATTAATCCTCACAAACTTTCTGTTTTGTTAAACTTTAACTCACTAGTGATGAACAAGTCTTGAACTTGTAGTTTGTGTGATTATTTGGATAGATTGGGCTATCCTAACTACAAATCCACACATCACTTAATGTTTTCCTAGATTAGTTGAGTCTTACTTCATTCCTTATTGTAAAATTCATGACCCTGCTTGTTGTCTATGATAACTTGTGTAGTGGTGAATCTTATAAAGAGGTTAAATGGATGTTCATCATCCTACCTCCATGCTTGACTTAAATGAATCAAAAAGAGGTCTTAAATGGATGGTTTAATCCTCCTACCTCATGCTTGACTTATATGAATACCTATATATATATATATATATATACATAATATAATAACCTAACTAAAACCGAACCCTTGATGATAACCAAATGGTTGTTTGTCAAGCTACTAAGTTAAATCACCAAAGTGTTTAGTTCCTCGTTACGATTCTAGTAGGTGTTAAACTTATGAAATCATACTGACCCTTATGGGTTCCATAGTGTCAAAAATGAGTGCTAGACCTAAGTGATTATTTTCCTTGCATAATTACTTTGTCATACTTTATATCCGAATCTTTACTCCTCCGTTAATCATCCAATACTCACACCTATGTTTCCTCGTGTAGAAGGACAAGGTGCTCCATCCTAATCAAACCAACAACTCTCGCGGACTCACCAAGTGGAAAGCTTGCAAAACTGTGAGTACATGTTATGGGTGAAATTCTAAGTCCATATCCTGAATTGTATCCTGGAAATCTGTGTCCATATATAATCAGGATACCGCACTAGAATATTGGTAATATCCTGATGCAGTATCCTGGTAGTCGCTAACGATTTGCTTGCAAGACATAGTTGCAGGATCATAACGTTCACAAGGACCCTTTCCCCTGAAGACTCGCTTTTTTTAGTTGGAATATGGACGTTGAAGCCGGAAGACCAGGTCTACAATGTTATAAAAGGAATATACTGAAGTATCCTCGGATTTTAGGATAGTTTGTTATCTTTACTTACTATAGAAAGAGATGTACGGATTGATAGAAACACACCTTTTTTCACCTGCTCTCACACACTTTCACTACAGCTACAACCATTCGCAATCACATCCACTAACACTCAGAAATTATTGTAACACTTAGCTGATCCGTACATTATCTTGCACTGTATCCTGAATATTCAAGCAATAAGAGAAACAAGGCAGCCGACGATTGTCAGCTCCCGAGGTTTAATGCCGGAGATCTAAGTTGATCAAGGGCTTTCTTCTTATATCCCGTATCCATTTTTCCTTTTACAGCTCATTGTTTGATTATTGATATAGTTCCATATCCTGAAACTATATCCTGAAACTGTTTTTTACAAGCAAATCAACCAACACACTTTTTACGAGTATTTCTAGCACACTACCTCACGAAACTAATTTGATCACTTAATTGCTTCGTAATTTTTGACCAAAACATTTTGGCGCCCACCGTGGGGCAAGTGGTGCTATTTCTATTAAAAGCTTTGTTAAAATCACTACTTAGCTTTCTATTTTCAAAACTTTTTTCACAACCGTTTTCAATGGCTTCGAAATCAAACATGAGCTCTTCCTCCGTGCCTGCTACAGCCTCTGCTACATCTGGTTCATTGCCTCCCCCACCTTCACAAGCTCAGACTCTCTAAAGGAGGAATGAAATCCAGACACCAAGAGACACAACTACTGCTCAAAATGTCTCCAGATCCGGAGTTTCGGGAGAACTCCTGATTTTGCTTCTAATGACGAAATTCTGTCTTTGTTTTGTAGTATACAGGATCAGATGAAGCAACAACATGAAACTAACCAGATGATAATAAGGGAAATACAACTTTTGAAGTCCAACTCCAAGAGACCTGCTGAGGATGTTGTCACTCCCTTGCAGCCCAGGATGCTGAACTTTAATTCAGCAGTATATACTGAGGATAATCAGGGCAACATTATACCGAGTCACTCCCGGAGTAATATCCCAGAAATCCCCTCATCAGTCAGAATCGACTGTTAGGGATCCAGGATACACTCCAGGATATCGCCAAAATCTCCAAACTGGTAACTCGTCTATCAACACAAACTATGCTAACTGCTAACAACTTTGAAACCTTCGCAGGATACAAGTGCAACATCGGCATTATCCAGAGAACTCCAGAAATTGAAGGATATGATATCAACTGTGCCTGGGGTAGTGCAACCAATACCGAAAGTATCACAAGACAGTCACAACATATCCCGCTTTGCACGCCATATTTGTGATGCTGAAATCCCCAAGAGATTCCAGACTCCCAACATGAAGCTTTACGATGGCACGACGGATCCTGAAGAACATATTGCTCATTATAGGGAGAGGATGGAAGTAAATCCTATCCCACCAGACCTTAAGGAAGCATTCCTATGCAAAGGCTTTAGTTCCACCCTAACAGGATCAGCCTTGAAATGGCTTTTAAATGTTCCACCTTATTCAATTACATCATTTGCTCATTCGGTTAATCTATTTAATAGTCAGTTTTCTTGCAGTAGAAGTTTTGAAAAACTGACAAGTGACATTTACAGGATAACACAGGGCCCTAAAGAATCCTTAATGGATTATGTTAACAAATTCAGCAGGAGTCCCTGGATATCCCGAATCTTGATGTTGCTACGGCAATGCAAGCATTCAAGATGGGATTACAGAAGGATTCCCAATTTTATCAAGATCTTGTGATGAATCCTTGCAGGAATCTAGACAAAGCTCGGAATAGAGCTCTAAGATATATCAGGCTTGAAGATGACAAGAAAATGCAAGAGAGGATGAATGCATCCTCAAAATATGAATCAACGAATAGGAAGTCGGAATCCTCATATAAACCATACCGCTCTAAGCCATATGCTAAAAATGACAACAAAAGAATGAATGTTGTTGAGGATGAAGATGCTGAAGAATATCCTGAATTGTCACAATATTGTTTTTCAGTAAATATCCCTGAACTAATATATACCATGCAGGGACTAGGGGACAAAGCAAGGTGGCTAAGAAAGAACCAGCAAAAGGCTGATTGGAAGGATAAGTCCAAGTGGTGTGCCTTCCATAAAGATTTTGGACATGTAACAGAAGATTGTGTAGCCCTGAGGAAGGAGATAAGCTACTTGCTGAGCAAAGGCTACTTAAAAGATCTTCTTGGCAGAAAGAAGAATAAGGGTCAGGATACTAAGAAGGATCCTGAACGAGCAGCATCACCTCCTCCAGACGCCAAAATAATCAATTTCATACCGGAGGAGCGATATATGCGGAACCTCATACTCTGCCACTAAGATGACAACGCTTACAACTGACAAAGTGATAACATTCGATAATGATGACCAGGATAGCATTCAGGATCCTTATCATGATGGTCTGGTGATACTTTATATATTGCTAATCGTTTTGTACGCAGGATACTGGTAGAACGGGAGCTCGGTCAACATCATCCAGTTGGAAACCCTGAAGAGAATGAACATTCCAGAAATGGAGATTACCTCGAAATCCACTATCCTCGTAGGATTCAGTGGAGAAGCAAAGAACACTGTTGGAGAGATAAAGTTGCCTGTATATGTTGAAGGAGTGAATTCAATGCAGCGTTTTTATGTCATGGATTCGTTATCCTACTATAATATTATATTAGGCAGGCCATGGATTCATGATATGAAGGCTGTACCTTCCACCTATCATCAGTGTATCAAGATCCCTACTCCTTGGGGTGTAGTCAAGGTGGAAAGCGATCAACAGGAGGCGAAGGAATGTTATTCCTCTTTGATGAAGGCCTCAACAAGATATAAAGCATGATAGCAATTAAAGATACAAGCCAGGATATCGTGGAAGCACCAGAGTAGGATGTTAAGAAAATTATCCTGGATCAGGATAATCCAGATATCTCGGTGCTTGTAGGGGCCAATATCCCTCAGGATATTGAGAATCAACTTTCTAACTTTTTGAAATGCAGGATGTCTACATTTGCATGGAAACACGAAGACATGACGGGTATATAAAGATATTATAACTCACAAACTTGGAATTGATAAATCTTTCAGGCCCATTCAACAAAAGAGAAGGAAATTTTCTTCTGAAGGAAATGCGATTATACAAGAGGAGGTTGAAAGGTTGCTCAAGTCCAAGATGATTAGGGAAGTCAAGTTTCCCAAATGGCTAGCAAACGTGGTGGTGGTCCAAAAGAAGAATAGGAAATGGAGAGTTTGTGTAGACTACACAGACTTCAATAAAGCTTGTCCAAAAGATCCATTTCCACTACCCCATATAGATTCCATGGTGGATGCAACGCTGGACATGAAATGCTGACTTTCATGGATGCATCCTCAGGATTTCAACAAATCCAAATGGAACCATCCGACCAGGAGGATACAGCATTCATGACACCCACAGGTATATACTGTTATACTGCCATGCCCTTTGGTTTAAAAAATGCAGGTGCAACGTACCAGAGGCCGGTTAATATGATGTTTAAAGACAAACTGGGGGACACCATGGAGGTATATATTGATGATATGGTGGTGAAATCCAAGAAATCGGAGGATCACCTCCAAGATTTAGAATGTGCCTTCAATATCCTGGACTAGTATAATATGAAACTGAATCCTGCTAAGTGCCATTTTGGAGTGGGGCAGGAAAGTTTGTGGATTCTTGGTGACCAAGAGGGGGATAGAAGCAAGTCAGAACAGATTAAAGCTATCCTGGATCTTAAATCACCATCAAACATGAAGGATGTTCAGAGGTTAACAAGAAGAGTAGCTGCATTAAACAGGTTCATATCAAGACCTCAGAAAAATGCAAGGAATTCTATGATATCCTGAAGAAAAACAAAAAGTTTGAATGGGGTGAAAGACATGAAGCTTCCCTTCAAGAGTTGAAGCAATATCTTTCAAATGCACTCCTGCTGATGAAAGCTTTTCAAAACACAACCAATCCTGCCGACGGAAGTTAGCCCCGAAATGGGAGGAACTTATGAAATTGAATAAGAATCTGGAAAGGGAGAATACCGACTCATGACCATGGAAGGAGACATGATACCAAGGTCCTGGAACGCTATACACCTCAAAGTTTATTTCAAGTGAGTTTAGAATTTAATTCCTGACTCAGGATGGTATGAATTCTATCTTTTTAAATACATTCAATTTATTATTGTTCTTTGAAACTCAATACTGACTTAAGCATCGGAGTTTGAGGATGTTTTGTAGGATACGCTTCAGGATGTTACTCCAGGATATTTGCTCAAGATGGATCGAAAGACTAGAGGATTGGCCCCTTTCTCTCACGACTAAGGGATTCAAATCCCTTCACAGGTTTAAAGGTATTCACCTTTCTTCCGAATTGGGTAAACATTCGCCTGGAGTGCAAGTATCCGGGTATATTTCAAGATGGCGGGACCAGTTCATGTAAAAGTGGCTGACAATTTTGTTATTATTGGCTATATCCTGGATCCTTAAGGTATACGAGGATTGATCACCCTATCTCACGAAAGGGTATTTTCATACTCTCTAAGGTTTAAAAGGTTTTCACCTTTCTAAGTCTTGGATTTTATACACTCCCGCTGTCACACCCCGACCCGCAGCGGAATAAGAGTCGAGGCATAATTGGGTTATCACCAAAGCTCATGATGTTTACTAAAATGTTTCATATTTATTAAATTCAAATTACAACTTAAATATCCAAATCAAAATCCATACAATTACAAGGAAATGAAACTATGAAAATATTCAAAGCTTAAACTGATTTATTCTTCTAGGCCTTCCTATGTGTTTCTTGCCTCAACTGGATCACCTGTATCATGTGTAAAACGGGGGATATTTTGGGTCAACAAAAGTTGGCGAGTGAACCTTGAATAAAACATTGTTATTAATCTCTTGTTTTATTTAATATTGAAAATTTGTGCAATAATCACATGTGAGCAAACATATATAAATAAACAAACACAAACCACTTGAATGAGTATATGATATGAATGATAATGAATGTGAGATCAAGGCTCAATCAAACGGAGCCGATCTTATGAGGCACCTGATGCTCAACCCGTCTCCCACGGGGAACTGATGGGCCTAATGAAATGCGTGCACTGAAAATGATAAATCCAAACTACATATAATCCACACAACAATTGATACATATTTGATGCACATTTGATCACGGATATGATGGATGCACAAGTGTTTAAATATAATAAAGAATTAAACGACACATGATACACCCCAAAACATGATTAAAACGGGGAATTGATAGAGATTCACTCACATTGGGTGCGTTCTTTGATGACGTTGGATGCGCACGAATTTTAGGATTTGATCGACGAGGGAAAACTAACCTAAAATAGTAACGAAATGATTCGGTAAATAAATGGATTTTATTTGAGTTTAATACTTTTAATTCTTAATCTTAATGGGATTTCTAGATTTTTTTTGTGAGTTTAAGGACATTTTCTAACTTTAAAAATATTATTTTTAAGTATTTTTAAATAATTTTCTGATTAAATAATTAATAAAAAGAAATAAAAAATATTGACTTTTTGACCCTGTTGACCGTTGACCGTTGACCGGTCGGACCGTGTGTTTGTATGCGCTGAGTGAGGTTCGAACTCGGGACCTCTCGTATACGTGCACGCAGCTCTACCAACTGAGCTACGTGTCTAACCCGAAATATTCTCTGTTTTAATTATATTTATATACTAATTAATTTTTAACTTATTTGGGTTTTTATTAAAAACGATTTATACGGCCGAACCGGTTGCAGGGACCCGGAGTCGAACTCGGGTCCTTCGGTTCGAGTGCGCACAGCCCAACCAGTTGGGCTGTGTGTCTAATCTGTTTAACTTATGGATTTTATTACTCTTATTAACATTCGGTGACCTGATCTGATTAAGTTTTAAAAATATTGGTTTAATTCTGAAAGTCGGTAACGTGTGCGATTCGAACACGGGACGTGTGCATTGTTTGTGCACACAGTCCACCGCTGACTGTGTGTCTAACCCGTTCGAATATCCGTTTTTAATTATACTTATACACATGTTCAACTTCGTCTTCTTCGCTTAACATTTCAGAACAGTGAATTCCGACTGTTCTGTTTAATCGATCTTAACTTATATTTGATTGAATTTGAAAAGAGAAATGAGATGACATGGTATACCAGAACGGTGAGTTTGCTTCAGGTTTTCCGGCAAAGACTCGTCGTCTCCGATCTGCGGATTCCGGCTGAGGGAAACTGTTTAACAGTTTTGATTACTGAATTGAGCAATTAGATTATAAATCGAAAGATAGCAAGAGAAATTTAGATGATTGTACCGTTTGAAGAAAATCGCGGTTTTCCGTTCAGTGATTCCGGCGAAATTGAACTTTCCGGCGACGTGCTAAAGCTTCGAGAGATTGTGCGATTTTGAGCGAAAAGGTTACCAGAGGTTTGGGTGGGTATTTATATGGAAGAACAGGATGTATTGGGTCCGAATTTTGGTCTTGATTCGCGGTCAAAGTTTTTTCGGCGGTTACGACTGAAATTGAGGGCCGGCAACGGTTATGATTTGTGTCGATGATCGGTTATCGCGTTTTAGTTAAGAGAGAAATGGCCAAAATCGCGGATTGCCGGATTTTCCGGTGATTGCGAGTTCTGAGCGCGCGGTGATTCTCCGGTTTTGAATTCGGGTTTTATTTTAAGTATTATTTATTTCGGTATTTTCATAAAGAAGGCGTGTGGCGGAGCAGTGTGTTGTGTGTTTAGGTTTGTGGGTGACCCGGGTTCGAAACCCGGCGTCCCCATTTTATTTTTTTCACACCATTTACTATGATTTATAAATTGTGGTTTTTAAATTCTAATATATTTATTAATTATGTATCGTTAAAAATTAATTTGAGCAATAAATACGCAACGCAAAATTATAATTGGATATTTGATTAATAAACGAAGCGGGTTTTCAAAACCCGTTTTTCGACAAATGTTACACCCGCCTGGAGCGCATGAAAACAAGGGTTTATCCCCAGGATACTATGGGTTTATCCCCAGCAAAGCTAAAGTCTTTTGAAAAGTTCCAAATTGTGGTTGTGTTTACACACATTCTTTTGTGGATGAAAAGTTACAAAGTTTAATAGCTAAGTACTCATTGTGGATGCAATATCCTACATAGACAGGGGGCATCCATGCTGGGGACATTGCAAGGGATTCGAAGGTTGGAATCGAATGTTTTTGCGTAAGTATTCCTGGTATGATTTCTTATTTATCAAGTTTTGGAGATCTTATCTAAGTAACCGAAGCTTGTTGATGCACTTGGTGTTCATTACTTGTCGAATAGGCTAGATTGAGCGTGTGTTGAATATTGTATAGGTTAGAATCGAACACACGACCAAAATACGGAGCGTATAGTGAAAATAGGAACAAGTTTGCCCGAACTTGGTCTTGGGTGACCAAGTTCGCCCGAAGTTGATATGTGATGGACAAGTTCACCCGAACTTGTCATATGGAGGACAAGTTTGCCCGAACTTGTCCTATGCACACTTCAAGCGAACTTGTTGCCTATATATAGGTATGTTGTTCATTTGTTGGTTAAGTTTTTGCAATCCCTACGGGGAGGTGCTGTCGGATTCTCTCCAGGAACTCCGGCAGCTTGACAAAGATGTATACTCTTTCGGTATGAATGAACATATGACTTCCGCTGCACTCTACTTCTACTCCTTTCTGTAATAACATTCTACCGAATCGGTTACATTTACGCACTAACTTCTGTCTAGAACCTATTGATCACGGACCATCAATTGGTATCAAAGCTACGGTTATCACTTACGCTCATGATTCAGAGTACAGATTTGGTGATACGGTCACAAAATTTTGAAGATAACGGGAGAGTCATTGATACCGGTGCAGAATGTTGATCATTTGGGTGTCGTGACTAGTAATGGGCCTAAACGTTAAATCCGCATTTGTTAAATACTGAAAGTTCCAGATTTGAGGGGGAATTTCAGTGAAAATTTCAGTATGGTCAGAATTTGCAAAAATGAGGGGGAATAAAAATTTTGATATATGAAGATTCCGGCATTTTTTGAAATTCGTGACTGCTGTAACAGTATCCGGGTCGTTACCTATTGCAGATTATCGGGAAATGCACGGGATTGAGATTCATTAGGTATTTCAAATTGATGTCTAGTTTGAAAGCGGGTGGTTACATAACTGAGTTTGGAGGAGTTGTTCATCAGATTCTGAGGTCATGGTTGTCGATTGACACCTGAGTCGTGCGAATGGTTTGGAAGCACATACGACTGCCTATCTAAACTCTGCTTTGCACATGAATTATTGACTGGACCAACCGCCAGGAGGTAAGGATGCTCTGTAGTTTCAGTTGCCCCGGGTTGTACGCGGTACCATGATTAAGGAAGATGATATAATGGGTTTCTCAGACAAAGCTGTGTACCGGTTGTTGATAAAAGATGTTATACATTTGGGATTCCGTGATCACAGGAAGTTCCGATTTTTCAGATCATGATACAGAGTGATGCTTAAGGGTTAGAGTCCTGATCTCCGGTGAAGGGGTAGTTAGCTGGATTAGCAGTCATTAGTACCAGTGAGGAACTGAGGACGTTCAAAACGTTCAGTGATGATCTTAGGAACTAATGACTAGCTCCGGAGACGGATAGTTTCAAAAATTCCAAGATCTGAAGTTATTCAAGGTATAAATGATGATAGCCTTTGGTGGCCATTATTTTTTGTCTTCAAGCAGATGAATCATTCTTCTCTTTGGACTAACCGCCGTTGGATGATGATGTTTGTTGATTAAGTGGCGCTGGTCTACCGGAGATAGCTATATATCTGGCATTGTGACTGAAGAAGAAGAATGTGATTCTGATTACGGACGTGTGTTTCTCAGATTTGATGCGTTACCAGATTATCTGTTTCCGATGAAGATTTGCTGATTGAGCAGATTACCGATTTGCTGAGCAAATCTTTCGAAGGGTGCTTAACTGCGATTACGGAAATCAGGATTTCAGATTTTCGAGGGTATTCGTTGATTTGAAGTTTTTCGATGCGGTGATTCTAAGTTTCTATCAATTGCCGGTTGAGTTTTTGATATTTTAGGAGTGTGCGGAATAAACTCGCTGCTCAACTCTTATTCAAAAACTGAACTCGGATGCGGTTATCGTCGAAATGGAGAAGCTTCGAGTTGATGGTTATTCGAGAAAATTTGTCGGTCAAGAAAATCAGAGGAGTCGGAAATCATGCAACCAAAGATCTGAACTGGAGTTTTCAGCAGTTTTTTAAAGTTGATAATGCAAACCCGGATCATCAATTAAGGGGGGATCTGTTGACGCATTTCAACGACATCGGCAGACATCTTGATTGAAGTTGCAGAATATTCAAACACGGCTCAGAGTTTTGAAGATCAAGATCAAGCTTCGACTAACGAACAAGGGGGAAATTGTTGATGCACTTGGTGTTCGTAACTTGTCGAATAGGCTAGATTGAGCGTGTGTTGAATATTGTATAGGTTAGAATCAAACACACGACCAAAATAAGAAGCGTATAGTGAAAATAGGAACAAGTTCGCCTGAACTTGGTCTTTGGTGACCAAGTTCACCCGAACTTGGTCTTTGGTGACCAAGTTCACCCGAACTTGGTCTTGGGTGACCAAGTTCGTCCAAAGTTGATATGTGATGGACAAGTTCGCCCGAACTTGTCATATGGTGGACAAGTTCGCCCGAACTTGTCACACACTTCAAGCGAACCTGTTGCCTATATATAGGTGTGTTGTTCATTTGTTGATTAAGTTTTTGCAATCCCTACGGGGAGGTGCTGCCGGATTCTCTCCAGGAACTCCGGCAGCTGGACAATATGTATACTCTTTCGGTATGAATGAACATATGACTTCCGCTGCACTCTACTTCTACTTCTTTTTGTAATAACATTCTACCGAATCGGTTAGGCACTAACTTCCGTCTAGAACCGCCTGATCACGGACCTTCAAAGCTTTCAACCAAGTTTTTGTCTAACATTTTTTCATTGAAGGTGACAAAAACTTTTGAGTATCATGTCCAGGATATTTGATCAGGATATTCGAAACGTATATTTCAAAATAAAAATGTACCAACAACAGAAAATGTCAAAATATTAATCTATTATTAGCTTACTAAAAAGCCACAATCTTGGTTTCGTCTTAAACCAAGACCCATCCACCAATAGTGTGGTAAGTCCTAAAGCATATAAACGTTGATCACCAAAGGTTTCGTCTTGAAACACAGGATCCCTCCACCTCGGGTCATCGCAAAATACTAATGTTTAAAGTGCAGGAAATGTAAATTATTCAAGTGCAGTAAAAGTAAATATTCTAGGGGTTACACACCATCAAATTTAAAAAAGTGGGCTCCGGCCTAAGCAATAATATCCATCATTGTCCACTTCGATGCTCTCACGCAACAGCATCTTCACCATCCTTCACTACCTTCTCAGCATCTGCATTGTCACCAGCATCCGCTCCAGTATCAGTCCCAGGATCCTTGTCAGCCTCAACCGCCACCTCGATCACCTTCGAAGACTCCTCAACCGCCGGTTTGGTAATGCCTTCCACGGGCTTGTCGCCAAGGTCTCTCAGTCTCGCCTCCCAGGCTTCAATGTTCCAGGCAGGGCATTTAAAGCCCTTGGCTCTAGCTTCATAAGCCATCTTTAGCCTGGCTTGAAGGAGGGAGATGATAACGGAACCCTTGAGGCCTTCCCGGTAGGCGATTAGGTCCTGCTCGTGTTGAAGGTGAGCGGCATCCAGCTTAGCTTGAGCCTCTTGAGCTACCTTCTCTTCAGCAAGCTTAGCATCCTGGGTCACTGCCTTGAGTTTGTCTTTGTAATGTTGTGACATAGCCTCGGTGATCTTCCTCTGGTCCTCGTTAGCAATCTCTGCCTTCTTTAGTTTGATCTCCAACGCCTTTACAGAATCACAAGCCAAGACCTGGAGATGTGTCAAGTGCTCAAGACCCTACAATATGAGGTATGAATTTCAGTATAACTAACCAGGATATCAGTTCAACATATATTCGCAGAATGTAGGGTGAGGATATTTACCTGGTTAAGAAGGGAAGTCATGAGGCTTCTGGATTCTGCAAATCCAAGGTTCCCATAGGAAGGAGGGACTTCAGCAGAAGCGGCAGGGGAATCGGTATCCTTTCTTTTACGAGAAATAGAGGCTTATGGCCTAGAACCTAAGGAAGGTTTAGACGCAGCAGAAGGCGTGGAGCTGGAGGAAGGCTTTGGTACGACAGAGGGTTTGCAGCTCGACTCTATCTCCACCAAAGCAGGTCCGGAATAACTATCCAACTCCTCAAGATCGAAGATTTCAGGAATCTTGGCTGGTGCTGCATACAGGGAGTAGTTTTAAACTTGAATATTCAATATTTCTTCTAACTAAACTGATACAGGGACTTTAAAACAAAACAAAGACTTACTAGACATGTTGGAACTGAAGTGTTGGCTTGATGCTGTGGGGTTTGGAATAAAGCTTCGTTCAATCTCTGGAAGCTTGTAGATAGCCTCAATCCTTTTTGCTGAGTCGGTAAGAGGAGGTGCTAGTTTCCTAAAATCCGCTTCACAAGAAAAAACAAAAGACATCAGAGCAGGATGTTAAGTAGGATATTGAGCAAGATATGTCTGAGGATACACTAAAACCCTAATTCCTACCCTTGGTTAACCACTTCAAAGGATAATCCTTCCCATCTTGGATGGAACTCCTTTTAACAAAGAAGAACTTTGTTTTCCATTCTTCCTCATTTTTGGTGGCCCGAAGAATGAGAGGATTATTGGTGGTGGAATAAAACAGGAACCTATATGCGATAGGAAGATCGTTGACACAAAGATCAGGAACGTGTTCATTCTTGATGCGATCAAGAACTACTAAAACTCTCCAAAGCATGGGCATGATTTGGCAAAAGCTGAGACCGGTGATACGAAAGAAATCAGAAATAAACTCCGGAAATGGATATCGGAGACCCAATATGAAAGGGTAAGTATTAAAGCAGAGCCATTCAGTGGACGACATGTCCGATCGGAGTTCCCGGTCATATGGCCGGAATATGACACCGTCCGGGAAGATACCGGAGGACTGGAGGGCTAATAAATGGGCGCTGTCAAATGTGCACAGTTCTTTCTCCGAGTATTGGAGTTTGTGGTGTGAATGTAGGGGCTGAGTTGCCAGAGCTCGACCTGGTTGTCTCGCCATTTTTTATCGGAAAATACAAAGAAAAGAGAAAGATGAAGAGAAGAGAGAGAGGTTTACCTTTTCAATTTCTTTATTTTGATTAAATGGAGATCAACTTGAGAAGATATAGAGGGTAATGAGTGAAATTAGCCTGGGTAGTTGCAAGCCATCAAATCATAGGTCTTATCTCTTAATAGCCTCGAACAACGTAAAAATGTAACCGTTGGGACTTAAGATCTTCAACGGCAACATTTTTTGGGACAATTGTTATGGGTGATTCTGAGTCCATATCCTGAATTGTATCCTCGGAAATCCATGTCTGTATATAATCAGGATACCGCACTAGGATGTTGGTAATACCCTGATGTAGTATCCTGGTAGTCGCTAACGATTTGCTTGCAGGACATAGTTGCAGGATCATAACGTTCACAAGGACCCTTTCCCCTGAAGACTCGCTCTTTTCAGTTGGAATATGGACGTTGAAGCCGGAAACCAGGTCTACAACGTTCTAAAAGTATCCCCGGATTTTAGGATAGTTTGTTATCTTTACTTACTATATAAAGAAATGTACAGATCGATAGAAATACACCTTTTTTCACCTGCTCTCACACACTTTCACTACAGCTACAACCATTCGCAATCACATCCACTAACACTCATAAATTATTGTAACACTTAGTTGATCCGTACATTATCTTGCACTGTATCCTGAATATTCAAGCAATAAGAATAACAAGGCAGCCGACGATTGTCAGCTCCCGAGGTTTTATGCCAGAGATCTAAGTTGATCAAGGGCTTTCCTCGTATATCCCGCGTCCATTTTTCCTTTTACATCTCATTGTTTGATTATTGATATAGTTCCATATCCTGGAACTATATCCTGAAACTGTTTTTACAAGCAAATCAACCAACACACTTTTTACGAGTATTCTAGCACACTACCTCACGAAACTAATTTGATCACTTAATTGCTTCGTTAATTTTTGACCAAAACAGTACACGTGACCCATTTTCGTTTATGTCACTTTTGGGTGCAATATGTTAACCTTATCAAAATCACTAAACTTATTACTTTATTCAAATGCACGAAACAATACAAATACATGAATGCTATGTACATTACTTGATGCTTATACTTAGGTGATTCTTATGTAATACAATAGTCATTAACTTTATAAGAGCCTCCACTTAACATGTATAGCGCTATAGGAGTAACGCACCACCCGTGAACGAGAGGTCATGTTGAATTTCATTCTTTATTGCGTAAACAGAGGGTTGACTAGAAATATTGCATGCCATGTTAAAGTGCTCGTGTATAAACTAGTTGCCATGTGGATTCGTTTCTAAACCTTTATACTTATACGTATGCTTATACTTAAACTTGTGTACTCGCTATGCATTTTTGTGTTGAACTATACTTTGTTATCATGTTGCAGGTTGATGAGGATTCACATGACGAAATCTAGTAGGGACTACATTAGAAACACACTCGAATTGCTAGATGTTGTTACTTTACTATTGAAACTTGTTGTATGGTCTTTTCGTTGTAATTTGTAATTCATGTTGCACTTGACAATTTTATTATGAAATGAAATCCGGTTTTGAATTAATTATTGTCACCATTAGTGTTGTAAGCGATGAGCAATCTATTTCGTCCTGCCTCGGTTGGTGTTGTTTCCGCCATCGGTTGGGGTGTGACACAAAGGTGTGCTCGGTTTGGTTCAGCTCGAATTATTATTTTTAGAGTTAACTTTTGTTTTACTCTCTGTGGTTTGGTCATTTTAATGGTTTTGCCCCAATCGTTTAAAGTGTCATTTTGCTCCATGATATTTCATTTTGTAGCCAGTTTGCTCCGAAGCACTAACTCCATCCAAAAGGTTTGTTGAATAGAAGGGTATTTTGGTAACTTGACACATAAAAGTAAGGATATTTTGGCAATTTACTTGTAAAGATATTTTATTATATATAATATACATATAATACATATAACACATACACACTCTCTCTTATCTCTCTCTCTCTCTGTCTCTCTCTCCCCCTCTCCAGCCACCACCAGATGACATCACCACCAACAACCACCACCCCCCACCAACTCCACACCGCCAGCAAGCACCACCACCACTGCATATTTGAATCGTCTCTCTCTAAACCCCACCAACACGATCAAGATCTGAACCATCTCTCTTTCTCAATCTAAACCCCACCAGCCAACAATCCCACCATTAACTTTACCGCCGTTCACCTAGCCACCACCAGTCCCATCGCCACAAGCCATTTCCACTGTCGGCAACCACATCAGTGTATTCATTCCCTGACAAACATTCATTAAAAACCCCAATTCGGTTCTTTCAAATCTAAGCAAAGGCTAACATACTCTGCAGAACTTCGAATCATTTGCAAGATTAAAACCTAACCATTCAAACAATTTCAATTTCAAGTTTAATCGCAACAGGAACCTTCTAAACCCCACCATCGCTTCCATTTGCATCTTCAGCAAATTAGATCTGAACTCGGAGATAGTGTAGATGGTGATGGTTGTCAGAGATGAAAAGGCACATATATGGTAGTGGTTTTCGTGATGACTTCACTAGTACAGATCTCGCCTCCGCCAGAGGTTTAGAGGGGCAGTTGTGGTGATGGTAGGTTTAGAGAGAGAGCGAAAAGAGTGAGAAAGAGAGAGTGGTTCTTTACACTAGGTTAATATTACTTAAATAATTTACATATATGGTTCTTTAATGTAAAACCCCAAAACTCGAATGTTTTACTCACTATTATGGTCTCGTGTGTTATGGAATGAAAGGTGATAACTAAGTTATTTGACTTAGTTAAAACTATAAGTCTAATAGTAGGGAATAAGGTTTGAGGTAAATGGGATAAGATGGTAAACTAGAGGGACTAAAAGTAGATATTTGGCTTGAAGTTTGCAACTAAATAGAATGTTCAGGAACTTATGTGTGTGTTTTTGTGTGTGTCGACACACATAAGTGAGAAAGAGGGGGCTCTCAAAAGGTTAAATCCAAGAAATTAATGGTGAAAGTTGAAGACAAATCATGCGTGAAAGAAGAATTAGCATCATCTAACCTTAACAAGCACATGGTAAGTTGTAGAATTTAATTTGGTGATTTTGTATGAAGTAGGTTTATGATCAATCCACGTATTAGTATGAAATTAAGCATGAATATGTGTTAGAATCACCATATGAAACATGCATTATGCAAGATTTTGGTGTAATTTGATGTTTTATGGTGAAACCCACTTGTAGTAGTAAGGATGATAATATGTGTTAATCACCCATCTCCAATTCTGGTGCAAATTTAATGTATTATATAGTATGTGATGGATACTTGTTAGTTAGGTTGAGTATGGTATGGAATTTACTTGATGTTTAGTTGTGTTGATGATTGAAAGCAAGAAGTAGGAAGTAAAACATGAACTACTTGTACATTATGCTTAGATAGTAGTACGTACGCCAAATGTTTGATGAAATGTCTAAATGACAATATTATGTGAAAATGTATGCAATTAGTGGATGAGTATGTATAGAATGTTAGTAAACTTACAAGAGGAACATGTGTTAGATTGAATCCATATGGAGGTTTTGTTTATATCATGTTAGGGTAGAAATGTGCACTAGTGGCTTGCACTATTTGCTTGAATGGTGTTGTGTGTTTAGTTGGGATAATAAAATGTATATGGTGCCATTAGTATAGTCTACTATAATGACATGAATGTATGCGCATATGTTGAAAGTTCATATGATAGATAGTTGACTTTCTAAAAGTCAACTGTGTATAAATAACAAGGTTAGACCTTTGTCACGATTGTAATGTTAAGGAAATCCTATGGTAGATATTATATCACTATGTGTTATATGTGATGACATTATGAATTATATGCGTTTGAAAAGATATGATTGTGGATTTATGCCTTGTGTTGTTAAATTTGACTAATGAAAGTCTAATGCAAGGTTATGAATTGGAAATAATTGATGACATGTATGAGTTTGTATGCTAACAAAGAATATGAATGTGGTGACATGAAAGGATAGAACCACATTAGCACGGACTCAAGCACGAAAGGCTAACATGTCAAAAGGAGGCGAGAAAGCAAGAACGAACACGGACGCTTAAGGTAAATGATTCCCAAACTTAATTTCTTATTATGTAATGAAGTCTTGAAAGTATGGAGGTTGGGAATCATAAAAAGGGTCGTATTTAATGGTAATCAAGGTAAGTGAGGTCGTATTGGACCATATGTAGTTTAGTCTTGATTGAAAAGCTAAGTGCACACTTCAGTAAAGTGTGCACTACTTCAGTAAAGTGTGCACTAGTTCATTAAAGTAGGCACTAGTTCATTAAAGTGTGCACTATTTCTGTAAAGTGTGCACTACTTCAGTAAAGTGCACTACTTCAATAAAGTTGTGCACTAGTTCATTAAGGTGTGCACTTGTTCTGTAGAATGTGCACTAGCTCATTAAAGTATGCACTTGTTCTTTAAAGTGTGCACTAGTTCATTAAAGTGTGCACTTGTTCAGTAAAGTGTGCACTAGTTCATTAAAGTTTGCACTAGAGAACTTGCTCAGTAAAATGTGCACTAGTTCATTAAAGTAGGCACTAGTTCATTAAAGTGTGCATTGTTCAGTAAAATGTGCACTAGTTCATTAAAGTAAGCACTAGTTCATTAAAGTGTGCACTAGTTCAGTAAAATGCATTAGTTCAGTAAAGTGTGCACTATTTCAGTAAAGTGCACTAGTTTAGTAAAGTGTGCACTATTTCTGTAACACGTGCACTAGTTCAGTAAAGTGCGCTAGTTAAGTAAAGTGTGCACTAGTTCAGTAAAGTGTGCACCAGTTTATTAAAGTGTGCACTACTTCAGTAAGTGTAGTAGTTCAGTAAAGTGTGCACTACTGTAGTAAACTGTGCACTACTATAGTAAAGTGTCACTAGTTTAGTAAAGTGCAGTCTTCAGTAAATTGTCGATGACAGGAAACCACAGACGAGCGTGATTAAGAATGAGTACGTATGTAGGGTTGTATCTGCGGGATTATATGTTTGAATGTTATGGCGAGGAATTGTATCTTGAATGTGTAAGATGTAGGTAAAAGTTGGATAGAATACTAAGTATGCACATATTGAAATTTAATATATATGAATGAATGGGACTTGTAAATATGTGTATGTGGCGTAAAATACGTACGTGTATTAACGGTGCTAATCGTGTTACTTTTGAGAATGGAATGAAGGTGCAGGGAAGTTATTGTTGGCTTTTGAAGGTTCGTTGCCGGGGTGCAAGGATTGAATTCAGAAGAATAATCGAATGGATTATCACACGTTGGAAGAATGCGTTAGGACGTTTAAATTATATATGTATTAGATTATGTACGTTGTCACTGATTACTAATGATGTGGATGTGTACGTGACTGCAGGGTACATGGATCACCATCATCATTAGGTGTATGCGGTTGAAGATCGAGCCCAAACGTGGATTGTACGGGAGTATGCTCGCTTAGTTGTAAAGGTATGTAACACTTGGTGTATTAAATAAGAAGTAATGATGTAATTCATATAAAAGAGTTATATTAAATGGTTTTCAAACATTTTTAGAATGTATATAAAGAAATAAATTTTATGGTTCGTATTTCCGCTGCAATGAAAACGTGTTAGGGTCTTATATTTAATTAAATAAATTGCGTTATTAGTCCTTATTGTTAAAAGACGAAAATACCTTTCTAATCAACTGTCATATTGGATAGAGTTAGAGTCGCGGAGTAAACTGGAGAAAAAACCGAAACAAGTAAATGTCCGTTTTAGATTATTGGGGAAAAACCGTTAACACGACCAAACCACAGGGAGCAAAACGGAAGTTTACTCTTTATTTAATTAGTATACATATACATATACATAATATACATATACATAACTATACATATACATATACATATACATATACATATACATATACACATACATATACAAACACAAATATATCCACATATATATACACAAATATAAATTATACATATATATAAACACACCTGCATATATCCACACGTTTATAGTTTTATATATGCCACTCTATTAGATTTTAGTCCAGTATATACAAATTTACAACTATATCTATACGTACTAGCTCAATCACGCCAATAAAAAATTAACACCAAATCTAAAAGTTAAACCCTAAACCGCTAAACTACAGTCTGCTCATCGCGTTAGTGTCTCATGCTGTTACCCTAAGTTGATCGTCTCCTTTTCTCAACGTCATTGTTCATGCAATATGATCATCGCCTTATCAGCCACAACATTGCTATTCATAAGAAAAATATTATGCTATCAAAAGTGTCTGTTTTAAAGATATCAAAACTTGAGACCCAACATTCTCACTATCTCTCTCCGCAAATTTAAATCAGCCGACACAATTGTCATAACCGCTCGACGCTCGCTCGGAATATTCACTGCTCGAAAATACTCGTTTGATTTGATGCTCGGTTTTAAATGAGCTGCTTCGCTCGGTTTGGTTTGTAAACGAGCCAAGCACGAGCAAAGGTCTGCTCGGTTAGGCTTGGCTCATGAAAAGCCCTGTATAGCTGGTGGCACATTACGCGATACATTAACCATATGAAAACGTGTGTTTCAACGTATCCGATCTAAAGCATTACGGATACAAAAGAAATGGAATCGAACCTGAGTTGGTCCGTTCAGTGAGTGTTCCACCTAACCACTACACCACCCTTATCTTTACATCAAGACTTAGCGGAGTCAAAACGTACAATAACTCGAATTTATAATCGTCGAATGAAAACGTATTTATATTTGACCTGACTCATTTCCGAACACAATTTACGTCAAAAACATAGACCAACCTAAAACATACACAAAAATTAGCATGAAAACGTACATAAAAATAAGCATGAAAACGCGTTATATTTGACCGTACATAAAAATAATCACGTCTGAAAATACTTTTTTTTCTTTTAAGGTAAAGAATGAAAATACAAGGGTAATTCAAAAAGTTAAAACTTAATGGGGTGAAAATGTAAAGTTTTTTGAAAGTATAGAGGGCATAAAATTTTTAGAAAACGTATAGGGTGTAAATGTAAAATTTGAAAGTTTGGTAGTTGTTTTTTGTCTCGTGTGTTGTGAATGTGATACCGAAGCGTGAAAAAAGTTAACATTCAAGTTTTTGAACCCGTGCTTAGCAGACGTAAACACATGGGATAAAACGACTTTGGAACAAAAACATTATAAGCAAACAAAAAGAAAAGACTTTGAAAAGAACTCAAAAAAACATATATTAAACATCTAAAAAATCGACATCTTTCATCACAAACATTAAGTAGATCCACAAAAAATATACTAACCTAATACATAGTTTGCATTTACGGAAGAGTTGTTCTACAAAATAAATTTACTCTTGTATATGGGTTCTATCTAACATTTGCTAGAATGTATATACGATAAAAGGGTGTGGGTCATGATTGGGACATGATTTGCTATGTAGGAACATTAATGAAAGGCTACATCACCCCCTTGCCTGATCCATCATGGTTTGTATGGATTAAACTATGGCAACCATGGCCCTCCTTTCCATTTTTCAAGAAATCCTTTCATTTTTCTTTAGACAAAGATAAATTAAAATAATAAAGGGATAGTGGTTTGGGTCATGACCACACCCTTAGGATAGTGGTTTTGGATGGTTGATTAGAGGTGGGTGACATGACACTCACGTAGAGTGTCATGGTGGTCATGAGGATCATGACCACACCCTATAGCCTAAGATGTGAATGATGCAAGATTGCGAGTGAAACCAACATACTTTTAATGATCAAAGCCTAAATTATTATTTTCACCCCTTATATAACGATTCAATCAAAGAATGTCTTTTCTTTAAAAAAACAAGAGCTTGCACTAAACACTAGAAGCTATTAATGTTATTGGTGTCAACACTAAAAATAAAGTGTTTTAATAACCGGATCAAAGATCAAACAATAATGTAAGATTAGATTTATATTAAATATAATATATGATTATTATTATTATCATTTATATCTAATAATTAACAATTGATCATAGACTTAATTACTTTGTTACAAGAGAATAGGGTTTCCCCTTGTGTGTGTATATAGAGGTTACTAGAGAGACTGTGTTAGACAAGAATAACACCATCATCGAAATCCCCCCCCCCCCCCAATATCATGATCTGAAAAGATCATATTAGTCATCGTAACTTTACATCCGAAACGGGAACCCGATCAGTTAAGAACATGATTATCCCATCACGTTCTAACTTCCTGTTTCTATCATGTTTCTCTAACGAATTGACCAAACCTAAGGACCATTACAAAGAGTTTATAGTTTAACTGTTTATTGAGTTAACTACCCATTTTCGTCCATATAGTTTGTCCAATTATACCGGTCAAGACCAACTTTCAAATTTGTACCATTTTCGTCAATGACATTCTTGAAACGTGCTACCTCAATACAAAAAGTTGACATCCATTAATTTTGTCTGTTTAATGAGGGGTAATGATGTATTGCAAAATACATCAGTTTATCGTGTTCGCTTTGTACAGTTTTCATTAGTTATAGTTTAGTTTTCGTTAGAATTCGCGTTCTGTTGATCCAATTGCGTTTCGCAGGTCTTTGGCATTGAAAACAGCTGGAAAGTGTATAAAACGAGTAAAATATGAAAAAGTCAAGTCCTGGAACGAGTTGGAGGGCTCGAGAGCTGAAACGAATCGAAAAACGCTGGAAAAAGAGCCTCTGGCATGCCGCGAAAGGGAGAAGAGTGCCTCTCGCCACCCGCGAGAGGCCATTAAAGGTGATGATGTCAGCAAGACGTCGCGGGCCGCGACCGGGTAATGGAGTCCCTCTCGCCACCCGCAAGAGGGTGTTTTCATCAAAGGATTTCGAGCTGGGCATGAGTTTTGAGTTTAGGAAAGTATTTAATCATCTCTAATGTTCATTAAACTCGAAGTTGCGAATTAAGAACCCCTTGGACGAATTTGGAGCATCGTTTTGGAGCGGTTTTGAGCATTCGAAGCATTCGGTTGAAGACTTGAAGTCCATGCAATCGTTCGGTTCGTCATCTTATCGTCCGGGTGTTTTCGTTTGTGTTTCTATTCTTCAATTGTGTTTGCATTCTTGAAATTACTCTGTTTTCGTTTGTTTTCGTGACTATGATTGGCAGATTTATTTAACTACCTAGACAAGATGAATGGTTGCTAAAGTTTGGATTTTTATTATGAATTTATAATATTTATGGATTATTTATGTATTGTATGTGATTTGATTATTAGCAAGATGTGTATGCATGCTTGATTGTGTTTGAGTATTGTTTATTGCTTTACACAATTCTTGGTGACGGTCTTTATCACATAATAGAGTTATGTCAGATTCTAGATTTTGGTGACTGTCTATATCACATAATAAATCGTGAATCTTTAGGGTTGAATACGTAATAGACCTTAAAAGCAATATTCGGTAATCTTATAAAATCAAGTGTTCTACTAACCCTCAATAGCTGACAGGTGGGAGGTTATTGTTAGGTCTAAGCGATTAAACCGTAAGGTGGGTCCTTCTTAGGAAGTAAACCTATTAGTTGTTGTCTAACAAGTCTAGTTGAGAACCCAAATTTATCCTTGACTTGAGTCCCGAAAAGGAGAGAGTCTTGTAGGGTACTTTCATATAATTAGAGGTCTTGAAAGAGAGTCTAATTTACCGGTGTCCATAATAGCCTTTAGGGTGCCCTAACGTACTCTTGAGAAGGGTTAGGACGCTTAGTTGGTAACTCGAGAGGTTTGAAATCTTACGATCCCGGACCATAATAATCAATCTTCGAATAAAGTTCATAACTAAAAGCAACCAGGATTCGAGTCTAGGTAGTGTTTCCACCATCTGAGTAAAGTCCGAAAGTAATTCATAGTCTTTAGTTTACTTAGTTAATTTAGTTTAATTTTATTGCTTTCTTAGGATTTTAGAAACCCCCCCCCCCCTCAAACAATCAAACAATTAGTATGTACGTATCAGTCGTAGTATAGATAGGGTCGTTAACGTAATTAGTAGAGTCTCGTGGGTTCGATATCCGAACTTAATTTAGCTATACAAGAGTCGATCGGTACATTTGTCGATTAGTAGTTTAGTGTGTGTTAATGAGTCTAGAGTATTACTTAGAGTCTAGAATTAGGTTAATTTAATTCTTTTTATTAAACTACTTTTTAGCACACCAGATAAAAAGGCCATTGTATATTTTTATTTGAGTTAACTTCCATTTTCATCCCCTTAGTTTGTCTAATTATGTCATTTTCGTTCTTGTGGTCACATGTCTAGGTTTGGCTTTCTGTCTACCCATGTGCGTTTGAAAATAATTGCCACACTCAAATAGATCTAGGGTTTCGATGGTGAGAAAAGATGGTTGGTGGTGAACGGAGAAGGTAACCGGTGGTTGAGTGCGTAGCAGGGGTGGACAATGGTGGTGTAGGTTTTGTAGGGGAGATGGTGGTGGTTAAGGGGGTAGGTTGAAGGTGGTAACAAAGGTGGTGGGGAATAGGTAATCGGTGGTGGGTAGTGAAGGTAGTGGTGGTTGCTGGTTGGAGGTGGATGGTGGCAAAAGGCGGTGGTCTAGCGATGGAGAATTGTGGTGAAGGTGGGGACGGTTGACGGTGTTTGGTGGTCGGGCAGAGATGGAGGGCAGTGGTGGATGTGGATTGTAGGTGGTTGGGTGTGGATGATGGTGGTTGGTGTCATTGATGGTGGCTGGTGTTGATGATGGTGAAAGAGGTGAGGTTAAGTAAATTAGGAACGGAAATTGTACAAATTTGAAATTTGGCCTGAATTAACATAATTGGACAAACCATAAGGACATAAATGATAGTTAATTCAAATAAAAACATACAATGACCTTTTACCCCTCATTCAACAGACAAAATTAACGGACGTTAACTTTTTGGACTGAAGTAGCTCGTTTCAGGTATGTAAATGACGAAAACGAGACAAATTGAAAATTTGGCGTGAACTAGCATAATTGAATAAACCACATGGACGAAAATGTTTGAATGATAAAATAATTAAAAATATAAGATTTTAAAAAACTCTAATATAATATCAAATATAGATGAATAAATAAAGATACTACCGAAAGTTTACAAATATAAATGAACAAACACCGCATTTGTTCACATTGGTTCATCTAACTAAGTAACGAAATTTGTTCACCAACAAACACAAACGGTCATGAACTGTTAGCTCGTCTGCAGCCCTGACTGAGCACGAACAGACAAAAGAGGTTCGAAGTAGAAGTTGCAGGCTTAACAATGGCGGCATCCTTTCAGCGGCTTCAAACTTTCGTTACACGCACTTGTCTCCCAATCAACTCAACATTCTCTCGATTACCTTTCTCCACTGCTTCCACTTCACCATTAAAGCGAGTCGGCACTCATAACGGCACCTTCCACTGCGACGAAGCCCTAGGCTGCTTTATGATTAAACTCACCTCAAAGTTCCACGGTGCTCAAATCATCCGAACCAGAAACCCTCAGGTACTAATTAATTTGTGTATTCACATTTCTTACTGTTAGGATTTGATAGTGACATTGGGGAAATGTTGAGGGAGTAGGTTTTGGTTACACTTGATGCGGTGCTTGATGTTGGTGGAGTGTATGACCCGATCAGCGACCGGTTCGATCATCATCAGAAAGGATTTAGTGAGATACTTGGTGATGGATTTGGCACCAAGTTAAGTAGTGCTGGCCTTGTATATAAGGTAATTACTTGTTTTTTGTATTCATTTTTGCATAATTGAAGGTGTTTTAGGGTTTTGGAGTTGAATGAATTAATTTGTTTTGAGTAGCATTATGGAGTTGAGATAATTGCAAAGACGGTTCAGCTGGACGAGGAGCATCCTGATGTGCACAGACTATTTCTAGCTGTTTACAAGAATTTCGTAGAGGTACTTTGAAAACTGTAGTGGATGTTTTTTCTTTACGTCGTTATCATTAAACATTACTGTAATTTGTTACAAATTTAGAGCGTTGTAGGCGTGTACATGTTGATGGGATAGTGAGAGTTTGCTTGTTTCTGATGTGTCATACTTTGCATCTTATTCTGAAATAAGCATTAGCCTTTTCGTTTTTTTATTAGAAATTGTCGCTTGTTTACTTGCTCGTTGTGTTAAACCAATAATATCCTGACAGTTTCTGAAATAGTGCTTTGTCTATATAAATTTAGTTTTTGATTGTACATTGCTTTAGCCAGTTGATGCTGTTGACAATGGAATCAATCAGTATGAGACAGATCAGCCTCCCCGATATGTGAACAATACAACTCTGTCGTCAAGAATCTCCAGATTGAATTTGAACTGGTATGATGAGGATCAGTCACCTGAGAAAGAAGACGAAGCCTTTCAACATGCAATGACACAAGCTGGGAATGAATTTATGGATGTGAGTTTTAATATGGAATTTGTTTGCATTTTATCTTTCAAAAACGGTGCGTTGCTGCAAATTCTTTCACCAAGTAAAGCATGATATTGAGCAATGAGTGTCTCTTTATCGTATTTTTGCACCAGTGTATCCACTTCCATGCAAATTCATGGTTGCCAGCAAGATTGGTTGTAATGGAATGTCTTGCAGCACGAAAGAATATTGATTCCAGTGGCGAAATCATGTTATTGACCAGGTCTTGCCCTGTAAGTGTCAGATTCTTGTGGCTATTTTACTGTCATTTATGCATCAACATAAATTATATTTAATAAATCTGACATCATTTTTCTTTATTCCATAGTGGAAGCTTCACATATTTGACCTTTTAGGTGGAAATGAAGGTTGATCCAGTTTTGAAATATGTTATCTATCAGGTGCTCGTTTAAGACACGTTAATTTTGCATCATTTATATTTTATACATTACGAGACTAATATCTTAGGTGTTTTTTATTTATTATATATGTAGGATGACAGGAATAATAGATGGCGAGTGCAGGCAGTAGCAGTATCTCCAGATAGATTTGAAAGCAGAAAGCCTCTACCATCTCACTGGAGGGGTTTGACGGATGATCATCTGTCTGAGGTGGCAGGAATATCTGGTTGTATTTTTGTTCATACAAGTGGTTTTATTGGTGCCAACAAGACCTATGAGAGTGTACTCGCCATGGCAAGAGCTTCTTTATTGGCTTAGGTATGAACAATAGATGATTATAACAGAGAAACTTAGGTATGAACTTTGATTTTGGTACGATAATCACAAAAACTGTATCAGTTAGCTAGAAGTTCTGTAGGATTAAAAAGACAGAAGCATCAGACACCCATTTCAAAGATGATTAAAACAGAAGGAAATGCTATGCAATCATAATTATTAACTTGGAAAGTTTTGAACTAAATCTAGGACAAATCACAACAAAGTCTTTGTAAAAACTTTACTCTTCCGCCTCTATTGGCAGGTCTTCTTTGAACCATTGATACAATCCTCCTTCCAGGTGGAAGACGTTTTTGTAACCGTTTAGGACTAGCAAGTAGGCAGCTATAAGAGACCTACAGGAATCAACAAGCATATTTATATCTAATTCAATCATCTTAGGAAGTGTATGGCAATGTGTTTTTGAAGTGATTATTTGATTGTAGATATTGTTAATATAAATTGATTCAGTTTGTCTGGTTTTGATTATTCCGGGATCGTTTTACATGTAAATCTTTAAATCATTATAATTTTTCAAAGAAAACCATTTGATCATCACAATTTCAAACAGCATAAACACATTCAAACACAATGATCTACATCTGATTATGTGATTCTAACTTTTCTGTATCGCATAATCACCTTGAAAACACAATGCCCTCTCAGATTCTGGTCCCCTTTAGTTTTAAGTTCTAAGTATAATGGAAATTATGAGCTACCTTGATTGTTGGCCTTCAGGAAGATTTTGTGTAGGTTTCATTGTACCTCCAGATGAGCAAGCTACTATAATCTTTGAGGTTTTATCTAACTTTGATTCAACAACTGTTACGATATGAATTAATAAACAACTTATCCCAAAATGAATCAAAGACGTAATTTTTTTTTCAAGTTTCATACCATACTTTGTAAAAATTCAGGATTTTCTTCTGTTCCAGCAAAGATACCGAAAAAGGCAAATGCAACCCGTCTAGCAATATCCCACGCTGTCCACTCCTTTATCAGCCTATATATTTGCACGTTGATCGCACCTGGAGGATGACCCTACATCCAATACACATTCACAATCCATATATTCGTGTTTTTAGTTATTCACTGATCTTGGAGAAACTATAACCTCTTTAAACTCTGCTTCAGGTCTCACATCAAGAATCACAAAGCTATTTTCTTTCTGAAGTCGTAACGCTTCTTTTACATCCACACTTCGGACCTGCAATGCACATTTTTTTACTTTGTCCTTTTCCATTTCTTATAAATCAAATCATTTTTATGACGGGTTTGATTTGTTTGTACTGTTAGAAATGGAGGTTTGTGTAGTAACGCGTAGGGCTGCAAATGAACTGAACGTTCAACGAACAGTTTGTGAACCGTTCGGCGGGAAGTTTTTTTGTGTTTGTTCGTTTAATAAATGAAACGAACACAAACAAACAATTTTTTTTCTTTTAGTTAAATGAACAAAGATGAACAGAGGTCGTGTTTGTTCATTTATGTTCGTGAACGTTTGGTAACGTGTTCGATAGTTCATTAGTGTTTTTAATATTTATATTTTATTTAAATACTTCAATATTCCGACAAATAAAATATTTAATAAGTGTATATGTTTCCATTTGTGTTCATGAACATTAGTTTGTGCTCATGTACGTTCGTTGCCTAAAATTAACAAATGAACACGAAGACGTTCATTTCCTTAACGAACGAACACGAACATAAAATCACGTTCGGTAAGTGTTCATGAACACTTACATTTCCTAAACAAGCGAACACTTGTTCGTGTTCGTTTGCAGCCCTAGTAATACGCGTTTATGATAAAGGTTTACCTTTTTTTCTAGCAAGACCTCCCTCTTTGTCTTCCACTCTTCTTCAGCTAAGCAATCCAAATCCAAATTAGTTAGAGATTTGGATATAAAGATAATAACACTAATAAAATTAAAAAATATAAAGAAATATATGAGAAGATTACCTGGTGATTTTGCAGGTTTGGTTGCTGCACTTAAGATAGTAAACCTGGTTCTCCTTGTGGAAAACTTCACTGGGCTAATCGAAATGCAGCAGGTACTGTTTTCAATTACAAAATTTGAATAAGATGCAAATGGAAGAGGGTAAGGTTTTGATTGCAGACATGAAGAAGATGAGTGTGGAGTGATTAAAGTGAGAGCAACCATTTTTTTTCCCAAAATTTTGATATTTTTATATAATGAACATTTTAGATGTGAGATTTTAAATGAAGTGAAAAATGGGATAATTGTTGGTGGGGTATAGTTAAGCTCATGTGGATATTTTGGATCCCCTCACAATCTGAGTTTGTGGTGGTGCTGCTTTTATTTAAGATCTTGTGTCATCCCTAGGCTGGCACATTTCCATCTCAGCTTTCCTCCTGTTATTTTATTAAAAACTGATATTAAATATCTTTGTAAGCAAACGAGTCGATTCTAGTTTTATTCATCCTTAAGTCTCAACCTATAAAACTTTTAACATGGGGTAAAAGTGATGTGGGTCAGTAGAGTGGAAACAAGTCTCTATGCATGGTTATCTGTTAACATTTATTTTATACTAAATAAAGACTTGTTGATAAATAAAGTGGGCCTGTTTTATTTTTTATTTTTATCTTTTTTTTAATTGTTTTATCTTTAACCTAAGGTGAACCGAGAGTCTCAATAGAAGCAGCCTCTCAATTCCTATAGGGTAGAAGTAAGGCCGTCTACATCTTACCCAACTTGGATCCTACCTTAGCTTTGCTATTGGTGAGATTTATTGGGTATGATGATGATGATGATCTTTAACCTAAGGGGTTAAATAGGCATTTTGCATGTACTTAACTAAGAAATCTAACATCAGTTAGTGGTAAGGATGTATAAAAATCGCAATCACTGAGACCAACTCTTTAATTATTGAAGTAGTAGGACCAACTATGTAATATCTGCAAACCAAAGGAACCAATCAGGCATTTAACTTCATTAATTATTAATTATGTATAAAAGTTCCATAACTTTTACGTGATGAGTGTGCGTGATGATATTTTTCAAGATTAAAAAACTATAATAATGTTAACTTAAATTAGACTAGGTGATGTGTTATTATCGAATCACGGTGCGAGTATATATTATGTACGATCGTCATCTTGCTTAGAGCACCTTATTATTTAAGAATTTAGGATTATAAGAATTGATACTATTCATCATTTAATATCAGTTGTTCAAAAGAGTAGGTGACCAAGCACATGTAAGTAATTTGATTGACTCATATCAACTCATACTAAAAATAGTTCATAGTTTTTAGGTGGAGCCATAAGTTCGTCACATGCGCTTTTAAAATTCTCAATCAATAAAACAAGATATTTTATATATATATATATATATATATATATATATATATATATATATTCATTTAACAACACTAATCCTACTTGTTTTTTTAAAAACATGTATAGTGGGGTATTATCATAATACCCCTCCTTTGGCATGAAATGACATATAGCATATGGGACATTATGAGAGGTTAAGTTCAAAAATGTTGTAGTGATATAACGTCCATAACCCTACATTCAACCATTACCCAATTCTCTTTTATAATTTCCTCTTGGACCATTCAATATTCAATTTGATCATCTGGCGTTTTCATTCTCACGCCCTTCTTTGTGATTGAATCACGCTAAGGGGGCGGTGTGTTGGGCATTATGGGGTGATTGGGCAAGAAAATGCCCACTTCACCCGCCACCGCGGGATGTCTTGGTTCCATTTTTATCATACAACTAACTCTTTATTTAAAAACAATCATCTTTTGTTATACACTTTCTTATTCACTTATACAATAATGCATGTCCATATGTATATATACATATTGCCAAGGTTACAAATGTAGCAAGACGTCAAAGCTTATACATCATGCAACTCTATTAATCAAGCGCACATCTAGTATATGTCATACTTAAGAGAATACATATGACTCCCTAAGCTAGCTTAGTTAGGGAGGTGGCAACACTTGCGGAAATGCATGCGGGTAGCCCCTACCCGACTGGCAACACTAGGGGTTTTCGGGTATTGATCACGGGTGGTGCGTGATATCAACCGAGAAGAATGGCAATTAAAACAATGTGATGTCTCTTTGGGGTATGCCTTTTTGCAGGTTTAGGTGATGAAGACGGGTGTGTTGAATCGGGTTGCACCCCTGGTTATGAAAGGGTTAATTGGGTAGATGATGTGGCATGCGGTTTTTGCTTGTTTTTCAGGTTATGGCCGACTCCCTTAGTTTACTAACCCATTTCGAGGACCAAAATGAGAACCTATGGCAACGATAAAAGAGTATGACCCGCCATGACACATTTAAAAGGCATCCCAAGTGAAACCTGATGACGACGGGTTGTAATAAGTTCACAATCACAAAGTAGGTGATCAATCACGTACACAATACGTAAGGTGTGATTTACAAGTTTCTTTATTGGAGAAAACAAACAAAGAAGATCTTTCCATTCTCTAATCTCATATAAAAAAAGCATCTACCTACGAAGGTAGGACATAACGTGTTCCTTGTGATACAATATAATATACACAAACACGTACAAAACTGAAGATGAGGGAATCTGTGAACACCCCTCATAGGATACCTATACATATATTATTTAGATTTAACCGTCCAAAATCATATTGCATCTTTGAAGACCAATTCCACACAACGTGACAAATGCCCCCAAATACCTACTGCGCCTTTTAGAATATCACGTTTAAAGCAATAAATACAAGTACATTATACAGTTTTCGTAGTTCCCAGCAGCGTACTATTAGTAAGGTTGTGTTATACCCATATCTAGTCCCTCCTTCCTTAACTCCCACCTCAGCACCACATCATCATCTCCTCCATCGCTTAGCCTATGTCATACCTATCCATCACCATTCTTCACCTTTTCTATATTTTTTTGTTATATATATATCAAATCTTATACTCGATCAAACAATATCCAGATATAATTTAACCTATCCGCTTCTAATTGACAAACATATTATAACTGGAAAGATTTTGTATGTTTATCCATGACCTTATTCAAGCTAACCAACTATATAGATGGAGGGAAGGAGGACCACCTATCTAGATCATATTTCTAACTGCTCTACAAACAAAGAAACAAGCAAGCGTGATACTGGCGTGGTTCCTGTGCTCGGCTTCTTTCTTTCTTTCCTACCAGCAGATGAGCCGAACCAATATCACTCTTGCATGTTTCTTTGCCGAGTTTCCCAGTTACAGAATCAAGGTACGTAACTAATTAATCTTTTTTACGCATTTTCCCTCTAATCATCTTCACAATAATTTCCTTCGAATCTCCTACACTAAAACCACATAATATACAGTTAAATAGAACAATATATCAAGTAAGCCTTTTCAATATCACAAAAAACTTTAAAATACTAAAATAAAAACATTCCAGTCAAGATAAATATACAAAAGATTGTGCCAGCTTTCTTGCAAACTGATCATTGATTCGCTAAATCAAATTCGTCAACGAAGGGATTTTTTTTTCCGACGGGGTCTCAGAGAGCAGAAGGGGAAGGTTACAGGCCACCCTGGTAAGTTTTAAGTTGATAATAATTATAAAGAAACTATAACAACGATTATATAACAAAAAGTAGTTTATATTTAAAAGCAAGTATTGACCTATTTAAAACGGGCAGATCTAGTGGATCAGTGGTTCAAGTTTTTTTAATCTGTAGAATCATATAAACAGATCGAATAGGATCTAAACTAAGACCAGACCCATGAACAGGCGATACGCGAAACCCAGTAAACTTATAAGAACATAAGTCTTACGTCATAGACACCTTACTTATCTATATAATAGTTAAATACGGGGTTTATATAGATATCAGACATTCATCCATCATTTCGAAGATTCATAGGTAAAACCCAAAACGAAGTACGCCAATCTAAAATGCACATAGCTTCACTGGAAACAATATATAATTAAACATTGCTCTCGGGCACGAAACGAAACAATAACACAAAGCTTCGAATGGTCGCAATCATCGCTTGAAAATCGAAACCCAATCAGTTCATCTGGTCCTAAACAAACTGGAAACCCGCAACGTCGTAACACACCCGATTCAGATTTTTTTCAAAACGCATTGATCCTACATACCCCAAAATTAAGTCGGATTATATATTGTTACGAAGTATACGCGGCGTTATTAATAGCAGAGGTTCGAGCGCATGGTTATATAGATTTTATCACCTGTAAAGTCGCATAGTCAACGTCTTCCACGCATGCCGCCGCCTGACCTTGCGGCGCCACCTGTCCTCGCACCAGGATGGCGAGCAAATTGCATCCTTAAGCTGACCGAGTCTCGGTCATGCTCATCAAACTTATAACCTGCAAAATCGAGTTTGACTAATTTACACTACACACATAACTACACTTTCTAATCACGGGTTTAGCGTGAGGTCATGCACTAAAGTTCTCCGACAGCCATTTTAAAGATTCGCTAATATGCAAGCAGGGTTTTAGATCTCAAAACTGGATTTCATATTAGTAGCTCAACCAAAATTTGGGGAACGGGTCTAAACGAATTTAGCAGCTTGCTGAATTAACTTCCTTCACATCGAAGAAATAGGCAATGTGCTATGAAACCTCGGCATTAAGTTTTCAAGGGTAAGTTTACGAATAGATGATATGTTTAAATTGATTATAAGTCTTAAAAATAATGTAAATGCATGATCCATTGTGGGTATTTAGGAGGATTTTAGGTGGTGTAGAATTAGGAAGTATGTGTGTCGCCCTTTAAAAAAAACAAAGGATCCAAAGATAAAGTATTTGACGGCAGAATCGGATTGACTGTTCAGAGGCAAAGGGTATATTCGCGAGAAATAACGTTCCAATGAAACCCTAGAGATTCCTGCAAACTTGGAAGAGAATATTGAAATACTTCATCAAAAGGAAACTTAAAATTCCAATCGAACTGAAATACTGAAGTCGCCCTCTTGTTCAACGAAAACACACCCATCGGATTCTCTCAACCAAACACATCTTAGGTTTCACAGAAACACGGGGTAGAAAGACAAGAAAAACAAAACCGCCTATATATTCATAATCGCATCATCCTTGATACAGTATCGCCTTTGAACTATAGACAAAATAGCGAGCGCTGGCACAATAGACGAGAACCTTTTTCAAGACTTGGGAGTATTTAAGATGAAAAAAGAAACAATATTCTTTTAGCAATAAAATATTGCTGCTTGCAACTTACCATATTCAAATGAACCCCCATAGCTGCAACTCCAGGTAAGTAACTCATTTATGTACAATTATTTGCATTACTTTAAAGAACTCAAATCTAAAGTGCCTCTATATATAACTGAAGTACCATTTGAGATTGAAAAAAACATATTGCCCCTTGAAGAAAAACAATGACGAGGATTTTATATGAAACATTAGCGAGTGTTGGGAGTGAGAAGCACTTCAAAAGGTAAGAACCAACCAACCTGTACAAAGCAAATATATATATACACACACACACACACACACACTTGCAGATACAGAAAAAAACAAATGTACCTTGTAATGCATCTTTAGCCGTAGCTGCCTCAGCCGGACTCTCAAAATCAACAAAACAGAGTACCAAAGGATCCCCACTCGACTGTAAAACCGAACACATTAGATCTTAGTATTACTACTCTACAGGTAAATTAATGGAAGTAGTTAAATACAAGTGTATGCTAAAAGTGGCGAGTATTTGGTCTTACATGTCTGGATTCCTTGGTTACAAGTCGAACTTCTCTGTAACCCACAAAAGGACGAAATATATCTGCCAAACTCAGGTGAAGGAACCAAAAAATACAAAACGCTGCGTGGCAACTAGAAGAAAAAAAAAACAAAAGGATACGAGCCACTTCTCTGCGTGAACAATCTGAAGGCAAACCCTCTACAAAGAGAGTATTGCTAGCATCAGGAGGCAAAGAAATTTCAGGCCTCACACCTAGCAACCCTAATTCCCGAACATTTGGTGCTGCAGAATCCACACTCCCCAATAGGCCCAAGCCCATCAGGCGAGGATCTTCCTGATAACCGACACCAAGACCCGGGCCCATGAGTCTAGCGGATTCGGCGCCCCCACTATATGGTGGAAGTTGCTGCTGGTATAACAGATTACCATGTAAGTATATATATGTATATAAAGCTATCATGACATACAGTTGGCAGTTGGCACTGCAGAGAGATGTACCTTGCCACGTAGATAACGGTCATATGATGCACCAATTGTATCAGAATCTTTAACCACCAGCGGAGTTCCTCTCGCATCCTGACGAGCAGCATAGCCAGGCATGTCACGACCACCAGGACCATCTATCATGCAAACTAAATCAGCAAAAAATACAAGATGCAAACCCACAAAACATTCTTTGATACCAGACCAAGAACTCATATACGAGTCTTTTGTAATTTATAGTGATTTTGTCAGAATTCCGAATAGATGAAAATGAAAAGACCAAATAGACGAATGCTCTTTTTGTGTAACCAATAATACAGTCCCTCGTAAACCTTTTTATGCTTAAATCTTTCAGGAAAAACTAGTGAGCCTATATCGTGATGACCAATAACGCAGTCCCTAATAAACCTCTATATGCTTGGATCTTTCATGAAAAACTAATTAGCCTATACCGTGATGACCGTCTAACATAGAAATATAAGAATTTGTTTTTTCATTAGAAAATAAGAATACATAATGGATATTTGTTATCCTGTAAGAGACCATGTAACAAGTAAGTAAGCATAAAAAACCTTCATTTATCAAACCTATCCATATTCCAAAATATCACTAGCTTGCAGATAGTCTAAAAAGCCACTACAGAATAGTTACCATAAACTACAGATGCCACAAGTTCAGCATGAAAGACGAGGCTCTAACTTAAGGGGCACTGAAACTTGAAAGAACATACTTATCTATGGTATTGTTTGTCCTTCAAATCTGATTTGGTTAACTGAGAAAGCCCTCGATCATCTACTCTATGCAATTATAGCGGTCCAAAATCGAATAGCGGTCAAGGTCCGCTATATGATATATAGGTTATAGCGGTGGTATAGCGGTGATATAGCGGTAATTTTTATATCATGCATAATTTATGTATTTTTATATATGTATAAATATATCTTTGAAAAATATTAATAGTAATATCAAATTTCATAGTAATATCATTCCATTATATAAAAAATCCTGTTGCAAATCTAACATAATAGTAACTTTGAAGTATTTAATTTAAGAATTAACACAGTCAAACACCGTAACTGCTATAACCACTATATAGGTTTTCAAATAGCGGCCAAATACCGGTATATAGTGCCGCTAATAGCGGAAGCTGCGGAACCGCTATAGCCCACCACTAGACCGCTAGACCGCTACACACCCTGAGGTCCGCTAACCGCTATAGCACCGCTATTGACTGCATAGCATCTACTAAAACTTCTCAAGAACCCTAACTAACATCTACTTACCCTGCTAGTTTTTGATTCCATACTCTTCCTCTCTAACCAAGCACAGTACTAAAATGAACTTAGTTTTAAGCCTCCAAACCAATAAAATACAATTATCAGTCAAATAACAGTTTTCAGTGACTTTAGCTGTATAACAAAATACAAACTATAATTTATGCATGAAACCAAAGAAAGGATAACCAAGCCAAATAAAACAGTAATTCAAATCATTTATAATTTATGCATGAAACAAAAGTAAGCATAACCAAGCCAAATAAAATACTTAACTCAAATCATTTTTAACACAAACATTCACTGGCAGAGATTCACATGCAGAGGTCAAAGATTCAAGCGCCACATCCACTTAAGCACTCCCCGTGTTATCATCTCATACTACTAGGGGTATCAAATACTGGTCTAAAATCTTAAAGAAGCTAAGATATACCATAATAATATCAACCTGTATTCTTAATACGCAGCAGATAGAATAACTTAATTCTTCTACAACGTAACAAGTTTCTGACTTGACATTTGTGCATGCAAAAAAGATTAACATAAGATTTGGTAGCGCTTAGGCCCAATAACATACAAACTACATTAACCAATGTTATGATTTAACTAAAATACTAAACAAAATGTGAGAAATAGACACATATGTAATGTATAATGTGTCACGGCCCTAATCATGATACTAAACCTATGTTGTCAAAGCTCACCCAGTCGGGCGTCTAGGCCCCACCTTTCAGGGCCAGCGCAGCCTTCTCACTTCGCTCTAAGAGTCCCACTTTCAGGCCCTCAACCGCATTTTCCATGCCATGTTCCAAAGAAACTCCGGCCAAAACCGTCTTAACAGGTTTGAACTGGTCTGAAACAATTATACATTTATACCAACCCTAAAAAAGCCTAAAATCAACCTAAACTAGCCCTAAAGAAGCCTAAAACATGTATAAAACCTAAAATTTGTATTTTTATACTATACGCCTCGCCTTGAAAAGCCCTTGTTTTTTAAGCGCCTTGCACTCAGGCCCAAGACTCACGCTTTGCGCATTCGACAACTATCTACTAAACAACATCCACCCTCTCTTCCAAGGAAGAAACTAATGAACATACTACACCGAGGTCATGTTAACAAATCTCACTACTGAACCATCTACCAAAACTCTACAGACCAATTAACTTTATTAGCATATACTGCAATAACTTTGTTAAAAGTTAATTATATATAAAAAGCAATCTAAATTTCAAAAGCCCACATTTTTACTTCAATATCAGAAACATATAACAATACTGTAACTAGGGTTTCCAGATACCTTCACAAAACATCGAAATAAATACATTTATGAGCACATAGTGAAACCAAAATAGTAAATAATTACTCTAGCTTTCCTGCTATCAACAGATCTGTAACATATCAATGTTCATATCATCAAAATTTCCCAAAGAACGAAAACAAACCCTAACTTCTATCCGGCTAAATAAACATACAAGTAAACAATTACTAAAGATTGCAGGTTCTTTAAATAAAAGTACAAATGTATGAAACATGAAAGAGAGAGTGTTACCGAAATCGGAGCGGGGGCGCTTTCCGATGAGTGGTGGCTGCTGCTGCTGCCTGCCATCAGCGGCACCGTATTTCCAGTATGAATCGCCCATGATTTGGAGAATGAATACGATAGAATTGAAATTAGAAGCCGACAATCACGACGAACAAAAACAGCTCTGGTTACGGTGTTCTGATGGATGATAAAGAGATTTCTTGGCTGCACGGTTTCGCTGTATCTTTTGACCTCGTTGCTTCAAGGTTAGTACTTCGAACAAAAAGGCTTTTAATCAAGAGATATTGTTTTTATTTTACTAGTAATATCCTCGCGCGATGCGGCGGCGGAGACACAAATTTACAACGTGATACTCGTTCAGTTAGTTTGTTAATCCTTACTACTGGGTTTTCCCGCGCTTTGCGGCAAACGTATCGATTTTTAACAAAATTTAAATAAAAGCGTAAATGCAACGATACCTCCAACTAACATATTAAAAAAGGTACTTATAAAAATATTATAATGGAATTCCCCATAGAAGGCGAGAATTAGGTAAACATGAGTTTGATTCATTATGGTATTTGATATAAAATAAGAGTATCAAACGGCTAGTAGTTGTATAATTCAAACGAAACGAACAAGCAACGGTCGAATGGGATACAGAAACACCACCCGATTCAAACCGAAAAGCTTCCTAAACCGAGTATAGGATACAGAATCACCACCTAACTCAAGTGTATGTTCCAAAGAACACCACCCAAGTCGCTACCCTTGGATTAGCAATGGAGAAAACAATAAACTGGTAACTCAAGAGAGAACATAGTCGAACTTTTAATTATCAAAAACACCACCTTTCATTCAAATTAAAACTGAATACATAAAGAGTTGAACATAATCTCACGTCCTACATTTTGGGAGAACTAAAAACTAAAGTACTACTTATAAAGCATGAAATACAACTTTGAAAAGCATAGAAATAAAACTACTAAACTAATGGATAACTAGTGGTGGTGGGATATGTGAACGTGGGTTTTCCCACATGCATGAGTTTTTTAACCTCCATAATGGAGCTCCATTTGAAGCAACCGTAGCCCCGGGGGTATTGGCCCACCCGTTTCGAATGATCCATGGATTACTAAACGATTGCTATCATCCTCTCCTCCTTTGAAAAAGTTTGACCTCAAACTTAGACGATTAATCTCCAGCTTGTGCACAATACTCCTGGCGAGTGCTTTACTTTTTTTAAATCCAATCTGCATAAAGTTTGTAATCCCTGTAAGAGCTTGCGAAGTCATGTCGATACACTTAGTGATAACTAAGGAATGGCGATCAGTTGCATTAGTGTAGACCATGGGGAGTAATGTTATATGTTTCCCTTCTTTAACAAACGAATATGTGTTTTTATACCCGTCATGAATAACCTTCCGATCAAATAACCAAGGTCGTCCTAATAGCACATGACATGCATCCATCGGTATAACGTCACACCAGATTTCATCTTTATATTCTTGTCCAATAGTGAATGAGAGTAAAACACGGGTTGAAATGCGGATACATTTTCCTTGATTTAGCCAGTGAATATCATAAGGAGAAGGATCGGGTTCAGTTAGCAAGTTCAGTTTTGAGATCATGGTTTGAGACGCCACGTTGGTGCAACTCCCACCATCAATAACTATCGAACAAACCTTGTCTCGAATTGTACAACGAGTGCGAAACAGTGCTTCGCGCTGCAGATTTTCAGAGTGAACAGCGGTCCCGTTGAGTGCTCGACGCATCACCAAACACTCCCCCTCATCAGGTCCAATCACGTTGGTGGGTCGGCTCTTCGTCGAACTTAGGCTCGGTCAAGGCTTCAAATTCTGCTAAAGTGATTATCTGTTTGTTAGGACATTCCGATGCGATATGTCCTAGTCCATGACAACGGAAACAACGCCTTGAATGCTTCGAAGTAATGTTGGAACTTTCCGGTAGGTCTACGGTTTTCAAAGGTGCTGGAACCGTGGGTGTAAATGCGGAGGAGCCAATCGCAGGTGCTGCAGTCTTGGGTAATGGTTTGGATACTTCTGCCTTACAGTGTTGCTTCTGTTGGAGTTCTACCTTGTGCGCCATTAGCCGAAGTTCTGCTAAGGTTGAATAAGGCTGGAGCTCAACAATGTGAGCAATTTTAGGCTTCAAACCACCAAGGTAACGAACCAATGTTTGAGGGTCATCTTCCCCAAGGTCACACTTCATCAAGATATGTTCAAATTCTTGAGAAAATTCCTCAACAGTTCTCCTACCTTGCTTAATAAAATGGAGTTTTGAAAAGCTTTCTTGGAGGTAATACACCGGCATGAATTGGGCCTTGAGCAACTTCTTCATTTTATGCCATGAACAGACCTTATCTTTGCCAGGTTTTCACGTTGTGAACACACATTTGCCCACCACGTTGAAGCGTACTTTCTTAGCTTTAAAGCAACAAATTTTACCTTCTTCTCATCCACCGTTTGCTTGTAATCAAACACTCTTTCGACTATACCCAACCACTCTACAAACTCGTCAGGATCCAAGCATCCATCATATTCAGGGATATCAACCTTGATATCACTCCCGTGATGAGTATCACCATGTCGGCGTCCGTATGGGTTGTAGTCACCAGCGGTCGAGTAGTTATCACTGTCGTCATCATCAGGTCTGTACCAAGGAGGGGTTCGCCAGTGTTTCGTCTCTGCATGGCTAAAGTTAACGCCTGCATTTGATCTTGCAAGTCCTTTAACTGTTGCTCCATGGTTCTGTTTTCATAGGCATTGTTGGGACTGATTGATTTTGTGATGTTGAAGAAAGGAAAATGAGTCGAAAACGGATCGTGTCTTCGGCTCTGATACCAAATGATATAAAATCAAAGTATCAAAGGGCTAGTAGTTGTATAATTCAAACGAAACGAACAAGCAACGGTCGAATGGGATACAGAAACACCACCCGATTCAAACCGAAAAGCTTCCTAAACCGAGTATAGGATACAGAATCACCACCTAAACTCAAGTGTAGGTTCCAAAGAACACCACCCAAGTCGCTACCCTTGGATTAGCAATGGAGAAAATAATAAACTGGTAACTCAAGAGAGAACACAGTCGAACTTTTAATTATCAAAAACACCACCTTTCATTCAAATTGAAACTGAATACATAAAGAGTTGAACATGATCTCACGTCCTACATTTTGGGAGAATTAAAAACGAAAGTACTACTTATAAAGCATGAAATACAACTTTGAAAAGCATGTAAATAAAACTACTAAACTAATGGATAACTAGTGGTGGTGGGATATGTGAACGTGGGGTTTTCCCACATGCATGAGTTTTTTAACCTCCATAATGGAGCTCCATTTGAAGCAACCGTAGACCCGGGGGTATTGGCCCACCCGTTTCGAACGATCCATGGATTACTAAACGATTGCTGTCAGTATTGATACTTAGGTGGTGTTTGTTTTTTCCCCGAAACCTCTTCTGGCCTCTTATATCTGCATCGCGCAGACCACGCGCAGACGTTTAGCTCTGCAAACCGTTTGTTTTTTAGAAGACATTTCATTAGAAATAGTCTTCAAAGCTCTGTGCGTCCTCTTCCCCCACGCAGACATGGTCCAACCTCTTCCAACCTCTTCCACACCTTCCTCCGTCAGCCGACACTACCACTGTTGACCGAAACCTGCCGGAACCACCGTCACTACCACTGTTGACCCAAACAAGCCTGACCCGAGACCCAAACTGAATCTAGAACTGAGTGACCAGAAACCCGAACTTGATCCAAACCCAAACCTGAAACCTGAACCACCGCCGCCCGTTTAACGGAACTGCCGGTCTCCTGCTGCCGTCGAGCAGCACCACCACCGCCCGTTTACCGTCGGCGACGCCGTAGAGGGGGAGGTCGGCCCTCTCTCTACCCGCTATTTCTCTCTCTCTTGTTGTTTCTCTCTCTAGCCGCTCCCCCTCTCTCAACGATCTCTCTCTTTCTACGTCGTGTTGGTGGTGGTGGTGGGAGATGGAGTGGATTATCTGGTTTGATAGGGATGGTGGAGTTGGTGGGTGGTTTACAGAAGATTTGAAAGAGAAAGGAGTTTGGGAGAAGACCAGAAGGAAGGTGAAGGAAGGTTTGGAGAACACTAGAAGGAAGGTTTGCAGATTTGTGGGGAATAATAAATAACCAAACACTCATTTTATTACACTCTACAAACATTTGGTTCACCTCTTCTCATGCAGACGTTTGCAGATATGGTCCACACACTGCAGACCTTTTACATCTGAAAAAACAAACACCACCTAATTATTATAGCTAAAAGAGAAACTTGTAAAATAAAGTCTTTTTTGCCCATGATGATATCACAATGTATTTTACATCGATCGAAAACAATAAAAATGAATATCGGTACAATTACCAATATAGTTCTATTGGAATATGTTTGGTTCGCCGCATTCTTGGCATTCGTATAGCATATACTACCAAATAAGTACTTTACTTTGAATTTAACTTCCTTTTCAACAAAAAAATATAACCGAATGTTGAGTAAAAAAAATAACAAAAATCTGATTTATCCTTTTTATAAAACCTAACATATTATAGAAAATCAAATTTATTTAATATAATAACAAATGCAATTGTGAACAGTTTTAATTCTTATTGGGCCATATTCATTTCTAAATTGCTATACACGTGTTTTTTAGGTGTTTGTTGGGCTTCTTTAAAAAAAAAAAAAAAAAACACGTTGCTAACCTATGTTAGTAGATCTTCCTGGTGTCCTTACGATGTCATTGTTTAGCGCCATTCTTATGATGTCGCCTCTTCCTAATGGTTTATCAGGTTAGCAATCTATAACTTCTGTTTTTCGCTGGTATAATTTCTTTTTGTGTGTTCAATTTGATGCTCTGTTCTGGGATTGAAGGCCTAAAAGCTTTGAAACCGAAGAGGGGAAAGTAGGGGTTTTTGTGGGTGAAGAAAACTGCTTCAAGGCTACTGCTTTAGGTGATTTTTTTAGGGTTTGGCCTTCAGGGGTGATTGATTGATCCATATCAGGGCTTTGATTAGGGCATTGAAAAGGGGTTAATGGTTAAGTTATTAATTAAACCAAAGTTTTAATCTAACAACACAATGAGCTTTAATAACTACTTTAGTAGTATAAAATTAAAAATAGGCCTGTCTCCATGAACTGTAGCAAAATAAGTGTATATTATTATAGGTAAATTTATAATTTGTACATTATATAATGCATGGGGAAATTCTTGGACACCATATGGTTTAAGGCGTAATATGATTCTACAGGTGAAGAGCCTGTTTAAATAGACTTGGTTTTTATGGTTGTGGAGCTTTCCATTTGTGTGTTGATCAACTATGAGTCTATGAGATATGTTGGGCTTTTTCTGGTTTTTATAGCTTTTTGTGTGTAAATATATTCTTGGATAGATTGTAGGATGTAGAAGTTCCACAACTATGAGATATGTAAGAGTCCCTATGCTTTACCAGACAATTGCTTATATTATGGTTTATTCCAATAACACTAAATATTTCCTAGATAACAACCTGCAAGGCCCCGAACTACAACATCCAACACAGTAACTCCCTTCACTTTTATTACACAAATTACTTGGCTTACTTAAAAAAAACTATGAGAGCAGAACACTTACCTAATAGAATTTGGCATATAATGTTTTAATATTTCTATTCATTCTTGATTTTGAATTTAGTATATTCTTTGGGTGACAAACTAATTGCATTGACTCAACTTCTAAAAGACTTTCGTTTGTTTTGGTTGTGATGGAATGCACCATGACATAATTATTCTTTTAACCAAGAAACAATAAACAGATCCATAATTTTAACAAGTTACACCAAACAACCTCTAATTTGCTTTCTTTTGAACTAATGGTTTTGAATATAACTATAACTGATTTAGTGAATGCAGGCAGGGCAAGGAACACCGCAGCTCCATCCCCAACCACACCAGCAGCATTACTATTGCTGAACCAAGTAGATGCAAACACCCCAGCCCCCAGGTAACCCAATAAAAACAGTATAAAATTTCACCATAAAGCCCCTTAAATACTTTACTCACTTCCCCGCCTACAGGAGAAGGCACTAACATGACAACTGCATGTCAAATCACACCGACAATGTCAGCCCCTATGAAACACCAGCTACAATTTGACAGCCCAGGTAATCATCCAAAACTAAAAAACCATCATACAACATATATATCACAACTATAGTAACATCAATGCCTTCCAAAACAGAAGTCAACAAAGACAAGCAAAGCCGCACAAAGGACTAGATGCTTGAAACCAAGATCCTTTGCTCCTACAATGGACCCCATATTGGATAGACAAGGATGCAACCAAACTTTTTAAACATGTGAAATCTTTTGTTATGTATATACAATCCACATTTAGTGGGTAAATGAAAGAGGTCATGTAACTATGTAACTAACCGTGAACTTTGTTATGTCAACTATGTTGCAAGTCATGTAACCATGTTTATGTCAACTATGTTGCAACTTCAATAGCCGGACACTAAACCTACCCGCAACAAACGTGAAACTACAACCCTAATTCCCCGCCGCAAAGCGCGGGTTAAACCCTAGTTAAATAACAAGTAAATGTGCTAAAAGCACATATTACTAATATGATAAGAGGTGACATTAAAAAGCTCGTATATATTTTTTAATAAATATAAATTACTAATCCTTTTTATCATATTATCATATTGATTTAAATAACTCATTTACACCTTTTATTTGATCTTGGAATGTAAAAAAATGATTGTCACTTATTTTATTGGATTTCAAAATGGCATCCGAACCCCATAGAATGTAATCAAAAAACGTAAATTGGGCCCTAACAATTAGAGACTCAATGAACAACTTTTAGGATATAAACATTGGGCCTATAGTCACCCATTTAAACCAATCTCCAAGGATGTTAAATAAACTCATTGGACCTCCAATAAACAAACCCAATAACACTACTTCCACAAACCGTAAAGATGATACGGGCCCACCCCTTCAACAAAAATATACTCCAGTTGTTTATTCCACCTGAAGGTCATCATTTTTAAGACAAATAATACACCCCTTGACCAAATAAAATGAAACAGAACGTCCTAAACAGAAGCAACTTCTGACCCGGGATCAACACCAACCAAAAAAACGTAAATGAAACACAACCCCCACCACCAAACACCCTTACTATGAAAGAAAAATGGACACATAATTACTTATGTTTGGAGGGTTTTGTGATTATAGATGCACATATGTAGAGTTTTTATATTGAACTGTAGTTGTTTGTAAAATTTATCAAGTTTTTACTAAAGATATATGCTAAATTTATCAACTTAATGTAAAACATACTTAAAAGCATAAATAAGTCCATTTCAACTCTAAGCTCTATAGTACTTGGTGAACTCATTGTAACATAGCATCTCATACAGGTCTTACAAACCGCATCATCATCATCTTCATCCTCTAAATCCTATTCATTTTTCAGCTTGTCTAACCCATAGATGCTTCTTGCCTTTATAGTGAATGCGCAGATGTGCAGCGCTCATGCAATACACGTCACAAGCTTCAATGAAATCTGCGACTGATAGTAGCTCCACCCACCTGCATAACAATTGTTGGCAGTAAAAGACTGATAAACATAATCAACGAATATACCATCATAACTATTTGTTCCCAACATTCAATTTGACATAAAACTAACTTTGATTTAACATCTACTATGGTTGTTTTAGTCAAAAGTGACACCAAACAGAATCTGAGCAACAATACAGAAGTCCATATATTGCCATGTGCTAGTGAAAGTTTCAGTTCAGCTAACCATACTCTTACAGCTTAATACAAAATGGGCAGATTGCTAATCGAGGTAAACAAACGTTCGTGTAAGAAAAAAAATCTTAGAAAGACTATATCAGAACAAACTACTTTTAACCTTATCTTATTAGGTACTCTTCAACATGTTGTCATTCACTAATTCCAAACTTATACAAGAAAGAACGAATCATAACAACACGTTTAATGCAATAATGATAATAAGGTCCTATAACCTAACCTACTATCAGCAGAACCGAACTGAGCAGCCTATCCAATACCGAATTCACCACGAACATCCTCCTCAAACTTATTCAGATCCGCCAAAGCAGACATCACAACCAAACGTAATCACAACAACTGCCGACGCACTCGAAACCTCCAAACTGATATTGATAAGATGTACATATACCTCTTCATCGGTTCTTCGAGGTTATCTTTGTCCCCAAAATAGATTATCTACACCATAATATAATAAAACAGTATTATTATCGAAGTTTAACCTATAAATTTTCTAATCGCCAACTTTTCCGTCGGAGGCTTCTCTTTTTTCACCGAGACAGCTAAATACATAAATATAACCATATACGTACAATACTTGCTTTCTGGATGTTAAGATAATATATATGTATTGTATACATCAATTTATGTATATTAAAGGAAACAAATTTGATCAAAAATCAGGAACATGCAAGGTCCTCTCTAATCTGAACTTCGCCCTAAAACGTCCTTGTTGTCGCATATTCTTCCAAATCTTACAATGAGAAATAAAATATAAGAATCAGATTTGTAAAACACTATCGGTTTCACTCAAGCCACAAAATGATGTATTTTTGCATAGCCTACTTTTATGACCTGTGTATTTATTAACAGCAAACTTTTAGGCATGTTGAAATACAAAACTATCCTTATGATAATTGTTTTTGCAGAACCAAATCTATCCAAAAAAATCGAAGCATAAATAACCTTGAAACAATAACAAATACCTTTATTTTACCAGCCAAAATTCTTCAAGGCATTGTAAAGCAAATATTAAACATAAGAGTATATCTTTAAACACTTTATAGATGGATCATAACGTGGTTTGCTTCATTAGAAACCAGAGAACTGCCAGCACGTGTAGGCTTCCAAAAATCTTGAGGTGCATTAGAGACTTTGGGTCCCATGTATGCCTAAAATCAATTCAAAAAGACATTACTCGACACCTCCTAAACCAATAATTAAATTCGAATAACTAAGATACAAATGCGTTAACTTTACAAGAAACATATGTGATAGCTAATTAACTAAATCACTAAAAAAATATCAACTATTTACCTGTCACATAGAAGATATTAGGGTTTGACCATCCAAATATCCACCTAAATCAACGACAATGGTACATATATCAGAGAACATACAAAAAAAACCCTTAAACTATGTTCTAATCAGCAAGAAGAACAAATAGAGCACATTATCACTTCACAAAACACTACAAACCCACAAAACCAACACAGATCTGAAAGTATTACAAAGATCCGACATAAATACATCCAAAAAACAGTAGCAAAACTGTTTAAAAAAACTTATAACATACAAAAATTTAACAGCGTATAAACATAACCTACTCAAATAACCTGAAAACAACACTGGGGATCTAGCACAGTAGGTCATGAACCATCTGAAGTATAAGTACATCTGGTGTCCATTTTGGCAAGACTGTAGACTATCAAAGAAGCATCAGGGCCAGAATGAAAGAATCGTGAGTTAATTTGTGGTCGAAGTAAGTACAACTTACAGGTGTGGTGGAAAATCAAAGAATGAAATCAGAAACCCTAGAACGAACATATGATGATGATGATAAGGAACTGATGATGATGCGGATCTTGAAACCGAACTGATGATGGTGCGAATCTTGAAACCCTAGATGGAAAGATTGCTGTGGATTCGAGGGAGAGAGGGATTGATAGTAGGGTTTGAATTTTGAAATTTGAGCCACAAAACATCTGTGTTTTTTTAGTGGGAGGTATATCAATAAAAGTTTTATCTTGTACAATCTACTTTCAAGGTTGTAACCTTTAAAAATAGTGGCAAATGACCAAAACTACCCTTTAAATATGCATATTATATATAGTATAGATTTTATATAATTTAATTTAAATATTGTTTTTATTTTTTTTATATCATTTAATTTAAATCTATTTCTAAACAATGTTCGGTGTGACCAGTTGGACGGGAATTTGGCCATTGGAGCGATCCGTTTGAATGTAAATCGTTAGCCCACGAAAAACTCGCTTGGTTTGCGGGGGTTTGATGGTTGTTGGGATTGAACTGTACAAAGGAACAGATGATATAAAGCCAAAATACTATATCCGCGGATTGGTCCTTCTATCAGTGTTTAGATCCTCTGATCTCTAAACTCTGCCTTCTAAAGACTGATACCTTTACATCATCTGCTACACCAAAGGTCTGATAGAAGATATGAAGCAGAGGATGGTCATCAGAGTTTAGTTTTATTTTCAATGTAACAGTGCATTTGCACTATCAGTTGTTAGACATCAGTGTTTATAGTTTGTTATTTTTCTGTTAGATGTCACTATCAACTCTGACGTCATCAAAAGATGCTCAGTGGTTAGATAGTTGGTATAAATAGTTGTATCGATGTAACAGTACAATTTGTCTTCTTAAAAAGATCCTTGCACCAATCATCTTCTTCCATTTCTGTACTATCTAATTGTGTTGCAATAGGCTGAGGGGGAGTTTGTGAATCACATGCAAAGGTTTATAAACTAGAAAGCATGATGATGATGAAAACAAACGACCTTTACTTGTTGTAAAAGTTTTCCATTCTATTCCGCTGCATTTACTTTAAATTTCAATCACATTTCCATTTTTGAAACAAAAACTACAAGTAAATTAAACTCAGATCTAACAATTGGTATCAGAGCTTGGTCAATAAAAAATTGATTAATATCAATTTGATTTGAAAGATCAGCTCTCCCTGCTAATCAGTTGGATAGTTTTACTTGAATACAGAGTTTTATTACGTTCAAAGTTTTTAAAACACAAATCTGTTGTAAACAAGCAGAAATGGCTCAATACACACAGGATTCTAACATTGGATCCATGTTAAACCACCACTGTTGAAACGAAATGAATATTTTAGGCAAGTCAGATGGTGACATCCTGGCTCAGCAAAACACTGGCTGTTGGCGATCTGTTATGTATGGACCACATATTCCAATAGTTCCCAGCACAGAGGATCCTAATACTCAAGTGTCAAAAAGTCCTGAAAATTACTCTAAGCAAGACTTCTAGAAAATAGAGTTGGATGCAAAAGCGTTTAGCATCGTTGCTTCCGCGCTACCCAACGAAATCTATGCTGGATTTCTCCACTGCAATAGTGCAAAAGAGTTATGGGATGCACTAAAAGAACAGTCGGTGGGACAGAGGAGGTGATAGAGAATAATAGAGAAGTTTTAAATCAACAGTATGAGACGTTTTGTCACGTAAAAGGTGAGTCGTTAACAGAACAGTTCGAACGTTTTAGCTGTCTCATTAGTGAATTAAAACTGGTTAATGTAGAATTTACAAATTCGACTGTCAATAGTCGCTTTTTGAGATCATTACCAGAAAAATGGGAGACTGTAGCTTACGTTACTCGAACATCTGTTGGTTTTACAGAGATGACCCTCACTCAACTTCATGGTCGAGTTCTCACTTATGAGAGAGAGTTGAATCAGAAAAGAAAGTTACACGAGTCTGGGAAAACAACTGACGACTATACCTTGGGTAACACTGCTCTTTATAGTCATGAAGAGAGTTCTGGTAGTGGGAAGGATCAAGTTTATGATCATTATATTGAAATAACATCTGGAAACAATTTTACCTCTGATCCTTACACACCCAATTTTGCTTTTGCTGCAAGTGGAAAGCCAAAACTCTGACAATATGTCTTTGAAATCAATGACTTACAACATTTTGAACCCACTGATTTGGAAGAAATGGACATTTTACATCAGCTGGCACTATTGAGTGTTAGAGCAAGTAAATTTTACAAAAGGATTGGTAGGAAATTTCCATGATTGCATGGGGGGTTGAAAGTGGGGTTGAATAAATCCAAAATCAAATGTTATAAGTGTAATAGGTTAGGACACTTTGCCAGGGAATGCAGATCTCAAACTGCAGGTTCAATTGTGACTCACCTAGGCCCTAGACCTCAAAGCAATGCTCATTATTCCCATTATACCCCTGCACCACAAATGCAACATACTCCACATTTTGCACATCCTGCTACTAATGTCCCTGTCCATTATATCCAAACACATGCTCCATAGATTCAGTATGTTCAAGCACCACCTCAAGTGCATGTGCAACAAGCTCCACATCTCATACAAACTACTCAAACCACTGCTCCGGCAGAAGGGAACCAACAGAGCTTCTTTACACAAGGCTTTGTTGATTGGAGTAGTTTGCCTGAGGATTTATCTGATGAAAACTTTGCTCTAATGGCTAAAAATGATTTTGAAAATGAAAATATATGTTTAATGGCCTTAGAAACTATAGTTGAAGGTGTAGAGTCTGAGGAACAAGGGTCAAAGTCTGATGAAGTTCAAAGTTGTGATGAAGCTGTGGTTACATCAGTGGTTGATCAAAACACTGTTGATGAAGAAAAGATCTCTCTATCTGACCCATGGGATACTGATGTGTGTGAAGAAGAGTGTGATTGTGCTCTTATGGCTGCTTCCAAGGTATCATCTCAGATCCTAAAGGATCTCTGCTCTAAAAAATGTATATAGCTTTTGCTAACATCAAACAGGTGAATGAAAACGTTAGGAACAAAATGTTAGAAAGTGAACTTAATTTTTGAAAAACTTGTCAAAGAGTTAAAATCAAAATTGTTTTCAAAAGATTATGAGATAAGTAGCCTAAAGCATGAAGCTAGCATAATCAAGGACCAACTCCAAACTATGGTAGATAAATACCAAGTTTGCAAAAAGGAGTTAGAGGATACCCAGATCACATGTGAAAAATGGGTATAATCTTCAAAAGGTTTTGAAATTATGCTAGATAAACGGATCAAGAGTAACATAAAATTTGGCATTGCTTTTGTAACTGAAGAAGAAGCCAAAGAAAATGTTACAAAAATTGATTTGGAAAGGTTGAAGTAGTTCCAACAAATTTGGCTGGGAATGAGATAAAAATCACTGATAAAAAGGGTAACAAAATCTCTCTTGAAAAACATGAAGGGTCATCAACTTTTAAAGAAATTGAGAAATACCAATTCAAACCCACATGGTCAGATGAATGTGATATTTTTGAAAATTTCAAGCCAATGGACTTCTCAAATCTTGAAGGTTTCAAGGCACCAAGGGGAAGAATCATTCCTATCAAAGATCTTCCACAGAGGTTACAACATCTGTTGAGAAGAAATCAGATAAAAAGAAAAAAGAAAAAGTCAAACATCTGTTTTGTGAATTTTGCAACAAAAGAAACCATGTAGCTGAAAACTGTTTTCTTTTAAAAGCATATGACAAACAAAACACATGTAATCCCAAATGATTCAAAATGCTTTATCTGTGGGAAAACAAATCATCTGACTCATGAGTGTGCTTATCTTCAAACCTATGATCAAAAGGTAAAAGAGGATCAAAGCAAAAGCTCCTGAGAAAGAAAGTTCAAGCTCTGCTAGAAATAAATCTAAGCAGACTTTTGAACCTTTTGAGACATCTGTCACAAAAGCATTGATCAAAACCTCTGTTCCCAGAGAGGTACAAGTGACAGATGCTCCACCTGCCAACATGTATCCAAGAGGACATGGACAACCAGTTTATCAAAAGGTTCCTATGAGCTATGAAGGTTACAAAAAACCTTCAAAGCCCAAAGTGAATAGATATCCTCATGGTTACCAACATCTGACAGGAAATGGTTCACAATAGTGGATACAAAGGCAAACTCAAACCACTGGCCATACTCCTGGATTTGAGAATGGACAATATGTGAACCCATCCAAAGCCACTTTGGCTTTGGAATCTCATCTGAACTAATTGTTTATTTGTGTGCAGGGAGCTTCTACTTGCCTTGATCGTTTATGGTATGTAGATAGTGGTGGCTCCAGGCACATGACAGGATATAAAGCCCTTCTCAAAGACTTCTTGGCTCATGGAGGGGGTGATATATCTTTTGGTAACAATTCAAAAGGGAAGGTGTTGGGTTCAGGGTGTGTTGAGGCTGGGAATCTCAAATTTGAAAATGTTAAATTTAATTGACAATCTAAAATTCAATCTTCTGAGTGTCTCTCAAATGAGTGACAAAGGATATGGTTCCTTCTTTACAAAGAAAACTTGTCAAATTGTAGGACCAGAGGTTGTTAAAAAGATTGATCAGATTATTGCTGAGAGCAAAACACAACTTGTTGCTCATAGGAGTGGCAATGTGTATGTGGTTGATATGTTAAAAGATAACCCTATGTCAAATGCATGCATGTTCTCAGTTGCTTCCAGCAAAGAGACAGAGTTATGGCATAGAAGACTTGGGCATACAAATCTGAAAACAATCACCACACTCTCCAAAAACTGTCTTGTCAAAGGTTTACCACATAAACAATTTACTTGTGAAGAACATTGTGTTTCCTGTTTAAAAGGTAACAACATAAAAGTTCTTACAAGTCAATTGAAGAGTCCAAAACAACCCAGTGTTTGCAACTGCTGCACATGGATTTGTTTGGCCCTGTAAAAATCATGAGTTTAATGAAGAAAAGATTTTGTTTAGTCATTGTTGATGATTTTTCAAGGTTTACATGGACCTTCTTTTTACACTCCAAAGATGAAACAGCTGATATACTGCAAAATTTTGTCAAACAAGTTGAAAAGCAATATGACCTTCCTGTAAAAAATTTTAGGAGTGACAATGGGACATAGTTTAGAAATAAGGAGTTAGATGGTTTCTGTGAGTCAAAAGGGATTGCTAGGAATTTAGTGTCCCAAGAACTCCAGAACAAAATGGGGTAGTTGAAAGAAAAAACCGAACTCTTGTTGAGTCTACAAGAACCATGCTAGCAGACTCAGGTTTACCCTTGTCTTTTTGGGCAGAGGCTGTAACACTGCTTGTTATGTTCAAACAGAGTTTTGATTAACCCAGGCATCAAAAGACTGCCTATGAACTGCTTTACAATATCAAACCTCTGATCTCATATTTCAAAGTTTTTGGTTGTCCTTGTTTCATTTTGAACTTAAAAGATTCTATTTCTGAGTTTGCAGCCAAAGTTGACTGTGGTTATTTTCTGGGATACTCAACCACTGCGAAAGCCTACAGAGTATTTAACTCTAGGACTAAGTGTGTTGAAGAAACTTTGAATGTGAAGTTCAATGAACTTTCCTCTTTGAAAATCCCAGCAAATCCTGCGGAACTGTTTGATCTAGATAAATTACATTTGAAGATGTGTCTGTCAAGACTAACACTGCAGGTACATCATAATCATCACCACAAGAGCCAGGATATGATTGCATTCTTCCAAACTTCAAGATCTATCCTTCAAGCAGAGGAGCAGATGTTAGTAACAATGGTGAAAGCTCTGCTGGTTCAACAGTGGTAAATTCTCAATCCTATGCTTGCTCTCAAAACCAAAACACTGTTGATAAAAGTCCATCAAATTTGGATAAAAATCAACAAACATTCACTACCATACCACTCATACCACCACCTCCATTCCAATCAGAGGCTGGACCATCAAATTCACCAACAGAGGTTAGCTCAGACGATACACATTTGCAAGCTTCTCCTCAAAATGCACTTGTCCCATATCAAGGTGATTTGATTTTCCTCAAAAGTCATCCATTGGATCAAGTTATTGGCAACATAAATGAGGGAGTGCTCACAAGGAGCCAATCCCAAAACATTTGCCTCTTTGCTGGTTTTCTATCACTCATCCAACCTGTCAAGTACCAAGTGTTAGGATCTGAGTTTGAGCTGATTGTGTTGTTTTAAACAATTTGAACATAAAATAAGATAAACCATATAAAACTTGCAGCGGAATACGATTTAAAACTTTGTAATACAATCAAATGAGAGATTAGCTTTCATCACACAATGTTTTCATACTCAAAGAATTGAAAAGATTACAAGTAATTACATGCATGAATCACTAACTCCCCCTCAGTCTGAGCTTCACACAGATTAGATCGTACAAGATAAGTGTGTATGTGTGAGCTAAATAGAACAGTACATGCACTGTCTATTTATAGTACAATCCTAACCTCTGTGGCATCTTTGCTGACATCACCAAGACAATGACATTTAACAGACCTATCAAACTCCAACCACGCTAATGCTATCCTCTGATAACTATGCAAAACACTGATAAGCCTAACCACTGATGAAGCTTTATCCGATGTTCTTCAAAGGGTGATCAGACCTTTGACTTCCAGCAGACCTTTAACTTCCACAGAGGTTTGGTTCTTCAACAGTCATTATAACCAGCAGAGGGTTTGAGCAAATATTAGAACTATCAGATGTTTAGATGTCTTGCCATTGAAGGAAGTTGTGAAGCAAAAACACTATTTATTCTGGATCATATAGAACAGACCTGTTTTGGCATTTTATCATCTGTTCTTTTGTAGGGGTCAATCCAAACACCAAGAGGCACTGAAAGACAATAGTTGGGTAGAAGCTATGCAAGAGGAGCTCCTTCAATTTAGAAGACAACAAGTTTGGGAACTTGTACCACTGCCTAAGGATGTAAGTCCAATTGGCACAAAGTGGATCTTCAAGAACAAAACATATAAAAGGGGTATTGTTGTCAAGAACAAAGCAAGTCTTGTGGTTCAAGGCTATAGACAGGAAGAAGGCATTGACTATGATGAAACTTTTGCTCCTGTGGCAAGGTTAGAAGCCATCAGACTGTTCTTAGCTTTTGCTGCTAACCACAACATCAAAGTGTTTCAAATGGACATCAAAAGTGCATTCCTTTATGGAAAGATCAAGGAAGAAGTGTATGTGTGCCAACCTCCTGGATTTGAAGATCCATTTCATCCTGATCATGTGTACAGGTTAAACAAAGCACTGTATGGTCTTAAACAAGCACCAAGAGCCTGGTATGAAACTCTATCCACTTTTCTCTTGTCCATAGGTTTTTCAAGTGGTAAAATTGATAAAACCTTATTTTTAAAATGGAAAGGAAAAGATTTGATGCTTGTCCAAATTTATGTGGATGACATCATTTTTGGGTCCACATGCACTGCCATGTGTGAAGAGTTCAAAAAATTCATGGCAACAGAGTTTGAAATAGTGCAATGGGTGAGTTGCAATGTTTTCTTGGTTTACAAGTCAAACAAATGCACAATGGCACTTTCATCCATCAAAATAAGTATGTCAAAGAACTGCTTAAAAATTGATATGGATGATTGTAAACCTTGCAGCACACTCATGGCAACATCCAAGCTGGTCACTGTTGTTGATAAAGATGACTTGGTTGATCAAACACTTTTAGAAGTATGATTGAGTCTTTATTGTACCTAACTGCTTCTAGGCCAGACATCATGTTTGCAACATGTGTTTGTGCCAGATCCCAGTCATTACCTAGAAAGTCTGATCTTATTGCTGTCAAAAGGATATTCAGGTACATAAAAGGTGCTCACACACTTGGTATCTGGTATCATGCTAATGGAAATATTGAGCTTTCAAGTTACTCAGATAGTGACTTTGTTGGATGCAAGACAACAAGGAAGTCCACACCAGGAGGTGTCTAATTCCTAGGTGATTGCCTAGTGTCTTGGCAGAGTAAAAAGCAAGTTGCAGTTTCCACATCCACTGTTGAGGCAGAATACATTGCTGCTACAAGTTGTACTGCACAAATCATGTGGCTTCAAAATCAACTGTTGGATTTTGGTATCACTGCTTTAAAGACTCCTCTCAAAATTGATAGTCAAGCAAAAGAAAATATCATCAAAACCTGTCTCTCACTCCACAACAAAACACATTGACATTAGACATCACTTTGTGAGGGATTGCTATGAAAAAGGTTTGATTTCTTTACAACATGTCCATACTAAGGATCAGCTAGCAGATGTTCTAACAAAAGCATTAGATACATCTACTTTTGAAAGCTTGATCTCTAGGTTTGGAATGCTAAACATGGATTAAAAATAGTTTTTCTGGTGTTCCATGTGTAAATAGCATAAAAATGTTTTTCAAAAATAAAAAATTCATCCTTAAAAATAGCTTAAAATTGATTTTTTTCAATAAATCCTTAAAGTCTGTCTCAAACCACTGATAGCATCAAAACACTGGTTGTTTAGAAAAGTATATCCACTGTCAAAAGTGTATCCTCTGATAGTTTCAAAAACATTGTTCACATCCACTGCCCATGTTTTCAAACAGTGTTTATCCCAACAACTGTCTTCCATTTTCAAACAGAGTTTACACGTGATCAGACGTTATTCGTCAGTTGTTTGCATCAGATGACACGTCATCGTCACTTATTCAAAACCCTATAAAACCCTATTTTATCCATATCCGAGGTTTCACTTTGCCGTGTTGAATCCAAAATTCTCAAAACGGTTTTCCTTCAATCATGGCACCCAAAGCAAAATCTAAAGCGAAATCTCAACCAGAACCACCACCATTTATGCTCATAATCAAAACTCCTCACAACTATACAACAATTCTTGAGGCAACTGATTCAAAAAAAAATATCATTTAATGATAAAAATCTTGAAAGAATCAAAATTTTTGAACATGTTAACCGTCAAAGCCCCTATCTATCAAGATGCACAACGGCAATTTTGGGCAAACGCAAAGGTTCATTCACAAAAGGATGTTCCTTATGCTATCATATTAAAAGTGGGCAAAACACTGATGCAAATTAGCCCTCAATCGATTTCCCAAGTATTTGAACTGAATAATATGGCACATCCTGTGTCATTCTCTACAAATGAGATGCATGCCGAATTTTTGGAAAGATGGTACATTGGGCAACTTAAAGGTATGACTATCTATAAACCCAATTTTCCTGCTGAGATGAGATTTTTCTTCCACACTCTTTTAACATATCTCTCAGCAAAGACCACAGCTTTTAATGAAATACCATTGAACATTCAGTATCTGGGCTATGCCATCTTAACTGGATCAAATTTTAATTTTTCTCAGATACTACTCAATGATCTTGTGGCAAATTTTAATAACATTGCAAAAAGTAAAACTTTTCTGATACATCCATGATTCATGAGTGTTTATCTTCATAATCAGTTACCTGATGCTGATGTTAAAGAAGGTGCTGTTACAAATACAAGTGGCCTAACTCATGAAACTTTTATTAGAATAACAAATCAGGATAAAGTTTCCAAAACAAAAGTAGAGGAGGCTAAGCAAGCTTTAAAAGAACAAAATGTTCAATCTCAACCTCCTGCTACTGAGCCCACTGCTCCTGGTGATCAGGGCACTACAACCCCTGCCTTGAAACCCACACCAGCAATTTCCAAAAAGAAACCAAAGAAAATATCCAGAAAACCCACCAAACCTAATAAAGGCCCTCTGGAAGATGAGATCCCAGAGGTTAACCCAGTGATAACACAAAAATCACTTTAAAACACTGCTGCTACTTCTTCACAGCAGATGTTAGAATCTCAACCTGGCTTTGAAACTCCTCTTTCTTCCTCACAAAAGGAAAAGGTTGTAAACACAGGGACACCAAATTATGAAGCTCTAGGATCACTTGGTTCTATCTTCCAAAGCCCATCTTCCAGGGCAATGTCTCTTTCTGCACCACAACCTTCACCAACAAAATCACTACCACCCAACATATCGCCTTTGCTGAATGCAATTGAGTTGGAACAGACATTAACCAGTTCTTCTCGCCAACCTATCAATGAGAACATACTCCAACAAGTGAATGGGTCTAATTCTATACTCATTGCTAGCCCCTCAACACATGAAGAGGATACATCCCTTGGGTTACATGTAACCCTTGGTGATAGTTCAATAAGAGCAGCTACTACAATTGCTAAAGTCTAAACTACCAAGTTTTCAATTGGACAGTGGTTACATATATAAGACTTTTTGAAGGGAACTTTTTGAAGGCAACCACTGCTGAGGCTACCAATGTAACCTGGTTCCAATGGGAAGTCCCCAGTTCCAAGATCAAGGGCATCTATGTTTTAAACAGGGGTTGAGACTCTTGTTTATGATGACATAGATAAAACTACCATTTCTGGTAGGAGTTCAGATGATCCTATTAAATTAGGTGATGATCTAAAATACAAGGATTTAACGGAGAGAATTACCAAAACTGAAAGCTCTGTGGATGAAATCAAGGATTTACTGAAGCAGTTGTTAGCTACAAAGAGCCAACCCTCTGTCCTATCCACTGATGATCTCAAACAAGCCTTAGACCCTTTGTTTCAACAACAAAAGTATTATGCTGATCTTCAACACAAGCATCAGATGCAAGAGTTAGAAACATGCTTGATGCCAGATATATGGACACTGCTGCAGATATTAAGGCAATCAAGGCTCATCTCCTTCAAACCCTTGGTACTCCTCCTCCCACAGTAATCTTGGTCAATACTGATGATGCCAAAAAGGGGGAGATACCTTTTAAGAAAGAAGTGTTAAAGCTTAATACCAAATATGCACGTCCAACAGTGGTTATCCCTAAACCAGATGGTTCCAAAAAGATTGATGAAACAGCTAATATCTTTGCAAGGGAAAAGGAGAACACAAAGAAAAGGGTAATGGTTGAGAAAAGAGCATTGACTGAGAAAAAGATTGCTCTGCAAAAAGAAAAAGAAAATGTTGGGTCTTCAACAAAGAAGATGCCTGTTAGAAAAACAAGGCAAACAACATCAACATCCATTCCTTCTAAGACAGTTTCTAATCCAACCATATCCCCTGCTCCCACAAAAACACTTACACCTCTTTCTTCAAAAGCAGTTGATACAACAACCAAAACAGATGTTACAACACATGTTGAGAGGTTATAAGAAATGTTAATCCAACCACTGCTATGATCATATTTCCAACTTCCACCATATCTTTACCCACACCCACAAGAATTCCACAACCACAATCATCTAATATCTAACTTAAAAGGAGAAAAACCACAAATGTTATACTTGATGACAAGATCATCCCTTCTCCTATACCTGTGTCATCAAAACCAGTGTCCACCACAACAGTTGTCAAACTTCCTTCTTCTAAATTACAAAAGTGCCTCTTGCTACTCAATTCCCACTGGAGCTACAATCTGTTAAACCAGAGATCAAATCTTTCTTTTCAGTAGAAGATCCAGATAAAAGGGAATTTGTATCTTTGAAAGGTTATCCCAAACCAAGAAACTTGGAAGAATACAAGAAGCTTAAAGTCAAACAAGCAGAAGATATCACCAAAAGGGATACTCAGGGAAAGTCTGACAGGGTAATACAAAATTACTGGTAATTTCAGTTGAGCAAAGTCAGAAGTATAGAAGACTATGCAAGAGACTTGTCAAAAAATCTGTCAGAGAGAGAAGACAAAAGCCTTAAAGAAGCCTACATCAATTACATCATGGAAACCAAGTTATATAAGGCTACAAGGGCACAATTCAAAGACTGGTCTGTGAGAGAGTTGGAAGAAGAAGTACAAAGAATGCAAGATATGCTGAAGAATCCTCTCAAAAAGCCAACTCCTCCAGATTGAATAAACACAAGAAGTTTCCTGAAAAGAACTTGAAGTTAAGAAGAATGAAGGAAGAGTTGATTGTTGCAAACTATGGGTCGAAGAACCAAATCATGAGGTGGACAGAGGTTCAGGTGGTTGAAACATACAAGTGGCTTGAGAAAAGAAGAAAAAATGATCTATCATTGCCAAAGAAGCCAGAGTATCCAGCAGAGGATACAACTCAACCGACCCAACACTCTTCAAAACCATTTGAAACATCTGCTTTATCTATTCATGCCTTAAATCAAAGAAAAAGGCAAACGGAAATGGAAGAAGAAGATAAGAGAGTGTATGAGCATATAAAGGAAGGAATCCGAAACATGATTGATTTCCATACTGATGATGTTAGTTAAAAGCTTGCAGAAGATCTTTCTCAGTTGGCAAATCAATCAATTCTACCTACCTCAACAATAACTTTCCATCCTAGAAAGCCATCAGACCCAAAAATTCTAAAGTGGAAAGTTGACAAACACTCCCACGAATTGACTCTGCTCAAGTTTGATGGCACAGCTACCAAGATAAAAATGGAGGATGCATATGGGCTGTGTGTAGAAGACCTTCAAGAACTTATGGATCTGGTACTGGAAAAGGATGATGATGAGGAATCTCTGTGTTTTGAATTACAGTTTAAAGGTCAAATCAGAGATCTCCTGTTGAGGAATAAAAACCAAGAATAAAAGGTGTTTTTGGCATCATCTGTTCCAGGGGAGATTGTTGGGATTGAACCTGTACAAAGGAACATATGATATAAAGCCAAAATACTCTATCCGCGGATTGGTCCTTCTATCAGTGTTTAGATCCTCTGATCTCTGAACTCTACCTTCTAAAAACTGATACCTTTACATCATCTGCTACACCAAAGGTTTGACAGAAGATATGAAGCAGAGGATGGTCATCAGAGTTTAGTTTTATTTTCAATGTAACAGTGCATTTGCACTATCAGTTGTTAGATATCAGTGTTATAGTTTGTTATTTTTCTGTTAGATGTCACTATCAACCCTGGCGTCATCAAAAGATGCTCAGTGGTTAGATAGTTAGTATAAATAGCTGTGTCGATGTAACAGTACAATTTGTATTCTTAAAAAGATCCTTGCACCAATCTCTTTCATTTCTGTACTATTAATTGTGTTGCAATAGATGTGCATGGGAGAGTTTGTAATCAATGCAAAGTTATTAAAAACTAGAAACAATGTGTGAAAACAAACGACCTTTTTGTAGTAAAAGTTTTCCATTATTCCTTCTGCATTTACTTAAATTTCAATTTCATTTTTCATTTTGTAAAAAAAACTACAAGTAAATCAAACTCAAATCCTAACATGTTGATTTCGCTTCGTTTGTAGTGGTCAGACTTGGTTTAAAAGCCGCTAGGCTGGCTTAAGCACGAAGGCAACCTCAGCGAATATGGAATCAGGTTTGTGTCACCATAAGGCAAGCTTCTTGTTTGAAAGCGCGCACCTAGTCGCTTTTATCTAGAGGAAATAAAAGGCGGGAAAGCGTGCGGATTCAAGTAACACTGTGACATAAATCAAAGTTTTTGCTCAAGAATAAGATGACAAGTGAATGAAAAATAACTTTACTTGTGATGTACGGGACTGAACACAGTTTAAAATGGAACAAGACCTTGGAGATGTGAGGCTGAGAGACAATGACGGTTGTGTTTTGTTTATCTATCTTAACTAAAACATTTTTATTTTAAGTTACACATTTCATCCTTCATGGTTTTGGTTTTATCATATCCTAAACCTAAAGGCTTTTATTAAGTTATAACGATTTCAATCTCAATTTTTTTAACTTTAAGTCTTAAACTTTTTTATTATGTTATTTGTTTTCTTTCTTATTTCATTAAGAGTTGTGCTTCTTCAAGTGTTATATTATATTTTTTTATGTTGTAAATAGAGTTACTTATGATTAAATGATATATCATTTATAAATTTATTTTTTTATTGTAAAGGATTAAGATTAAATATTAAATCTCCCTTCTCTATTAAAGGAGATGAGGATGACAATAAAATTTGCTTAGTTATTAATGTATAAGCTGACTTACACAAGCAATTGCTTATGTCATAATCATAAATCAATTAATTATTATTCACTAATACATTTACCAATTGTCATTAAATTACCTTTTGTAAATAAAATTGTTTTTAAACAATGAACTGCTGACAAGTTGTTTATTTGTTTGAATTATTGATCTCCTCCAGCCGCCTAATTTCAAATGTGCATGGGGAAGAGTTTGTGCAATTAATGTGATAAGATTAACATCATTACTATGATTCTACTAATTTGAATTTCCTTCACTTTTTTAATACCTCCACATACAATCTCTCTTCTCTTCTATCTCTCATATCTTCTTCAATTACAGAGCATTTGTATCAGTAGCTTGTCCAAGAACCGAAATCAAGCTTCCAACCTTCCGAAAATGGCGTCAAACATGAACAGTCATGTCGGTGGATCATCTTCGCCTCTCAGTTTTGTTTCCGATTTGAATCCTGCTAAAGACATGTGGAACATGAAGGCGAGAATCATCCGAAAATGGAATCAAGGTTTTAAGATTGAACTGATCCTGATAGATGAGAAGGTTAGTATTTCTTCTTTATTCTGTTTCTAAAGCTTGAACTGATCCTGATACATGTCGTATATTCTATTTCTAGGTTTTAGATCTGTTAATGATAAATGTATATTTTGAAACTGATGTTCAGGGTGGAAAGATTCAGGCGGTATTAAGATCAATCTGATCCTTGTTTTTGATCACCAACTTCAAGAAGATGCTGTCGTTGTGCTCTCCAAATTTGGTGTCGGCGAAAATAATGATCTGTTCAAAGTTGTAACTCATGAATACAAAATCAACTTTTATCGTTGTACGACTGTTACCCGTTTGATTCTTGGCAAGGTCTTGAATACGGTTTCAAGTTTATCGGTTTAAGGATATTCTTAACAGAGATGCAAATGATCTTTTGACAGTTGGTGTGTATATTTGGTGTTTACGATTGTCTATCTGTGTATCATTTTGTTTTTTGTTACTAATTGTTAGTACATTATTGTAGATATTGCTGTTTCCGTGGTCGTCTGTGGAGACTTGGACATTTATGGAACCCTCCTAAACAATCTAAACGGCTGAACTTTGATCTTCAGGCCTTGGATAAGAATTTCAATCTGAATTTTAAACTTTCAAGTTTCTTTTAGATTGTTTTACTATAATACTGTCTATGAACTAAATATAGTAAATGTTTGCTGATTTTAGATTTGTAAACTGTTGTTGCTTTAACTGCAAATAACAGTTATTGTTTATGTTGTAGTTTTCTGAAGTGGATGCCATAAATAAACGAGAATAATAATTATTGATCTTATATGATAAATCATTTGAAGAATTTAGTATTCCTTGACTTATGTAATAAGTGATACAATTATTGAAGATGATTAATTGATGAGAGTTGCCTTTAGCTCATAAATGAAGTTCATGGTATTTGAGAATAAAAACATTTTTTATTATATAATGGTGAATAATTGATCTGTAATAAATGAAGTCCGTGATTTCTAAATCATAAATCAATTAATTATTATTCACTAATACATTTACCAATTGTCATTAAATTACCTTTTGTAAATAAAATTGTTTTTAAACAATGAACTGACTGACAAGTTGTTTATTTGTTTGAATTATTGATCTCCTCCAGCCGCCTAATTTCAAATGTGCATGGGGAAGAGTTTGTGCAATTAATGTGATAAGATTAACGTCATTACTATGATTCTACTAATTTGAATTTCCTTCACTTTTTTAATACCTCCACATACAATCTCTCTTCTCTTCTATCTCTCATATCTTCTTCAATTACAGAGCATTTGTATCAGTAGCTTGTCCAAGAACCGAAATCAAGCTTCCAACCTTCCGAAAATGGCGTCAAACATGAACAGTCATGTCGGTGGATCATCTTCGCCTCTCAGTTTTGTTTCCGATTTGAATCCTGCTAAAGACATGTGGAACATGAAGGCGAGAATCATCCGAAAATGGAATCAAGGTTTTAAGATTGAACTGATCCTGATAGATGAGAAGGTTAGTATTTCTTCTTTATTCTGTTTCTAAAGCTTGAACTGATCCTGATACATGTCGTGTATTCCGTTTCTAGGTTTTAGATCTGTTAATGATAAATGTATATTTTGAAACTGATGTTCAGGGTGGAAAGATTCAGGCAGGTATTAAGATCAATCTGATCCTTGTTTTTGATCACCAACTTCAAGAAGATGCTGTCGTTGTGCTCTCCAAATTTGGTGTCGGCGAAAATAATGATCTGTTTAAAGTTGTAACTCATGAATACAAAATCAACTTTTATCGTTGTACGACTGTTACCCGTATTGATTCTTGGCAAGGTCTTGAATACGGTTTCAAGTTTATCGGGTTTAAGGATATTCTTAACAGAGATGCAAATGATCTTTTGACAGTTGGTGTGTATATTTGGTGTTTACGATTGTCTATCTGTGTATCATTTTGTTTTTTGTTACTAATTGTTAGTACATTATTGTAGATATTGCTGTTCCGTGGTCGTCTGTAGAGACTTGGACATTTATGGATACCCTCCTAAACAATCTAAACGGCTGAACTTTGATCTTCAGGCCTGGAGTAAGAATTTCAATCTGAATTATAAACTTTCAAGTTTCTTTTAGATTGTTTTACTATAACTACTGTCTATGAACTAAATATAGTAAATGTTTGCTGATTTTAGATTTGTAAACTATTGTTGCTTTAACTGCAAATAACAGTTATTGTTTATGTTGTAGTTTTCTGAAGTGGATGCCATAAATAAATGAGAATAATAATTATTGAACTTATATGATAAATCATTTGAAGAATTTAGTATTCCTTGACTTATGTAATAAGTGATACAATTATTGAAGATGATTAATTGATGAGAGTTGCCTTTAGCTCATAAATGATGTTCATGGTATTTGAGAATAAAAACATTTTTTATTATATAATGGTGAATAAGATCTGACAGTAATAAATGAAGTCCATGATTTCTAAATCATAAATCAATTAATTATTATTCACTAATACATTTACCAATTGTCATTAAATTACCTTTTGTAAATAAAATTGTTTTTAAACAATGAACTGCCTGACAAGTTGTTTATTTGTTTGAATTATTGATCTCCTCCAGCCGCCTAATTTCAAATGTGCATAGGGAAGAGTTTGTGCAATTAATGTGATAAGATTAACATAATTATTATGATTCTACTAATTTGAATTTCCTTCACTTTTTTAATACCTCCACATACAATCTCTCTTCTCTTCTATCCCTCATATCTTCTTCAATTACAGAGCATTTGTATCAGTAGCTTGTCCAAGCACCGAAATCAAGCTTCCAACCTTCCGAAAATGGCGTCAAACATGAACAGTCATGTCGGTGGATCATCTTTGCCTCTCAGTTTTGTTTCCGATTTGAATCCTGCTAAAGACATTTGGAACATGAAGGCGAGAATCATCCAAAAATGGAATCAAGGTTTTAAGATTGAACTGATCCTGATAGAAGAGAAGGTTAGTATTTCTTCTTTATTCTATTTCTAAAGCTTGAACTGATCCTGATACATGTCGTGTATTCTGTTTCTAGGTTTTAGATCTGTTAATGATAAATGTATATTTTGAAACTGATGTTCAGGGTGGAAAGATTCAGGCGGGTATTAAGATCAATCTGATCCTGTTTTTATCCCCAACTTCAAGAAGATGCTGTCGTTGTGCTCTCCAAATTTGGTGTCGGCGAAAATAATGATCTGTTCAAAGTTGTAACTCATGAATACAAAATCAACTTTTATCGTTGTACGACTGTTACCCGTGTTGATTCTTTGCAAGGTCTTGAATACGGTTTCAAGTTTATCGGTTTTAAGGATATTCTTAACGAAGATGCAAATGATCTTTTGACAGTTGGTATGTATATTTGGTGTTTACGATTGTCTATCTTTGCATCATTTTGTTTTTTGTTACTAATTTTTAGTACATTATTGTAGATATTGCTGGTTCCGTGGTCGTCTGTGGAGACTTGGACATTTATGGATACCCTCCTAAACAATCTAAACGGCTGAACTTTGATCTTCAGGACTTGGAGTAAGAATTTCAATCTGAATTTTAAACTTTCAAGTTTCTTTTAGATTGTTTTACTATAACTACTGTCTATGAACTAATATATAGTAAATGTTTGCTGATTTTAGATTTGTAAACTGTTGTTGCTTTAACTGCAAATAACAGTTATTGTTTATGTTGTAGTTTTCTGAAGTGGATGCCATAAATAAATGAGAATAATAATTATTGAACTTATATGATAAATCATTTGAAGAATTTAGTATTCCTTGACTTATGTAATAAGTGATACAATTATTGAAGATGATTAATTGATGAGAGTTGCCTTTAGCTCATAAGTGAAGTTCATGGTATTTGAGAATAAAAACATTTTTTATTATATAATGGTGAATAAGATCTGACTGTAATAAATGAAGTCCATGATTTCTAAATCATAAATCAATTAATTATTATTCACTAATACATTTACCAATTGTCATTAAATTACCTTTTGTAAATAAAATTGTTTTTAAACAATGAACTGCCTGACAAGTTTGTTTATTTGTTTGAATTATTGATCTCCTCCAGCCGCCTAATTTCAAATGTGCATAGGGAAGAGTTTGTGCAATTAATGTGATAAGATTAACATAATTATTATGATTCTACTAATTTGAATTTCCTTCACTTTTTTAATACCTCCACATACAATCTCTCTTCTCTTCTATCCCTCATATCTTCTTCAATTACAGAGCATTTGTATCAGTAGCTTGTCCAAGCACCGAAATCAAGCTTCCAACCTTCCGAAAATGGCGTCAAACATGAACAGTCATGTCGGTGGATCATCTTTGCCTCTCAGTTTTGTTTCCGATTTGAATCCTGCTAAAGACATTTGGAACATGAAGGCGAGAATCATCCAAAAATGGAATCAAGGTTTTAAGATTGAACTGATCCTGATAGAAGAGAAGGTTAGTATTTCTTCTTTATTCTATTTCTAAAGCTTGAACTGATCCTGATACATGTCGTGTATTCTGTTTCTAGGTTTTAGATCTGTTAATGATAAATGTATATTTTGAAACTGATGTTCAGGGTGGAAAGATTCAGGCGGGTATTAAGATCAATCTGATCCCTGTTTTTATCCCCAACTTCAAGAAGATGCTGTCGTTGTGCTCTCCAAATTTGGTGTCGGCGAAAATAATGATCTGTTCAAAGTTGTAACTCATGAATACAAAATCAACTTTTATCGTTGTACGACTGTTACCCGTGTTGATTCTTTGCAAGGTCTTGAATACGGTTTCAAGTTTATCGGTTTTAAGGATATTCTTAACGAAGATGCAAATGATCTTTTGACAGTTGGTATGTATATTTGGTGTTTACGATTGTCTATCTGTGCATCATTTTGTTTTTTGTTACTAATTTTTAGTACATTATTGTAGATATTGCTGGTTCCGTGGTCGTCTGTGGAGACTTGGACATTTATGGATACCCTCCTAAACAATCTAAACGGCTGAACTTTGATCTTCAGGACTTGGAGTAAGAATTTCAATCTGAATTTTAAACTTTCAAGTTTCTTTTAGATTGTTTTACTATAACTACTGTCTATGAACTATATATAGTAAATGTTTGCTGATTTTAGATTTGTAAACTGTTGTTGCTTTAACTGCAAATAACAGTTATTGTTTATGTTGTAGTTTTCTGAAGTGGATGCCATAAATAAATGAGAATAATAATTATTGAACTTATATGATAAATCATTTGAAGAATTTAGTATTCCTTGACTTATGTAATAAGTGATACAATTATTAAAGATGATTAATTGATGAGAGTTGCCTTTAGCTCATAAATGATGTTCATGGTATTTGAGAATAAAAACATTTTTTATTATATAATGCTGAATAAGATCTGACTGTAATAAATGAAGTCCATGATTTCTAAATCCTAACATATATTCATGTATTGTTTTTTTAGGGGTACCATTTTGTCATGTACTATGTGGAATGCTTATGCTGAACAGTTTAGCCACTTTCGTTCTAATAAGAACGTTGCTACTGAGCATCTCTTGGTTGTTATTCAGCATGCAAATGTTCGCGAATGGAAAGGTATTTGTTATATTATAATACATCATCACTTATAACAGTTCTATGCTTAATGAGTTAATTTTGTTAATTATATCTTTGTATATTATACTACATAGGGAAATTGATAGTTCAAAGTGACAAGTTTGGAACTCGCATGTTTTTGAACGAAGAAATCGATGAAACTAATCAGCTGCGTAGGAGGTAAACTATTGATCTAATATGAATTTATTTATCTTTTTGTTTCTAACTGATTCCTTTGTTTTACTTTAACATTTGCGTATTAAATATTAATTCTTTATACTGTTCTTTAGTCTTATACTGAAACAAGGACAAGCATCTGGTTCTACTTCTCAAACAATGCTTTCATCTCAGACTGTTTACCCATTGCACCAAGAGTTTGTAATAGCAACCCCAAAGAAAGATGTTGATGAGATTATGGAGACTGAAACGGTATTGTTTTTTTATATAGTTTTTGCTTACATGAAATGTCTACCTCAAAGTAATCGTAATGAGATTTTGTTTTTTATAGGAAATATCTTGTGTTGTAGTTGCTACAATCAAAATCGTGCAAGAGAGCCATGGTTGGTTTTATCCAGCGTGTCGTAAGTGTTTCAGGAAGGTTTTAAGTAAAGTTGACTATTTACAAAATGCTGAGAATATCTCTGAGGAAATACTGAATTTACCTTCTTCTGCTATGTTTTGTCCCAAATGCAACTGTGAATGTACATCAATCACGACAAGGTTAACAACGTTATTATTTAAGTGCTGTTAGTTATATTAAATGCTCTTGCTGCTTGATAATATAAATTAATTAATTGTTGTTATTATCTATGTATATCAGGTTTAAGGTGCATGTCAGGGTGCAAGATGAGACCGGTAGTGTATCTTTTGTCATGTTTGATGGGGATGTCATGAAGATTGTCGGATCAGCTGCAAGTGATATCAGGGAAAGGCAGGTGAAGGCGGATGATACTGAAACTTTCCCACATGATATCTCTCGATTGGTTGATAAGAAGCTAGCCTTTAAGATTGAGGTTTCTAAATACAATCTTACTCATGACTACCCTGTTTATATGGTTCAAAAAACATGTGATGATCCGGTAATAATTTCTGAGTTGCTTGGGGAAAATAACGATATGGACGCGAATGCTGATGAGGTAGTTAATGAAAACTCTTCTATAATACGATTCTTTAGTGGTGCTTCATTCTTGAATTAAGTCCAATTCAGTTTGTTATATTCTTTGTATATGATCATTTCTTAGGTAGATCAAGAAGATAATCAGATGAAAGCTGTGGACCTTTCTGAATCTTCTCAGGGTGTTGGTGATCAAATTTCAAAGGTTAGTATTCTGTAGTTTACCAGATAAGTTAATTAGCTGTTTTGTTATTTATCGGTTTAACATGTTAAAGTAAATTTTCATAACTTAACGTATGATTAGTTATTTTGTGATTTGTTTCAAGGATGTTGTATCTGTTACGGCCGACTCTTCCGTCGTTGATGCTGAAAAGGATTCTTGTACAAGTCTGAATGGGAAACGAGCAGTTGAAAATCTTGATAGTCAAAATGTTGGTGAACTCTCCTCTACAAACAAACGAACTCGGAAGAAGCCATCTAAGCTTATCACTTAGAAACTTATGATTAGTATATGTTATGAAGCAGTAGTAGAAACTACTTTTTTTGAAGACTTAAGATGTTGTCTGTTTATGTTTTTAATCTTTGTATTTTGTGATAACTTGAAGTCCGGTTGATTGTATGTCCTTTCCGTATGGTAGTGATGTGTGCTAAGAACATGGAAGATGATGTATTTTTTTTGTTGTTAATGGCTACTATATGAAATCATCATTATTAACCTTTTCTTTTATATTGACTTGGATTTCAAAAGTGGTTGTGTATAACGTTTTAATCTTTTAGAACGTAGAAGGCTTTAATGACTTCTAGCTCGAGCCACACAATTAGCGCAAAAATTGAAGTTTGTATTTGTTAAACATAATTTGAATACATATACCAATATACTAACTTTTGAGTATATTAAATTATTTAGTTGAATTGTACATAAAAGAAGAAATCTGGCTAGAATCTTGTCTGAATTTAGCGAATTTGGCCATAAACTACCCGGAATTTAGGAATGTTGCTGGAATGTGTGCCTTGGCCATCACCTAGAGAATTAAAGCGCAATTTCTGAGAACTTAAAGCGCAACTAAATTACCCCGCCTGAAAAATGGGCCTATGCGCACGAGGCGATGGCTTTTAACAACTATGATTTATGGTCATAAATTTGGAAAAATTAAAAGCTATAAATCATATATACAAATATATCCATGATAATTTCATACAAATCATTATTGATTTAAACAAATAATCCTTATCACCATTCTCAATAATCAATACATTATTTGGTACATAAATAATCCTTATCACCATTCTCAATGTGGGCTGAGTTTTTTTACACAGTGCAACTTTATTTCCCTCCACACATTACCTTTATGATCTCCCGCCTTGCTTTCCATGCTCTTTTTCATTAAGCATCCACAAAACCCAAATGTTCTAAAACCAAATACGTATGAGCCCTAGATTTGGACATATATAATCAATTTGTCTGTGAAGTCTTCATCTTCTATGCAACCAGTATTTCAACAGCGAACGGAATACATGTATCGACTGTGTTTTTTTGTTTCCTTCTCTCTTTTTAACACCAAATGTTAGTATTGTGCGACATGGAAAAAATACTTCTGATCTCTGTATTTATGTGTCAAGTTATGAAATTTGGACCTGAATATCTCAATTAGGAATTTAATTTAATTAAGCTACCCACTTTGATCTTTCGAACTTAACTAAGAGAATTTTGTGTAGAACATTTCGCAAGGTTTTTAAAGCATCAATAATTTCTGCATATGATGGATACAAACAAGAAAACTTCAAGAAGGTATGAACTGTTAGAGGAGAAAGGTCCAACAGCAATCTTTAAGGAATCCAGGCAAAAAAGGAAGTATGTTCTTCAACATCGTAGAAACAATGGTGGTTCTCATGTTACATCAAGTTCCTATCCTATTGAGATAAGTCGATTATCAAATGTTACACCCGGTATGTGTTATACAATTCAAAATACTACACACTTGCCTATTCCCTGATCAATTTTAATATGTTAGGTTTTACTAATTGTTTGTTACATTTTTTAGAGGTACAGGTTTCAACAACAAATGGTGAACCATTAATTGTTTATCACCTTCCTGGTAATGTCACTCCAAATTCATGTGTATCATCTACAAACAAAAAAGGTATAGGACCATAATTAAAGTTATATTTTCCCAGTTTGCTTTTCCACATTTATCATTTATTCAGTCTTCTATAATTTTTTTTCCTTACAAGATTCAAGAAGAAGAATATCATCACGGAACGTACATCATACTCTTCCCAATGCTGACTTTAATACTCCTGTTAGCAGGACTCCACTATCAAATATTACAAATGGTATGCCTTCTATATATATTAGTAAAATTTAAACATTCATTACATATTCATATCTTATCATTTACTAATTTTAAGCTATATTCTTTCTTTACAAGTTTCCACTCCAACTGCTGCACAACCAAATATATATGAAACTCATTCTAATATCAGTCCACCTCTTAAGAATGATTTGTGTCAGCCATCTACAAAAAGTCAAGGTATAAATAGATTATTGGACATATCTTTTTGAACAATTTATTATCGTTATTGCATATTTGTTCATTGTTCTACATATTTTTTACTATCAGCTTCAAGAAGTAGAAAGTTATCAATGAATGTACGTCACACTTCTCCAAATTATAATATTCCTTTTGCCAGTAGTCCCCCACAATCATCAGTCTTAAATTGTAATGATATCATATCTCATTTATATTTAATTATTTAATAGATATGAACCTGACCTATGTTGATGATATAGCAACGAGCGAAGCCATATTAGCTGATTCTGTGATTAAAAAGATTTATGGAATTTTCAAAGGTGTAAAATTGATCTTTGTTGTCATGTACTTTTTAAGAATTCCTCTTTACAAGGTTAATATCACTGCTGACAAATTATATTTATTCAATTATGAAGATTATATTGATCATGGAGACGCAAGCTTGTGTGCTCTAACTGTCATGCAATGTTGTGGGAAGATGAAATGCTTCGGAGAAATCAAGATCGTAAGAAAAAATCATTTTCTCTTTGTTGTAAAAATGGAGATGTTGAGCTTCCACCAGCAGCTACACCTCCTGCATTACTACACGATTTGTATAAAAGTAAAACTTCAAAGAGTCAGAATTTCATGATTCGAGCATATAACATGATGTTTTCTTTCACATCTCTTGGTGGCAAGGTTGACAAAAGCATTTGCAAAGGCAAAGGTCCTTATGTGTTCCGACTACAAGGTCAAAATTATCATCGGATTGGTAGTCTTCTTCCGGATGATGGAAAAGAACCCAAATTCTCACAACTTTACATATATGATTCACAAATGAGGTTGTAAATCGACAAAAGGCAGTAAGGTATTTTCTTATTTAAATAAACATATTTATATTTATACATATTACTTACTATCATATTCATACAAATGTTTCATTTGAATTTGATTTAAATTTAACATCATTCACATAAATACTTCCTTGTATAACATTTGATCATGTAGGTTTGAAAGAGAAAAGAAAACCACAACAAACAATCAGCTAGATGTTGCGACTATTGAAAGTCTAAAAAATATGTTAGATTCTTGCAACCCTCTTGTGAAGTCCTTTAGAATGGTAAGAGATTGTTTTCAAGAAAATGAATGGCAAAATGTATCGCTGAAGCTTTTTTGAAGAAGAGATAAAGATGGTAGAATATACAATTTGCCAACAACATCAGAAATTGCTGCATTAATAATTGGTGATTTTGATGGAGCATTTGATAAACGGGACATCATTGTTCGAACGAATTATGGAGGTCTTCAAAGAATTAGTGAGCTTCATCCATCTTACCTTGCTATGCAATATCCATTTATTTTCCCATACGCAGAAGATGGTTTCCGACCCGGTATTAAACATAGAGGTATTGCACTTGATAATGAGCAATTTAGAACTAGCCTTACAATGAGAGAATTCTTTTGTTATAGAATACAAGATAGATGCAATCAGTTTTCATTGTTAGTTAACGCGAAAAAAACTCTTTCAGCAGTTTTTGGTTGATGGATACACAATGATAGAATCTACTAGGTTGGCTTATATAAGGACCCAACAACCGAAACTTAGAACCCACAGTTTTAAGAATTTGAATGCTGCTATTGAAATTGGAGAGAATGATGCATCGAATTGTGGTAAACGTATACTCTTACCTTCATCATTTCATTTACTGGTGGTTCTATATATGATGCAAAAGTACTTGGATGCTATGGCCATTTGCAAGTCTGTGGGATATCCCGACTTATTCATAACTGTAACATGTAATCCCAACTGGCCTGAGATTTATAGGTGTTTACATGATAAAGGTCTTAATCCCGAAGACAGACCAGATATTATCTCTAGATTATTCAAGATTAAACTGGAGCATCTAATAAAAGATCTGAAGAATCATAATTTTTTCGGTCCAATAACAGCAGGTAGATTTTACTTTAACTTATGATTCAATTTATGCATACTTATTATTCTCTAACTTGTATTTCTTTTCAATATTTCAGTAATTTATACAGTTGAATTTCAGAAGCGTGGTCTGCCACATGCTCACATCTGTTTGTTCTTGAGTCCGGAAAGCAAATTTCCAACTGCATCTGATTTGGATCGTGTTATTAGTGCGGAAATACCAGATAAAGATGCATGCCCGAAATTATATGAGCTTGTCAAGCAATTTATGATTCATGGACCATGTGGGGCTGACAATCCTGAGTGTCCGTGTATGGTTCATGATAAATGTTCTAAAAACTTTCTCAAAAGTTTGTAGATGAAACTTCTGTTGATTCTGAAGGATATCCTGTATACCGGCGTCGTCAAACAGGCCATATAGTAGAAAAGAATGGCGTTGCACTTGATAATCGTTTTGTAGCTCCTTACAATGCTCTTCTACTTAACAAGTACCAGTGCCACATGAACGTCGAATGGTGCAACCAGTCCGATTCTATTAAATATTTGTTTAAATATATTAATAAGGGACCTGATAGAGTTAGGGCTCAAGTTTTCCAATCCAACAACAACAATGGCAATGAGGATAACAAAGTTGTAGATGAAGTAAAAACATACCTTGATTGTAGGTACATTTCTGCTTGTGAAGCTGCATGGAGAATATTCCAGTATGATATACATTATCGATATCCTGGTGTTGAAATTTTATCTTTCCATTGTGAAGATGGTCAAAGTATTGTATATGATGATGATTCAAATTTGTGTGATGTTGTTAGTAATCTGACGGTGAAAATGTCAATGTTTGCTGAGTGGATGAATTGTAACAAAGTAGATGCATTTGCTGCGACATTGAAGTATATAGATTTCCCTAGATATTATGTATGGTTAGGTAATAAATGGAAGTGGTACCGAAGAAAGCATCCTTTTGGATCAGTTGGCAGGATACACTATGTCCCACCATCACTTGGTGAATGTTACTACTTGAGGATTTTATTGAATCATGTTAGAGGACCAACCTGCTTTGAAGATATTAAAACCGTCGATGGTCAACTTTTCAAGTCATACAAAGATGCATGTTTTGCCCGAGGTCTATTAGATGATGATAAGGAATATGTTAACGGGATGAAAGAAGCTAGCACTTGCGCACGTTTTTTGTAATGTTACTATTGTCAAACTCCATAGCTCGTCCTGCAGTATTATGGTCGGAAACAAAGCGCATATTATGTGAAGACATCTTGCACCAACAACGGAAGATCACTTGTATTCTAGGTAATTTAATTAGTTATTTAAACTTATCAATATGTTTTTTTAATATTGATTAATATCTCATCCATTCATTATTTTTACTAATTTTTTTAAAATCTGTTATAGATTTGGTTCTTCAAGAAAAAGAAGTTGAAAACCTTTGTCTATCACATATCGAAAAGTTGCTTCTAACCAATGGCAGTACACTGAAAAATTTTGCGGGCATACCAACTGTTTCTCAAGACTATATTTCATCATTGAACAATTAGTTGATGATGAAAGAACTTTCTTATGATAGAGTAGCTACAGAAAGAGAACATGCTACTCATTTAAGTTCTTTAAATGCTGGTCAAAAAAATGTTTATCATACTGTTATGAATGCCATTGCAAAAGGACATGGAGGTGTTTTCTTTATATACGGTTATGGTGGAATTGGAAAGACCTTTCTTTGGAAGACATTTTCAGCTGCATTACGGTCCAAATGTGAAATAGTATTGAATGTTGCATCGAGTGGAATTGCATCACTTTTATTGGACGGTGGTAGAACTTCTCATTCCAGGTTTGTAATTCCTATAAACATTAATGAAGATTCAATTTGTTCGATAGAGCCCAACAGTGAATTAGGTGACTTAATTAAAAAAACAAAAATGATTATCTGGGATGAAGCACCTATGACCCACAAGCATTGTTTCGAGGCTCTTGATAAGACATTGAGGGACATATCACGTTCATTTTTCGCGGACATGCAAAGCAAACCCTTTGGAGGAAAGGTGATCATATTCGGTGGTGATTTTAGACAAATTCTTCCAGTCATCCTTAAAGGTACCAGAAGCATGATAGTCAATTCATATTTGAACTCTTCTTATATATGGAAACATTGTCAAGTACTAAAGCTAAATGAGAATATGCGGCTAAGAGTTGGATGCGACCAGAGATAGTTGCAAGAGATAAAAGAATTTGCTGATTGGATTTTAATGCTTGGTGACGGTCTACTTGGTGAAGACAATGATGGTGAGGCAGATATTCAAATCCCTGATGATTTACTTATTCATGATAAAGTGAATCCAATTTCTTCTTTGATTAACTTTACGTATCCAGATATGAATAAGTCTATTTGGGATTCAACGTATTTCCAACAAATAGCCATTCTTGCACCAACAAATGAAGTTGTGGATTCAATAAACGAACAACTGTTACAGAATATGCCCGGTGAAGAGAAGATCTATCTCAGTTCAGATTCGTTATGTGAATCCGAGGAAGAATCAGAAATTAATCTTGCATTATTTTCTCCTGATGTTTTAAACAATCTTCATTTGTCCGGTTTACCTAACCATAAGTTAGCATTGAAAGATGGAGCTCCAGTGATGTTACTTAGAAACATTGACCAAGCAAATGGATTGTGTAATGGTACACGTTTACAAGTCACTAAACTTGGAAAAGTTGTTATGAAGCAAAAATTATCACCGGAACTAATATAGGTCATCATACTTTGATTTCAAGATTGAAGATGACACCTTCGGACAAAAGAATACCGGTGAAGATTTCTCGAAGACAGTTTCCGCTTTCACTATGCTTTGCAATGACAATAAATAAAAGTCAAGGACAATCAGTTGAACGTGTTGGTTTATATCTTCCACGTCCAGTATTCAGTCATGGTCAACTTTATGTTGCTGTATCTAGAAAAAGTAGGAAGGGGCTAAAGATTTTAATTTGTGACAAGAACAAACAAGTGTGTACAACCACGACCAACGTGGTTTACAGAGAAAATCTACAAAACATATGACGTATTAACGTAGTCTTTGTTATTAAAAACCTTGAAGTACAAACAAGTTTGATGGTATGTTTTTGTGTTTTGGTTACTGATTTTTGGAGCCCTTAATGTCTGTACGCTACATACCCTTTAATTTTTATAATATTAGTATGGATGTAATTTGGTTGCCGTATACACTGTGTAAACATTGTTTGTTATACAAGTATATTATCTCATTTAAGTTGGACTATTTCTTATGTAGGATTAGAATTTTGGATGCGAGTATTTAGACGAAATCTTAAAAGCTGGGCATGTCTATTATTATGTTGATTATCTCTTATGGTAAATTAGGATAATAAAAACATAAATGTAAGTCAAAGACAGGTGTCATTAACTCTTATAATAAATTAGAAAAAAAAACAGCCAATAGTCTCCTTAAATGAAAAAATATGATGATAAAAATCAGTTAACATTGTTTCCTGTTTGAATTAGTTGGAACCAACAGTCATAAATATTAGTTTTAATACATTATATATTTTAATATATTAATAAAGCATAATAACATAGATATTCACATTAACTAAAGAATAACAAAACATTAATTGCATAACAATATTAATAAAGAATATGAAGATACATATTCTGTTGACTGAATTGTAACAAAACTGGGGACGGTTAAGTATATGCATCTGTACTTTAATCAAATATAGATTTGACGTTGAAAGAAATAAATAAAATTTTATAATGCAACAAAACAAAATTTTGTTATCCATTAAAGGAACTATTAGACCAAAATTTATGCTCTTGATTAATCTAGAGCATATCAAGTTTCATTGTTAGTAATAACTAAAACATACAGCATAACCAAGTATCCACACATTCATCATACTAACATCATCTACAAACCACCAAAATGTTTGTCCAACCTATCATCAGTACTTCCACCAAAGGGCCTAAGCTAACAAACCAAAATGCTACATTGTCTTTTCAACATGAACCAACTAACCACTAACTGCAACAACCGACATTGACGTACGACCTTTTCTTTGTGGTGTTGTGTACGACTTTGGTCAATATTAAACGCTGAGAAGACTTCACGTACTTAAAGAAAAGAGTGTCGCCGAAGTGCATGTCATTTGATTTCAAGAAAGCTGTCCACTTGGCAAAGCCATACCTGTAACCATTTCCAGATTTCTTTTTTCTTGTGGTCATATTAGTTAGTTCAGATTTGAGGTTCTGGATTGTAACAAGACACAGGTTGTCAACAGAAAGAGACAGTTCACTTGCAACATCGGCCGGTAAACGCTGAATAAAAAAACATATAAATTGCATGTATCATTAATAAAATCTGTTTTGTTAAGTTTTAAAATATTATGGAATTAAGTTATATAATAAAATTTACCAATCTACTTTCAGCCGTCTTGGTGAACTGAATGTCTGAATCCGTATTGAACCTTCTAAACGTAGAACGTTTATGGCCAAAACCATCAGACGCGGATGTGAAGGATCTGGAAGCCTTACGTTTTGGTTAAGCTAAAGAATTCATGTATAAATGTATTATAAAGAATTCACTGATATATAATAAGTATTATAACTAACAATAAATATAATGTTTTCATGTATAAATGTATAATAAAAACGCATATGTAGCTACGCACTAACCGATGTGTTTCCAGCACGCCTGACGGTACCGTTGACGAGACAGTCGTTAGTTGTTGGAATCTTAGAGCGTGTACGACAGGCGAGTAGAACAGTTGGTCACCGACATAACAGAATTACATTAAAGGTTGGCCTAAATTATTTAAAGGTATAATAAATGATGGTTTATCTACAAATTATAAACCAATATACATCAAGTTTTAGATCAAAATTTAAATAATGTTCTTACTTCATTACCAACTTCCAAAGAAAGCTTTTTGTCACAAACAACAACAGTTGACTTTCCTTTAAGATCAAACTAACCAATATAAAAGAAAACATTTAAAATATTTAAATAGAATAAAGTACTTAAAAGAATTTTATAATAATTTTGTCATTGTTCATACATTTTTATTCTTCGGTATCAAGAATTTTTCAAGAGCCATATCAAACTTGATTTCCTCCTGAAACAAAAAACAGTAAAAAACAGATGATTCTTCAATGTATATACAGCAAATAGGAAAAAACTACAATATAGCTATTCAAATCAACTAATCAAATTATATTATAACCTCTGCAGAAAGCCTTTCATCATCAACCAAAACCTTTGCTTTGCCTTTACGGTCAACCTACAAAATAACAACTTTGACATATAAGCATACAATAAATAAATAGTATAATGATTAAAGCAAAAAGATAGATGTTTCTAAATTAATACAACAATCAGATAAAACTACATTATAGTTATAAAAAACAAACACCAAATCTTATGATAAGACCAGAAAACAACCTCTGCCGGAAGCCTTTCCTCATCGACAAAAACCTTTGCTTTCCTTTACGGTCAACCTACAAAATATCAAACATTTGACATATTAGAATACATAAAAAAACAGTTTAATAATTTAATAGTGTTCTCACACTAATAAAAATGTAAAATATAACTGACAAAGCAAAAGAATAGATGATTATAAACTAATACAACAAGCAGGATAAAACAGACATATTACAATACAATAAAAAGTAAAGAATATGCAAACAAAGCAAAAGGTTATAAATTTACCAGTATATTAGCATCTTCTTTGTCAATTAGAGAGCCTATACATAGATCAAATTTGGAATCATCAATATCCTAAAAAAACAACAATAATAGGGTAAAAAGTTAGAACACCATAAAATAAAATATCAAATCTAAGAATTCTTAACGTATATCGAATAATAGGTATATACATTAAAGATGGAGTCAAACAATGAAAGCTTTAAACAGTCATTTACACTATCACCAACAACAACTTTTTCAACATCACTTTCGCCAGTGTTCAGCTTGTCCATGTGTTCCTAATTAAAAAAAAAGCATAGAACCAATTATGTTAAGTTCGTCTTAAAGTTTTCAGTTAGCATAAGATTAAAATGATAGCAAGTTGTATTATACTAACCGCAATCAGGAAATCACATTCTTCACTATCATAAATAAAATCATCCAAAACAATTAACTCAATCTTCTTGAAGTAAATTTCAGTACCAGTTTGATGATTGAAAACAGAAACCTCAAAACATTTATATCCAGCCATTGTAAAGACAAAGGTAGAGCGATTATCTAACGCAAGATCATCAATCAGTTTACTCCATCCATCAGTGAAAGCACTCATGTCGGACCATCCCTCCATCTTTACATTCCAAAATCTATCACCGATATAAAGAGTTGCTGGCCCACCTTCAAAAGCAGGGCCATAAAAGTCCCTCCAGTATTTGCCAGGCATGAGCTGAAATGTAGTAACATGTTAAATTAAACAAATAATAAAAATAAAATAGGCTATTAAATAATTTGAGTGTATAATTTATATTACTTACAATGAACGCATCATCAGCTCTAATTTTAGCAATAAAAGAGTTAATATAAACACATTCCCTATAGACCGACAAAAAGAATGCTTATGTTCCAAAAGCCTGGAACAAAAGATAGTCTTTTTTTTAAACCAGAGTCCCTAACAACTTTAATGAATCCATCAAAGACAGGACCCATAGTATTTCTTTCAACTGTTACCATCCATGAATTGTCACCATCAACAATCTTAACAGATCTACCGTTTGGCAGTTGTTCTCCCCAAAGTAATGCAACATAATCATTTGGAATTTACTATGAATCGAAACAACACCCATATAAATAGGAAGAAGTATGTTTATTAAACGTACAATATTTAACATACCAAGGATATAGGATCATCTTCATCTATAAACTTTAAGAATGAAGGACTGTTGTTATTGTGAATCATTTCTGCAAGAGAAATAACAGTTGTTTCTTAAAAACAACAGGTTAATCTATATAAAAAACTGGACCATGATATACAAAAAACATATCACCATAAAATAAGGAAAGAATAATGTATTTTTAAAAATTGGCTATCAATATAATACCAATACCAAAACTAATCATGAGAAACAATACATGATCAGGGTTCGACAAGAAAAAGTAAATAAATACACAGCATAAAGCTGAGAAACAATGATTTTTCTATAAAGTGAAAACCACGGATGGTGATACCGAAAACACTGAATCGACAATAACATTTCGAAAACAACTATCTTCAACTTTTACGATCAGATATATCAAAAAACCAAATATGAACGAAGTTAATATCATTCAAAGCAGATGAATAAATGCAAATTCTTTCGATATAATCGATTAACTTAAACAAACTCAAGTAATCCTTAAATCGATTAACAAAAAGAAAACAGATTGTATGTTTGATTTAGTTATTTTACCTTTTAAGCAGAGGATCTTGATGGACATGGAAGATGAGAGAAAACAGAGAATTTTGAGGGTTTGGTAGGTGAGAGAATACCAATAATTGAAGCTAATACAATTTATAGGATCCATTATGTTAACTTACTCTCTTTAAAATGAAAGATCTGACCCGAATTTGGTGAATTGAATTCTTATATTATAATCATTCCAAATTTTATTATCTTTAATTCCAATATATAATTCAACAATTTATATCTAGATTATTCCGAACGTATAATATAAAGCAATGTTTTAAAAACCGGTTTAAACCGTTCGGATGAACCGGTTAAACCGGATGTCAGATGCTTGGTGGACACGAATCATTCCGGTAAACTAAAGAAAATGTAAAGAAGTTGTAGTACCAGTAAATTAGGTTACACCGGTTTAAACCGTTATACGGTTACTGATTCATACCGGGCCAAAGATCAAAATCTTTAACTTTTAATTTTTATGTACCTAAAAAAGATGACTATTTACCTTCTTAGTTAAAGTTTAAAACTTAGCGCCTACAATTGACAATCCACAGCGATCAAACTTCTTCCTTAATCAAAGATAGAACAAGTTTAAAACTTCTTCCTTATACAATAGCTAATTAGTCATAAGCTTTTGGATTATTTTTTGTCTATGGAATAAATTTTGGAGTATGTTTTAGTATGGAATGATGTAGATTTGAATACCGGTTTTTAATTTTATGAGTCTAAACTGATACGATTAAAAAAACGGTTTTTTAAAAAGATATCTAATTATATTTTATGAATCAACCTAGGAATGAAGTATTATTAAATAACATATTATTATTTATTTCCATAATAACTTGGAATACTCATATCATCTTTAATTTCATTTAAGTAACATTTTATTGAACTTCATTTCTACTTTTTAAGGAGATTCCAATATATATAATCATTTTACAGGTCAAATATGAATTATATCTGTTAATAATTTAATAATATTTCAATATTTTGTGTTATGACTTTTGTTTCTGTGTTTTCTACATTATAAGTATCTATGTTAGTGTTTTCAAACTTTCTTTTTTGAAGCATCTTGAATATAGAAATTAAAATTGTTATATATCGGTCTTAATATTATATTTCACATTTTGAAGCCTTTTTTATATGATTCAGTATATATTTGCCACATGCCAATGTGATACCACTTCATGTCTCCCGTTCCAAAACACTGCCGCCCGTTTTTCCTCTCATTCGTTTACTTTCTTACATCATTTAAATCAATCAACACCTATTCACATCTATACTGATACTTTTTATACAATTTGTGTTTCTCTATATATAATGATGACATCTGCAACCTACACTTCCTTTATCAAGAAGACAATAAGAAGAATCTTCACAGAGCATTCAATCTTCAACTTTTAGCGACAATATCATCATTGTCATTCCGATTTGTGCTGCAATTTTATAAACAAGTAATCATCTGATCTTAAAGTGTATAAATAGGAAACCCTAATTTATGATTAGGGTTCTAAACATTCATTTGCTCGTCCGACGATATGTAACCTGAACATGTTGAAATCGATTCTTCATATACTTCAAATGTTCATTATGATTTTGTTTGTATTAATGTTTTTTTTTTCGATTGGCCGTGTGTGTAACATGCTAAACTCATTATAAATAAATTTGAAAACAGCATTCAAGTTTAATTTAGGGATTTCAGACCAATGTTTAGAACCCTAATCATAAATTAGGGTTTTGATTTTAGATAAACCAATCTCTTACCATTAAATGTGTGGTTAATTTGTGTATTTTGTTCGCAGAAATGGATCATGCCTTTTTTATTCACGTGCCTTTTTATTCACGTACAGGACGAACAATGAAAGAGCAGGTATATAGTTTCATTGTTGTAATTTAGGTTTTATGCTTACAAATTGCCTTTTAGTTAGAGGTTTTATTATCTATATTGTTTTGACTATTTTACTGTTTCCAATGATACATTTAGCCGTTGCCAAATTGGTACAATAGGTTGGATGATTTAGCTGGTTATCCAACTGGTAAAGTGTTACTAATTGCTGATGGAAGTGTCTTCTTCCCGTTAACATCAAACCGTCGACAATAGGTTATTGTATAGGTGATGGCTGGTCAACCATCATTGCTATTCTTGATGTTAAAGATCAAGACTTTTTAGTTTTCGAACATATTGATGCTTTAACCTTTCGAATAACTAATTTCCCAAACCATCAAGAGCTTATAGTTGGTACAAAGTTCCATATTGTAATGTGTTTCCCTCAGAACAAAAATATGGTAACCTTTAAACATCGTCTCTTTTGATGATTTTGTTTTAAAATTTTATGTTTATTAAACACTTATTCAAATGCAGTGGTTGCCAACGGAGTTCATGGAGTGTTATTTCAATGTTGATAATTTGGATTATGATTTCACAATCCTGTTTGGCACATCTCATACCTGGACTGTTAAGATACGTAGACTTTGGGATATGTTCTATTTTATCGTTGATTTTTCCCAAGTTGTTCATGATCTTTGTTTGATACCTGGTGATTTGATTGTCTTTGAACTGGGTGACGGTTATGATTTTAGAATTCGGCTTTTCCGGCCTAACAGTTTGCAATCTATTATTCTGGACATTGCATTATTCGTGGATGATGTTGTTAAGTCTGAAGAAGATACTGACATGGGCATTCAGGTTGATCATATGGACATTTATCAAGCACAACACAAATATGATGAGCAAAATGATGTTTTAAATGTTTTGCCTAATGTTCCATTGGTAGAACCATATGCTGTTATCGAACAACCACTTATGGTTGATCTACCTCTTCCACCTATTGTTGCTCAAACTGATGTTTATGAACTAACATGGAATCTTACCGAACGTTTCGTAAGTTTCTAAATTATGTGATTTGATTAATTTAATTTTAATCTCATTTTTACAGTTATAATAATTCATCGCTAATGTCTTCCTTTATTGATCTTTTGCAACGGTTTCGCAGCCTTTTGTATTGAATGTTGATTTGTCTATCCTGAACCAAATGACTGTTGAAACTCCAGACGGTTTTTCAAGTAGTTTGGAGATGCGTACAGAAAAAAATCGTGGTACGATTAGGTATGCTCTCAGAGGATGGGGAAACTTTATGGTTGAAGGTGGTTTGCAAAATGGAGGACAGTATGTGCTTCGTTATTATAGGAATACAAACAAGTTGTTGATTGTTAACGTGAATGGTTAATGACTCTATCGTCTGTCCAGAACTTTTATATGAACAATCCTAATCTAAACACTTATGTCTTAGGTTTTTTTTTTAACTTGGTATCATGTTTTGATAGAAACTTTCTATTATGCTATAGCATATTTTGGACTGCTTATATCTAAATAATATGATGGATCCAATATGATGTTATTAGGTATAATTAATATTAGAAAACGTTTGTAAAACTACCCGTGTTTTACACGGGTCCGACCACTAGTATTATATCAAACTAATTTAAAAGTGTTATATTAATACTTTGCGCTTCGCGTACGAAAATCCCACCGCTTTTGCACTTTGCGCTTCGGTTTTATACCTCGTCGCTTTTGTGCGCTTCACGCTTTTTAAAACCAAGTGGTCGGACCAATAGATAGATGAAGAACAAACTCAAATCGTAGCCATGGTAAATCACCAAATACACTTTTTATAGCTTGCAGTCATGCGTCTACACATACACAATTTGTTGAATATATGTTAAGAGGTTATGGTCTGAAGATGTTATGATGCCATGTGTTTTGCAGACCCCAGCAACAAATAAAGATTGCTTCTAAATCTATATTTTTGTTTATCATGGAACTAGAACAATGTTATCATTCCTTTAGCTTTAGAGTTCGTAAAATGTCCCAACATCCATTAAATTAGAATGCCTTAAAATCCTTAAATGCCCAACTCATTCCACTTTCATCACAAATATTCCTCACATCGACTCCATGCTTCTATCTCGGTTATCTCCTTCATATTAGGGGTGTTCAGAAAAAACCGTAACCAAATAAAAACCGTAAACCGAACCGTAACAGTAACCAAATAAACCGATCCAAATAACGAATTCGGTTTTTTATTTGGTTTCTAACCGAAACCGTATTATGAATATGGTTTTTGGTTTGGTTTATGGATCCATATTTTATTTTATTTGGTTTATTTGGTTTATTTGGATAACCGAATAAATCGTTTAACTTAATTAGTTATTAAATAAAAATAATAATATTTTATAAATCATATACAATTTATTAGCCAAAATAGTTATTTTTTATGCAGCCCAAAATACTAAATGTAAATCTAAAAACCAAACTCAAACCCACTCATGTTTGAAGATTATTTATATTTTGTACCATTAGACTTGTTAACTATTTATAGTTTCTATGATCTATGTTTTGAAGCTTTAACTTCGTGATTGTGTCTACGACTACTTTATGGATGTGTTTGTTTTATTTCTCAATGAAACTTTCTTGTATTCATATATTGTTAAGTGTAAATTAGTTGCGATGTTCGGAAGTTGGAACACAAACACAAATATATAAATTAGGAAAAAAAGTACTTTGGTACAATTTGGTTAGATTTGGTTTATTTGATTTATTTGGTTTCTAACCGCAACCAAACTGAATTGAATTGGGTTTGGTTTGGATCGGTTTGCATATTCCTTATTTGGCTTGGTTTTTGGTTTGGGGTTCAAAATTTTGAAAACCGAATAAACCGAACTGAATAAACTAAATATAACCATAAACTGAACCAATGAACACCCTACTTCATATATCCCCTCTCATATCTAACCCCTTCATTGATGAACACCCTACTTCATATATCCCCTCTCATAGCTACCCTCCATTTTTTGTTTTCTTTCCTAATAAGAACCAATTAATATGAAGAATGTCTATGATGTTGAGTGTTCACAATGATAACCAACAAAAAATTGAAAATATTCAATCAATTTACTTATCCTTCTCACCATTCATCTTTTAGTTCTCAAGCAATTTAACTTTCTATGATGGGCGTTCGTCTTTGAATCACTCCCACCAGATCTTGCTTAACAATGGATTTCTCATTCTATGCATAATCAATGACCTCAAATGTGTTTGTGGTAATTGAGGTCCAAAATTCTTTATAAATCCATCATTTAACATGTTCATGGCGAACATGAGAGTGCTCAGGGTGTTACAATTACCCCAATTTACGGATTTAGCGTTCATGATGAAGTATACTCATCATCTAGATTAGGATAATGGGATCAACTAAGGTGTCCTAAATACCCCCATGAACTATCTGCCCCCTCCATGAGGTTTGCCCCACCAACCAAATGATGTAGGAGTGGCTTTGATGTCTCCAACCCTCGTACCATTAATATTGTCCATTTTGGTCACAAGGAGTTCACAACATTTTTATGGTTTCTCTGTAATACTCCTTTTCATGGGTAGTAAATTTTAATTAGCTATAATATTAATTAGAGCTTGCAATGTGTGAAATAAGAAAATATGTATATGTGTGTATCAATGTATGAAATATATACATATACTAGTTGTATGACATGATATATTGTTATTAATGTAATAAGTATGCGCGGGTGCTAATTAATCAAAATTAATTAATGACTTAGTGTGGATAATTTAGTTTCTGGAGATGTATAACTAATATTGATTTTTGAAGGGTTTAAATTGGTCTATAACCAACTTTTTCATTCTCTTTATCCCCGACCATAAGATAATTCTCATCCCATATTCCTCTATTTGCATGCTTCAGTCACCAAGAGAACCTAGAGAGGGAGGGAGGGAGAGAGAGAGACAAAGAGAGAGTAGAGTTGATCAAGATTAAGGGTGGTGTGACGATGGCTAGAGATCAGAGGTGTTTAGTGTCACACCCTAACTGATGGCGGAATCATCAGGATGCGGCACTAAGCGAATAGATTGTTCAAGAGAATTCCATAACGACTAGTTTATTACAATATTTAACAAGGTCCAATTTCCCATAAAACTAAACAAATATTCATACAATAATGGAACAGAATTTAAGTTTCTCGAACAATGAAACAAAAATTTACAACTAGATTAAGCGAGTATCTAAAATCCTAATCCATTTGCAGCAAATAACGATCCATCAACCTGTTACGTACGTTAAAATAAAGTTAATACAAAATGTAAATGTGAGTACACAGGTTTAGCATAGTAATAGTAATAAAGCGTTTAGCGAAACCAGCATGCACTAATGTAGTCATGTGAACATATATGTCATCACACCGAAACTAACTAGCTAACCAATTAGACCGCGAGTGAGTATGCGCAATACGTGTCCACCGAAATGGCCACGCACTTAAACAGTAAAGTAAAACGAACCTTAACAACCCCCGAACCTACGGGTGGCGGGTCAACCTATAGCTGCTATCATATTAAGGGTGGTAGGCAAGTCTCAAGGCATACAAATAACACGTAGCAGTTTAGCATTTCACGTATAGTCATGCGAGAGCGGTTTGCGTTTTAAAGCGTTTTAGCGTTGTGTGTACTGATCGTTTGATAGAGAACACATGTAACACCCAAAAGTGCATTAAAGCGGAAAGGGGTCAAGTATACTCGCAGTGAGTGCTTAAACAATTAAGCATGAGTGAGATGGAGTGAGGAGGGCGCTGGATCAGCCTGCAAGCGGGAACATAAGTGCATTAGTCTTCGTTAGTGCTGAAAAGGTCGAAATGGAGATCGGTGCGAGAAACAAGTCGTTCGTACGAATTGAGTTTCATACGAAAAGTGATTCGTACGAGTTGTGTTTTGCACGAATGATAATTTGTACGAGTGGTAATTCGTACGAATTGTGTTTCGTACAAAGCATGATTCGTATGAATGGTGTCTTGTGCGAGTCGGCTTGTTTCGTGTCCAATATTGAGTGTTTTTCGTGTCTTTCTTCGGGTAATCGAGTGTTCGTCCCTCCAGCCTTAAGTTACTGATCAAAACATGAGCCAAAGAGGTCTTTGGAGTAGTTTAGTCACTCATGGGAACTTGGGCTGGTTCGTACGAGCCAGTCCAGTTTGCACGAGTTGACTATTTGCGTCTTCGTGCGTCTGGAACTGAGTTTTTCATCTGAATCGGATATGATTTCGAGTCATTTTCATGACGGTTTAGACACCGCTTCGTTCCACTGTTTAGTGAACGAAACATATGTCAGTTTTGATCCGTTTTTGTGTAAAAATCAAGTTTGAAACAGTTTTCTTGGGATATCACACTTGGTGAGTTGAAATAATAAGATTTCTAACTTGGGAAGCCAAAGCTAAGCCCAATAGACTCGTTTAAGTGTGAAAGCAAGTTAAAATTAGAAAGTTTTATGAAAAATGTCACACCCCAATTTCCACGTGTATCTTGGTGGCCCAATGGGGAGTATTGTGACGTATAGTTGATATCATCATAACCAATAAACACAGAGCAACACAACGGAAGTCTTGGAGTAAAATAAAACTAATACTAACCATATGTCCAAAGTTCGTAACATAACTATACAAATAAGGCTTGTAATAAGATCCACATGCGGATCGGAAAATAATATACACAAAAGGATAACAGACTCTACAGGCACAACTATAAGGTCGCAACTCCACAGTATTAATGCCCCGCAGCTTTCCGGCCTATTTCGTACTTGTACCTGTAACTTAATCTTTTGAAAATACATCAGTTTACATTGGTAAATATAATCAACCGACTCATTTTGAAAATCCTTTCAAAATGGTTTTTGGTGCACTAGGCACATTTTTATAAATAACTTGGGACAGTACGATTGACCATGTATACAGTTTTACATGTCTGTCTTTTACATATGGGCCCAGTATAGAAACCGAGACATGATCGAATGAACACCACATTCGGAACTTTCACACAGAAAGCAGATAAAAATAATAGAAGTTACCGATGTATGCCTACACCAATGCTTAAGTCATGGTCACTAACACTTTAGTGAGCCAAGGATATCCTAGACACGGTCAAGCCCACCCCCAATGTTTGAGCTTCAGACAAAACAGATTAAAATCAGGTTATGTAATTTAGTTAATTATCACAATTGGACAAAACATGATTCCATACCCGACCAAGCGGTAATACTTTACCGTATCCCAAGCCCGTATAGGAAAATAGGTTAAGAGTATTTACCTGAGCTTAAGTCTTCAAGAAATCCAAAACTCAGTCGCAAATCAAAGATAAGTACAGGCTTAATTTACTGGGAAGGCATTTAGTCTAGAATGATGGTATTATTAACCAAATTAGAATGCTAACGGGTCCTTAGTTAAGTCTTAGACTTGAACCGGCTAGTCTTACGTAAAAACAAGTACGGTACGATACGCTAGATTAAGCGGTGACCGGAATAGAAGGTTAATTGGACCTGACAAGTATCAAGACTTGTATAATATGGGTATACCAATAACATTCTGGATTTTGATAAGATTTTGACAGGGTTAAACCCGTTCCGGTTAGATTACGTAAATAGTTACGTAAGCTTAACCGTAAGCGTATAATCGAAACCGGGTAACCGAAAGAGTCATATACAAGTTCCATATGCTAATATGTTTAAAATATGATTTGATATCATTAAGATATCAATATGTATGCCTTTAGTGATTTTAAAACCGAATTATCCCTCAGAAGGGCATTTTGGTCATTGTATAGTTTATAAAAGATGTTTATGGTAAATCTGATGTCAAGGTCATAATCATTCTGTAAAAATATAAATTTTATGATTTTATATCAGTAGGATATCAAGTATATGTGTGTTTGATAGTTTTAAACCAAACTATGTCCCGTAGGGGCATTTTGGTCATTTCACACATAGCTTTGAAGTCATATTTGGGATTCTGAGTTCGGGACTTGTACTTACTGTAAAAATGTTGAAAATAAGTCTACAATTCTGTAGGTAACAAGTCTTAGCTCAAAGTTATGGTTTTAAACCATACTATGCGCCAAAAAGGCGTAAAAGTCGATAAATGCCGTTAAATTTGATATTTAAGGTAAACTGAGGTTATGACCTGTTTTATATAACCAAAATATGTTATTTAACATGTAACATAAGTAAACAAAAGATTTAGTTATAAAAAGTTTGGTTTAAGTCACTTTACACGTAAAAGGTAATTTGGTCTTTTATTGGCATTTAACGAATCTTAGGCCTTTATTCAGTTTATAATCTGAATAAATATCCAAATATGTCCTACATATCATATTACATCAGTAGGTATTTCATCTTGGTGATGAAACTGTAACATTTGTCGAAAACGGGTTTTCAAAACCCGCTCCATTTTGTAATCGAATATCAAGTTATAAAAGTCACGTTGAATATTTATGATTATTTTGATTTAAAATGATACATAATTAATAAATAAACTAAACTATAAAAATTATATTTGATAAAAAGTTAAAACAAAATAAATAAAAAAAATATGTTGCTGCCGGGACTCGAACCCGGGTCAACCAGAACTGGATCCAACGACTTAACACACACTTGCATCACCACTCCGCCACTTGTTATTTTCTGTTATCCCTAGGAAATAAATAACATTTATATACAGATTAGGTTAAACCGGTTTCGCCAACTGAGAAACGGAAATCGGCAAATCAATCGTCAAATCGTTTGATTATTCGCGTATTCACGTTCATAACCGATGAACCGATGTCTTTAATCAATTCAGAAGTGATTGAACATCAATTTTCATTACTATCGGTTTTTATAACCGAAAAGAATCAAAGTCCCAATTACTTCAACTCCAGACCCCTCTCGCGACTCAGAAATATCATACCAACATCCCATTTCACTTTCATCACATTTTCAGACCATCAGAACGCCTAAAACAGCTCGCCGGAATTTTCTGCAAATTTCCCCAGAAAACCGTATTCATCCTCAAACGGTAAATCTTTCTATATCATTGCAATTCAACAATTGTTAGGCTACTTCTAACTTAAACCTCTCAATTGAAATCGAATTCAGGCGCTGTATTCAACTAATTCCAGTTCGCCGGAAATCTCTTGAAAGTCTTTATTTCCGTCTGTGAAACGGTAAGGACCTTCAAATCCTGCTGTTAACGTTTGTTATCACTTCAATTACACGATTGACTAATCAAAATGGTTAATTGTTTTGGTTCATTTGAGGTACACAAAAACAGAGCCGACGCTTTTGCCGGAAATTCTGTGATATATCATTCCTACGGTATGTTACTTCCAACACCGTTTCTATCATTTTATTTTAACCTTAGGAATGTTTGATAATCGTAAAAACAAGAAATGGATCAGTGATTCAGTCGACGGAAATATTGAATGAAGAAGACGATGTTAATTAAGTGATAAGTTTATTTAAAACTAGTAAAATGAACGGGTTAGACACACAGTCCAGCGGTGGACTGTGTGCAAAACATATACGCATGTCCCGAGTTTGATCCCTGCTACACGCACTCCTTATGTAATAAAATGCCTTTTTGTTTAAAAACTAAACCGGGTTAACTCAGTTAGATGTTAAGTATAATAAAAACCGAGATAATAACCAGGTTAGACACACAGTCCAGCGGTGGACTGTGTGCAACATTAAGTCACACGTCGCGCATTCGAAACCCGTCACTGGCACCGGTTCGTTGAATTAAAATGTTTTTGAAATTAAAAGAATTTTGGTTAAACCGAATTAGTATATAAATATAATTAAAAACAAGATTATTTCGGGTTAGACACGTAGCTCAGTTGGTAGAGCTGCGTGCACGCGTACTGGAGGTCTCGGGTTCGAGCCTCACCCGGCGCAAACTATGTCACTGACCGAACCGGTCAACAAGTCAACAGGTCAACGGTCAACGCAAAATAAACAATTTTTTATATTTTTATTTATTTAATTTAATTTAAAAATCAATTAAAAATACTTAAAAATAACATTTTTAAAGATAGAAAATAGCCTTAAACTCACAAAAATATATCTAAAAATTTCATTAAAATCCTTAATAAAATCCACTCATTTAATATATTTTTCCGTTATTATTTATGTTAGTATTTCTCGTTGTTCCGCTCATCTAATTCATGCGCATATCACCATCTCCAATCCAACGCACCCAGTGTGAGTGAATCTTTACAAATTCCCCGTTTTAATCACGTTTTGGGGTGTATCATGTGTCTTGTTAATATATTATAATTAAACCATTGTGCATACATCATATCGTGAACATGTGTATTCAGTTTGTTTCTGTTGTGTAGTTATTGTTGGATGCAATTTATTATTTTCAGTACATGCAATTTCATAGGCCGTCGCTCCCCATTACATTATGAGCGTTGAGCATGTTCCCCATTTCATTATGAGGTTGAACCTGGCGTGCCCACATACGATCGGCTCCGTTTGATTGAGCCTTGATCGCACAGAAATTTTCATTTTCAGTACATGCAATACGATCGGCTCCGTTTGTTTGAGCCTTGATCGCACAGTTTCATTTATGTTATTTATCGTATGATGTTGGTATGTTCATATATGCTGTCATATGTTATTGTATGTTATAGTTGTGACTGCTATTTGCCACTGCTTGATTATTTACATTTGCTCATGTATGATTATGCCAATTTTTCATTGATAAACTAACAAGTAAATCATTAATGAATGTTTATCTAACAAGGTTCACTCGCCAACTTATGTTGACCCAAAAACCCCTATTTTTACACATGATACAGGTGAACCAGCAGCAGCTAGGAACACGTAGGATTGGACTAGAAAGAATAAAATGATTTAGAGTTGGGATTGTTATGATTGGTTTATTTTCTTTGTATTGTATGAACATGTTTGGATATTTGGAAATGTAACTTTGACTTTATTAAATATGAAACATATTAGTAAATGTCATGAGCTTTGGTGATAACCCAATTATGCCCCGACTCTTATTCCGCTGCGGGTCGGGGTGTGATAGATTGGTATCAGAGCCATGACTATAGGGATATAGGATAGGTTATTAGACCCTTAGAGCCTATACTATAGTTGATTAGAAACTTATAAGATTTTTGTGTGTTACATGCCAAATTTCATGATGTTTATATGTTTTATGTTAAATGTGAAATTCAATATTATGCAAGCATGTTCATAAGTATGTATTATCATATAATGCCTTATATCACATCCATGAAAGCACACACCACATCATGATTGTTTTTACAATGATTTTTTGTTTTCAAATCTCATCAAAGTGAGTTCTCATGACGGGCATGTAGTAACTGGAAGGGTACCAGTACCGGTAGTCGGAACGTCCTGTCTAGGCTGGCATTCGTATAAATCCAAAATAAAGGACCAGTTTGCCTACCTGGGGACTAACGATGAGAGTACGAAGTACCTATTAGGCCAAAGCATTCTATACCAAACGTCGTGTGAGCTAACCCCACTTTGAGTTGTCATTGTGTCTACACATGGACACGTTCCGACCAAACATCTCATGAACATATTTTGTGGTTTGCATTCGGGTGATGCGAGTGTTAAATTGCCAATACTAATGTGAACTCTACCAAGCCAATAGCCATGGGGGCCCACATGACTATATAGGTGAAGGTATGGGAGACATTTGAGGCCCAACATGAGCAAACCCAAGACATCCTATGGATGTAGTTGCATTATTGATATTTATGTTATTTTCATTTTCTTAAAGACACATGACACCTAAAAAGACACCATAAACTCACAATCTTCTCATTGTATGATCCTGTAGATGTCGTCTAGACAGCAACGAAGGGGTAAAAGATCAGGAAGATCTCAGGAACGTTTGGCCACTCAGATCGCGAAACAAATGGCCACGATACTGCCTGACATTGTGGTCCAAGTACAACAAGCCCTCACTACACATCCTACTAACCCTCCCCAACAACATGACCAGAACATCGACAACCCTCCTACCAGCAAGTGTTCATACAAACATTTCAAGTCTTGTGATCCTCCTAAATTTGAAGGGACCGAGGGTGTCACTGCTCTCCTACATTGGTTCGAGGAGATGGAAAACACCTTTCTAAACTGCGATTGTCCTGAGGATCGCAAGGTTCGATACGCCACCGGGAGACTATTTGGGGTAGCTCTCACTTGGTAGAATACTGAGAAAGGGAAGAGGGGAACTGAAGATGCAATGGCCTTAACTTGGGAGGAGTTAAGGGAAATCATGACTAGGCGTTTCTGTCCTAGGAGTGAAATTAAAAAGCTGGAGGACGAATTTCATTCTCTAAAGCAAAAGGAGGGTGATCACACCACCTATAACAAGAGGTTCTTGGAGTTGAACCAAATGGTTCCAAATCTGTTCACCCCAACCTATCGTCTGATCAAGCATTATATTCAAGGACTTCCCTCGAAAATCCAAGATTTAGTTCTCAGCGTTTCACCAGTAACACTTGAAGCTGCTATGGAGCTAGCAACTGAACTGACCGAGAACCGAATTCGCAACGGGAAGTTCAAAGAAGAGAAAAAGAAAGCCCCTGTTGAGGGTCAAACTTCAAACCCTTCCATTTCTTCCTCTAAGTTTGCCAACAAGAGGAAGCGCAACACCAGAAATTTTGCAGTTACTCAAACCAACTCCCCTATTCCTGCTGCACCCATTACTCAAGTCACTCCTTCACCCGCACCATACAGAAGACCTTACACTGGCCCGCTACCAAAATGCAACCGTTGCCAATATCACCATTCCCCTGATCATCCCTGCCAATATTGCACCGGCTGCGGTCGCTCAGGTCATACTGTTCAAACCTGCCGCATGCCTCAACGAACGAACCGCCACCAACCTTTAACCCAAACCCACCAACAATTAATGGGTCAAGCCCAACAACCCCTACTATTACCACCCACCCAACATTTAGCCCAAACATATTACCAGCCCAATTATCCTATGGGTCAACCAATGCGGGCTTGCTACAATTGCGGTGACCCGAGCCATTTCAGAAACACTTGTCCAAGGTTGGTCAATATTATTCATGCTCAGGCCCAAGCCAACCCGGTGAATCAAGCAAACCAAGCTCCTCCACCTGCAAGAGGGAGAGCTTTCAATATCAACGCTAACCAGGCCAGAGCTGACGGCAATGTGGTTAACGGTACGTTCCTTATAAATGGTAGATATGCATCTATGTTATTTGATACTGGTGCGGATAGAAGTTTTGTGTCTTTAGAATTTGAACCTATCTTAAGCAAAAATCGGGATAAGCTCACGGAATCCATAACGGTAGAAGTTGCGGACGGGAATCCAGTTTCATTAAACTTTATTATACGCAACTGTACACTCACCTTAAACGACCACGATTTCTCAGTCGACCTGATTCCTATGAAGCTGGGAAGTTTTGATATCATAATCGGTATGGATTGGCTCAGTCAACATCAGGCAGAAGTTGTATGTCGTGAAAAATTTATTCGTATTCCTCTTTCAAACGGTCAGACTCTTCGAATTATTGGAGAAACCTCGTCGAAAGGGCTCATCTTAATGTCTTGTCTTCAAGCTCAAAAATATCTTCGCAAGAATTATGTCGCGTTTTTAGCTCATATCATCAAAAAGGGAACCATGGAAAAGAAACTTGAAGACATTCCTGTAGTCAAAGACTTCCCGCAAGTTTTTCCTGACGACATTTCAGGACGTCCTCCAGTTAGAGACGTCGAATTCCGTATTGATCTTATACCTGGTGCTACACCAGTTGCAAAGTCTCCTTATAGGTTAGCCCCCTCTGAAATGCAAGAGCTAGCCAGTCAATTACAAGATTTGACTGACAAGGGATTCATACGTCCTAGCTCGTCGCCTTGGGGTGCACCTGTTCTTTTTGTAAAGAAGAAAGATGGATCGTTTCGTATGTGCATCGACTACAGAGAGCTCAACAAGTTAACAATCAAGAATCGCTATCCTTTACCTCGCATTGATGATCTTCTTGACCAACTTCAAGGTGACAGCTGCTTTTCAAAAATCGACCTTCGATCTGGCTATCATCAACTTAGAGTGCATGAAGAAGACGTCCCTAAGACTGCTTTTCGAACTCGTTATGGCCACTATGAATTCATGGTCATGCCATTTGGTTTAACCAACGCACCAGCTGTCTTCATGGACCTAATGAACAGAGTCTGCAAACCTTATCTTGATCGATTTGTTATAGTCTTCATCGACGCTATTCTTATTTATTCAAAATCTAAATCTGATCATGAGCGCCATCTTCGACTCATCCTTGCACTTCTAGAAAAGGAAAAGCTTTATGCAAAATTCTGCAAATGTGAATTCTGGTTAAAAGAGGTGCAATTCCTCGGGCATGTAGTCAATGATAAGGGAATACATGTCGACCCTTCAAAGATCAAAGCGGTACAAGAATGGCAAGCTCCACGTACACCAACTGAAGTAAGATCTTTCCTTGGTCTAGCTGGCTATTATCGTCGGTTCATTTCAAACTTCTCTCGCATTGCTGTACCACTCACGGCTTTAACTCATAAGGGAAAACCTTTCATATGGGGACCCAAGCAAGAAGAAGCCTTTCAAACTCTTAAACAAAAACTTTGTGATGCACCAATCCTCACTCTTCCTGAAGGTTGTGATGATTTTGTAGTCTATTGCGACGCGTCAGGGCAAGGATTAAGCTGCGTTCTAATGCAAAGAGGAAAAGTCATAGCTTATGCTTCGAGACAACTCAAGACACATGAAAAGAACTACACCACTCATGACCTAGAACTTGGAGCCGTTGTGTTCGCTCTTAAGATATGGAGACATTATCTCTATGGTACAAAGTGTGAAATATACACTGACCACAAGAGTCTTCAACATATCTTTAATCAAAAGGAGTTAAACATGAGGCAACGAAGATGGGTCGAACTTCTAAATGACTACGACTGTGAAATTAGATACCACCCTGGTAAAGCAAATGTGGTGGCTGATGCACTTAGTCGAAAGGGTTATGCGAACTTCATTCGTCTTCTATGTTCGCAAATTATAACCGACATTAAAGATCAAATTCGAGAAGCCCAACACGTTTCAATAACGGAAGAAGATGTACGAAAGGAGATGTCCTGTGGAGCTGAGTTAAAAATTGAAATTAAATCTGACGGTATTCTGTATTACCTAGATCGTATCTGGATTCCTAACCACAACAATCTTCGTGAAATTCTTATGAATGAAGCTCACAAAACGCGATATTCTATACACCCAGGAGCCGATAAGATGTATCAAGACCTACGATACACCTATTGGTGGCCTGGAATGAAGAAGGATATTGCCGTTTTTGTTTCCATGTGCCTTACATGTTCCAAGGTGAAGGCTGAACACCAAAGACCCCAGGACTTCTGGTCCAACCGGAAATACCTGTATGGAAGTGGGAAAACATAACCATGGATTTCATTACCGGGTTACCTCGCACTTCTGGTGGGTATGACACTATATGGGTGATTATAGACCGACTTACAAAATCAGCTCACTTTATTCCTATCCGCGAAGATTTCAAGAACGAAAAGCTTGCTCGGATTTATATCAACGAAATCGTAAGCCGACATGGGGTACCGTTAAGCATTATTTCTGATCGTGATGGCCGTTTCACTTCATGAACATGGCAAGCAGTACAATCCGCTATGGGCACGCGATTAGATCTCAGTACCGCCTATCATCCTCAAACTGATGGACAGTCTGAGCGCACCATTCAAACTCTTGAAGATATGCTTCGAGCATGTGTCATAGACTTCAAGGGAAATTGGGACGCCCACCTACCATTAGTTGAATTTTCGTACAACAGCTATCATTCAAGCATCGGCATGGCACCTTTTGAAGCCTTATATGGTCGTAAGTGCCGATCTCCTGTATGTTGGCACGAAATTGGGGAAGCTCAAATTACTGGTCCAGAATTGATCCAAGAAACCACAGACAAGATCCATCAAATTCGAAACAATCTTCTAGCGGCTCAAAGTCGTCAAAAGAGTTATGCAGATAAACGACGGAAGCCCTTAGAGTTTAACATTGGTGATCATGTACTTTTAAAAGTATCACCGTGGAAGGGAGTAGTTCGTTTTGGTCAAAAGGGCAAGCTAGCACCATGTTACGTAGGACCTTTCAAGATACTCGAAAGAGTAGGTCCTGTAGCATACAAGCTTGACCTACCAGAAGAACTCAACCGGATTCATCCCACATTCCACGTGTCGAACTTGAAGAAGTGCTCGCTGATGAAAACCTCCACATTCCGCTGGAAGATATTCAGATTGATGAATCTATGCATTTTATTGAAAGACCAGTAGAGATCATGGACTACGGAGAGAAACGTCTACGACGAAGTCGCATTCCAATTGTTAGGGTACGCTGGGAGTCGAAACGGGGACCTGAGTTTACTTGGGAACGTGAAGACTCAATGCGCGAAAAATACCCACATCTTTTTCCTACTACTTAAATTTCGGGACGAAATTCCTAAAAGTAGGGGATACTGTAACATTTGTCGAAAACGGGTTTTCAAAACCGCTCCGTTTTGTAATCGAATATCAAGTTATAAAAGTCACGTTGAATATTTATGATTATTTTGATTTAAAATGATACATAATTAATAAATAAACTAAACTATAAAAATTATATTTGATAAAAAGTTAAAACAAAATAAATAAAAAAAATATGTTGCTGCCGGGACTCGAACCCGGGTCAACCAGAACTGGATCCAACGACTTAACACACACTTGCATCACCACTCCGCCACTTGTTATTTTATGTTATCCCTAGGAAACAAACAACATTTATATACAGACTAGGTTAAACCGGTTTCGCTAACTGAGAAACGGAAATCGGCAAATCAATCATCAAATCGTTTGATTACTTGCGTATTCACGTTCATAACCGATGAACCGATGTCTTTAATCAATTCAGAAGTGATTGAACATCAATTTTCATTACTATCGGTTTTTATAACCGAAAAGAATCAAAGTCCCAATTAGTTCAACTCCAGACCCCTCTCGCGACTCAGAAATATCATACCAACATCCCATTTCACTTTCGTCACATTTTCAGACCATCAGAACGCCTAAAACAGCTCGCCGGAATTTTCTGCAAATTTCGCCGGAAAACCATATTCATCCCAAACGGTAAATCTTTCAATATCATTGCAATTCAACAATTGTTAGGCTACTTCTAACTTAAACCTCTCAATTGAAATCGAATTCAGGCGCTGTATTCAACTAATTCTAGTTCGCCGGAAATCTCCTGAAAGTCTTTGTTTCCGTCTGTGAAACGGTAAGGACCTTCAAATCCCGCTGTTAACGTTTGTTATCACTTCAATTCCACGATTGACTAATCAAAATGGTTAATTGTTTTGGTTCAGTTGAGGTACACAAAAACAGAGCCGACGCTTTTGCCGGAAATTCTGTGATATATCATTCCTACGGTATGTTACTTCCAACACCGTTTCTGTCATTTTATTTTAACCTTAGGAATGTTTGATAATCGTAAAAACAAGAAATGGATCAGTGATTCAGTCGACGGAAATATTGAATGAAGAAGACGATGTTAATTAAGTGATAAGTTTATTTAAAACTAGTAAAATGAACGGGTTAGACACACAGTCCAGCGGTGGACTGTGTGCAAAACATATACGCATGTCCCGAGTTCGATCCCTACTACACGCACTCCTTATGTAATAAAATGCCTTTTTGTTTAAAAACTAAACCGGGTTAACTCAGTTAGATGTTAAGTATAATAAAAACCGAGATAATAACCAGGTTAGACACACAGTCCAGCGATGGACTGTGTGCAACATTAAGTCACACGTCGCGCGTTCGAAACCCGTCACTGGCTCCGATTCATTGAATTAAAATGTTTTTGAAATTAAAAGAATTTTGGTTAAACCGAATTAGTATATAAATATAATTAAAAACAAGATTATTTCGGTTAGACACATAGTTCAGTTGGTAGAGCTGCGTGCACGCGTACGGGAGGTCTCGGGTTCAAGCCTCACCCGGCGCAAACTATGTCACTGACCGATCCGGTCAACAAGTCAACAGGTCAACGGTCAACGCAAAATAAACAATTTTTTTATATTTTTATTTATTTAATTTAATTTAAAATCAATTAAAAATACTTAAAAATAACATTTTTAAAGATAGAAAATAGCCTTAAACTCACAAAAATATATCTAAAAATTTCATTAAAATCCTTAATAAAATCCACTCATTTAATATTATTTTTTCCGTTATTATTTAGGTTAGTATTTCTCGTTGTTCCGCTCATCTAATTCGTGCGCATATCACCATCTCCAATTCAACGCACCCAATGTGAGTGAATCTTTACAAATTCCCCGTTTTAATCACGTTTTGGGGTGTATCATGTGTCTTGTTATATATATTATAATTAAACCATTGTGCATACATCATATCGTGAACATGTGTATTTAGTTTGTTTCTGTTGTGTAGTTATTGTTGGATGCAATTTATTATTTTCAGTACATGCAATTTCATAGGCCGCCGCTCCCCATTACATTATGAGCGTTGAGCATGTTCCCCATTTCATTATGAGGTTGAACCTGGCGTGCCCACATACGATCGGCTCCGTTTGATTGAGCCTTGATCGCACAGTTTCATTTATGTTATTTATCGTATGATGTTGGTATGTTCATGTATGCTGTCATATGTTATTGTATGTTATAGTTGTGACTGCTATTTGCCACTGCTTGATTATTTACATTTGCTCATGTATGATTATGCACAATTTTTCATTGATAAACTAACAAGTAAATCATTAATGAATGTTTATCTAACAAGGTTCACTCGCCAACTTATGTTGACCCAAAAACCCCCATTTTTACACATGATACAGGTGAACCAGCAGCAGCTAGGAACACGTAGGATTGGACTAGAAGAATAAAATGATTTAGAGTTGGGATTGTTATGATTGGTTTATTTTCTTTGTATTGTATGAACATGTTTGGATATTTGGAAATGTAACTTTGACTTTATTAAATATGAAACATATTAGTAAATGTCATGAGCTTTGGTGATAACCCAATTATGCCCCTACTCTTATTCCGCTGCGGGTCGGGGTGTGACAGAAGCCATGCTTAATCTTTCTAAAATGCCGGAAAGGGCATTTTAGTCATTTAAAAGCATATATTACGTCTTTTTATCAAAAGTTGGTCCATGGTCGGATTCTTGATATCGATATATTTTACTTATGTTTACAAATCAGTATGTGATTTGTTTTTATATTGGTTCATGATTAAAACCATGATTTATATCAAAAGGACCTTTTTGCAAAGTTTAAGTAATTTTAACGGAACTTGCATATAATCTCGGATTACTAAGGAACCATGTAGTATAACTTTAGGAGTTATACTATACTTAAAAATGGTCTTAAAATGTCCTAAAGTCAGTAGCCTAAGTGGCTAAATCGGGTCAGAACCGAAAGTCAAAACAGAAGTCAAACTTTGCGACTTTCTATTGTTAATCGACTCTAGACCGAGGTTTGATGGGTCAAATCAGTTTATACATGTTCTAATTATTATTACTAAGTTATTTAAGTGACAAAATATTTTATAACACCTAAATAACTAGTTATGAATTTATTCATAAAACTGACCTGTTTGACTTTTGTTGACTTTTACTTTGACCCGTCAATTGGCCAGGAATTCGTGGTAATCAGGAGATGCCCTTTTGAGGGATTAACACCTACCTAATTACGGTCACGTAGCCATGTTCGTTACGATAAATGGCTGGACCGTCATGGTCTTAGCTCAAAGTCAAGGCGTTTTTTACGACAAGACTTTGACCTTGGCTTGAAGCCTAATGAAAATAACTTGGGACGAAATGGAACACTCACACAAGGTCCAGAGTTGCTAGCAACTCAGATGAATGCTCTAAAGTGGCCTGGAACTTCTCTAAATGAGCTTGAGGAGTTAAGAGTGAAGATGAGCAAGTTGCAACCCACAAAATGCCCATTTAAATAGTTGTGGAGGATCTAGGAGGAGTTGCCAGGTGTAAGTGAGTGTTATGAGATGAGAACAAGTGTCTAGGGACGTGTCAAGACCAGCAAGAAGGGGGCAATCCATGACATATGTGGCAGGGCAGCTTGCTGCCACCTTTCTGTCGCTAGCAGGTCCTTGCGGACCATAACCAAATATGGTTGCGGTCCGTAAGGACCTCAGGCGCCCCTAGTTTTAGATCTGGTTACGAACTATAACCATAAAGGCTTGCGGTCCGTAACCGCCTCCCAGATTTCAAGTTTTGGCATTTTACAACTTTAGTCCCTCAACTTCTAATACCCACACTAGGTGGATATAATTAGACGTTTCAACAACTTTGGTCCTTCTCGTCTTAGCACACGACATACGACGATTATCGGGACACGTGTCGGAATATTATTGGATGTAAAAACATGTAGTGTTACATCCTCACCCCCTTAAAATAAATCTCGACCTCGAGATTTTTAATTAAACAAGTGTGGGTACTTTTGTCGCATTAGAGACTCAACCTCCCACGTATATTCGGGACCTCGACGAGCTTCCCATTTAACCTTCACAATCGGCACATGCTTCTTACGAAGCTTCTTGACCTGTCGATCTTCAATTGCCACAGGCTTCTTGACGAACTGTAGGTTCTCATCAATCTGCACGTCATCATGTGGCATAGCCAATGATTCATCACCAAACACTTCTTCAAATTTGAAATGTGAAACACATTATGAATTCCGCCGAACCTTTCAGGCAGTTTGAGCATATATGCTGCTACCGACACGTTTAACAATCTCGAACGGTCCAATATACCTTGGGCTTAACTTGCCCCTTTTGCCAAATCGCATAACGCCTTTCCAAGGCGACATTTTTAATAAAACCTTGTCCCCTACCTGGAACTGAAGAGGTTTGCGCCTTTGATCTGTGTAGCTTTTCTGCCGATCACGCGCGGCCTTGAGGCGATCCCGAATCTGTAAATCTTGTCTGTCGTTTCCAGGACTATCTTAGGTCCTGTCAGTTGGGCTTCCCCAACTTCGGCCCAGCAAACGGGTTTCCTACATTTTCTTCCGTATAAGGCTTCAAAAGGAGCAGCCTTAATACTCTATGGTAACTGTTATTGTAGGAGAACTCGATTAGTGGTAAGCGACTATCCCAACTTCCACCTAAATAGATTACACATGCACGCAACATGCTTCCAATGTTTGTATAGTACGTTCGCTCTGTCCTTCTGTCTGCGATGATATGCCGTACTGAAATTTAATCGTGTGCCTAAAGCTTGTTGGAAACTTTTCCAGAAATGTGAGGTATACCTTGTATCTCTATTGGATACAATGGATATCGGTACGCCATGCAGAGATACAATCTCGTCCATGTAAAGCTTCGCCAACTTGTCAGAGCTGAAGGTTTCCTTGATAGGTAAGAAGTGAGCTGATTTAGTCAGTCTATCTACGATAACCCAGATCGTGTCATTGCTGCAATTCATTCTTGTAATAAAGTCCATAGTTACATATTCCCACTTCCAAGTAGGAATTTCCAATTGTTGAAGTAGTCCTGACGACTTTTGATGTTCAGCCTTAACTTGTGAACACGCCAGACACTTAGCCATATAAGTTGTTATATCTTTCTTCAAACCCATCACCAGTAATTGGGTTTCAGATCTTTATACATCTTGTCACCTCCCGGGTGAACAGAATATCTAGAACTGTGTGCTTCCTAGAGAATCAAATTTCTAACCCCTCCAAAAACTGGAATCCAAACTCTCCATTAAGTCTATAGATTCCGTCACTTCCAGTTGTCAATTGCACAACTGGTTTGCCCAACTCTTCACTTGGAATATTTTCCTCTAACAAGGCTTGTTTCTGCGCATCTAGGATCTTTTCGTTTAAGCTATTTCCCACCTCCATACTTTTGGCATTAAGTCGAATAGTTTAACCCTTTCCTTGCGACTTAAGGCATCGGCAACCACATTTGCCTTACCCGGATGATAGTGGATCTCGCAATCATAATCGTTAAGCGTTTCCATCCACCGACGTTGTCGCATGTTCAAATCCTTCTGGTTAAATAGGTGTTGGAGACTTTTATGATCCGTGTAGATAATCAACTTCGTCCCGTAAAGGTAATGTCTCTAAAGTTTAAGTGCAAACACCACGACACCCAACTCCAAATCATGGGTGGTGTAATTTCTTTCGTGTATCTTCAACTGTCATGATGCATAGGAGATTACTTTACCTCTTTGCATAAGCACACATCCCATGCCCGTGTGCGATGCATCACAATAGACCACAAAGTCTTCGATACCTTCTGGTAATGAACACTGGAGCATTACTCAACTTCTGCTTCAGTGTCTCGAAAGCTTCTTGCTGTTTAGGACCCCAATTAAACTTAACATCTTGCGGGTCAATGTGGTCAAAGGTGTGGCAATCCTTGAAAAGTTTTCTATAAATATTCTGTAATAGCCAGCTAATCCTAAGAAGCTGCGGATTTCTTACGGAGTCTTAGACGCTTGCCAGTTCGTGATGGCTTCAATCTTTGCGGGATCTTCTTGTATTCCACACTCACTAACAACATGTCCCAAGAATTGGACTTCACGGAGCCAGAACTCACATTTAGAAAACTTACCATAAAGTTTCTCTTGCCTCAGCAACTCCAGTATACACCTCAAATGTTTCTCGTGATCAGCTTGATTACGAGAATAGATAAGTGTGTCGTCTATGAAGACAATGACAAACTCATCTAAGTAAGGTTTGCAGACCCTGTTCATCAAATCCATAAAAGCTGCAGGTGCATTTGTGAGCCCAAAAGGCATTACTAAGAACTCAAAGTGACCATATCTTGTTCTGAATGCTGTCTTCAGATGATCCTCCGTTCTAACCTTGAGTTGATGATATCTAGACCTCAAATCAATCTTGGAAAAGCAGCTTGCTCCTTGAAGTTGGTCGAATAAATCATTGATCCTGGGTAAAGGGTAACAATTCTTTATTGTTAACTTATTTAACTCACGGTAATCAATACACATCCGCATCGAACCGTCCTTTTTCTTTACAAACAAAATTGGAGCTCCCCAAGGCCAAGAGCTAGGTTGTATAAAACCTTTCTCTAGAAGTTCAAACTTGCTACATCCTTAATTCTTTCATCTCAGTAGGTGCCAAACGATATGGTGCTCTCGCAACAGGAGCTGCACCTGGTAGGATATCAATCCTAAACTCCACTTGCCTGCCCGGAGGCAAACCAGGCAAGTCTTCAGGAAATACGTCTGTGAACTCAGAGATAATGGGTAAATCTTCAATCTTTGGTTTCGGCTGATCGATAGTAACTTGTGCCATATAAATGACACATCCTTTCTTCAAACATTTTGATGCTTTAAGTAATGAAGGCTTCTCTGGTAATCTATAATGTGAGTCTCCTTGAATAGTAAGCATATCTCCAGTTGGGGTTTTGATTTCGATTAGCTTTTTATCACAAGAGATGCGAGCTTGATTGTGGGACAACCAATCCATTCCTAAAACTACATCGAATCCTGCCATTTTCATTGGTAGAAGAGATATAGGAACCTAATGATTCTTAATGGATACGGAGCATCCATCTAGAATCGTAAAAGCAGTTTCGATTGTTCCATCGGCGAGTTCTACATCATAGGTTATGTCTAGAGTTTTTACGGGCAAATTTAGCAAGGCACTAAACTTATGATCTACAAATGACTTATCTGCCCCTGAATCACATAGAACTCTAGCATAAGTATTATTAATAAGAAACATACCCGTTTTTACATTGTCATCCTTGACAGCTTCCTTTGCACTCATTTGAAAATCACGAGCTTTTCCTTTCTTTGATCCCTCTTCTTTGGCAGCATCATCTTTCTTATACTTAGGGCAGTTGGGTTTGATATGCCCCTTCTCGCCACAATTGTAGCACTGACATCCTTCAAGTCCTTACAATCTAGGGCCTTGTGCCCCATCTTCTTATAGATGCCGCAGGGTTTGGATTGGGATTCATTTCGACAAGGACCATTGTGTCGTCTATTACAATTCTAGCACGACGGTCTGTTATCCGAATTATTGTGGTTTCGATTCGACCCAAACTTCCTATTTTTGTTCGATCGGTGGGATCTATCATCCTCTCTCTTCCTCTTCCCTTCACCTTCGGATTGATAGCTCTATGCCTTTTCAAATCCTGAGTAAGTGCCATAGCTAGGTCCACATCATACCTATACGTCTCCGGCTTTCACACCTCAACCGATGGCGGAAACATCAAGGCAGGACGAAAGAGATTGCTCTTTGCTCATAATACTAATAGCGAAAATAATTAATTTAAACCAGATTTCATTTCATACTTAAATTGTAATACAATACAAGAGAATTTCAAAATACAACAATAGCAAAGGACAAAATTTGATACAACAATTGTAAACCTAAACGTCTATATGTGTTTCTAGTCATCAACACTACTCCAATTTCATGGCATCATCAACCTGTAACATGTTTTAAAATAGAGTTCAATGCAAAAGCAAATGCGAGTACACAAGTTTGGTGATACATAGCATAAGTATAAAAATGTATAACTCGAATCCACGTGTTAATTGTTATGTAAGGTAAATGCTAATCATGCAAAACTAGATCAAACCCCAAGTTTCCACAAAAATACGAGATCAAGCTTCCCTTGTCACGAAAGCGACGAGACTAAAAATGAGTATGAGAAACTTAACATAACCCCGACGGGTGGTGTGCTACTCCTATAGCGCTATATATGTCAAGGCGGGCTAGCTAAGTTAGTGATCGAGCATGTATAATTCTAGCATGTATCTAAGCATAACAAGCATCATGTATTGAGGATTGAGCATGTAAAAGCATGAATTTGTGATAAGTGTATTTTGATAAGTAAACATGTTACAACCCAAAATGTGTTAAAACGGTAAATGGGTCGAGTGTACTCACGGTTTTGCTTAAAGTATTCCACTTAGAGAAATCCGCGACCTTGTGTGTAGATTAGGGTTTGGCACCTTGTCCTTCTACAAGGAGAACATAGGTATAAGTACGATTTTGACGGGAGATTCGGATTATTCAAGCATATGCATATGGATTTAACGTATAAAGTATAAGAATATAAAAATAGTCACTAAGGCATAACACTCGTTTCTTGACACTATGGTAACCCATATGGGTTTGATGTGATTTCATAGGTTTTGAAACCTATTAGAATCGTAAACGAGGAATTACACACTTAAGTGATAAACTTATTATCTTGACAAGTGATTAGTTACTCATTATCAAGAGTTCGGTTTAAGGATTATATTATAGTCTATAGTTAGTATATATATACAATATAATAAACTACAACTATCAAAGATTTCATATAAGTCATGGAGGAGGTAGGAGGTAGAACCATCCATTTAGGAACCTTGTATGATGTTCACCACTTCACAAGTCGTCATAGACAACAAGGAGGGTCAAGAACAAGTATTATGACAAGAATGTAAATGGGGTCACTATACCAAGTAGCCAAGTGAAATACAACCCGGTGAGCCGGCGTCAACACACGTCGAAGGCTAGACGGGGTTGTGACACTTTTAAACTAGTAAACCAACTTGGGATAATGATGAAAATCATCAAGTGATGCGTGGTCTCATAGTTAGGATAGCCCAAGCTAACCAAGGTGGACACACATGGACAAGTTCAAGACTTGCATCACTTGTGACCTTGAAGCTCTTATGAAAACAGAAAGTTTGGAGTGTTTTAACACTCCTATTTACATGTATAACAAGCCTAGGTTAGTCTCCTTAATCATCAAGTTGATTAAAGCTCAAGAATACTAGGATAGATGAATAATACATGAGTTAAACAAGTTTTGAAAAGGTTTTAGTCACTTCAGAAACTTTCAGCCTACTTTGGAGCCTTTTTGGTGAATACCCAGGTCTGGAAATGATGGCAAGTCCGTGGTTTGAACCTAAGACTGATCCAAGGAAGTGGAAGAAGAATCGAAGGATTTCGTTAAGTATTGAGCAAGTTATGCTCACTTTCATGAAGGAGGATACAATTGCCCGAATTCTGATGTTGCTAGAGTTCTTGAGATGATTTGAGAGTGATTTAGGAAGTATTAGAGAGTTGTGAAAGTGTAAATGGCTTGGAGAAGGTGTGTATTTATAATGGAAGAGTTGGGAGGTTGTTGGGAGTGTTTAATGGGGGTTTAGAGGTGATTTGGTTAGAGATATGTGGTGGGATTCGTGCTAAAACGTGAGCCAAAACATTCTGACCCGCCCAGACACCCTTACGGACTGTAAGGGTGTCCCCTTGCGGTCTCAAGGACCGGGCCGGGACACAAACTTGAATTTTTGTTGTTAATGTTCAAGTGTGACGGGTTTAAGTGTTATACTAGTGTGTTTATGAATAAATAAAGGAATAATTGATTTTAATAATCCAAACTTTTAGTCGTTGGCCGGCAACGGTCCCAAATTCAAAATAACTGGTGGTGGTCCAACTTTTCACATATTGTAAACAAATGGACTTTTACAAAAAAAACCTTAATTTCTTTTTGTCTCTTTATCTTTTTCGGTTTAATAAAGGTCCATTGGTTTACATTATACGAAAAAGTTGCCGAAAAGGATAAGGCGATAAAAAGAAATTAAGGTTTTTTTTGGTAAAAGTCCATTGGTTTACAATATACGAAAGTCGGGACCACCAATGTTATTTTTTAAGTTGGGACCATTTCCGGCCAAATGACTAAAAGTTTGGATTATTAAAATCCATTATTCCATAAATAAAGCATTGTAAGTGTAAGTATCATGTCACAAAGTATATGTATGTATGTAATGAATGAGATCGAGTATTCACATCGAGTATAACGCATGTATAAATTATAAGTGTCACGAAATTGCATGTATGCCACGTTTTCGAGTATGAGCATCATGTATAAGTATAGAGATAAAAATGTATATTCCATTATGATTCAAGTCTCGATTACAACGATTACAACGAAATTACAATACGAATACAATGGTTTCCAAAAATAGAAATACAACATGACACCTTCTAAATATAGAAAGTATAGAAACGTGGGCGTTACAGTCTCCCCTCCTTTAGGAAATTTTGTCCCGAAATTTAGGAAGATGCAACGAAGAGATGTGGATACTTAGTCTTCATATCACTTTCGAGTTCCCAAGTAAATTCAGCGCCACGTTTCCCTTCCCATCGAACCTTGACGATAGGGATTCGACTGCGCCTTAGTTGCTTGATTCCTCGGCCCATGATTTCGACCGGTTTCTCCACGAAATGCAATGTCTTGTTGATTTGAAGATCTTCGAGTGGACTTGAAGTCCTTCTTCACTAGACATTTCTTTAGGTTGGAACATGAATGACGGGTGAACATTGTTGAGCGCTTGAGTAGGTCCAGTCGATATGCTACCTAGCCAATCCTTTCGAGAATCTTGAAAGGACCACGTAGCGAGGAGCGAGTTTTCCTTTCTAACCAAAACGGATAACACCCTTCCAAGGGGATACCTTGAGAAGTACACGATCACCAATATTAAATTCCAAAGGTTGCGTCTCTTATCTGCGTAACTCTTTTGACAACTTCGAGCCTTGAGGAGGTTATCACGGATTTGTAGGATTTTGTCCGTCGTCTTTTGTATTAATTCGGGACCGGTGATCTGAACATCTCCAATCTCGTGCCAACAAATAGGCGAACGCACTTACGACCATACAATGCTTCAAATGGAGCCATTTGAATACTGACGTGATAACTATTATTGTACGAGAATTCTACCAAAGGTAAGTGCGAATCCAATTGCCGTTAAAATCATTACGCAAGAACGAAGCATATCCTCCAAGGTTTGGATTGTACGCTCGGTTTGACCATTAGATTGATGATGAAAAACGGTGCTAAGGTTAAGACGAGTGCCAAGGGCGGATTGAAATGTTTGCTAAAGGCGAGAGGTGAAACGAGCATCGCGATCGAAATAATATCGAGAGGAGTACCATGACGACTGATGACTTCATCCGTGTAGATACGAGCCAATTTCTTGACTTTGTAATCTTCACGAATGGCGAAGAAATAAGTGGATTTGGTCAATCAGTCAATGATAACCCAGAGCTGTCATGACCAGACGAAGTACGAGGCAATTTGGTGATAAATCCATGGCAATGCTCTCCCATTTCGAAACAGGGACTTTTGGTTGTTCGAGCAAACCAGAGGGGCGTTAATGTTCGGCCTTGTCTTTGGAACATGTAAGACACTTTGAGACGTACAGGGCGATATCTTTTTCATTCAAGTCCACCAATAGGATGTTCGAAGATCGTGATACATCTTGTCGGCGCCAGGATGAATGGAGTATCGGGATTTGTGGGCTTTGTCCATCAAGGTGTTTCGAAGGCTGAGACGATCGGGAATCCAAATGCGACCATGGTAGTAGAGGATACCATCAGGTTTAGCTTCGGGTGGGTTTTCGACTCCACAATTCAACTCGTTATCGAGGTTACCCTCGTTAATGATGGCAAATTGTGCTTGGAGAATCAACTCGTGAAGCTTTCCAACGATTTGGTAGCAACAAATACTCTTAACATGACTCTTACGACTGAGTGCATCGGCCAACACATTCGCCTTACCAAGGTGGTAGCGAATGTCACAGTCGTAGTCGTTTAACAATTCTACCAACGACGTTGACGCATTTTGAGTTCCTTTTGGTCAAAGATATGTTGGAGGCTCTGTGGTCGGTGAAGACCGTACACTTAGTATCGTAAAGGTAGTGTCGCCAAATCTTCAGCGCAAAAACAACTGCACCAAGTTCAAGGTGGGTGCGTAGTATAGTTTTTCTCATGAATTTTGAGTTGTCTGATGCGTAAGTGATGACCTTGTCCCGTTGCATGAGAACGCAACCAGACCTTGGTTCGAAGCATCGCAATACACGATGAAATCGTCGTTTCCATCGGGGAGTGTGAGGATAGGAGCATTACAGAGCATATCCTTGAGGGTTTGAAAAGACTCCTCTTGTTCGAGACCCCAAACAAAAGGTTTATCTTTTTGGTCAAAGACGTAAGCGAACGATGATTTTGGAGAAGTTCGAGATGAAGTGGCGATAATACCCAGCTAGGCCAATGAACGAAGAATTTCAGAAGGCGATTTAGGTGCAATCCAATTCTTCACACTTCTATCTTTGTGGGGTCGACGTGAATACCGAGTTCATTGACGGTGTGACCAAGGAATTGAACCTCTTTTAGCCAAATTCACACTTGGAGAATTTGGCATAAAGACGTTCAGTTCGCAAAAGCTGAAGGATAAGTTGCAAATGTCGCCCATGTTCTTCTTTCGTCTTGGAGTAGATGAGAATATCGTCGATGAATACGATTACGATTTGATCGAGAAAAGTTTTACACACGCGATTCATGAGATCCATGAACATTGCAGGCGCGTTAGTCAAACCAAAAGGCATGACCACGAACTCGTAATGTCCATAACGTGTGCGGAAAGCAGTTTTAGGTACATCTCCCTCGAAAACTCGAAGTTGATGATAGCGGATCGAAGGTCGATTTTCGAGAAACAAGTCGTACCTTGAAGCTGATCGAAGAGATCGTCAATATGAGGAAGAGGATATCGGTTTTTGACTGTAAGTTTGTTGAGTTCACGGTAGTCAATACACATCCGAAAGGATCCATCTTTCTTCTTGACGAACAAAATGGGAGCACCCCAAGGTGAAGTACTAAGGCGTATAAAGTCTTTATCAAGAAGTTCTTGAACCTGGCTCGATAGCTCTTGCATTTCCAAGGGTGCAAACGGTAGGGAGCTTTCGCAACAGGAGTTGCGCCAGGAATAAGATCAATTCGAAAATCAAAGGATCGAGGAGGCAGAGGACCAGGAATATCCTCAGGAAAAACATCGGGAAATTGACAAATGATAGTAACATCACTTATGCTTGGACCTTTAACTTTCTTCTCCACAACGTGGGCAAGAAAGGCAAAGTACTCCTTGCGTAAGTACTTGTTCGCTTGAATACACGACATAATCTTGAGACCTGTAGAAGGTTTCTCACCATAGACGTGCAACGAATCTTTGTTAGGAAGAAGAAGGCGAATGAACTTTTCTGGAACAAACAACTTTGGCATGAACTCGCCTAAGCTAATCAATGCCTACTATGATATTGAAGCTTCCCAATTGCATGGGAATAAGGTCAATCGAAAACTTATGATCATTAAGATTCAAGGAGCAATTAGAAAGGAAATCAACGGTGATGGATTTCCCGTTAGCGACTTCACAGCAAAGGATTAGGCAATTTGGAGCGTTCGCACTTAAGTAAAGGTTCAAATTCGACAGACACAAAACTTTTATCGGCACCAGTATCAAACATACATGAAACATAAAAATGGTTGACAAGGAAGTACCAGTTATGGCATCATTGGAGTTTTGAGCCTGAGCAGAGGTAAGCATGAAAGCTTGTCCTTTAGCAGGCTGAGGCTGTTGGTTGAGTAGAGGACACACATTGGCGAGATGATTGAGATCACTACATTTGTAACACGCTCTCACAGGAGCATTCTGACGTTGAGGTTGAGGCTGGTTAGGGTTAGGGTTAGGCATGATGGCTTGATAGTTTTGGGGTTGGCGACAATGGCTAGCGAAATGCCCCATCTTGTTACAGTTGGCGCATTTTCAACACGGGGTGGATGGGAGATGGTGGTAGGTGCACCGTTCACATTTAGGCCAAGTACCAGTGTAGTTTCGTTTGGGTGGCTCGGTGTTTTGGGTAGTGGATACAGAAGTCAATGGGGACGGGTTGGGCGAAGTGATGACCGCACAGTTTCTGAACAGAAGCCTTTCGCTTCTTGTTCTGGTTGCTGTTTTGCTTCTTGGCTTGGGAGGGAGGTGACTCAGTAGTGGTGGTGGTATCAGCGTGGCTTGGTGTGCATGCTTCGTGCAGACCTTGTCAAAGGCTCCATGACGAATGCAGTTGTGGTTCATTTCAATTGTGATGCTATAAGCATCTTCGAGGGTTTTAAGGCTAGCGGTTGCGACATGGTTTGTTAATACAGGCGAGAGGCAACGAATGAGCTTGGCGATTGCCTTGGGAACGGTATCCACCTGCCCAGGGCAAAGGATACTCAACTGTTTGAAGCCGCGATCAATCCTTCAGCGTCGCTCCCCTGTTGGGTGGATTCCAGAATTCGTTTTTGAGTTTCTGGGTCTCGTGAGGAGGACAAATTGGTCCTTCATGAGCTGCCTTAGCTCTTCCCAAGGTAGCACGTGGGCTGCTTCATTACACGCTTATTCCTTTCTGTGGTCCACCACTCAAGGGCTCTCTCACGAAAGACCCGCAAGTTGGCGTTTTGCAAAAAGGTGAGTTCGATCACGTCGAACCAGTTCATCATGGCGGTAGCGCCATCATTACCAGTGAATTCCATGGGATTACAAGCCATGAACTGTTTAAACTGGAATGTTGCTTTGGGAGGGTCTACCTTTGAGTCAACCAGGATTTGGGGGTTTCATGGATGGTTGGATTTGGGTCACTATGTTTGGGATGATTTTAGTCATCCGTTGCTTGGAGATAGAGTCCCCTTGGTTGTTTGAACCCCTCTTTTGGAGCCCTTGGATTTCTTGGAAGAACTTGGAGAAGACATCTAAGGTTGAAATAGAAAAGAATAGGATGAGACTTGATTTAATGTGAGAAAATAAGTTTTGCATGTATAAGCATGGATAATTCACGTATTTTGCATGTATTTGACGAGTATTCAACAAGTATAATCACGTATGAATGCGTATAAAAAGTATAAATTTAGTTTGTTCACGAGGATTATTATTGTTTTTTATTGCGAGAGATGTGCGAATTGTGTAACGGTTCAAAACGATTAAGGTAACAAGTATAAAATCAAAAAATTGAGATAACATAAAAGATTGGCTCAATAAAACATGGGATTGTTTCGGGTAGAGAAACGATCGACTATTCCAAAGTGATTCGTAAGATCTTTCGAGTTAGGGAACATGCTTTGGCCTAATAGGTTAAATGCTCTCGTTGAGAAGCGACTAACGACATTTTACCCTTCCAATTACTACATGTCCCTAGTCGATCAAAATTCGAGACTTTGGCGAGATTGAAAATCGAGGTATGGGACTTAATCGACAAGGTGCGGGTTTCACCCCTAACTTGACGATTTCGTACCCTATGTGTGGTTGTTTCTTACTAAACAAGAAGCATATTCCGAATCATTTGTAAGATCCACTAGAGTATAAGATTTGGATATCACTCGTAGCTTGATGGTATAACTTCGTGAAAAATCGAATACGCGGAATGGGGATTTCACCAAAAATTGTAGTCATTGGACCTATTTTGGTGCAAATCGTCTCATTTGCATCATGAGTGTCTTCAAGTCTTCAAGTGTATTATGTAAACGTCTTAGAAAGACGTTATGTAAGTATTAAAACCAAAAGAAAGGTAGAAGCAATGAAGGAAGAATAAAGTTTTAAGCATAAAATAGGAATGGTCAAAATGGACACTTAAACTATAGACTAGGTCGAAATGGCAATTCTACCTAATTCCCTATAGCTATGGCTCTGATACCAATCTGTCACACCCCAACCGATGGCGGAAGCATCAAGGCGGGACGAAAGAGATTGCTCATTGCTCATAATACTAATAGCGACAATAATTAATTTAAATCGGATTTCATTTCATACTTAAATTGTCATAGTCATACAATACAAGAGAATTTCAAAATACAACAATAGCAAAGGACAAAATTTGATTCAACAATTGTAAACCTAAACGTCTATATGTGTATCGAGTCATCAACACTACTCCAATTTCATAGGCATCATCAACCTGTAACATGTTTTAAAATAGAGTTCAATGCAAAAGCAAATACGAGTACACAAGTTTGGTGATACATAGCATAAGTATAAAAATGTATAACTCGAATCCACATGTTAATTGTTATGTAAGGTAAATGCTAATCATGCAAAACTAGATCAAACCCCGAGTTTCCACAAAAATACGAGATCGAGCTTCCCTTGTCACGAAAGCGACGAGACTAAAAATGAGTATGAGAATCTTAACATAACCCCGACGGGTGGTGTGCTACTCCTATAGCGCTATATATGTCAAGGCGAGCTAGCTAAGTTAATGATCGACTGTATTCAGCATGTATCTAAGCATAACAAGCATCATGTATTGAGGATTGAGCATGTAAAAGCATGAATTTGTGATAAGTATATTTTGATAAGTAAACATGTTACAACCCAAAATGTGTTAAAGCGGTAAATGGGTCGAGTGTACTCACGTTTTGCTTAAAGTGTTTGTAAGTGAGCTCTTGCTGGGTAATTGTGGCTTTATCAGTTTCTGGTCAACAGTCAACGAAGTCAAAGGTCCAAGTCAAAGAATAAAGTGAAGTTCCGATTATCTATATTGTGTAAGTTCCGAGTTTATGATGTTAAACTCGGAACATTTAATCATTTTAGTTTTTCCGAGTTTGTTTATTTGTTGTATCCCGGACAATGTGTTTTGTCCGGGTTTGGGCTCTAGTCTAGCCTATATATATGTTGAGTAGGTTAGGTTAGGGTAAGCTTTGTGCACCTCTTACAACCATCTTGTTCCTCCTGGGTGTGCACATTCTAGACAGAGAAACACTATGTGTTAGTGAGAGAAAGCTAGGGTTTAGATCTTTATGATCTAAACCAGCTTGTAGAAGATGATGTATACTCGTTCGGTATGTAATCTGTGTTGACTGTAATGATATGAATGAGTTTCTTCTACATCTTCTTCTCCATCTTCTGTGTTCTTGATGTTTCACGTCATGTATCAAGTGCAATGTTGATGTTCGTCATCGATCCAGTGCTTTCACAGTGTTCCACTTAGAGAAATCTCGAGCTTGTGTGTAGATTAGGGTTTGGCACCTTGTCCTTCTACAAGGAGAACATAGGTATAAGTACGAGTTTGACGGGAGATTCGGATTATTCGAGCATATGCATAAGGATTTAAAGTATAAAGTAAAGAATATAAAAATAGTCACTAAGGCATAACACTCGTTTCTTGACACTATGGTAACCATATGGGTTTGATGTGATTTCATAGGTTTTGAAACCTATTAGAATCGTAAACGAGGAATTACACACTTAAGTGATAAACTTATTATCTTGACAGGTGATTAGTTATTCATTATCAAGAGTTCGGTTTAAGGATTATATTATAGTCATAGTTAGTATATATATACAATATAATAAACTACAACTATCAAAGATTTCATATAGGTCATGGAGGAGGTAGGAGGTAGAACCATCCATTTAGGAACCTTGTATGATGTTCACCACTTCACAAGTCTTCATAGACAACAAGAGGGTCAAGAACAAGTATTATGACAAGAATGTAAATGGGGTCACTATACCAAGTAGCCAAGTGAAATACAACCCGGTGAGCCGGCGCGACACACGTCGAAGGCTAGACGGGTTGTGACACTTTTAAACTAGCAAACCAACTTGGGATAATGATGAAAATCATCGAGTGATGTGTGGTTTCATAGTTAGGATAGTCCAAGCTAACCAAGGTGGACACACATGGACAAGTTCAAGACTTGCATCACTTTGACCTTGAAGCTCTTATGAAAACAGAAAGTTTTGGAGTGTTTTAACACTCCTATTTTACATGTATAACAAGCCTAGGTTAGTCTCCTTAATCATCAAGTTGATTAGAAGCTCAAGAACACTAGCATGGATGAATAAACATGAATTAAAAAGTTTTGAAAAGGTTTTAGTCACTTCAGAAACTTTCAGCCTACTTTGGAGCCTTTTTGGTGAATACTAGGTCTGAAAATGCCATGGCAAGTCCGTGGGTTTGAACCTAAGACTGATCCAAGGAAGTAGGAAGAAGAATCGAAGGATTTCGTTAAGTATTGAGCAAGCTATGCTCACTTTCGTGAAGGAGGTACAATCTGCCCGAATTCTGATGTTGCTAGAGTTCTTGAGATGATTTGAGAGTGATTTGGAAGGATTAGAGGTTTTGAAAGTGTAGAATGGCTTGGAGAAGGTGTGTATTTATAATGGAAGAGTTGGGAGGTTGTTGGGAGTGTTTAATGGGGGTTTAGAGGTGATTGGGTTAGAGATATGTGGTGGGATTCGTCTAAAACGCGCTAAAACAATTCTGACCCGCCCAGACACCCTTACGGACCGTAAGGGTGTCCCCTTGTGGTCCGCAAGGACCGTGCCGGGACACAAACTTGAATTTTTGCTTGTTTTGTTCAAGTGTGACGGGTTTAAGTGTTATACTAGTGTGTTTTATGAATAAATAAAGCATTATAAGTATACGTATCATGTCACAGAGTATATGTATGTATGTAATGAATGAGATCGAGTATTCACATCGAGTATAACGCATGTGTAAATTATAAGTGTCACGAAATTGTATGTATATCAGTTTTCGAGTATGAGCATTATGTATAAGTATGTATGATTGTGTATAACAAGTATAGAGAAAAAATTGTATATTCCATTATGATTCAAGTCTACAACGAGATTAAGAATACGAATACAATGGTTTCCAAAAATAGAAATACAACACGACACCTTCTAAATATAGAAAGTATAGAAACGCGAGGCGTTACACCGGCTTTGAGCCCTAACATTCCCCTTTGTCTCGGGTTCCAGACCCAATGAAACGTGCTATGCAATTTTGATTCCGTGTAATTAGATATGGTACTAATCTGGAAAGAGAGTTGTATTCAGAAACAAACTTTCTACAATCCAAGTTTTCATTTGTAATCCCAAAAAGTTTGATTCAATCTTTTCCACCTCATGAGGCAGAAAATATGCATCCTTCACCATTTCAACAAACTTTTCCCAACTTAAATTATATAAATGAACCTTCCCAGAAGATTGTATCATGGATTTCCACCATATCAGGGCATCGCCCTTGAACGATTGAGCTACATACTTGACCATGTCCTCTTCAGCACACCCACTAATCTCTATATGGTTTCAATCTCGTCTAACCACCTTAGTGCGTCAACCGCTCTTTTTTTCCCGTAAAATCACGGGGCTTGCAAGACACAAAATACTTATACGAACAACCTCCTTTGAAAAATGAATCTTTTTCTTAAAATCTTGCATTTCCCTCCTCACGTTTGAGGAGTCTTCAGAATATTCCTTCTTTTCTGAAGGAGGTTTCGAGAATTGTTTGGTGGTATGCTTCGAGGTGTGCTTAGACGAATGTTTAGGGTGCGAAGCACTCGACTCTAATTGCTTTCAACATGGTTCTTTATTGCCTTATCAACTTCGTGGCAATTAATGCTTGCAGATCGCCTTTAGTTATAACAATATTTTCATTTGCATTATCATCCTTTCTTTGGCTATTAACTTCATTAGAGTCTGCCAGTCTTGTTTGCTTGAAGCTAGAATAATAATAATATAAGTTAATTAGTCATACACGCTTGATGACTTACAATATAATGCACAACATGGTATAATAAAACCATGTAAACTTGTAAAGTTTATGGGGGTGAATAAATAAGGCACCAAAGGCCTGTCTCAAAGGACAAAATAAAAGTAGCACAAAAGGCTTCGAGGTTTGAACAAAATCTATTACCTCGAGACAGGGAGTCGTAGACTACATCTGTTACTGTCACTAATGGACTTGGATATAATCTGTAGGCAGTACATCACTAATGGATGTTATAAGTAACATATCACTAATAGATGTTTATAACATGGTCCGTAGGTGTTACACCACTAATGGGTGTTTAAATAATATAATCATCAAAATGATCACGTAAGCTTATTAGATTTTGAACATAGTTCATAACCTTGACGGCTCGTGTGGTTCCTCAAGTCACACTGCCTAAGACTGTTAACACTTTGAAGATGTTAACCTTTAGAATAAATCTTAAAATGGTTTTAATAGCTAGTCCCAATCGGGCAGACTAGAAGGTTTAGAACGTAGTTCACCACCTCTGGATAGAAGGGAAATCTCAACCTTAACTATCATGGTAGAGAACCATAAAATTTAATCTACCGTTTTGCCAATATATGTGACCTCATCACTGGGTGGGTGTAAACCATCAAGAAGATCTTTTTGAAATATTATAGTTCGATCATAAATTTCGAGTTAAAATCGAGATGAAACAACGGATGAAACAAGGTAAAGCAAAATCCAAATTCTTCATTAAATTAAAACGTTGCCATTACAATAATGCCTAAAATTAGGACTCTTTAATAACACAACTTGTCCTCGCAGGGACTATTACTTAAAATAAATGTGTCCATGCAGGGACATCTTTGAAAAATAAAATTACATAAATAAAATACAAGGGTTTATTCTCCCTTTTCCCTTTAACTAATCTTATAAACTTCTTCAGTATTTATTATTTTTCTTCCCATATTTTTCAGCTTTCCGTTGAATTTTCTGCATCTGTTCCAGGGTTTCTTACATAGCCTCAAGTACTGGTGCTAAAGTTGAGTCTGTTGTTGCTGTGGTGGTTGTGGCTGCGGTTGTAGCGCACCCAGATGTTGGTATACATAGGGTGGAGGTGCACCATAAGGTGGTACCCATAAAAGGGATATCCACTAGCTAAGTATGGTTTGGTGGAAGTATGGAGGAAATGGAAAAGGAAAAGCTTCGTTAAATGCAGCTGCCTCAACATAGGGGTCCTGCGATGGTGCTGGTGAATATAGTTAGGCAAGCCAGAAGATGGAGCAAAAGGGTTGTATCCAGACGAATCTGGATATGAAGGAATTGGGTTTTCAAAACCCAATGGTGGTAGTGGTGGTAGTTGGGTCGAAGGCCCAATTGTAAATTGTGGTGGCTAAGGCGAAGGCTCAACGGCTGGCTGTGCTGGGTGTCCCACAAATGGAGAAGTGTGACATGGTCCACCCATTTGTGGGTCCTCCTGGATAGTTGGGTAAGGGTTAGGTAGGGGTGAAAGTGACCCTACTCTTGGTCCTAGTGTAACAACTAGAAATTCGTTGTTATCTTTTTCTTTGTTATCGATTGTATCTATCCTTTGTAAATCATAGATTCGCTTATTAATGAAGTTTATGTTAATTAATTACAATTATGTATGTCATATCGTATCTTATCGCTTATTTAAGTGCATATCTCATCGCTATCTCATCGCAATCGCAACGCATTACTTACTTGGTATATTGGAATTATGTGGTAATGTTAGTTTACGTGTTTGTGTGTTATACGTGTTATGTGGTCTGGATTTATCACGGTTTAATCGCTCGCAAACTCACGCAACTCACTCTCGCATATTCAAATCGCTAAATCATACTATCACACCGCTTATAACGTTTAATATAACTATCTAATGCGAACCGAATCACCAAACGAGCTCTTAACGCGAAAAACAAAGAAAATTCAACAACTTGGGTCAAGTTCACTCGAACTTGGTGTTACCAAGTTCGGCTGAACTTGGCTGAAGAAAACAAGAATCCTCTTTTATCTACAAGTTCGCTCGAACTTGTACACACCTGCACAAGTTCGGCGAACTTAGCTCATCGTCCTTCAAAACTTCACAAGTCCGCGCAAACTTGCATGAATTTCATGCAAGTTCGACCAAACTTGGCCCCACCAGCTCACCATTTTGCCTTCTCCTATAAATACCCAGCTCATTCCTCTCATTTGAACTTGCCCGTAAGTTCGCCCAGAGCTCTCAAAACCCGAAACCTTCGTGTTCTAAGTAATAATCAACCCGATTTTAACTACAATGATGTTCAACAACGTTTTACAATCGATTTTAGCACAAGGTATAGCCTTCGTTTTTTTAACAAATCTTCTCTGTTACGAAAATCTTCATTTTTTTACATAAAACTTCTGTTTTTTCACTCAGATCTATGCTTAGATCTGAAAAAAACCTTTTGAATATTGATTTTTACACAAAATTACGGATTTTGATGATGTTTTGTTCATTTCTGATATGAAACGAAGCATTTATCATTCAAGATCCCAGATCTGGAAGCACAAGGACGTTTATGTTGGTTTATACAAGCCGGACTAACCCGAACGAACCCCGAGTTCATCTGGATTAGCCCATGCTTTTTTACAAACGGCTAAAACAGCTCTAAAAGACCTCTCCAACCTAAGTTGCTCAGTAGCACAGGGTTGGAGGGATGAATCACTCGATTTACTCAGCAAATGACGCGAAAACGCAAGATTTTGGACCTGAAAACATCAAGTTCGCTCGGACAAGAATCACCACTGACCACACGGTCAAGTTCGACCGAACTTGAGTCATTGTTACCAAGTTTTCTCGCAAGTTCGCCCGAACTTGCCTAGTTTCCTAAGAAACTAAGCAAGTTCGCCCGAACTTGTCATTTCAGTAAGGTTTTCTCACAATGTTTCCACCGCAAACTTGACAAGTTTCTCAAAGAAACTCTCAAGTTCGACCGAACTTGACTCTAAACCATCCAAAACCATACAAGTTCGCTGAACTTGTGTGTTTACACCAAGTTCGCCGAACTTGGCTACTGCTCAATCTCAAACTTCACGTTTCGGCTTTTCGAAAGACGATGCACTTCTGTTCGTTTACAGGCTGATCCGGCGTACTCCGCGACTCTCCTCAGAATCTTCAGTCTTACCAAAACGCACCCACAGTGAGCATACTTGACCCATTCTCGCTTAAATGCACTTTTTGGGTGTTACATACGTTCCTATATCAAAATCACTTCACAAATCAAAACTGTTTATCACACGCGAATAATCTGATTGTATATGCTCGATACGTGATACTAGAAACATGTGACTAGAACTTATTTTCGCTAACTTGCCTCCTTAGCTAGTATGGTAATATAGTTTGGCTAACACCCGACGGGGTCTAGTTAGGATGGTCGCGCAAGCCTTTTCAAGGTAGTTAGCATGAGAAATGAGCCTATGTTATGTTAAGTGTTTTTTTAGTATAATGATATGTAATTAGATTGTTTCGCAAACGCTTTCTCGACTATGCTAGTATTATTCAAACTCGTATGCTCACCTTTACTTAATTGTATTGACTTGTATTTTAACATATGTAACAGGTTGAGGATTTAGCTTGGATGCCTTGGATGTTGCATGCGTAGTTTAGTTCGTTTTGATAGTTTGTTAGAATGGTTTGTAATAAAATCTAGGGGAGATCGAATTGGATTCATGTTAAGAGATTTTGTTGAAATGTAATTGTTATTTTGAACGTTTATGAGTTTGATAGTATGGGATATTGAATGTTGATTATTATCTTTGAAATGGCTGTTATGGAATCTCTTGATCAATCTGATTCGCCTAGTGCCACTACCCTGATGATTCCGCCATCTGTTGGGGTGTGACAGATTGGTATCCGAGCAAATTCCTTAGGATAATAGGTAGAATTGCCATGTTCGCCCTAGTAGCATGTTTAAGTACCCAGTTGACCATTCGTTGACTTAAATGTTAAACTACTTGCCATAAATGCTAAATGTGCCTTTCCTAAGGCTAATACAATAATACAAGCTTGGAAACGCTCGTATCACACAAAACAAGCGATCAAGTCGAGATTAGGTGTGAAAACCGAGAACTCTCTATGAGATCATTCACTCCGCGCATACTCTATCGCACGAGATACCTTCGTTGAGTTAGGAGTGACATCCAAATCTCGACGAAAATCTCCATTTCTATCTAGGAATGAAGTTGCTAAGTTAGGGGTAAAACCCGCATCTTAATAACTAATTTCGTGTTTTGATTTTCAATCTCACCAAAGTCTCGATTATACCAATGATTTGGAACACGTATTAACTGGAAGGGTAAACGTCGTTAGCCGCTCGCGGTGAGAGCGTTTATCTATTAGGCCAAAGCGTGGGTCCAAATGCAAAGGATAGTCGAACCACTTTGGGTAGTCAACGTCTGAAAACCCCGGACACTCCCAATTGATTTAAGCCTATATCGTCGATTTACGCATCATCGAGTTTATTATTATTTATGTGTTTAAATTTTGAGAATTTTCGCTTTGTTCGATTTCTCGCTTTGATGATTTGTCATAATTATCGATTTCTCGAATTATCGCATTTACGCTCCATCGAATATATGCACAACTCGCACAGCTCTCGAAATCTAAAACGCTAAATTAATACACAAACCAAACTAATCGCTTAACTCGCTTACGCCTATGAGGACATGTGTACCTCATGCGCGGTATTATCTCGCTTATATATATCGCTTATATCTCGCTACTATATCGCATCTCGAACGCGCTACGCTTTACTTATAAGAAGGTGAATATGTGCAAAGTGTAAGCTTATGTGCTTACGTGCTTATGTGCTTACGTGCTTACGTGCCTATGTGTTTATGTGATTTTGTGCCTTGAATGAATGATAATAATAATAATAAATATTTAAACATAACTCTATTATAATCGAATCTCATCTAATCTAAATCCTTCATGTAGATGTCTTCTATGGGATCGCACACCCGAAGGAATCTCCAGCGCAGCAACGCCGACAAGCGTATCGCTATAATGGTAGCCAAGGAGATAGCTAAAGTCATTCCGCAAATCGTCTCGGAAATTCATGTCGTGAGCAGTAACTCATCAGTCGACTCAAAGACTGAGAATCCCAAGCCGCGATTCAGCTTCAAAAACTTCAAGGCTTGTGCACCTCTCGCCTTCACGTGCAATGACGGACCAACTTCTATGTTTCATTGGTTCGATGCTATTGAGGTCACTTTTAGGCAAAGTGGATGCCCCGATGACCTCCGCACCGTGAATGCAACCGGAGTCTTCCAGTCCCGTGCACTCGACTGGTGGACAGCTTAAAGAAACAAGCGTGGAAATGATGAAGCCTACAATCTATCTTGGGAGGAACTCAAGGAAGTAATGATGAAGGAGTTATGTCCTTCGCATGAAATGCAAAAGCTCGAGAATGAGTTTTGGGGTATCAAACAAGATGGTCCCGACAATGCTGGTTTTACTACTCGGTTTAAAATTTTGAGCATCATCTGTCCCAGTCAGGTTGATACGACGGAGAAAGCTATCAACAAGTACATCTGTGTTTTACCCGAGTGTGTTGCAAGTTTCATGAAAGTTGTTCGTACTACAACCATCGCGGAAACCTACATGCTCGCCGCTGAGATCAACGATCAGCGAGTTCAGGATGGTTATTTCAAGAACTCTGCTAAAGTCGCCAATCAAGCCGTCGTCGAACAAACCGCTGCTACAGAATCATCAAGTGAACTAAAGGGAAAGCGCCAGGGACGCAAAAGAGGAAACCCGAGTAAGAACTATGCTCTCACCGCTCCAGCAAACCCTCAGTCGCTTCAGTCAGCCACTCAGAACGCACCTCCAGCTAAGCATGCGTATACCGGACCTCGCCCTCTGTGCCCTAAGTGCACTTATCATCATGCCATTGGTGGTAGCTGCCGTTTTTGCACAAACTGCAATATCTACCGCCACTTTACTGTGAGTTGCCGATCAGGTCCTCGTCAGCCAGCTCCTCAGGCTCCAGTAGCTCCAGCTTTACCCGCTCCTCCTCAAGCCAATCAGCAACAAGCTCCAAAAGCACGTGTGTGCTATGTGTGTGGTGATCCGAATCATTTCGCCAATGTGTGTCTGAATCGTCCTGTCAAGCAAGAGCAGCCAGCACCTCAGCCTCGGCCGCGACAGCAGCAACAACCATAAGCTGCGCGTGGCAGAGCCTTCAATCTCAACCACCGCCAGGCCCAGAATGACAACACTGTTGTCAATGGTACGTTTCTCGTTAATGGTATTTATGCTTCATGTTTATTTGATACTGGTGCCGATAACTGTTTTGTATCGTTAGAATTCGAAAAGGTTTTAAAATGTAAGCGTGCTAAACTCCCAAGGAATTTCGATGTGGAAGTCGCCACCGAAAGAACCGTTACCGTCAATTCCGTCTTACGTGGTTGTTCCCTCGATCTCAACAGCCACATCTTCTCGATCAATCTCATACCTATGCAGTTAGGTAGCTTCGATATCATAGTAGGTATGGATTTTCTTCGTGAAAACCATGGTGAAGTTGTATGCTTCGATAAAATGATTCGTTTACCTCTCCCTAACGGTGATCAACTTCATGTTTATGGTGAAACTCCCTCAAAGAAGTTGATGCTTTTGTTATGTACTCGAGCACACAAATGCTCGCAAAAGCGATGTGTTGCTTTCCTCGCTCATATCATGAACCCAGAGAAAGAAAAGAAGACTTATAAAGATGTTCCCGTTGTTTGTGAATTTCCTAAGGTCTTTCCCGACGATTTACCTGGTTTACCCCCTACTCGAGATGTTGAATTCTGTATCGATTTAGTTCCCGGTGCAACTCGAGTTGCTAAAGCTCCTTATCGTCTCACACCCTTAGAAATGCACGAGCTATCAAGCCAACTTCAAGAGCTTCTTGATAAAGGTTTCATACGCCCGAGCACTTCCCCATGGGGCGCACCTATCCTTTTCGTGAAAAAGAAGGATGGATCATTCCGAATGTGCATTGATTATCATGAACTTAACAAACTCACGATAAAGAACCGCCACCCTCTTCCTCGTATCGACGACTTATTTGATCAACTTCAAGGTGCTACTTGTTTTTCTAAGATCGATTTACTGCCTTTCGTACTCGCTATGGCCATTTCGAATTCGTGGTCATGCCTTTTGGACTTACAAATGCGCCCGCGTTTTTCATGGATTTGATGAACCGTGTGTGTAAAGCTTTCTTAGATCGTTTCGTCATTGTTTTCATCGATGATATCCTTATCTATTCGAAGTCGAGAGACGAGCACGCGCGTCATCTCCGTTTAGTCCTCGAACTTCTTTAAGGAAATCGCCTTTATGCTAAGTTCTCCAAATGTGAATTCTGGCTCGAAGAAGTCCAATCTCGGCCACATCGTTAATAGTCAAGGAATTCACATCGACCCTGCAAAGATTGAATCCGTCAAGAGTTGGATTACACCGAAGAATGGTTCCGAAATCCGTTCATTTCTTGGATTGGCGGGTTACTACCGTCGATTCATCGCCGACTTTTCAAAAATCGTTGTTCCGCTTACTGCTTTGACTCATAAAGACAAGCCTTTTGTTTGGGATTCTAAACAAGAGGAAGCTTTTCAAACGCTCAAGAGTATGCTATGCAACGCTCCTATCCTCGCTTTACCCGACGGAAACAACGATTTTGTCGTTTACTGCGATGCCTCGAACCTTGGTCTTGGTTGTGTGCTTATGCAACGAGACAAGGTTATCGCGTATGCGTCTGGACAACTCAAGATCCACGAGAAGAACTACGCAACCCACAATCTCGAACTCGGTTCAGTTGTTTTTGCATTAAAGATATGGCGACACTACCTTTACGGTACCAAGTGTACGGTCTTCACCAACCATAAGAGCTTACAACATATCTTTAACCAAAAGGAACTAAATATGCACCAACGCCGATGGATTGAACTTCTCAACAATTACGATTGCGAGATAGGCTACCATCCCGGCAAAGCAAACGTCGTCGCCTATGCTCTAAGTCGACAAAGCTATGTATATAGTGTTCGTGACTCTCAAGCTTTGAATGATCTCGAAATCATGATTCGCTCCGCTCAATTCGCCTGGTTTAACGAGAATACTTTAGAAGATGAAATGAAATGTGGTGCCGAAACTCAGCTCGTATTAAGCCTGATGGTATTTATTATTATCTCGATCGTATTTGGATTCCCAGCCGTGACAATCTTCGTGAACTGCTAATGACCAAAGCTCATAAATCTCGATATTCCATTCACCCCGGTGCCGACAAGATGTACGAGGACCTTCGTCCTAAGTATTGGTGGCCGGGCATGAAAAAGGATATCGCCTTGTACGTCTCAAAGTGCTTAACTTGTTCGAAAGTTAAAGCCGAACATCAAAGGCCCTCTGGCTTACTCGAACAACCCTAAATCCCAATGTGGAAGTGGGAGAGTATAGCTATGGACTTCGTTACTAAACTTCATCACTCCATCCGGTCACGATAGCATTTGGGTTATCGTTGATCGTCTTACTAAATCTGCACACTTTATTGCTATACGAGAAGACTTTAAGGTTGAACGGTTAGCCCGAATCTATACCGATGAAGTTATATGTCGACACGGGACGCCTCGTGACATCATCTCTGACCGAGACGGTCGCTTTACCTCGCGTCTCTGGGAGACTTCAATCCGCTCTCGGTACTACTCTCAATCTCACCGCTTTTCACCCTCAAACTGACGCCAGACTGAGCGCATGATCCGCACCCTCGAAGACATGCTTCGTGCGTGCATCATAGATTTCGGTGGTAACTGGGATACGCATTTACCTTTAATCGAATTCTCGTACAATAATAGTTATCATACCAGCATTCAAATGGCTCCTTTTGAGGCACTGTATGGAAGAAAATATCAATCGCATATTGCATGGCACGAGATCGGAGAAGCACAAATCACCGGTCCCGAGCTAATTCAAGAAACAACCGACAAGATCCTCCAAATCAGAGACAATCTTTTGAAAGCTCGGAGTCGCCAAAAGAGTTACGCCGACAAACGACGCAAGCCCCTGCAATTCAAAGTGGGAGATCACGTACTCCTAAAGGTTGCACCTTGGAAGGAGTGGTCCGCTTCGGAAAGAAAGGAAAGCTAGCGTCACGATACGTAGGACCCTTTAAGATTCTGGAAAGGATCGGCAAAGTGGCTTACCGACTCGAACTGCCAGAGGAACTTAATAATGTACATCCGACTTTCCACGTGTCTAATCTCAAAAAGTGCCTAGCCGAAGAAAATTTGCATGTCCCTCTCGAAGACCTGCAAATCAATGAAACGCTCCATTTCGTGGAAAAACCCCTTGGGATCATGGATCGAGAAACCAAGAAACTCCGACGCTCTCGCATACCTATCGTGAAGGTCCGATGGAAGGCAAACGCGGGCGCGAGTTCATTTGGGAACTTGAAAGTGATATGAAAACAAAATATCCATATCTCTTTATTACGGCCACTGCTTAATTTCGGGACGAAGTTCCCTAAAGTAGGGGAGACTGTAACAACTCGGAAATTCGTTGTTATCTTTTTCTTTGTTATCGATTGTTTCTATCCTTTGTAAATCAGAGATTCGCTTATTAATGAAGTTTATGTTAATTAATTACAATTATGTATGTCATATCGTATCTAATCGCTTATTTAAGTGCATATCTCATCGCTATCTCATGGCAATCGCAACACAATTACTTACTTGGTATATTGGAATTATGTGGTAATGTTAGTTTACGTCTTTATGTGTTATACGTGTTATGTGGTATGGATTTATCATGGTTTAATCGCTCACAAACTCACGCAACTCACTCTCGCATATTCAAATCGCTAAATCATACTATCACACCGCTTATAACGTTTAATATAACTATCTAATGCAAATCGAATCACCAAACGAGCTCTTAACGCGAAAAACAAAGAAAATTCAACAACTTGGGTCAAGTTCGCTCGAACTTGGTGTTACCATGTTCGGCCGAACTTGGCTGAAGAAAACAAGAATCCTCTTTTATCTACAAGTTCGCTCGAACTTGTACACACCTGCACAAGTTCGGCCGAACTTAGCTCATCGTCCTTCAAAACTTCACAAGTCCGCGCGAACTTGCATGAATTTCATGCATGTTCGACCGAACTTGGCCTCACCAGCTCACCATTTTGCCTTCTCCTATAAATACCCAGTTCATTACTCTCATTTGAACTTGCTGTAAGTTCGCGCAGAGCTCTCAAAACCCGAAAACCTTCATGTTCTAAGTAAGAATCAACCCGATTTCAACTACAATGATGTTCAACAACGTTTTACAACGATTTTGGCACAAGGCATAGCCTTCGTTTTCAACAAATCTTCTCTGTTACGAAAATCTTCATTTTTTTGTAAAACTTCTGTTTTTCACTCAGATCTATGCTTAGATCTGAGCAATACCTTTTGAACATTGATTTTTTACACAAAATTACGGACTTTTGATGATGTTTTGTTCGTTTTCTGATATGAAACGAAGCATTTATCATTCAAGATCGCAGATCTAGAAGCACAAGGACGTTTATGTTGGTTTATACAAGCTGGACTAACCCGAACGAACCCCGAGTTCATCCGGGTTAGCCCACGCTTTTGTAAAACGGCTAAAATAGCTCTAAAAGTCCTCTCCGACCTAAGTTTGCTCAGTAGCACAGGGTTGGAGGGATGAACACTCGATTTACTCAGCAAACGACGCGAAAACACAAGATTTTGGACCCGAAAACATCAAGTTCGCTCGAGAATCACCAGCACACCAGGTCAAGTTCGACCGAATTGTACCCACATGGGTCAAGTTCGACCGAACTTGTACCCACATGGGTCAAGTTCGACCGAACATGAGTCATTGTTACCAAGTTTTCTCGCAAGTTCGCCGAACTTGCCCTAGTTTCCTAAGAAACTAAGCAAGTTCGCCCGAACTTGTCATTTCAGTAAGGTTTTCTCACAAGTTCGCCCGAACTTGACAAGTTTCTCAAAGAAACTTATCAAGTTCGACCGAACTTGACTCTAAACCATCCAAAACCATACAAGTTCGATCGAACTTGTGTGTTTACACACAAGTTCGCCCGAACTTGGCTACTGCTCAACTCAAACTTCACCGTTTCGGCTTTTCGAAAGACTGATGCACTTCTGTTCGTTTACAGGCTGATCCGGCGTACTCCGCGACTCTCCTCAGAATCTTAAGTCTTACCAAAACGCACCCACAATGAGCATACTTGACCCATTTTCGCTTAATGCACTTTTTGGTTAACACTATATCAAAATCACTTCACAAATCAAAACTGTTTATCACACGCGAATAATCTGATTGTATATGCTCGATACATGATACTAGAAACATGTGACTAGGACTTATTTTCGTTAACTTGCCTCCTTAGCTAGTATAGTACTATAGTTTGGCTAACACCCGATGGGGTCTAGTTAGGATGGTCGCGCAAGCCTTTTCAAGGTAGTTAGCATGAGAAATGAGCCTATGTTATGTTAAGTGTTTTTGAGTATAATGATATGTAATTAGATTGTTTCGCAAACGCTTTCTCGACTATGCTTGTATTGACTTGTATTTTAACGTATGTAACAGGTTGAGGATTTAGCTTGGATGCCTTGGATGTTGCATGTGTAGTTTAGTTCGTTTTGATAGTTTGTTAGAATGGTTTGTAATAAAATCTAGGGGAGATCGAATTGGATTCATGATAAGAGATTTTGTTGAAATGTAATGGTTATTTTGAACGTTTATGAGTTTGATAGTATGGGATATTGAATGTTGATTATTATCTTTGAAATGGTTGTTATGGAATCTCTTGATCAATCTGATTCGCCTAGTGCCACTACCCGATGATTCCGCCATCGGTTGGGGTGTGACACTAGGCGCACTGACATGCGCGCCCTGCGTCTCTTGGCAGTTGTGGTTCGGGTGGTGGTTGCGGTTGCTCCACCTATTGCATTTGTACTTCCTCAGGCGAAGGTAGTTCCTGTTGAGGAGTATGATAAGAGGATGTGTTGTGGTAAGATGGGGTATTGTAGAAGACATATTGTCCCCATCTCTCTTTAAAGTCATCAGGGTAATGATGTGGGGTTCCAGCGTATGACTTTGAACCGCTGGACAGTTTAATAGGGTGCCCCATTGACCCTGTTTGTGGCATCTCAGGGACAAAATCTTCTTCCATGGGTTTTGGGGAATCTTCAGGAGGAGAAACAGAGGGTGAACGCAAGTAGATGTTTGGGTTATAGTTTCCTTGGAAAGAATGGGAATGGGATGATGGGAGTGGTGTGAGTGATGCGAATGATGAGAATCAGGTGGCGGGGAATACTCGTGAGATATAGAGTGGCGGTAAGGTTCCCATGGTGATGAAGAATCACCCGATCCTTCATACGGGTTGTAATTGTGTATGTTGATGGTCCTTGTCCTCATGACCCGACTCGCATCAAACCTTTTCCTTTGGCTCCACGAGAGAATTTAGGTGGCATAAATCCTGCTCCAAAAATAAGTTAAAACATAACAAGGCAGAAAATAATAACAAATTAAGGTAATGAACAATCATAGGTCATAGCCTAGACTGCGAGAGTCTAAGGAATGTGTTACTGTGTCGTTTGAGATCAAACATTAGAACTAGTGTTTAATTCCCTCAAACGTTGGCTCTGATACCAACCTGTCACACCCCGATTTCCACGTGTATCCCGGTGGGGAGTATTGTGACATATAGTTGATATCATCATAACCAATAAACACAGAGCAACACAGCGGAAGTCTTGGAGTAATATAAAACTATTACAAACCATAGTGTCCAAAGTTCGAAACACAAATATACAAATAAGGATTGTAATAAGATCCACAGGCGGATCGGGAATAAATACACACAAAAGGATAATAGACTCTACAGGCACAACTATAAGGTCGCAACTCCTCAATATTAATGCTCCGCAGCTTCCGGCCTATTTTGTAATTGTACCTGTAACTTAATCTTTTGAAAATACGTCAGTTTTCACTGGTAAATACAATCAACCGACTCATTTTGAAAATCCTTTCGAAATGGTTTTAGGTGCACTAGGCACATTTTTATAAATAACTTGGGACAATACAATTGACCTTGTATACAGTTTTACATGTCTGTCTTTTACATATGGGCCCAGTACAGAAACCGAGACATGATCGACTGGCACACCACTTCTAAACTTTCACACAGAAAGCAGATAATAATAATAGCAGTTAACGATGTATGCCTACACCAATGCTTAAGTCATGGCCACTAACACTTTAGTGAGCCAATGATATCCAGACACGGTCAAGCCCACCCCCAATGTTTGAGTTTCTGACAAAACAGATTAAAACCGGGTTATGTAATTTAGTTAATTATCACAATTGGACAAAACATGATTCCATACCCGACCAAGCGGTAATAGTTTACCGTATCCCAAGCCCATATCGGAAAATAGGTTAAGAGTATTTACCTGAGCTTAAGTCTTCAAGAAATCCAAAACTCAGCCACAAATCAAATACAAGTACATGCAAATTTTCCGGGAAGGCGTTTAGTCTGGAATGATGGTATTATTACCAAATTAGAATGCTAACGGGTCCTTAGTTAAGTCTTAGACTTGAACCGGCTAGTCTTACTGTAAAAATGTTGAAAATAAGTTTACAATTCCGTAGGTAACAAGTCTTAGCTCATAGTAATGGTTTTAAACCATATTATGCGCCAAAAAGGCGTAAAAGTCGATAAATCCCATGAAATTCGATATTTAAGGTAAACTGGGGTTATGGCTTGTTTTATAAAACCAAAATATGTTATTTAACATGTTACATCAATAAACAAAAGATTTGGTTATAAAAAGTTTGGTTTAAGCCACTTTACACGAAAATGGGTAATTTGGTCTTTTATTGGCATTTAACGAATCTTAGGCCTTTATTCAGTTTATAATCTGAATAAATATCCCAATATGTCCTACATATCATATTACATCAGTAGGTATTTCATCTTGGTGATGAAACCATGCTTAATCTTTCTAAAATGTGGAAAGGGCATTTTAGTCATTTAAAAGCATATATTACGTCTTTTTATCAAAACTTGGTTCATGGTCGGATTCTTGACATCAATATATTTTACTTATGTTTACAAATCAGTATGTGATTCATTTTTATATTGGTTCATGATTAAAACCATGATTTATATCAAAAGGACCTTTTTGCAAAGTTTAAGTAATTTTAACGGAACTTGCATATAATCTCGGATTGCTAAGGAACCATGTAGTATAAATTTTGGAGGTTTATACTAACATGGTCTTAAAATGTCCTAAAGTCAGTAGCCTAAGTCGCTAAATCGGGTCAGAACCGAAAGTCAAAACAGAAGTCAAACTTTGCGACTTTCGGTTGTGAATCTACTCTAGACCGAGGTTTGACAGGTCAAATCAGTTTATACATGTTCTAATTATGATTACCAAGTTATTTAAGTGACGAAACATATTTTGTAACAACTAAATTTCTAGTTATGCATTTATTCATAAAACTGACCCATTTGACTTTTGTTGACTTTTACTTTGACCCGTCAATTGGTCAGGAATTCGTGGTAATCAGGAGATGCCTTTTTGAGGGATTAACACCTACCTAATTACGGTCATTGTAGCCACGTTCATTACGATAAATGGCTGGACCGTCATGGTCTTAGCTTAAAGTCAAGGCGTTTTTACGACAAGACGTTGACCTTGGCTTTAAGCCTAATGAAAATAACTTGGGACAAAAATGGAACACTCACACAAGGTCTAGACGTTGCTAGTAACTTAGATGAATGCTCTAAAGTGGCCTGGAACTTCTCTAAGTGAGCTTGAGGAGTTAAAAGTGAAGATGAGCAAGTTGCAACCCACAAAATGCCCATTTAAATAGTTGTGGAGGATTTAGGAGGAGTTACCAGGTGTAAGGGAGTGTCATGGGATGAGAACAAGTGTCTAGGGATGTGTCAAGACCAACAAGAAGGTGGCAAACCGCGACATATGTGGCAGGGCAGCTTGTTGCCACCTTTCTGTGGCTGGCAGGTCCTTGCGGATCGTAACTAGATATGGTTGCGGTCCGTAAGGACCTTAGGCGCCCCTGGTTTTAGATTTAGTTACGGATCGTAACCATAAAGGCTTGCGATTCATAACCGCCTCCCAGATTTCAAGTTTTGGCATTTTACAACTTTAGTCCCTCAACTTCTAATACCCACACTAGGTGGATATAATTAGACGTTTCAACAACTTTGGTCCTTCTCGTCTTGGCACACGGCATACAAGGATTATCGGGACACGTGTCGGAATATTATTGGACGTAAAAACACATAGTGTTACCAAAAAGATGAAGTTTTTCGTAAACAAAATGATTTGGATGAAATAGAAGATAAACTCGTGGAAATCGTTGTGGTTCGCGTGGAAATAGTTGTTTCTTACTTGGAAAATAGAGGAGAAGGATAGAGAGCGTTTCGTGCAAGTGACAGCAAGAGGAGCACGAGTTATGCAAGTGTGGTATTTATAGGAGATGAGAAAGGAGTGTCTGGATGCAATTCGTACGAATGGGTGTTTGGTGCGAATGGCCCAATTCGTACGAACTGGTCATTTCGCACGAATTGGTCAATTCGTACGAATTGGGTATTTCGCACGAGTTGGGCAGTTTTGGTGCGAATTGTTTCCAGTTCGCGCGTTGGCTGTTTGTTTGGTGTTTTCGTTCATATTAGTTAGTTGGTTAACTGTTTAGCGAGGCATTAAGCGTTGTGTTGCGAGTTAGCGCTATAAAGCGAGTTTAAGCGAGTGGGCGAGACCATTTGAGCGAGTATAAACTATACAACATATATAACACATAAAATAATATAAGTCACTGTGATTGAGTTTGCGATACGTTTAAGCGTTTTGAGTATCCAGCGTTTAAATGCGATAAATAAGCGAGATAAAATGCGTTTTAAAATAGTTTACCTTTTTATGTTATCAAATCCCAGAGTACAAGGCGGTTATAACGAAATAAACGGTAAAACAGATGGCAACCGAAAAGTCGGGTTGTTACATGTGGTGCTCGTGTGCTGTGGTGAACAAACAAGATTGTGGACAGTTGTAGTCATAGCTCGTGGCAGTGATGGTGTTGAGTGGTAATCCATGGTGCAAACGAGGAGAGAGTGAAAGGAAAAGGGAGAGTTTTCGATTTTTTTTGTGATCGGTGATGGAAAAGGAAGAGGAACATGTGTGGTGTTCCAGTGATTAAGCATTTAAGCGAGAGTTGTAGTGGTCTTTGTGCACGATGATAAGCGACGACAATGATTGTGTGTATGTTTTAGATAATGAAATAAAGGTATGTGGGCGAACCCGCTAGGATTTTGTGTGAAATCAAGGGCTCTTATGAGTAGATAGGGACTACCAAGGATGTAGAGACGACTGACCAATTAAAACAACTCGATGGTATTAGGCGGCAACCAACGGCGGTACATAGCGACATTGGGTGATGGTTTGGCCTTCAGTGAGTTCGAATGAGTATGTGAAAAGGGTGAGATCTATTTTCTCTATGAACCTCTTTTAACTTTTTAAATGTTCTTAGGTTGATTCAGGTAAATAGTGTATTGTTTTAAACTACAAAACGTGTTTAACTAGTAGTTTTGTGGGATTTTTTGGGTTGTTTTTAAAGTACAATTGAGAGCTTGATCAATCGTAATCTAAGTGTTACAAAGCTTGTTGTAATTGCAGTGAGTGTGTATGTTGTGCAAGATGTCTTCCTAAAACGATCCGATCAGCTATTTATCGCAAACAAAATGAAAAATATCCTAACTATAGTTCTCATTTTCCTAGGGGATCCTGAGAAGACTAGGTAAGTGAATGTTGCGGCCCTTCCAGCTTTATTCAACATTTTTCCTCAACCTCTTATACGACATATCCGGAGCCCTTCACATTGTGACTGTTGTGAGGGAATGTTACTGCGCATGATTCCTGACAGGGACAAAAATTTGCTAGTAATACTGAGGCTCATGATCCTTAGTCATGTCAGGATCCTCAACTAAGTCAGGATACCGGAACACACGTCAGGATCCTAAGTTTAAAAATCAACCCTAATAGTAACATCATATAAAACAATTTGTTACATAATCACATAGAACAATCTCATTCATCAAAAAAGATAAATTAAAAATATACCTTTTTAATATTTTGAAAAGTGTTGTTGTCTAAAAAAAGACCCATTTTTAAATACTTATAAAAAATCTCATTTACCAATAGTGTATTACATTTTTTACGTGTTATTTTATGTAACATAGGTTGATCTTTATTGAATTATATTATATTGCAAAATGATTTTATATATAGTGTAACTTAAATTGCAAATATCTTATTTAATTCTATATAATATAATCTGTAACTCATGAAAATAACACATAGATGGTCTAAAATAGTACTATATTGATATACATATGTATGTAACATCACATAAAACAATATGTTTCATTAATCACACAAACCAATCTCACTTATAAAAAATGATAAACTTATAAAATATAACTTTTTAATATTTTTAAAAGTCTCGTTGTCTAAAGAAGGCTCGTTTCTTAGTACTTACGAAATAATCTCATTTATCTACAAAATGATCTTAACGCATAGTGTTACTCAAATTTCAAACATTTTAATTTAATTTGTAAAATATAATTTGTAACTCATCAAGATAACACGTAAATGGTCTAAAATAGTACTATATTTTATACGTATGTATGTAACATCACATATAAAAATCCGTTACATTAATCACATAGAACAACCTCGTTTATCAAAAAGAACAACGCATAAAATATAGCTTTTTAATATTTTTATAAGTCTCTTTGTCCAGAAAAGCTCGTTTTTTATACTTATAAAAATCTCATTTACTAAAATGTGTTACAATTTTACGTGTTATTCCATGTAATACAAATTGTTTTTTAATAAATGAAGCATTATTATATTGTTAAATGTTAAGCTAAACCCTAAAACTAAACTCTATAAAAAGTAATACAAATATCAATCGTTAGATGAAGTCCTCGTGAATTTCTCACCAAGGAAAAGTTTTTTCATATCCCTCCCTTATATATAGTTTAACTTACATCCTCAAGGTTGTCAAATACTTTTATTATCTATTTGGCTAAAAATGAGTTTTTTTTATAGTATTATCTGAATTTTTTTCTGACATTTATTTCACTGATGATAACTTTATTCTACTACATGTAGTCCTTTTAAAACTTAAACTATGGTTATACCTGTTCTTCGCGTTTGGGCTTGCTTATTTTGAAAAAAAAGTAGCTAAAACAGTTGTAAAAACATATTAGAAAATCAAGAAAAATCCAAGTGTAACTTAAAGTATGTCTTTTGAATTAAAGTAGACATCCTTTTTCGGCAAGATTGTAGGATGGGGTAGAAAAGGGCATGAAGTTTCGTCCCCTAGAATGCGCATGATATGGTGGTGTGTTGGTGCTTCAACAGTTGCTCAAGGGGGAGGTGGGAGCCTTTATTTTAAGATGAAATTCTGCTTGAGCACAACCTTGGTTGAGTGTTTTTCTTGGACTATCTCTAGGAACCATGAGCGTGTATGTCTAATGCACGACCGTGCTTGGCAATATTTGGTATTTTTTTTTATTTTTCTTCCATTTTCTTTCCCTCATTACCAATATGCTAAATGCCCATGCAAATTTCAGAATAGGGAAGATAATAAGTACTAAATGATTTGAAAACGAATTTAAATAAGTCTAATATATGGGATAAATATATATATGAAAAATATGTATAAATAATGGTATTAATAGTAGTATGTTCGATAATATTTTTTTGAATTCTCCAATCGTTGGAGTAGTTACACTGAAGAAGAGGGAGTAAAACAATACGACCTAAAAAAGATATTCTGGCAAAAGTAGATATTGATTTTTTTTTACTGTTGTGTTTAAGGGCCTATCATTTTAATTCACTACTATAGAGTGATAAATATTGCATTGAAAACATGATTTCTAGTCTACCTAATTCACTACCAAAACTTAAATTAAATAATTAACAATTAATTTCATACTTAATAAATAATTACAATTAATATTTCATAGGAACATGAGTGCATATAGTTGTTGTACACTTTGCATAAAGTGTGTTATGTGGTAATATGTATTGTATGTTGTTATATTGTTTGTACAGTGTTATAAGGAAGCCGCGTGTGCTCCATAGACCACGCGTCATCCCTTTAGCCATAAAAGTGGGTTTTCATACGCAAGAGAGAGACAGTGACTCACTGAGGGAGAGAGTAGCTTATGGCGAGAGAGTGAGAGAGAGGCAGGGCGGAGACACGGCGGCGGCTTTAGGGTTTCTTCTTTGGGGAAGATTTAACAAAATCGATTAGTGCTTTTGTTACTAATAATCCTGATTCCCATCTTCTAGCAGACGATTTTTACTCGATAGCGGTTGCCGCCCCCAAACAGCCTTTCCGAAGTCCCGATCTATTCTGAAAAGAACCGATTTTAGGTATGTTTTCTTAAACCTTTTTTTTTGGTCTAAATATTACTTGAAATTTGAATGTTGATAAAATGATAGTTCAAAGAGGAGACGTGCTTTTAAGATGTGTAAGGTTCATGAAGTTTTAGATATATGCTATTACAGATTAGTTCTAGATTTCTAACAACTGATGTGCTTGACTTCATTGCCAGTTGAAATATGTTAGGGTTGGGTTAGGCCCATTAGCAATGAGGACCAATCGCTGTAAGTACTGCTTAATTTGACCTGTATTTAGAATTCACAATTATAGTTTTTGAAATTACCATGTTACAACATGCATAATTGCCTGCATGTGGTTGAATTAGATTATAATTTTAATTGATTTTGATTTAGAAAGTTAAGTGAAATTTGTTAATTTGTTTCAGAAATTTGTGAAGACGAGAGAAGTTGGGGAATTTGTTATTGGTGCTTTGGCTAGGGCTACGACCAAAGTTGTTTTAGCTTCTCTTCAAACCATCATGTTACTGATATCGCAAATGAGAAATTGAATACAAGCTGACTTGGTTTTATAGATAGCGAGGCAATCGAAAAAAATGCCTCAGGTTTTGAGGCGTGCTTCTTGCACATATGGCTTAGAAATGATCATAGTTAAGGTAGGAAGCAGGCTAATATGTTGAAACGATAGAAAGGATAAGGAGATTATGAACAATTGAAACCGACTATACTTGAAAGTTGAAACCGGAGTTTGAAACCAACAGTATCATCCAAACTGAAGCAAGTTAGTAGATTTGAGAATCAAACGGTTCGATCCACAGTTTGGTTTTACAACTTTCCAGTTTTACAACTTGATGTTTGTGTTTGGGTTCTGACTAGAGCACCGGCGGCGGCTAGGGTTCATCCGCTACATTTATGTGGGGGTAAACTAGCTGACATTGGACATTAAGTCACTGACTTCATCTCTCCGATGAACCCTTAGGATCCTAATGTGTGTAATGATGGATGAGCGGATGAAGATGATGACATGTGATGGTATAGTGAGTTTCGGCGGTGATGATTCAGCAGCGGCTATGGATTTGGGCACAACTTTGGACGGGAACGATTCTATTATACGACAGCCAGGTAAGGATAGCTGACCTATTGCTTTGTATTTACGTTTTTTGGAGTTGGTGTGTCATCGATTCCACTTGATCTTGCTTACAAAGAGTTAACCCTAGCCTCTGGAAATGTAAGTTACAACAACTTTTATATAGTTCTTACCGATTTGATACTAATTTGATCTTAGCTTTATATGGGTATTGTTTGTTTACTTCTGTTAATAAGCAGGTTTGCTTAGATGAACAAAATTCCTTTCTTTCAATCATTGGTTCTCTACAAATGGAAATTTCTTATATATGTATTTGAGAGAAAGAGAGGGTTTATGCATGTGTATCTATTCTAGATGTTAAAAAATCATTGTTTAGAGTTTGACCACTTGTAGGTTGACTACAAACATTTATGTGTGAAGCTAGAATGAGAGCTCATGTACAAACCAGTCGTTATGTGTGAAGCTAGAATGTAGAAGGCTCGTATAAGGTTTGTACCTGTTCCCTTTTCCTTTTTTAAATTATACATTATGGATTTATTAGAAATAATAATTTTATTATTATTTCTTATGCTTTTTGGTAATCCATTATTCTAAAAATAATTGGTTTGTATCTAATTTTGAAAAATAAAACAAGTACTATATTTTTAGTTTTGTAAGATTAATATCTGAAACTAACTCTAAAAGTTTGAAACTTTATAGTGATTGGAGGTCAAAATGAAGGGTATGGAGCTTGGTTTCGAGATCCTCAAAATTCATTTTTGGAGCAGATGGTTGCAGGGACAAGTGTTGTATTAAATGGGAAGTGAATGATGGTGGTGAGTAAAAAACTTATGAAGCTGAGGTTTGGGTGAAGCCATAGATGAATTCCACCAGCTACATCACCCTATTTAAGGTACAATGCTAATTTCATCCAAGTCATTCAATAGTCTCATTTATGATTTAAAATGATTTATACGTTGAAGATTATTAAATAAAATAGACAGGGCAATATATATAGACAGGAGTAATAAACTCTTATTTTTTAAGCTCATTCATGATATAGTTCATTTGGTTTTTAGCTCCGTAGATGGATATTGAGTTTGATAAACATAAGGCACGTTTTTTTAAATTAGAGTTTACAAAGACAATTTTATATACATGGTCATATACTAGATGTTTCGTAACTATAGATTTTCCAATATTTAGTTGATTGTCATATCGGTTTGGTTTTTTCTTGATCTCAGCAAATGGTACAGCTCCTAGGGAGTTTCCAGATGCTTATTTGTATCGGTTTTGGGACTGTAGCTTTTAGCAAGATTTAAAGAGAACATGTAATGAACACATCGCTTTAGATCTAAATTTTAGGAAGCTCTCAATGGAGCATATAGTTTTGCTTATAAACGAACTACAAGGGAGATTTTTTTGGATTATGCCGGCACTTTGATGCCTCAATCTTCCATCAATATAAGCTCGGGTTCTATAACCCGTTCTGACCCTAATTGGTCTTGCACCCTTTTGTTGAACAGATTTATCTCCATGGATACAAGGCCTGGGTCAATTTACTAATGGTTATCTCCGAGACAAAAACCAAGTCCAAATAGAGGTGGGCTATACCTCACGTTGGCTTCGTTGGATTTGCTTTTAATTGTTCTTAATTTCTAAGCCCCCGGCCGCAACGCTGCGGGGTTCCATCTAGTTAGATATATAGTTTGTAATGTAATTATTAATTGGAATATTCGATTTTAATAATCTCAATTATTCGCAGTTGGCAGCCAACAATCCTAATCTCAAAATTAATCATTGGCGGTCCTAACTATTAACATATTGGCCTACAATGGACCCTGACTAACAGAACCTTGACGAAGCTAGTCTGCGGTCGCCGGAAAAAAAGGTTTTTGGCCGGAAAACCCCTTTTGACCGGAAAATCGGCACCGAACCTCTTTGTAACCTTATTACGGACCATTAAGAACATTTTTCTAGTAAAAGCCCTAATCATTGAGGTCACCGGAAAAATTATTTTTAGCGGAAAACTCAACTTTTTGTACAGAAAACTCAACATTTTCATCCCAAGAATCTTTATAACCTTAGATCGGAGCTTTAGGAACTTTTTTTTGGCCAAAAATGTTTTTCCGACCACCGAAGACTAACGGCGTTAGAGTTCTGTATTGGAGGCTAATATGTTAATAGTCGAGACCGCCAGTGGTTATTTTTGAAATTAGGACTGTTGGCGGCCAACGAGAATAGTTAGGACTATTAAAATCCAATATCCTTTATTAATTTAGATATAGCATTTAGTTTCTCAAAAAAAAAATTAAGTTCTATATCTACTTATATTACCGTATGTTTATCGTTTAATTAGAGATTTGTTACTTTCTTTACTCTTTTTGTTCATTTTAAAAACATATCTTTCTATACTAATAAACGGAATTCCTTTTTTGACACATGTCACTCTTTGATGCCTCCTCACCCTTAAAATGATATTACATAATAATTTTATTTATAATATAATTAATAAGTTAGATAGAGGTATTAAATTACACTTTTCGTCCTTTATGTTTGTATCAGATTGCAGTGGATGCCCTTTAACTTTAATAATTACAAATCCTTTCTTTCTTAAAACTATTACACGCTAGGTCCTTTGCTCTAACCTAATTAATTTTTTCACTTAAACATGGCATGTGCCTTGCACGTAAGGCTATGTTGGTAATTTTACACATTTATGTAAAAAAAAGTACTTAATAAATCAAACAAAAAGAATTTAAAAAAGAAAAAATATATATGTAAATGCATACCCCTTCTCTCTCAACTATCATCTCTCTCTAATGTGACTGCCACCACTAGCCAACCATCACAACCTGTGACCACCACCACTAGCCACCAAATCCCAACCGTTTCTTTATCTCTACTCGAATCTCGCACCCCTCTATTAACCGCCATGCTTTGGTTCATCGGGCTTTCATCTGTAGATTGGCGAGCATATGGTTTCGTAAACGGAATAACCCCAACCGTCTTCTAAAACATCGTCGCGATCTCTGTCGTCTGAAACATCCCCTAGATCCGGTTCTCTGGACGCCGTAGAAACCATAGATCGAAATGATTCGTCGCCTAAATTAACTCTCATCTACAAGAACATTACAGGTAATCAACACTCTCGCAACACATTAATACAATCTGCAACTGAAATCAACAATTGTTGTCACACCCCGATTTCCACGTGTATCCTGGGGGCCCAGTGGGGAGTATTGTGACGTACAGTTGATATCGATACCAACCTGTCACACCCCGATTTCCACGTGTATCCGGTGGGCTCAGTGGGGAGTATTGTGACGTACAGTTGATATAATCATAACCAATAAAACACAGAGCAACACAACGGAAGTCTTGGAGTAAATAACTATTACAAACCATAAGTGTCTAAGTGTTCGAAATACAAATATACACAAGGCTTGTAATAAGATCCACATGCGGATCGGAAATAAATATACACAAAAGGATAACAGACTCTACAAGGCACAACTATAAGGTCGCAACTCCACAGTATTAATGCCTCGCAGCTTCCGGCCTATTTCGTACTTGTATCTGTAACTTAATCTTTTGAAAATACGTCAGTGTAAACGGTAATTACAATCAACCGACTCATTTTGAAAATCCTATCGAAATTGTTTTTGGTGCACTAGACAAATTTTTATAAATAACTTGGGACAATACAATTGACCTTGTATAAAGTTTTACATGTCTGTCTTTTACATATGGGGCCTAGTACAGAAACCGAGACATGATTGACTGACACACCACTTCTGAACTTTCACACAGAAAGCAATAATAATAATAGCAGTTACCGATGTATGCCTACACCAATGCTTAAGTCGTGGCCACTAACACTAGCCAAGGATACCCAGACACGGTCAAGCCCACCCCCAATGTTTGAGTTTCAGACAAAACAGATTAAATCCGGGTTATGTAATTTAGTTAATTATCACAACTGGACAAAACATGATTCCATACCCGACTAAGCGGTAATAGTTTACCGTATCCCAAGCCGTATAGGAAAATAGGTTAAGAGTATTTACCTGAGCTTAAGTCTTCAAGAAATCCAAAACTCAGCCCCAAATCAAAGACAAGTACAGACACAATTTACCGGGAAGGCATTTAGTCTGGAATGATGGTATTATTAACCAAATTAGAATGCTAACGGGTCCTTAGTTAAGTCTTAGACTTGAACCAGCTAGTCTTACGTTAAACAAGTACGGTACGATACGCTAGATTAAGCGGTGACCGGAATAGATTGTTATTTGGGCCCAACAAGTATATAGACTTGTATAATATGGGCATACCAACAACACTCTGGATTTTGAATAAGAAACGACAAAATTAAACCAGTTTTAGTTAGATTACGTAAACTAGACACGTATGCTTAACCGTAAGCATATAAGTGAAACCGGGTAACCGAAGGAGTCATATACAAGTTCCATATCCTAATATGTTTAAATATGTTATGATATTAGTAATATATCACTATGTTTGTCCGTGGTTTTAAACTCAATTTACGCCTCATAAGGGCATTTTGGTCATTTTATAATCTATAAAAGATGTTTATAAGAAATCTGATGTCAAGATCAATATTATTCTTAAAAATATGATTTTTATGATATTATATCAGGTAGGATATCAATCATATGTGTGGGTGATGGTTTTATACCATATTATGCCCTGTAGGGATATTTTAGTATTTCACACATATTATGAAGTTATAATTGTTATTCTGAGTTCGGGGCTTGTACTTACTGTAAAATTGTTGGAAATAAGTCTATAAATCAGTAGGTAACAAGTTTTGGCTATAGTTATGGTTTTAAACTATACTATGCGCGAAAAGGCGTAAAAGTCGATAAATGTCGTTAAATCCGATGTTTAAAGTAAACTGAGGTTATGACCTATTTTATATAACCAAAATATGTTATTTAACATGTTACATCAGTAAACAAAAGATTTGGTTATGAAAAGTTTGTTTAAGTCACTTTACACGTAAAAGGGTAATTTGGCTTTTTATTGGCATTTAACGAATCTTAGGCCTTTATTAAGCTTCTAATCTAAATAAATATCCAAATATGTCCTACATATCATATTACATCATTAGGTATTTCATTTTGGTGATAAAACCATGCTTAACCTTTCTAAAATGCCTAAAGAGCAATTTAGTCATTTAAAAGTATATATATTACTTCTTTTTATCAAAACTAGTTCAGGGTCAGATTCTTGACATCAATATATTTTACTTATGTTTACAAATCACTATGTGATTCATTTTTATATTGGTTCATTATCAAAATCATGATTTATATAAAAAATGACCTTTTTGCAAAGTTTAAGGTACTTTTAAAGGAACTTGCTTATAATCTCGGATTGCTAAGGAACCATGTAGTATAACTTTAGGAGGTTATATATACTTAGACATGGTCTTAAAATAACCTAAAGTCAGTAGCCTAAGTGGCTAAATCGGGTCAGAATCCGAAAGTCAAAACCGAAGTCAAACTTTACGACTCTCTAAGATCGAGGGCTTGACGGGTCAAATCAATTTATACATGTTCTATTTACTATTATCAAGTTATTTAAGTAACAAAACATATTTTATAACACCTAAATAACTAGTTATGCATTTATTCATAAAACTAACCCGTTTGACTTTTATTGAATTTTACTTTGACCTGTCAATTGGCCAGGAATTCGTGGTAATTAGGAGGTGCCCCTTTTAGGGATTAACTACCTACCTAATTACGATCACGTAGCCACGTTCGTTACGATCAATGGCTCGACCGTCTGGTCTTAGCTCAAAGTCAGGCGTTTTTACGACAAGACTTTGACCTTGGCTTTAAGCCTAATGAAAATGACTTAGCACAAAATGGAACACTTTACACAAGGTCCAGAGGTTGCTAGCAACTCAGATGAATGCTCTAAAGTGTTCTGGAACTTCTCTAAGTGAGCTTGAGGAGATGGAATGAAGATGAGCAAAGTTTAAGGCCACCAAGGGAGCCTTTATATAGTTGAGGAGGGTTCATGGTGGCTTGCCAAGTGTTAGCAGGTGCCCAAGGGCGAGAACAAGTGTCCATGAACGTGTCAAGACCAGCTTGAGAGTGGCAATGGCGACAAGAGGTGGCAGAACATGGCTCTGCCATGTTTCTGCTCGTTGGCAGGTCCTTGCGGACGTAAGGACCTCTGGCGCCCATAGGGTTTCAAGTAGTTACGGACCGTAAGGGTTTAGCCTTGCGGTCCGTAACCGCCTTCCAGAAGCTAATTTTTGGCATTTTACACTATTAGTCCCTCAACTTTATTCCTCATTATAAATGGATATAATTTAGTGTTTCAACAACATTGGTCCCTCCTGTTTTACCATTCGCCACATGAGGATTACCGGATACGTGTCGGAATATAATTGGACGTAAAAACACATATTGTTACATCCTCACCCCTTAAAATAAATCTAGACCTCGAGATTTTTAATTAAACAAATGTGGGTACTTTTGCCGCATCACTGACTCAACCTCCCATGTATATTCAGGACCTCGATAAACGTCCCATTTAACCTTCACAATCGGCACATGCTTCTTACGAAGCTTCTTGACTTATCGATCTTCAACCACCACAGGCTTTTCGACGAACCGTAGGTTCTCATCAATCTGCACGTCATCATGTGGCATGGCCAATGATTCATCAGCTAAACACTTCTTCAAATTTGAAATGTGAAACACTTCGTGAATTCCGATGAATCTTTCAGGCAGCTTTAGCTTATATGCTACGGACCCGACACGTTCGACAATCTCGAACGGTCCAATATACCTTGGGCTTAACTTGCCTTTTTTTGCCAAAACGCATAACGCCTTTCCAAGGCGACATTTTTAATAAAACTTTGTCCCTTACTTGGAACTGAAGAGGTTTACGCCTCTTATCCGCATAACTCTTCTGCCGTTCCCTGGCAGCTTTAAGACGATCACGAATGTGCAATATCTTGTCCGTCATCTCCTGGACAATTTCTGGTCCTGTCAGTTGGACTTCCCCAACTTCCGCCCAACAAATGGGCGTTCTGCACTTTCTCCCGTATAGGGCTTCAAATGGAGCAGCCTTAATACTCGTGTGATAGCTATTTTTGTTGTAGGAGAATTCAATCAACGGTAAATGACTATCCAACTACCACCTAAATCAATTATATATGCGCGCAACATATCCTCCAATGTTTGTATCGTGCGATCGCTCTGCCCATCCGTCTGTGGATGATAGGCCATACCGAAATTCAATCGCGTGCCCAAAGCTTGCTGAAAGCGTCTCTAAAAGTGAGAGGTGTACCTTGTGTCCCTATCCGACACAATGGATACCGGCACACCGTGTAAAGATACAATCTCGTCCACGTACAGCTTTGACAGCTTGTCAGAGCTGAAAGTTTTCTTGATAAGCAGAAAGTGAGCAGACTTAGTCAACCTATCCACAATAACCTAAATCGTGTCATTGCCGCGGTTATGTCTGGGTAACTTGGTAATGAAATCCATAGTTACACATTCCCACTTCCAAGTAGGAATTTCCAGCTGTTGCAGTAATCCAGACAATTTTTGATGTTCAGCCTTAACCTGCGAACACGTTAGACACTTAGCCACATAAGTAGCTATATCTTTCTTCAAACCCATCCACCAGGAATTGGGTTTCAGATCTTTATACATTTTGTCACCTCCCGGGTGAACAGAATATATAGAACTGTGTGCTTCTTGGAGAATCAAATTTCTAAGCCCTCCAAAAACTGGAATCCAAACTCATTCATTAAGTCTACAGATTCCGTCACTTCCAGTTGTCAATTGCTCAATAGTTTTGCCCAATTCTTCACTTGGAAGATTCGCCTTTTACAAGGCGTGCTTTTGTGCTTCTAAGATTCTTTCATTCAAACTATTCCTCACCTCCATACTTTTGGCGTTAACTCGAAGAGGTTTAACCCTTTCCTTGCGACTTAAGGCATCAGCAACCACATTTGCCTTGCCCGGATGATAGCGGATCTCGCAATCATAATCGTTAAGCGTTTCCATCCACCGACGTTATCGCATGTTCAAATCCTTCTTGTTAAATAGATGTTGGAGACTTTTATGATCCGTGTATATAGTACACTTCGCCCCGTAAAGGTAATGTCTCCAAAGTTTAAGTGCAAACACTACGACACCTAGTTCCAAATCGTGCGTGATCTAGTTTCTTTCATGCACTTTTAGCTGTCCTTGAAGCATAAGCGATGAACTTACCTCGTTGCATGAGCACACATCCCATCCCTGTGTGCGAATAGACTACAAATTCTTCTATTCCTTTAGGTAGGGTTAATACGGGTTCATCGCTCAATTTTTGCTTTAGGATTTCAAAATGCTTCCTGCTGCTTCGGACCCCAAACAAACTTTACATCCTTGCGGGTCAGTGTGGTTAATGGAGTAGCTATTTATGAAAAGTTCTCGATAACTCTTCGATAATAACCAACTAATCCCAAAAAGCTTCGGATTTCAGATGGTGTCTTAGGCGCTTTCCAGTTCATGATGGCTTCAATTTTTGCGGGATCTACCTGTATTCCACACTCACTAACAACATGTCCCAAAAACTGAACTTCCCGTAACCAGAACTCACACTTTGAAAACTTCGCATAGAGCTTCTTTTGTCTTAATAATTCTAGTATGAATCTTAAATGTTTCTCGTGGTCAGCTTGACTACGAGGATAGATAAGTATGTCGTCTATGAAGACAATGACAAACTTATCTAAGTAAGGTTTACAGGGTTCATCAAATCCACAAAAGTTGCAGGTGCATTTGTGAGCCCAAAAGGCATTACTAAGAACTCAAAATGACCATATCTTGTTCTGAATGTTGTCTTCGGAACATCCTCCATTTTAACCTTGAGTTGATGATATTCAGACCTTAAATCAATCTTGGAAAAATAGCTTGTTCCTTGAAGCTGGTCGAATAAATCATCGATCTTGGGTAATGGGTAACAGTTCTTGATGGTTAACTTATTCAGCTCATGGTAATTTATACACATCCGCATCGAACCGTCCTTTTTCTTTACAAACAAAATTGGAGCTCCCCAAGGCGAAGAGCTAGGTTGTATAAAACTTTTCTCTAAAAGTTCATCGAGCTGCGTCCTTAATTCCTTCATCTCAATGGGTGCCAAATGGTATGGTGCTCTCGCAACAGGAGCTGCACCTGGTATGATGTCAATCCTAAACTCCACTTGCCTATTCAGAGGCAGACCATGCAAGTCTTCAGGAAATACGTCTGTGAACTCAGAGATAATGGTTAAATTTTCAATCTTTGGTTTCGGCTGATCGATGGTAACTTGTGCCATATAAATGACACATTCTTTCTTCAAACATTTGATGCTTCAAGTAACAAAGCCTTCTCTGGTAATCCGTAGTGTAAATCTCCTTGAATAGTAAGCACATCTCCAGTTGAGGTTTTAATTTCGAATAGCTTTTTATCGCAAGAGATGCAGGCTTGGTTGTGAGACAATCAATCCATGCCCAAAGCTATATCGAATCCTGCCAGTTTCATTGGCAAAAGAGAAATGCCCAACGGAATGATTCTTAATAGATATGGAACATCCATCTAGAATCGTAGAAGCAGTTTCAATTGTTCCATCGGCGAGTTCTACATCATAGGTTATGTCTAGAGTTCTTATGGGCAAATTTAACAAGGCACTAAACTTATGGTCTACAAATGACTTATCTGCCCCAGAATCAAAAAGAACTCTAACATAAGTATCATTAATAAGAAATGTACCCGTTACCACGTTGTCATCCTTGACTGCTTCCTTTGCGCTCATTTAAAAAGCATGAGCTTTTCCTTTCTTTGATCCCTCTGCCTTGGCAGTATCATCTCTTTTATACTTAGGGCAATTGGGTTTGATATGCCCCTTCTCGCCACAGTTAGCAATTGGCCTCCTTCAAATCCTTACAGTCTAGGGCCTTGTGCCCCATCTTCTTGCAGATACCAAAGGGTTTTCTTGGGATTCATTCCGACACGGACCATTGTGTCGTCTATTACAACTCTTGCACCACGGTCTGTTATCCGAATTATTGTGGTTTCTATTCGACCTAAATTTCCTATTCTTGTTCAACCGGTGAGATCTATCATCCTCTCTTTTCCTCTTTCCTTCACCTTCGGATCTGATAGCCCTCTGCCTTTTCAAATCCGGAGGAAGTTCCATAGCTAAGTCCACAGCGGACCTATATGTTTCCGGCTTCGAAGCTCTAATATTCCCATTTATTTCAGGCTCCAAACCTCCAATGAAACGCGCAATGCGTTTAGATTCTGGTGTAATCAGATACGACACTAATCTGGAAAGAGAGTTGTATTCAGAAAACGAACTTCCTACAATCCAAGTTCTTCATTTGTAACCCCAGAAAGTCAGACTCGATTTTCTCCACCTCGTGAGGTGGACAATAAGCATCCTTCACCATTTCAACAAACTTTTCCCAACATAAATTATACAGATGAACCTTCCCAGCAGACTATACATGGATTTCCACCATATCAATGCATCGCCTTTGAACGACTGAGCTACATACTTCACCATGTCCACGTCCCCGTCCCCCTCAGCACACCCACTAATCTCCACTATAGTCTTAATCTCGTCTAACCACCTCAATGTGTCAACCGCCCCTTTCTCACCAGTAAAATCTTGGGGCTTGCAGGATACAAAGTATTTGTACGAACAACCTTCTTTCGAAAAATGAGTCTTTTTCTTATATTCTTGCCTTTCCTTCCTCACGTTTGAGGAGTGTTCAGAATATTCCGTCTTTTTTGAAGGAGGTTTCGAGAATTGCTTGGTGGTATGCTTCGATGTGTGCTTAGAAGAATGTTTAGAGTGCGAAGCACTCGACTCTAATTGCTTCTCAACATGGTTCTTTATTGCCTTATCAATTTCCGTGGCAATTAGTGCTTGCAAATCGCCTTTAGTTATAACAATGTTTTCATTTGCGTTATCATCCTTTCTTTGGCTATTAACTTCACTAGAGTCTACCATCTTGTTCGCTTGAAGCTAGAATAATAATATTATAAGTTTAATTAGTCATACACGATTGATGACTTACAATATAATGCACAACATGGTATAATAAAACCATGTAAACTTGTAAATTTTATGGGGGTGAATAAATACGGCACAAAAGGCCTGTCTCAAAGGACAAAATAAAAGTAGCACAAATGGCTTCGAGGTTTGAACGAATTCTATTACCTCGAGACAGGGAGTCGTAGACTACATCTGTCACTGTCACTAATGGACATGGATATAACCTGTAGGCAGTACATCACTAATGGATGTTATAAGTAACACATCACTAACGGATGTTTATAATATGGCCCACAGGTGTTACACCACTAATGGGTGTTTAAATAATATAATCATCGCACTGATGATACTTAGCCAGGATCAAATTGATCACGTAGGCTTATTAGATTTTTGGACATAGTCTATAATCTTGACAGCTCGTGTGGTTCCTCAAGTCACACTGCCTAGGAGTGTTAACACTTTGAAGATGTTAACTTTTGGAATAAAATCTTAAAATGGTTTTTAATAGCTAGTCCCGATCGGGCAGACTATGAGGTTTAGAACGTAGTTCACCACCTCTGGATAGAAGGGAAATCTAAACCTTAACTATCATGGTAGAGAACCATAAAATTTAATCTACCGTTTTGCCAATACATGTGACCTCATCACTTGGCGGGTGTAAACAATCAAGAAGGTCTTTTTGAAATATTATAGCTGATCATAAATTTCGAGTTAAAATCGAGACGATCGCTTGAACAACGGATGAAACAAGGTAAAGCAACTTCCAAAATTATTCATTAAATTAAAACGTTGCCATTACAATAATGCCTAAAATTAGGACTTTTAATAACAAAACTTGTCCTCGCTGTCACACCCCGACCCGCAGCGGAATAAGAGTCGGGGCATAATTGGGTTATCACCAAAGCTCATGATGTTTACTAATATGTTTCATATTTATTAAATTTAAAATTACATCCTCAATATTCCAAACAAGTTCATACAATTACAAAGAAAGATAACCAACTAAACAATCCAAAGTCTAAACCGGTTTATTCTTCTAAGCCATCCTATATGTTTCTTGCTGTAGCTGGATCACCTGTATCATGTGTAAAAATGGGGATTTTTGGGTCAACATAAGTTGGCGAGTGAACCTTGTTAGAAAACATTTATTATTGATTTCTTGTTATATTTATTATGGAAAATTGTGCAATAATCATATGTGAGCAAACGTAAATAAACATACAATAACAATAACAATAACAAACCAACTTGCATGAATATATAACATGAATGATACTGTATATGTTGGCAACGTCACGTTCACGCTCATAGGTAATGGGGAACGGACGGCCTATGATAAATGTATGTGCGATCAAGGCTCAATCAAACGGAGCCGATCGTATGTTGGCAACGCCTCGTTCACGCTCATAGGTAATGGGAAACAGCTCAACGCTCATAGGTAATGGGGAGCGGCGGCCTATGATAATGTATGTACTGAAAATGATAAATTTAATCTAAACAATAACCACACAAACAGTTGATACATATTGAATACACATTTGTTCATGGAAATGATGGATGCACAATTGTTTAAATGTAATAAATAATAAGACACATGATACACCCCAAAAACGTGATTTAAAACGGGGAATTTGTAGAGATTCACTCACATTGGGTGCGTTCGGTTGAAGATGTTGAATGCGCACGAGTTTAGAGGGTTGAACGACGAGGATTAACTAACCTAAATAATAACGAAAAGGTATGGTAAATGAGTGGATTTTATTAATAATTTTAATAAGATTTTTAGATATATTTTTGTGAGTTTAAGGCTATTTTCTAACTTTAAAAACATTATTTTTAAGTATTTTTAATTGATTTTTAAATTAAATAAATAAATAAAACTATAAAAAAATGTTGACTTTTTTTTTGGGTTTGACCGTTGACCATTTGACTTTGACTTGTTGACCAGTTCGGTCGTTTATATTGTTTGCACTGAGTGAGGTTCGAACTTGTGACCTCCCGTACGCGTGCACGCAGCTCTACCAACTGAGCTACGTGTCTAACCCGAAATATTTCTGTTTTTAATTATATTTATATACTATTTTAATTTATTCAAAATTCATTTATTTTTAAAAAGGATTTTAATAATCGAACCGGCGTGCGTAACAGGTCTCGAACCCGGGACCTGTGGATTAACGTTGCACACAGTCCACCGCTGGACTGTGTGTCTAACCTGGTTAATATTCTGGTTTTTATTATACTTAACATCTTTCAGTGAGTTAACCCGGTTCGGTTTTAAAAAAGAAACATTTTCATTTCAGAGAGTGAGGTTGGGTTAGGGATCGAACTCGAGACGTGTATAGTTGTTTCCACACAGTCCACCGCTGGACTGTGTGTCTAACCCGAGATATAATCCAATTTATATTAAACTTATATACAGACTAACTTCATCTTCTTCGTTACAACAAACAGACAACGATTACTCTACTGATCTTGTTTAATTCGATTGACAAACATATAATTGATTAAAATGAAATGGACAGGGAAGGTTTTGGGAATGAACATACCGGAAAAATGATCTTTCTCAGAACTCCGGCGAAGTCGTCGGCTCTGTTTTTATGAACTTCGTCTGAGCGGACCAAATAACAGTTTATTAACTAGTTGTTGAATTGAAGGACTAAACAAGAGTTATCAGAAGGTTTGAATGATTATACCGTTTCACAGGAAATGTAGGAATTTTCAGAAAACTTCCGACGACTGCAGGTTATCCGATATCGTCGTCTGGGATTGATTCTGATTGAAAGGTTTGAGTTAGCAAAAGCCTAACAACTGATAGAAGATAGAAGAATTGAGAAACTTACCGTTTTGATGAAAGACACGGTTTTCCGGGAAGTCCGGTGAGTTCAAAAAGCGATTCCGACGATCAGAAATTAGAGTAAAAGTGAAATTAGAGGTTCTGTGAATGTTATTGAGTCGCGAGATGATGCTATTGATGGGGTAATTCAGAAAGTGAATGTTTTCGGTTATTAAAACCGAACATCACATGAATTCAAGTTCATTCAAGACTGAATTGATTAAGAATGTCGGTTTATCGGTTATTTTCAGGAATCCGCGATCACTCAAAAGTCTTGGACGGTTGGAAGCCGATATCGGTTTCAGTTTGGCGCAACCAGGTTGATTCACGGTTGAACTTATGTTTTAATTGTTTCCTACAATTCACAAAGACATCAAGTGGCGGAGTGGTTATGTGTTTGGTGTTAAGGCTCTCCGGCTGACCCGGGTTCGAAACCCGGCAGCCCTTTTTCATTTTTAATTGTTTTAATTTTTTTTTTAACGATTTTAATTTCCATAATCTAAAATGTTTATCAGTTATGTATTGTTTAAAATTAATTTAGGCATTAAATGAGCAACAAATATATAAAACTGATTATTCGATTAATAAACGAAGCGGGTTTGGAAAACCCGTTTTTCGAAAATGTTACAGTATCCCCTACTTTTAGAAATTTCGTCCCGAAATTTAAGTAGTAGTGGTAACAGGAAAAAGATGCGGGTATTATTCGCGCATTGAGTCTTCACGTTCCCAAGTAAACTCAGGTCCCCGTTTCGACTCCCAGCGTACCCTAACAATTGGAATACGACTCCGTCTTAAACGTTTTTCTCGAAGTCCATGATCTCTACTGGTCTTTCAATAAAATGCATAGATTCATCGATCTGAATATCTTCCGGAGGAATATGGAGGTTTTCATCGGCGAGGCACTTCTTCAAGTTTGATACGTGGAATGTGGGGTGAATTCTGTTGAGTTCTTCTGGTAGATCAAGCTTGTATGCTACAGGTCCTACTCTTTCGAGTATCTTGAAAGGTCCTACGTAGCGTGGTGCTAGTTGCCCATCTGGCCAAAACGAACTATTCTCTTCCACGGTGATACTTTTAAAAGTACATGATCACCAATGTTAAACTCCAAAGGCTTTCGTCGTTTATCTGCATAACTTTTTGACGACTTTGTGCCGCTAGAAGATTGTTTCGAATTTGATGGATCTTGTCTGTTGTTTCTTGAATCAATTCTGGACCGGTGATTTGAGCTTCCCCAATTTCGTGCCAACATACTGGAGATCGGCACTTCGACCATATAAGGCTTCGAAAGGTGCCATGCCGATACTTGAATGATAGCTGTTGTTGTACGAAAATTCAACTAATGGTAGATGAGCGTCCCAATTTCCTTTGAAGTCTATGACACATGCTCGGAGCATATCTTCAAGAGGTTTGGATGGTGCGTTCAGATTGTCCATCAGTTTGAGGATGATAAGCGGTACTGAGGTCTAATCGTGTACCCAAAGCGGCTTGTACGGCTTGCCATGTTCGTGAAGTGAAACGACCATCACGATCTGAAATAATGCTTAACGGTACACCATGACGGCTTACGATTTCGCTGATGTAGATACGAGCTAACTTCTCGTTCTTGAAATCTTCGCGGATCGGAATGAAGTTAGCTGATTTTGTAAGACGATCAATGATTACCCATATAGTGTCATACCCACCAGAAGTGCGAGGTAACCCGGTGATGAAGTCCATGGTTATGTTTTCCCACTTTCATACAGGTATTTCAGTTGGACCAGAAGTCCTGAGGGTCTTTGATGTTCAGCTTTTACCTTGGAGCATGTAAGGCACTTGGAAACAAAAACACAATATCTTTTTTCATTCCAGGCCACCAGTAGGTGTATCGAAGGTCTTGATACATCTTGTCGGCTCCTGGGTGTATAGAGTATCGTGTTTTGTGTGCCTCATTCATAAGGAACTCACGAAGGTTGTTGTGATCAGAAATCCATATGCGATCTAGATAGTACAGAATACCGTCGGATTTAGTTTCAATTTTAAGTTCAGCTCCACAGGACAGCTCCTTTCGTACGTCGTCTTCCGTTACTGAAACATGTTGGGCTTCTCGAATTTGATCTTTGATTTCGGTTATGATTTGCGAACATAGAAGACGAATGGAGTTCGCATAACCCTTTCGACTAAGTGCATCGGCCACCACGTTTGCCTTGCCAGGATGATACCGAATTTCACAGTCATAGTCATTAAGAAGTTCAACCCATCTTCGTTGCCTCATGTTTAACTCCTTTTGATTGAAGATATGTTGAAGACTCTTGTGGTCAGTGTATATTTCACACTTAGTACCGTAGAGATAATGTCTCCATATCTTAAGAGCGAACACAACGGCTCCAAGTTCTAGGTCGTGGGTGGTGTAGTTCTTCTCCTGAGTTTTGAGTTGTCTAAAAGCATAAGCTATCTCCTTTCCTCTTTGCATTAGAACACAGCCTAGTCCTTGCCCTGAGGCGTCGCAATAAACCACGAAGTCATCACAACCTTCAGGAAGAGTGAGGATAGGTGCGTCACAGAGTTTTTGTTTAAGGGTTTGGATGGCTTCTTCTTGTTTGGGTCCCCATATGAAAGGTTTTCCTTTATGAGTTAAAGCCGTGAGTGGTACAGCAATATGAGAGAAATTTGCAATGAAACGGCGATAATAACCAGCCAAACCAAGAAATGATCTTACTTCGGTAGGTGTACGTGGCGCTTGCCATTCTTGTACTGCTTTGATCTTTGAGGAGTCGACATGTATTCCCTTGTCATTGACGACATGTCCAAGGAATTGTACCTCTTTTAACCAGAATTCGCATTTGGAGAATTTGGCGTAGAGCTTCTCATTCCCTAAGAGTGTAAGGATGAGTCGAAGGTGTCGTTCATGATCAGACTTAGACTTTGAATAAATGAGGATGTCGTCGATGAAGACTATAACAAAGCGATCGAGATAGGGTTTGCAGACTCTGTTCATTAGATCCATGAAGACAGCTGGAGCGTTGGTTAAACCAAATGGCATGACCATGAATTCATAATGACCATAACGAGTTCGGAAGGCGGTCTTTGGGACGTCTTCTTCATGTACTCTGAGTTGATGATAACCAGAACGAAGGTCGATTTTCGAAAAACAGCTGGCGCCTTGAAGTTGGTCAAGAAGATCATCAATGCGAGGTAATGGGTAGCGGTTCTTGACCATTAACTTGTTGAGTTCTCTGTAGTCGATACACATGCGAAACGTTCCATCTTTCTTCTTCACAAAAAGGACAGGTGCACCCCAAGGCGATGAGCTAGGACGTATGAATCCTTTGTCAGTCAGCTCTTGTAATTGACTGGCTAGCTCTTGCATTTCGGATGGGGCTAACCTATAAGGAGATTTTGCAACTGGTGTAGCTCCAGGTATAAGATCAATGCGGAATTCGACTTCTCTCACGGGAGGAAGTCCTGAAATGTCGTCGGGGAAAACTTGTGGAAAATCTTTTACTACTGGGATGTCTTCAAGTTTCTTCTCCTTGGTTCCCTTTTTTACGACATGAGTTAGAAATGCGACATAAGTCTTGCGGAGATATTTTCGGGCTTGAAGACAGGACATTAATTTGAGCCCTTTCGAAGGGGTTTCTCCAAAGATTCGCAGAGTCTGACCGTTTGCAAGAGGAATGCGTATAAACTTTTCGCGGCATACAACTTCAGCATGATGTTGGCTGAGCCAGTCCATACCAATTATAATGTCAAAGCTTCCCAACTTCATAGGAATGAGGTCAACTGGAAAATCGTGATCGTTTAGGGTGAGTGTACAATTGCGTATAATAGAGTTTAATGAGACCGGTTTTCCGTCAGCAACTTCTACCGTTATGGATTCCACGAGTTTATCACGAGTTTGGTTGAGGATGGGTTCAAATTCTAAGGACACAAAACTCTTATCCGCGCCAGTATCAAATAACATGGATGCATAACTACCATTGATGAGAAACGTACCGTTAACCACATTGTTGTCGGCCCTAGCTTGATTGGCGTTGATGTTGAAAGCTCTTCCTCTAGCAGGTGGAGGAGCTTGGTTAGCTTGATTCACCGGATTTGCTTGAGCTTGAGCATGTATAATGTTCACCAAGCGTGGACAAGTGTTTCTAAAGTGGTTTGGGTCTCCACAATTGTAACAAGCCCGCATAGGTTGCACCATGGGATAGCTGGGTTGGTAGTAGGACTGGGCTACATGTTGGGTAGGTGGTAGTAGTAGAGGTTGTTGGGCTTGACCCACTATCTGGTGGTGGGTTTGGGTTGAGGGCTGGTGGCGGTTCGTTCGCTGAGGTACACGACAGGTTTGAATGGTGTGACCTGCGCGACCACAGCCGGTGCAATGTTGGCAGGGATGATCAGGAAAATGATGGTATTGGCAATGGTTGCATTTTGGGTATGGGCCGGAGTATGGCCTTTTATATGGTGCAGGTGAGGGGGCAACTTGGGTAATGGGTGCAGCAGGGATGGGGAAATTTGTTTGTGTGACAGCAAAGTTTCTGGTGTTACGTTTCCTCTTGTTAGCAAACTTTGAGGAGAAGGTGGAATGGTTTGAAGTTTGGCCCTTAACGGGGGCTTTCTTTTTCTCATCTTTAAATTTACCGTTGCGAATTCGATTCTCGGTAAGCTCGGTAGCTAGTTCCATAGCAGCTTCAAGTGTTGCAGGCGAAGTGCTGAGAACTGAGTCTTGAATTTTCGAGGGAAGGCCTCGAATATAATGTTCGACTAAGCGGTAAACTGGGGTGAACAAGTTAGGGACCATTTGGTTCAACTCTAAAAACCTCTTGTTGTAGGAAGTATGATCTCCCTCCTTTTGCTTCAACGAATGAAATTCATCCTCTAACTTTTTGATCTCGCTTCTAGGACAGAAGCGTCTCGTCATGATTTCCCTTAACTCCTCCCACGTTAAGGCCATTGCATCTTCGATTCCTCTCTTCCCCTTTTCAGTATTCCACCAGGTAAGAGCTACCCCAAATAGCCTCCCGGTTGCGTAACGTACCTTGCGATCCTCGGGACAATCGCAGTTGAGGAAGGTGTTTTCCATTTCCTCAAACTAGTGGAGGAGAGCAGTGACACCTTCGGTCCCTTCAAATTTCGGAGGATCGCAAGACTTGAAATTTTATATGAGCACTTTTTGGAAGGAGGGTTGCCGATGTTCTGGTCTTCTTGCTGGGGAGGATTGATGGGATTTGCGGCGAGAGCTTGTTGGACTTGAACTACAATGTCATGAAGCACCGCGGCCATTTGTTTTGCGATTTGGGTGGCCAAGCGTTCGTTTGACCTTCCTGATCTTCTACCCCCTCGTTGTTGCCTAGCCGACATCTACAGGAATATACATAAGAAGATTGTGAATTTGTGGAGTCTTTTTAGGTGTCATGTGTCTTAAAAAAAATAAAAATAACATAAACATCAATAATGCAACTACATCCATAGGATGTCTTAGGTTTGCTCATGTTGGGCCTCAAATGTCCCCCATACCTTCACCTGTGTAGTCATATGGGCCCCCATGACTATTAGCTTGGTAGGATTCACATTGGTATTGGCGGTTTAACACTCGCATCACCCGAATGAAAACCATGAAATATGTTTGCGAGATGTATGGTCGGAGGGTGTCCAGGTGTAGACACAATGACAACTCAAAGTGGGGTTAGCTCACACGACGTTTGGTATAGCATGCTTTGGCCTAATAGGTCCTTCGTACTCTCATAGTTAGTCCCCTGGTAGGCAAACTGGTCCTTTATTTTGGATTTATACGAAGTGCCAAGCCTAGACAGGACATTCCGACTACCGGTACTTGTACCCTTCCAGTTACTACATGCCCGTCATGAGAACTCACTTTGATGTGATTTGAAAATACAAAAATCATTGCAAAAAAAAATAAAAATCATGGAAGTGATGTGGTGTGTGCTCTCATGGATATGATATGTTATGAGAATATGATTCATTATAGGCATTGTATAATAATATGTACTTATGAACATGCTTGCATAACATTGAATGTAACACTAAACATAAAACATATAAACATAATGAAGTTTGCATGTAACACACAAATAATTTTAAAAATTCTAATCAACTATAATATAGGCTCTAAGGGTCTAATAACCTATCCTATATCCCTATAGTCATGGCTTTGATACCAATCTGTCACACCCCGACCCGCATCGGAATAAGAGTCGGGGCATAATTGGGTTATCACCAAAGCTCATGATGTTTACTAATATGTTTCATATTTATTAAATTCAAAATTACATCCTCAATATTCCAAACAAGTTCATACAATTACAAAGAAAGATAACCAACTAAACAATCCAAAGTCTAAACCGGTTTATTCTTCTAATCCATCCTATATGTTTCTTGCTGCAGCTGGATCACCTGTATCATGTGTAAAAATGGGGATTTTGGGTCAACATAAGTTGGCGAGTGAACCTTGTTAGAAAACATTTATTATTGATTTCTTGTTATATTTATTATGGAAAATTGTGCAATAATCATATGTGAGCAAACGTAAATAAACATACAATAACAATAACAATAACAAAACCAACTTGCATGAATATATAACATGAATGATACTGTATATGTTGGCAACGTCACGTTCACGCTCATAGGTAATGGGGAACGGACGGCCTATGATAAATGTATGTGCGATCAAGGCTCAATCAAACGGAGCCGATCGTATGTTGGCAACGCCTCGTTCACGCTCATAGGTAATGGGAAACAGCTCAACGCTCATAGGTAATGGGGAGCGGCGGCCTATGATAATGTATGTACTGAAAATGATAAATTTAATCTAAACAATAACCACACAAACAGTTGATACATATTGAATACACATTTGTTCATGGAAATGATGGATGCACAATTGTTTAAATGTAATAAATAATAAGACACATGATACACCCCAAAAACGTGATTTAAAACGGGGAATTTGTAGAGATTCACTCACATTGGGTGCGTTCGGTTGAAGATGTTGAATGCGCACGAGTTTAGAGGGTTGAACGACGAGGATTAACTAACCTAAATAATAACGAAAAGGTATGGTAAATGAGTGGATTTTATTAATAATTTTAATAAGATTTTTAGATATATTTTTGTGAGTTTAAGGCTATTTTCTAACTTTAAAAACATTATTTTTAAGTATTTTTAATTGATTTTTAAATTAAATAAATAAATAAAACTATAAAAAAATGTTGACTTTTTTTTTGGGTTTGACCGTTGACCATTTGACTTTGACTTGTTGACCGGTTCGGTCGTTTATATTGTTTGCACTGAGTGAGGTTCGAACTTGTGACCTCCCGTACGCGTGCACGCAGCTCTACCAACTGAGCTACGTGTCTAACCCGAAATATTTCTGTTTTTAATTATATTTATATACTATTTTAATTTATTCAAAATTCATTTATTTTTAAAAAGGATTTTAATAGTCGAACCGGCGTGCGTAACAGGTCTCGAACCCGGGACCTGTGGATTAACGTTGCACACAGTCCACCGCTGGACTGTGTGTCTAACCTGGTTAATATTCTGGTTTTTATTATATTTAACATCTTTCAGTGAGTTAACCGGTTCGGTTTTAAAAAAAAACATTTTCATTTCAGAGAGTGAGGTTGGGTTAGGGATCGAACTCGAGACGTGTAATAGTTGTTTCCACACAGTCCACCGCTGGACTGTGTGTCTAACCCGAGATATAATCCAATTTATATTAAACTTATATACAGACTAACTTCATCTTCTTCGTTACAACAACACAGACAACGATTACTCTACTGATCTTGTTTAATTCGATTGACAAACATATAATTGATTAAAATGAAATGGACAGGGAAGGTTTGGGAATGAACATACCGGAAAAATGATCTTTCTCAGAACTCCGGCGAAGTCGTCGGCTCTGTTTTTATGAACTTCGTCTGAGCGGACCAAATAACAGTTTTAATTAACTAGTTGTGGAATTGAAGGACTAAACAAGAGTTATCAGAAGGTTTGAATGATTATACCGTTTCACAGGGAAATGTAGGAATTTTCAGAAAACTTCCGGCGACTGCAGGTTATCCGATATCGTCGTCTGGGATTGATTCTGATTGAAAGGTTTGAGTTAGCAAAAGCCTAACAACTGATAGAAGATAGAAGAATTGAGAAACTTGCCGTTTTGATGAAAGACACGGTTTTCCGGCGAAGGTCCGGTGAGTTCAAAAAGCGATTCCGACGATCAGAAATTAGAGTAAAAGTGAAATTAGAGGTTCTGTGAATGTTATTGAGTCGCGAGATGATGCTATTGATGGAGTAATTCAGAAAGTGAATGTTTTCGGTTATTAAACCGAACATCACATGAATTCAAGTTCATTCAAGACTGAATTGATTAAGAATGTGGTTTATCGGTTATTTTCAGGAATCCGCGATCACTCAAAAGTCTTGGACGGTTGGAAGCCGATATCGGTTTCAGTTTGGCGCAACCAGGTTGATTCACGGTTGAACTTATGTTTTAATTGTTTCCTACAATTCACAAAGACATCAAATGGCGGAGTGGTTATGTGTTTGGTGTTAAGGCTATCCGGCTGACCCGGGTTCGAAACCCGGCAGCCCTTTTTCATTTTTAATTGTTTTAATTTTATTTTTTAACGATTTTAATTTCCATAATCTAAAATGTTTATTAGTTATGTATTGTTTAAAATTAATATAGGCATTAAATGAGCAACAAATATATAAAACTGATTATTCGATTAATAAACGAAACGGGTTTGGAAAACCCGTTTTTCGACAAATGTTACACTCGCAAGGACTATTACTTAAAATAAACATGTCCACACAGGGATTTAATAAAAATAATGTCCACGCAGGGACTTTTGGAAATGTAAAATCACATTATGAAATACAATGGTTCAATCATTCTTTTTCCCTTTAACCAACCATATAAATCTCTTCAAAAATTTACTATTTTTCTTCCAAGATTTTTCAGCTTTCTGCTGAATTTCCTTCATATGCTCATCTTTTCTCGCATAGCCTCAAGTACAGGTGTTTGCGATTGAGGCTGTTGCTGCTGTGGTGGTTGAGGCTGTGGTTGTAGCGCACCCGGATGTTGGTATACATAGGGTGTGTAGGTGCACTAGAAGGATGGTACCCATAAAAGGGATATCCACCAGCTGAGTATGGTATGGTAGAATATGGTGGAAATGGAGAAGGGAAAAGATCGTTGTGTGCAGCTGCTTCAACATAGGGATCCTGTGATGGTGCCTGGTGAATATAGTTAGGCAAACCAGAAGATGGAGCAAAAGGGTTGTATTCAGACGAATCTGGATATGAAGGAATTGGGTTTTCAAAACCCGATGGTGGTAGTGGTGGTAATTGGGTCGAAGTCCCAACAGTAGATTGTGGTGGTTGAGGCAAAGGCTCAACGGCTGGTTGTGGTGGGTGTTCCACAAATGGTCAAGTATGAGAGGGTCCACCCATTTGTGGATCCTTGGGGATAGATGGGTAAGGGTTAGGTAGGGGTGAAAGTGACCCTACTCTTGGTCCTAGGCGCACTGACATGCGCGCCCCGCGTCTTCTTGACGATTGTGGTTCGGGTGGTGGTTGCGGTTGCTCCACCTGTTGTATTTGTACTTCCTCAGGCGGAGGTAGTTCCTGCTGAGGAGTATGATAGGAATGTGTGTTGTGGTAAGATGGGGTATTGTAGAAGACATATTGTCTCCATCTCTCTTGAAAGTCATCTGGGTAATTGTTTGGGGTTCCAGCGTATGCGTTTGAACCGCTGGACAATTCGATAGGGTGCCCATTGACCCTGTTTGAGGCATCTCAGGGTCGGAATCTTCTTCCATGGGTTCTAGGGAATCTTCAGGAGGAGAAACGAAGGGTGAACGCAAGTAGATATTTAGGTTGTAGTTTCCATGGAAGGAATGGGAGTGAGAGTGATGGGTTTGGTGGCTATTGTGAGAGTGGTGCGAGTGATGAGAATCAGGTGGCGTGAATACTCATGAGATATAGAGTGGCGGTAAGGTTCCCACGGTGATAAAGAATCACCTGATCCTTCTAAGGGTTAGAATTGTGTATATTGGATGGTCCTTGTCCTGATGACCCGCCTCGCATCAAACCTTTTCCTTTGGCTCCACGAGAAAATTTAAGTGGCATGATCCTGCTAAAAAATAAACTAAAACATAACAAGACAAAAAAATAATAATGATAATAATAATAACAAAATAAGGTAATGAACAATCCTAGGTCATAGCCTAGACTCGAGAGTCTACGGATTGTGTTACTGTGTCGTTTGAGATCAAACACTAAGGACTAGTGTTGAATTCCCTCAAACGTTGGCTCTGATGCCAACCTGTCACACTCCGATTTCCACGTGTATCCAACTTAGCCCCGTGGGGAGTATTGTGACGTACAGTTGATATCGATACCAACTTGTCACACCCCGATTTCACGTGTATCCCGGTGGGCCCGGTGGAGAGTATTGTGACATACAGTTGATATCATCATAACCAATAAAACACAGAGCAACACAGCGGAAGTCTTGGAGTAAATAACTATTACAAACCATAAGTGTTCAAGTGTTCGAAATACAAATATACACAAGGCTTGTAATAAGATCCACAGGCGGATCGGAAATAAATATACACAAAAGGATAACAGACTCTACAGGCACAACTATAAGGTCGCAACTCCTCAGTATTAATGCCCTTCAGCTTCCAGCCTATTTCGTACTTGTACCTCTAACTTAATCTTTTGAAAATACGTCATTTTACACTGGTAAATATAATCAACCGACTCATTTTGAAAATACTTTCGAAATGGTTTTTGGTGCACTAGGCACATTTTTATAAATAACTTGGGACAGTACAATTGATCTTGTATACAGTTTTACATGTCTGTCTTTTACATATGGGGCCTAGTATAGAAACCGAGACATGATCGACTGACATACCACTTCTGAACTTTCACACAGAAAGCAGATAATAATAATAATTGTTATGATATTAGTAAGATATCACTATGTTTGTCCGTTTTGGTTTTAAACTCAATTTACGCCTCATAAGGGCATTTTGGTCATTTTATAATCTATAAAAGATTTTTATAAGAAATCTGATGTCAAGATCAATATTATTATGTAAAAATATAATTTTATGATGTTATATCAGTAGGATATCAATCATATGTGTGGTTGATGGTTTTGTACCATATTATGCCCTGTAGGGGTATTTTAGTCATTTCACATATAGTTTTGAAATCTTAATTGGGATTCTGAGTTTGGGACTTGTACTTACTGTAAAGTTGTTGGAAATAAGTCAAATCAGTAGGTAACAAGTCTTGGCTCATAGTTATGGTTTTAAACCATACTATGCACCGAAAAGGCGTAAAAGTCGATAAATGTCGTTAAATTCGATGTTTAAAGTAAACTGAGGTTATGACCTGTTTTATATAAACAAAATATGTTATTTAACATGATACATCAGTAAACATAAAATTTGGCTATCAAAAGTTTGGTTTAAGTCACTTTACACGTAAAGGGTAATTTGGCTTTTTATTGGCATTTAACGAATCTTAGGCCTTTATCCCAATATGTCCTGCATATCATATTACATTAGTAGGTATTTCATTTTGGTGATAAAACCATGCTTAACCTTTCTAAAATGCCTGAAAGGGTAATTTAGTCATTTAAAAGTGTATATATTACTTCTTTTTATCAAAACTTGGTTCATGGTCAGATTCTTGACATCAATATATTTTACTTATGTTTACAAATCAGTATGTGATTCTTTTTATATTGGTTCATGATTAAAATCATGATTTATATCAAAAAGGACCTTTTTGCAAAGTTTAAGTAATTTTAATGGAACTTGCATATAATCTCGGATTGCTAAGGAACCATATAGTATAACTTTAGGAGGTTATACTATACTTAAACATGGTCTTAAAATGACCTAAATTCAGTAGCCTAGGTGGCTAAATCGGGTCAGAACCGAAAGTCAAAACAGAAGTCAAACTTTACGACTTTCGGTTGCACAACCGACTCTAGACCGAGGCTTGACGGGTCGAATCAGTTTATACATGTTCTATTTATTATTACCAAGTTATTTAAGTGACAAAACATATTTTATAACACCTAAATAACTAGTTATGCATTTATTCATAAAACTGACCCGTTTGACTTTTATTGACTTTTACTTTGACCCGTCAATTGATCAGGAATTCGTGGTAATTAGGAGGTGCCCTTTTTAGGGATTAACACCTACCTAATTATGATCACGTAGCCACGTTTGTTACAATCAATGGCTGGACCGTCATGGTCTTAGCTCAAAGTCAAGTCGTTTTTATGACAAGACTTTGACCTTGGCTTTAAGCCCAATGAAAATGACTTAGCACGAAATGGAACATTTACACAAGGTCCAGTGGTTGCTAGCAACTCAGATGAATGCTTCAAAGTGGCCTGGAACTTCTCTAAGTGAGCTTGAGGAGATGGAATGAAGATGAGCAAAGTTTAAGGCCACCAAGGGAGCCTTTATATAGTTGAGGAGGGTTCATTGTGGCTTGCCAAGTGTTAGCAGGTGCCCAAGGGCGAGAACAAGTGTCCATGAACGTGTCAAGACCAGCTTGAGAGTGGCAATGGCGACAAGAGGTGGCAGAACATGGCTCTGCCATGTTTCTGCTCGCTGACAGGTCCTTGCGGACCGTAAGGGGTGAGCCTTGCGGTCCGTAAGGACCTCTGGCGCCCACATGGTTTCAAGTAGTTACGGACCGTAAGGGTTTAGCCTTGCGGTCTGTAACCGTCTTCGAGAAGCTAATTTTTGGCATTTTCCACTATTAGTCCCTCAACTTCATTTCTCATTATAAATGGATATAATTTAGTGTTTCAACAACATTGGTCCCTCCTGTTTTACCATTCGCCACATGAGGATTACCGGGATACGTGTCGGAATATAATTGGACGTAAAAACACGTAGTGTTACAATAGTAATTTAATACACTTTGCTCCTTTAATTTTGTTTACTTCCTGATTTAATGTACGAGTTAACTACTGTTGATTCGTGCAAATATGATTTACTTTTGGAAGTTTTATAAACGGCGTCTGGAATGGTAGTGGTTCCGTTGTATCATCTGTTAATCCTGCTAACAACTAGGTAATATAATTTTTGTTGTATATTAATGTATAGGTTAATTTGTTTTTGATTTTTAATTTTTTGTAATTTTTGGAGGATTGGATTAAATTTGAATACTAAAATTGGGATTGTTAGTTCAGATGAGATATCAACAGACACTTCTATGATAATTTGTAGAAATTTGAATGATAATTACTTTTTCTCTGATTCACAATCTGGTACTTGAAGATGGTGGTGGTTTGGTTGTGATGGGGGATTAAAGAGTAAAACATGCTTTTTTTAGTTTTTTTTTTCAAAAGTTGCAATTAACTACACAACTAGTCCCTAAGATAGTAAAAAGACAAATTTACCCTCATGTGCAATACATATGACTGGAACTAACTGAAAAAGTTAACTAGGTTAGAGCCAAAGGACCTATGGTGTAATGGTTTTAACAAAGAAAGAATTGTGATTGTAATTATTGAAGTTAAAGGCTATCCGTTGGAGTCTATATAAAACTAATATAAGTCAAATAACAAGTGATCTGAAATATATTAATAATCTTCCGGATATGGTATAACGTTACATTTGGATTTTTTTAAATACTTTTCATCAACCGGATATATTCACGTAAGTCAATCTTTATCACATATTTTATATTTAAGCTTAATATAAAAAATTACTAATAAAGTATCATATGTATAAGTACTTATAGTATATAGCTTAGAGCATTCACATTCCATTTCACTATATTTTCACCCTAAATTACATTAAAAAACACTATATTATCTCTCTCCTTTTTAATTAAATAATATTTTTTATATTTTTATCATTACATTTTCTCTCTCCTCCACTCACAACCACTTTTTATACTTTTTTTATTATAAAAACTCCACTCAGAGAATTTGATGGAATGGATGTGAATGCTCTTAGGTGTCTAAAATTACAAGCATATTATCTAAATAAAGTATAAAATTATCTTTTGACCGAACAATACATGGTTTTTTTTAAAAGACGTTTTTTTTGTTATTAGTCAAGTATATAACATATTTTTTACTCAAGCTGTGTAATACATGGGTTCAATATTTTCTCCCATTATAGTTTATAGTATTATATATGTGTGTTTATTAATTAAGTATATAACATTATATTTACATAGCTCGAGTAACGAGTTCAATATTTTCTCCCAATTATAGTTTTAGTATTATATATGTGTTTCCATCCTAAAAACTATCAAACTTTCTAACAACATTAGTTGTAAATATTATTCTTAATTTAATCACTTTAAACAAGTTATCATCATGCTAAACAAAGAATATTATAAAATTCTAATTTAAAATTTTAAATCCCGACTAATAATTTAAGAAGTTGTCTAGACACTTAAAATTATAGTTTAAAATTTAGTCCTATTTTTACACGTATACTTTGTTTGTTGTATGGTTTTTTAAATATGTAATATTTTCTATCTCAAAAAAATAGTATTATATCAAAGTACTTATTATATCATTATATACATATAGTGGATTTAAATTACAACTTATTTGGCAAAACCACATAAATTTCAATTATTTTTTTAAAATACCTAGTCTTATCATCATTTTAGTGTTACTCATTATCAGTCTTGTATAATAAGATGGATTATAGTGACTCAATAGAGAAGTGAAAACTTAGAAAACTATGTTGGATAGCCGAAAATGTATTTTTACTATTTATGTAACAAGTCTTTTTACTAATAACAATTACATACAAGTTTATGATTTACATTTTTTTAAATATTCAACCCGTGTAATACACGGGTTTTATAACCTAGTACAATAATACTAAGTATTTTATTATGTAAAACGGGTTTAAATAGAAGGCACAACCATGTTTTGGATGCAAAAAAAGTTATACTGCTACACCCGGTTAGAATCTTCTAATTAAGCCACTAGATAACATTAATGACACGCTAATGAAATGCTTAAGTAAAGAGTTAGGTCATAAGTCGTCGAGAGAAATGACATTATAGCCCATCCCTAAGTTAATACAAATGAAAATCTACCCATATCTGAATATTTAAGTCCAACAGGAAAACCAAACCGTATGGACTAAGGTCATTGACTAAAGTCATTACGGGGAAGTACCTCAAATGCATAAATGCATATTTAAGTAATTCTTGGGGGCTGTTTGTTTACCTTTTAATGAGGTTTTTAATGGTTTAGACCTCTTACTGGTTTAGCACTTAGTGATTCAGACTGTTTGTTTCGTGAGTAAATGTCTGAATGGTTTAGACATTTGTCTCTGAAATGGTTAAGCATTATATTGAGTCTGAATGGTTAAGACCTCTAATCTGAAGTAGTAAGACATTTGCCTCTAAATGGTTAAGCATTATACTGATTCTTAATGGTTACTGATTCAACACTTAGTGGTTCAGATTTCTTAATGGTTCAGCACTTAACTATTCAGAATTTGCCAAACAATCCCTTAGTCTATTCCTATAATAAATGAGTGTTAAGCATACGCCTTTTAGTGAATTATGTAAAATCACATATGTGAGAGAGAAGTAGGGACTTGGTCGCCTCTAATGAAATTACGTGGCGCGTAATTTCTCAAGTTTTTGCAAAACCAAGCTCTACAAACAATGAGGGGTTGGTCAAAGCAGGGAGAGTGTTGTGTGAAGTGTACCGTCGTCTACACAAATAGTGGTCTGTTCAAGGACATTGTGTCTACTAACCGCTAGAAGAGTACATATGTTTCACAAAGGAGAGTTGAAAGCTAACACCAACTGATCATGTAAAATCAACCATTAAATTGCATCTTTGAAACTTGTATGTAGGACCAGTCTCAAGTCATGTGGGGGATTGTTGAAAAAAATTATAAAAAATCAGATTTTTCACAAATATAGAAAAAAGATTTTTTCCTAACTTTGTACATACATATTGATATGTAATTGATGTTAATTTAGATATTACTTTTGTGTTTGCGCTCTTATATGTGAGACAACGTGTTTAAAATGGAGCTAAGACAAAATAAGATATCGATGCTAGAAATTTGGTGCCGATGTGGCTGATCTCAAGCCAACGAGGTCGACATAGCCCAAAAGGAGGTGCGGGGCGCACGACATGTGCACATCAGTTTTGCACTGGGGACAATCGAGCGGACCTGGGCACGCTACATATCTGGTTACGCGCGCATGTGTGGAACATAAGCTCACTGGAGTAGGCCACACTAAGTTTGTAAATTCAAGTTTTAATTTAAAACCAAATAAAGTGCATTGAAGATGTTCAATGTAAGTTATTTCTGTTTTAACTCTTTTGAACTATTTTGACTTTTGTTTCACTATACAAGTAAGTTGAACCTTAGTGAGAAAAATATACCACAACAAACTGTTAAAACTCTCTAAATAATTTCTAGCAATCCTTATCTTCTAGCAAATTCCATTCGGGTGCTTGTGTCTTCTTGGGCAGTACATATTGTTTTGGCTGTTATACCCTAAAAAGATGGATTCTCTTGGAAGACATGTAATCATTTTTAAAAAGACTCGTGTTGAACACGAATCTCAGATAAACCTTTCTCCGCTTCGACTCATTTCTTGTATTTTTTTACTTTATTTATGTTGTAGCCACTGATATAGATTATTGTTTCCTTCATTTGTATTTGTATTGTAATTTAAATTTAAAAGTGTTTTATTTATTTATTTATGAATAGTTTCCAACAATATACATATATATACATTAAGATTTGCTTTTGAAAAAATATAACCCATTGTGTGAAATTGTGTCGGTTTAACTTAATAGTTGTGTTGGTTATTTATAACTATATTGTTTTACAATTACAAGTGTGTAGTTATTCTTTTGTGACAACACTTTATATGTCATAACAACATAATTATATGGTACAACAACATAATTATAAATAGTAAAACAAGCATAGTTATTAAATCGGATTTTACATATGTTTATATCTAAAAGCTTTAGAAAATATTAGGCAAAAATGATTTTTATGAGTTTTTATACATGTTTTATCCATAGTCATCAAGTTCCTCATTTTTGTTTTCCTTATTGTCATGTTAAAGTTTCATGTCAACAGTTTTTCCTGATATATATATATATATATATATATATATATATATATATATATATATGGTGTGTGTGTGTGTGTGTGTGTGTGTGTGTGTGTGTGTGTGTATAGGGAATGGTTATTGTACAAAGTCTTAATCCATGCAAAGTGTAGAAACATGACACTTGTACTTCAAGCCATGGTATAATCGTCCATTTAATTACATAGCGGATGTGCATAATCATGTAGTGTTACATAATTACGTAATGGTACATAGTCATATAGTGTTACGTAACGGTACATAATCACACAACATTATACAAAATCACGTAATTATACTTGTTTCTGAATATAACACGTGATTATCTACCGGTACATAATCACGTAACGTTATACTTGTTTCACCTATTGATACGTAATCACGTAGCTTGTAATTATTTTTAAATTAAAAGAAAAACTATAGCAATGCCCTACTCATATTAAAGAGATTAAAATTCTCGTTTTTATGGTGTCATTTTTTTTAGAAAGATGTTAATGTATGAAAAAGTTATAGGTGTTTAAAAATCTTGAGAAAATTGGTTTAAAAGTTAACAATAGTGGCTCTTCCTATTTTGCCATTTCACCAACTTTACGTGATTGGTTGATTTGGAAATCACCTAATCTCAACTATTGGATTGTTAGATCAATGTTCCATATTGTCTTCTACACTTTGCTCGGACTTTATACTTTGTACATGATATATATATATATATATATCGACAAAAAAGTTCAAAACCTGAGGAAGGGTAGAAAATAATTTTAGCCACAAGATCTTTATGATTTGTGGCAGAGATTGACGCGATGACAATTTTGTAAATATGTAGAACTTTGACACTATGGCAAAAAGGTTGCACATACCAATCACATGCCATTTTCCTCATCATTTGAAAATGTCCATAACTTTTTGATATGTGGTTATTTTTATAAAATAATTGCACCATAAAATCAATATTTTTTATCTTTCAAATGAGTGACTATTGCTATGCTTCTGTTCAAAAACACTATATATTTATGGTGTTTTACCAAGTTTCAAAAATACTCACATAAAACTACCTAATTTCAAAAGCACCATATTTATTATGGTGTTTTTTAATTCATGCCATTTTCGGCTAAGTATAGCTTTGTTAACTGAGTTTTTATTCTTCGTAAGTGTATAGTTGTAATTTATTGTGTTTTTTTTAATTCATGGCGTTTTGAAACACCATAAACCTATAGTTCTAAAACACCATAAACCCGCAATTCTAAAGCACGATAAATCTGCAGTTCTTAAATCACCACAAAACCGCAATTCTAAAAATCACCACACACCCGCAATTCTAAAAAATTACCACACACCCGCAATTCTAAAAATTACCACAAAACCCACGGTTCTAAAAAACACCATAAACTTACAGTTCTAAAAACACCATAAACATGATGTTCTAAAATATCATAAACCTGCAGCTCTAAAAAACACCGTAAACCTGCTGTTCTAAAACATCATAAACATGCAATTCTAAAAACACCGTAAACATGATGTTCTAAAACATCATAAAGCTGCTGTTCTAAAACATCATAAAGCTGCAAAAAACCTGAGTTCTAAAACACAATGTAAACCTGTAGGTAAAACATTATATTATTATTATTATTATTATTATTATTATTATTATTATTATTATTATTATTATTATTATTATTATTATTATTATTATTATTATATTATTATTAACTTTAGTGTTACAGAAATTTAGTGTTTACCATTATAAACCTGTAGTTCTAAACACTAAAGTTAATTAACTTTATTTTATTAAATTTTTGTTGTTATTATTACTACCACTATTATTACTGTTACTACTTAACTTTCACCATTTTATTTAATAACCTAACATAATTAATAACTCAATTTATATAGTATCAATTTGCAACATACTTATGCTTCCACTAGTTGTACCTTATGCATTACCTCTATTTCGTGATACTTTGGGTTGTAACTTGGGCTTTGTGAGTTGTTTTCTTTAGTGGGTGTATAGCAGGTGGTTTTAGTGTTCTTTTACCTTCTGGCTTCACTATGAAGTCCCCCTCTCTCTCTCTGTGACTGACGAACATCCACCGCCTCTTTGACGTTCGTCGCCTGTGATGGCTGGAGTTCCTCCAATCGTGGCCTATGCGATGCTTAAAGGTAGATTCTTACGGTTGTTTTCTACATTCGGAACTTTTACGTGTTTTAACATCGATAAAAACGACATGTTACTCGTCGAAGTTTCTGTTTATAGTTTAATGTTGAAGTTTTGTGTTGCTTTTGACGATTTGTTGTTGTATGCCCTTTTTGAGGGGTGTGCTACCATTGTTGAAGACTATGACTTGCGGTTCGTCGTTTGATTTTGATTTTTTGCTTTGGTTTTTGTGTATGTGTTAATGATTTGTTGGTGCATGTGTTTTTTATGTAAATTGGGGTCTCATTCCTGAACATCTGATGTTAGGGTTTCATTTTCAAACATCTGATGTTGTTGTTTGACCTTGGTTTTGGTCTCCAATTGTTTTGGCATGTTTGGATGAGACCTTTACAGAGATGTTTTATGGTTTAATGGTTGTGTTTAGTCTTTTTTACATATGTTTGTTATGTCTATGAAGATGACTTATGGCTCATCGGAGATCGTTGGCTATGATGTTGCTTTGTGTTTGGCTAAGTGACTTATGTTGCAGTCGTTTATTGCTTATGACCTTTGTCTTGTGGCTTTTTTATTGTTAATTATGACCGTTTGGGTTCTGTTGTTGTTGGCTTATTTTGGGCCTGGTGGTTAAAAACAATTTATTATGTGTGGCTTTAGAATTGGGTTAGTGGTTTTGCTTCCACTGGTTGTACCTCACGTATTACTTCTTTATTGCAAGTTGGGTTTGTAACTTTAGCTTTATGGGTTGTTTTCTTAATGAGTATGAGAAAATATGCATATTGTCACACCCCAACCGATGGCGGAATCATCGAGGGGCGACACTAAGCGAACAGATTGCTCAAGAATTTCCACAACGACTATTAATATGACAATATTTAATAACATCCAATTTCCCATACAATTGAACTAAACATTCATACCAAAAGTCATACGGATTACATCATTCTCAAACAAAGCAGTTCGACAACTAGGTTTTTATTACAAGTTTCTAAAGATAATCCTAAGTCCAATTGCAGCGTAATCCATCAACCTGTTACATACGTTAAAATACAAGTCAATACAATAAGTAAAGGTGAACATACAGGTTTAATAGCATATAAATAGAGATAAAGTGTTTACGCATAACCAACATGTACACGTGGAGAAAGTGAATCTAAGTAAGCTAACAATAATGATACAAGCTAACCAACACGACTGCGAGGTGGAGTATGCGCGATACGGGTTCACAACAGCGAACACGCACGTAAAGTAAATATGTGAGCCTTAACAACCCCCGAACCAATCGGGTGCTGAGTGCAAACTATAGTACTATCGTTGCTAAGGGTGGTCTACAAGTCCTCATTATTCACACATAGCAAACAAACATTCAGCGATTCACGTATAACATGCGAGAGCGGTTAGCGTTAAAAGCGTTTAGCGTTGTGTGTAACGTGTTTTGATATAGAGACGTATGTAACACCCAAAAGTGTATTAAAGCGAAAAAGGGTTCAAGTATACTCACAGTCGGTGCTCATCGAAGAAACACGAACTGCTGTGGATTGAAGGGAGCGCCGAGATCGGTGTGTAAGCGAGAACAGAAGTACAGCAATCTTCCGAAGTTCTGAAACGGTCGAAACATGAAGAGGCAGTAGAGAAGTTCGGTCGAACTTGTGCTGGCTTTAAGTTGGAGGACAACTTCGGGCGAAGTTGTACCCAACTTAAGCCAGGTACAAGTTCGGGCGAAGTTGCATCATTCCACTGAAAGCTTAGTGCAACTTCGGCGAAGTTGCATGATTCACAGAAAAGTTAGTACAAGTTCGGGAGAAGTTGGCACCAATCTGGTGTCAACTTCGGGCGAACTTGCCCCTTTGGAGCGAACTTGACTGTTTTCGGTCCAAAATCGAGTGTTTTCGCATCGTTTGCTGAGGAAATCGAGTGTCCATCCCTCCAACCTTGTGCTATTGAGCAAAACATAGGCTGGAGAGGTCTTTGAGAGCGAGTTTTAGCCATTTTACAGGAACTCGGGCTAATCCGTGCAAACTTATCGGTTCATACGAGTTAGTCCAGTTCGTGCGAAGTGACTGTATCATCCTTGTGCTTCCGGATCTAGTTCTTGCTTGAAACAAACGTGATTACGAATCTATTTCAAGTATTTTCATTGACAATGCCTCGTCCCACTACTTAGTGAACAAACATACGTCGGTTAGTCCGTCTATGGTGTAAAAATCAATACTTGAATAGTTTTCTCAGATCTAACACTCGGTGAGTCGAATCATCAAGATTTCTAGCTTGGAGAGCCAAGGCTAAGTCCAATAAACCCATTTAAGTGTAGTTCTAAGCTAAAATAAGAAGTTTTGTAGAAAAAGATAAAGATTTTTATAAACAGAGAAGTTTTGATGAAAACAAAGGTAATCTTTGTGAAAATCGTAGTGAAAAACGTTGTGGTTTGCATAAAACAAGTGTTTCTTACTTGGAAAAACAAGGAAAGTCGGTTTCGGGAGCTCTGGAGCGAAGTTGCCGCAAGGAGAGCATGAATGGAGGTGCTGGGTATTTATAGGTGGAGAGGAAACAAGAGATCAGACATCAAGTTCGGGCGAACTTGACCTGCTTCTTTTGGTTTGGTCAAGTTTGGGCGAACTTTGCACAAGTTCGGCCGAACTTGGCCAGTTCCCCTAGTTTGGAGGCAAGTTCGAGCGAACTTGGCCTCTTGGTTGAGTTTTGTTTGTTATTTGTTTTGTCAGGTGCTCGTTAGGCGATTCGATTCGTATTAGATAGTTATGTTAAGCGTAGCGAGGTGTTAAGCGTTGGGATAATAAAATAATGCGATTAAGCGATTCGTGTTAGCGACAACGTTGCGACAGCGAGTACAACCATAAATCATATAGCACACATAAGTAACATAATGTAACATAATTAATTGCGATTTGAGTTTGCATTGAGAGTTGCGAGTATTAAGCGATTTAATGCGATAAATAAGCTATATAATATGCGTTTCAAAATAGTTGTAAACCATTATAATAAATCTCAGAGTACAAACGGCTCTAAACGGAAATAACGGAATTCGGATAACAATCCGAAAAATCGGGTTGTTACAGTCTTCCCTCCTCTAGGGAATTTCGTCCTGAAATTCAGGTGGCGGCCGTAACATAGAGATGAGGATATTTAGCTTTCATATCACTTTCGAGTTCCCAAGTGAACTCGGCGCCGCGTTTGCCTTCCCATTGGACTTTCACAATAGGAATGCGAGAGCATCGAAGTTTCTTGATCTCTCGATCCATGATTTCTATTGGCTTTTCCATGAAGTGCAGCGTTTCATTTATTTGCAATCTTCAAGTGGCACATGAAGATTTCCATCAGCTAAACACTTTTTGAGGTTTGATACATGGAAAGTCGGATGTACGTTGTTGAGTTCTTTCGGTAATTCGAGTCGGTAGGCCACTTTGTCAATTCTTTCCAGAATCTTAAAGGGGACCCACGTATCATGGCGCTAGTTTCCCTTTCTTTCCGAAACGGATAACTCCTTTCCAAGGTGAAACCTTTAAGAGAACGTGATCTCCCACTTGGAATTATAGGGGCTTGCGGCGTTTATCGGCATAACTCTTTTGACGACTCCGAGCTTTCAAAAGGTTGTCTCAGATTTGGAGAATCTTGTATGTTGTTTCTTGTATTAACCGGGACCAGTGATCTGAGCGTCTCGATCTCGTGCCATACATAGGCGATCGACATTTTCTACCATATAATGCCTCAAAAGGTGCCATTTGAATACTAGTATGATAACTGTTATTGTACGAAAATTCTATTAAAGGTAAATGCGTACCCCAATTACCACCAAAATCTATAACACACGATTGAAGCATGTCTTCGAGGGTGCGGATCGTGCGCTCGGTCTGACCGTCGGTCTGAGGATAGAACGCAGTACTAAGGTTAAGCTTAGTATCGAGTGCGGATTGGAAAGTCTCCCAGAGACGCGAAGTAAAGTGACCGTCGCAATTAGAGATGATGTTACGAGGAGTCCCGTGTCGACAAATGACTTCGTCGGTATAGATTCGTGCTAATCGTTCTACCTTATAGTCTTCTCGTACGGCAATAAAATGAGCAAATTTCATAAGGCGATCGACGATAACCCAAATGCTATCGTGACCAGAAGAGGTACAGGGAGTTTTGTAACAAAATCCATAGCTATACTATCCCATTTCCACACCGGAATGACGGGCTGTTCGAGTAAGCCAAAGGGGCGATTGATGTTCGGCTTTAACTTTCACACAAGTTAAGCATTTTGACACGTACAGAGCGATATCCTTTTTCATGCCCGACCACCAATACCTGGAGCGAAGGTCCTAGCACATCTTGTCGGCACCGGGGTGAATGGAATATCGAGACTTATGGGCTTCGGTCATTAGTAACTCTCGAAGGTTATTGCGGCTAGGGATCCAAATGCGATTAAGAAAAGATCCCGTTAGACTTATTCTCCAGTCGGCACCACATTTCATTTCTTCCACCAAGGTGTTCTCAATGAAACATGCGTGATGGGTGTCGCGAATCAAGGTTTCCAGTTTATTCTGGGCTTGAACGTCATGAATGCTATACACATAGCTTCGTCGACTGAGAGACGTTTGTTTTGCCGGGATGGTAGCGTATCTCACAATCATAGTCGTTGAGAAGTTCGACCCATCTGCGTTGGCGCATGTTTAGTTCTTTCTGGTTAAAGATGTGTTGTAGCTCTTATGGTCGGTGAAGACCGTACACTTTGTACCATAAAGGTAGTGTCGCCATATCTTTAACGCAAAAATGACTGCACCGAGCTCGAGATCGTGGGTAGTGTAGTTTTTCTCGTGGATTTTGAGTTGTCGAGACGCATACGCGATAACCTTGTCTCGTTGCATGAGAACACAATCAAGACCTAGGGTTAGAGGCATCGCAATAAACAACGAAATCGCCGTCTCCGTCGGGAAGTGCGAGAACGGGAGCGTTGCAAAGCATACGCTTGAGAGTCTGAAAGGCTTCCTCCTGTTCGGAACCCCAAATAAAAGGTTTATCCTTATGAGTCAAAGAGGTAAGGGGTATGACGATTTTCAAAAAGTCGGTGATGAATCGGCGGTAGTAACCTGCCAATCCGGGAAGGAACGAATTTCGGACGGATTCTTCGGAGTATTCCAACTCTTTACAACTTCAATTTTGGCGGATCGACGTGCATTCCTTGGTCATTGATGACGTGACCGAGAAATTGAACTTCATTAAGCGAAAATGCACACTTGGAGAATTTGGCGTAGAAACGGTTTCCTTGGAGAAGTTCGAGAACTAAACGAAGATGTCGAGCGTGTTCGGCTCTCGACTTTGAGTAAATAAGAATATCATCGATGAAAACAATGACGAAACAATCCAGAATGGCTTTGCACACACAGTTCATCAAATCCATGAAGACCGCAAGCGCATTTGTGAGTCCAAAGGGCATGACCACGAATTCATAATGGCCATAGCGAGTACGAAAGGCGGTTTTCGGAACGTCTTGCTCATGAACACGTAGCTGGTGGTATCTGGAACGTAAATCAATCTTCAAAAAACAAGTAGCACCTTGGAGTTGGTCGAATAAATCATCGATTCGAGGAAGAGGGTAGCAGTTTTTAATGGTAAGCTTGTTAAGTTCCCTATAGGCGATGCACATTCGGAACGATCCATCCTTCTTTTTCACGAAAAGGACGTGTGCACCCCAAGGTGATGTGCTCGGGCGTATAAAGCCTTTATCAAGAAGTTCTTGAAGTTGGATAAATAGCGCACGCATTTCGGATGGTGCAAGGCGATAGGGAGCTTTAGCGACAGGTGTAGCACTGGGGATAAGATCAATACGGAATTCAACATCACAAGTACGGTGTAAACCTGGTAAATCATCGGGAAAAACTTTAGGGAATTCACAAACAACAGGTACGTCTTTCAAGGTTTTCTTTTCCTTTTCCGGGTTCACGATATGGGCTAGGAAAACGATGCACTGCTTGCGCAAATACTTTTTCGCTTGGGTACATGACAAAAGCATCAACTTCTTTGAGGGAGTTCACCGTAAACATGTAGTTGATCACGTTTGGAAGGGGAAAACGAATCATTTTATCGAAACAAACGACTTCAGCACGATTCTTGCGATGAAAATCCATGCCTACTATGACATCAAAACTACCTAATTGTATAGGTATAAGATTGATCGAGAAGCTGTGATTGTTGAGTTCGAGAGTACAATCACGTAGAATGAAGTTTACAGTAATGGTTCTTCCGGTGGAGATTTCGACGTTGAAGGTACTTGGGAGGTTAGCGCATTTATATTTTAAAAGCTTTTCGAATTCTAACGATACAAAACAGTTATCGGCTCCAGTATCAAATAAGCAAGAAGCATAAATATCATTAATGAGGAACATACCGTTCACAAAATTGTTGTCATTCTGAGCCTGCGGTGGTTGATGTTGAAAGCTCTTCCACGCATAGCCTGTGGTTGTTGCTGTTGCGTCGACTGTGGTGGCTGTTGCTGAATCTGCTACTGCTGCGGTTCTTGTTTCACAACACGGTTCGGGCATACATTGCTGAAATGGTTTGGATCACCACATGTGTAGCACGTACGTGCCTGAGCTCCTGGTGCTTGCGGAGCTTGATTAACTGACATGGCGTTGAGAGGAGCTGGCGGTGCGGTAAGAGTGGGAGGAGCTTACTGACGTGGACCAGTGCGGCAGTGCGTCGTGAAGTGCCCATAGATGTTGCAGTTGGCACAAAAGCGGTACTTTCCTCCAACCGCATGATGGTATGTGCACTTGGAGCACAGAGGGTGAGGTCCAGTGTACGCACGCTTAGTAGCTGGTGCGTTGGGAGTAGTAGCTTGGCGGGACTGGGAGTTCGGAGCAGGGACTACTACGCAGTTCTTGTTGTTACCCTTTCGCTTGCGGTTCTGGTGGTTTGACTTGGAGGCTTGAGTCAGAGCAGTATCGGTGCTTGGCTCAATAGTAGCTTGGCTGAGGTTCTTGGTTGAGACTTTGAAAGCTCTAGCGAAGATCACTTGTCGTTGATCTCGGCTGCGAGTTGGTAAGTCTCTTCGATGGTGGTTGGCCTTGTAGCTTGAACAAAGTTGGTGACACAGTCGGGGAGAGCGCGAAGATACTTCTGGTTAGCTTTCTCGGTAGTGTCCACTTGACCTGGACAAATGATGCCGAGCTGCTTAAAACGAGCGGTGAGACCAGCATTGTCACCACCGATTTGCTTGATACCCCAAAATTCATTTTCCAACTTCTGGATTTCCTGCGGTGGGCAGAAATCTTTAATCATGAGCTCCTTAAGTTCTTCCCACGCGAGAGCATATGCTTCATCATTACCGCGCCTGTTGTGCTCGGCAGTCCACCAGTAGAGTGCCCTTGACTGAAAGACTCTAGTGGCGTTGACAGTGCGGAGGTTTTCAGGGCATCCGCTTTGCCTGAAAGTGACTTCGATCGAGTCGAACCAGTGGAACATCTTGGTTGGCCCGTCTTCGCCTGTGAATGCTGCAGGACCGCAGGCCTTAAACTGCTTGAAGCTGAACTGAGATTTTGGAGCGTCGTTCTTGGAATCAACTGACGAGTTGCTGCTGACCGCTTGTATTTCGTTGACAATTTGCGGGATCACCTTTGCCATTTCCTTGGCTACGAGAGAGGCGATGCGTTTGTCGACGTTGTAGCGTTGAGCGGTACGGCGAATGTTAGATCCCATGGATGCCATCTAAAGACAAAGATTGGATGAGATTTGAGTATAATGGGTTTTGTTTAAAAACTTGCATTTTACAACATATACTTATTATTATTATTAATCACATAAGGCACAAAACAAGTAAGCACGTATCCACGTAAGCACACAAGCACGTAAGCACATAATCACGTAGGCACATAAGCATGTAAGCACATATGTTGCACATATTCACCTTCACTAAACTTACGTAGCGCGCAGTGAGATGCGAGTAGTATAAGCGTAATAAGCGAGTAAGGCCGCATATGAGGACATTGGCGTAAGAGGGCGGAGCGTTTTAGTTTGGTTTGTGATTAATTAGAGTTTTAGATTACGAGAGCTGTGCGAGTTGTGCGTATTTTCGTAAAGCGAAAAATCGATAAAACGAGAAATCGATGAAGCGCAAAATTCTCAAAATTTAAACACATAAATAATAATAAAACTTGATGATGCGTAAAATCGGCGATTGCAGGCTTAAAACAATTTGGAGCGTCTAGGGTTTTGAGACAGCAACTACCCAAAGTGGTTCGAAAATCCTCTGAGTTCGGGCACAGGATTTGGCCTAATAGACAAATGCTCTCGCCGTACAACGGTTAACGGCATTTATCCTTCCAGTTACGTCGTGCCCCGAGTAATCGAAATAGTCGAGACTTTGGAGAGATTGAAAATCGAGGAGTGGAATTAGTTATCGAGATGCGGGTTTCACCCCTAACTTAACAACTTCGTTCCATGTTTATGGTTTTCTCCGAACACGTCGGGAGTTCCACTGAAATTGAGGTGGAGATTTTGGTCAAGATGTGGATATCACTCCTAGCTTAACAAAGGAATCTCGTGCAGTAAAGAGTACGCGGAGTGAGGATCTTATCGGGATTTCTTGATTTTCACATCTAATCTCGACACAATCACTCGTTTTTGTTATACGAGTGTTTTCAAGCGTGTACATTGTGTTAGCCTTAGGAAAGGCATGTTAGCATTTAAGGCAAGTAGTTTAAGTATTTAAGTCAAAGAGCGGTCAAGTTTGGTACTTAGACTATAGACTAGGTCGAACATGGCAATTCTATCTAATTCCCTATAGTTATGGCTTGATACCAATCTGTCACACCCCAACCGATGGCGGAATCATCGAGGCGCGACACTAAGCGAACATATTGCTCAAGAATTTCCACAACGACTATTAATATGACAATATTTAATAACATCCAATTTCCCATACAATTGAACTAAACATTCATACCAAAAGTCATACGGATTACATCATTCTCAAACAAAGCAGTTCGACAACTAGGTTTTTATTACAAGTTTCTAAAGATAATCCTAAGTCCAATTGCAGCGTAATCCATCAACATGTTACATACGTTAAAATACAAGTCAATACAATAAGTAAAGGTGAGCATACAGGTATAATAGCATATAAATAGAGATAAAGCGTTTACGCATAACCAACATGTACACTTAGAGAAAGTGAATCTAAGTAAGCTAACAATGATGATACCAGCTAACCAACACGATTGCGAGGTGGAGTATGCGCGATACGGGTTCACATAGCGAACACGCACGTAAAGTAAATATGCGGTGCTGAGTCCAAACTATAATACTATCGTTGCTAAGGGTGGTCTACAAGTCCTCATTATTCACACATAGCAAACAAACATTCTGCGATTCACATATAACATGCGAGAGCGGTTAGCGTTAAAAGAGTTTAGCGTTGTGTGTAACATGTTTTGATATAGAGACGTATGTAACATCCAAAAGTGCATTAAAGCGAAAAAGGGTTCAAGTATACTCACAGTCGGTGCTCAGCAAAGAAACACGAACTGCTTGGATTGAAGGGAGCGCCAGGATCAGCCTGTAAGCGAGAATAGAAGTGCATCAGTCTTCTGAAGTGCTGAAACGGTCGAAACGTGAAGAGGAAGTAGAGAAGTTCGGTCGAACTTGCACTGGCTTTATGTTGGAGGACAACTTCGGGCGAAGTTGTACCCAACTTAAGCCAGGTACAAGTTTGGGCGAAGTTGCATCATTTCACTGAAAGCTTAGTACAACTTCGGGCGAAGTTGCATGATTCACAGAAAAGTTAGTACAAGTTCGGGTGAAGTTGGCACTAATCTGGTGTCAACTTCGGGCGACTTGCCCCTTTTGGAGCGAACTTGACTATTTTCGGTCCAAAATCGAGTGTTTTTGCGTCGTTTGCTAAGGAAATCGAGTGTCTATCCCTCCAACCTTGTGCTAATGAGCAAAAAATAGGCTGGAGAGGTCTTTGAGAGCGAGTTTTTAGCAATTTTACAGGAACTCGGGCTAATCCATGCGAACTTGTCGGTTCATATGAGTTAGTCCAGTTCGTGCAAAGTGACTGTATCACCCTTGTGCTTCCAGATCTGAGTTCTTGCTTGAAACAGACGTGATTCCGAATCTATTTCAAGTATTTTCGTTGACAATGCCTTGTCCCACTACTTAGTGAATCAAACATACGTCGGTTAGTCCGTATATAGTGTAAAAATTAATACTTTGAATAGTTTACTCAGATATAACACTCGGCGAGTCGAAATCATCAAGATTTCTAGCTTGGAGAGCCAAGGCTAAGTCCAATAAACCCATTTAAGTGTAGTTCTAAGCTAAAATAAGAATTCTTGTAGAAAAAGATGAAGATTTTTATAAACAGAGAAGTTTTGATGAAAACGAAGGTAATCCTTGTGAAAATCGTAGTGAAAAACGTTGTGGTTTGCATAAAACAAGTGTTTCTTGCTTGGATAAACAAGGAAAGTCGGTTTTGGGAGCTCTGGAGCGAAGTTTCCGCAAGGAGAGCATGAATAGAGGTGCTGGGTATTTATAGGTGGAGAGGAAACAAGAGATCAGACATCAAGTTCGGGCGAAGTTGACCTGCTTCTTTTGGTTTGGTCATGTTTAGGCGAACTTGGCACAAGTTCGGCCGAACTTCGCTAGTTCCCCTAGTTTGGAGGCAAGTTAGAGCGAACCTGGCTTCTTGGTTGAGTTTTGTTTGTTATTTGTTTGTCAAGTGCTCGTTTGGCGATTCGATTCGTATTAGATAGTTATGTTAAGCGTTTTAGCAAGGTGTTAAGCGTTGGGATAATAAAATAATGCGATTAAGCGATTCGTGTGAGTGAGAGCGTTGCGATAGCGAGTACAACCATAAATCATAAAGCACACATAACACATAAGTAACATAATGTAACATAACTAACTGCGATTTGAGTTTGCGTTAAGAGTTGCGAGTATTAAACGATTTAATGCGATAAATAAGCGATATAATATGCATTTCAAAATAGTTGTAAACCTTTATAAGAAATCTCAGAGTACAAACGAGCTATAAACGGAATATAAACGGAAATAACGGAAGTCGGATAACAATCCGAAAGATCGGGTTGTTACACATATGACATGTTGGTTGAAATTATAATGTTACGGAGTTCTATAGAAACACCAAGGTGTTGTTTGGTTGACACAACAAGAAACTATTACTGTTCCTATCATATCCAGAGTTATGAGAAGGAAATGTAAATTTCGTTGCGCTGCTTACCATGGTCATGACATTTATTTCCCTTTCACATTGTCGGCGTTAACTATGCAGCCATGATGTATTTATCCACTTGAGATAATACGTATCTTTGTGGGGAATTTGACTTGGTGTTGTGACTGTGTATAAGTGTACATTTTCCTTGCGTCAACATGCATGCCAACCAGTGACTTTGTAAATTGTTTATATATCCGAGCCTCATATGTGTACCGTTAAACTAGCATGTGAATGTTGTAATATTAGTCATTGTACCTCACAAATTAGTGCTATAGTGTGCAACCTATGGTTTTTTTCTTTGTTTTGTTTGTTGTACATTGTTAATTTTAAGGCATGTGTTCTTCCACATTGTTTTTCTTGAGATTATGGTCTTCGTATTCAACAGACGTATTCTTACTTTCCATTCTGGTTCCTGGTTTCAACTCCTAATGCCAACTTCGAACATGTAATCCATCTTCTTGATTCTGTGTATGCGTTTTAGTGGCCTTACTTATGTTGCTAACTTTGCTTCTTGCTTTTTTATAATGTTTACACAGTTTGATTATGGGATTTCGTAGCTACGAGGTATTTCATTTCTTTGATGCTATAAATCATACTTTTATAATTCTGCATTTCTTTGTTTCTTGGTTTAGTTCTTAGAATTGTAGTGTGTGTATTGGCATTATTGTTTTTCATACTTTCTCTTTTGTAGCTTCAGAGTGAAGTCAATAGCGATGAAGAACAACCCTTAAATACCCACTAACAAACACCACTTTTAATGTTCGTTATGGGCATTTGGGTGTGCAAACCTTTGTTTATTTTTGTTTTTCGTTGTTGGTTGATGTACAAATCGTTGACCTATGCTGTTGTTTCGGGGTTGAAGGATGGAATTTGATTACTTGCAACCTTCCATAAGGGCATGATGGTATTTTTTTACCATGTGCATTTAATAAGTTGATCTTAGTCACTTGCGTCACGCACAATGCACAAAATCACAAGTATGTTGCAACTTAGCCAGGACTGGACTGCTGAGAATAGTAATTAGGTCGTACGGACATTGTTGTACATTGGTTTCCCTAATAGGCTATGACATGTCAATGTATTTGATTTAAAAGTTGACGAAGATGTCGTATTGGCATGTAGGGTTTAAGGATGGCAGTTCATTGCTCGCAACCAACATACAGCCTTCCTGTTATCGTTATTTTATTTACTCTGAGCCTTTCAGAGGTAGATTTTCATAACTCATAAGGTGTTAAGATGAGGTGTGGGAATAGGAAGATTACTTTTAGAAAAATTTCAATTCACTTCTTAATACTCCAATTTACCGAAATTTACAACTAACGAACTCCATAGTATATCAACAAGTTGAATTCATTGTACATGCCTTTACAGTAGCCCTTTCTTATGTCCTTTGGTGATAAAAGTTGATCACATGATTTGTTACTTCAACGAGTTCTATTACAAAGATACATTAGCATCGGTGGCACATGAGCTTTGGCCATGTAATTTAAGGAAAAAATTGACATTGTATATGTTTTATAAGTGTTTGTAATAGTAGTTTGACTTGTGTTGTGTTTTATTTGTAGCTATTATTAATGACAATTATACTTTGAATATTTTGTGTTTAGAAGCTGTCATTGTTTGTGATAAATCATGTCGTGTTGCGGCGGGTACTAATTCTGGTTAATACATTATTTAGTTAAATGGAGATAATACCTCAACTTCGTTAAATTTCAATCCAACTTTATCAATTAATAACCCAACTATGATTTACATTTTTTCTCATCTAAAATGCATTATATAGTATTATAGATATAAATATAGGGTTGAGTTCATTTAAGAACTTCCACACTCTTAATAACCATTGATCTTTATCAATCAATGGTTATAATTAACTTAGGGTATCATGGTAATTAACTGGTTATTTCATGAGTTAGTTTCATAGAATCTGATGGTTGTCTTTTACAATTGTAGTTTCATTTTAGCCTACTGAATTTTAAAATATCTATCTCATACTTATATCTTTGGCGAAGGAAAGATATGATTATTCGAAATTTGGCAGCAAGCAACAAGAACACAAAGAAAAACATATAAACACGAGATTATGTTATTAATTTATTGGATTAGGAAATAAACAGTTTTAAGGATTTGAGTATTTTCGGTTAATTAAGGAAGCGAGTACAATGTACGAAACATGGAGGGAGGGAGAGAATGAGAGTTGCCTCGTCGGAGAAAAAGACTAACGCGATGGCTAGATTTTCAAGGGGATTACAACGACTTGGGAGATTCAACCACCTTCTACACTGCAAACCTACGGCCCAATGTTCTCTCGGGACATCGTGGAAGGTTACCCGAAACTGCAGTAGAATGGTGGATGCTTATTTTCCGTGATGAAAGGATTGATCCAACAAGTATTTTGCTTTCCTCAGGTTTGACAACATTGTAGACAAAGGGGAATGGTGAAGGAATTAAGAAACATATCTGTTAGAGATGGGAGAGTGTATGACAACGTAGCAAAGTTCGGAAATGAGGATAACGATCACTAAGAACCAGAAACTAGAATGAAACAACAAGATGTTAGGAAGGGACTGTCGACTGTCAGTGCACCTAGAAAAAAACACCGGGTTTGGAGAAAAAAAAGTTACCCGTCATACATGAATTGGTTCAGTTGGCGTGGGGGAAATTTTCAATTATGGCTCTATAAAGGACGTCACACGACTTTGCAGACTTGATGATTTTCTTTGCCACATTGAGGTAGAAAGGGTGATCATTCGGTATGTGCCCGTTTGAAAGTAATGCTGACATTCTTGAGCTTTTCTGTGGCAAACAATATTCTAAAGGACAAAGTCAAGTTATAGAGTTGGTGGTTTGACTCTTTCAAATTATGGGAAGGGCAAAATATAACCTTTGATCCAGTGGCGTGGCTGAAAATTAGTCCCGATCAATTTGTTGAATAAAGAAGTGTTCGACACTATTGCCGGCAAGTATGAAATTGTGGTTCCTGGGTCCATGGCTTCACTAAGAGACGATAGTCTCAGCCAGGAAAATGTCAAGCTGTTAGTGCATGGCGGGAAAAGGATTAACGAGGATATTGAACTTCACTAGAAAAGTGAAGTCATTCCCGTCTTGGTCATCGAAACAAATGTGTATTGGAATCCTAACTTTGTAATGAGCAACAGTGGTAAGATGGTTAGGCTTAATTTAAATGAGGGGTGCCAAACGGTTAACAGTGAAAGCGATGCTCTGGCGAACGAACAACCGCGAATTGTACACAATATGGAAGTTGAACCGGAGAAATGGGGGATAGCTGGAAATAATTCCAATGGAAATCTGAATGTTACAGTGTTAGATATGAGAGTGGATGTTTTTGATAAAACAATTTAACAAATTTAGAAATCCATCAAAACATGTAATATAAACCCTTCACCAGGTGTACTCTCTCTCTCTCTCTCTCTATCTTTCTCTCTTACTTCTTATGCTTTTCTCTCTCTAGATACTTTAATTAGAGGATATTCAGCTGTAAGATTTCTAAGGATTACATCGTGTATTATTATATTTATAGAGGAAAGAACTGTTGGTAACATCACCATGAAAGCAACGCTAAATAACCTATTAAATAATGTAACTGCCAATAGTTTGCAAAACCCCAAAACTAAATGCTAAAAATATTTTTTGTTAATTTAATTTTTTTAACTGTTAAATCGCAACTTAAAAAAATAATAGTAATAAAAATTGTAAATAAAATGTTGTGATTTTTAACAAAAAATAAACAAAGTAATTTTTTTGTGTTTTAAAGCTTTTTAAATTATTTTTTATTGTGTTCACATTGGTTCTCATGGTTCTTCCAATAAATGGTAGTTTTTAACGGTTCCTCATCTTGTATGTGTGTGTGTGTATATATATATATATATATATATATATATATATATAGAGAGAGAGAGAGAGAGAGAGAAAGTGTAAATACAATATCCCTTAACGCACAATACGTGCGAGATGAAAATATAATGTGCGTGTTTAGGTTATAACATGCAGCTATTGGATATTGGTTCATGCCTAAGGGTTACAACATGCGGTTATGGCTAACATCTGATGATCATGCGTGATGTTTGTACATGCGGGATTTATGGGTTTGAACATGTCGGATTTTTTTGAGGTTTATAACGTGAGGAATTTTCATCGCGTACGCAGCATACGTCGTACGTTAAGGCCAATTGTACTGTGTGTGTGTGTGTATATATATAGAGCAAGATTCATTTAAGAAGATTTTTAATTGAGAAGAAAAAGAACAAAGGGTATAATTGTAAAATATTAAATAGTTTTCTTTCATCTCATTTATTACAATCTTTAAGTATCTAATTACTCATAAATACTATTATTTTCTACACTATTTTTTTTACCTACACGCATAAAAAGTTATCCTATACATTTCGAAATTTATACTACACATATTTAAATTTATTCTATACAACTCGTAATTTATCCTAAACACTTCATAATTTGTCCTACACTCTAATTTTTTTTTAATTTTTTTGAAGAAATATATATTTTGAAAGTAAGTTGCAAATTTAATTAGTTAGCTATTAAAGAGAATGAATATAAATTAATTATCTATGTAAGTTTACAAATATACCCTTATATTAAAATCAAATGCAAATATTAAAGTAAAATGAATCATTCTTATTTTTATTGGTTGAAACTTCTTCTTTTCTCATCTTACAAAAAAAATTTCTCATTCGAACTCTTCAATATATATATATATAGGGATGTGTAACGCCTCAAAATCCGAATTTTATATTCGCTAGCATGTTTTTCGTGTTACAGCATGAAATAAAATAACTAGGCTATTGTAACGCCCCAAAACACGAATGTTCTTATCCACTATATGTTCTTTTATGAGTCATTATAAATAAATAACTAGGCTATTTAACCTAGTTAAGTGTATGGTGAAAGCTATTAAAGGAGGAAAGTTGTGCCAAATATGTTTTAGTGACAAACACTAGGGACCAAAGTGGGATAGGATGAAAGTTGAGTTATTAAATGAAAATTCAACAACACAAACACACACTTCGTGTGTGCTCTTGAACGACCAGGAGCTTCCCAAGGAAGCTAGAACCCTAACTCAAACAAAATCATCAAATTAAAGGGTGAATCAAGGCTCAAATTCATGCATGAACATGAATTAATGATCACCAACGCGAGGGGACATGAGGTATGTCATAAACTTAGATTGGTGATCTTGTATGAAGTAGGTTATGTTTAATCCGCGAAATTGGTATGAAATTGAATATGACTACGTGTTATAATTATCATATAGAACATGGATTATGTATGATTTGGATCAATTTTATGTTTTGAGGTGAAACCCATTTGTTATGGTAAGGATGATGACTTGAATCATCATCCATGTTCAATTATTGTTCAATGTTGGTATAATATGTTGTGTATAATGAATTCTTGTTAGATGAATTGAAAGAAATGTGATGTTGATATGTTTGATGTCTATGTGTGAATGATACTTGTTGATTAGTAAGAAAATTTGTTGAATCATGTATGAGCTTGGAAGACTATGCGTAAATTTGTGGTACATTGTGCTTAGAAAGTAGTACGCACACCAAGTGTTTGATGAAATGTCTAAATGGCAATGATATGTGAATTTGTATGCAAGAAATATGTAATTATATATGGAATGTAATGATAATGTATTTGATAGTAAACTAACATGAGAAGTGTGTTTTAAACATAGTTCATGCAAAGGTCATGTTGTCATAATGTTGGGTTAGCTAAGTGTGTGTTACGGTGTTAGTTGTGAAGATATGAAAACACTAGTGCGGATGGAATGGATCATGTATGCATATGTGTATGTGTATATAGTTAGATGATCTACATATCGGGTATGATGATAATTGAATTGTATGAATGTGGAACAGGGTGACTTTTAGTCTATGCCTTATGTATGTTATGTTTGGTTAATGAAAAGTTAAGTAATGTATGAATGGAGAGGAATGGATGTTAGTATGAATGAGCATGTGTGCTAACCATAATTTGATTTTGATAGGGATCACACTAGCATGAACTCAAAAACGGAAGGCTAACGGGTCAAGAGGAGGCGAGGAAGCAGGCATGAATACGAACGCTTAAGGTAAGTGATTTCCGGAATCACTTCACGATTGTTTAAGTAAAGATATATATATATATATATATATATATATACTAGTTATTTATGTATGATAATTGAAGCCAAAGAGGGTTAGTTGTATGAAATCGATGATTTTCACTAATAGAACGAATGGGTCAAAATGATGTTATATTGTCATACCGGAGGAATAGTCTAATTAATGACCATTAGTATTATAACGAGTAATGGGTATGATCGAATAAAAGCACGCTAACCGAGAAATGGACACGTGAGTTAGTAGCCAAAAGACTCGGTTGTAAGGTAAGACTAGATGTATAAGCAATTAGAGTATGAAATTGCATTAATGAAGTTCGATTACGCATAATTTGTCACACCCCGACCCGCAGCGGAAAAGGTGATCGGGGCATGATTGGGTTATCATCAAAGCTCATGACATTTATTATGCGTTTCATATTCATTAATACAATTTAATGGAAATTTACAATAAGAATTACAATATGTTCTACTATCAATCTAAGCTTCTTTGTTCTCTTCTAAGGCATTTCCTATGTTTTTCCTTGCTTCAACCTGTTCACTTGTATCATATGTTAAAGGGTTTTTGGATCAATATAATGTTGGCGAGTGAATCCTATGGAAAACATTTGAACAAGTTTATTTGAATTGATTATGAAATATGTGCACAACCAAACATGAGTAAAAATAGATGTAAACTTATTCAACAATCATAAGATATTAAATAAAACACACATGAACAATAATGGAACATTTAGAGGCACGCGATGCTCAACTCGTCTCTCACGAGGAACTGAGGGGCCTAATGAATGAATTGCTTAAACATGATAATATGAATGACACAACTACAAACAATATAAACTCAATGATACACACATGAACAATAATGAATTTGATTTGAGGCACGCATTGTTCAACTCGTCTCCCACGAGGAACTGATGGGCTTAATGAATGAGTTTCATATAATTTGATAAAAGGAAATAAGTAATCACAACAATATAAACAATCTAAGTTTAGATCATGATGTGGTATGGCACAAGTTTAAATAAACAAGTTAATTATTTTTATAACACATGACACACCCCAAAACGTGTAATTTAAAAGGGGGAGTTGTAAGATTCACTCACAGTGGGTGCGTACGGTTGATGATGTTGAATGCACGCGAAGTGGTTTTAACCACGAGTGAGATTAACCTAGATAAATATCATTATGGTTCGGCAAGTAAACGGATTTTAGTAATCTATTTTAGTAGGATTGTTGGGTGTATTTTTGTGAGTTTAAGGCTATTTTCTAAACTTAAAAATGTTTATTTTAAGTATTTTTAATTGATTTTTAATTAAAATAATTAAATAAAAATAATTAAAAAAATTTGACTTTTTCTGACCGTTGACTTTGACTTTGACCGTTGACTGACCGTTGACCGGTTCGTATGCGTATTGTTGTGCGCTGAGTGAGGCTCGAACCCGAGACCTCCCGTACGCGTGCACGCAGCTCTACCAACTGAGCTACGTGTCTAACCCGTCATATATCTGATTTTAATTATATTTATACATTAATTAGTTTATACCGAAAATCATTTATTTTTTAAAAACGATTTAATTGTTCGGACCGGTGCGCTCCACAGGTCTCGAACCCGGGACCTGTGGGTTGCGTAACACACAGTCCACCGCTGGACTGTGTGTTTAACATGTTATATAATCCAATTTTTATTATACTTAAATACAAACTATTTGTTTTCATTTCTGACTTATTTAAAAAGGTAGAATAATTGTCCGGGTCGATGCAGAAGACCGGACTCGAACTCGTGACGTGCGACTTAAACATACACACAGTCCACCGCTGGACTGTGTGTCTAACTTGGTTATTATTCCGATTATTAATATACTTAACATATACCTGTGGCGACTCCGGTTCGGTTAACAAAACAAAAAGGCATTTTATTAAAGCGGCGTGTGTGGAACAAGATTCCAACTCGAGACCTTTGTGTGTTTATTGTGCACAGAGTCCACCGCTGGACTGTGTGTCTAACCCGAGTTATTTCTTGATTTAAATTATACTTATATGTTCCGGATACATCGTCTTCTTCATCAAGTTATAACCAGATATAATGTCTGACTGGTTCGAGTTTTTATTCAGGTTTCTTTAGCGTTTTAGGTTAATTACCGATGAGATAGAAGTAAAAAGAAAGGAAAATTAGGCGTGAGGTATACCGACTAGCTTCCTCTGTTTTCCGGCAGAACTCCGGCGACAGCAATCCCTTCCGGCGACGAGTGTCTTGCAGCAGTGAGTCTTCAGAAAGTTTGAAAAAGGTACGGGTGACTTTGGTATAAGCTTAGGGGGTTCAATAAGGCTCGGAAATGGAGAACCCGGTTTTCCGGCGACAAACAGAAAAATTCCGGCGAGAGAGTTTTCGCCGAGAAAGGGTGTGGTTTTGAGCGAAAGTGTTTGCAGAGGTTCGAGGTGGTTTTTATAGGGCAAATCGTCGATGTATTTGGCCCGATTTCCAACTGGATTCATTGGTTTAAATTTCTCCGGCGGTTATAACTTTGGTCGCGGACTCAGACGTCGGTTATAACCGATGTCTAAGTAAATGTTTACGTTATAACGGAAGATGTCGTTAAAACTCGCGAGATTGCCAGGATTTCCGACGACTGAACTTTTGGGCGCCGGTTTTGAATTCGGAACGTCAAGATATCAATTAAATGATCTTAATGGTTAACAAAAGACATCAGTGGCGCAGTGGTTTGTGTGTTGTGTGCTAAGTTTGTTGCTGGACCGGTACTGACCCGGGTTCGAAACCCGGCAGGAACAAAGTATTTTTATTTTGCGATTTTTAACAGTTTTTCAAAAACTAATTATATATTCCCGTATAATAATTGATTATGTATCGTTTAAAATTATTTTGGGCATTTAATTCGCAACGAAAATTTTAACTGACTGTTCGGTTGATAAACGGAGCGGGTTTGGTAAATCCGTTTTTGACGGATGTTACAGTATCCCCTGCTTTTGAGAAATTTCGTCCCGAAATTTAAATAGTGATATATTTGACTAAAATAATGATGGTGTTTAGTTTGTCAGTTACTTGCTTAGAAAAAGTAAGGGTTTGAGTTTTTGTTTGAGGCGGTAACGTTCCTTGTAAGGGTTAAGTACCCTATTACAGGAATCGCTTTGTGTTGCCTACTGTATAAGTATTGATAAGCAGGAATGATTCGCTAAAAATGATATCATGCATAAGAGTTTGGATACGTTTGGAAAAGTATGGTTATATCCTAAGGCAAAACTTCTAACACTACAACCTACATGGAACATAAATAAACACAACAGCTGATATTTGAACATAAATAAACACAACAGCTAATATTTGAACATAAATAAACACAACAGCTAATATTTGAACAAAAATAAACACAACAGCAATTATTTGAATCCACATTCTGATAGCATATATGTTTGAATGGTGGAAGTTCCTCTCTCGTTTGTTATGATGGAGAGGTTAGTTTATGTAGAAATGGAACACAATTCCAATTTCTCTAAATAGCAAGATGATATAAATGTAACACAAATTTCAACCAAGGCAATACCAAATCTTACATGGAACTTCTCATAACCGCCTGATAATGCCTCTGATCCTTTGGCAAGAATACTTATATATAGGAAGTACCAGCGGCGTATCCACCATATTCTTGCCAAATTTTCATTGGTTTTATCCACAAGTTATGATTAGTTACCAAGAAACTAATAAATCCTACATAGAACTTCTCATAACCGTCCGACAATGCCTCTGATCCTTTGACAAAAGTACTTATATATAGGAAGTACCAGCGGCGTATCCACCATATTCTTGTCAAATTTTCATTGGTTTTATCAGTGAATTATGATTAGTCCTATAACTCTACAACCAATACAACAAACATAAAATACTGAAATGAAATATATCTGTGCGATCAAGGCTCAATCAAACGGAGCCGATCGTATTGCATGTACTGAAAATGAAATATCTGTGCGCTCAAGGCTCAATCAAACGGAGCTGAACGTATTGAATGTACTGAAAATGAAATTGTCTGTGTGCTCAAGGCTCAATCAAACGGAGCCGAGCGTATTGCATGTACTGAAAATGAATAACTTAATTACACAAACAGCCTATGCATGGAACCTCTCATAACCGCCTGATAATGCCTCCGATCATTTGACAAGAATACTTATATATAGGAAGTACCAGCGGCGTATCCACCATATTCTTGTCAAATTTCTCATTGACTTTATCCGCAAGTTATGATTAGTTCTATGCGACTCTACAACAAACACAACAACCACAAGATACTGCTAATGAAATTGTCTGTGCGCTCAAGGCTTAACGGAGCCGAACGTATTGCATGTACTGAAAATGAAATTGTATGTGCGCTCAAGGCTCAATCAAACGGAGCCGAACGTATTGCATGTACTGAAAATGAACAACTTAATCTAAACAACAATCACACAAACAGCCTATGCATGGAACCTCTCATAACCGCCTAATAATGCCTCCGATCATTTGACAAGAATACTTATATATAGGAAGTACCAGCGGCGTATCCACCATATCCTTGTCAAATTCACATTGACTTTATCCGCAAGTTATGATTAGTTCTATGCGACTCTACAACAAACACAACAACCACAAGATACTGATAATGAAATTGTCTGTGTGCTCAAGGCTCAATCAAACGGAGCCGAACGTATTGCATGTACTGAAAATGAAATTGTATGTGCGCTCAAGGCTCAATCAAACGGAGCCGATCGGGCACGCCAGGTTCAACCGCATAATAAAATGGGGAACAGGCTCAACGCTCATAAATGGGGAGCAGGCTCAACCGCATAATGAAATGGGGAGCAGGCGGCCTCGGCAAATGCATATACTGAAAACAATAAACAATAATTACTCTAACAGTCTACACATGGAACCTCTCATAACCGCCAGATAATGCTTCTGATCCTTTGACAAGAATACTTATATATAGGAAGTACCAGCGGCGTATCCACCGTATTCTCGTCAAAGTTTCATTGGCTTTATCCTTAAGTTATGTTTGGTTCTATGTGATAAAGAAAAACATAAAACTAAACGATAGGAGTTGAATCTGGATCTTCGGCGAAGAGGACTAGTTGAGTATCTTCGTTTGGGCCGTCTTTATCTTCGACAGGACTGGCGTTGATATTGAGGACTCTTCCTCTTGCTGGTGGCATAGTGGTTGGGTTTTCTTGGTTTACTTGGTTAACTGGGTTTGATTGGGCTTGAGTGTTGATGACGTTAACCAATTGAGGGCATGTGTTTCTAAAGTGGGTAGGGTCGCCACAATTGAAACAAGCTCGAGCATATGGGAACATGGAGTATTGGGGTTGATGATAAGTTTGGGCCATGTTTTGAGTAGGGGAAGAGGTTTGGTTTTGAAAGGTGCGACAAACCTTGCTCAAATGACCATAGCGTCCACAAGTTGTACATAGCCGACAAGGTAAAGTAAGGGGATGGTGATAAAAACAGTTGTTGCATCGAGGGTGAGGTCCAAGATATGGCTTCTTATTTGGGTAAGTTGAGTTGGGTGCCACTTGGGTGATTGGGATAGCTTGGATGGGTATGGCGTGTGAAATAGGTTGGTTTCGTTGGGTAGCAGCGAAAAGTTGTCCGTCTCTTCTTCTCTTAGAATTGGGTTGAGAAGGGAATTCGGTTTGGGTGGAGTCGGAGGTTTCAGTCGATTCTTTATCCTTCTTCTTCTCCTCCTTGAAGTCTTTGTTTCGGATTCGGTTCTCGGTGAGCTCTGTTGCTAGCTCCATTGCTGCTTCCAAGGTTGCAGGTGAGATACTTATTACAGGGTCTTGAATCTTTGACGGAAGACCACGAATGTAGTGCTCGATCAAACGGTAGAGGGGAGTGAACATGTTGGGAACCATTTGATGTAACTCGAGGAATCTTTTGTTGTATGTGGTGTGGTCTCCTTCCTTTTGCTTCAATGAGTAAAATTCATCTTCTAATTTCTTGATTTCGCTCCTTGGGCAAAATCGTCTGGTCATGATTTCCTTCAATTCGTTCCAAGTTAAGGTCATAGCATCTTCAACACCTCGTTTGGACTTCTCTGTATTCCACCAAGTAAGTGCTATCCCATATAGTCGACCGGTAGCATATCGCACTTTGCGATCGTCATGGCAATCGCAATTTAGAAAAGTGTTCTCCATTTCTTCAAACCAATGGAGAAGAGCAGTGACGCCTTCAGTCCCTTTGTATTTCGGAGGGTCGCATGATTTGAAATGCTTGTAGGTTCATTTAGTGGTATTTGGGGGAGAGTTGATAATGTTTTGGTTTGCTTGATTGACAGGATTAGCGGTAAGTGCTTGTTGAACTTGGATTACAATGTTGGGTATTACGGCAGCCATTTGTTGAGCGATTAAGGCAGCAATGCGTTCGCGAGCTTTTCTTGCTCTCGTCTTCCTACGGGCGAGGTTAGAAGACATCTACAAGGGATACATGACAAGAGTATGAGTTGGATGTTTTTGGGTTCATGGGTCGCATTAGGAATGAACATTCATAAAATAATTATAGAAAAATAAATCTACTACATCCATAGGATGTCTTGGGCTTTGCTCGCCATTAGGCCCTACATGCCGCCATACTTTACCTGTGTAATCATGTGGGCCCCCATGAATACCGGTTTTTCATATGGTTCGCACGGGTTTGCCAGGTTGCGTACACAAAAACCCGGAGAAAATCGAGAAATATGTATACAACGTGTGATGTTCGGAATGTGTCCAGGTGTAGACACGGTGACACCTCAAAGTGGGTTAGTTTGAACGACGTTTGGTGTGGCATGCTTTGGCCTAATAGGTCCTTCGTACTCTCATCGTTGGTCCCCAGGTAGGCAAACTGGTCCGTTATATTGGATTTATACGAATGCCAACCTAGACAGGACGTTCCGACTACCGGTACTTGTACCCTTCCAGTTACTACATGCCCGTCGCAGAACTTACTTTGATGAGATTTGAAAATTGCAACAAAATCTTTGGATAATGAGAGTATGAAAATAAATTAAATACATGAACATCGATATATGTATAATGAATATGTATAAGCATGTATGTTTGACTGTAAATGTAAACAAATATGAAACAAATAAATATCACAAGTTTGTATGTAACCACCTAATCAATTAAAATTTAGGCAGACTATAGGATAGGCTCTAAGGGTCTAATAACCTATCCTATATCCCTATAGTCATGGCTCTGATACCAATCTGTCACACCCCGACCCACAGCGGAAAAGGTGATCGGGGCATGATTGGGTTATCATCAAAGCTCATGACATTTATTATGCGTTTCATATTCATTAATACAATTTAATGGAAATTTACAATAATAATTACAATATGTTCTACTATCAATCTAAGCTTCTTTGTTCTCTTCTAAGGCATTTCCTATGTTTTTCCTTGCTTCAACCTGTTCACCTGTATCATGTGTAAAAGGGTTTTTGGATCAACATAATGTTGGCGAGTGAATCCTATGGAAAACATTTGAACAAGTTTATTTGAATTGATTATGAAATATGTGCACAACCAAACATGAGTAAAAATAGATGTAAACTTATTCAACAATCATAAGATATTAAATAAAACACACATGAACAATAATGGAACATTTAGAGGCACGCGATGCTCAACTCGTCTCTCACGAGGAACTGAGGGGCCTAATGAATAAATTGCTTAAACATGATAATATGAATGACACAACTACAAACAATATAAACTCAATGATACACACATGAACAATAATGAATTTGATTTAAGGCACGCGTTGTTCAACTCGTCTCCCACGAGGAACTGATTGGCTTAATGAATGAGTTTCATATAATTTGACAAAAGGAAATAAGTAATCACAACAATATAAACAATCTAAGTTTAGATCATGATGTGGTATGGCACAAGTTTAAATAAGCAAGTTAATTATTTTTATAACACATGACACACCCCAAAACGTGTAATTTAAAAGGGGGAGTTGTAAGATTCACTCACAGTGGGTGAGTTCGGTTGATGATGTTGAATGCACGCGAAGTGGTTTTAACCACGAGTGAGATTAACCTAGATAAATATCATTATGGTTCGGTAAGTAAACGGATTTTATTAATCTATTTTAGTAGGATTGTTGGGTGTATTTTTGTGAGTTTAAGGCTATTTTCTAACCTTAAAAATGTTATTTTTAAGTATTTTTAATTGATTTTTAATTAAAATAATTAAATAAAAATAATAATAATAATTTGACTTTTTCTGACCGTTGACTTTGACTTTGACCGTTGACTGATCGTTGACCGGTTCGTATGCGTATTGTTGTGCGCTGAGTGAGGCTCGAACCCGAGACCTCCCGTACGCATGCACGCAGCTCTACCAACTGAGCTACGTGTCTAACCCGTCATATATCTGATTTTAATTATATTTATACATTAATTAGTTTAAACCGAAAATCATTTATTTTTTAAAAACGATTTAATTGTTCGGACCGGTGCGCTCCACAGGTCTCGAACACGGGACCTGTGGGTTGCGTAACACACAGTCCACCGCTGGACTGTGTGTTTAACATGTTATATAATCCAATTTTTATTATACTTAAATACAAACTATTTGTTTTGATTTCTGACTTATTAAAAAGGTAGAATAATTGTCCGGGTCGATGCAGAAGACCGGACTCGAACTCGTGACGTGCGACTTAAACATACACACAGTCCACCGCTGGACTGTGTGTCTAACTTGGTTATTATTCCGATTATTAATATACTTAACATATACCTGTGGCGACTCCGGTTCGGTTAACAAAACAAAAAGGCATTTTATTAAAGCGGCGTGTGTGGAACAAGATTCGAACTCGAGCCCTTTGTGTGTTTATTGTGCACACAGTCCACCGCTGGACCGTGTGTCTAACCCAAGTTATTTCTTGATTTAAATTATACTTATATGTTCCGGATACATCATCTTCTTCATCAAGTTATAACCAGATATAATGTCTGACTGGTTCGAGTTTTTATTCAGGTTTCTTTAGCGTTTTAGGTTAATTACCGATGAGATAAAAGTAAAAAGAAAGGAAAATTAGGCGTGAGGTATACCGACTAGCTTCCTCTGTTTTCCGGCAGAACTCCGGCGACAGCAATCCCTTCCGGCGACGAGTGTCTTGCAGCAGTGAGTCTTCAGAAAGTTTGAAAAAGGTACGGGTGACTTTGGTATAAGCTTAGGGGGTTCAATAAGGCTCGGAAATGGAGAACCCGGTTTTCCGGCGACAAACAGAAAAATTCCGGCGAGAGAGTTTTCGCCGAGAAAGGGTGTGGTTTTGAGCGAAAGTGTTTGCAGAGGTTCGAGGTGGTTTTTATAGGGCAAATCGTCGATGTATTTGGCCCGATTTCCAACTGGATTCATTGGTTTAAATTTCTCCGGCGGTTATAACTTTGGTCGCGGACTCAGACGTCGGTTATAACCGATGTCTTAGTAAATGTTTACGTTATAACGGAAGATGTCGTTAAAACTCGCGAGATTGCCGGGATTTCCGACGACTGAACTTTTGGGCGCCGGTTTTGAATTCGGAACGTCAAGATATCAATTAAATGATCTTAATGGTTAACAAAAGACATCAGTGGCGCAGTGGTTTGTGTGTTGTGTGCTAAGTTTGTTGCTGGACCGGTACTGACCCGGGTTCGAAACCCGGCAGGAACAAAGTATTTTTATTTTGCGATTTTTAACAGTTTTTCAAAAACTAATTATATATTCCCGTATAATAATTGATTATGTATCGTTTAAAATTATTTTGGGCATTTAATTCGCAACGAAAATTTTAACTGACTGTTCGGTTGATAAACGGAGCGGGTTTGGTAAATCCGTTTTTGACGGATGTTACATAATTGAATGGAATGGATGAGGCTAATGCTCATCGAGTATCTTATGCTTAACTCCTAAGTATAAACTCCTAAGGATGTAAAACTTTTATAGTCATAATGTTCATATGGACTTTGGGTTCAAACGATTGAGTTGTTTGATAAAAGCGTAAACGGGTCGAATAATTCATAAACGAATATTAAGCCAAAAATGTATAAGTCAAGAATGTCCTTAATATGAATGTTAGATTTTGAGTCTGTATGATAGAGGACCAAATTACGATCGCCTAGGAAGAAACGTGGGGTTAAACGGATAAAGGGTTCAAAAAGTTATGTGAGTTTTAGTGCGTACGAACAGCGAAACAACACAACAGAAAAACAACAAAACGGGAGGGCGTCAGCGACGCACTGGGGAGCGTCGGCGACGCACCCTCCTTTTGCAACCAACGCATTAAGTTGCTGCCTACGCGGGATCGATGCCGGAAACTCGTTTTTCGCATTTTTGGCACTTTTGCTTGATTCCAAGGTCCATTTAGCTTCCCCAAAGGTACCCCAAGCCTATCTTAAAGTTTTTATAGAGTCCGGGTAAGAACGGAAGCCTATGGAACGTGTACGAACACGTGTTATGTAAACTAGATTATGTAGATGTGGTTGATACGATTTGGCCAAGTCTTATAAGTAAGAGTTTTATATATATACATGATGTTGAGTTTATGATGCACTTAATCGTTAAGTAAGCATATAGAACTTATGAAATAGATTTGGAAGGGAAGTATATAAGTTCATAGAAGGTCTTTTATATACACGAAAGAGTTGGATTAGATGGTTTATACATGTGTTATTATTTTATACGTTTCGAAAGCATGAGACTCGTACGAAGAAGTTCATGGTGTTAATACATAAGGATTTATAATGTTAACCGAATTGTTGAGAATGAAATGAAGTGCAGGTATATTATCGTATATTTATCAAGGGACAGACTTCGGAAAGGAATGTTCGAATTCATAAAGATATCCAAAGGGAATCTACAAGAGGATGAAACGCAACGTGATCTCTTAGTTACATACTTAGATCGTATAGTATTTCAAATACTGATAATGTGAATGTATGTGGTGAATGCAGGTTATGCAGATTTATGGGTCATAATCATCTAGAGATGCAAACGACTGATGATCGAGTTATAATACGGATTGTACGGGAATGTGGGGTCTTGCGATATTTAAACATATGATATGTACATGTATTAAATGAAACGAAAAATGTAATGTCGATTAAGACTTACTATAGAAAGTACTTTTAATCATGATGGAACAATTTTAATAAAAGAAATTTTACAGTACGCATTTCCGCTGCGTCTTTTTGACCAAAACGTAACTGGGGCTTACAGGATTGATCATGGGAAAACTAGTTTAAATGAGAAAACCAAAAAACTAACTAAAAAAACCAAAAAAACATATCAATTTTTTTTTGATTTTTTTTATATAAAATCGCTATATATATTATGTAAAAAAACTTTTAAAAAAAATAAAAAAGCATATAGCACATGTGCAACATATACATATATATAATGCACATGTATAGAACACATATAGTGCATATGTGCAGTACAATTTTTTTTTTTAAAAAAGTTTTTTTTTATACATAAAAAGCAGCGATTTTTATAAAAAAAATTGTATGTTTTTTATGCTTTTTTTGGCTTTTTTAGTTAGTTTTCTAGTTTTCTCATTTATATCTAGTTTTCTCATGATCCTCTCCTTATATATATATATATATATATATATATATATATATATATATATATATATATATATATATATATATATATTATATTTCAAGCAATAAAAGTTCATATGCTTAATATCAAAAATAAACAGCTCTAGTTTCTTTCTCCTGTCAACAAGTTATTTTTTAGATTGGGAAAGAAGCTTATGTTAAAATTGATGATGAAATTAATACGACAAACTATGTGATAGCATGCCTTTTTATCACTACACTTTTTGTAAAGAACGATTTTATGTTACACCTTTTAACTCTCTAACGTTATGGCTTTCAAAGAAACCATGAAATTATTTAATATCATTTTTTTATGCACTCCCCACAAAGTGTTATCCAACTTATTCATAAGTAAAAGATATTTGAAGCTTAATTCATTAGTTTTTAGTGGATCATAATCATGGCAGTCTTTATAAGTACTAGAGGTTTAATTAGTTATTAGTATTCACTGTCTATAATACTGTATCATAATTTCCATCGTTTTCGGCCACTTATTCAGACACCACATGTTTTTGGTATTAAAGGGTCTTAACTTTACACTTTGCTAAAAATATTTAGACAATTCGGATTATATTTTGGTTAAAATTTCTTTGTGTTTTTATTTATGAAAGTAGAAAACTTCTATTTCAGTCTTGATTTTGAAACATAAATTTATGCCCACAATGCTTGATTACCTTAATTAATTTATACAAATATGGATACTTCATAGTGGGGGCGAAGACAAAGATGCCCATTCCACACAGTGACACATAAAATAATAAGTGAGTTGAGTGAGCCAAACCGCACCTTCTCCAGTGTTTTTCTTGCTTTATGACCACCTCCAGTCTCCCAAAAGTGGGTGGGTGGGTGTATGTAGTCTTCTTTTTCTTATTCTCTCTCAACATCTCCATAAACTTTCCCTTTTTTTTCTTTTCTTGAGATCATCTAATGGATGCTGGTCAGTGGTCGAAGGTAACCTAATCCTAATCTAATCTCAATTCAAATATATAAAGCCCATGCATGTCTTTCTTGATTTTTTAACTTTCTATCTAGGGTTTTGTTCATTTCTTGTTTTTGATGATTTTGCACTTTTAAAAGAGATGATGATGTTGTGGTTGTGGTTGTTTAAACCACTAAACCCAAATCTTTAAGTTGTTTAGTTTGTCTGTTTTACATCTATCATAATATTGTTCTTGAAAGTACTTACTGCACTTTCTTTTCTTTTCTTTCTTTCTTTACTTTCCCTTTTAAATTCCCACCATCTGATACAAAGTTGACCTAAAAAAGCTTTCTTTTTGAGACAAATTGATTTAGATTTGATGGCATGGAGTCATATATCTCTCTTTTTCTTTTTCAACTTTTCAGGGATTGGGAGTAGTGAAATCCATGGAAGAAAAGAAAAATATTAGACCACAAAAGCCACAAGCTTTGAACTGTCCAAGGTGCAATTCTGCTCACACAAAGTTTTGTTATTACAACAACTACAGCCTCTCTCAGCCAAGGTACTTTTGCAAGACTTGTAGAAGGTATTGGACTGATGGTGGGTCTCTCCGAAATGTTCCTGTGGGTGGCGGTTCAAGGCGGAACAAGCGATCATCGTCGTCGTCGTCATCACTACCAGCAGCAGCTGCTGCTGCCGCCATAGCCAAGAATCAGTACCAGATGATGCCCCCACCAATAGCAAGCTTGATCACACAAAACCCAAGCAAGACAATCATCCAAGGCCAAGGTCAAAGTCAAAGTCAAGTTCAAGTTCAAGGTCAAGACCTAAACCTAGGGTATACAAACATTTCTCTTCAATTTGGCAACTTGCCCTACAATCCAAACACCACAACCACCACTAGTTCATCACAGTTCTCAGCCATGGAGTTCTTGAAAAGTGGTTTTCAAGATTCAAGAAATCAAGTGATGATGAACTCATTGCCCAACACCAACACCATGATCATGAATCCTCCTGCAGGTTTGAACTTTTCTCTTGATGGGTTTGATCAAAATGGTGGAGGTTATCATCATCATCATGTACAAGGAGGAGGTGGGGTGACCAATCATCAAAGCACCATGAGTACTATAACTACAACAGCTGGTACAAGTGCAAATGCAAGGATATTATTCCCTTTTCAAGATTTGAAGCCTATTCCAACCTCAAATAGTGAATTGTTTGAGGCAACTAAAGGGCAAGGAGAATCTTCAACTGGCTATTGGGGCACTGGAGAGCTAGGAGGAGGATCATGGTAAATATATAACAGATCAAGATCAGAAAAAAAAGTTGATGATTTGGGTTGAAGTTTTACTTTTAGAATTTTTTTTGTTGTTTGGTTTTGAAATGTAGAAATTGTGAGTTATGCATGTAATTAAACAAAACTAGGTTTTCATTCAATTTCTCTAATTTCTGGTTCTAGAACATGCCTGGATAATCACAATACTGGTATCAACATTCTTGCAAGCACAGCACATCACCTTCTTGAAGCATACTAGAAGAAGAAATCCACGAGGCACATGGTACACCACTTTAATGCAGCCACTTTAACAACAGGTGTATATTTTAATGCATGTGGGATCATACATGACGCATTTGAAATCAATAATACATTTTTGTTTCTTTATCAAGAATAAAACAGGTACTTGTTCATGGAGGTCTTCTTTGCAATATATTAAAAAATTACAAAAGTTTTCTAGGTTTAGTCAAATGACCTAGGCATCTATCGTACCATATTTTAGTGATAAGTGTTACTCGAGAAAATCACAAAGTGCAATCATTTTATGGGTGTGTTATGTTAGACCTCCAAAGTTATCTCACAAAACAATTATTATGTATATAATATATGAATCCACTGTTGTGTTTTTCTAGCACATCATTCATGCTAAAAGATCACCCGCGTCAAACTCGAAATATGTACCACTTGTTCATCGACACTTTATTCGCGCATCATCTACATACATGCCTTCAACCCGCAAAATTCAATATGTTCATGACATGACACATATAGTATCCATTTCATACGAGCCGATGGAAATAACAACACAATACTTGAGATTTATGCTAAAAATCATGTGTAGCGAAAAGTCCCACACATGTAGCAACTTTTCATTCACATATCAACCAACACGCTTTCACCTCACAAAATTCAGTTTCAATTCGTATGTGATATAGACGTACGATGCAAAAATGATAATACGACCCGGGAGTATCACATTAGAATCACAATATCGAAAGTATATAGTGCTCATCTTTGTCTTCTAGCCCTTTTAATTAGTGATCTAGAAACTACATCACTTGCTTATTATGTTGTAACTGACTTACAAATCCAAGGTATTGGTAAATATATATTTCTCTTACCCATGTGTATTGTGCTCTTCTAGCTCTTATTAGTGTTGTAATAACTACATCATACAAAGAGAGAAGATGCGTTAGTACCAGTGTCCAAATGTTGTTCTTAATTTGCCTTTTGTTTGCATGAAAATAACATTCCAATCCAACCACGGTATGTTTTTGATGAGTTATTGGTGCGTGTCAAGCGTGTTATGATTTTATTGATATTTTGAGTCCGTTTTACGCATTAGTAAAGTTTTAAATTTATAAAACACGATATTATACTAACACTAAACACACACTAGGGCAAGTGCACCCATCGCGGGGTAGTATAGTGTTGGTAAGATACTGAGGTCGTCAAAGGACACAAGAGCTTTAAATACCGGTTTAGCGTCAACGTCTAATAGATACAAATTTTTTCATAAAAGTTTTGAAAGATAAAAATAAACATAAAAAATAAAAAATAAGAAATGCAAATAGACAAGATAGAATCACTTGGTTCTAACGCCTCTTTTACGTATCCTTTGATGATTTTCGCACTTTCGGACTTTTTAAGAGATTTCTTAGTTATATTAGTGGGCCCCTCTTTTGAAGGTGACGTTACCCTCGACCTAGTGGTTTGAGTCTGCAGGGATACAATCCCAAGAGATCGGAATATTGAAAAATAATTAAGCAAGTTATTAATGCGAAAAGTAGTAGACCCCTCTTTTGAAGGTGACGTTACTCTCGACAACTGGTTTGAGTCAGCATGGATACAATCCCAAGAGGTCGGTTTTATGTTTTAATTGTAGTTTATATATGAGGGGTTCAAGCTATTCGCACCCCCGCCATCCAATACCATAGGGCATTGAAGGAGGTCCTAGTAAGCTTGAACTAAGTCCTCGCAGAACTTTACCAAACCACCCCTTCTAAACCCTTCCAAGTATTTAACGCACTTTATAGACCGTAAAGATACGAGTGAGCAAATCAATGACATCAAGAAGAAATGGTTAGGAAAATTCACTCTGAACATAAGAAACTAGTTATTAAAGTCATTAATACAACCCCAATTAAAAAGTAACCAAAAGATCAAAAATCAAAAGTAATAGATAAAAGATTTGTCTTCACCAAGTGATGTAAGAGATTAGCTAAACATGACCTTTGATTGACAAGAACTCTTACGATCAATCTTGGATCCCGAGACTACTACACACTCTAAAGATGAAAGATGGATGATGGTGGTGGAGTGTGGCAAAGTGAGAGAGAAGTGGTTTGCCAAGGGATGCCTTTGAAGGGAACCAAGCACCCTTATTTATAGTCAGAACAGAGCCCCGACCAGGGCCTCGTGCCCACTGGGCACGGCCCATGGCCCCTTCATTCTCTCCCTTCATTAATTGTAGCTGTCAGCAGAGGGTCTCACATGACCCCGTGTCTTCTGGCACGACCCCGTGGTCAGAGTCTTGTTGTACTATGAAGATTCTGTGAATCTTAGCGTTGACCACGCCCTATGCCTGCCGGACACGACCCCATGTTGGCTTGAATTCTGCATTTTGTCTTTTCTGCAGGAGCTGTTAGCTGACCACGGCCCATGTTTAGTCGACACGGCCCTGTGGTGGGCTTCTGTTTCTCTTGTTTTTGTTCTTAGGATGCTGCCAAAGGGTCGGGCATGTCACGTTATTCCTTCTTCTTGTATGCTCCTTTTGTTTTTTTAAGCACTTTTAGTCCTGTAAATTAAAAAGGAACAAAGAAACGTGTTTTTACAACATTAATACTGAAAAATGGTTGATTTTATATCTCGTTTGATGTAATTATATATTGTATTTTGTACACATCAGTTATACATGTTCATATTTTATGATGAGCATGTTGTTATGTTTTCATATTCTTGCCTTAGGTAAAATTAAGAATATCTAGAAATTGTTCTCACCTTAAATAATTTGTGACTGATGCTAACTATAATGTAACATTGCTAACCTATCATGTTTGTTTATTTGTAATACACTTTTCTCAGAGAGACATTATCAAAGAAACCGAAAATAATTACTTTAATATGAGCTTATAACTTGTGTTGTGTAGATACATAGAAAAATATTTGTCTTCTTCTAACACCTCTTTTTTAGGAAGGTAAAACATGCAATGCATTCAAGCCATGTTTTGCTACCTAATCATTATTCTATATTTATTAATTTTGGTAATTATGTTAATTAGATGTTATTGCTCCTAGATTTATTAATTAGAAAGTTTATAACAATTAATCTAAAGAAATTGTCTTTTAAAAATAATATTTGATGCACTAATATGTGTTCATCAATGCATAAGATTTAAATTGTAGGTAAGTTTGAAACTAGACAGGTAATCTGGACACTAACCTACCACAAAGCTATTAAAACCTTGTTAGGATCTGAGTTTAGGTTTGTGTGTGTTTTGTGTTTTTTAAACCAATCAAACAGTAAACAATTGTGCAGCAACAGTATACAAATCAATTCACACAAAACAATTAAAATGATAAGAATGAATTCATCACATATTCTATTCAATTGAAATTGTAAAGTACAATCAGAATGACTTCCCCTTACCAAAAGCTCTCACTCTCTTTCTCGCCACTAAGAATTGTACTCTCAGTGAATTATAGAAAGTGATATATTGTTCTAACAAAAGAACAATCTATTTATACACGAATGAGAACAACTAGTGACATCACCTTGATAGTGACATCTAACTAGGCTAACATAACTGATTTTAGTAGTTGGTAAAACTGTTGGGGAATATACAAACTATTGGACACAATGTAAAGTACTAGAAAGACATAATCCACAGGATTTATAGGAATTGCTGGTTAATAAACTTACCACAATCTCTTTCACTTTGTCTTGTTGTAGCTCTTGGACCAGCAATTCTAGTGAGGCGTACTATACGTGGGGAAAGGCAACAATTTATATCTTGCAAGGTCAAACATTTATTCTTCAACAAAATGTTGGTCAACAATGGAGTTTTTTATTTCAATATCCGCAGTTCTTTTCAGAACCCAACAAACCTAATATGCTTGTTGTTTGTTCACAATACCTATTTTTATTTTTGGTAGCCGCAAACTATCGATTAACTTGCCAATGCAAAACCATATAACTAAGAACCATGGTATAATGATCATATAAAGAATGTCAATACTTCAAGACTTGTTGCTTTTATTGTTGCAACTAATGTAGATATAATATGTGTAGAGAACTACTAGAAAAATGACTATCATCAACAACAAAATTTGTTGGTAGATACTAATGGATTAGCGTCAAATCCCATAAGACCAAAAATATTAAAGCTTAGAATATCATATGCACCTAATTTATGTTCTGAATTATCAGCCCTGTAGATGATCACATCTGATGAATCCTTATTTATAGTAAATCAAGGACAACAGTTGGAGGACGAGAACCTATTCTTTCTTATATCCTCACCCATTATTGGGTAGCTGTCAGCAACAACAATAGCAATAGAGTAAGTTCTGCTAGCCCTACTTTCAAGAGTTTGAAAGAAATGTGTTATGTCATACATGGAGTCTGCTACCAGGAACTTCTCATCAAGAGTTCACTGATTTGCCTGTAATGTAAACCTAGTATTAGTTACAATATTTCTAATTTGTTCTTGCATAAGCCAATGGTTATAATGGAATCTTTCATGTGGGTTAAACTATACAAGTGCAATAGCTCCCTTGGTCCTTTTCTTAGGTCTAATTATCATTATAACACCCCATGGAATATGTTGGGAAGTTTAGATTGTTCATAACCCATGACACTATTAAAATTAATGTATTTAATAATACCAAATTAAATGTCAAATAGAATAAACAAATTGTTTTCAACATAACACAACATGAAATAAAGTTTGTTTATTAAGTCTAGCCCTCTGCGTCCAATATGAATCATCAAGCTTGTAAAGTCTCAAACTGCATTTCATGTATCTTGTATAAAAATAAAGGGTGAACTAAAAAGTTAGTGAGTAAACATAGGTTTATAGTACGTATATTATAAATAAAAATAGCGAATCACAAGTCCATAATATAAATAAGCATATATGAATAAATGAATTATGCATTGATCAAACCTACTTGACACAAATAAATCAATTTCCATACCCAAATGCCTTTGGGCAGGTGGTCAATCCAATAACACTATTATCTACTACCTTAAGCTTGGTGTTGTTAATGATCAAGCGTGAAACAAATGGAAAAATAAATCAAATGGTAGAGTAAGTTCAATACATAGCACAACTACACATAGACATCAATGAATTTGCATAGTTGAATAAAAGAATTTGAATTTTTGAATATATGATACACCCCAAAGCATAAAATGAAAAAAAAACTACGAATAGTCACATGTTGCAAAGATAAGCACAAATACAACATAGCATAAGTTGTAGTGTTTTGGAATAAATCTCAAATATATCCTAACAACATATACAACACAAGTAGGAATAAAATGAATGCTAATGGAATAGGGATTTTTAGGTTCATATTGTTTAGGTAATTTTTAGTTTAAAGTGATAAATAGTTAAGATGTCAAAACTATATAAATACAAATAGCAATAACTCGTATTTAAGTTTAACAATGGAATAAGTGTAGTTGTATGCTTTCGACTAAATAAGATATAATAAATATGACTAAAAAACAGTATGTCACTACGAGAAATCTGATTTTAGCAGCGACGACAATAGGGTGACAAGGAACACTAGGGGCGATGTGCTCCTTGTCGCCCCTATTACCCTCGCTGCTAAAGGCTCGATCTGTGTGCTTTTTCAAGATTTGCTACTGACCATTGATTAAAAATTGATCCAATGGTCTTCATCTTCTCCTACTCAAACAAACACAAACCCCATATATATCGTATCCTCCATTACACACACCCATCCCAAACACCACATTCAACCTTCATGTTCACCACCTTTCACTGTTCACCACTAAGCAACAACCACCACCTTCAGCCGCCAACCACCACCATCAACCTCCAGTACTCCACCGTTCACCACCTAACAAAGCCGCCGTCATCCGCCACAATCAACCACCGCCATATCAACCACCATTGTGATGTTTGAAGCTCCACCGCCATCCACCATTCTGACGATTAAAGCTCAGCCCACTTATTACTATTTAGTGCTTTTAGAATTATTTAGTTTTGTTTAAAGCTCCGACCACCTTTTCTATTTTGTATTTGTAGAAACCATGTAATGTAAACCGATCTTAATAAGAAATTAATCGTTTCTTTTGTTATTGTGTTATTTTCGACTTTAAACAAACAGTGGTGATTTGTACATTTGAAATCTGGAAATCCGTATCTAGCGAACTTTCCGGTAATACTCTGGCAGTAGTATTAGCGGCGACAACCGTATTAGCGATGACATTTTGTTCAATACCGGCCGAGTATTAGTGACGACCTCCTTGACATGTCACCGCTAATTGATGTCAGTCGTGATGAACATGCAAAACCGAAATAAACTTTATAGATAGGATAAGTCGGTTATCGAACCAGAGGAGGATTGTGTAGAGTATATAGTGTTTTGTATCAATTAATTACTAAGGAAAAAGTAAATTCAACTTGAGTTTGATTGTTTGATTAAACTAAAAACTAAGAAAATTGAGATTTAATTCAATAGGAGGAAGAATGGTTCCTCCGGAATTCAGGTTTTGCAGTTAAACTCAATATGTGTTCAATTGAAACACCTACATAGACATAGGTGTTAAACCTAATCAACTAATTGTGATAATCAATGACTAAGTACTCCGTTCAATACATAATGGGAGGTTATCGAATGATTATCAATTGCAATTACCAACCCCAATCCCATAGCAAATATATCCCAATTACTAGAACTCTCGGGAACTGAATGATTAAGAACCAAGGTTTAAATAAAATGCAATTGTTTACATTCATTTAATCAAATCAATGGTGAAAAGCATCGAATGCTTAGATCACCAAGTCAAAACAATTGTCACGAACACATAATAGTATCTAACTTGCAAAAACCCTCCGTCCAGAGGAAACCAAAGAAGTTTAGTCGCTCATCTCGCAAGTAGAATCTTCACAAGCTTTAGTAGATAATGAATTCATGATTGCCCGATGTGATTTTATGAGAGATATGATGGATTGGAGTGGAAAAGCTTCAATCTTGATGCCCTAGGAGTGCCCAAGTTCGTTGTGGAAGATGAGATAATGATTTCCAACTTTGGCAAACCCTAATATATGTCGGAAACCCAATGTGCGACTTTTTCCGTCAACCAAACCGTAAGCTACGGTTATAAACCATAAGCTACGGTTCAAGAGTTCTGTTTCATCAATATAACATCAACCATAACCTACGGTTGTGAACCGTAAGCTACGGTTCCCAAATTCTAACCAAACTTCGCCAAAAGACCATTAACCGTAACCTATGGTTCCCAAACCATAGGCTACGGTCCCGTTTGCGACCCTCTTTTCTTTGCTTTTCCAACTTTCAGCTAATGACAAACAGGCCCCTCAACTTCGTAGTCTCATGTTTCTTGCACATCTTGACACAAAACAACTTCCGATTAATTACCAAATAGCCCCTAAGCTTTGTTCTTTCATGCTTCTTGTACTCTCACTCCACTTTCACAACCGAACAAGTTTCGAATATGTACCGAAAGCTGTAGCAACCATTTCAATGCATTCCACACCATCTTTAATTATCATAACTTCATCAAATTACGTGCTTAACTTGCCAAACAACAATTTCTCGTAGTTATCTCATTCATAACGATTAAACACCTGGAACGCATATAAAACTCACGACTTAGGCACTTTAAAGCTCGGGTTTTGTCACACCCGACCCGCAGCGGAATAAGAGTCGGGGCATAATTGGGTTATCACCAAAGCTCATGATGTTTACTAAAATGTTCATATTTATTAAATTCAAATTACAACTTAAATGTTCAAACCAAATTCATACAATACAAGGAAATGAAAACTAAATAAAACAATCCAAAACCTAAACTGATTTATTCTTCTAGGCCGTCCTATGTGTTTCTTGCTTCAACTGGATCACCTGTATCATGTGTAAAAATGGGGGAATTTTGGGTCAACAAAAGTTGGCGAGTGAACCTTGTTTAAAGACATTGTTATTGATTTCTTGTTGTATTTGATATTGAAAAGTTGTGCAATAATCATATGTGAGCAAACGTATATAAACAAACAATCACAAACCACCTTGAATGAGTATATGACATGAATGATAATGTATTGTGAGATCCAGGCTCAATCAAACGGAGCTGGCCTCGTATGTTGGAAACGTCACGTTCCGCTCATAGGTAATGGGGAACAGACGAGCCTATGATGATGTATGTGAGATCAAGGCTCAATCAAACGGAGCCGATCGAAATGAGGTACCTGTACTCAACCCGTCTCCCACGGGGAGCTGTTGGGCCTAATGAAATGTATGTACTGAAAATGATAAATTTAATCTAAACTTTAACCACACAAACAATTTATACATATTGGATACACACTTGATCATGGATATGATGGATGCACAAGTGTTTAAATATAATAAATAATTAAGCGACACATGATACACCCTAAAATGTGATTAAAACGGGGAATTTGTAGAGATTCACTCACATTGGGTGCGTTCTTTTGATGATGTTGAATGTGCACGAGTTTTGGGATTTGATCGATGAGGAAAAACAAACCTAAAATAATAACGAAATGGTTCGGTAAATAAGTGGATTTTATTAACAATTTTATTTGGATTTTTAGATTTATTTTTGTGAGTTTAAGGTCATTTTCTAACTTTAAAAATATTATTTTTAAGTATTTTTAATTGATTTTTAAATTAAATAAATAAAAAATAAAAAATTTTGACTTTTGTTGACCGTTGACCGGTCCATTGACCGTTGACCGGTCGGACTGTGGTCTGAGTGTGCACTGAGTGAGGTTCGAACCCGGGACCTCTCGTACGCGTGCACGCAGCTCTACCAACTGAGCTACGTGTCTAACCCGAAATATTCTATGTTTTAATTATATATATATACTAATTAAATGTTAATTTATTTGGTTTATATTAAAAGGATTTAAAATGGTCGAACCGGTTGCAGGGACCCGGATCGAACTCGGGTCCTTCCGTTTGTAAGCGCACAGCCCAACCAGTTGGGCTGTGGGTCTTATCTGTTTAACTTACGGTTTATATTAATCTTATAAACATACTGGGACCTGCTCTGATTCAGTTTTAAAAAAAATTGGTTTTAATTCGGAAAGTCGGTGCGTTTGTAAGTTCGAACTCGTGACGTGCGCTATGTGTTTGCACACAGTCCACCGCTGGACTGTGTGTCTAACCCGGTTTAATATCCTGTTTTAATTATACTTATACAAAATGTCCGACTTCGTCTTCTTCATTCATGAAGACACAGACAAAGATGTTCGACTGTTCTTGTTTAAATCGTTCATCGAACATTTTATTGATTGAAATGTAATGGATAAAGAGGTTACGGAATCGAATGTACCGAATCGAATGTTTTTCTCAGAATTCCGGCAATGGTCGTCGGCTCTGATTTGTGAATTCCGTCTGATTGAATCAATTAACAATTTTGATCGATGAGTTGTGAATTTAAATGACTAAACAAGAGATATCAGGAGGTTTAGATGATTGTACCGATTTACAATGTGATTTCGGAAATTTCCAGAGATTTTCCGGCGAGTGCAGAATATCCGGTAATGTCGTCTGGGACCGATTTGGTTGAAGGATTGTAGTTAGTATATGTCTAACAATGGATTGAAAACGAAAGAATCGAGAAATTTACCGATTGATGTATGTCTCGGTTTTCTGGCGAAAGTCCGGCGATTGCAGAATATCTCCGGCGAATGCTATTGCTTCGAGAAATTGTGCGATTTTGAGCGAAAAGATTTCAGCGACTTGGGTGTGTATTTATAGGGAAGAATCAGGATGAACTGAGTCCGATTTTGGTCTTGATTCGTGGTCTAGGTTTTTCTCCGGCGGTTATGACTGAGATCGCGGGATTAGACATCGGTTATAACCGATGTCGAAGTTAATATACGCGTTCAGTCAAAGGAAACCGTCGACAATTGGCGAAATCGTCGGTCTTTCCGGCGACTGCGAATTGGGCGCGCTGATTACTGAATTTGAGTTTTGAGTTTTATTATAAGTATTAATTGTTTTATCATTTATCACAAACAAGTCAAGTGGCGGAGTGGTTAAGTGTTTGTTTGTTTCTTCCGGCTGACCCGGGTTCGAAACCCGGCAGCCTCTTTTCTTTTTTTACTAACTTGTTTTTACTTTTTAATAATTATAGTTTTTAAATTCTAAAATGTTTATTAATTATGTATTGTTTAAAATTAATATTAATCATAAATACGCAACGAAATTTTATAACTGATTATTCGATTAATAAACGAAGCGGGTTTGGAAACCCGTTTTTCGACGGATGTTACAGTATCCCCTACTTTTAGAAATTTCGTCCCGAAATTTAAGTAGTAGTGGTAACAGGAAAAAGATGTGGGTATTTCTCGCGCATTGAGTCTTCACGTTCCCAAGTAAACTCAGGTCCTCGTTTCGACTCCCAGCGTACCCTAACAATTGGAATACGACTCGTCTTAAACGTTTCTCTCCGGAGTCCATAATTTCTACTGGTCTTTCAATGAAATGCATAGATTCATCGACTTGAATGTCTTCTAGAGGAATATGGAGGTTTTCATCGGCGAGGCATTTCTTCAAGTTTGATACGTGGAATGTGGGATGAATTCTGTTGAGCTCTTCTGGTAGGTCAAGCTTGTATGCTACAGGTCCTACTCTTTCGAGTATCTTGAAAGGTCCTACGTAGCGTGGTGCTAGCTTGCCCTTCTGGCCAAAACGAACCACTCCCTTCCACGGTGATACTTTTAAAAGTACTTGGTCACCAATGTTAAACTCCAAGGGCTTTCGTCGTTTGTCTGCATAACTCTTTTGACGACTTTGTGCCGCTAGAAGATTATTTCGAATTGATGGATCTTGTCTATTGTTTCTTGAATTAATTCTGGACCGGTGATTTGTGCTTCTCCAATTTCGTGCCAACATATTGGTGATCGGCACTTACGACCATATAAAGCTTCGAAAGGTGCCATGCCGATACTTGAATGATAGCTGTTGTTGTACGAAAATTCAACTAATGGTAGATAGCGTCCCAATTCCCTTTGAAGTCTATGACACATGCTCGAAGCATGTCTTCAAGAGTTTGGATGGTGCGTTCAGATTGTCCATCAGTTTGAGGATGAAAAGCGGTACTGAGGTCTAATCGTGTACCCAAAGCGGCTTGTATGGCTTGCCATGTTCGTGAAGTGAAACGACCATCACGGTCTGAAATGATGCTTAAAGGTACACCATGACGGCTTACGATCTCACTGATGTAGATACGAGCTAACTTCTCGTTCTTGAAGTCCTCGCGAATCGAATGAAGTGAGCTGATTTGTAAGACGATCAATGATTACCCATATGGTGTCATACCCACTGGAGGTGCGAGGTAACCTGGTAATGAAGTCCATGGTTATGTTTTCCCACTTCCATACAGGTATTTCAGGTTGGGTTAGAAGTCCTGAAGGTCTTTGATGTTCAGCTTTTACTTTGGAGCAGGTAAGGCACTTGGAAACAAAAACAGCAATATCCTTTTTCATGCCAGGCCACCAGTAGGTGTATCGAAGGTCTTGATACATCTTGTCGGCTCCTGGGTGTACAGAGTACCGTGTTTTGTGTGCCTCATTCATCAGGAAATCACGAAGGTTATTGTGATCGGGAATCCATATGCGATCTAGATAGTACAGAATACCGTCGGATTTGGTTTCGATTTTAAGTTCTGCTCCACAAGACAGCTCATTGCGTACGTCGTTTTCTGTTACAGAAACATGTTGAGCTTCTCGGATTTGATCTTTGATGTCGGTTATGATTTGCGAACATAGAAGACGAATGGAGTTCACATAACCTTTTCGACTGAGCGCATCGGCCACCACGTTTGCCTTGCCAGGATGATACCGAATTTCACAGTCGTAGTCGTTAAGTAGTTCGACCCATCTTCGTTGCCTCATATTCAACTCCTTTTGGTTAAAGATATGTTGGAGGCTCTTGTGGTCAGTGTATATTTCACACTTGGTACCGTAGAGGTAATGTCTCCATATCTTAAGAGCGAACACAACGGCTCTGAGTTCCAGGTCGTGGGTGGTGTAGTTCTTCTCATGAACTTTGAGTTGCCTAGAAGCATAGGCTATCACTTTTCCTCTTTGCATCAGTACACAGCCTAGTCCTTGCCCTGACACGTCGCAATATACTACAAAGTCATCGCAACCTTCAGGAAGTGTGAGGATAGGTGCGTCACAAAACTTTTGCTTAAGGGTTTGGAAGGCTTCTTCTTGTTTAGGTCCCCATATGAAGGGTTTTTCTTTATGAGTCAAAGCCGTGAGTGGTACAGCAATACGGGAGAAATTGGCAATGAAGCGGCGATAGTAACCAGCCAAACCAAGAAATGATCTTACTTCGGTAGGGGTTCGTGGCGCTTGCCATTCCTGTACTGCCTTGATCTTTGAAGGATCAACATGAATTCCCTTGTCATTGACGACGTGTCCAAGGAATTGTACTTCCCTTAACCAGAATTCACATTTCGAGAACTTAGCGTACAACTTTTCTGTCCTTAAGAGTGTAAGGATGAGTCGAAGGTGTCGTTCATGATCAGACTTAGACTTTGAGAAGATGAGGATGTCGTCGATGAAGACTATGACAAAGCGGTCGAGGTAGGGTTTGCATACCCTATTCATTAAATCCATAAATACTGCTGGGGCGTTGGTTAAACCAAATGGCATGACCATGAATTCGTAATGACCATATCGAGTTCGGAAGGCAGTCTTTGGGACGTCTTCTTCATGTACTCTGAGTTGATGATATCCAGAACGAAGGTCGATTTTTGAAAAACAGGTGGCGCCCTGAAGTTGGTCTAGAAGGTCATCGATGTGAGGTAATGGGTAGCGGTTCTTGACCGTTAACTTGTTGAGTTCTCTATAGTCGATACACATGCGAAACGTTCCATCTTTCTTCTTCACAAAAAGAACAGGTGCACCCCAAGGCGATGAGCTAGGACGTATAAATCCTTTGTCAGTCAGCTCTTGCAGTTGACTGGCCAGCTCTTGCATTTCGGATGGGGCTAACCTATAAGGAGATTTTGTGACTGGTGTAGTGCCAGGTATAAGATCAATGCGGAATTCGACTTCCCTCATGGGAGGAAGTCCTGAGATGTCGTCGGGAAAGACTTGTGGGAATTCTTTCACTACATGTATATCTTCTAGTTTCTTCTCCTTGTTTCCCTTCTTGACAACGTGAGTTAGGAATGCGACATAGTTCTTGCGGAGATACTTTCGGGCTTGAAGGCAGGACATCAATTTGAGTCCTTTCGAAGGGGTTTCTCCAAAGATTCGTAGGGTTTGACCGTCTGCAAGAGGAATGCGAATGAACTTTTCGCGGCATACTACTTCAGCATGATGTTGGCTGAGCCAGTCCATACTGATTATAATGTCGGAAACTTCCCAACTTCATAGGAATGAGGTCAACTGGAAAATCGTGATCGTTTAAAGTGAGGGTACAATTTCGTATAATAGAGTTTAATGAGACCGGTTTTCCGTCAGCAACTTCCACCGTTATGGATTCCATGAGATTATCACGAGTTTGGTTGAGGATGGGTTCAAATTCTAAGGACACAAAACTCTTATCCGCGCCAGTATCAAATAACATGGATGCATAACTACCGTTGATGAGAAACGTACCGTTAACCACGTTGTTATCAGCCCTAGCTTGATTGGCGTCGATGTTGAAAGCTCTTCCTCTAGCAGGTGGAGGAGCTTGGTTAGCTTGGTTCACCGGATTTGCTTGAGCTTGGGCATGAATGATGTTCACCAAGCGTGGACAAGTGTTTCTAAAGTGGTTTGGGTCTCCACAGTTGTAACAAGCCCGCATGGGTTGCATCATGGGGTAGTGGGGTTGGTAGTAGGATTGGGCCGTATGTTGTGTAGGTGGTAGAAGTAAGGGTTGTTGGGCTTGACCCACTATCTGATGGTGGGTTTGGGTTGAGGGTTGGTTGCGGTTCATTCGCTGAAGTGTGTGACAGGTTTGGATGGTGTGACCTGCACGGCCACAGCTGGTGCAATGTTGGCAGGGGTGTTCAGGAAAGTGATGGTATTGGCAACGGTTGCATTTTGGGTATGGGCCAGAGTATGGCTTTTTATATGGTGCAGCTGAGGGGGCAATTTGGGTGATGGGTGCAGCAGTGATTGGGGGGTTTGTTTGAGTGACAGCAAAGTTTCTGTTGTTTCGCTTCCTTTTACCAGTAAACTTCGAAGAGGAGCCAGAATGGTTTGAAGTTTGAGCCTCAATGGGGGCTTTCTTTTCTCCTCCTTGAATTTACCGTTTCGGATTCGATTCTCGGTAAGTTCGGTAGCTAGTTCCATTGCGACTTCAAGTGTTGTTGGCGAAGTGCTTAGAACCGAGTCTTGAATTTTCGAGGGGAGGCCTCGAATGTAGTGTTCAACCAAGCCGTACACTGGGGTGAACAAGTTGGGGATCATTTGGTTTAGCTCGAGAAATCTTTTGTTGTAGGAAGTATGATCTCCTTCCTTTTGTTTTAACGAATGGAATTCATCTTCCAACTTCTTGATTTCGCTTCTTGGACAGAAGCGTCTTGTCATTATTTCCCTTAACTCTTCCCATGTTAAGGCCATAGCATCTTCGACTCCTCTTTTACCCTTTTCTGTGTTCCACCAGGTAAGGGCTACCCCAAATAGTCTCCCGGTTGCGTAACGTACCTTGCGATCCTCGGGACAATCGCAATTGAGGAAGGTGTTCTCCATTTCCTCAAACCAGTGGAGGAGAGCAGTGACACCTTCGGTCCCTTCATACTTTGGGGGATCGCAAGACTTGAAGTGTTTGTAGGAGCACCTTTTGGAGGGAGGGTTGTCGACGTTCTGGTCTTCTTGATTGGGAGCGTTGATGGGATTCGCGGTGAGAGCTTGTTGGACTTGGATTACGATGTCAGGAAGCACCGCGGCCATTTGTTTTGCAATTTGGGTGGCCAAGCGTTCGTTTGACCTTCCTGACTTTCTACCTCCACGTAGCTGCCTAGCCGACATCTACAGGAACATACATAGGAATATTGTGGGTTTAAGGAGTCTTTTTTTTAGGTGTCATGTGTCGTTAAGAAAAAAAATAAAAAAAATAACATAATCATAAATAATGCAACTACATCCATAGGATGTCTTGGGTTTGCTCATGTTTGGGCCTCCAATGTCCCCCATACCATCGCCTGTATAGTCATGTGGGCCCCCATGACTATTGGCTTAGTAGGATTCACATTGGTGTTGGCGGTTTAACACTCGCATCACCCGAATGAAAACCATGAAATATGATTGCGAGATGTATGGTAGGAGGGTGTCCAGGTATAGACACAATGACAACTCAAAGTGGGGTTAGTTCACACGACGTTTGGTATAGCATGCTTTGGCCTAATAGGTCCTTCGTACTCTCATCGTTAGTCCCCAGGTAGGCAAACTGGTCCTTTATTTTGGATTTATACGAATGCCAAGCCTAGACAGGACGTTCTGACTACCGGTACTCGTACCCTTCCAGTTACTACATGCCCGTCATGGGAACTCACTTTGATGTGATTTGAAAAATACAAAAATCGTTGCAAAAATCATAGGAATTGTGAGGTGTGTGCTCTCATGGATATGATATGTTATGAGTATATGATTCATGATGAGCATTGTATAATAATATGTACTTATGAACATGCTTGCATAACATTGAATGTAACAATAAACATAAGGCATATAAACATCATGAATTTTGTATGTAACACATAAACAAATTTAAAATTCTAATCAACTATAGTATAGGCTCTAAGGGTCTAATAACCTATCCTATATCCCTATAGTCATGGCTCTGATACCAATCTGTCACACCCCGACCCGCAGCGGAATAAGAGTCGGGGCATAATTGGGTTATCACCAAAGCTCATGATGTTTACTAAAATGTTTCATATTTATCAAATTCAAATTACAACTTAAATGTTCAAACCAAATTCATACAATACAAGGAAATGAAAACTAAATAAAACAATCCAAAGCCTAAACTGATTTATTCTTCTAGGCCGTCCTATGTGTTTCTTGCTTCAACTGGATCACCTGTATCATGTGTAAAAACGGGGGAATTTTGGGTCAACAAAAGTTGGCGAGTGAACCTTGTTTAAAGACATTGTTATTGATTTCTTGTTGTATTGATATTGAAAAGTTGTGCAATAATCATATGTGAGCAAACGTATATAAACAAACAATCACAAACCACCTTGAATGAGTATATGACATGAATGATAATGTATTGTGAGATCCAGGCTCAATAAAACGGAGCTGGCCTCGTATGTTGGCAACGTCACGTTCCGCTCATAGGTAATGGGGAACAGACGAGCCTATAATGATGTATGTGAGATCAAGGCTCAATCAAACGGAGCCGATCGAAATGAGGCACCTGTACTCAACCCGTCTCCCACGGGGAGCTGTTGGACCTAATGAAATGTATGTACTGAAAATGATAAATTTAATCTAAACATTAACCACACAAACAATTGATACATATTGGATACACACTTGATCATGGATATGATGGATGCACAAGTGTTTAAATATAATAAATAATTAAGCGACACATGATACACCCCAAAATGTGATTAAAACGGGGAATTTGTAGATATTCACTCACATTGGGTGTGTTCTTTTGATGATGTTGAATGTGCACAAGTTTTGGGATTTGATCGACGAGGAAAAACTAACCTAAAATAATAACGAAATGGTTCGGTAAATAAGTGGATTTTATTAACAATTTTATTAGGATTTTTATATTTATTTTTGTGAGTTTAAGGTCATTTTCTAACTTTAAAAATATTATTTTTAAGTATTTTTAATTGATTTTTAAATTAAATAAATAAAAAATAAAAAAATTTGACTTTTGTTGATCGTTGACCGGTCCGTTGACCAGTGACCGGTCGGAATGTGGTCTGAGTGTGCACTGAGTGAGGTTCGAACCCGGGACCTCTCGTACGCGTGCACGCAGCTCTACAAACTGAGCTACGTGTCTAACCCGAAATATTCTATGTTTTAATTATATATATATATACTAATTAAATGTTAATTTATTTAGTTTATATTAAAAGGATTTAAAATGGTCGAACCGGTTGCAGGGACCCGGATCGAACTCGGGTCCTTCGGTTTGTAAGCGCACAGCCCAACCAGTTGGGTTGTGTGTCTTATCTGTTTAACTTACGGTTTATATTAATCTTATAAACATACTGGGACCTGCTCTGATTCAGTTTTAAAAAAAAATTGGTTTTAATTCGGAAAGTCGGTGCGTTTGTAAGGTTCGAACTCGTGACGTGCGCTATGTGTTTGCACACAGTCCACCGCTGGACTGTGTGTCTAACCCGGTTTAATATCCGGTTTAATTATACTTATACAAAATGTCCGACTTCGTCTTCTTCATTCATGAAGACACAGACAAAGATGTTCGACTGTTCTTGTTTAAATCGTTCGTCGAACATTTTATTGATTGAAATGTAATGGATAAAGAGAGTTACGGAATCGAATGTACCGAATCGAATGTTTTTCTCAGAATTCCGGCAATGGTCGTCGGCTCTGATTTGTGAATTCCGTCTGATTGAATCAATTAACAATTTTGATCGATGAGTTGTGAATTTAAATGACTAAACAAGAGATATCAGGAGGTTTAGATGATTGTACCGATTTACAGTGTGATTTCGGAAATTTCCAGAGATTTTCCGGCGAGTGCAGAATATCCGGTAATGTCGTCTGGGACCGATTATGGTTGAAGGATTGTAGTTAGTATATGTCTAACAATGGATTGAAAACGATAGAATCGAGAAATTTACCGATTTGATGTATGTCTAGGTTTTCCGGCGAAAGTCCGGCGATTGCAGAATATCTCCGGCGAGTGCTATTGCTTCGAGAAATTGTGCGATTTTGAGCGAAAAGATTTCCAGAGACTTGGGTGTGTATTTATAGGGAAGAATCAGGATGAATTGAGTCCGATTTTGGTCTTGATTCGTGGTCAAGGTTTTTCTCCGGCGGTTATGACTGAGATCGCGGGATTAGACATCGGTTATAACCGATGTCGAAGTTAATATACGCGTTCAGTCAAAGGAAACCGTCGACAATTGGCGAAATCGTCGGTATTTTCGGCGACTGCGAATTGGGCGCGCTGATTACCGAATTTGAGTTTTGAGTTTTATTATAAGTATTAATTGTTTTATCATTTATCACAAACAAGTCAAGTGGCGGAGTGGTTAAGTGTTTGTTTATTTCTTCCGGCTGACCCGAGTTCGAAACCCGGCAGCCTCTTTTCTTTTTTTACTAACTTATTTTTACTTTTTAATAATTATAGTTTTTAAATTCTAAAATGTTTATTAATTATGTATTGTTTAAAATTAATATTAATCATAAATACGCAACGAAATTTTATAACTGATTATTCGATTAATAAACGAAGCGGGTTTGGAAACCCGTTTTTTCGACGGATATTACAGGTTTCACCCTCTCCATCACATTCCCACACTTACCTTTGATTGTCCTCAAGTAAACCAACTAGAACTACTCACCAAGTAACAACACGTCTAAATCCCTTAACTGATTCAACATGTTAAGTTCCCAAGTCATACCCGGCCCATAGACTAATACATTCGAGATTGACAGTCTGGCAAGCAAATCATGCAACTTTAAACTCAAAATTTGTCTATCTTAAACTAGTCTATCTAAAACTAACACGTTTACAATTCGAACACATGCTACACGCCCCTCACAATATGCTCTCCTCTCGGGTAATATCTGGACTAGCATGTAATGTACTAGTATGTAAACACTAAAAAGCAAACATGAAATCCTGCAATCATAAGCTTGTATGACAACCACACCTCCACTGTATCATATAACATGGCACATGTCAAAAGGACTTTCGGGTTTTGGGCTTTGGTTAAGGTAGAAAGATTTTTTTTGGCTTTCTAGTTTTTAATTGGCTAACGAACAAACAACCAAACCGTGACAACTTTATTCAAGCACACAACAACTCATGCTTTTGGGTTGGTTTCTACCCAAACAAACAAACATCATTCAAACGACTCTTTTTTTTTCTTTTTCACTTTTCTATATTTTTTTCTTCTTTTTATTTTTTTATTTTTATTATTATTTTTTTAAAACCTCAAAACATTGTCATTCACGGTAGGCCTTACACATATTGGGTAAACAAACGAAAGGTAAATAGGCTCAACAGGGCTACTAAGGGAAATACTTGGGTAAACATAACAAAACACAGACACGAGAGGTGTAACAGAGAATCCTAACGCCTTTATCATATACATGCACATGTTAAATCCATAATCTCAGCATGTATCAAATCACATAAGTTCTAACACAGGATAACATGTGGCCTACACTCAACAAATGAATTCTCAATGCAATTCTTTCTATCAATTTTATAGGCTCAAAATCTCACCAAGAAAAGGTAAAAGGGTTACCGACATGTAGCATATGCAATTTAAAACATGTTACCCCTAGATAGACATCTCTTCTCAACTCATTTTCTATAAAGCAAATGTCAGACATACTATCATGAAACTTAAAGGAACAACCATGACAAGGGACTATCTTAGTTTACTACCGGTAAGGAACCCATTAGTGATTGAAAGTTAAGGATTTCATATCCAATTAGCGTGCTTAAGGCGATAAAAAAAATAATTTTCATTTTTTTCCAACTTTCATGGATTCCAATCACTTTTCAATCTCTTCAAACTTTTATCCACCAATCCCTTTCCGGGTTCCCACATCCCCACACTTGGGATACATTGTCCCTAATGTATGGTGCTTTTAAACTAACCCGGGAATCCAACAAAACATTCCATAACCGGCTAACTCCTAACACAAATAAGCAAAACACACTCCCTTAACACAATAAAGTTTGACACCACCCAAACCACAAAACACACCAAAACAAAAGATAGAGAGACGCATTCACCTGATTAGGAAGTCAATGCATGTTAATGGTGTTGTAATTGTTGTACTTTAACTGGCATAAACGTATTCCATTAATTCCTTGATATCTCACCGGGGATGTTGCCAAACATCCCCACACTTGAATCGTTACATCCGTGAGGGTGGAATCGTAAAAACCTTTCAAAACACAAACACAAACCAAAACGAACCGAACAATACAAACTTTACATCCTCGGGCTGGCTCCCGAGAGCGCTAAGTTTAAAGGTCTTCAGCCAGACCGTAACTGACGTGCTTAAGGTGGTTCAGATAAACGCTTACCCTCCCATTTCTCGCTGTATGTTTACATCTTGTATTGGGGAAGAGTCATAGTTCCACGCCTATTGGAATTATACCCAGCTTCATCGCCCTGGCGGGGACTGCCCGGTGGGTTCTAATAAGTAACTCTCTTTCTCACATTTACCTTCACCTCCTGATTTCCCCCATGTATCAGTGCCGACCTGCAAGACTCATCACCACTAGAACCAGGGTCATCAGCAGCATCCGCATGATCAGAATCATCGTACGATCGTAAGAAATAGATTGTAACAACACATTGAAATATAACTTACGATTCATGTAACTTAAGGTGACAAACTCACCCCTGCAATCGATCTGAGCATTTGCTGTATACAAGAATGGGCGTCCCAATATTACATGCGGCTGCATGTACGTCTGTAGTGGTGCATAATCGATCACCAGAAAATCGACTGGATAGTAAAACTCGCCAAGTTGGATTATTATGTTTTTCACAATTCCCTAGGGTCGCTTCACACTAGCATCTGCAAACATTGCAGGGCTTTCACACGCTTACAGCGGACCAAAATCATATTGGTCGTACAGACTACCGGGAAGAACACTAACCGCCGCTCCATAATCCAACAATGCTTTATGAATTTTGAATTTTCCAATTTGAATTGGGATGACTGGCTCCCCTAGATCAATGCCGCTACGCTCAACAGTCACATCGTGTATACTGCAATTAAATCAACCACAGAAGACGTTAGAACTCTTAGCGTTTGAATCATTATGTCACACCTCAACCGATGGCGGAAACATCGGGATGAGACGAACAAATCGCTCAAAGCATCATAACACTAAATGTGACAATACAATTAAAATCAAATTTCATAAACCTAAATTCAATTACATCGTTCTAAACAAACATAAATAAATGTTTTATTATTCAAGCGAGTTTCTAAATCCATCCTAACTTGATTTCTTCACCATCTTGACTATCAACCTGCATCATGTATTAAAATAAAATCAACAAAAATGTTGGAGAGTATACAAGTTTGATACATAGAATAATTAGAATAAATTGTTTAGATAATCATACCCAACATGAATAACAATATCCAAGTTACAAGGATGCTGAAACGATGTAAGCTATATGTTCAAACCAAAGTTTCCAACGCAAAGTGCCTTTCCCAAAGACTAGCGGGAGGTTAACATGTTTTACTTAACAATACCCCAAGACTCAAGGGCGAGGCGTTAATCCTATAGCGCTATAATTGTTAAGGTAGGCTTGTACAAAATTAATGAGCACATAGACACGAAAAGTTTACATAGCATAAAAGATTAACAAGCATCATATCGTTCCATGTTTAAAAGTGGGTAGATTATGAATAATCGTTCCATGTTTAAAAGTGGGTAGATTATGAATAACAAGTTTCAAGTGTCGTGTGTTTGATAAGAATACATGTTGCACCCAAAAGTGTTAAAACAAAATGGGATCAAGTATACTCACCGTTTGCAAGTGATTTCCACAAACGTGAGATGATCGTCGTGAGCGATTGAAGCACCAATTTATCCTAACAGGGATGAGCAAGGTGAGTAAGTAGAAGGATTTGGAAGTTAGAATGTAAATGGGATTTGAATAAGAGATAAAGTAGTAAGTAATAATAATAATAATAATAATATTTAAATAATAATAAATAATGAATTGACAATGATAATAAAATCTGCAAGTCAAAATAAGTAAATAACAAAAATTCAAAGAGTAGGTACTTTTATATATTTTTAGTATGTAATAATAATTAATGAATTAGTAATAATGATCTAACTAAAAGACTAAATAGGTAAATGACAAAATCAAAAGAGTTAGTTTTATATATTTTTAGAATGTAATAATAAATAATGAATTGGTAATAATGATGTAGTTGTAAGACTAAGTAAGCAAATTGGAAAAGTAAAAGAGTTAGTAGTAGCATGATTAAAATGTTAGTGATTGTTAGCATGGTTAAATAAGTTAAAATGGTTAGTAATGTAAGATGAAAACGACATAATTAAAGGTAAAAAATGTAAAATAAAACCCAAGATTTGTCCTTATTTTGGTGATGTTTGCCATGGAAAACATTGGTGAGATTCCATAAGAATTTCTCCAAAATGGGGAAGTATGAAAACACAAAGAAAAAAAGAAGAAGAGAAGAAGGTGAAAGGGGAAGGAACTCACTTTCAAGAAGGGAGAAGAATTCTGTGAGAAATGGCAAAGAAAAGTGATGGAATGAGGGTGGTATTTATAGGTGATGGATTAGGGTTTAAGGTGGTGAAAGAAATATGAAAAGTTGAAAATTAGTCCATTAATATATTTTTGTGTTTTATTTGGGCCTAATGTCATGGGTTTATTTGTTTTATGCATTTCTCTTTTGTTATTTTTATAAATTTGAGTTTCCAACAGAATTTATAAACATAGTATGACACAATAGTTGATTCGTTGGGTCTCGAATATCGAATTTACACAACATAAGTCGGTTTTTTGAATGATTTAATTGTGTCTTAATGATTATATGAATAACACCAATTATTGATAAAAATAAATAAAAGATAAATTCCATTATGATCATAAGTCTCAGATTACAATGGTTGAATATGAAAAAAAAAACACGGAAATGAATAATACAATAATTGCGGAATGTTACAGTCTCCCCTACTTTAGGAAATTTCGTCCCGAAATTTATTCCAAAGGAAGACGTGGAGACGCGGAATGTTGATTTTGGGTTTGGCGTTGAACTTATGGTGTAGGGTTGTTGCGACAATAAGGTGTAGTGTGACCAAAATGGTTGCAGGCAGTACAATGGTGAAAGGTAGAGTTGGTAGGGTGATGATAGTTGCAAGTGGTACACTTAGGATGAACCCAGTGTATAGCTTTCTGGTGTTTTCTGGTGCTGCAGGGTTTGGTTTGCAGTAGGTACAATCGCATTGCAGTTAGGGTTTTGAAACTTTCGCTTCTTACCCTTGCTACCACTTGATTGTTGGGTGATTTGGTTGGCTGGTTTTGAGGAAATAAGGGTTGCAACTTGTTTATCGCGAATGCGATTGTTGTTTAGGCTCGCTGCTAGGCGGTAGACTGCCTCGATGTTGTCAAGTTTGGCTGCTTTGATGGTGTCACACATGCCAGAGGGTAAACCATGAATATACTTTCTGATCATGTGATCAGTGGTCAACACCAGTGTGGTACTATGAAACTCAACTGGTTAAAATGGGTGGTATATGCTAGGTTGTAATCACCAATTTGCTTGAGAGCCCAAAATTCTTCCTCAAGCTTTTGTTGTTCGTGAGGAGGACAAAACTCATCCATCATGAGTTGCTTCACTTCCTCCCAAGGTCCTCCCAAGGTAGTGCATAAGCCACTTCATTAGAGCGAATGTTTCTCTCGTTGGTCCACCATTCCAAGGCCCTAGCTTGGAAAACTCCAGTAGCACTACGTGTTTTGAGTTCTTCAGGACACGCGTTGTTGATGAAAGTAACCTCTATGCTATTGAACCATTCAAGCATAGTGTAACAACTCTCCAAAACACCCCAAACCAAGCCGAAACAACAAACCGGACACGCACCACGAGACCCGACAGGAAAAACAAAGAAATTCCTGAAGGTCCGGATCGGTTCACCGAAGAACACAAACTCTGCGTTTAATCCGGTTTAACGTGCGGAATCCATTAAAACGAACCGTAATCGTGACAACGACTCGTAAATAATCAACGTTTATTACGTTCTAATCCACAACCGGACAGAGTTTCGACGTCTAATTGACAAAAACTACTCGATCTAGATCGGAACCGTGTAAAGCTTGTCGGAGTCGTTCTCGGCCGAAGTTGTTGTCTCTGTGTTGTTCTTTTGAACGAAGATTATGAACTGCTATTTATAGAGCATCCATGCAATTCACCCGAACTTGAAGTTATATTTCCAGGAATTGTCCTCACGCAAGTTCGATCGAAGTTGTTCTTCCATGCAAGCTTTCCTCAAACAAACGTGATGTTCAAATTAATATGATGATGTAATGAAGTTGTAGGATTATGTTGTCATCATTTAGTCATGATGACACCACGTCTGATCAAATCCGCTCACATCGTATCGTCCGTGCCGTACCATATCCTAACATTATCTAGTGAAACTAGCGAAACCTCTGTCCGGTATGTTACAGACTCAAGACACTAGACATTACACGTACAATTAGATTTCTATCTATGGCCACACGGATAGTGCACTAACAGTCTCCCCCTTGGACATAGCTATAAATCTGTGAAGTTTAGTCTTGAACTGACTTGGATAACATCTTCAAGTGAAACTGTAATCTCCCCCTTGAATGATGCTCCGAATCTCTAAAATTTGACGTTTAAGTAGAAACACACGTATCCACACACAAACAGGTTCTTAACAGTCTCGTTTGTCCGGGTCACATTCAACATTATCAAGTTTCCATGGAAGATTTGAAAGAAAATCTTTTTGGATTTTGAAATTTGAATGCAGAAATGTAAACAAACTGAAATGTAATATTTACAGTTTATATTTTGTGAGAAAACGTGCTAGAGGATCATATCAGATTACTGAGACATATCAGATTACTTAGACATATCAGCTGTACCGTTGATCTTTAAGAAACACTCAGTTTAAACAATTCACATGGATTGTCGGTATTGTTGTCCACTTAAACTCAAACTAAAAACTTTCGTAATGCTTACCGATACGTTAAGGTACATTAATTTGCACTAAATTCTTATGGACCCCACGATCTCAGCATATCCCCTCGTCATGTAATACAGTGACTCAAGTAATGCCTTTAAACTTTCATCAACTGTGATATGTGTGAAAATAACGCAGAATGTTTAAACATTAACAATCAGGTCGATCTTTCGGTACGCAGAGAAAGTCCAATGTTTAAACAAAAATAAGAAATAATAAAAACAAGTGGAAATTGTTTAGATCTTAACCACCAGTTCGATATTCACATATACGCAGAGGTGATCCAAGATTTAAACGAAACACCAAGTAAATAAAGCAGAAACGTTTAGGCACTAACATCCAGTTCGATACTTTCGTATACGCAGAGGATGTCCAATGCTTAAACAAAATAAAGAAATAAAACAAGTTTAAATCTTTGCAAAATGAAATACACAATCACAGTGACTTTTTCAGTGAGTTGTGAAAGTTCACAAACTGACCAGTTTTTATGCTTTTCAGCATTCAGCGATTACCGAGTAGGTACACAGTCACGAAGGACAAAACTAAGTACTATGCTTTCAACCATGTTTCCCACTAGAACTAGGCTATTTCACTTAGATTTATATCATCATCGCAAAACTACTAGTCTATCTGAGCCTACCGACACATCTTCAGTGAGATTGTTTAACCATTTTAAACAATTCATATCTTTAGCATGCACTGATAGTCCACTGATGTATTATCATTTCATCTTTTTGCACAAGTAGTCTCATTTTTTTTGTTTTTCAATGTTTTTGATATTTTATATTGTTTCTGGCTTTTTTAAAATTTTTATCTATCTAAAATGATTTTCAAATGATGTTTTTCAATTTTACAGAAATTTTTGATTTTGACAATTTTAAAATTTTTTCTCCCCCTAAAATTGAAAACATCCTTTGGAAATCGAAAATAAGAATCTTCCATTTTAACCATTTAATGACTTTTTACGAATGTGAATGCGAGACTACCATTTTGTTTGTGTGGAAAATCAATCCTGTCAAATTATTTCCACTGCACGAACAACCATTGCTTCTGAAATGACGCTTGCTCGAAGTTTGGTTATCCTGCACATTCAAAAAATCTTCAATTAGTTTTGAATTGGAACCCAATCCATTCTGGATTTAGGTTTACCAAGTTCATTAACATCTGAAATAAATAGTCCTTCACATTCTCTTTTATATTCAAACAGTTTGATAAAAACTTTATCTGAAAAATTAACTTTCTTTGATTTTTTAACTGTTTGATTAACCAAATTTTTCTTTACCGTTCTCTCTTTTGTCCTTAGATTTGTATCTGGTGAATTCGTTTTACTTGACTGATCACTCTTTGTTGAGTAAAACGATTCTCGAGAACTTATATCTGAAATGGTCGTATCCGAGGACAAAATCTTTTCCAAATACTCTCTAACTTTCTTTCTCTTTTTCCTTAATTTGTTTTTCTGCCCTTACGATAATTTCGCTTTCTGTTCTTTGGGCTTTTCTTCTGTTTTTACTATCTTCTTCACATCCTTTCTTTTCTCCCCCTGAAATTTCTCCGATGAGCTTCTATTCGAATTTATCGGACAATTTCTGGAAATATGACATTTGATTTGACAATCATAGCATCTTCTCGTATCAAATCTCTTTCTCGGGCAGTTAACAGCAATGTGTCCATTTACTCCACACTTGTAACACACCCTGTTATCATACCGATCTTCTTTCTGATCTTCTTTATCAAACCATACACTAAAATCATAACATTGATTTGATGTGTATTAGTCATCTCTCATGCTTCTTCTATAACTTTGATTTGACTTTGAAACACTGTGGTCCGACCTACACCACATATTTTCAAATTTTTGTGAATTTTTATGATGATTGGATGATGTACCAATGAACTTTTATTTTTGTAATGAAAATTTTTAGAATTTTTAAAATTTTGTTTTTCCTTTTGTTTTTGTTCTCCATTCTGCTTAGAAGGTTTTTGCGTTGAGCATTCACCTTTTTCAGTAGATTGTAGAACCGTTTCTTAAAATTTTTCTTAGTTTTAATAATATTTCATTTTTATCATTTTTATCACTTTCATCATCGGAATCATCATCACAATCCGCAATTATGACATCGTCCTATTTGTGATCTTGTCACTTATTGGGATTTCTTTTTTATTGTCATTGATCGGTTTTGGACATATATGATCTACAATCAATGACGAGGTCACAAAACTTTTCAATTTCTTTTCTAAATCAACAGCTTTATTTTTGGCATTCTCAACTTCATTTTCAAGTTGAATTATTTTCTCAAGATAAGAACTTATTGCTTTTTTATTTTCAATATTAATTTTTTCAAAAACAGATTTTTCATTTTCTAAAATTTTTATTTTATTTTTCAAATCATTTTCTAATTTTATAAAATTTTTGTTTTTTAATGTCAAACTTTCCACATCTTTCAAAAGTTTGACATTATCAGATCTGGATTTTTCACAATTTGAACACACAGATTCAGAACTTGAAGCTTCATTTGTTGATGCACTTGATTCTTCATTCTTTGAAGTTGAATCTTTCTTGAATTTACCTGCAAAAACAAAATTTAGTAAAAAAACATGCTTCATATTTTCAGCTATATAACAACCCTCCTAATATCATATTTCATAACAGATTTTGCTTTAAGACATATGTTGATTCTTCTGCTTATTTCAAAAACCACATCCAAGCTTATTTTATATAGCTTCTCTTCTATCAAATCTTTCTTCTTCTTTGTAATTTCTAAATCGTGGTTTTTAAGCTTAAAGAAAAACTCATTTAGATACAACTTTGAAAATCTAGAATCCTTTTTCATTCAATCAAATATTCATCCCATTCTGAACGTAACGCTTTTGCAAATTTTGAAATCTGTCAGCACTTGACATATTTATATTGTATTCTTTTAAATTGTCAATTAATACATCATAGCGTTTTTTCAACTGATCCAACGATTCACCTGTTTACACAAAAAATGTTCAAATCTCTTAACCCAAGTGTTTTTATTGTTATTTTTATTCCTCAAATACCAAATACCATCAAACTAGAGATGAGCATAATCGGGTTTTATTATTACCCGGACCCGGTTCAACCTGGACCCGGTTCTGCTTGGATGTCATTGGAACCGGGTATGTTGTGGAACCGGGTCCAGTTCCTACCCGGGTTCACACCCAAGAATATGGAACCGTGTAGAACCGGGTACGGGTATTATGGAACCGGGTATGGTGTGGAACCGGGTATGGTGCGGAACCGGTTTCTGATAGTATTGGGAACCGAACATGTGATTTGTCATTTAAAATCTGCAGGAACCGGTTCTGACAGTCAAACCTGCCATTTTACTATTCAGAACCGGTTCCACATAAATGTTACCGTTGGAAACCGGTTCCTTATTAAAAAAATCGGTTTTTTATTGTATATAAACCCCTTCCTACTTACCATTTCTAAACTTAACACTCACCATCATCAACTTACAAAATCAATCAACTTCTAAGTTCTTGCAAATACCTATGGCATGCAACGATGAAGTTGTTACGGTCTTAGAGACGAAAAGAAACCCTGCTATATGGAAGAATTTTTATCTCTGTTTAATGTCCAACAGCCACGAGATGGCTAGATGCAAAGATTGTGGAATATTTATGAAGGCCGCCGCCAACTCAACCCTTGAGAAACACACTGAGCGGCATTGCCCATTGACAAAGGCAAAGAAAAATGAGACGGGAGAAGGTTCCGGCACCGGTTCTTCAACTGTTTGATGTAACCTGTTTGGTTTGGTGTTTTTAATAAAGTATGTGTAATGTTTCTTTCTATTGTGTTTGTTATGTTTGATTTTTATTATTAGTTACATTGATAAATAAAAATAGTAACAGTAATCGGTTAAAATTAAAAAAAAAATCGGCTACAATATATAAAAAAATTAACCGGTTACAAAAAAATTAAAAAATTACTCAGAACCGGTTCTAGTAAAATTTTATTTCTTTGATCGTTTACTAGCGGCAGGTGCAACACTTTCCGATGAGTTCCTCTTAGGTGCGGGTACCTCGATACAATCGTCGTCCGAATCGTTAGTCTCCACTTCTTCGTCCTCCTCTTCGTCAACAATTTTATGCTCTAACTCAACTTCATCTTCTAGACTAGTTTTATGTTGAACACGATCAACGGCATCCAAATGGTCCTTTAAGCATATTGCCATCTCTAGCGATTCTGGAGTTAGTCTTGTTCTTCTAATTGACAAAACCCTGCCACTAAGAGAAAACACACTTTCCGAATACAATTGGTCCTTAACATGTCACTAGAATTTTCAAACTTTTTAAAATTAGTTGCTATCAAATACAATTGGTCCACAACTTTAGAACTAGTAGGATAATAAACACCGGAAATCAAAGTCGTTGTAGTTTTAAAAACTTGTAAAAAAGTACTTAGGTTATGAATATTTTCCCAAGCCGTGTCGGGAAAGGGGACGACTAGGTACTCATCACTTAAAGTTGTATGAAAGAATTTTAAAGTGTCCATTTGCTTTATAGCCATTTCAAACATATGACAAGTTGAATTCCAACGAGTCGGTATATCCCAATTCAGTCCAATAATTTTTTGGTTGACATCTTTATAAAGTTTTTTATATTCTTGATATCTTTCTTTTCCACTTTTGAAAACATCTTGGAGCATAGCTCTAAATGCTATAATAAAATTCGATACAAATTGATCTTTTAAACCGGTTTGCACTACTAAGTTAGTAATATGTGCAACACATCGTGTGTGTGGAAAAAAACACCATCAACTATTGGTTTGTACTTCAACTTTAATTTTTCAATCGCCGTTGTGTTGTTTGAAGCGTTATCAAATGATATTGAAAAAAATTTATCTTCTAAACCATATTTAATTATTGTGCCATTTATAATTTTATAAATATTTTCTCCCGTATGAGGAGAAGGAAACTCGTCAAACGCAATCGTACGCTTCATCATTTGCCATGTATCGGGATCAACCCAATGAGCGGTGACACATATGTACGATTCGGTAAACCATGTGGAGTCGACCACACATCACTAGTTAGGTTTACACTAGTTTTTAAATTCTTAAAAAAAACAATTAAATCTTTTTTTGCATTTTCCCATAAACTTAAACAATGACAATTTAAAGTGCGACGACTTACATGTTTATAGCGAGGTTGTAGCGTCTCCCGAATAAGCTTAGTAAGATCGGGGTCGTCGAAGTGTCCAAACGGAAACGCTTTTTGTATCACCAACTTCGTCATCTGATCGCGAGCTAATTTTTGTTCATAATGAAAAATGGTACCATCTTTGGATAGTGGAACTTGACCGGATTTCATTTCCTTTAAATCTTTGCAATACTTATTAATATGCTTCGTTAACGTTGAGTTTGATTCCTTGGCTAATAACGATCCACAATGTTTACATTGAGCTTTTTGCGAGCCGTCACTCATCTCGACCAACTCCCAATTGCTCCAAACTTCTTATTGCGATTATGAGACAATGTTCCAACCACATATGGAACCGATTGATCTTGAGGAACATTGTTAACGGACTGGGAATTTGCGTTTTTTGAACTCTTGAGGCCATTTGTTGATTAGTATGTGAAAAAGAACAAGAAAGAAATGTAACAAGAAGAATAGATATGAGAAATTGTGTGCTAAATAGATTTCTAAACACTATATATAGAATCGGTTCCAACGGTCAGGAACCGGTTCCAACGGTCAGATTTGCATTAAATGCTTCTGGGAACCGGTTCCAACGGTAACATTATAACGACTATAATCGGTTCCTACTGGAACTGCATTACCGGGTACTGGTGGAACCGGGTACTAGTGAAACTGGGTACGGGTAGGAATCGGGTACGACCCGATTCAAATGGTAAAATTGTGGAACCGGGTTGGAACCAACGGGTATTTTGAACCCGGAACCGGTTCTACTTAATGTCAGGTAGGAACTGGAACCGGGTCCAGTTCGGTTCTACCGGTTCGGGTTCGAAACCGCTTTTATGCCCATCTCTACATCAAACCAATCATTTATTCTTTCAAGTTTATCATTTTCCATTTCATCAAACATTTTAAACACAATTTCTTTGTTAACAACTTGGTTCAAAAATCTCAACTCGAAACACAGTTCAACACGAGCAAAGATCTTGATCCACAAATGCGAACTAAGAAACCCAAATCAAATTTTAGTCAAAGCCCAGTTCACACTAGAACCACGGTTCACACAATAAGCCCAAATTTCAGTCCAAAACAAATCTTAACAATTACAACCCACTAAGACCTCAACTTACCAAAATTCAGCCCAAAAAATATAGAGTTCAAGCCCACTGTTGTAACTAAAAAAAATGACAGCCCAAATGAACTCTTGAATTTTAAGCCCAAATACACAATCTCATTCCTACTAACAACGAGCCCAAAAATTGTATCAGTTCAACTAAAAGTATTTTCAGTTTTCTTTTCTCTCTCTCTTTAAAAAAATATAGAATAAGCAATACCAAATCTCAAGAATTATTATTAGCATTCATCAACCCACATGGCAAACCCTACTAAGAACTGCCAATTTCATCTTTTATAATGAACTGTCAATTTTTGTTGTTTTCCTAGATATGTAATTGTAATTCCCTTTATTTTTATCGATCAAACACAACAAAATTTATTAAACCAATTTTCAACTTATTAATCCTTGAACCCTAAAAAAAATCACCGTTTTAAAATGAGCTTTTCATTATTTATTATAAAACTTGACTTTTGATCACAAATCTCAAGAATTTTGTCAATTCTACTTTTAAAAACAATTTATACGAATAATACTCAATCTGTTTTTATGCTTTTACGATGCACACCACACAAATTCCAAATCCCTTTTGTCGCTAAAACAAAATGTCAACCTTCTCTCCACACTAACCCTGTAACCTTTCTTTTTCCTTTCTTCGACACAAGTAAACCTGCAAATGTCTCTTTTTTTTTATTCAACTGCTATTATCCAAATCAATTTCTTTAACAACAAGATCTATTATCGCATATAACCACACTCTCTTATGCTTCTACGATTCAATCATGAAACCTTCTCGTTTCTGTACAGATTCAATCAATATCAAGAACTACTCTCTTCCTTCAAACAATATCTAAAACTTCAATTCTAGATCTAAAATCCTGCAAATTCGGTTCAGTTTCTCAATTCAAACACGATTAACACTCATATCTAAAAGCAGCGATTGCCAATCTCCTATCTCAGATCTCAGATCTGAATTGAAACCTGATGCACGCGTATGAAGACATGTGATCCGAGCGAATGAATGTTCAAGAGATTCTGAACTGTTATACACAAAAGTTGTTGTTCATCATCATTTTTTCATTTAATTTTTTACTAACCTATTATATTCAAACAGATTTGATGTAAAGTGATGTTATGAACGAAAATCTGAGATTTGATTCAATTTTATCCGTCAAATATTGTTTGAAATGAATATAAGCTGTTCGAAATTCACAAACAACACACTGAAACCGAAACTAATCGAAATCAATCCGAAAACACCGAAACTGATCGAAACTCGTCCGATTCGATCAACGATTACACGCAGAGCTTACCGAAGCTCTGATACCAATTGAAGGTCCGGATCGGTTCACCGAAGAACACCAACTCTGCGTTTAATCCGGTTTAACGTGCGGAATCCGTTAAACCGAACCGTAATCGTGACAACGAATCGTAAATAATCAACATTTATTACGTTCTAATCGACAATGACGTCTAATTGACAAAAACTACTCGATCTAGATCGGAACCGTGTAAAGCTTGTCGGAGTGGTTCTCGGCCGAAGTTGTTGTCTCTGTGTTGTTCTTTTGAACGAAGATGATGAACTGCTATTTATAGAGCATCCATGCAATTCACCCGAACTTGAAGTTATATTTCCAGGAATTGTCCTCATGCAATCGATCGAAGTTGTTCTTCCATGCAAGCTTTCCTCAAACAAACGTGATGTTCAAATCAATGTGATGATGTATTGAAGTTGTAGGATTGTGATGTCATCATTTAGTCATGATGACATCATGTCTGATCAAATCCGCTCACATCGTATCGTCCGTGCCGTACCATATCCTAACATTATCTAGTGAAACCTAACGAAACCTCTGTCCGGTATGTTACAGACTCAACACACTAGACATTACACGTACAATTAGATTGATATCTATGGCCATACGGATAGTGCACTAATAATTCCACCAGGACGTCTCAGGCGACACTCGCCAGAAACCCTGGCATCTCCCGCGACGCGCAGGTGACGTCCAGGTGACGTGTCTCCGTTTCGCGACGTCTGGCTACGCCATGCATGCACGTAGCCTATCTAGGCCATGTAGGCTTCCCCCGCGCCACGCGAGGGGTTTCCTGAGCTCTCCCGCGACGCGCGTGAGATGTCAAAATCGGGTATATAAAGAGCAGCCTGGGACGAAGTTCGTTGCTCAGTTTCGATCGGAAAAATCGAACCTATACTCCCTCTACTCTCTGAATCTGTCAAAGCCCCCTCCCTCTAAACCCCTAAACCTGCGAAGCGCTGCCCGCTGTAAGTATCTTAACCCCCGATCACTAATTCGTTACCCTACCCGAGTTAGAACCCGCCAACTCATGTCAAGGCTCTGCCCGCCTGAGAACGTTGTGGTTCTATATTGTGCTGTATGGTTATCCTACCCTATTGATTTAGGACCCACCGACGCATGTCAAGGCCCTGCCTGACTACGCACGCCGGGGTTCTGTCTCGGTTGTACGGCTAAAACTGACCTGTGATAATTTACGAACGCATGTGCATTGTTTGTTTTAAATAGAAATTTCAGGAAGTTATCAAGAATTTTCACCAGGAACTCCATAGGAATACCTAAGTTTTCAAATTGAGTACATTCTCTTTTTATAAACCTTTTTATGAGTTAAAATATTTTAATTATGCTCAACACTGATTGAGTATATGTATTCTAAAATTACTGCCGGTATGTTGGGGTTTGTATACGAAATTTGAATCCGTTACCGTTGGACAAATGGATTTTTGCCAATGGGTAACATGACCCACAAGTCAGGAGTGACAGTACTGATTGGGTAATGTTGTAGATATAAACATTGTAAATGCGGATGCTCTCAATAACTATAAAGTATAAAGCTTGTTTTGGTTATACTGGGATGTATTCACCAGTATTTCTTGCTGATAAAATCTTTTTAAAACGCGTTTCAGGTAACTTAATGTGAAGCTAATAGAAGCCAGCTGGAGAGCACTGAAGGCTTAGAAAAGTAGCTATAAAAGTTACCTAAATAAACGGAGTTTATGTTTTCTATAAGTCAGGGTTTATCCCTACAAATGTATTGTAATTGGAACTTGGGTTTTTTTGTGGAATATAAAAGTTTGGTGTTTTGAAACTCTGATCAATTATTTCCTAACTGTGATCCCAATGTTGTAACTCCGCTGCCAAATTAATAAACACCGGTACCACCAGCTCTGTGTCTTGCGGCTCCCGCTCCCGAGGTAGGGGTCGGGGGTTGCAACAGAAGGTGGTATCAGAGCCATGCCACTGGTTTAAGCCATTTAGGTTTCTGTTACATACCTAAATTTTATCCTATTATGTTAGGAAATATCTATAACTTCTATGATTATTCTGTGTTCTTCTGACAAATTCTTAGTTTAGTATGAGTAATCAGGGTACTTCTGATGCTTATCGTCACCTACCTCATTCTCCCACAAATGAGGGAACCCCCCAGTCAACCGCTGGATCCACTACCGATTTCGAGTGAATCTTTGTTTTCAAAGCCAAAGCTGTAGAACCTTTTCCCCTTAAAAAGAGAGGTTGGTTTAGTCGAGGCAAAGGAGAAAGGAGGAAAAGATTAAGACAAGCCCAACAGCAAGCCATAGCAGTTAGAAATACCAAAACCCGGAAGTTAGACCCTTATGGGAAGAAAATTGGATAGAAACTAGCGAATTTCCACTTGTATGGAAATATAGGAGGAGAGCTTAATTTCAACCAAGCAGGAAATCCAGAACCACGGATACTTCCTTTATTTCCCAACCAACCCATGAATCTAGACCAGAACCAGGGGAACAATTTCCAATCCCAGCCTTTGACCCCAACGAGGAACCTAGGATTCCAGCACCAAATCCTCTAAACCTATGGTGGGCCAACAACTAGGAAATACAACAATTACTGGAAAACTCATTCCCCTACGAAGAACCAGTTCCACCTTACCTTGAACCAGTGCCAGCCCCAGTGCTACCCATGGAGCATGTGGAAGAACTCCGCCAGCTTGGAGATGGACTGGTGGAGGAAGGAAACCGAATTCGCCAAATCGGAGAGAAGCTCGTCTGGAAGTATGACGAGCGGGAAATGCAGTTTTAAGCAACCGCCACCTACTATATATGTATATATATATGTGTGTGTATTTTGTTACATGGTTAAATAAACTAAACTAAAAATAGATATAAACTATATACCACCTATATACATATATCGATGCATAGTTATTAATGTTTGAATTTCAGTTATGTTTGTAATAGACGCATATATATGAAAAGAGTAAAAGTCGTAATGCTCGACGATTTTGGTTCACTGTCTTGTGTGATATTTATTATTCTGTGATATTAATACCTGATAAATGTTTACGATTCAGATGTCAGACGAAGTAAATCAAGAAATCCAGAATAACGATAATAACGAGAATCAAATGAATAAAAGTGCTATCGAACACATAGTAGCCCAAGGAATCATAGATTCTATACCCTATATTATCGATACTATTAAAAAAGCAGAAAACGATAAGTCCAGAAACGGAAATAAACACGTGTCCTCTGAACCAAATCGTAGCATGAACGGAAATCATGAACTATTAATTCAAGCTCCTGTTCCAAAAAGAAGAAGAACCATCTCATATGGTTGTTCTTATAAAGAATTCTTATCATGCAAACCGATAGAATCTCAGGCAGTGAAGGAGCTATTTCAGCCTTGCGCTGGATAGAAAAGACAGAAGTAGTTTTAAAAATAAGTAAGTGTGCCAATGAGGATAAAGTTATGTATGCTTCTAATCTTTTTAAAGATGCAGCTTTAGAATGGTGGAATACAATTCTTCAGTCCCGGGGAAGTGACAGGGTTTACAGTATGGAATGGAACGACTTTAAGGAAATAGTTGAAAGGAAATTTTGTCCTCCTAATGAAAAGGAACAGATTGCTAATAAGTTCCTAAATCATAGAAAAACTGGGGTAAATTGCAAAGATTATACCACCACATTCTTTGAATATGCAAGGATTGTACCAACCCTGGCCTCACCAGAACCAGTATTAATCTCCCGTTACATTTGGGGATTAATCAATGAAATCAGACATGTGGTTAAAGCAGCCAGACCACAAACTATTGAAGAAGCAGTAGAGCTAGCAAACACCTTGACAGATGAATTGGTATGTACGCAAGAAGAAAACCAGAAAAGGAACCTAGCTCAAAAGATTACTCAGGAACTACGTTATGGTAATTCCTATCGCGGAAAAGGGGCAAGTTCTTCGTCACCCCTATGTAAGTACTGCAAGTTCCGGGAAATGCTCTACATACTGCAATTTCTGCAAATTCCCAGGGCATAAGGAAGAAGACTGCAGAAAGAAACCTAATAATAGGCTATGCTACAATTGTAGAGAAGCCGGTCATATTAAAACCAACTGCCCAAAACTAGCTCTAGCAGCAAACAACAAAGCAAGGACGACGGAAGGACCCAAGAAGACTGCCAGAGCATTCGTGCTGACTGCCGAAGAAGCCAAGATGATCCGGATGTGATTGCCGGTACGTTTTTAGTTAATGATGTTTATGCAAAAGTATTATTTGACTCTGGTGCAACCAAAGTTTCATAAACCAAAGTTTCATAAATACTTCCTTCTGCAATTTTCTTAATCAACCATTAACTAAACTTCACCAAAACTGTCTGGTGGAGACGGAAAATGGGTCTTCTATCCAAATAAGCGGAATCCTACAAGGAGTAAAGATAGAAATTTCAAGTCATAATTTTACTGCTAACTTTTTTTTCAATGGATCTTGCCGGATTTGATGTCATATTGGGAATGGATTGGTTGGTAGCCAATCAGGCACGAATAATATGTGATCAAAAGTCTGTAGAAGTGATTACGCCATCTGGCGAGAGGATCACAATTAAAGGACATAAGTCGACAAAATCAACAAAGTTCATCTCCGTGATGAAAGCGGCAAGTTATACGCGAAAAGGAGGAATGGTGTACATGATTTCCATAATCATCAACACTAAAGGAAAAGAATTAAAAAATATTCCTGTAATATCAAATTTCTCTGATGTCTTTCCTGAAGAGTTTCCTGGATTGCCGCCAGATCGAGAGGTTGAATTTAGAATTCACCTAATACCAGGAACAGTACCGATTGCCAAAGCCCCCTATCGCCTAGCACCGACGGAAATGCAGGAACTGAAGAAACAACTTGACGAATTACTAGAGAAGGGTTTCATACAACCTAGCTCATCACCAAGGGGAGCACCGGTGTTATTTGTTAAGAAGAAGGACGGATCAATGCGTATGTGCATTGACTATCGAGAATTGACTAAGGTTACAATTAAAAAACGGTACCCATTACCGAGAATCGATGATCTGTTTGATCAACTCCAAGGAGCCTGATTCTTTTCTAAGATCGACACACGCTCAGGATATCATCAGCTGAAAGTACAGGAAGAGGACATTCCTAAAACTGCTTTCAGAACGAGATATGGTCATTATGAATTTACAGTCATGCCATTTGGTTTAACCAATGCCCCAGCTGCATTTATGGACATGATGAACAGGATATGTAAACCATACCTGGACAAGTTCATAATCCTCTTTATAGATGATATTCTAATTTACGCTAAGAGTAAGGAAGATCACGCAGAGCATTTGCACATACTCCTGTCATTGCTAAGGAAGGAAAAGCTTTACGCTAAATTCTCGAAGTGTGAATTTTGGTTACAAGAAGTACAATTCCTTGGACATTTGGTTAACCATGAAGGAATTCATGTGGATCCCACAAAGATCAAGGCGATTGCCAGATGGGAAGTCCCCAAGTCACCTACGGAAGTAAGAAGTTTTCTTGGATTAGCAGGATATTATAGACGCTTTATTCAATATTTTTCTAGAATAGCCATTCCATTAACCAAGCTAACTTGCAAATCAGTTAAATTTGAATGGGGATCAAAGCAGGAAGAAGTATTCAGGATTTTAAAGCACAAGTTAAACCAATGCACCAATACTCGCATTGCCAGAAAGAACTGAAGGCTTCATAGTTTATTGTGACGCGTCTAAATTAGGATATGGATGTGTGGTAATGCAACGTCAAAAGGTTATTGCTTATGCCTCTAGACAACTCAAGAAGCATGAAGAAAATTACACTACACATGATCTGGATTAGAAGCAATAATTTTTGCCCTTAAAATTTGGAGACACTATCTTTATGGTAGTAAGTTCATTATATTCACAGACCATAAAAGTTTAAGATGTGTCTTTGGACAAAAGGAATTAAACATGAGACAGAGGCGATGGATGGAAATCCTTAGTGATTATGAGTGTGATATCCAATATCATGCAGGAAAAGCTAACGTAGTAGCAGACGCTTTAAGTCGAAAGTATCATGAGAACCCGAAAAGAGTACGCTCTCTTAGATTAAATCTTCAGATAGATTTAAATGAGCAAATTAAACAGGTTCAGGAAACAGCCATCAAGGATGATGCTGAAGGATTAAAAGGAATGATTAAAGAATTAGAAAAAGGAACCGATGGAGTTTGGAGATTCCATAAGAAAAGAATTTGGATTCCTATTCAAGGAGACCTGCGAAATCGAATTTTAGAGGAAGCCCATAAGACTAAGTATATAATGCATCCTGGAAGTGATAAGATGTATAAAGATTTAAGAAAGAATTTCTGGTGGATAGGTATGAAAAAGGATGTAGCAAACTATGTTGCTAAATGTCTAACATGTTCACAGGTTAAAGTTGAACATCAGAAACCTTCAGGACTGTTGCAACAATTGGATATGCCAATTTGGAAATGGGAATTAATAACAATGGACTTTGTTACCAAACTACCCAGGACGCGAAAAGGAAATGATACAATCTGGGTGATTGTAGACAGATTAACCAAATCTGCTCATTTCTTACCGATGAAAGAAACTTTCAGTATGGAACAGCTAGCTAAATTATATGTAAATGGAATAGTTTCATTGCATGGAATCCTTTTGTCCATTGTGTCTGACAGGGACAGCCGGTTTACTTCGCATTTTTGGACAAGTTTCCAAAAAGCAATGGGAACCAGATTAAATCTAAGTACAGCATATCATCCTCAAATAGACGGTCAAAGTGAAAGGACAATCCAAACAATGGAAGATATGCTTAGAGCTTGAGTAATTGATTTTGGAGGAAATTGGGATGAACATTTACCTTTGATAGAATTTTCCTTTAACAACAGTTATCATACTAGCATCAATGCTGCACCTTTTGAAGCACTCTACGGACGGAAATGTCGAACACCAGTGTGTTGGGCAGAAATTGGATAAAAGCAATTATCAGGTCCTGGGATTGTACAAGAAACAACTGACAAAATTATTCAAGTCAAGGAAAGACTGAAAACAGCCCGAGATCGTCAAAAGAGTTATACAGATAACATACGCAAACCTTTGGAATTTCAAGTTGGAGATAAAGTGCTATTAAAAGTCTCACCATGGAAAGGAGTTGTAAGATTTGGTAAGAAAGGAAAACTAAGCCCAAGGTATATTTGACCTTTTAAAATTATCAAACGAATAGGGCCCCCCGTAGCTTATCAGCTACAATTGCCAGAGGAAATGACAGGAATACATGATGTGTTTCATATATGTAATCTCAAGAAATGTTTAGCAGATGAATAAGTGGTAATACCTTTCCAAGATATAGAGGTTAACGAGAAACTTAAATTTGTAGAGAAACCCATTCAGATTGAAGACAGAAAGATCAAGAATCTCAAGCTTTCTGGTCAAAGTTAAATGGGATTCAAAGAGAGGACCAGAATATACATGGGAGCTAGAGTCAGAAATGCAAAGAAAATATACACACCTATTCAAGTGAATATCGAGGACGAGATTCAAATCAAGGTGTGGAGGATGTAACAACTCTCCAAAACACCCAAACCGAGCCGAAACGACAAACCGGACACGCACCATGAGACCCGACATGAAAAACGAAGAAATTCCACCAGGACGTCTCAAGCGACACTCGCCATAAACCCTGGCATCTCCTGCGACGCGCGGGAGACGTCCAGGTGATGTGTCTCCGTTTCGCGACGTCTGGCTAGGCTATGCATGCACGTAGCCTATCTAGGCCATGTAGGCTTCCCCGCGCCACGCGAGGGGTTTCCTGAGCTCTCCCGCGACACGCGGGAGATGTCAAAATCGGGTATATAAAGAGCAGCCTTGGACGAAGTTCGTTGCTCAGTTTCGATCGGAAAAATCGAACGTATACTCCCTATACTCTCTGTTTCTGTCAAAACCCCCTCCCTCTAAACCCTTAAACCTGCGAAGCGCTGCCCGCTGTAAGTATCTTAACCCCCGATCACTAATTCGTTACCCTACTCGAGTTAGAACCCGCCAACGCATGTCAAGGCTCTGCCAGACTGAGAACGTTGTGGTTCTATCTTATGCTGTATGGTTATCCTACCCGATTGATTTAGGACCCACCAACGCATGTCAAGGCCCTGCCTGACTACTCACGCCGGGGTTCTGTCTCGGTTGTATGGCTAAAAGTGACCTGGATTAATTTACTAACGCATGTGCATTGTATGTTTTAAATAGAAATTTCAGGAAGTTATCAAGAATTTTCACCAGGAACTCCGTAGGAATACCTAAGTTTTCAAATTGAGTACATTCACTTTTCGTAAACCTTTTTGTGAGTCAAAATATTTTAATTATGCTTAACAGTGATTGAGTATATGTATTCTACAATTACTGCCGGTATGTTGGGGTTTTGTATACGAAATTTGAATCCGTTACCGTTGGACAAATGGATTTTTGCAGATGGGTAACATGACCCACAAGTCAGGAGTGATAGTACTGATTGGGTAATGCTGTAGATATAAACATTGTAAATGCGGATGCTCTCAATAACTGTAAAGCTATAAAGCTTGTTTTGGTTATACTGGGATGTATTCACCAGTATTTCTTGCTGATGAAATCTTTTTAAAACTCATTTCAGGTAACTTAATGTGAAGCTAATATAGAAGCCAGCTGGAGAGAACTGAAGGCTTAGAAAAGTGGCTATAAAAGTTACCTAAATAAACGGAGTTTATGTTTTCCATAAGTCAGGGTTTATCCCTACAAATGTATTGTAATTGGAACTTGGGTTTTATCCCATTTTGTGTAATATAAAAGTTTGGTGTTGTGAAACTCTGATCAATTATTTCCTAACTATGATCCTGATGTTGTAATTCCGTTGCCAAATTAATAAACACCAGTACCACCAGCTCTGTGTCTTGCGGCTCTCGCTCCCGGGGTAGGGGTAGGGGGTTGCGACACATAGCTGTCACCCCATCCTTGCCAGTGAAAGGTTTAGGGTTGCAGGAGGCAAAGTGCTTGTTAGTCCCGTTACCGGATCGGTTCAAGCACTAATTTGACAAACCTAAGATAAACGTGCAGAATCCGTTTGTTTCGGCGACATTGTAGACAAGATTGTTTCTATTTAATCACTTTTTCATTTATTATCACACTTTACAGTTCCTGAAAACAGTTGGACAGAGATCCTCCGTCTCTAATGCAAAAGTTTTGACTGTTACAAATGAAATCCTAACACGGCTATTTATAGGAATTGTAGTTCGCACCAATCACCTAGGACATAGTTCGTACGAACTACTAGTTCGTACGAACTAGTCACAATACATGACCTATTTCGTGTGAATTACACCTTCAACATACATAAATCAACTTTATGTTCCTAAATACAAACTCGATGTTATATGATGACGAAGGCAACAGACATATGCATCAACAGACTCCCCCTTGGATGTTACCTTAATCATCAATCTTCAATCAAACTCAAGAGTCTTTAGTATTCTCTGATCTTTAATTCGTGAATAACTTTAACATCCATGATCTTCAAATCTTCTTCAATCCTATTCTCTTTTCTTGAGCTTGTCTTGATAAAAACTTGAATCAACATGCTCCCCCTTTCTTTGAGCTTTCTATAATCTTCAATTAACATGTTTATCCAGCTCCCCTTTAAAATCTATTTTCTATTTCAAAGTACCTCAAACATTCAAATAAACATTTCAGATTCAAACTTTGAAATTTCTAAACATAAACATTTAAATTTTAATCTTCTTATCAGTTTTAAACCCTCACAGTTAATCAAGTCCAAATTAATGACCTTGAATATCTGAATAATGTATCAAGTTCAAATTAATGATCTTGATTAAACATTTCGAAACAAACTGATGCATTTATTCAAATGATAGTTTCAAATTAATGAACTTTTAAACTCTTCAAAACAATTTCAATTTTTAGATTTTGTTCAGCAACTCTAGACTTTGAAAATCAGCTTTTCATCATCAGTGGTCAAAACTAATCATGAACATAGAATCATTTTGTTTTTATGAAATGAATATCAAAACACTAACTATGTACAAACATATTTACATACATTTTTGTGAGTTCGTGTTTGAGGATCATATCAGTTTTGAGACAAATCACCAGTACCATTGACCTTTATAAGACTTTTAAGTTCAAAAACCAATTCACCTAGATTGTCAGTATGTTTATCCTTTTAACTTCAACACATTTCTCAATTGTTCCGAGATAGGTTAGATAGAATTAAGAACTTGACTTAACTGTGTTTCCCACCTCAGAATATACTCTCGTATCAAGATTCCCTAGATTTTATCTGACAGGTGAGTATAGCTTAACTGATATTTGTATCTGGGTTGTGCAAGACCTTCAGAGCTCAGGTTAGTACCACCGTACCGACAAAGAGATGAAGGCTCGACTTTTAGGTGTTGTTCGAATATGAAATCTTTTGACTGCAATTGTTTGGATCTTTCGATACTTACAATTCGTTGCAGTTTAGGGGTTTTTAATCAAAAGTATTATAGAAGTTCTAGGCCATTTCTTACGCAAAATCAGAAGAACTTGTATAATACCCCAGATATCAATTATCTATAAAGACCTAGTATCTCAGAATCAGGCAATCACTCAAACGAAATTTCGGAGTACCAAGTCCGTATATCCGAGAGATGTTGACCCACAAGTTAAGAAGTTGTAAATTTAGGTTTATATCCCAGAAACAATCTACTGAACGTGCAAAGCCTACTAGCACATCCACAGTGAGATTTGTTTTCTCAACTTTTAAACACTACAATTCTTTAGCATACTGTGATTGTCCACTAATGTACTATCATTTCCTTGTTTCACACAAAACTCTTTTTGCCTTTTTTCATGTTTTTGAACTTATTGAATTTTATATGTTTTTGTATTTTCTCCAAATTTTCTGAAAATGTTTTCTCCCCCTAAAATTCAGAAACATATTTTTGTATTTTTAGTTTATTGAAAAACATAGACCAACCGATGAGAATCACTTCAATTCGCCATCCATTACTACTTCACATTTTTTCTTTTAAGATCTCTCCCCCTCATGATGAGAAAAACTTTGACACTTTTGTGTTTATAAAACATTTATTTCCATGAGTTTTGTCTGTTCAACAGTGGGGTTTCTGTGAAAAAAAATTCAAATTTTCTTCAAAAATTTTCAAAATTTTAAAGTAAACGTTATTGAAATTTATTAAGGGCTTTATGTAAAACTTGATAACCCAGCCATAATCTTCATTGAGTGCCTCGGAATTCCCCTTATAATAATCTGCTTTTATATTAGAAGTTCCTGCACAAAAATTCAAACAATTAGTTGAATAGTGATGTAACAACTCTCCAAAACACCCCAAACCGGACTGTTAACGAAGAACCGGACATGCGAATCGAGACGCGGCATGCAAATCGGAGCAGGCCCACCTGGGCATCCCAGGTGCCACGCGCCAGAGACTGGTGTCTCTGTCGCGACGCGCGGGAGACGTCCAGGTGACGTGTCACCATCTTCTGCCATGTGGTAAGCCTATACCCGTTACGAGGCTGACCTAGCCCTAGCTAGGCACCTCAGGCGCCACGCAGGAGAATTCAAATTGGCCTATATAAGGCCAGGCCTAGGATCGTTTTCGTTGCTCAGTTTCGATCGGAAAAATCAAACGTCTACTCCCTATACTCTCTGTTTCTGTCAAAACCCCCTCCCCCTAAACCTACGAAGCGCTGCCTGCTGACCCGTGATCACTAATTCGTTACCCTACTCGAGTTAGAACCCGCCAACGCATGTCAAGGCTCTGCCCGACTAAGTACGTTGTGGTTCTATCTTGTGTTGTATGGTTATCCTACCCGGTTGATTTAGGACCCACCGACGCATGTCAAGGCCCTGCCTGACTAAGCACACCGGGGTTCTGTCTCGGCTGTATGGCTAAAAGTGACCTGGGTTAATTTACTAACGCATATGCATTGTATGTTTTAAATAGAAATTCCAGGAAGTAATCAAGAATTTTCACCAGGAACTCCGTAGGAATACCTAATTTTTCAAAGTGAGTACATTCCCTTTTTGTAAAACTTTTTGTGAGTCAAAATGTTGTAATTATACATAACAGTGATTGAGTATATGTATTCTACAATTACTGTCGGTATGTTGGGGTTTTGTATACGAAATTTCAATCCGTTACCATTGGACAAATGGATTTTTGCCAATGGGTAACATGACCCACAAGTCAGGTATGACAGTACTGATTGGGTAATGCTGTAGATATAAACATTGTAAACGCGGATGCTCTCAATAACTGAAAAGCTATAAAACTTGTTTTGATTATACTGGGATGTATTCACCAGTATTTCTTGCTGATAAAATATTTTTAAAACCCGTTTCAGGTAACTTAATGTGAAGCTAATAGAAGCCAGCTGGAGAGCACTGAAGGCTTAGAAAAGTGGCTATAAAAGTTACCTAAATAAACGGAGTTTATGTTTTTCATAAGTCTAGGGTTTATCCCTACAAATGTATTGTAATTGAAACTTGGGTTTTATCCCATTTTGTGTAATATAAAAGTTTGGTGTTTTGAAACTCTGATAAATTATTTCCTAACTACGATCCTGATGTTGTAATTCCGCTACCAAATTAATAAACACCGGTACCACCAGCTCTGTGTCTCGTAGCTCTCCGCTCCTGGGGTAGGGGTAGGGGCTGCGACAGAAGGGGGTATTAGAGCTATGCCACTGGTTTAAGCCATTTAGGTGTTATTTTAAATACATAAATTTTATCCTATTGTGTTAGGAAATATCTATAACTTCTATGATTATTTTGTGTTAATCTGACAAATTTTCTTAGTTTAAAGTAAGAGTGATCAGGGTACTTCTGACGCTTATCATCACCTACCTCAGTCTCCCATAGATGAAGGAACCTCCCTGTCAACCGCTGGATCCACTACCGATTCCGAGGGAATCTTTGTTTTCAAAGCCAAAGCTGTAGAACCTTTTCCCCCTAAAAAGAGAGGTTGGTTTAGTCGAGGCAAAGGAGAGAGGAGGAAAAGATTAGGACAAGCCCAACAGCAAGCCATAGCAGTTAGAAATACCCAAAACCCAGAAGTTAGACCCTTATGGGAAGAAGAGTTGGATAGACAATTAGCGAACTTTCACTTGTATGGAAATATAGGAGGAGAGCCTAATTTCAACCAAGCAGCAAATCCAGAACCACAGATACTTCCTTTATTTCCCAACCAACCCATGAATCTAGAGCAGAACCAGGGAACCAATTTCCAATCCCAGCCTTTGACCCCAACGAAGAACCCAGGACTCCAGCACCAAATCCTCTAAACCTATGGTGGGCCAACAACTCGGAAATACAGCAATTACTGGAAAACCCATTTCCCTACGAAGAACCAGTTCCACCTTACCCTGAACCGGTGCCAGCCCCAGTGCTACCCATGGAGCATGTGGAAGAACTTCGCCAGCTTGGAGATTAACTGGTGGAGGAGGGAAACCGAATTCGCCAAATCGGAGAGAAGCTCGTCTGAAAGTATGACGAGCGGGAAATGCAATTTTAAGCAACCGCCACCTACTATATATGTATATATATGTGTGTGTATTTTGTTATATAGTTAAAAAAATTTTTTTGATATAACCTATATACCACCTATATACATATATCGATGCATAGTTACTAATGTTTGAATTTCAGTTATGTTGTAATAAACGCATATATATGAAAAGAGTAAAAGTCGCAATGCTCGACGATTTTGGTGCACTTGTTGTGTGATATTTATACTGTGATATTAATACCTGATAAATGTTTACGATTCATATGTCAGACGAAGTAAATCAGGAAATCCAGAATAACGATAATAACGAGAATCAAATGAATAAAAGTGCTATCGAACACATTGTAGCCCAAGGAATCATAGATGTTATGCCCTATATTATCGATACTATTAAAAAGGCAGAAAATGATAAGTCCGGAAACGGAAGTAAACGCGTATCCTCTCAACCAAATCATAGCATGAACGGAAATCACGATGTTAATTCAAGCTCCTGTTCCAAAAAGAAGAAGAACCATCTCATATGGTTGTTTTTATAAAGAATTCTTATCATGCAAACCGATAGAATTCTCAGGCAGTGAAGGAGCTATTTCAGCCTTGCGCTGGATAGAAAAGACAGAAGTAGTTTTAAAAATAAGTAAGTGTGCCAATGAGGATAAAGTTATGTATGCTTCTAATCTTTTTAAAGATACAACTTTAGAATGGGGAAATACCATTCTTCAGTCCCGAGGAAGTGACAGGGTTTACAGTATGGAATGGAACAACTTTAAAGAAATAGTTGAAAGGAAATTCTGTCCTCCTAATGAAAAGGAACAGATTGCTAATAAGTTCCTAAATCATAGAATGATTGAGGTAAATTGTAAAGAATATACCACCACATTCTTTGAATATGCAAGAATTGTACCAACCCTGGCCTCACCAGAACCAGTATTAATCTCCCGTTACATTTGGGGATTAATTAGTGAAATCAGATATGTGGTCAAGGCAGCTAGACCACAAACTATAGAAGAAGCAGTAGAGCTAGCAAACACCTTGACAGATGAATTGGTACGTACGCAAGAAGAAAACCAGAAAAAGAACCTAGCTCAAAAGATTACTCAGGAACTACGTTATGGTAATTCCTATCGTGGGAAAGGGGCATGTTCTTCTTCACCCCCATGTAAGTACTGCAAAAAGAAGCATTCTGGGAAATGCTCTACATACTGCAATTTCTGCAAATTCCCAGGGCATAAGGAAGAAGACTGCAGAAAGAAACCTATCAATAGGCTATGCTACAATTGTGGAGAAGCCGGTCATATCAAAACCAACTGCCCGAAACTAGCTTTAGCGGCAAACAACAAAGCAAGGACAACAGAAGGACCCAAGAAGATTGCCAGAGCGTTCGTGCTGACTGCCGAAGAAGCCAAGATGATTCTGAATGTGATTGCCGGTACGTTTTTAGTTAATGATGTTTATGCAAAAGTATTATTTGACTCTGGTGCAAACCAAAGTTTCATAAGTACTCTCCTTCTGCAATTTTCTTAATCAACCATTAACTAAACTTTACCAAGACTGTTTGGTGGAGACGGCAAATGGAACTTCTATCAAAATAAGCGAAATCATGCACGGAGCTAAGATAGAACTTTTAAGTCAAAATTTTTCTGCTAACCTTTTTCCAATGGATCTAGCCGGATTCGATGTTGTGTTAGGAATGGATTGGTTGGTGACGAATTAGGCACGAATATTGTGTGATCAAAAGTCTGTAGAAGTGATTGCGCCATCTGGCGAGAGGATCACAATTAAGGGAGATAAGTCAACAAAGTCAACAAAGTTCATCTCCGTGATGAAAGCGGCAAGTTATACACGAAAAGGAGGAATGGTGTACATGATTTCCATAATCATCAACACTAAAGGAAAAGAATTAAAAGATATTCATGTAATATCAAATTTCTCTGATGTCTTTCCAGAAGAGTTGCCTGGATTGCCGCCAGATCGAGAGGTTGAATTTAGAATTCACCTAATACCAGGAACTGCACCGATTGCCAAAGCCCCCTATCGCCTAGCACCGATGGAAATGCAGGAACTGAAGAAACAACTTGACGAATTACTAGAGAAGGGTTTCATACAACCTAGCTCATCACCAAGGGGAGCACCGGTGTTATTTGTTAAGAAGAAGGACGGATCAATGCGTATGTGCATTGACTACCGAGAATTGACTAAGGTTACAATTAAAAAACGGTACCCATTACCGAGAATCGATGATCTGTTTGATCAACTCCAAGGAGCCTGATTCTTTTCTAAGATCGACTTACGTTCAGGATATCATCAGCTGAATGTACAGGAAGAGGACATTCCTAAAACTGCTTTCAGAACGAGGTATGGTCATTATGTATTTACAGTCATGCCATTTGGTTTAACCAATGCCCCAGCTGTGTTTATGGACATGATGAACAGGGTATGTAAACCATACATGGACAAATTCATAATCGTCTTTATAGATGATATTCTAATTTACTCTAGGAGTAAGGAAGATCACGCAGGGCATTTGCATATACTCTTGTCATTGCTAATGAAGGAAAAGCTTTACGCTAAATTCTCGAAGTGTGAATTTTGGTTACAAGAAGTACAATTCCTTGGACATTTGGTTAACCATGAAGGAATCCATGTGGATCCCACAAAGATCAAGGCGATTACCAGATGGGAAGTCCCTAAGTCGCCTACGGAAGTAAGAAGTTTTCTTGGATTAGCAGGATATTATAGACGCTTTATTCTTGATTTTTCTAGAATAGCCATTCCATTAACCAAGCTAACTTGCAAATCAGTTAAATTTGAATGGGGACCAAAGCAGGAAGAAGCACTCAGGATTTTAAAGCACAAGTTAACCAACGCACCAATACTCGCATTGCCAGAAGGAACTGAAGCCTTCATAGTTTATTGTGACGCGTCTAAATTAGGATATGGATGTGTGCTAATGCAACGTCAAAAGTTTATTGCTTATGCCTCTAGACAACTCAAGAAGCATGAAGAAAATTATACAACCCATGATCTAGAGTTAGGAACATAAAAGTTTAAGATATGTCTTTGCACAAAAGGAACTAAACATGAATGATTAGTTATATTCACATACCATAAAAGTTTAAGATATGGTAGTAAGTTCATTATATTCACAGACCATAAAAGTTTAAGATATGTCTTTGGACAAAAGGAACTAAACATGAGACAGAGGCGATGGATGGAAATCCTTAGTGATTATGATTGTGATATCCAATATCATGCAGGAAAAGCTAACGTAGAAGTTGATGCTTTAAGTCGAAAGTATCATGAGAACCCGAAAAGAATATGCTCTCTTAGACTAAATCTTCAGATAGATTTAAATGAGCAAATTAAACAGGTTCAGGAAATAGCCATCAAGGACGATGATGAAGGATTAAAACGAATGATTAAGGAATTAGAAAAAGGAGCCGATGGAGTTTGGAGATCCATAAGAAAAAAATTTGGATTCCTATTCAAGGAGACCTGCGAAATCGATTTTTAGAGGAAGCCCATAAGACTAAGTATACAATGCATCCTGTAAGTGATAAGATGTATAAAGATTTAAGAAAGAATTTCTGGTGGATAGGTATGAAAAAGGATGTAGCAAACTACGTTGCTAAATGTCTAACATGTTCACAGGTTAAAACTTAACATCAGAAACCTTCAGGATTGTTGCAACAATTGGAAATGCCAATTTGGAAATGGGAATTGATAACAATGACCTTTCTTACCAAACTTCCCAGGACACGAAAAGGTGATGATATAATCTGGGTGATTGTAGACAGATTAACCAAATCTGCTCATTTCTTACCAATGAAGGAAACTTTCAGTATGGAACAATTAGCTAAGTTATATGTAAATGAAATAGTTTCATTACATGGAACTCCTTTATCCATTGTGTCTGACAGAGACAACCGTTTTACTTCGCATTTTTGAACAAGTTTCCAAAAAGCAATGGGAACCAAATTGAATCTCAGTACCGCATATCATCCTCAAACAGATGGTCAAAGTGAAAGGACAATCCAAACAATGGAAGATATGCTTAGAGCTTGAGTAATTGATTTTGGAGGAAATTGGGATGAACATTTACCTTTGATAGAATTTTCCTACAACAACAGTTATCATACTAGCATCAATGTTGCACCTTTTGAAGCACTCTACGGACGGAAATGTCGAACACCAGTGTGTTGGGCAGAAATTGGAGAAAAGCAATTATCAGTTCCTGGGATTGTACAAGAAACAACTGACAAAATTATTCAAGTCAAGGAAAGACTGAAAATAGCCCGAGATCGTCAAAAGAGTTATACAGATAACATACGCAAACCTTTGGAATTTCAAGTTGGAGATAAAGTGCTATTAAAAGTCTCACCATGGAAAGGAGTTGTAAGATTTGGTAAGAAAGGAAAACTAAGCCCAAGGTATGTTGGACCTTTTAAAATTATCAAACGAATAGGGCCCCCCGTAGCTTATCAGCTACAATTGCCAGAGGAAATGACAGGAATACATGATGTGTTTCATATATGTAATCTCAAGAAATGTTTAGCAGACGAATCACTGGTAATACCTTTCCAAGATATAGAGGTTAACGAGAAGCTTAAATTTGTAGAGAAACCCATTCAGATTGAAGATAGAAAGATCAAGAATCTCAAGCACAAGAGATTAGTTCACGTCAAAATTAAATAGGATTCAAAGAGAGGACCAGAATATACATGGGTGCTAGAGTCAGAAATGCAAAGAAAGTATCCACACCTATTCAAGTGAATCTCGAGGACGAGATTTAAAACAAGGTGGGGAGGATGTAACAACTCTCCAAAACCCCCCTAAACCGACTGTTAAAGAAGAACCGGACATGCGAATCGAGACGTGGCATGCAAAACGGAGCAGGTCTGGACGCCACGCGCCAGAGACTGGTGTCTTTGTCGCGACTCGCGGGAGACGTCCAGGTGACGTGTCACCATCTTCTGCCATGTCGCAAGCCTATACCCGTTACGAGGCTGACCTAGCCCTAGCTAGGCACCTAAGGCGCCACGCAAGAGCAGACCCAAATTCCCGCGCGACGCGCAGGAGAAGTCAAATTGGCCTATATAAGGCCAGGCCTGGGATCGTTTTCGTTGCTCAGTTTCGATCGGAAAAATCAAACGTATACTCCCTCTACTCTCTGTTTCTGTCAAAACCCCCTCCCCTAAACCCCTAAACCTGCGAAGCGCTGCCAGCTGTAAGTATCTTAACCCCCGATCACTAATTCGTTACCCTACTCGAGTTAGAATTCGCCAACGCATGTCAAGGCTCGGCCCGACTAAGTACGTTGTGGTTCTATCTTGTGTTGTATGGTTATCCTACCCGATTGATTTAGGACCCATCGACGCATGTCAAGGCCCTGCCTAACTAAGCACGCCGGGGTTCTGTCTCGGCTGTATGGCTAAAAGTGACATGGGTTAATTTACTAACGCATGTGCATTGTATGTTTTAAATAGAAATTCCAGGAAGTAATCAAGAATTTTCACCAGGAACTCCGTAGGAATACCTAAGTATTCAAAGTGAGTACATTCTCTTTTTGTAAACCTTTTTGTGAGTCAAAATGTTGTAATTATGCTTAACAGTGATTGAGTATATGTATTCTACAATTACTGCCGGTATGTTGGGGTTTTGTATACGAAATTTGAATCCGTTACCATTGGACAAATGGATTTTTGCCAATGGGTAACATGACCCACAAGTCAGGTGTGACAGTACTGATTGGGTAATGCTATAGATATAAACATTGTAAACACAGATGCTCTCAATAACTGTAAAGCTATGAAACTTGTTTTGATTAAACTGGGATGTATTCACAAGTATTTCTTGCTGATAAAATATTTTTAAAACGCGTTTCAGGTAACTTAATGTGAAGCTAATAGAAGCCAGCTGGAGAGCACTGAAGGCTTAGAAAAGTGGCTATAAAAGTTACCTAAATAAACGGAGTTTATGTTTTTCATAAGTCAGGGTTTATCCCTACAAATGTATTGTAATTGAAACTTGGGTTTTATCCCACTTTGTTTAATATAAAAGTTTGGTGTTTTGAAACTCTGATAAATTATTTCCTAACTACGATCCTAATGTTGTAATTCCACTGCCAAATTAATAAACATTGGTACCACTAGTTCTGTGTCTCGCGGCTCCGCTCCCGGGGTAGGGGTCGGGGTTACGACAAGTGACACCCAAGTCTTTTCAGTCTTAGGTGTTGTTTCTTCAACCCTAGTTTTAATTTTCTTATCACAATCAGGTTACTTTGGCCTTTCTCAAGTTTCAGAAAATCCTTGAGACATTCAATTTTCACTGATTGTTTAACTTTTTTTTTCTTTTACCAACCATGTTTGATTTTTCTTTAAAGCTTTCTTGAAATACAATGTGGAAACTTTTTGTTCATTACTTTTCGAGGGTTCACCAGCTTCAAAATTTGAAAACTTAGCAATAACCGGTTTCACCTTTTTGTAGTTTCTGTACATTGTCTCCAAACCTGTGTTGGTACGAACATGAGTGACGATTTTTGTTTCAAATCTTCAGAATTTTTCTTTACATTATGAACATGTTTAGGATTATTTTGTGGACATTTTTCTTGCAATGTGTCCAACATTGTTACATTTGAAGCATGTCCTACTGTCAATGACAAAAGGTTCCTTAACTTGTTTACTTTGTTGCTCTTTGAAAAATTCTTCATTAGATTGTTTATAGAAATTACTTTCGTTTGTGTTTTCTGACTTTGCAGGTACAAAAGTCATTTTCTACACATATTTTGGTTTTCCAAACTTGTTATTAGTTTCTTACCATTCCCATACCCTTTCCAACTAGTGTTATTACTTTGTTGGTTATCTGAATAAACATTTTTAGGTTTGGAGTAGTAAGGTTTATTTATGTTAAAGTTCAAAACTTCTGTTTCTTTTGTTAAACTTTCTATATCAGAAATTTTGATTCAACTCTGTTCAAGTTCACATTCTGAATCGGAAATTCACAATCAGAATGTAGTTCATAAGATCCAATCATTTTGTACATTAAAATACCTGGATAATCATTTGAACTATTTTCTTATGTTTTGATATAAGCATCATGAATATTTTTGTCATTTTCAGATTGTGAACTCAAACAAGCGTTTTCCATGTTTCGGTTGAGTGTTTTCAAAAATGTTTTTATCTTTTTCTTTCCCAAAACATTCTCAACCACTTTCTTATTCACATATGATCCATCATCTCCATCAGATTTAGAGTAATTAACATTGATGTTGTCAGGCAACTGATCTTTCTGTTCAGTCTTTTCTGTCGTTAATTTCAAGTCCAGCGCCTCTTCCACCCCCTCAGACTTTTTTATGGCATAACTGTTCCACATCGGAGGTGGACATCGATTGTAACCTAAACCTTCGTTTTGATTTTCGTAAGTATCTTCTCCATTTTCATCTTTTCCGGTTGGCTTTGGGAGAATATAATCCAAGACATATGAAGTAGTTGAATAACTGATTAACTTTTTATCAACTCTTTCAGTCTCTATTCTCATAGTTTCCAGCTCACTTTTAATTTGGCTATTGTATCAATATGAGTATTTATTGCTATCTGTTTAGTCACCATTGTAGCCTTTAGCATTTCGATCGTTTTGCCATGTTCAAAATTCGCTTGCTCAACCATGCAATATGTTCCCTTCATTTTATCATATGCTTCTTTTATTTTTCTGTAATCATATTTAAAAAGTTCATTTTTTTAAGCTCGTCAATGATCTCATCCTTTTCTAAGAATGACTTGCATGGTTCAAGACATTTGGTGCACTGTCGTTCTTCCACAGCTTCTCTTTCTAAGACACTTTCAACTTTCTTTTCCTGTGCAATCCTAGAATATGCCTCTTCTTCATCTCTTCGATCCATATAGAGTTTCTCAGCAATCATCTCTTCTTCACTTTGCGTATTCTGACAATTATCCTGATTACCATAAATTGCATTAAAAAGTTCAGGACCCATATATGCTTGTAAATATTCTCTTGTATCAAAATGACAATTATTAGACTCATCAGGAACTCATCATAACGAACTTCGTCATAATGAACTTCTTCTTTTCGTCAATTTGATTTTCAAAAGCTTGATGCAAAATACGACTTTTAATCGACAGTTTCAACGTATCGGTTTGCTAAAAACGTTTAATTTTTTTCCGAAAACTGTTTTTTTACCAGTTATAGCTTTAACTCGTCTCGTCGATATGAATCCAACGATGTATAATGTTCGAGACCTATTCTGGATTTTCATGCCTTTTTTCTAGTTATTTACTTCGTACGAAGTGGTGTTCACTTCGTACGAATTGAGAAAATCAGTTTTAAGGTCTAATTCGTACGAATTAGGAGTCCTAGTTCGTACGAACTAGAGTGATATTTGGAAACCTTTGGACTTGTAATTCGTACGAGTTACAGGTCTCTAATTCGCATAGAATGGTTCTCCAAAATGTGATTTTTTGCAATTTTCGACATGAATTTGTTTGATTTTAGGTCTGAAACTTTCAAGGGTTTTACTATTTTGGATTTTATGTATTATACTTGAAAATTAGTCCATCTTATCTGTGTAATGTCCAAGAAAAGTTAAAATAGAAAGAATGAGTAGAAGATGAGATGTTTTAGGTCCAATGTCTTCAAATTACTCCTCTCTTGCTCTGATACCACTTGTTAGTCCCGTTGCCGAATCTATTCAGGCACTAATTTGGCAAACCTAAGATAAACATACAAAATCCGTTTGTTTAGGCGACATTGTAGACAAGATTGTTTCTATTTAATCATTGTTTCATTATTATCACACTTTACAGTTCCTGGAAACAGTTGGACAGAGCTCCGCCGTCTCTAATGCAAAAGTTCTGATTGTTACAAATGAAATCCTAACACGGCTATTTATAGGAATTGTAGTTCGCACCAAAACACCTAAGACCTAGTTTGTACGAACTAGTCATAATACATGACCTATTTCGTGCGAATTACACCTTCAACATACATAAATCAACTTTATGTTCCTAAATACAGACTTGATGTTATATGATGACGAAGGCAACAAACATATGCATCAACAGTGCTTGTAGTTGAAGGTTACAGGCTTTGGTTGGGTCACTTTCGAGTCAACGGAGGAGTTGGGAGTGTTTGAAGCTTGAATTTCGCTGACGATCTTGGGGACGATACGAGCAATCTGATTGGCTATGAATGCCATCATCTTCTTCTACGAGCTGGTCTTAGACTTCTTTGAGGAGCTGGAAAGGTGGCGAGATGACGACATCTAAGGATTCAAAACAAAGAATAGATGAGACTTTGATCATAATGTTTTCTTTAAGAAAATTGTTTTTTGAATGCGTCACATAGCACATAAAAGGTTCAATTAGTTTCATATAGCATAATCATAAATTTCACGTAGTGTAATATAGATTATGAAAGCATCGTAAATTTAGTTTGTTCACAAGAGATTATTATTAACTGTTTTAGGTTGCAAAGATAGTGTGTATCGTGTCTCAAAGTTTGAAATGAAAGTAACACGCAAATATAAAAACACATTAAAATTGAGATAGCATAAAGGAGATTTAACGTAAAACGTGGATTGTCACGGAACGTAACATAAGACTATTTCAAAGTAAATCGAAGTCCTTTTCGAATTAAGGGAACGTGCTTTCGCCTAATAGACAAATACTCTCATCGAGGAGCGACTAACGATATTTGTCCTTTCAGTTACTACACGTCCTTAATCGATTGGGAAAATCGAAACTTTGGCGAGATTGAAATCGAATATGGGACTAGTTAGCAGATGCGACTTTCACCTCTAACTTGGTAACATCGTACCCTAACGTGGTTGGTACTTATCAAAAGATAAGGGTCCACTAGAGTATGAAATGGAAATTCCCTTCAAGGTTTGGATATCACTCCTGTCTTGAGGGCGTATTTCGTGCAAAATGCAAAGTATAGCTAAGTGAAAGTCATCACCAAATTGGGAATCACCCCTATTTTGGTGAATCTTTTCGATTATGTTATAAGAGTGTCTTCAAAGCCTCCAAGTGTGTATTGTGTTAGCCTTAGGAAAGGCATGTATGTTAAGTGACCAAAGAGAATAGAGAGAAGCAAATAAGATAGAAGGAAAATAGTTTTAAACAACACATAAGGAAAAAGCTCCTAAACTATAGACTAGGTAAAAGCATTCCTAATTTTCCTAATTCCCTATAGTTATGACTCTGATACAAATCCCAACTGATGGCGGAAACATCGGGATGAGACGAACAAATCGCTCAAAGCATTATAACACTAAATGTGACAATATAATTAAATCAAATTTCATAAACACTAAATTCAAGTACATCGTTCCAAACAAACAACTTGCAACATAACATAAATAAATGTTTTATTATTCAAGTGAGTTTCTAAATCCATCCTAACTTGATTTCTTCACCATCTTGACTATCAACCTGCAACATGTATTAAAATAAAATCAACAAAAATGTTGGCGAGTATACAAGTTTGATACATACAATAATTAGAATAAATTGTTTAGATAATCATACCCAACATGAATAACAATATGCAAGTCACAAGTATGCTGAAACGGTGTAAGCTATATGTTCAAACCAAAGTTTCCAGCATAAAGTGCCTTTCCCAAAGACTAACGGGAGGTTAACATGTTTTACTTAACAATATATCAAGACTCAAGGGTGGTGCGTTAATCCTATAGCGCTATAATTGTTAAGGTAGGCTTGTACAAAGTTAATGAGCACATAGACACGGAAAGTTTACATAGCATAAAAGATTAACAAGCATCATATCGTTCCATGTTTAAAAGTGGGTAGATTGTGAATAACAAGTTTCAAGTGTCGTGTGTTTGATAAGAATACATGTTGCACCCAAAAGTGTTAAAACAAAATTGGATCAAGTATGCTCACTGTTTGCAAGTGATTTCCACAAACGTGAGATGATCGTCTTGAGCGATTGAAGCACCAATTTATCTTAACAAGGATGAACAAGGTGTGTAAGTAGAAGGATTTAGAAGTTAGAATGTAAATGAGATTTGAATAAGAGATAAATAGTAATAATAATAAAATAATAATAATAATAATAATAATAATAATAATAATAATAATAATAATAATATAATATTTAAATAATAATAAGTAATGAATTGACAATGATAATTAAATCTGCAAGTCTAAATAAGTAAATAAAAAAATTCAAAGAGTTAGTACTTTTATATATTTTTAATATGTAATAATAATTAATGAATTAGTAATAATGATCTAATTAAAAGACTAAATAGGTAAATGACAAAATTAAAAGAGCTAGTTTTATACATTTTTAGAATGTAATAATAAATAATGAATTGGTAATAATGATGTACTTGTAAGACTAAGTAAGTAAATTGGAAAAGTAAAAGAGTTAGTAGTTAGTAGCATGATTAAAATGTTAGTGATTGTTGGCATGGTTAAATAAGTTAAAATGGTTAGTAATGTAGGATGAAAACGACATAATTTAAGGTAAAAAAATGTAAAAGAAAACCCAAGATTGGTCCTTCTTTTGGTGATGCACCATCTTTTTTTGCCATGGCAAACATTGATGACATTCCATAAGGATTTCTCCAAAATAGGGAAGTATGAAAACACAAAGAAAAAAAAAGAAGAAGAGAAGAAGGTGAAAGGAGAAGGAACTCACTTTCAAGATGGGAGAAGAATTCTTTGAGAAATGGCAAAGAAAAATGGTGGAATGAGTGTGGTATTTATAGGTGATGGATTAAGGTTTAAGGTGGTGAAAGAAATATGGAAAGTTAAAAATTGGCCCATTGGGCCTAATGTCATCGGCTGATTTGTTTTATGCATTTCTCTTTTGTTATTTGTATAAATTTGAGTTTCCAACATAATTTATAAACATAATATGACACAATAGTTGATTCGTTGGGTCTCGAGTATCAAATTTACACAACATAAGTCGGTTTTTGAATGATTTAATCGTGTCTTGATGATTATTTGAATAACACCAATTATTGATAAAAATAAATAAAAGATAAATTCCATTATGATCATAAGTCTCGGATTACAATGGTTGAATACGACAAAAACACGGAAACGAATAATACAATAATCGCGGAATGTTACACATTATTAGGAATGAAACTTACCCCACTGATTGGTACATTCTTCATGTTCTTGGGATTCGTTTGAGTATCAATGGGGAGCTTCCCACTTTGTTGTTTCGGACTAGCCATTTCACTAGCCAACTGCCCCATCTGTGTAGTGAGCGACTGTATGGCTTTGTCCAGAATTTCATCTTTTTGAGCCCTCACTTCATCCGCCTGACTGCACTTTTGCAAGTCCTGCTGAATAGACTTCACCATTTCCATTATCTCATTGCTAACGGGAGTGTTAGAGGATCCAGCTGATCCACCTTGATTATTCTGATAATTCCCTTGGAAGTTATTCTGAAACCAATTCTGATTGAAGTTTTGTTGACCACCAGTCTGATTGTTACCTTGAAATCCCAGATTAGCTCAAATTCAGATGATTCCGCAGACCCGGATGGTATGTGTTAGATTGCATGTTGAAGTTTTGACTCCCACCTCCACCTTGAATAAAGTTCACATCTCCATTGTCACCAAGAATAACTGGACGCTGATTTGCAATATGCCCTATGTCTCCACAATGCCCACACATTAGGAACTGTTCACTAGGTTCAGGTGGATTCTCTACTGCTCTCACTACCGAATGCCGAGTGCTCCTCGAAGATTGAGCTTTCTGTTTAGATGTTCTCGCATTCCTTTCCAAAAATTCCCAGTCAACTTGTTCATAATTCGTCCCAAATGTACCATTTGATGTTAAACTCACATCCCGTGCATCTTCATCCGTTAAACCCTTATGAAACGCGTTAAGAAGCTCCCATAGCTGAATACCATGATGCGGGCAGTTCTTAAGCATCATCTTGAAACGATTGAATGCCTCATGGAAAAGCTCACCGGGTTGTTGTCGAAAACCCTGAATGTCTTTTCTAGCGTTGTTCGTACGCAGATGAGTGTAAAGTTCATCTAGAAATAGCTGCTGCATCTCAGTCCAGGTAAAAATCGATGCTGAAGGTAACGAGTGAAACCATTGCGCTTAATCTTCGAGGGTGAATTGAAAAAGTACCAATTTCACATCATCTGCTGAGAAACCTTGACCTCCGATTGTGTTACACCGCGCATCATACGCGGCGATATGCAGATATGGCTCCTCATGTGCCAAACCGTGGTATTTAGGCAAACTCGATATGGACTGAGCACGAACTTCAAACGACCGCCCTCCTTGCAGTTGAGGAATTACAACCGGTGATGGGTTGTTAGCTATGGCGGGCTTGAAATGACTCTCAACACCTCGTACCGATCCCTGGTCATATCTCCTTGTTATGCCTTCCGGTTGATTAATCGGTAGATTAAATTCCTAGGAAGAGGTCTTTCCTGAACCGGCATTTGAGGTATCCGTGGTGGCAATGGAATGTCTAACGGTCGTCCCGGAATGGGTTGCTGATTAATTGGATTGGGCTGTTGAAACTGTGGTTGTTGCATTGGTATTTGTTGTGCCTGTGGCATTGCATTAACCAGTGGCTGTACGTATTGTTGATACCCCAAATCATTCTGATTACCCCTTTCTGAAAATCCAAACCCAGTCATATACCTTTCAGCATTCCCCGTCTTCAATACATGTCGGTCACCTTGATTCACATAACTATCATACTCATCGAGCCCATCGTCAAATTCCCTAGAACTATTTCCTTGATCAAACATTGATGTTCTGTAGGAAAACTGTGGTGGGTGAGTTGATTGTTAATGGGAAGGTTGATTCGGTACGGGAAGTGAAGTGGATGAATTCCCGAGTTGATTTTGGTTCGGGATTTCATCGGCAACAATCCTCACGTAGGGTGGGAATGTTGGATAGTAGGCGTTTGTGTAAATGAAGGGTATTGGAATGAGGTAGTTTGGTTTGTGAATGGTGGTAGAGTATCTAAGTTAGGGAACGACATTTGAGGCATCGGTGGAACTTGAGTAGTAGCTGGTTGGTTTGATTGTGATGGTGTTTCAATTGGTCTAGTGGTATTGGGTGATGGTTGGTTTGGAGTTGGTGAGAACTGGTGTTGCTGCAGTGGGTTCTCAGATTGCTTGTCCGGGTTTCCCAAGCTCTCCATTGCTTTGATTGTCGATGTTGGAGATTGTAAAATTTTGTTCTCACGATGTAGCACTCGTTTTGTATGCTTCACTGTTCTCTCAATCTCTAGGTCGAATACCAATGGTGATGACTTCCCGGAATTCTGAGTATGATGCATACACGATCAAGATAACCTGCACAGACAAAAACAAAAAGACCTCGCGTAATTCCAAACAAAACAAAGTAAAACTATTTTTGAGTTTTTATCTATTTCTACTCAAAGCTAAACACTAAACACTTTGGGCACGCCTCCCCGACAACGACGCCATTTTGATGTCAGTCGTGATGAACATGCAAAAAACCGAAATAAACTATATAGATAGGATAAGTCGGGTATCGAACCAGAGGAGGATTGTGGAGAGTATATAGTGTTTAGTATCAACTAATTACTAAGGAAAAAGTAAATTCAACTTGCGTTTGATTGTTCGATTAAACTAAAAATGAAGAAAATTGAGATCTAATTCAATAGGAGGAAGAATGGTTCCTCTGGAATTCAGGTTTTGCAGTTAAACTCAATTATGTGTTCAATTGAAACACCTACATAGACATAGGCGTTAAGCCTAATCAACTAATTGTGATAATTAACGACTAAGTATTCCGGTTAATACATAACGGGAGGTTATCGAGTGATTATCAATTGCAATTACCAACCCCAATCTCATAGCAAATATATCCCAATTACTAGAAATCTCGGGAACTAAATGATTAAGAACCAAGGTTTAAATAAAATGAAACTCTTTACAATCAATTAATCAAATCAATGGTGAAAAGCATTGAATTCTTAGATCACCAAGTCAAAACAATTGTCACGAACACATAATAGTATCTAACTTACAAAAACCCTCCGGAGGAAACCAAAGAAGTTTAGCCACTCACAAGTAGAATATCCACAAGCTTGAGTAGATGATGAATTCATGATTGCCCGATGTGATTTTATGAGAGATATGATGATTGGAGTGGAAAAGCTTCAATCTTGATGCCCTAGGAGTGCCCAAATTCGTTGTGGAAGATGAGATAATGATTTCCAACTTTGGCAAACCCTAATATATGTCAAAAACCCGAATGTGCGTCTTTATCCCTCAACCAAACCGTAAGCTACGGTTCAAGAGTTCTGTTTCATCAATATAACATCAACAATAACCTACAGTTGTGAACCATAAGATACGGTTCCCAATTTCTGACCAAACTCCGCCAAAAGACCATTAACCGTAACCTACGGTTCCCAAACCGTTGGCTACGGTCACGCTTGCGACCATCTTTTCTTTGCTTTTCCAACTTTCAGCTAATGACAAACAGGCCCCTCAACTTCCTAGTCTCATGTTTCTTGCACATCTTGACACAAAACAACTTCCGATTATTACCAAATATCCCTTAAGCTTTGTTCTTTTATGCTTCTTGTACTCTCACTCCACTTTCACAACCGAACAAGTTCCGAATCTGTACCGAAAGCTGTAGCAACCGTTCCAATGCATCACACACCATCTTTAATCGTCATAACTTCATCAAATTACGTGCTTAACCTGCAAAACAAAGATTTCTCGTAGTTATCTCATTCATAGCAATTAAACACCTGGAACGCATATAAAACTCACGACTTAGGCACTTTAAAGCTCGGGTTTCATCATCTCCATCACTAATGGCTTTAGCGACGACAAACGGGCCCTTTAGCGGCAACATATGTCGCCCCTATTGCTACCCGTTTCTTGTAGTGTGTCTAACAAGTATATGGTAGTGTTTATAAATATAAAAGTCTATTAGTCAATAATTTACATAAGGCACTATATATATATATGTATGTCAAATCTGTCAATAATTATTTATGTCTAAATGAATCGAGTTTCATAGATTAGCCAAATAATCTTAAACGCCACTACTAATTAATTATGCCTAAGTTTATAAAGAGTGTGTTTAAGATAGTTTTAGTATTTTACATGTTTTGCCTCACAATATACAATTATACATATTATGACTTCTTTAAGTTTTTTATACTCCTGAAATATGAGGATATACTAAAATGTAAAAAAAGTGATTGTTAAGTGTTGAACCAGTAAGATAAATGTCTGAATCATTAAGTGTTGAACCAGTAAGAAAAACATTAAGAGGCAGTATAATGCTTAACCGTTTAGAGGCAAATGTCTGACAAATTCAGATTAGAGGTCTTAAGCATTCAGACTTAGACCGCGGGGTATGGGGGGGGCTTGGGTTGGAGGCTTTACACGACACGTGGCGGAGGTGGGCTCCACCATGCCAACCCATAAAAAGTGGGGTGTGGAGGGGCGTGGTGTGGGTGGCTAGCCTAAAGTAGCCGAACCCAACGCCAAGTCGGGGTGGGAAAGCTGGCATTGAAGGGCAACCCACGCCCCCAACCCAAGCCCACACCCTGCAGTCTTTGTATAATGCTTAACCATTCAGAGGGAATTGTCTAAATCATTTAGACATCTGCTTGCGAGACAAACAGTCTGAACCATTAAATATTGAACAAGTAAGAGGTCTGAATCATTAAGAGCTTCATTAAAAGCTAAACAAACAGCCCCTTACTCTAAATTATTTTTAGTAATATTAACATAGGTTTTTCAAGTTTTTCATTTGGAACTCTCAAGTTTGAGAGGAATAAGGATGTACTAAAATGTTAAAAAAAATATATGCACCGTGGTAGAATGGGGTCGCCACATAGTATCTTAACTTCTAACTTTTCATTTGGACCTCCAAGTATGAGAGGACATCAAAATAAGTATGGAAGGATATCAAAATGGGTACTAATGGTATGAATAAACGAAAGTGAATACACAGATAAGTTCTGTATATTTTTTGTTAACGGTTTGATATAAAACTTATTAAAGACGAAGGTGTAATCACAATCAATTTATACCATAGGCATCGGTATTGTACCGCTTTCATACTGGAAACCATCCAAACAACATTGGTACGAGGTATTCATTTTTATGGTTGTCAGTTTTGATGAAAACAACACCAAGTAATGTTGGTACCGATACTGAACAAAATTGGTATCGGTGTTTATTTCATGGTTTCTGGTTTTGATAGTATTGAGATACTATATTACTACCATAGCGATCCTAACTAGTCGATATTATTAGAACCGATAACGAGTGTCGGTACGTAGTTGTATTCAAAATATAATGTTTCTTTTGTATCTAGGTTATAGCGGGTGGTAGTAACGTACCGGTGTTGTGACGAACCGAACTATCGGAACCGATGTTTGTTTTTATGGTTTTTGGATTAAAACACATGTCAATATTCTTTTGGGCATATTACGACTTAATTTGTTTAGTTTTATTTTTCGATTTCTATACCAAGCGTTGGTACCATACCATTAAATAAATAAAACAAACTAATACCAACCAAATTCCCGCCGCAACGCCCGGGGGAATTCCACTAGTTTAATATGGTAGCACACAGGTAAAAACAATATTTTATAATTTTCAATATTATTTTGAAATTAGCAAGGTTTAATATAGCATAGATTGTTTATCATTAATTTTGTAGTATAAATATATCATTTTTAACTAATAATATATAATGAGTAACAAGAGATTTTGAAGATTAAAATTCTAGAAATTAATACAAACAAGACTAACATCATACCTAGTGTAAAAGCATCAATTAACATGTCTAAGATTAACTTAACCTATTAATCAGATTAGATTGTAAAAATATAAAAATCCTCAATTTAGTTATGAACCATAGATTTAAGATTCTCAATTGAGATACAATTACCTTTTATCGATAAAAAAAACTGATAGAGGGCGAGAAAACAAGCAGGTTAGGCTTAATATTTACCTTAAACAGACAAGAATCAAGTTCGAATTGAAGGGTTGAAGTTCCAAGCCCTAGATCTTGAATCTTCGAAGTTAGTAGAGGATATGACGAAATTGGATGTTGTTCAAAGAGTTTAAATTTTCCTATATATTATCCTATATATTAATAATATAAGCAAATGGCATCACAATCCCATCCTCGCACAATCCTCATCCTCGCTATCCCAATCAGCGACAAACTAATCACTAACAACATTTTAATGTCATCACTTCCTTAGCTTTGGTGTTTGCTAATTCAAATTTCTTTTTCCATGCTTCATAATAAAGCAAGGATTACCATGTCACATCAGACATGTGGGTGTATCAGCCGACCGTAGCCATCCACAACTGCCCTTCTATAAATAAATTATGTAAATTATGCATGTTATTTCAATTTTTATATGTGTATACTATGATCATTAATAGTTAACATGTTCTATTAACAACCTATTTCACATTAACACAATGTAATTAAACCTTAAACAACATTTAACATGTTATATTAACCTATTTAACATCACGACAAGCTAATTAAACATTAATAAACACTTACACAACACAAGAAGCGTGGACCTGGATTTGCATCCGTCTTTGAAATGCGATAGCAAGTACCGGCATCACATGAGCAAATGGCATCCGACTCCTCGAACCTCTGTAATGAGGGGATTTTTTTGCAGAAGACAATAATGAGTTTTGCGACATTCTCGTTTTTGTGTGGACAATGTGAGCTAAGATGAAGAACTTGCAGTAGTTGGTGGAATTTGGATAATGCTCTTCGAAATCGCCTAGAGCTCAGACACGGTGAATTGGGAGTGAAATTAGGGCTTGAACGGAGAAGGAAGTATAAGACCAGGGGTAAAAATGGCATTTCACCTCGTTTTAAAGAAAAAACAAACATACGTTGGGTTTAGGGACGCAAATCGTAGGGACCTAGTCATCCAAAAAATTCTCTGCGGGGACTCAAGCCGACACCGCCCTTAAACCTAAGGGACGCAAATTGCTCTTTACTCTATAATTAATTTTATTATTTATTTATTTAAGGGTAAAAACGAAAATTAAAAATAAATATGTATACATATGTATGTATGTATATATATTATAAATTTTATTATTTTTATTATTTTTATTTAATGGTAAAAAAATAAATACAGAAAAATAAAGGGAAATTGTTCTGTAATAACCCATAGTACACGTCATTGGCCATTGGCAGTCCCACTTTTGAATATTCCTCTGCCTGTCCAACCTTTTACCTATTTTCCTCCACCGGTCCTCCGTTAAAAAAACTTAACGGAGTTAAGTTTTTTTTTCCCGAATTACAACAAGATGTTTTAGAGCTTTTGATCAGAACCATGGTACGAGCCGATTGATGTAAAACTTACATCTATTTGGTGCTCCAAACGACTTGATTTTTGTTAATTGGAAGTTTAAACACCCAAAGTGAAGCACTGTTTTGGTCGTTTGGAGCAGCGTTTCGAGGTAAGTTTTACATCAATTGACTCGTATCATCGTCATGATTAAAAGCCCTAAAACATTTGTTTGTAATTCAGAAAAAACAACTTAACTTAACAAAGGATCAGTAGAGGAAAAATGGGTGAAAGGTTAGACTAGCAGGGGGAATATTCAAAAGTAGGACTGCCAATGGTCAATGACGCCTACTAAGAATTATTAAGACCAGTTTTCTAAAAATAAATAGGCAAATTATCAAAGTCGTCCTTGAGTGTACCATACAATTTAACTAGGTTTGTGGTTTGAATGAAAAGGACAATAGAAAAAAAAACGTTAGATTAAACAAAATTATTTTAGATGTAATGCACAAATCAACCCAAACCTTTCTGATGCATATCCCCTGTTCTCTTCTTGAACCCACACACTCTCTCTCTACGCTGTGAGTCATCTCTCTCTCTCTCTCTTTGTTCCTGTGTTATATAGCTGTGCGTTCCCCCTATTACATCAAACCTTCAAATGCATTTAGACATTAAAGAATTTGCAGGATAATTTGTGCTGCTATTAGGGTTTACTACCAGAAGTGTACTTTTGAAATGGATATCTTGCTACTGTATGATCTTGTAATTGATATGCATCTCTTTTCCCTTTTACTTGTCTCAAGTGCCACTGTTTGGGAATATGCTGTGTATGTGAAAAGGATGAAAATGTTTTCAAATATAAATGCTTCTCTTCTTGTTTACATTCCTTTCGAATGACCGCTGATTAGAACTAAGTAGTGCAACTATGATGCATTGATTATGTTAAAGAACAATTAACAATGATTCAGATAAAAGATCATGAAACACTAGACTTAATTTCTACGGGCTGCGTTCAAGGGAACTAATTTCTAATGGTTGGTTGTGAGAGTAGTGTCTGGCATAGTTGTCAATAGCGAGCGTAGCGATCGCTATAGCGCGCTACGTAGCGTATAGGTCTAGGCTTGCTATTAGGGTTGTAGCGATATATTGCGATAATAGCGACATTTTATTTTATTTTATTTTTTGTTTTCATTAATATAAATAGCAATTACATATAGCTATACAAATGGCTGGATTTTAGGTTTTTGTTAAATATACATGTATATAGAAGGGTATTTTGATATAATATACATATAAATTTTTTAAAATTATTTTTTCTAGTGTATCGATATTTATAAATAGACGCTCGCTATTTGTCGTTGTTTGCTATGTAGCATATAAGGTACCTTATCGCTATTTGTCGCTATTCGCCATTAACAACTAGGATGTGATCTGGTCTAGAAAGTCATCACGCATGTATGTCAATTTTATCTCTTCAGGCGCCTTGGTTTTATGCATAGTCTACATGGGATGTTTTTTTAACTTATGGTAACACCTGAAAACTAATTCTAATAGGCTCTCCATTGCTTCGTGCTTCCTCCAACCCCTTCAGCTTCCACATCTTCAAGAAAATCCTCCTTGAAGACAAATCATTTGTTTTCCCATGAATGAGTCACTTGAAAAGCTTCAACATGACCAAACAAGTTAGCTGTCCCAGTGTCTCCATTGGATTTTTGTTTAGCAGAGATATTGAGAACCTTAACTGTTGGCGGGAATTTTTTTACGGTTGGTCATCTTTCTAGATCACCATTCAGATTAAGATGTGGAAGTTTATTTAAGGTTGCTAGTGGCTTCAAAACTAGCTTCAAAGGTTTGCCTAATCCATTTGCGGAATCAACCTTAAAGACTGAAGATTGGCTAGCTTCTCGAACCAAGCAAGACACCTTGGTTTCTTGTGCTTAATTGGTACTTATTACTCAATTCACTATGATTAAGCAACATTAGCAAACCTTTTTTTATCTAATATCTTGGTATCTAGAGCCAATTCCCATAGGGTTACAAGAGTTAAAGAACTTCTAGTGAGTAGGTACTTGAGAAGATATGTAGGTTTGTTAACACCCTCTAGGCTCTAGATCAAGTACCTTTAATAATCCAAAGTCACTGTTCATGATTCTACGCCTACTTCAGTACTTCTTTTGCTAGCATGTTCTTACGTGTGCGGTTAAAGAATACGATGTTTTTGTTGATAAGGTCTCCTGTTGTGGGTTCTATTTGCTGAATCATCCTTTGTACACCAAAGGGACCTGCAACATCCTCAACATTGTTTAGGGCTGTTAGATCTCAATTTGGTTATCTAAATCATACCTCGATCTATCAAATCTTCAAAATGTTTCTGTACAGTATCCTCTGGGGACGGGTTTCTTCTAACAAACTCCCCCGGCTAGCCATAGCCTGAGCAACCTCCGTACTGGAATGTTGTATTCTTTTCGGAAAAGAGCCGAGTATGACAAACAAGGTTTTTTTTATAAGTCGATGTGTAGGTCAGTATAACCGTTAGCGGCAACTTCATAAGAAGAATGATGATCATGAACATTCGGCAGCGCATTATCATTATTGTAAGAATAGCTGAATGTTAGTTTCTTCTTTTGTGGATGAATATGTGAGATTGTGCTGAATGATCGAGCACGTTGGAACTGGAATTGTTGGAATTGGCTAAATAGACGAAGATGAAATTATGCTGCTGCAGGGGGTTGCATTGCACCAGGCTGTGATTTTCTAGAAAAACCGAACCTTTTCTTCTGTCGAGCAACTCGGAAGCTGAATTTCTCTTTTTCATCCTCAACTCATACAGGACACAAAGATAGTCCCTTGACTCTGGGACTTGTCTAAGTCTTCTGACAAATTTGTCATTTTATGGTTTTTTATTTTCTTCTGTTTTTAAAGTTTTATTTTTTTGTATTTGACGTCCATCTTTTTCCATGGCTTTTCCACATAATTGCAAAGAATACGCTAATGAATTTCTTGTGTAGGTCTCAAACAGACACACACCTGAGAAACTATTATACTGTACTTTGAATACTGCATTGTAGGTCAAATTCGTCATTTCTTAGTTTTTCGATGGTCTTTTTCTTCTGTTTTCGTGTTTTATATATATTAGGATTAGGATTAAGGGAAAATCCTACGAGTTGTGAGAACTTAGAAAACTCGGCCTTCCCGTGCGAGTTTTGCCCCCATTTTTTTCACACCCCTAGATTCAAATGTTACAAAGACGGCCGGTAAAAAAAAATTCGAAGTTGTGTTTTCTGCCGCTTAGCATTTACGGCTGCTGTAAATTAAAAAAAAAACTAGGTTTTTTTTTTGGAAAGTTGATTTTTTTAGGAATTAGGACTTTTGGTAAAAACAAAAATTTGAAAAAACCTTTCGTAAGGCCGAGTTCTCTAACTTCTCACAACTCGTATGAGTTTTCATTCTACCCTAACTTTATATATATATATATATAAGAGGCCGGTTAACGTATAATATTCCTTAACGTACGAGCGTACGCTGTGAAATTACGCACATTGTGAAACTCAAAACCCTAATCACGCATTGAAACATAATCACGATGTTGACGTAAACTCGGAACACTACTTCGCAAACTCGGAACCTACTTCATAAACTCGGAAATTCGGAATATCTTTCACAAACTCGGAACCTCCATTCAACATGCGTAATTATGTTTCAACATGCGTAAATGTTCATAATCTCGGAATCTACTTCACAAACTCGGAATCTTCATCCTTTCAACATGCGTAATTGCACAACGTACGCTCGTACGTTAAGGAAATTGTATTTACACTTTCACTATATATATATATATTCACATGTCAATGGTTGTCGACTTGTCGTGTGTTTGGCAGGTTAAAATTCACATGTGGAAGTGAAGGTTGAATGACCGGTGGTGGTGTTTGAATTTTCTTTCACATGCAATTTTCCCTTGAGTTTGCATGCTATCTTCTTTATTTGAAGCGGTATATTTGGCCCAAATAAACCAAACACTTTTGGTATGTATTTCGTTATTCTTCGGTTTGATTATTTGATTAATATTTGTGGATCGTATATATATTTAGGGACGTGTGTTAGATTACTAAGGGATGTGGGTCCCATATTATCGATTAGCTTGTAGTCTTATCTTGGAATGGATTGTATTGATTAATAAAGAAGAACTGTGTAAAACCTTACAATTTGTGGTCCTAAAAGGGACAAGATACCACCTCAATACGAGATGTTAATGTATATGATTAGTTTTACACAAACCAAGCATACATAGTAATTAATAACAGTCGAACATATCTAAAAGATACGAGAAATAACAGCATCCTAGGTGGATTTCCATGGTTGATTACTTGATTGTGAGAGATGTGTACTTGGATTTTCTTTTCTTGATTCCAGCCACAAACTCATCACGCATGTCTGTTAGTATTAATTCCTCCAAACACCTCTGTTTTTGCAGGATTCTGCACGGGATGTTGCTCAACTTTTGACAGCTTCTAATTTCTACTTCTTTAAGCCTCTCCATTGCTTCTTCCTCCACATCCCACTCTTCCAAATCCTTCAACACCCACAGCTTCAAGACCTCGAGTTTCTTGAACCCGCCTCGACGGCAAACCATTCTTGTTCCCATGAACGACTCCCCCAACAGCCTTAAAACAATCAGACAAGGCAGTTGTTCCAGTGTCTCCATTGGATCCTTATATAACCTAGAGATGGACAATGTGAGAACCTTAACTGTTGGTGGGAATTCATCAACAGCGGGTAATTTTTTTAATTGACCGTAAAGATTAAGATGAGAAAGGTTCTTTAAACTTGTTAGTGGCTTCAAAGCTAGATTCGAAGGCTGACCCATGCCGTTGACGGAAGTCAACCTCAAAGACTGAAGGTTTTCCAAGTGTACGATCCAGTCAAACAAGACATTTTGACTTTTGTCTAAACTGAACTTAATGCCTAGCTCTCTAAGATTACGCAACTTCCCCAGACCTTCGTTAATAGATATCTTCTCATCTAAAACCAGTCCCCATAGGGTTACTAGACTTGAAGAACTTTTCGGTGGCATCGATAGCCTAATGTTGTTGAGATTGAGATGACGGAGGCGTTTAAGCTTCCAAATGGAGTCTGGAAGACTATCGACACGAGTGTGCTTTACATCTAAGGTTTCTAGATAAGATAGATCTCCAACTGATTCAGGGAGATTCTCCAAGAAAGTCCATCTGAGTCCTAGGTATCTCAAATGACGCAACTGACCGAGTTTATCGGGCAGAGTCGTTTGGCACACCCCTTCAAGATCAAGCACCCTCAACAACGCAAAATCGCTTCTAATAACTCTACCCAAAACCTTTCCCACTTGTTTTTTCCGGCATGTCTTTTGGTTGGAAGTTAAACGACACATATGATCTCAAAATAGATGGATCAACCCGAACCTGACCCTGTGTCTGCTGATGAGCAACCACTCCTGTGTTGCTTGTGTGTTGAACCATGCGTCGTATACCAAATGGGCCTGCTGCATCCTCAAAGTTCTCTGAGTTCCGCTGGATGTAGAATAGACTGATCTCTTCGGCTTTAGGCAACAAATAATCATGGAAAAGCGAAACTAAACGGCATCGTCTTGGGCTGTTGTCGGATCTTAACTTGGTTATCTGAATCATGTTACGACCCACCAATTTTTCGAAACACTTTTGTACCTCACCCTCAGGAAACCTGTCTTCAAGTTTTCTCTTCACAAAACCCTCAGCTAGCCATAGCCGGAGCAAGCGCCGTACTGGAATGTCATAATCTTTGGGGAAAAGAGCCAGGTATAAGAGGCGAAGCTTTGAGCGCCTTCTCAGGTTGTTATAACATATGCTCAGAACGTCATCAGGACATTGACCATCGTTAATCACCGCTGACCACCTTTTTATTCTATTATTCGAAAGCAGCCCCGCCATTAGAATGATGTTTTGAGGCAAACCATTGCATATACTCAAGATTTTATGTTTCAACCTCACTGTGATTTGATCAGCTTCCTTTTCCTTTCCAGCCTTGTTCAGAAACATCTTCCAGCTTTCGTCTTCATTTAATCCGTTCATAATATGCGGATGCGGATTAAGTTTCTTCATCTCTGAAATTCTTCGAGACGTAAAGATTACTTTACTTCCATTTTTCTCATCTGGTAATTTGTCTTTTAGATCTTGAAGAACACCATAACTCCCGACACCATCAACTACAATAAGGTACCTCCTACCCTTCACCGTTTCGGTAATTTTTTGCAACCCGGACAAGATGCTATCTGCTGTATACTCCTCTGTCACAGAAATCCAGTCATGGAATTCAAAGTGCTCCTTGACCTTTCTGTTCTTATAAACTGCACGAGCAAGTGTGGTCTTCCCAGAACCTTCTTTACCAACAATCGGGACGAGCATTTCTGTTTGATGTGTCAGCCTTCTCACCAGGCTTTTGATATCATCACTCAGCCCGTAAACACCCAGTTCTTCCTCTTGGTAACAGAAGCTAGGTAACTGTTTCGGGTACTGAATGTTGAAACCTACTATGCTCATCTCGTCTTCCTTGTAAGAGTAGCTGAATGTTAGTTTCGTCCGTTCCTGCATATGCTCCTGATGATGCGGGATTGTGCTGAATGATCGTGCTAAAGCCCGTTTAGGACTCCTTGGGGTAGTCGGGATTTCAGAAAGCGGCCAAACTGCCGATGAACTCTTTTGTGGCAGCTCATTTGCCCCGTGACAGAAATCCTCTCCATCATCATCTTCATCTTCATCATCATTATCACCTTCATCATAATCGCTTAGAGATCTCAGGGATAAAGTGTTGAGACTACTGATGCTAGCATCTTCAGGAGAAGATGAAATGGTGCTTTGAATTTTCTTTATTTTCTGTTTTAGCCTTCGACATGAGTTCAGATTGTTGAAGAAGAATGTTTGCTTCATCAAGAAACCAAACTTCTTTCTCTGTCCAGCAACTTGGAAGGTGAACTTTTCGATTTCATCTTCAACCTTCACAAAATGAAACGAAGAAGAAAACAATATTGATAAATAATATTTCCCCACAAAATGATAAACACTAACCAGATAAGGATTTAAACTGGAGCATAGTTGTTATTATCAGGTTTAAAAAAAACAGAAAAGAGTTTCGAGGCGTTTTCCCTTCGCCTCACGAGGCGTAAGCCTCGAGGCGAACCGAGGCGGAATTAAAAGATAAATATAAAAATTATATGTCTTATAAAAATTAAATAAACTCATCATCAAATTCATTAAAATCATCAAAAACACACATAAAAAAGACATAAATTGCTTGAAATTGACACAAAAAGTCAAAAACATCAAAACAAATGTCAAAAACCCCTAAGGGGCAGCCTTTTTAGCGCCTCAGCCCTTAAGAGGCGCACATACAATAAAAACCCCTTGAGACACGCCTCAGAATCGATTTTTGGGCGTTTCGCCTTGAGGCGCACGCCTCAACCGTTTTTTAAAACCATGGTTATTATAGTGAATAGCGGACGATAGCGACAAGCTACCTATACGCTACCTTTCAGTATTTTTATCAAAATACGTTGTTTTCATATGTATATTTAAAAAAAAATCTGCTATTTTATAGGTATATATTATCGCTATTTATATTATTAATATTAGAACCAAAATAAACAAATAATAACTATTAACAACACTGAACTGGAGATAGAATAATAACTAGCTAACACACTTAAATATGAACGATAAATAAAATAATAATAACTATAATAGATAATAAACTCGGCTAACAAACCTGATAAAGAACACGAAGATGGTCCTTTGATTTCTCGGACCTATAAATATCCATTGATCTGAGAAGCTTTTCAGCTTCAAAAGGGACTTCTGGACACCCTTCAGTCGATGTATCATCACTTTGTTATCTGCTATCGAGTCTTCACTCAACGTGTCCGCCAGCTTCTGTGTCACCACCGCCACTACCGGTCTGACCTCCATTATCACAGATTCAGTGGAACCCGGAGAACGTTTTCGTTGCCGTTAAATCCGAGAGAGGAGTCTCTAAAGCTGCTATTGTCGCTTCTTCAAGCTACGTCCCTTGTTGAGAACGAAACTAACGAGCAATCGAACAAACTAAAGCGCTATGAAATTGAGCACAAGAGTATAAAAAAATCAACAAATTTTATCTTTTTTTCCCTTCTGGATCTTGATTTGCGTTACACTCTGAATGATTCTTCGGTATTTATAATTGCAACTCTAATGGTTTGATGATCCAAAAAGTCCGGTTGAATCCTGATGATGTTTCCACATAGTTGCAAGGAAGCTGACAATGGAATCTAAGTTGGTTATGGAAACTTGGATGCAAAGAATCGTTGGTAGTTGCAAAGAATGTTTGTTGTACTTTCGTGGATTGACTATTTGACTTTTGACTAATGTTGGTCAAAGTTCAGGAACAAACCAAAGCATTACTAGTGAATTTACAAAACAACTCCTATTCTATTTCAGAATTACTTAGAATCTTCGTGCGTTGATTTTTGAACACTGCTGAGTTTAGTAAACACGATGATGTATTTGCATTCAACAAGTCGAAATTGGATTGTCAGAAAATAAAGTACAAATTTGGAAGAAGAAAGAATAGTAAAAAGTGAAACATCCCAATTGATTTTTAGAGTAAACTGCAGTTTTACCTCCTTGAGATATAGCACATTGGTACCCTTACCATCTATCACGGAATTTTTGTTGTCTTACCCCTCAACGAATGTGAAACGCTACAATCTTACCTCCTTTTTTATAAAACCGTTTATAGTCCACGTTAGTCTTTAACAGTCAAAGGGTATTTATGTAATTTTCGCCCTAAAATTTATTAAACTAGATCCATCTTATCTTAAACATCATCTTCAAACCTTATCTTCAAATTCATCTTCATTAACCACCAACATCATCTCATCATTTGTTTCAGATTTATACAACCACCAAAAATTGAAGAACTTAAATCAACCTAAATCATCTCATCCAACTTCAATCTAAATCTTAGATTCAAGAACACCAAACATCTACTCACCTAAATCTCAGATTCAAGAACACCGTCAAACATCAATTCACCTAAATCTCAGATTCAAGAACACCACCAACATCAACTCATCCACCACCCTAACACCGCTGCCATCACCATAAACCCGCCCCGACTCCGCCGCCGCCCCTTCGCTCAGATTCAAGAACAACCACCACCAACATCATCTCGTGGTTCTCTCTCTCTATGGAAGTTTTCTCTCTCTAGAATCTACAGGTGTAAGGGTGGCTAGGGTTTAGAGATTGGATGAGAATAAGATGTGTGGAAGGGGATAACTCAGATTGTTGTTGTTTGAAGATGATGATTGATGAAGGTTCTTGTTTGAAGATGATGTGGTTGCAGAAATGTCTAGAGAAGATGAGGAATTTATTTGGTTTTCAAAAAAGTAAAAAAGTCTAGAGAAGATGAGGGGTAAAAACGACTTTTCATTATTAACAGTCAAACAAACGGTTTCATGAACAAGGGTAAGATTGTAGCGTTTCGCATTCGTTGGGGATAAGATAGCAAAAATTTCATGGTAGGTGGTAAGAGTGTCAATGGGCTATATCTTAAGGGAATAAAACTTAATTTACTCTTGTTTTTAAGTGCATATATTTAACAATGAATTGTTTCATTAATGTTTATATAATAAGGTTTTTAGTTAATTAAACAAGTAATATATGTGGTATTCTATTCTATTCTAATAATAATATTTTCAGAATAGTAACTCTTCTTTTAATTAATTTAAGTTTCATTTTTCACTTTCTATACTATAAATAAAAGATTCCTCTTTGATTTAGTGGTTTTATTTTTCTCATAGATTTAGTTCGTTAGTTTATCTTATAATAACTGGATATGCGGTTGCGTTTAACTTTTTTTTCTTAACATTCTGAAATAAATTATATTGAAAACGGAGTTGTATTCTAAATAGTGAGACAGTGACATATGGATGAGCATTTTGTACCGGGTATATTCGGTACCTACCGGTACCCAGTTTCCATGTTTTTCGATACCGATACCGGTATTTAGGGTAAAACATCGGTACTGGTACCGAACCGGTATATTCAGTACCCGTACCGAACCGGTATATTCGGTACCGGTACCCACTTTTCCCGTTTTTCGCTATGGGTACTTTCGGTACCGAATGGGTACCGTGCTCATCCCTACAGTGACATACTTAACTAGTATTGACCGAACATTGGGACCGGTATCGGTATTATTCGAACCAATATCGGTATTCGTTATTATGGTTTTCGATCAATATAAAACACTACTTTATTTTTTTGAGTTACATCATACAAGTGTTGTGTAATAAAACCATTGTAAATAAACTTGTTATAGTCGTTGAAACCGAATCTTAAAAATTTTAACATGCCCTCCGCAACACTTGGACAGACTTCACCCACTAAATAGGCGACTATGTTTAACTTTTATTTTCTCCACATTCTAATATAAATTTTCTTGAAAACGGAATTGTATTCGAAGTAGCGGTATGGTGATGAGCCGAGCCGGTACCGACCGAACAACATCGGTACCGGTATCTCTGTATTTCTTTTTTGTGGTTTTTGATCGACGTAAAACACAACTTTATTTTTTGGGTTACATTATACACTTTTGGTGTAATAAACCACTAAAAATAAACTTTTTTTTTTGCCGTAAAAAGTAAGCCTTACAAAATTTTAACATCTCTGTCGGATCACATGGATTTCACCCACTAGTTACTTATATTTGGGAAGTTACAGATTATTTGATCTCAAAACGTTTTCTATACTGTAACATGATTGATTTCTATAACTCAGATTAAAAAGACCTTTAACTTGATAAAATGACTATTTTACCGCTTATTTAAAAAAGAGAAAGAAACAAGTTGATACTTAATAAGATAAAAGTCCAATTGACTTTTTAGGATATGTGTAATAGTTTAATCTGTTTTTCTTGTCATCTTATAAAGTATCTGTCACGTTACTAATACATCATCATATCACTTTCTTTCACTTGTTTTTACTGCACGGGGGTAATTGTCTCAATGGTTTTCACTGCACCCCAATTATGTTTGAGAATTAATAAAGCCACACCCCAAAATATTATTTTCACACCTTGTATACATGTTGTATAACATTAGTATACGACCCGTATACAAGATGTGAAAAGAAGATTTTTGGGGTGCTCGTATATGTAGTTTAAGACCCCTGTATACGGCCCGTATGATGTTATACGGGTCTTATACATCGGGTGATTTTTTTATTTGTTGATTCGATGTATCATTCCTCGATTCGCTCGTGGCTCGACGTAAGATTCCTCGAATCAACGTAAGATTTCTCGATTCACGTGCTAATTATTTGGCTAAACGTACTATTCTATGATTCGCGCGTTAATTATTTGACAAGACGTAATATTCTGTCATAACAATTATAATCCTATTCATTTTTTCATTCAACTTCTATTCGTTTCTCCTATATTATCTCTTAATTTATGTTATATTACACTATCAATGTCGTTTTGGGACGACAATTATTTTTTCGGTGGTGACTCGACTAGCGAGTCGAATTAGGCGAATCAAGATAACAAACAGGGTGTTTTTGATTTAATCTTTCATTTAATTTAATTCTTGCTCCTGATGCCAGCCAGGATCCATGGGCTTTTGATAACTGCCAGGGTAATTATGCTTGTGTAAATCCTAACGATTTTGGGTTAGTTGAGTATCACGTTAGTGATGTGGAGGACTGTCGTCTGGTAGTGGAGGACTGTCGTTCAGTAGTGACGGACCGTCGTCCATGGGAACCTAGTGAGTTCAAAACGACCAAGTATAACATTTATTTATAAATTAATGTGTCGTACGTTTAGTAGAATTTTTCTATAACCCCAAAGTATTTCTTTCGAAATTCCATAGCATGGATGATTGGTTAATTTGTGTAGAGCCGTCGAACACGACAACGAGTACGCTATAGTCACCAAACGAACAAAGTATGAGGATCCCGATAGCCACAGCCCCTAAAAATATGGATTATATGCGATTGTGGCCACCACCATAAATCAATAGCTACGACCAGACGTAGTGGAACCAGATAAACCGATTGTAAATTCCAATTGATTGGGACATCTAGAAAAAAAAAGATGAGAGTTTGGACTGTAAAGGTTGACAAAGCTAAGCACAACCATGAACCCTTTCTGTATCTTGAGGGGCATCCGTCCCCAATGAAGCAGACTCCAAATGAAGATGAGGACGTTGAAGCAGCTGACGCATGCAACCACGATAAATTCTTTCAACCATTAAAAACAAAACCCTGAAAATGTCCAACTCAAACCACATGCCTTCACGTTGAGCATCACGCCTCGTGGGGCGGTGTTTGGCGTCAGGCTAACGTCAAACTCACTGGAGGTTAGCCTAGCCCATTACATATAGCCTTAAGATGATACTTCTAATATACAATTTCAATTGGTTTCTTAAAGAACATATTGGGAATTCTAGCTTTGTTAAAGCTAGGGATATAAACCTGTTAGGTTATGTAAGATCTGCTGATGATTAAAGCCAAAACTCAGGGGAAATCATCTCCAATCCTGATGGAATAAGTTAGTTTACAAGTCAAAGTCCAGAAGTTTCCTCCCTTGAAAGTTATCCAAACAACCACCCAAACTACTGGAACAACTGATGCTTCAAAGATACAAGACAACAAGTACATGTGCTGGATTGAAAGTGCTGAGTCAACTTGTCAATAGTCAAAGTCAACACAATGAAGACTGAAGATCAGAAGACCAAGTCAACAAGTCAAAGAAAGACTAGAAGTACTGGATTCCAAAAGTGTTGGTTTCCATCAGCAGTTTTGGAATCCCAGTTGTTTACTTGTATTTTTTCCAGTTGTTTAGTTTTAGTTGTTTATTTCCTAACTGTCCAACAGTTCTATGCAATTGTTGGCACTTACACATTTAATGGGTTGTTTTAGGTTGCTTTCACGGTGACGTCACCAACAGTTCTCTCTTTTATAAATAGTTCACTATGTATTCAGTGAACTTTAACTCTAGGAGCTGAAAAGAAGAAGAAATTAAGAGAGAGAGTTCGCCTGGTGAGGGGTAGTCACTGTACTATTGATTGTAAATTGGCACATGAATAATATATGAATCATCGATAATCATTCCCAAATCCAGCAATGTTTATGATGATGTGTTTATAATCTTTGTTTGTTTCATTACTTAAATTACAAACAGATTTATCAAAAAACACACACAATTCACTAACTCTGAGATCCAACTATTGTTATCAGAGCAAGGTTACACTGAATTGACTTAATTGTTGATTCAGAAGACAAACCAGCTCATATTGATAACTAGTTGAGTGATCAAAAAGACTTGAGAAGAATTAGACCAATCAGCACATTAAATTGTTCTAATTCTCTGTTTTCCAAGTATTCTCAATAGAATATGCAAAGAGATGTCAGTCACTCATGATCCTCATAATACCGAATCGACAAACAAGCCCTCGATGCTCGTTCGCCATGAATACAAAATCTAGCAACGAAGGATGTGTCACCACTTATCCCAGCAGAACACAGGTTGCTGGAGATCTGTGGTATTTTTGGTCCGTATGTCCCTTATGTACCAAGTACCGAACAACCAGACGTTAATGTTCCTAAGAAGACCGTTGATTATTCTGAGTAAGATTTTCAGAAAATGGAGCTCGATGCCAAGCCATTCGGGATACTGGTCAAGGCTTTACCAATGAAATATATGCTGGATTGCTCCATTGTGAGAATGCCAAATAATTGTGGGATGCTTTGAACGAACAATTTGGTGGTACCCAACATAGGCTCTATACCGTTTTCGTTGCGTCACACACAAGTAACCAAACCCTAGAAGGCTAATCGGGATAGCCACCGCTGGCGCTATCGATTACGATCATAGCACATTTTCCGCACGTCTTCATTTTCATTGTTGCCTAAAAAAACATCATGCTTGTTTCATTTAGCCGCCACCCACCAAAGAAGTAAGGTGAACGATTATTTTAGCAAGCAAACAACTTGTTGAGTACATTTTTAAGCTGGTTACTTTAAAGGAACAAGCAAGCACACAACTTGTTAATTTAATTCAGCATCGGGATTTATTTTATTCGGTTGTCATCTTCAACATGTATCTTCAACATCGATGACTTCCTCATTTTGTTGATTCCGCTTCTTCGTCAAGCCACTCCTTGCCTCTTGTTGGCGCCACTCATTGGACTACAGTCCTTCGTCGCGCTGCCTGCAGGACAACAGTCCGCTACCGCGCCACCACATGTCGTCGCCACTATGCTGCATTGGACTCCTTTTGCAGGATTTTGGGATCATTCAAACTTGTGGATTGACACTGAAGATTGTAGGATTTTGGAATTTTGGCAGAAGTTTCAATCGAAAATGAAGACTGTAGTTTTTTAGGGTTTATTTTTGGGATCAGTCAAAGGCTTCCAATTTGCTTTCGCTCCAACTGCGGGGGAGTATTAGACTATATTATTATGGTCACACAAGCTCAGTTAGCTTTCCAAAGTTCCCCATAATCTATATATATTGTAACCTAACCTTTCAACAATTTCAATCTTTTACCATCTTACAAAAAATTCCACCCCTTGCCTACTAGCCACCACTGGCCTCAATAAATGAGAATAAAAAGCTTTTGTAGGTGGTAGGATCGAATATGCATCTATAACAGTGTGGGCGCTCAACCGCCTGAACTACATGAAGAATTCTGTTTTGTTAGGGTCTTTATACATTGTATATGAAAATCTTGGGCCTTGTTTGGGCACATCCTGCTCACTCCCTGTGCCGAGCATGATGATGAAGTTGTTTCGGTTTCACACTCCCTGTTAAATCAATTGAAGCCAAACGGGAAGAAATGGTATTGAAGGTAAAGGTTCAATCGACAAAGTAGAATTTTAGCAACCTAGCAATCAACTGAAGTGATATTTAAGCATGTGTTTGTTTAACTAAGTGAAGCAGTGTTATTGAAGCAGAATAATAGTTATTGATAGAAGAAATTTTGAGGTAGAATTGCAACAATTTAATTCAATCTTAGGAAGCCTCATAGTGCCGCAATTGATTGAACGCTATTTTCTAGAAAGCTTTAATTACTATATATAATTTTTATTATTATAAGAACGGGACCCTACTTTTTTAAGGGCCCCACCCCCTAGCTTGGATTTCTTCTGCTATGTATGCGTATATTTCCAAACAATATGCAATCCTGAACGTTACAAAAGATAATAATTATCGACAAAATTGCACAAATCAACCTAATTTATGTTATATCTAAACTTCCATATCTTTCATTATGAAATCAGCCAAACCAACTTTTAATGTTTTGTTACATTCTATAACCTTTACAACTAACATCGTCCAAAAATTCAGTTAAGTTACTTCACATTCATTGCATGTGAGAGTATTATGGTTTTTCTATGAGCCTTTTATCATTAGTATATATATACTATAATATTTTTTTGGCAGAAACATTATTATTTGTTTATAATTATATACATACATATATAAAATTTAATTTAAATTTATTTTATAAAATTTTGATTTTAATATTTTTAGAAGGTAAATTATAATCAGAACTTTTAAATTTATTCTATAAAAATCTGATTTTAATTTTTAAGAAGGTAAGTAATAATGACAAAATAAATTAACTTTTTATATAAAGTATAAAATTTTGACTTTAATATTTTTAAATTTATTTTAAAATTTTCGATTTTCATTTCACCTACGTCATACATAAATAGTTAAAAAAACAAGCACAACTTATCATATTATCATTTTGAAAAATAAATATTTAAAAAAAATTAGTTTAAAAAACACTCTAGTTAAAAATTAAATAAAACACTTGGATTTTTTAAAGTTTAAAAACACTCTAATTAGAAAGAAAAAAAAACTTATCATATTGCCCTTTGTGTATGACGTAGACACTAAAAAAAGAAAACCAAAACCAGAATTTTTAAAATAAATTTAAAATATTATAATCAGAATATTAAAAAGTACTTTATCAGATTTTTAATAAAATATTAAAATCAGAATTATACAAAAGTAATTTTTCTTGTCATTATTATTAACTTTATAAAAATATTAAAATCAGATTTCTATAAAATTAATTTAAAAATATGGATTATAATTTACCTTATAAAAATATTAAAATAAGATTTTTTTTATAAAATAATCTAATATTTTAAATATGTATATATATAATTATTAACAAATAATAATGTTTTTGCACAAATCAACTTTTATGTTCTAAAAGGCTCATGAAAAGATCATAATACCCTCGCATTCAAAGCATGCAAGGTAATTTAACTGAATTTTTGGATGACGTTAGCTGTAAAGGTTACAGAATGTAACAAAACATTAATATAAAGATTGTGTTTGGCCGATTTCATAGTGAAATGCATGAAATACAATTTAGGTATAAAATAAAAGTTGATAGGTGCAATTTTGTCTAGTTTATATTATTACCCTTGAATTTTCCAGTTTTTTTTAAATAGGGAAAAACGGCCGAGTAGTCATTGTGGTTTGTCCAAATTTCACCTATAGTCCATAACATTCTAAATTACAGTTATAGTCCACAACTTTGTATATTCGTTCTCGGATAGTCTCTAGTGTGGATGGGGTTAGTTTTTAGTGTTAAGTGGGTATGAAATTATAAAAAAAAATCACTACTAAAAAAATAAAATAAAACACAAGATAATTTTAATTAAACATTTAAAATCTTATGGGCCCTACCATTAACTAAAATAATTTAATAAAAAAAGCCTTGTGGGCCCCTCTCCACCCTCACCTCTTCTTCCACCACCTGCAACCACCATATCACCACTCCCTCCACCATAACCACCACCTGCAACCACCTTCACTAAATCCCACCATCCAAACCCTAATCGCCGTAATCTTCATTAAGTAATTTACGGATACGAAACGGATTGGCTGCTAAATGTTACACAATTTGACGATAAAGAGAGAGGAAGAACTAAATGGACGAACTTGGGATAGTTTATTGGTGTTATCAGTCCTATCGTTTGTAGTGCAACAAATCTTGGATGAATAATCACCTTGTTTGGTCTTATCATCTAATATCAATATGTCAGGAGCTCTCTAAATCCATTGGTTACTTCAATACATGCACGAACTGTGTGTGTTTACACTTGCAACCACCTGACCACCTCCTCTAATGGCGACCAGAGTCCACTCGGCCCCACCGTCACTTCCTGGACTCTTCTTGATTCCACATCCCTATCCTGTCTTCTATAAATACTCACATTTCACTGTTATCCCTTTCAAATCTTCAACTTTTCTCATCCTCACCCCACCTTAACGCAGGTAAACAACCGTTGACTTCATCAATTTCCTGATCAAAACCCCTAATGCACACGTTGAAACTTGTTATAATAAATCAAAAAACTTAGCGGTTAATAAAACTTGGCGGCTAATAAACCAACCTGCACAAAAAATACCCTTACTAGACTCACAATTAAAAAACTGAACCATTTAGGATCAAGACCCGAGCATACACAATAAGAACCGGCATGAAAATCGAGAAAAACGCGTAATTGGGCGAAAAAGGCGGCCGAGGACGTGTCACGCCCATGCGCCACGTGTCAGACCTATGCTAGACATGTGGCAGGTCTAGGCCAGGCCGACCGCCCTGGCGCCACGCGAGAGATGCCAGTTTGGGCTATATAAAGGCACATCTGGGAGAAGTTCAAATCTACTTGTTCGACCGAGACGTTCTTTCTCTCTCGTTCTGCTGTCTGAATACCCGAAGCCCCTAAACCCCTGAACTCTGCTCCATAATCAGCGTACTAACCCGATCACTGGTACGATACCCTACCCGATCGATCTATAAACAAATCAATGATGTTTAAGTGCTGCCTGGAGAAGGTTATACTTTGTCATCTACGTTGAGGTTTTGATCTCGTGATTATCGTTAAGGTTGAAATGGGTTAATACACTAATACGTATTGCATTGTGTGTTTAATTAGGAACCCAAGACTTAGACCAGAAGACTATTACTGAAAACCTAAATCTACAAAGTGAGTCATTCTCTTTTCTCATAACATTGTGAGTCATTCTCTTTTATCAAATGCTTTTAAAACCCTAAAATGTTTTCCAATTGTTACTTATATTACAATGATTAAGTCTTTGTATTCTTACATGGAAAAACTACTGTCAGTATGTGGGGTTTTGTATACCCTACTTGATAAGCTCTACTAGTTGAGAGAATAATCAACAGTGATATGACCACAGTCACAGGAATTGTCAAGTGACAAATACCATTGGGTAGTAGTAAGAAATAAACAAATGTAAAAACTCTTAATGCTGTAAATATAAGATGATATCTTTTTATAAATCTGAATGAACTCACCAGTATTTTTTGTTGAATAAATGTTTTTAAAACGAGTTTCAGGTGATTTATTGTGAAGAGAAGGAAAAGTGCTATGAGGCACTCAAGCTTAAATAAGTGGCTATGAAAACTTGAATAAAACATGTTTTGTAATCAAGGGTTTATCCCTTTGAAAATACTTTATGTAAATATGGGTTTCACCCCACCATTTATGAAATGAAAATTATGGTTTTTGAAAACTGTGATATTTTTCCTGACACCCGGTCCTGATGAAAAATTCCGTTGCGACAATTTTAATAAACACCGGTACCACTTGTATCTGTTCACAGCTCCCGTCTATGGGAGGATCAGGGGTTGTGACATTTTATGCATTAATTATTATTACATATGGTGCATCTGTTTGATTTCGTCTTATTTATGAAAGTTTCAAGTTCTTGTTCGTGACCTAGGGTTTTGTGTGTACATATGATGCAGTTATGTATTGGAGGTGTGGGGTGGTTGGTGGCCGTTTAAGCTTGGTGTGGTGGTTTACAACAGTTGTCTGATGTTGACAGGTGGGTAGTGGTGGTGGTGAAAGGTGGATGGTGGTGGTGAAAGGTGGAGATGTGGTGAATAGAGCTGTTCATTTTTATCCAAAACCCGAAACCTGACCCGAATTCAAAGCCACCTGAACCCGAATTAGCGAATAACCGAATCCGACCAACCGGAACTTTAAATGGTTCGGTTATCTAGTCACTTTTTCCTGGTCAAAACCCCGAACAGCCCGAATCGTAAAACCCGAAACATGAAACCCGAAAAAAACTCCGAACATTTATTGTTTTTTTTTCTTATAAAAGTGTTTAGTTTTGGAGTCTTTAATAGATGGAACACTAAGTTTTGCAACTTTTATATATTATAGTAGTATATTGTCAACTAATCTTTGAACTTTGATGATATATTTAAAGTTAGCAATATGAATTTTGATGCTATTTTGAAAAAAAAACATTTATTTTCATTTTACATCTAAACCTAAAAACTGAATAACCCGGCACGAACTAACCCGAACCCGAATAACCCAAACCTGACTAACTCGAACTTTAAAATGGGTTCGTTATCAGGTTAATTTTTCCCAGAGAAAAACCCGAACCAACTGACCTAAAAAACCCAAAACCCGAAGAAAAAACCCGATGAACACCCCTAGACTGGTGAAAGTGGGGAAGATGAAGTGGGTAGTGGGTCCCATATAAATATTTAAATATGATGTATATTTCTTATAACTTTTTAGTATAAATTTAACAGTAAGGGTATTTTTGTAATTTCACACCCACTTAACACCAAAAACTAACCCCATCCATGTTAGGGATTAGCCGAGAACGAATATGCAAAAGTTTGGGACTATAGCTGTAATTTTTGAAGTTTATGTACTATAGGTGAAATTTGAGCACACCACAAGTCCACAGGAATAGGGCTGTAAACGAACCAAACGAACACGAACAAGGCCATGTTCGTGTTCGTTCGTTAAGGAAACTAACATCTTCACGAACTGTTCACGAACGCATACCGAACGTAAGTTTATGTTCGTCATCGTTTATTAAGGAAATTCAGTTGTTCACGAACAGTTCGTGATCACTGGTCTCAAACATAATTGAACACAAGCAAATAATAACGAACGCAAACGAACATTTAACTTAAAAATAAAAAAATAATAACATTGTTATCCTTAAACATTAGATATAAGTAGTTAAATACAACCATCAAATGATAAATCAAAACACAAGAAATCTACTACACCACCAAACGATGAATCAAGTTTAACTAACTTAGACATAATTGTCCTGAAAAAATGTCTTAGAATGTCCAAATTTTAGCTAACTTAGAAAAAGAATAGCGTTTCAATTTTTCAATATGTTTAGATAAAAGGTTTATTATTTATTATTTTTTAATATAATCAAACAAACTAACCGAACATATTGCCGAACGTTCACGAACGTAGTGGTACGAACGAGACCTCGTGTTCGTTGCTAAGCTAACCGAACATAATTTTTCGTTCGTGTTCGTTCGTTAAGCTAATCGAACGAACATAAATGAACTTCCCGGCGAACAGTTCACGAACTGTTCATTGAACGTTCAGTTCGTTTACAGCCCTACACAGGAACTATCCGAGCATTTTTTTCTTTTAAAAATAATTTAACTGCCATTTTCGTCCCTGTGGTTTGTCCAATTATGCTAGTTCAGACCAAATTTATACCAATTTCGTCCCTAACATTCTAGAAACATGTCAGTTTCATCCAAATAACTAAGGCTGAATCGAATAATTGGACAAACCACAGTGACGAAAATAGCAATTAACTCATGTTTTTTTGGACGGAACTGACATATTTCAAGAATGTCAGGGACATAAATGATACAAATTTGAAATTTGGTCTGAACTGACATAATTGGATAAACTACAGGGACAAAATGATAGTAAACTCTAGGGGTGTTCAGAAAAACCGTACTTGATTTTTGTAATTGCCAAAATTGATAAATACCGTAAACCGAAACGTAATCGTAACCAAATAAACTGATCCGAATAATGAATTCGTTGTTGGTTTCTAACCGAAACCGAATTGTGACTATGGTTTTTGGTTCGTTTTTTGGATCCACAACTTTTTTATTTGGTTTATTTGGATAACCGAATAAACCGGTAATTTAATTAATTATTAAACATAAATAATAATGTTTAATAAACTGTATATAATTTATTAGTTCCAAAATACTAAGTATTTGTATCCCCATGGTTGCATCAAATGTTGATCAAAATTTATATTTGCATATTAAATTTTCTTCATTTTATGTATGCAGGTTCACTCGAGAGACTCATGTTTGAAGATCATTTATATTTTGTGTTGTTAGAATTGTTGACTATTTATAGTTTCTATGATCTATGTTTTGAAGTTTTAACTTTGTAATTGTATGTATGACTATTTTATGGATGCATTTATTTTATTTTGCTATGTCTTTTATTTATATATATTGTTAGGTTTTAATTAGTTGTTGAGTTGATGTTCGGAAGTTGGAGCACAAACATAAATATAAATTAGGAAAAAAATGGTTTTTAACCGAAGCCAAACCAAATTGAATTTGGTTCGGTTTGCATATTCCTAATTTGGTTTGGTTTGGTTTTTGGTTGAGGTACAAAATTTCAAAAACCGAATAAACCAAATAAACCATAAACCGAACCGATAAACACCCCTAGTTAACTCTTTAAAATTTTAGCGATAAATTTTGTGGTCTTTTTTAATTTTTAACACTATGACCTGAGCGCGTCAAGTCGTCTAGTAGGTCAAGCTGAAAATTCGAATATATGCTTCGAGTGTTCGTCAAAGTGATTTATAATGCTCCTCTAATTTTCCGGTGCATAATATCCTCAGTTCTCTCCTTCAATTTTCCGGTGGCCGGTTGCTTCTACGTTGGTCTGTTCGCCGCCGTGAAAACACACACACTCTCTACGTTTTGACGCCGTGAGTGACTCTCTCTATCTCTCTCTCTCTGTTCTTGTGTTATCAGTTATGGACTTATTGCTGTGTGATTCCTGATGTGTTCCCCATTTTATCTCAAGTCTACAATTGCATTTCAACATTATAGGATTTATGCTGCTAAATTGATCCTAGTACTACTTAGGGTTTACTACCACAAGTGTACTTCTGAAATGGATACCTTGCTACATTATCATCTTGTTATTGAAATGCATGTCTTTTGATACAAACTGTTAAATTGGTCCTAGTACTTAGGCTGTTGTTAGATCTTAAACTGATCCTTCAAATCTTCAAAATGTTTCTGTACTATAGTCCCCTACTCAATAAGATGTTTATGGAAGGTGAAGCTAAAATGAGTGTAGGTGAATATTATGCACATTTGGTCACAATTTGCGTGGGTTAAAAAACACAAGTATAAATGTATAGTGAAGTGTGTGATTAGCTAGCCCAAACTAATTGAGTCATGAAAAGTGAAAAGGGCATTAAATTTCTACAACGAATTACAACTTAATTCCTTTAGTGCATATAAAAAACGCTTGAGGCGTGCGCCTCGAGGCGAAACGGCCATAAAACGAGTCTGAGGCGCGCCTCATGGGGTTTTTATTGTATATACGCTTAGAGGGGATGAGGCGCTAAGAAAGGCTGTGCCTCAGGGGATTTTGATAGTTGTTTTTGATGTTTTTGACTTTTTGTGTCAATTTCAAGCATTTCATGTCTTTTTTATGTGTCTTTTTGATGATTTTGATGAATCTGATGATGAAAGTAGTTAGTATTATCACTTTTATAATATGGATAAATCTTATATTTATTCATTAATACCGCCTCGGCCTTATGCCTCGTTTCACCTCGAGGCTAACGCCTCGTGAGGCAAAGGGAAAACGCCTCGAAACTCGTTTCCGTTCTTTTAAACCTTGCTCTTCATTCACCATTTGTACCTACTCACCATTTACCACATATTCCGCAGATGTTTTGACTGGTGTGAAATGTGAATGAGTAAATAAGAGTAGAGTGGCGCTCAAAAAGCATTTGTACATTTCCAAACCATATGCATCCTAATCAATTATGCATGAAGTTTTTCTATTATAATTTGTATATTTTGTATTCTTTATATCAATTCTAATTCATGACCTCAAGAGTGTTTAGTTTTCCGGTGCATATCCCTTGTTCTCTCCTTTGGTCTGTTCACCGCCATGTACACACACACACACACACACTCACACTCACACTCCCTACGCTTTGACGCTGTGAGCTCTCTCTCTCTCTCTCTGTTCCTGTGTTATCAGTAATGGAGTTTTGAACATTTCTTTTGATCCAAATTGTTAAAGTGTGCCCCTTTTTTACTTGTTTCAAGTGCCACTGTTTGGGAATTTGCTGTGTATGTTAGTAAACTTGTGAATGTGAAAAGGATGAAAATTGTTTGAAATATGAATATGACTATCTGCTTGTTTACATTCCTTTTGAATAATAATAAAAAGAACTAACTAATGTAAGTATGATACATTGATTATGTTAAAGAACAAGAAACAATGAAATGAATGAATGGTATGAATAAAAGATTGCACAAGAAAACACTTGATGAACTAGCGACTGACTGCAGTTTGGAGCTTGTTGAAAAACACTAGTGACTAGAGTTCACTTCCATGGGCTGCATTCATAGAAAACAAATGTTAGGAGTTTGGTGAGGGAAAAAAGATCACAAAAATTCATAGTGCAACTGTATGGATAGAATAACTCACGATCAAGGGAACTACTTCTTCATGGTTAATTGACTGTGAGAGTGGTGTTTGTCGATATTCTTTTTGTGACCCGGTCTACAAAATCATCAGGCATGCCTGTCACTTTTAGTATCTCCAGGCGCTTTGGTTTTATGAGTAGTCTACATGGGATGTTCTTTAACTTATGGCAATATCTGATATCCAATTCTTTGAGGCTCTCCATTGCTTCTTCTTCCACATCCCATTCCTCCAACCCCTCCAGCTTCCAGATCTTCAAGACCTCAGTTTCTTAAACCCTCCTCGATGACAAACCATTCTTTTTCCCATGAACGAGTCACCCAAAAGCCTCAACACGATCAAACAAGGTAGTTGTCCTAACGTCTCCATTGGATCGTTGTTTAGATGAGAGATTGACAATGTGAGAACCTTAACTGTTGGTGGGAATTCATTTGCAGTTGGTAATCTACAAAGATTACCATACAGATTAAGGTGAGAAAGTTTAGTTAAGGTCGCTAGTGATTTCAAAACTAGCTTTGAAGCTTGGCCTGATCCATTTACGGAAATCAACCTCAAAGACTGAAGATCGGCTAGCTTTTGGATCCAATCAAGTAAGACGCCTTGGCTTCTTGTGCTTAATTGGAACTTAATACCTAATTCTCTAAGATTAAGCAGCATTAGCAAACCTTCAAGGTTATTTGCTGATATCTTGTCATCCAGAACCAATCCCCAGAGGGTTACAAGAGTTGAGGAACTGCTAGGTGGCATGCTGAGACGAACGTCGTTCAGATTGAGATAACGAAGGTGTTTGAGCTTCCAAATGGAGTTTGGTAGACTCACTATATTGGTGTGTTTCAAGTCTAGGGTTTCTAGATGATACAGTTTGCCCACGGATTCAGGAAGATTATCCAAGTATGTTCGTCTTAGTCCCAGGTACTTGAGAAGATATAAGTGGTCAAGCTTATTGGGTAGAGTAGGTTTGTGAACACCCTCTAGATCAAGCACCTTCAATAATCGAAAGTCACTGTTAATGATTCTACCCAAAAGCCGGCCTACTTCCATTGCTGGCATGTCCTTACGTGGGCGGTTAAAGGACACATAAGACCTCAAAAGAGAGGGATCAAATTCATGTGCCCAGGCGCTGTTGCTGTTGGTAAGAGCCACTGTTGTGGGTCCCATTTGCTGAATCATCCTTCGTACACCAAAGGGACCTGCAACATCCTCAAGATGTTCCGAGTTGTAATGGATGGAAAACAGGCCTATATCCTGGGCTTTTGGCGACAGGTAGTCGTGAAATGCAGGGACTAAACAACATTGTTTAGGGCTGTTGTCAGATCTGAATTTGGTTATCTGAATCATACCCTGATCCACCAAATCTTCAAAATGTTTTTGTACAACATCTTCAGGAGACGGGTTTCTTTCAACAAACCCCTCGGCTAACCATAGCCTGAGCAACCTCCGTACTGGAACGTCATAATCTCTTGGAAAAAGAGCCAAGTATAACAAACAAGGTTTTAAGTCGATGCGTAGGTCATCATAACGTTTAGCAACAACTTCATTAGAACATTGATGGTCATGAACATTTGGCAACACATTATCGTTGTTGTAAGAAAGGCTGACTGTTAGTTTCTTCTTTTGTGGAAGATTGGAGATTGTGCTATATGAGCGAGTCAAAGGCCTACGTTTGGGGCTAGGGGTCGTTGGAATTGGCCAAATAGCTGAAGATGAAGTTATGCTGCTGCTAATGGCGGTAGCAGCAGGCTGATTTTCCGGAAAACAATAAATCTTGGTCATGAGGTTGTTTAATTTCCGTATTAGCATGCGGCAAGAGTTGAGGTTATTGAACAAGAATGTCTGATTCATTAAGAAACCAAACCGTTTCCTTTGCCGTGCAACTCGGAAGCTGAATTTCTCTATTTCATCCTCAACTTCATACAGGACACAAAGATAGTCCCTTGACTTCTGGGACTTGTCGAGGTCGTCCGACAAGTTTTGCAGTTTTTCGAGAGACTTCTGGACCTGCTTCAGTTGACATGTCATTATTTTGTTGTTGGCTATTCCTTTTTCATTCAGCGTATCTCTCAGCTTCAGGATCAATACCGCCAAGACCAGCTTTACCTCCATTTCCGTCACACACATATTCAATTGAAGTATGTATTAAACGAGACGATATTTCTTAGTGGGATTTATCGAGTATGTATTTATTGAGATGATGATGATTAAACAAGATGATATGTTTCTGTTATATGCCATTGTAATTCTTAGCTTGCTCTATATATATATAGATTTTGGTGGGCTATGACATGGCTTTTCCACTTAATTGCAAAGAAATGTCGGTGAATTTCTTGTGTTGATGTCAAATAAGCACACACCTGATAATTTATGTACTTTGAATGATTTATAGGGGTCAAGTTTGTCATTTGGTAATTTTCTTGTGTTTTCTTCTGGTTTGAATGTTCTTTTTTTTTATAAATTTTTTTTCCCTTTGTTTCACTTGTCAAGGGATGTGGTGCGTTTTGACAGTTTAAAATTCATATTTGGAGGAGTTAGGTTGAATGACTGGTGGTGGTGTTTGACTATTCTTTCACATGCATTTTTCCGATCAGTTTGCATGGAATTTTCTACTTCGGGGTTCCCCTTTTTTATGGGTACTGTCTTTTTTTTATTTGTTTAGAAATGGTCTCTTTTTCCTCTTTTAACAATAAAGTTAATGCCGAGTAGAAATCAATTATTATTATTATTATTATTTTAATTAAAATGCAATGGAAACTTTTGTGGTTTGGTGTGGTGCGGTGTAGATTAGGTGTGGTGTGGTTTGATCTGGTTTGGTGTGGTGTGGAGTAGTGTGGTGTGATGTGGTTTGGTGTGGTGCAGTGGATTGGTGGTGTGGTTTGATTTGGTGTGGTGGATTAGTGTGGTGTGATGTGGATTGGTGTGGTGCGGTGTGGCTTGGTGAGGTGTGGTGTGACTTGATGTGGTGTGGTGCGGTGAGGTGTGGTGCGGTGTGGTAACTTAGATCGGCAATCCATGAGCAATGAACAATCCAGAATTTGTAACTAAGATTGGCAAGATCATGCAAACTATTAGAAAATGCACTTTACTAATCAAGGTCAAACACTATGTAATCAATTCAAAATTAAAAAAAAAAGTGACATGCGTCATGAATTTGGGACCAACTTTATTGATATAATTCTACACCATAAGATTTGTTAGCTTCTCAAAATCCTTCAAAATTCAACTATTTCTTAAGTCATAAGAGTATTCACGCCAGCTTCATTATTTTCTATCTTTTTATTTAACTAAATATCATATTTTATATAATTTATTTCTCATTTTTAAAAACTTCCTATATCTCATCCATCATATTATCTTATCTTACTTATAAACACTTATTTTATTATATTTTTTTATATCAATAATTTGATGGAGGATGAATAGTAGTTTTTCACATATAAAAATTATTGTAGTTATTTTTTTACAGAATAGTAATTAAGTTTTATGAGTGTTCTAATCAGGTCACTATTAAAAAAATTGTTCCAATTAAGTCATTAAAGTTTATTTTATGTTCTAATCTTATATAATTTACCTATATAGCAGGTAAACTATTCTATATGACATTTATATATTTATTTAACTTTTATAAACATGCTAATTTTTATAAATGTGTTGTGTTGGTGAAAAGAGAAACTCATGTCTTATTTGTAAGAAATCTCTCACACACATTACTGTTGGTGAAATTGTTAAATCATTACTAAAGATCAACAATTATAAGAAAACAAATTATAAAATCATTCTCTCTGTATAAAAGAAAGGAAGTTGAATAGTGGCAACATGCGCCTATATAAAGGGTCATGGTGGCCTTGAGGGTCATGACCACATCTTATAGCCTAAGGACGAGTTTCAGAGGCTTTTTTAACTTGACCATATTTTTGAGTTTATTGTTTTGCTAATTTGCGCCTTTTCTCTTTTGCTTTTTTGAGTTTAGTTTTTCTTAATGAACAAAACCGATACTGGTGTGGAAAAACCGCTTTTAACTTTCATTTTTTTAATGAACTGAAGATACACAGATACCCTTTTGGACATATTTTTTAACTTTTTTTTCGTTTGCTATAACAAGTGCACCAAAACCAATCGAGTTCCATTGTTTTATTTACGTTTACGTGTGTTTTACCTTTGTTATTTACCTTATTGTTTTATCTTTCTTATTATTTTAATGTTCACAACATTAACACATTTATGTATCATGTTGTTTAATCTTACGAATTTACTCATATGTTGTCATGGTGTTACGCAGCGAATTCTAATTTTTTCTCGGTAAAACGCGCGGGTGACTACAACCCAAGTTAATCTATAAACAATATCTTGGACACAGACTCATAAAAATTGAATTATGCAATTCCTATATCCAAATGCTAGTCGATGAAAAACATCAAGAATGTTAACAATGATGTTGAAACTTAGATAAATGACAATATCTCATAAGCCCATAACAGAATCATGTTAACAATGATGTTGAAACTTAGATAAATGAGCATTATCTCATAAACCCATAACAGAATCAAAGTCATAAATGGGCTTTGTTCTTTGGTCAAATAAGTACAGAAAAATGAAATGTTGGCTTCCAATTTTGCAACATAACCAGACAATTAACCGATATACATCACAAATTCAGTTTTGACGTCCGATAACATATCCTCCTCCTACTATCGTATTCTTTTTCCTAAGGCTAAGAATTTGAACCAATCTCTAACATTTTTATTGCCACGTGGAAATATCATCAAAAAGAGGGCTATGCAATTGTATGAATAAGAAATATTAATGGGCATATCCGGTTCCTTTTTATACCATGAACCGGTTTCTGAATGAGCGTGAATGGAACATGTTCTTGGTGTAACCGGCTCCAGTTCTTACCCGGGTTTTAACCATTAAAACAGAACCGATTGTAACCAGTTTTGGGTAGGGTTGGAACCGGTTCCTCTGAAGAAACGGTTCCGTCGGGTAATTCAAAGAAAAGTTGCAATTGTACTGTAGGAACCGGTTCCAACGCTATAATGCCGTTGGAAACCGATTAATGCATATTATAACCGGGTTCTACTATAAATACTCATATTCTCCTTTTGTTTTCAATCATCCACTTCAAACATACAATACTTACACCTTTAAATCCATATTTTCAAAGATCCAATAGCGTGCAACGACGAGGTTGTGATGGTTTTGAAAACTAAACGAAACTCCACAATTTAGAAGCCCTTTGACTTGTGCTTGATGACCGATAGCCACGAGATGGCAATGTGCAAAGCTTGTGGGAAGTTCATGAAGGCTACGGCCAACTCGACGCTAAAGAAACACACCGATCGTCATTGTCCGGTTACAAAGGCCAACTCGATGTTTAGTGTGTTTTATGTAAACCGGTTTTAGTTATGTTTAGTGTTTTATGTAACATGTTTAGTTATGTAATGTAGGATTTTAATTTTAACCCTTTCGTTTAATGTAACCGATTGTAATAAATATTTATGTTTCGGTTTATACCTTGTAGTTGTAATGGGTTATAAAAAAAACTCACATTAATAATAACTTAAAATAATAAAAAACACAAACACTAATACTTAGAATAAAAAAACAAACAAACATTAGTAACCGGTTTTTTTTATAACTTGGAACTGGTTCTAACAAATTACATTTATTTCTTTGACCGTTTACTTGTGGCGGGTGCGGCATTTTGACTTGCGGGTCACTTTGGTACGGGCACTTCGGTATAATCGTCTTGAGAATCATTAGTCTCTACTTCGACTTTCTCCTCTTCATTAATAATCTTGTTCTCTAATTCCACTTCGTCTTCTAGACTTGTCTTATCTTGAATACGGTCCACGACATCCAAATGATCCTTCAGGAAAATTGCCATCTCTAAGGATTCCGGTGTTAGTCTTATTCTTAGAATGGACAATAACCTACCACTAAGAGAAAACACACTTTCCGAAGCTATAGTGGAAGCTTGGACCGTTAGTATATCACGAGCCATGGTGGCTAGAATCGGGAATTCCGATTCTTTTGATTTCCATCAAGAGAAAATATCAAAGTTTTTATATTCCTCGGCATTCATAGTACGCAAATAATTAGTTTTTTTATATCTACCGAGTTCACTTGATGATGCATTACCCATCTGTTGTTTAGCCGTTTCATCTCTAATGACATTCAACATGATTATGACTGGGTCTCCAATCGTAGTCGAACTACTAGAGGCCGACGGCCGAGACTCAAACAGATTAGTATGATGTTTTTCCCCATATTTGTTTGAATAACGATCATAAACCTTAGATAAACAAGTGTTGAATGATTTTTTGATTTTCTTTTAATCTTGGATCATTCTCATGCATATCCAACTTGTCATATATTTCTTCAATTATAGCTTCAACACCCGGGACGTTTAAAATTGGATTTCAAGCGGCAGAACATAGAAAATGAGTGGTAAATCCAAAAAAATATTTTAAAATTTTTCAATCACTGGTTTCATCATGTTCCTCAACATGTCACTTGAATTTTCAAAGTTTTTAAAATTGTTGTTATCAAATCAAATTCGGAATGAACAATAGAACTAGTAGGATAATAAACACCGGAAACGTGAGTTGTTGAGGTTTTGAAAACTTTTAAAAAACCACTTAGTGCTTCAATATTTCCCCAAACCGTGTCAGGAAAACGGTCGACTTGGTAGTAATCACTTAATGTTGTATGAAAAGATTTTAAAGTGTCCATTTGTTTTAAAGCCATTTCAAACATATATAACATGTTGAATTCTAACGAGTTGGTATATCCCAATTAGGTCTAATAATTTTTTGATTGACATCTTTACAAAGTTTTTTGTAATCTTGATATCTTTCTTTTCCACTTTTGAAAACATCTTGTAGCATAATTCTAAAAGCTTTAAAAAAAAACCGAAACAAATTTATCCTTTAGCTCAGTTTGCACAACTAAGTTAATAATATATGCAATACAACGTGTGTGATAAAATGCATCATCAATAATCGGTTAGTACTTTAGTTTTAATTTATCAATCTCCATTGTGTTGTTTGAAGCATTATCAAATGATATTGAAAATATTTTATCCTCTAGACAATATTTAATGATTGTGGCATTTATAATTTTATAAATATTTTCTCCGGTATGAGGAGAAGGAAACTCGTCAAACGCTATCATACGCTTCATAGTTTGCCATGTATCGGGATTAACCCAATGAGCGGTGACACAAATGTACTATTCCGTTAAACCGTGTGGAGTCGACCACACATCACTAGTTAAGTTAACACTAGTTTTTAAATAAAAAAAAAACAATTAAATCTTTTCTTGCATTTTCCCATAAATTTAAACAATGGCGTTTTAAAGTACGACGACTTACATGTTTGTAGCGTGGTTGAAGCGTCTCCCTAATAAGCTTAGTTAGAGCGGGGTTGTCGAAGTGTCCAAACGACAACGTTTGTTGAATCACCAACTTCCTATCCCGAGCTAACATATGCCTAACGGAGTATCATACCTTCTTTAGATAGTTGCACTTGACCGGGTGTTAATTCTTTCAAAGCTTTACAATACTTCTTAACATGCTTCGTCAATGTTGAATTCGAGTCCTTGTTTAACAAAGAGCCACAATGTTTGCATTGAGCCTTTTGAGAAACGCCACTCATTTCCACCAAATCCCAATTTCTCCATACCTCTATAATGCGATTATGTGATAATGTCCCAACAATATATGGAGCAGATTGAGGACCATTGTTGACGGATGGGGAATTTGTAGTTTTGGAATTCTTGGATGCCATAATAGAAAAAGAATCAAGAAGAAGATAAGGAATTCTTAGAGCTTATTGAGTAGAAAAAGAATCAAGAAAAAGATGAGGATTTGTGTGATGATCAAATGAATACGGTTAACTATTTATAAGAATCGGTTCAAATGGTCAGGAATCGATTCTAATGGCTAGGAATCAATTCCAACGGTAGTGAACTCATTAAATGCATGTTTGCAACAGTCAATGATCGATTACAATGGTAACATAATCAAGACTTTAATGCACCGGTTCTGAAATGGTTACGGAGGGACCGGTTCCGGGTTGGAACCGATTAGGAACCGATTTTATTTATAAAATGTGGAACCGGGTAGGAACCGACGGGTTTTTTGAACCCGGAACCGGTTCTTCTATACGTCGGGTAGGAACTGAAACCGGTCTAGATCGGTTCTACCGGGTCGGGTTTGGAACCGGTTATTATGCCCATCTCCACTACTTAAGTAATGTTTTTGGGCCTCTCTAATATCTACTAGTTAAAGTAATGTTTTTGAGCCTTGGGCCTCTTACTTAAGTAATGTTTTTGGGCCTCTCTAATATATACCAACTTTCCAACAACGATCTTGTGTATAAAAAATTATGGAAACTTACAAATCAGATTGATCAAAAGCTTCTAAAGTTGTCACAATACATACATTTGTTTTATGGGCCGCCATTGCTTCTAGTGCAAATGCTGATATTGGCAAGTCAATATTCTTTTTCCTTTCGAAACGGTTGACTGAAAGAAAATTCAACCTGCAGAAATAAAAATCAAGAGTAAGACCCCGAGAAAAGTCAACTTTAAATACAAAGCCACTACCAAGAGAATGTAAGAGTGTGTATGTTTTACCCATAACCATTCGGTTGAGTGAACTGATCCACATTTACCGCAGGGTAAAGCACAGCTGGTTTTATCCCTCGAGAATCAAGATGCTTAAACGTTGTCGCAAAAGTGGATGCTAAAAATTTGCTGTAAACAAGAACTAAATCTGCCATCTCTGTTGTTACTTGTTCCAAATAGTTTATGGGCATCCGGTAAATCCATCTCACAAGAGTTGTGTGATCGGCAAGTAATAAATTAGGGCATGCTTTCTCGTGTTTGGTCACTTTACCCGAAGCAACCTTTAACCGCAAGAACCACATAAATACGTGTGCGATGTACCTATTGTTTTGAATGTTTTCGATTAATAAATATTATATGAATAAGAAAACTACTAAAAAACGAGTATCGCAATGCAATGTGTCGCTCCCGTCACATCACGCAAGCATCCTGCTAGTATAATTAATGCATTTAGGGAAGAAATGGTCGGACAAAGAAAACGTGTGAAGATGTTTACATAGTCAACATTCTATATTTCCACGCATGTTCTCTTTCTTCTACTTATAAGAATATTCCACAAAGATCATTTTATATTACTTTGTTTGTTATAGTCATATTACTTAATACAGTTGACGGGTAAGTTGGATTGAAAACAGTTTTGAGATTTTCCTTTTGAGCTGCCAAAAAGATTCACCAAATATGCAACACAGACATCACCATGCCATGCTCATGCTCATGCTCATCCTCATCCTCATACCCACGCTCATCATCAACACAGCCAGAGCTAATACCAACGAGATGACTAGCGAGATAGCAATCGGTGTGATTCTCGATATGGAATCCAGCGTCGGGAAGGTAAGCAAAATTTGCATTGAAATGGCGATCCAGGATTTCTATCAAACACATAACAACTACACAACCAGAATCGTCGCTCACTTTCGCGACTCCAAAAATGACAGAGTCGAAGCTGTGTCTGCAGGTTGGTCTACCTTACCTTGTGCTTCTTTCTGCTTCTGCATATTTTCATAGAGTTTATTAAGCGGTTGGTTTGCAGCTATAAAACTTATTAAAGATGTCAAAGTATCGGCGATTATCGGACCCCAGACATCCGCAGAAATAGATTTTGTAGTGGACATTGGCAACAAAACCAAGGTTCCCATACTCTCTCTGGCCACAACCCCTTCTCTCTCACCCAAAGAGAATCCTTACTTCATCAGAATATCGCGCACCTCATCGTCACAAGCCCAACCCATATCAGCACTCATCAACACTTTTCCTTGGCGCGAAGTGGTCCTTGTTTACCAAGATGGTGATTTTGGCACCGGCTTTATCCCCTCTTTGTCCGAGGCCTTGCTTAATGTTAACGTCCAAATCAAACATCCCATCGTCATATCTCCTTTTGCTTCCAATCATGACATTTCTAACAAGCTATACAACATTAAAACATGTCAAACACGGGTGTTCGTGGTCCACTTGTTACCTGAGCTGGCTTCTCGCTTTTTCAAGAAAGCAAAACAAGCCGGAATGGTGCAAGAGGGATACGCATGGATCATCACCGATGTTGTCACCAATCTTTTGCATACTGTTGATACAGATTCGATGCAAGGAGTGGTGGGCGTAAAACCCCATATTCCAAAATCCGATCACTTGAAAAGATTTAAAGAGAGATTTAAAAACCATTCAGGCCAAGTAGTTAACGTGTATGGGTTATGGTCATACGATGCCACTTACGCACTAGCAATGGCGTTGGAGAGAGTTGGGAGTGCTACTACGTTCAAGTTCCAACAGCAGAAGCCTGTAACAGATTTAGATGCTATCGGAATCTCCAAACTAGGACCAACGCTGCTCTCAGAGATGAGAAAGTTAAAACTTAAAGGGTTGACTGGTGATTTCGATTTTGTTGATAGATCTGATTCGGGTTATGAAATAGTGAACGTAGTTGGTCAGGAGGATAAGTTCATTTACTTGTGGAAGAATGAAAAGGCTACCAAGATTTCTAATGAAAAAGCTATCAGATGGCCGGGTGGTAGCAACGAATCCCCTCGAGGTTGGGAGATCCCAGGGAGAAAATTAAAAGTCGGATATCCAGAAATAGGCGGGTTCCTTGAGTTTATTCATAGAGACGACGATACAAAGGAGACGGAGCCAAAGGGCTTCTGTGTTGAAGTTTTCAAGGCAGTAATGAAAAACTTAAGTCTACCACATCCTCCATCCTATGAATACATGCCATATACTATAAGAAAGAATGAGACATCAGGAAGTTACGATACTCTTGTTGGGCGGATCCATCTCAAGGTACATCGTTTTCAGTTGCTAGTAGAACAACTCTTCTTCTTTTAAAGTAATTAATAATGTTGTTTTGGAATATGCAGGAGTATGATGTGGTGATTGGAGACGTTACAATCCGGGCAGACAGGTCCAGCTATGTTGACTTTACGTTGCCGTATACAGAGTCTGGAGTCTCAATGATCGTCCCCATTAAACAAGATGACAGGAAAAATGCATGGGTATTTATGAGGCCCTTGGAGGCGCAGCTATGGTTCACAACATGTGCTTTCTTTATCTATACTGGAGTTGTGGTTTGGGTTCTGGAGCACCGCGTGAACAAAGAATTCCGTGGGCGTCCATATAAGCAAGTCGGGATGATCTTCTGTTTTCTTTCTCAACCCTTGTGTTTGCACACAGTGAGTACTTATTTAGCTTGCTTGCTAAATTAATAATAATAATAATAATAATAATAATAATAATAATAAATAATAATAATAATAATAAGAGTAAATGAATGCTGGTTGCAGAGGAAAAGATGATAAGCAACCTATCGCGATTTGTGGTGATCGTGTGGGTATTTGTGGTTCTGGTACTACAATCAAGCTACACAGCAAGCTTAACATCCATATTGACAGTAGAGCAGCTTCAACCGGACTTCACGGATATCCATGACCTCATCAGACAAGGAAACAAGGTGGGGTACAAAGAGGGGTCTTTCGTTGCACAGATGTTAAAGGATATGGGTTTTCAAGATGCCAAGTTAGTCGGTTATGACAGCTTGCAAGATTATGATAATGCCCTATCAAACAAGAGCGTTTCCGCCATTTTTGATGAGCTTCCTTATCTAAACCTGTTTCTGGCCGGTCACTGTAACAAGTACATAATGGTCGGTCCAACCTACAAATCAGCAGGCTTTGGCTTTGTAACTCCCGGCCATCTATCTCTTTCTTCCAAATTCTTAATATAACACATATCTATGTATGTGTATGTCTAATCTTAGTCGGTCGCTTCTACAGGCATTTCCAAAAGGTTCTCCGCTGCTACCACTCGTTTCAAAAGCACTTTTACAAGTCACCGAGAATGAACTAAACAATATTACCGATAAATGGTTGCGACCAAAAGCAGATTGCAGTGAGCAAGATGTGGTTTCTAGGTCTGGTAGGCTCTCGCTCGATAGCTTTTTGGGCCTTTTCCTCATTGCTGGAGTATCTTCAACTTGTGCTCTTATCATGTATCTCTTCATATTCTTGTACGAGAATAAAGACATGCTACTATCTGATGGTTCAATTCGCCAGAAGCTCTCTGGAATTGCAACAATCTTCAATCAGGAAAAACAGCAGGAATCAAAGCAAGCGCCGACGGATGGTAATAACCACAACAACAACAACAACAGCAGCAGCAGCAGCAGCAGCAGCAACAACAACAACAACAACAACAACAACAACAACAGCAACAACAACAACGTGTTAGTAATTGAAGATAATATCAACAATCCTCCCCAAACTCCAGAACACCATCAGGCGTCGGATGATGATGAAAGTGAAGCTACTCCGGCTCATGATGTTGTAGAAGAAAGCAGACATTAATTAATATAGAAAGATAAGCTGATACTTGAAAACAACGATGAACTTGCGATGTATGTATGTGTGTATGTATGATCTCCTTAGGGAGTGGGTACTCTGGCTGGATTATTTAAACAAAAGCAATAGGCATAGACCACAGATATCAACATATGCACCACCATATGTGCTAGTTTATTTATGTCCATATAACACCATACAGGAAAAGGTTATTTTCACTCCACAACACATTTTCAATAGCAGTTGTTGTCAACTTCATAATCAGTTGAACAAAGATGAAATATTATACATTCTTCTGGAGAATAGGAGCGAATTGCTGAAACTAATGTCAGGAAAAAACAAACATAATGTAGGACGTGGGTGACAATTATAATAAAAATTATATAAATAAAAAATAGTAAAGATACTCTCTTTTCACATTTGGGAAATTGTAGTACATGACTGTGTACAAATTCAAACGAAAATTAAATATGAACTACAACATATTTAATAGAACAATCGATTCAAACCAATATCTTCAAAAGATAAAGTCTTCAACTTGATCTTTAGGAACATATTCTTGTAGTCTCCATAGCAAGATCTTCAAAAGATATAGTAATCAACTTTGTGCTCGAACAAGGCCTTCTTGTAGTATCCCTTGCTGCAAGAAAGAACAAACGATGTTGACGGTTGTGGCTGAGGCACATGTTCAACACGCTTCCCTTAAAAAAGATTTCGCGCCTCTACAAAAGACGACGCGTCTGTCTCTCAGGGTACAACAGCCGAAGCAGTCTGTACTGCCGGAGAATGCCACGCGCCCGAGGTTCCGGGTAAAACTATAGTGTTAGAAATTTTTGAAACTTAGAATTGAAATGAAGTTGAATCGTTTAGAGAAACTTATCTCTATATGTTCCCAACATGTAAACATATGGGTTATCAAGTACTTCTTCTCCAAGAACTCTTCGTGCATACATATCTCTTTTTTGTATCTAGCTACACCAAAAGAGGCACATGGCCTACTAAGTATGCAAGCGTCATGGGTGGTGAAAAGTCCAACATAATTAGAGACTTAATTTTGCCATAAAATCTCTAATCAATTGTCATAAAAGAAACTCTACTCAAGAGTTGTTATCAATACACCACATGAAAAGTTTTTTATTCTAATAGAAAATTAAACAAGTGACATAAATAACTCTACTCAAGAGTTTGTCACTATCTGTAGAATTTAATATAAATAATCTCAATAAATTTACATTCATCACATTTAAAAAAATTTCCAACAATCCCACATGAATAGAGATTGATCAAAACACATAAAATTTCCAATGCAACCTCGACAGTTGCGTATTGCCGGATAAGTAGGTGTTCCCTTTGAACTTTCCGTTGTGAAGCGTACTTAGCCTCCTAGCGGTTTGTAGATGCGATGTCCTTGAACAAACCCTCATTTGTGTAGACGACAATACACTTCACACAATACTCTCCTTAGCCGGGTCATCCCCTCATAGTCGTGTCCAATAATGGTCGTGGAACACTTTCCTGGTTCTGCGAGAGCTCTAGGAATTGTGCCCCCAATTCCATTCGAAGCGACCCCACTTCTCTCTAACATAGGCGATTCTCCTTAAATCATTAAAAGCATCGTGATTACCGTGATTACGCAAAATCGTTTACCACATAATATGCTTAGCCTCAAAGTTGTCACTGAATTTCATAGGAATGAACTAGGACGTATTTAAACACCCTTTTATCGTTTAGGGGGTACATATAACTATATATACTAACTTATGCATATCAGCTATGCCCCCACAGTGACCACCCTTAGGCATATGAATTCGTTGTCCTATTGAACTTAGATCTTGGGATCTCCAGTCAACTAAGTTAGGTTTCCTTCACATACCTTTTTTCCATGGGCTTTAGTCTCATTCTACAACTTGATCTCTACTAAACCCCCAGGTTGTTGAATCCATAACATTATATTTGTCTTTGTCTAGTCACTACAAATAACTTACATATTTGAGATCAGTTGTCATGATGTGTTCTTAACCCGCAAGTTAATTTTGCCTAATGTCAACTTCTAAGACTATAACCTCAGTGGCCATCTGAATCTGGTTATAATATATGTCTTTGTAAGATACACGTATCATTTAAGGCAAACACATCTCCATTATGCACTACGACCTTTGTGTCCTTTACTTAGTCGTCTGTTTGCAATGTTAGATTGGATTACAAAATCCTTATTGCCAAAACTTTATGATACAAATGCAAGACACCCCCACATTTAACTGTTATTGGATAACATCCATATATGTCTTTGTAAGATACGCGTATCATTTAAGGCAAACACATCTCCATTATGCACTACGACCTTTGTGTCCTTCACTTCGTCGTCTGTTTGCAATGTTAGATTGGATTATAAAATTCTTATTGCCAAAATTTTATGATACATGCAAGACACCCCCACATTTAACTGTTATTGGATAACATCCATATGAGGTAAAGAAAAAACCATTTCTACACACCCTTAGAGGGTTGTTTCTTAAATGGCCCTTAGATGGTTGTTTCTTAAATGGCTCCCCCCACATTTCTTTTCATTTGATCAACACTTTCGTAACTTCACTTATGACGACATTTATACAAATGATTGAATAAGATCAACCTCATTGTATTAGTGAATTCAACTCATATTGAATTAGCTTACATAAGCTTTCGAGCTGACCAAAGCAACACATGCCATTGTCATAAGTTTGTCACCAACTTAGAATAATTCTTATTTAACATCTAGAATAAGCCAAGACAATGAATTGTTCTCATTATCTTTTCGAACAAACTCTTCATAAGTTACATGTCTTTTCCTAATAATGAATGAAAAATTCTCCCTCAACTTTGTCTATACACAAATTCTTTTTGTGTTCATACACATTTGAATGTTTAGAGTTAATTAGTCTCCGTCAAAACCCATAATTAACCAAGTACTAGTCTAGCATGCTTTAGACTACAATACTTTAGCATGTGAACAGAAGATGCATCATTCTGATTCTTCACAGCCCCAAGGATATCATGATATCACTTTGCAACATTCATCCTTTGTTAAGACAAAATAATGAGACTTATTCATAATCCTAAAACATCAATATTTAGGAAGGTCTCACAAATTATTGTATATAGCACATAGCTAAATTTTATCATTCAATTAAGGAACATAACTTGTTTACCTTTGATCTCCAACACTTTACCATTGACCCATAACGACTTAAACATAAGTCTTAATCCAAGTCACTTGGTGAACACACTCATCGCCAACAAGATGAATGTTCGTCGTCTACAATCACTATTATGTGGAAGATAGGGTCAACTAAATCCACACTCAACAACATGACAATCATAATTTTGCCATAAGTGAATTGCACACATCTATTGTTATTCATTAGGAGATATGTATATTTAGGATGTTCTCCCAAACAAAGGTAAAATTTCCATCTTCAAGTAGTAGACGCATCTACATATAAATCTCACAAGATTTTTTAAAGGTATACAGTAACATATATAGTACTTTTACTTTCATATGTTGGAATTCACACTTGTGAATTTTCCAAAGACTTCTAACGAAGTATTTCGACATGACTCACTCGTGATGTGGTTACACATTTGACGTCTCGTCTTTGACTTTTAGTCAATGCAACAACTCTTAAGTTGTTTATGTCTAAGTATTTTCATGTACTATCCATTTAAAACAATATTCTTTTAAATAATGTATAATTGACGTTATAATTATTTTCCACAAAAATAATTTATACGTCACAAAAATTAGTGATTTATTTCTTTGTAAAAAATTGCATGTGTTATCCGAAGATATTGAATACAAAACAATAAGATACATTGGAAACTAAATCATAAGTGCCAAACACTTTTGAATTTAAGCGTAAGCATAGACGATATGTAGACATCAAATACCAAAGTGCTTTTATCTTTAACACTTTATAATTTGATCGAAATCTTTTCAACGATATCGTCCCATGGCATATCTTGAGGTACTCCCTCAATAAGACTCCATGCACTTATAAGTACAAGTTTCCCATTTCATCTTGAAACTTTAAACTTGGACAATTCTGCTCAAAACGACATCAAGTTGTTACAAAAGCTACATTTAAGTAGTAAACTTAAACAACTGAATTTGTACATAACAACACCAAGTCGTTTTCCACCAAATAATATCCATGAGATTGTTACTTTGTTTAAAAAATTAACAATGGTACTTCTAGCAAGAGTAGGAAACCATTTGAATTCTCAAAACTATGCAAAACTTTGTTTTAAAAAACTTTTTAAAATATTTTCTTAGTTTTGCAATATATTATATTAATGATATCAATTAGTGTTTATGATAACATAAATCAAAACCCAAAATATCAAATGGTTTTATATTGTTTAGTCTTACTATACATGTACTAAATGTTTTCTAACACGCATATTAGAAAAAAATGTTATAACAGGCACATAATAGAATCAAACATTTACATAAAACGTTTCCAAGGATAAAGTTTATAAAATAAACCATTTCTCATCATTTTAATGCGCACATAGGCAATTAAAGGTTTACATTATGGCTCGTAAAATAAACAATCTCTAACCTTGTATTTGTGATACACAATTTCTAACACACATGTTAGAAAATTCAAGTCATTTTATATATTCAAAACATGACCATTTGAGTTTAGAAATCACAAATTAAAGTTGGTGATAAATCCCACAAAACTACACCATCACTTTACGGTGATTTAATTCTTGAAACCAATCAAGCATCAACTTCAATGTATGACTTTAATTTCTAAACCATACAAAGCATTAATGTGCTTATATTCACTAATCAATTAGATAACAAATTACCTATATAAAATGTTTACATAAAACATTTTAAAGCATTTGTATTCTAACCATTTTTAACAATCATGTTAAAATGAGAAAAAAAATCTAACGCGCATGTTAGAAATATTAACATTTCCACAAAATGTTAATTCGACTTGTTAGAAAATAAACAATTAAAATTGCTTCCAAACTAACACTTTTCATAAACCGTTTCTAACACGCAGGTTAGAAGACAAATGATTACAAAAATCATTTGCGTTTTTTTATAAACTGTTTCTAACACATTTGTTAGAAGTAAACAATTACAAAAATTGTTATAAAACTTATCAATAAATATGTTCTAACATACTTGTTAGAAATAAATGATTAGATAAATTATTATAAACATATAAGTTTATATATAAAACCAAATTCTAACACGCTCATTTAGAAATATATGATTATAAAAATCATTATAAGTCTTATTAGTTTATATCAAATACATATAAAGCAGTCTCATGTTAGAATCACTTAAAGCGTGTGCTATAAATCCATGGGTGGATGAAGATGTCCACTTTAAATAAAGACTTAATTAGAGACATAAAACTCTAACAAATGTGTAAAGAGAGTATCTTTACTATTTTTTATTTATATAATTTTTATTATAATTGTCACCCATGTCCTACAAACTTAAACCAGATTTCGTGCCTCTACTAAAGACGACGCGTCTGTCACCCAGGGTACAACAGCCGAAGCAGTCGGTACTGCCAGAGAAGGCCACGCGCCCGAGGTTTCCGGGTAAAATTATAGTGTTAGAAATTTTGGAAACTTAGAATAGAAATGAAGTTGAATCGTTTAGAGAAACTTATCTCTATATGTTCCCAACATATGGGTCTTCAAGTACTTCTTCTTCAAGAACTCTTCATGCATACATGTCTCTTTTTTGTATCTAGCTACACCAAAAGAGACATGGCCTACTAAGTATGCAAGCGTCATGGGTGGTGAAAAGTCCAACATAATTAGAGACTTAATTTTGCCATAAAATCTCTAATCAATTGTCATAAAAGAAACTCTACTCAAGAGTTGTCATCAATACACCACATGAAAAGTTTATTACTCTAATAGAAAATTAAACAAGTGACATAAATAACTCTACTCAAGAGTTTGTCACTATATGTAGAATTTAATATGAATAATCTTAATAAATTTCTACTCATCACATTTAAAAAAATTTCCAACACTAGATCAAGAAAAATGCAACAATCATAAATTGTACACAAAAATAAGATTCAGAAATGCAAATCTAAGGCTCTTTGAGAGAGTTGGTGACTAGATTCATTCATTCGCACAAATGTCATCCCTGCAGATCTCCAAAAGAGGCCATCAAGATTCAAAATCTACAGCAGCACATATGTTGTTTACAGAGCAAACGCAACCCACCTGTTTATCTAACTAACTATTGTTTGTTTAAAACTAATGGGTTATCATCCGCACTTCACGACAGGTTCGAAACGTAGATAAAAATAATCATACCGTGAAAAGAAACTTAAAAAACCACATGGCGACAATATATTTGAAAATAACAGAAAAGTTAAATCGTTGTATACGAAAACCAAGTTATTCAAACAACATTTACACCAAAGCGTATATAAAGATAAACACGATGGCTACATATTACAGCAGACCGTTTAATCGTAGATAAAAAACTTGTCGCAATAATGTATTTAAAGATGAGCGCTGGGTGACTACGGTGGCAGCGGCCGAGGGTGGCAGTGATGAAATGTGAAAAAGGAAATGTAATGAAAAAACAAGGGGTGGATGGAATGAATTTGAGGTTTTAAAAGGAATAGAATGACTTATAATATACTAGACTATAGTCCTGTATATCATACACAGTGGCGGACCCAGGAATTTTTTTCATGAGGGTGCGAAATATTTTTTAAAGATTTTAGACCCCTAGGTATATAAAAAAAATTCGGTTCATATCGGGTCGGGTCGGGTCATGCAAAACAAAACAACATCAAGCTAAAATTTTTATAACTATCAAAAACATGTCAAACGTCATTACAAACATATATAAAATGTCGCATTATGAGTTTTCATTTTTGAAATCTATCCAAAACATCTAAAGCTACTTTTCTAAACAAGTCTTTCTCTTTATAACATATACAACTAATTTTCAACACTAAACACTTAAACAATCATCACCAAACTTCATAATTTTCAAATTTAAAATCAAGACCTAGTTTTAATTATTGATTCCTTCTAACTAACCATTTAAAAGCACTAAACTTTAACTAAAACAATAAAATAAACCAGCTAGAGTTTCATAAAACAACAAAATGACTAAAATTTCAAACTTTTTTAACAATTGTATTTCTTCTAAAAATCCAAATAAAACAAGGAAACAACATAATAATCGAACCATACCCGGAAAGAGTGATGAGATGCCATTTTCGTGAGTTTGGTGGCCGGAATTGCGGCGGATTGGGTTATTATATTTTAGTTAAAATTTGATCATTAGATTGGGTTGGGCTTGGGTTATGGTGTGTTTATTGGGTTAAAGGTTAAGAGAACTTTAATTGGGTTAAGTGAAGTTAATGAGTTAAAGTGGAAAGTTAATTAGGTTGTATTTAAAAAAAATCAGTGTTTACGTAATTTTTTTACAAATTCATAAGATTTTTTTCCTAAGGGGGGCGGTCGAAAATTTCCAAGGGGTGCGGACGAAAATTTTCAAGGGGTGCGGTCGGGATTTTACCGGGAATTTAGCCTTAAATTTTATTTTCTCAAGGGGTGCGCCCGCCCACCTTAATATATATGTAGGTACGCCCTGATCACACATGTTTAATATGAAAACTGTTTATTTGTAGAGCACAAAAACACAAGTAGGTGTACCTGATAATCATCCCACAAACTTGTAATTCCTTGTTCATAGAGAATCAATACCTAACCCACTTCTAAAGTGTGTAATCATCAATTCATTAAGGATGACACTTAATTATTTTTACATCTTGTAATTAAACATTAAAAAATATTTGGATAACACATAACTTTATACCCTTCCTATTTTGTTCTACAATTAACCTATCTTGTCTCACGTATAATTCAAAAAAAAAAAATGTCGGGCTATATTAATAAACTAGAAGGGCATCCCGCCATGTGATGCGAAATTTTGGTTCTTTTTTTAACCGAGTCAATGTAGCGTGTGTTAAAATATATTAACTGATCCTGTATTTCCGGCAGATTAGATTAGAGTAATCTATAAAGTATATTTACTGGGCACAATCATTAAGATAGTAAACCCATTTAGGGTTTAGTGTAACGCCTCGTATCTTCGTATTACTATTTTAAAAATGTTCGTATTCATATTCTAATTTTAGAAACCTTACATTCGTATTTTAATTTCAATCTCACAATTCGAGGCGTTAATCATAATAAAATTCATATTTTAAACATATTTTGTTATTCACACAACCGATCATTTAAATACGTATTTATACGCAAACCGACACAATTATACGTATAAATACTTATACGCACATTCTCAATACTTGAATTATACTTTTATATTTTTTTATATATACTCAATTACATAATATATACTCAAGAAATACCAAGAAACATACCAATCATCTTTCCACCTCATCAATCCTCTTCCACCTTCTTTAACTAATCATATTTCACCATTTTCCACCTTTTTTAACCAATCATATTTCACCCTTTTCCACCTCCTTTCTCCACCAATCATCTTTTCAATCCTCTTCCACCTTTTTTAACCAATCATATTTCACAATTTTTCACATTCTCTACCTATAAATACCAACCTCCTTCTACCATTTTCTTCACACCATTCTTCTCTCCATATCTATAATTCTCTCAATCTATATAAATCAAGAATTCTAAGAATTCTAAAAGGACACTAAGTGTTCCAACCATTCTTCTCTCAACCTCTCTACTTCTCTCAAATCTTCCAAGCAAGAAAGAGAACTCTAAGAGTTCTAAAAGAAAACACTAAGTGTTTTAAAGGAAGCTTTGAAGCTATAACCTCCAACTCTTCATGGAATTACCAAAGGAAACTTTGCAAAACTATGAGCATACTCGACCCTTTTTACGCTTTAACACATTTTTTGGGTGCAAGATGTATACAAAATCCACTATACGCAATCGATTATAATTAAACAATCAAACCATCGAACACGTTCATTGTTATGCTTAAGTTGTTTATGCTTGTTAGTTTCAACTTGTATTCCCATGATATTGTTATGCTTAGGTTGTTATGCATGCTAGTTAAAGATTTTAATTATATACTATTTGTTATGCGTAAGTTGTTTATGTATGCTCGTTTCAACTTGAATATAAAATGCCATGTAGATTTGAGACAAACTTTTATACATATACTTAGATTCAAACTTGTATGCTCGCCAGTGCTTTTGTACTAATCCATGCTTTTATTACATGTTGCAGGATTGTGACAGATGAATCTAGTAGGATTGCCTAGAAACGCATTTAAATTTTAATGTTCGTTGTATAGTTATTTATTTTCAATCCTGTTGTATCTCGATTCCAATACTTGTACAAAAATCATTTTAATGAAATGAAGTTTATTTATTTGAATATTTATGGTACATTATTTATTTTAAACTTGTGGTGCTCCTAGTTCAAGCAACATAAAAAGAAATTATTAAATACTTGTCACAATTAGAGTTATGAAGTCTCTTGCAATCTCGTTTTCGTCTCATCCCGATGTTTCCGCCATCGGTTGGGGTGTGACAGATTGGTATCAGAGCCATAACTATAGGGAATTAGGTAGAATTTCCATGTTCGACCTAGTCTATAGTTTATGTTCCATGCCCTCGACCATTCTTGATACTTGTCTAAATTGTTATTCTTCCTACCTTGCTTCTCTCTTCCCTTTTTTTTGGTCTTAAAACTTACAATATGTCTTTCCTAAGACACAAAACACAATACACATTCTTGAGAATATTCTTGTTCCACAATCGAAATACTCATCAAAACATGGGTGATTCTCGCCTTTGGTGACGAATTTCAATCCACTCTACATGATATTTTGCGTGAAATTCACCATCAAGTCAGGGGTGATATCCATATCTTGATGAGAGTTTCCATTCATGATCTAGTGGATCCTTATTGACGATTCGAGATCATATCTTGTTACGTTCAATAAACCACAACTTAGGGACGAATTTGTTAAGCCAGGATTGATATCCACACCTTCATGACTGGTCCCGCTCTATGATTTTCAATCTCGCCAAAGTTTTGTATTTTTGATCAAATTAGGGACATGTACTAACTGGAAGGGTAAAATACCGTTAATCGCCTGGCGACGAGAGTATTATACCTATTAGGCCAAAGCATGTCTTCCTAATTTGAAAGGACTTGCAATTCACTTTGGAATAGTCGAAGTTTCTAAACCCGAAGCACTCCAATACTTATCAAGCCTCTCTTTTATATTAACTTAACTTTTATGCGATTTAATACTTGTTACCTAATCATCGTTTTACACAATAAATTAATACAAGCATACTGATACGTTATACTTGATTCAGGATTACTGGACATTCTTATGTGATAAACTGGTCATTAGCTTCGTAAGAAGCCACACCTTAACATATGTAGTGCTTGTGAAGCACTATAGGAATGACGCATCACCACATGGATTTGTGGTTATGTTAAGTTAAACTATTACGGATCTTTTCATAGCAACGAAATGATGACATGTGCTATGGTTAGATGACGCTTGCGGACACGTTGGGTTGACAATTTTGTCATTAACTTCGGATGAAGCCTCACCTTGACATATGTAGTGCATGTGAAGCACTATAGGAGTGACGCACCGCCACATGGATTTGTGGTAATGTTAAGACATTCATTCATATATTACAGATCTTTTCATAGCAACAAAATGATGACATGGGCTATGATTAGATTAAGCTTGCGTTAAACGTTGGGTTGACATTTTATCATTAACTTTGATCAAGCCGCACCTTAACATATATAGCGCTTGTGTAGCGCCATAGGAGTAACACCCGCCGCATGGACTTGCGGTCATGTTAAGTCATTCATACATACTTGCGGACACGCTAGTTTGACCAGTGAGATCACATGCCAGTAATGTGTTAATCTAGTTAACTAAATATTTCATGTGGTCTATTCAAAGATTTTAATCATACTCATACTTATAACCTCTCTCATACTTAAATACAATCATGCATGCATACTTAAATTTCTATACGCTATCGTTCTCACACGTAATACGTTAATAAACCCTGATCAGTGACACGGAACGTAACATGGCATCGATTAGCGAAACAAACGTAACATGGTCAAAACATGGTGGATATGTCGCTGGTACTTCCTATATATAAGTGTTTTCATCATGTTACCAAACTTTCGTAAAACGTGCCATGATATATTCGGTGTTTTGCAGACCTATTTAGACCGATGCAAACTTTAACAACTCACAAACGCATTGCTAAACTGCGATATCAGATTATCCACGAGAGACCCCATTCTTAACTCATCGCTTTCAATACGTTCGCATTCGTTTACTAGGTCAATCGTTCACTCCTATACCTCCATTATTCCCCGATACTCTCTGCCTTTTATACGAACCCCGTTTGTAATCAATCAGTTTAAACATTCGAACCCTAAAATGCTTTCTTACTCTTAAAACTATTTTTCCATTCTTTATTTATGCCCAAACTTACTTAGTTGGTGTTACCTCAAAAACCATTTTTTATATATAAAATACCTAACTTTCTCGTTTTTCACCGATAAAGAATTCTCTACAAAACTAAGATTTCCAGTGCTCTTTAAATCCAATGAACTTTTCTTACAACCAACAGTGCGGCCACACTTTTCATCAAAATACATATCGTTTTATACGAAAGCTTCCTTCTTAGGTAACACATTTTAAAATACCTCGTCATTGAGTTATTCAAACTTGTTTAAACTCGCTTGTCTATACACACACATGCACGTTTTACTGATGCTCAATGCCTCGAATAATTTTAGACAAACGAACCCTTTTTACAAACCTATCTTTTCGTTCCTCGAAACTTCATACTTTTCAACACATTTCAAACTTCCAAGTCTCGATTTTAGACAATCATTCTTCTAGCCAAAATGCTTTTTCTCCAATGTCTTCATCTTGAATAAATTTCGGGACGAAATTTCCTAAAGTAGAGGAGACTGTAACGCCTCGTATCTTCGTATTACTATTTTAAAAATGTTCGTATTCGTATTCTAATTTTAGAAATCTTACATTCGTATTTTAATTTCAATCTCACAATTCGAGGCGTTAATCATAATAAATTTCATATTTTATACATATCTTTTTATTCACAAAACCGATCATTTAAATACGTATTTATACGCAAACCGAAAAATGATACGTATAAATACTTATACGCACATCCTCAATACTTGAATTATAATTTTATATTTTTTATATATACTCAATTACATAATATATACTCAAGAAATACCAAGAAACATACCAATCATCTTTCCACCTCATCAATCCTCTTCCACCTTCTTTAACCAATCATATTTCACCCTTTTCCATATTTTTTAACCAATCATATTTCACCCTTTTCCACCTCCTTTCTCCACCAATCATCTTTTCAATCCTCTTCCACCTTTTTTAACTAATCATATTTCACCATTTTCACCTTCTCTACCTATAAATACCAACCTTCTTCTACCATTTTCTTCACACCATTCTTCTCTCATCTCTCTAATTCTCTCAATCTATCTAAATCAAGAATTCTAAGAATTCTAAAAGGAAACTAAGTGTTCCAACCATTCTTCTCTCAACCTCTCTACTTCTCTCAAATCTTCCAAGCAAGAAAGAGAACTCTAAGAGTTCTAAAAGAAAACACTAAGTGTTTTAAAGGAAGCTTTGAAGCTCCAACCTCCAACTCTTCATGGAATCACCAAAGGAAACTTTGCAAAACTGTGAGCATACTCGACCCTTTTTACGCTTTAACGCATTTTTGGGTGCAACATGTATACAAAATCCACTATACGCAATCGATTATGATTAAACAATCAAACCATCAAACATGTTCATTGTTATGCTTAGGTTGTTTATGCTTGTTTGTTTCAACTTGTATTCCCATGATATTGTTATGCTTAGGTTGTTTATGCTTGTTACTTTCAACTTGTATTCCCATGATATTGTTATGCTTAGGTTGTTATGCATGCTAGTTAAAGATTTTAATTATATATTATTTGCTATGCGTAAGTTTTTTATGTATGCTCGTTTCAACTTGAATATAAAATGCAATGTAGATTTGAGACAAAGTTTTATACAAATACTTATATTCAAACTTGTATGCTCGCCAGTGCTTTTGTACTGATCAATCGCTTTTATTACATGTTGCAGGATTGTGACAGATGAATCTAGTAGGATTGCCTAGAAATGCATTTAAATTTTAATGTTCGTTGTATAGTAATTTATTTTTAATCCTGTTATATCTCGATTCCAATACTTGTACAAAAATCATTTTAATGAAACGAAGTTTATTTATTTGAATACTTATGGTACATTATTTATTTTAAACTTGTGGTGCTCCTAGTTCAAGCAACGTAAAAAGCAATTATTAAATACTTGTCACAATTAGAGTTATGAAGTCTCCTGCAATCTCGTTTTCGTCTCATCCCGAAGTTTCCGCCATCGGTTGGGGTGTGACATTTATTTTATTGCACCATAAACCATTGTTGTCCATTTAGCCTTGACAATACCCATCGCTTCCAGAATCAAGGTTTGTATGTGTTTAGTTTCTAAACATGCGTATGTGGTTGGCGGCTCCTATGAAACTTCACAAATTTTAGATATACGTAACTATGTTAAATGTTTTTTCGATGGTAGACCACAACCACCAAAATCATAAAAACAATATCCATCACAACCATCACATCTGCCAACACCACAACCGTAAAAAAACAAAACCACCACCATATTCAAACAAAATGGCCAACACCATTAACACAGCCACTAAATTAAATTCGGAAAAAAATACGAAAAAGACGCTTAGATTCAAACATCCTCATCGCCATAATCGACAAAGCTCGGTTCAGTGCCGCTACGGTTGCAACCGGAGTTGCCATGCCAAGTAGGGGCCATCATTATCACCAGCTAGAACACTCGCATGCAACAACATTCCAAAACACTTGGTCAAACAAAGACTAAAAATCCGACAAATGGCAATGTTGACGAGGAGCCGCCATAAAACATCGTGGCTTCGTCATAGTTCCGCCTACGCTCCGCCACCGGAGGTGGTGGCTAGGCTGGATGTCTTATTTTATGGATGCAAATCAGCTTTAAAGCCAAACACAAACCCACAAAAGCAAAAGGATATATAAATAAAACAACCCATATCAACACACACACACATAATAAAAAGGTTTCAGAAATCACAGAGCTACCATAGTTACGATGGTGGCCAGCCGCCATGCGAATTGGTCCATCACATTCTCTATCTCTGTCTCATAATCTCTATTTACACACACATATGTGTATGTTTATTTGGAGTTAACTTCAAGCATTAAAGAGAGAGAGAAGAAATATGAACTTAGAGAGATAAAGTGAAGATCTGCATCTTAAAACCAAACAAAGCCACAAAATTCAAGAACAATGCAATGTTCCAAAACTCCCTTGTGACTCTGCCACATAGCCGTCGTGGCTCCGTCACAGAGCCGCCATGGCTCCGCCACCGTACGCGGTGTCCGACCATCATGCCAATCGGTTTGCCACACGTTCTCTCTCTCATCAGTCTCTATTTACACACATTTGTGTAGGTGTGTGTTTGGGATTTATCTTAGACGTTAGAGAGAGAGAGAGGGGGATATGAAGTTAGAGAGAGAAAGAGATTCAGTAGTAGTTATTCAGACACACAATCCAACTTAAAACCAAACACCACACAATAATGAAACTCGGTGTTTTAAAAACCGGTTTAAACCGGCCGGTTGAACCGGTTAAACCAGATGTCATCACACCCCAACCGAAGGTGGAAACATCGAGGCGGGACGAAAAAGATTGCTCATTGCTCATAATACTAATAGCGACAATAATTATTTAAACCGGATTTCATTTCATACGTAAATTGTCATACAATACAAGGGAAAGTCAAATACAACAGTAACAAAAGACAAAATTTGATACAACAAGAATAAACTTAACGTCTATGTGTGTATCTAGCATCTTCGCTACTTTGGTTTCATAGCGTCATCTTCATCAACCTGTAACATGTTTTAAAATAAAGTTCAATGAAAAAGCAAATGCGAGTACACAAGTTTGGTGATACATAGCATAAGTATAAAAAGTATAAGTCGAATCCACATGTTAATGGTATGCAAGTTAGATGCTAGTCATGCAACACTAAATCAAATCCGAGTTTCCACAAGTATAATGAGCTTCCCTCGTCACAAAATTAACGAGACTAAAAAGTATGAATAAGCTTAACATAACCTCGACGGGTGGTGTGCTACTCCTATAGCGCTACAGATGTCAAGTTGGGCTAGCTAAGTTAATGATTAAGTATGTATGAATCTAGCATGTATCTAAGCATAACAAGTATCATGTATTAAAGGATTGAGCATGTAAATCATAAGTTGTGATTTGTGTATTCTGATAGGTAAACATGTTACAACCCAAAAAGTGGGAAAGCGGTAAATGGGTCAAGTGTACTCACGGTTTTGCAAGCTTTCCGACTTGACGATTCCGTGAAGAGTTGTTTGGTTGATGGGAGAAACACCTAGTTATCCTACAAGAGGAAAACGTAGGTGTGAGTGTTTGGATGATTGTGGTAGATTCGAAATTTGGAATATTGCATCACAAAATAAAGTATACGAAAACACTCACTAAGGTCTAGCATTTGTTTTGACACTCTGGGAACTCGTTAGGGTTTATGTGATTTCATAGGTTATACACCTATTAGAATCATAACGAGGAACTAAGCACTATAGTGATTAAACTTATTAGCTTGACATGTGATTATTTAATCATTATCAAGGTTTTGGTTTAAGTATGTTATGTCGGTTATAATAGTTATTCGTATAAGTCCATTCATGGATATCATAGAAGTCATGTAGGAGGTGTAACATCCCCCAAATTTTTATTTATAAAAACTTAAAATAAATTATATAGAAACTTATATTATTAAACGGGTAGATTACGGGTAAGTTGACTATTAGAAATATGAGGTATTTAGACAAACACATGAACCGTTTAAAAATTATAATAATAAAAATACATTATAATTGACCTTACTCCATTTTTAATGAAACTTAGGTCAAAATGTAGATAAAAATATTCTCGTTCTAATGACATATTCATTGTTTATAAAACGTCATATTTAAAAGTTATAAACGATAAATGAGTTGAACAGCTTAATTAATTATAACATATATAATAATAAAATAATAATAACTAAACAATTAAATTAATAATTGAAATATTGTGTACGTGGAGGATAAACGTATTTAAATTAACAATTGAAATATTGTGTACGTGGAGGATAAACGTAGCCTCCAAGCTACCCTTAGAAATTGTAGTATAAATTTGAAGCATAAGCTTCTTCTTTTCTCTGCTCTCCCTCTCTCTATCTGTCACACCCCAACTGACGGCAGAATCATCAGGGTAGTGGCACTAGGCGAATCAGATTGTCTCAAGAGATTCCATAACAATTATTTAAAGATAATAAATCAACATTTAACATCCCATACTATTAAACTCATAATATCCTTAAACAATCATTACATTAACAAAGATCTCCCCTAGATTTATTACACTTGGAACTAAACAAAATAAACAAAACTAAACTACGCAAGCCACATCCAATCATCCAAGCTACAAAATCCTCATCCTGTTACATACGTTAAAATACAAGTCAATACAATTAAGTAAAGGTGAGCATACGAGTTTGAATAATACTAGCATAGTCGAGAAAGCGTTTGCGAAACAATCTAATTACATATCATGATACACCAAAACACTTAACATAACATAGGCTCATTTCTCATGCTAACTACCGTGAGAAGGCTTGCGCGTCCATCCTAACTAGACCCCGTCGGGTGTTAGCCAAGCTATAGTACCATACTAGCTAAGGAGGCAAGTTAACAAAAACAAGTCATAGTCACATGTTTCTAGTATCACGTATTGAGCATACACAATCAGATTATTCGTGTATGATAAACAGTTTGATTTGTGATGTGATTTTAATATAGGAACGTATGTAACACCCAAAAGTGCGTTTAAAGCGAAAATGGGTCAAGTATACTCACTGTGGGTGCGTTTAGGCAAGTAGGAGATTCTGCGGAGAGGTTACGGAGTGTCACACCCCAACCGATGGCGGAATCATCAGGGCGCGACACTAGGCGAATCAGATTGCTCAAGAGAATCCATAACAACTATTTAAGCAACAATATTTAAACATTCGTTATCCCATACCAACAAACATAATCCATAAACAATTATTACAAATATCCAAGTATCTCTCAAACAAACATAATTCGATCTTCCCTTGATTCTATTACATGCGTTTTTAAAGATAATTCCTAAATCCGTTTGTAGCAAATAGATCTCAATAACCTGCAACATACGTTAAAATTATTTGTAAATACAAAAAAAGTATTGGCGAGCATACAGGTTTTGATATAATAGCATAGTAGATAAAAATATGGCGAATTTCCTCATACATAATCATGATTTATACAACACATAAGCTCACAAGACAATTTCACATGATATACTCGCATAGAGCTCGCGCGTACGTCCTAGTTAAACCCCTTTTGGATGAGAGCCCCTCTATAGTACTATACTAGCCAAGGTGGAGATAACGAAAACGGTCCTAGTTTACATGTTCTAGCAATCACGTATAATATGTATAATAGATATTCGCGTGTGATAAAGCAGTTTATCGTGTGTTGTGTATTTTTGATAAGAACGTATGTTACACCCAAAAAGTGCATTAAAGCGAAAATGGGTCAAGTATACTCACAGTTGGTGCGTTTTAGGGGAGTTTTAGGATCTGAGAAGAGACGAGGAGAGCGCTGGATCAGCCTGCATACGCGAATGGAAGTGCATCAGTCTCCGAAAAGCTGAAACGGTTAAGTTTGGGTTGAGCAGTAGGCAAGTTCGGGCGAACTTGTATGTAAACATACAAGTTCGAGCGAACTTGTACTATTCTGCTGAGTTGTGAGTCAAGTTCGGGCGAACTTGTGTAATTTCCAAAGAAATTATACAAGTTCGGGCGGACTTGTGAGATTAGCTTAAGGAATTGACAAGTTCGGCCGAACTTGAGGGTTTTGGATGATGGTCTGAGTTGTTGGACTCAAGTTCGGCCGAACTTGACCCTTAGAGGTCAAGTTCGAGCGAACTTGACTAAGGTGCTGCACAAAAATCAGTTAAATCTCGAGCGAACTTGATGTTTTCGGGTTCAAAATCTTGCATTTTAACATCGTTGCTGAGGAAATCGAGCGTTCATCCCTCCAACCCTGTGCTACTGAGAAAACTTAGGTCGGAGAGGTCTTTTAGAGCGGTTTTAGCCGTTTTACAAAAGCGTGAACTAATCCGGGCGAACTCGGGGTTCGTTCGGGTTAGTTCGGCTTGTGTAAACCAAGATAAACGTTCTTTTGCTTCCAGATCTTGGATCTTGAATGATAAATGCTTCGTTTCATATCAGAAAATGAACAACTCATCATCAAAAGTCCGTATTTTGTGTAAAAATCATTGTTCAAAAGGTTTTGCTCAGATCTAAGCATAGATCTGAGTGAAAAACCGAAGTTTTATGTAAAAAGATGAAGATTTTCGTAAACATAGAAGATTTGATGAAAACGAAGGCAATGCCTTGTGCAAAATCGTTGTAAAACGTTGTAAAATGTTGATAAACATCGTTGTAGTTGAAATCAGTTTGATTCTTACTTAGAAAATAGAGGGTTTCGGGAGCTCAGAGCGAAGTTGCAGCAAGTTCAAATGATAGAATAGGAGCTGAGTATTTATAGGTGAAGACAAAAAGTGAGCTGGTGGGAGTCAAGTTCGGGCGAACTTTCTAGGTTTTCAAGGGAAAATAGTATTCGCGAGCATATGTTACGTTCGAGCGAACTTGAGGATTTTGAATGGTTCTTGTGTCTCAGGCAAGTTCAGGCGAACTTGTGGTAGTCAAGTTCGGCCGAACTTGGCCTGGTGACCAAGTTTTGTTTGCTGATTTCGCGTTAAGGGTTCGTTTGTCGATTCGGTTGTATTATATAGTTATATTAAGCGTTGTAACAAAGTATTAAGCGTATTAAATGGTCATAGTTACTTAAATTCCACAATTTCTCAAGGGTCGATATATAAGCGATGAAGTATGCGGCTTTGTTCCCAAGTCTTTCGAGAGTCGCGTTGCAGTTTAAGTGAGCAGATAGCCTTGGAAATTTCACGCAAAGTTGATAGTATTTAGTTTGTGTGAGATAAGCGTTGTGTTAATGAGATGTAATGCGTTGTGATGTGATATAGTGCGAAAATATGCGATGTAGCGTAATAAGCGATTTAGATTACATTATGATCGAATCTCTGGTGCTAGGCGTAACGAGAGCAACGAGCTTGCGAGGAAGCAGGTTGTTACAGTCTCCCCTACTTTAGGAAATTTCGTCCCGAAATTTATTCGAAAGGGGAAACTTGAGAACTGACACGATTAGATAATGATAAATAGCGGTAGAGCGTTTAGCGTAAGTCGAGGTTGAACAAGCGGTTGATCGAGGACTGGCGAGTGAAAGCGTCTCGAAGGTGTAAAGAGTTTGTTTATAATTCACGAGCTAGCAATCAAGAAAATGCTTTTAAGTTTTGAAAAATTTTGTTAACCATCACAAAAAGCGTTTTAAGGAAATTGGATTTATAAAATCTTCTCACAACGTGGCGCTAGGCGGTCGATTCCCATTGTGAGAAGGGTTTTACTTGCCAAAAAGATTCTTGTAAAAATTTAAATATTTAGAAAAATTTTTCTATTTAATTACAGAATTGTAATGGTTAAACTAATTTTAAAGGTATCAAAAATTTTAATTAGTGGCAAACCCCGTATGGCATCTATCCACGAAGGTTTGTAATATGGCTAAAACACTTATATATAGGAAGTACCAGCGGCGTATCCACCATGTTTTAGCCATATCTCCTCCGTTTCGTGGAGCGAGGTCAGACGTGTTGACACGGTTATGGATAGATTCTGGTATCCTTGGTCCACACGGTAAAAGGGAAACCAAGAAATTATGAGGCTTGAATGACGTCGAACCCCACATGGTATCCTTGCACGGAAGTTTGTGAATACGGCCAAGACACTTATATATAGGAAGTACCAGCGGCGTATCCACCATATGTTAGCCACATCGCCTCCGTCCCGTGGAGTGATGTCATGTGTGCCGACACGACATGGATAAGATGACGATTTAAAGATCAAAGCGGTAGGAAACGAGGTGCGATAAGCGTCAAAGCGATAAGCGAATAACGATAAGCGATAAACGATAAGCGATAAGCAATGCGAGGTAGATCCCTGCGATAGCATGATTGCATTGCTGTAGATTCGCGGGGTATCTAACGTTTGCGCGATCGAGAAAGCGATAGGATGTTATGCCCTTGCGGAGGAGTTTAGCGTGTGAAAATAATCATCATAATATAGAAGGTCTAATAACGTTCAACTACACATGGCACTCTTCACGGGAGTTTGTTAGTATGGTAAAGCACTTATATATAGGAAGTACCAGCGGCGTATCCACCATGCTTTAACCACACCTCCTCTGTCCCGTGGATAAGTGTCGCGCTTTGTCGACATGGTTAAAACGCTTATGTATAGGAAGTACCATCGGCGTATCCACCATGTTTTAACCACACTTTTAACGTTAGGGTACCATTAGAACTCATTACGATCCCAGTGCAGACCCCAGAGTAATCCCGTGTGCACCCGTGATTAGTTTGGTTTTTGCATGTTTATCGTAACTTGTTTTAAAGGCGCATAGTATGGGTAGAAAAATTGTATTATATTGTGATATACTATATAGCCTTAGTAATAATAGTTAGTGTGTGCGCTTAGACTAAGTGCGAGGAGTTGAGAGAGGGATACAGAGACATCATTCGTGTGTTGAAGCGATATCAAACAATAGATTGATTATAAAGCATAAGCACAAACATCGAAAGTCATACCTTCGTTAACGTCGTCCTACGCTTGGTCGAGGTTGGTGTCAACGTCTTCCCTTGCTGGGGCTACGGCTTGGGTTGGTGATTCCGGGGGTGTCGATTCGTCTTGCTGTCACGGTCCTGTGCGACACTTGTCGGTGAAGTGGTCGTAACAATCGCAGTTGGTGTAGTAACGGAAGCTGGCTCTGGCTTGGTGGTGATAGGTACATATCTGACACTGGGGATGAGGTCCGGTGTAGTTATGCCTTGGGTAGAAAGGAACTGCTCGAAGAGGTTCAGGATTGAGCGGCTCAGTCGCGGAGTAGTTGAGGATCGAGCCTTTTCTCTTGCGGCTGGGCTCGGCGGCAGCTTGCGATGAGGTGTCGTAGTCGTCGTCGGTATCGTCTTCGGAATCGTCGGGCACTTTGATAGTAGCTTGATTCAGGTTCTTGGGGGGAGTTTCGGAGAAATATCCGTCCAAGACTCGCTTGTCGTTGATTTATGCGGCCAACTGATAGGTTTCTTCGATAGTAACAGGTCTTGTAGCTGTGACAAAATTGCCCACGCACTCAGGCAAAGCACGTATGCACTTCTTGATAGCCTTTCCAGGAGTGTCGACTTGGCTTGGGCAGATGATGCTAAGCTGTTTGAACCTAGCTGTGAGGCCAGCGTTATCACCTTCGATTTGCTTGATTTTCCAAAATTCGTTCTCGAGCTTTTGGACTTCGTGGGGAGGGCAATACTCCTTCTTCATAAGCTCCTTCAGTTCCTCCCATGATAGTGCGTAAGCTGCGTCGTTCACACGCTTGATGCGCTTGGCTGTCCACCAATTGAGGGCTCGCGATTGAAATACTTCGGTAGCACATGTGGTCTGAATATGCTCAGGGCACCCACTCTGACGAAGGGTAACCTCGATAGCATCGAACCACTGGAGCATTTGGGATACATTTCCTTCACCTGTGAAGACCATCGGGGCACAGGCCTTGAATTTCTTGTAGGAGAAAGTAGACTTCGGTGCGTTGGACTTAGAATCTTCCGATGTCTGAGAGTTGCTGAGGGCTTGAACCTGTGAGATGATTTGAGGAAGGACCTTGGCCATTTCCTTGGCCACAAGTGAAGCAATCCTCTTGTCGGAGTCCTTCGAGCTTGACGTCGAGAGTTAGAAGCGTTCGAAGACCTCTTGACGAAAGAGATTTGGAATGAGATTCGACCATAATGATTTGTATTTGCGATGCGATTTAGCGCGTTAAAAACTTGTTATGATAATACATATTTCACATAGGAGCCACATAGGAAGAACACATACCTCCTAAATTCTCACGTATTCACATAAGTGCGTGTAATTGCATACTTATAGACATATATAGATATTTAGATACGTATATATAATTGACGGTATTACGCGAGGACGCGGTTAGGGGAGTTGTTATGATTTAGTTATGTTGCGAGAATTAGCTCTTGTTTTGGATTGCGATGGCTGTGCATTAATTTAACGAGATGAAAGCGATTAAGCGGCAAGCGAAAATCGACAAATCGAACACATAAAAGTTTAAAATTTGTTAAAACATGCGCGAAGCACTTGAAAAGTGATGGTGCGTAAAGTCGACGAGAGCGGCTTAAAATCGATGGAGCGTCCTGGGTTTTGAGACAGCGACTGCCCAAAGTGATTCGATCATTCTGCCGAGTTCGGACACACGCTTTGGCCTAATAGGTAAAGGCTCTCACCACCCCATGGCTAACGACATCACCCTTTCGGTTACCACGTGTCCCAAAGCGTTGGAAACAATCGAGACTTTGGTGAGATTTGAAAACTGTTGAGTGGGACGAGTTTTCAAGGTTCGGGTTTCACCCTGACTTGATAACATTCGAATCCCTGATTGTGGTTTCACCTCCCGGACCCATCAGGAGGCTTCCACCAGATAGAATAGGAAATTTCCATTAAGATGTAGATATCACTCCTAACTTAACAGACAATTTCGTGCAGATGAGAATACGCGGAATGAGTGATTCGTTGAGAGTTCGCGGTTTTCACACCTAATCCCGACAAATCGACTCGTTTGTGTGATACGAGCGTTCCTTACGTGTATTGTGGCAGCTTTAGGCAAAACGTATGTTTAAAAGTTCGTGTCGAAGGGTTTTGGTCAAGTTCGACCGAACTTGGCATCATCTTGATGTTAAGTTCGAGCGGACTTGCCTATTCCCACGCGAACTTGTTTAATTGTTGAGGGGACAGACAAGTTAGGGCGAACTTGGTCAAGTCCGAGCGAACTTGATCAACTTCGAGCGAACTTATCACCCAAGTTCGGGCGGACTTGCGGTTCGTATTCGTTTTCGACGTTTAATCGATGCGTAACAGTCTGATTTGGTGTCCTAACTATAGACTATGTAACATCCGTCAAAAACGGATTTACCAAACCCGCTCCATTTATCAACCGAACAGTCAGTCAAAAATTTCGTTGCGAATTAAATGCCCAAAATATTTTTAAACGATACGTAATCGATTATTATACGGGAATATATATTTAGTTTTTGAAAAACTGTTGAAAATCGCAAAATAAAAATAAAATGTTCCAGCCGGGTTTCGAACCCGGGTCAGTCGCCGAATCAGTTCAAGCCTTATCGCACATCACACAAACCACTGCGCCACTTGTTCTGTTTGATAAATAATAGAATCATTTAATTCATAAAGGGATGTTACGAATTCAAAACCGGCGCCCAAACAGTTCAGTCGTCGGAATCCCAGAAATCTCGCGAGTCTTAACTACAATTTACGTTATAACGTAAACCATTAACAAGACATCGGTTATAACCGATGTTTGAAGTCCGCGACCAAACCATAACCGCCGGAGTTTTATGATTTATGAATACAGTCGGAAATCAGACCAAGTGCTTTGACGATTTGCACTATAAATTCACCCACAACCCACTGCAAACTTTTTCGCTCAAAACCACATCTTTTCTCGGCGTAATTCCACTCGCCGGAATTTCTCTACTCATCGCCGGAAAACCGGTTTCCTCATTTCTGAACCTCACTGAGCCTCTGAGCTTATACCGGAGATACCCACACCCTTTGTAAGCTTCCTGGAGACTCGCTGCTACAAGGAACACGTCGCCGGAAGTGATTGCTGTCGCCGGAGTTTCTGCCGGAAAACAGAGGATCCAGTCGGTATACCTCTTCGCTTATTTCCCTTTCTTTTTACTTCTATCTTATCAGTAATTAACCTGAAACACACTAATAAACCGATAAAAACCTTGAACCAGTCAGTCGTCTTTCTCTGGTTATACCTTGATGAAGAAGACGATATATTCGGTATATTATAAGTATAATTAAAATCAACATATTAATCGGGTTAGACACACAGTCCAGTGGTGGACTGTGTGCACATATAACGCAAAGGTCACGAGTTCGAATCCCGTTTCACACACGCTGCCTTAATAAAAATCATTTTTTTGTTAAACTGAACCGGAGTCGCCACAGTTATATGTTAAGTATATTAATAATCGGAATAATAACCAAGTTAGACACACAGTCCAGCGGTGGACTGTGTGTTTGTTTATATCACAGGTCACGAGTTCGAGTCCGGTCTACTGCACCGACTCGTAACAATTATCCATTCTTTTTAATAAGGCAGAAAAGGAAATAACTAAATTGTATTTAAGTATAACAAAAATCAAATTATATAACATGTTAAACACAAGTCCAGCGGTGGACTGTGTGTTAGATTAAACCACAGGTCCCGGGTTCGAGACCTGTGGAGTGCACGTCCGGTTCGCTTAAAACTGTTTTTAAAATAAAATGATTTTCGGTTTAAACTAATTAATATATATATATAATTAAAATCAGATTTATAATGGGTTAGACACGTAGCTCAGTTGGTAGAGCTGCGTGCACGCGTACGGGAGGTCTCGGTTCGAGCCTCACTCAGCGCACCTATATTCCGAATCGAACCGGTCAACGGTCAGGTCAACGGTCAGTCAAACGGTCAACGGTCAGAAAAAAAATATTTTTTTTTATTATTTTTATTTAATTATTTTAATTAAAAATCAATTAAAAATACTTAAAAATAACATTTTTAAGGTTAGAAAATAGCCTCAAACTCACAAAAATACACCCAACAATACTACTAAAATAGTTTAATAAAATCCGTTTATTTACCAAACCATAATGCGATTTATCTAGGTTAAATCTCACTCGTGGTTAAAACCACTTCGCGTGCATTCAACATCATCAACCGAACGCACCCACTGTGAGTGAATCTTACAACTCCCCCTTTTAAATTACACGTTTTGGGGTGTGTCATGTGTTATGAAAATAATTAACTTATTTATTTAAACTTGTGCCATACCACATCATGACTTAAACTTAGATTGTTTATATTATTGTGATTACTCATTTCCTTTTTGCCAAATTATATGCAATTCATTCATTAGGCCCCTCAGTTCCTCGTGAGAGACGAGTTGAGCATCGCGTGCCTCTAAATGTTCCATTTTTGTTCATGTGTGTATCATTGAGTTTATATTATTTGTAGTTGTGTCATTCATATTATCATGATTATGCAATTCATTGAGTAGGCCCCTCAGTTCCTCGTGAGAGACGAGTTGAGTATCGCGTGCCTCTAATTGTTCCATTATTGTTCATGTGTGTTTCATTTAATATCTTATGATTGTTGATTTAGTTACATCTAGTTTTACTCATGTTTGGTTGTGCACATATTTCATAATCAATTTAAATAAATTTGTTCAAATGTTTTCCATAGGATTCACTCGCCAACATTATGTTGATCCAAAAACCTTTTTACACATGATACAGGTAAACAGGTTGAAGCAAGGAAAAACATAGGATATGCCTTAGAAGAGAACAAAGGAGTTAGATTGTTAGTTAGATCATGTTGTAACCTTTATTGTAAATTTCCATTTAATTTGTATTAATGAATATGAAACGCTTAATAAATGTCATGAGCTTTGATGATAACCCAATCATGCCCCGATCACCTTTTCCGCTGCGGGTCGGGGTGTGACAGACTAGGCCGAACATGGCAATTCTACCTAATTTCCCTATAGTTATGGCTCTGATACCAATCTGTCACACCCCAACCGATGGCGGAATCATCGGGGCGCGGCACTAGGCGAATCAGATTGCTCAAGAGAATCCATAACAACTATTTAAGCGACAATATTTAAACATTCGTTATCCCATACTAACAAACATATAATCCATAAACAATTATTACAAATATCCAAGTATCTCTCAAACAAACATAATTCGATCTTCCCTAGATTCTATTACATGCGTTTCTAAAGATAATTCCTAAATCCGTTTGCAGCAAGTAGATCTCAATAACCTGCAACATACGTTAAAATAATTTGTCAATACAAAAAAAGTATTGGCGAGCATACAGGTTTTGATATAATAGCATAGTAGATAAAAATATGGTGAATTTCCTAATACATAATCAAGATTTATACAACAGATAAGCTCACAAGACAATTTCACATGATATACTCGCATAGAGCTCGCGCGTACGTCCTAGCTTAACCCCGTCGGATGAGAGCCCCTCTAAAATTACTATACTAGCCAAGGTGGAGATAACGAAAACGGTCCTAGCTTACATGTTCTAGCAATCACGTATAATATGTATAATAGATATTCGCGTGTGATAAATCAGTTTAGCGTGCGTTGTGTATTTTTGATAAGAACGTATGTTACACCCAAAAAGTGCATTAAAGCGAAAATGGGTCAAGTATACTCACAGTTGGTGCGTTTTAGGGGAGTTTTAGGATCTGAGAAGAGTCGAGGAGAGCGCCGGATCAGCCTGCATACGCGAACGGAAGTGCATCAGTATCCGAAAAGCTGAAACGGTTAAGTTTGGGTTGAGCAGTAGGCAAGTTCGGGCGAACTTGTATTTAAACATACAAGTTCGAGCGAACTTGTACTATTCTGCTGAGTTGTGAGTCAAGTTCGGGCGAACTTGTGTATACAAGTTCGGGCGGACTTGTGAGATTTGCTTAAGGAATTGACAAGTTCGGCCGAACTTGTGAAGTTTCCTGGGAAACTTTGCAAGTTCGAGCGAACTTGAGGGTTTTGGATGATGGTGTGAGTTGTTAGACTCAAGTTCGGCCGAACTTGACCCTTAGAGGTCAAGTTCGAGCGAACTTGACTATGGTGCTACACAAAAATCAGTTAAATCTCGAGCGAACTTGATGTTTTCGGGTCCAAAATCTTGCGTTTTCGCGTCGTTTGCTGAGGAAAATCGAGTGTTAATCCCTCCAACACTGTGCTACTGAGCAAACTTAGGTCGGAGAGGTCTTTTAGAGCTGTTTTAGCCGTTTTACAAGAGCGTGGGCTAATCCGGGCGAACTCAGGGTTTGTTCGGATTAGTCTGACTTGTGTAAACCGACATAAACGTCCTTGTGCTTCCAGATTTGGGATCTTGAATGATAGATGCTTCGTTTCATATCAGAAAATGAACAAAACATCCTCAAAAGTCCCTATTTTGTGTCAAAATCGATATTTATCAAAGTTTTTTTCAAATCTAGAACTTACAAGCCGAGATCTTGCAGATCTCGTGTTTGGGAAGCCTCTGCTAACACCCAACGAATTCTTATGGGTTTTTGATGAAAACGAAGGTAGATCCTTGTGTAAAATCGTTGTAAACCTTTGTTGGTTGTTGATAAACGTTGTTGTAGTCGAAATCGGGTCGTTTCTTACTTAGAACACGAGAGATTTGGAATGAGGGAGCTCTGAGCGAACTTGGTCAGCAAGGGAAGCATGAACGGAGAGCATGGGTATTTATGGGAGAACGTAAAAGGAGAGCTGATGGAGACCAAGGTCGAACTTGCTAGATTTTCAAGAGATTTCAGTCAAGTTCGGCCGAACTTGCTGAATCTCTAAGGATCCAGACAAGTTCGAGCGAACTTGAGGTTAAAAAGGAGAATTTGTTTTGGCCAGTCAAGTTCGGCCGAACTTGGGGTCACCAAGTTCGAGCGAACTTGACCCAATGATGGGTTTACTTCATTTGTTTCGTGTAAGAGTTCGTTTGGTTATTCGGTTCGCAGTAGATAGTTATATTAAGCGTTAAATTAAAGCGTTAAGCGTTATAGTTGATATAATAATGCAATTTAGCGATTCGTGTCACATCCCGACCCGCAGCGGAATTAAGAGTCGGGGCATAATTGGGTTATCACCAAAGCACATGACATTTACTATTATGTTTCATAATTAAATGAAGTCAAAGTTACATTTCTCAAACATCCAAACATGTTCATTCATTACAAAGGAAAATAACCAAACATGATAATCCAAATACTAAATCGTTTTATTTCTTCTAATCCAGGTCCTATGGGTTCCTAGCTGCTGCTGGTTCACCTGTATCATATGTAAAAATGGGAGGTTTTTGGGTCAACATAAGTTGGCGAGTGAACCTTATAGATAAACATTTGATAATAATTTTCTGGTTAGTTTATCAATAAAATATTGTGCATAATCATAAAAGAGCACATGTATGAAATCAAACATTGGCAAACATCAGTACAATTATAACATACATTAACAATCGATAGCATATATGAACATACCAACATCACATAATAATTAACATAAATGAACTGTGCGATCAAGGCTCAATCAAACGGAGCCGATCGTATTGCATGAACTGGAAATGTAAATTGAACTGTGCGCTCAAGGCTCAATCAAACGGAGCCGAACGTATTGCATGAACTGGAAATGTAAATTGAACTGTGCACTCAAGGCTCAATCAAACGGAGCCGAGCGTATTGCATGTATTGAAATGTAAAATAAAATGACCGATCAAGGCTCAATCAAACGGAGCCGATCGTGCGGGCACGCCCTGATCAACCGCATAATAAAATGGGGATCAAACTCAACCTCGATGGGTGGGGAGCTACGGCCTCGGCAATTGCATGTACTGAAATAATAATTTGCAAACAATAATAACTACTTAACAGCAACAACTAACACACATGTCATGATATGATATATGCACAATAACTTAGTTATAATATGTAAATGAACAAGACACATGATACACCCCAAAAACGTGATTAAAACGGGGAATTTGAAGGGTTCACTCACATTGGGTGCGTTGGATTTGAGTTGGTGAGATGCGCACGATTTAGACGAAGCGAGTCAACGAGGAATCACTAACCTAAATAATAATGGGAAAAATATATTAAATGGATGGATTTTATTAAAGATTTTAATGGGATTTTTAGATATATTTTTGTGAGTTTATGGCTATTTTCTATCCTTAAAAATGTTATTTTTAAGTATTTTTAATTGATTTTTTAATTTAAATTAAACAAATAAATATTTAAAAAAAATAATATTTTTTTACTGTTTGACCGTTGACCGTTAACCGGTTCGGTCAGCGGTAATACTTGCGCCAAGCGGATTCGAACCGGTGACCTTTCGTTCACGCGCACGTAGCTCTACCAACTGAGCTACGTGACTAACCCGTTAGAAATCCAGTTTTAATTATATTTATACACTTATTCGAATTTACCGAAAATTCCTTTATTTTGCAAAACGTTTTAATCTCATTGAACCGGTGCTTGTGACGGGACTCGATCGCGCGACGTGTAGTTTATTTTGCACACAGTCCACCGCTGGACTGTGTGTCTAACCCGGTTATATTCTTGATTTATATTATACTTAACAACTACCCACTCTAACCCGGTTAGTTCATAAATAAAAAGGAATGTTATTACGCAGAGTGTGTGTGTAGTAAGGATCGAACTCGGGACGTGTATGTTAACTTTGCACACAGTCCACCGCTGGACTGTGTGTCTAACCCGTTAATTATCCGAATTTTATTTACTCTTATCCCGTTTTTAGATTCGTCTTCTTCACTACGATTACCGGTTTTTACTCAGACAACTGGTTCATGGTCTAACTACTTAAATAACATGACTACTAGTTTGAATGTACAAACCGAACAGTTTGGGGAAAGGAAATACCGGACAGGTCGTCTTCTTCAGGAAGTCCGGCGAGAACAGGCAACTCTGTTTTTGAACCTTCGGCTGAGAGGGTCTAACAACAGAATTAAAGAATTAGATTTGAAATTGAACCAGAGTACATGGATTATTAGCACGATTGAATGTGTTTACCGTTAACTAGCGAATTTCCGGTGAATTCCAGAATTTCTCCGGCGAACCCAGAAAATCCAGCAAAGTCTTCTGTGACTGATTTTGAGTGACGGGTTAATGTTAGTAGAGTCCTAACAACAGATTGAAACAGCAATAGAGGAAAATCTTACTGATTTGTGTTGAACCCGGTTTTCCGGCGAGAACACCAATGCTTTAAGTGATTTATCACGTGTACATTTATTCGCATCTGTCAATATTTAACTCTTTGATTCAGATATGAGTTTGTGTTAATTCACATTGTCCTAAATCTCTAAAGAAAAACGGCTAATTAAGTCAGTGGTAATTTTCTGTCTGAGTTCGGCAACTAATTTCCTTTGGAACGCACTAATCTTGCTGACTGAAAGCTCAAATCTCAAACCTGGAGATTGGATGACCAAATTTTTTGGGCTAAAGTTCTTTAGCTTGACAATTTTCCTTTAGGGTAAACGTGGCACGAATCAGAAGTTTAAGATGTGATAATAGCAGTCCAAAAACCTTATTCTTTCGTAGGATTGCATTTGACTCTTTATCTTTATGGTATTATTCCTTTGATGAATGGAATTCACTTTTACGAATCAATGGACTTGATAAACTTTCCTTTTTAGAGCAAGAACAATCGAATGATCTTATTAATTTAATTGTAGATATTTCATAAAATAACAAATGATAAGTAATTTAACTATATTAGTCATGAAAGGTGGTTTATCAAGGCAACTGAATTCTAGTAATTCTGTTCAGCAGTTAGACTCTCTCATGACCACACTTGCTAGCGTCGAAGTCAAAATTTCAAAAAACATCTGGCAAGTTTTGGCAAAAGGTTTTCCGGTAAAGGATACATTGAAGTTTAATGTGACATATGAGCATCAAGAAAACTCTTGTCTAAAGTCATTGAACCCTGCTTGATGGGCTAAATCCTTGTCATAACTCCAAATTGCACTTTAACCAGAATGCTACAATGGAAGTTTCCCTTTAGACAGATAAGTCATACGATTGCACTTGATTGGAAGTCGAAATGTCGTGAAAAATTAAATCTTAGAAGGTTTTCAGTTTCTTTCTGAACCTTTTGGAAATGATAAAAAAAACGGCAAAATTGAAGGATTTTTGACTTAAGAAAGCATAAGTTGACTTGCAAGGCCCATGCAAAGTCTAAAGAGGAAAGGATAATTTAATAACTTTGCTGATGTGCTGAATCCACTCCATTAGATCAAATCACTAAGTAGTGCGAAAATCTGTCGTAGTGAGCTATTTCGAGAGTCTAACATGTTTCCATGAACCAGTTATGGATTCACGGTTACCATTTATGAAGGTTCAAATCTAAGAAGAACTCGAATTAAAACTAGGGATATCTCATTTTAACGTCCTTCATTGCGTCGCTTGAGTGCTAATATTGAAAGTTCTTAGGAGATTTGGCTGTTAAGGTTGTGGCGAGATATTATGACGCTGGACATGGTTCAAATATGATCACGCAATTGAAACAACCCGATAGTGGCCAAGACTGTGAATATGTGGCAAATGTGTGGTGAAAGTGTGTAATGGCTACATTGGTGTTTGTATAGGTGTGTTTTGTCTTGACTGCATTTTGAGGATCCACCACGACTTCAAGTTCAAATAGAGGATGTATACTAACAGTTACATTTGTTGCCATTTAGGTTTTATGCGGAGTTGCTCGTGGTAGAGCGTTTGGTGGTCTGCTTCCGAGTTGCTTCCTCTTGTTAAATTTGAACGGATGTGGTTGGTTGTCCCAGAGGGGTTTTTTTCCCTATTGCCCATTGGATGTTGGTTTTGGCAATATGTGGTTTGTTTAGGTGATGTTGAGGCGAATTTGGTTTTCAGGGAAGTCCGATGAAGTCAGGGAGTTGGAGTGAATAGTTTGGAACATTTGGTTCACTTACTTTGTTGGAGTGTACGTCTTTTTGTAGGCAGAAGTTTTTGATGCTAATTCCTGGCAATGCAGAGTTCTTACTCCATCAGCAGCATTTCTTTCTTTCTTTCCGATTCAAGTGGTTCCCAGTAGTCCGTGCATGATTTGGATGTAACGCTAGAAACTTCATTCGACAATGGGACAGTTCCCTAGCTTGATTTTGGGCTTGCATAAATGTTTGGAATTGAAGTAGAGTTAACTGTCTTGTTGAGGTCATGTTTTTCACAAGGATGATGCTTGTTATTTCTAATAAGTGGCCATTTTGCTATTGCCAAGTCAGCATTCGTTTCCACTCTTCGGTTAACAATTAGATCAAAGAATGGTTTAGACTTTTAATCTCCTTTAAGAAATGATCATCCTCAATGAATAACAAGAGTCTTGGTCCATGTGGCTCAGACTACTTTAAGTAGTGGGCCCAGGTAGTTGGTTGGTAGTCATTAGATTGGCAATTTTACTGACCGATGCTACATTTGTTCTGATTTTGGTGGAGCAGCAGACAATGACAAGTGTTGTTCACTTTTGGTTATCATGTTTGGCAATAATATTTTACTAGTTCCATCAAATGTCTATTGATTTAAAATGCAACACCAAAGAGTTCGCTCCGGTCTAGTCTTCAGTCTACTGCCTATAATCCTTGATGTTAAACAGAATCTGTAATCAATTTTTGTACTTGCATGTGAATATGTATATGTAGTGGATTATTGTAATCAATATAATCTGAACAAATAGTACATTTAAATAATAAAATAAATTTGGCATAACAAAAAAAATCTTTAATTCTAAGCATATATTTAGGTTAAACATCCATCCTAAGTCATGGTTGTACATCGTACATCGACGACGATTAGATGGCAATTTATACCAACAGAATTCTTATTATATTAAATGAATAAATTTACATTTCTAATATAGCAATATTAAGAAAAATCAATGGAAATCAAATAACTTATTTTTATCATCATTCCTATAATTCACCTGATTAGTAAAATGGTTTTCAACATAGTTGGATCTTAATAAACATGAAATAATTGTAGTATCAAAATGTCATAATAAAAAATGTAATAAAGGCAAACATCTATTTACCAACATTAAATCATTAGAAAACATACAAATAATATAACATAAATCTTGATCATCAATAAAGGCATTTTCATACGAAATTAATTGATTGGCTAAAAGGCTAATCAACGAAACATTGATAATGAATAAATAATTGCATAAGCTATAAACGAAGCCAGTATTAAATTAATGTAAATAAAATGACCATCAAGCTAATAAAGAAATCACGCCTAACCATAAAAATGTAACAATCGAGTGGACTGGCCTCGGCAATTGATGACTAATATAATTGCACAATATAAATAAAAAAACCACAAGTCATAATGAATGCCAACTTTAACGAATAAGAAATCAAAAACGATAAGGGGAATAAGGTACCATTGGGTGCTGATTTGAACGTAATAATGACACAACGACGGGGATACACCTAAAAATAATGAAAAATAATTAAAGAATAATAAATTTAAGGATTTTAGTAATTTGTAGTTTGCTATTTTATTAAAATGTATTTAAATTAATGTTAATTAAATAAAAAATAAATTAAAAATATATTTTATTTTGACGTTGACGTTAAGTTGGTCAGGGATATGCCAACGAATTAACAGTGACTTTTTATAGTATTAAACATAGTATTAATAAATCTTTTATTATTTTATACTTTAATTACGAAAATCTTTATTTGTAACGTTAATTCATTAACGTCTAGATCACGCTAGGATAGTAATGCCAGTATATTTCTACAGTTAATTCTTATTATTTACTACAATACCTCTACCGGATCATAAATAAAAAGGAATGTTATTACGCAGAGTGTGTGTGTAGTAAGGATCGAACTCGGGACGTGTATGTTAACTTTGCACACAGTCCACCGCTGGACTGTGTGTCTAACGCGTTAATTATCCGAATTTTATTTACTCTTATCCCGTTTTTAGATTCGTCTTCTTCACTACGATTACCGGTTTTTACTCAGACAACTGGTTCATGGTCTAACTACTTAAATAACATGACTACTAGTTTGAATGTACAAACCGAACAGTTTGGGGAAAGGAAATACCGGACAGGTCGTCTTCTTCAGGAAGTCCGGCGAGAACAGGCAACTCTGTTTTTGAACCTTCGGCTGAGAGGGTCTAACAACAGAATTAAAGAATTAGATTTGAAATTGAACCAGAGTACATGGATTATTAGCACGATTGAATGTGTTTACCGTTAACTAGCGAATTTCCGGCGAATTCCAGAATTTTTTCCGGCGAACCCAGAAAATCCAGCAAAGTCTTCTGTGACTGATTTTGAGTGACGGGTTAATGTTAGTAGAGTCCTAACAACAGATTGAAACAGCAATAGAGGAAAATCTTACTGATTTGTGTTGAACCCGGTTTTCCGGCGAGATTTGCAGAGAATTCCGGCGACAGTTTTTTTTGTGCTCAAAAGACTTGAAAACGCGACGAAAAGGAATTGGAGTGTATTTGAGACGGTTCTGAATCGCATAAATGATTGGAACCTGAATTATTTGGAGTTTGAATGCCTTTCGGTTTCAAAACCCGAAACTTGAAGTTCATTCAATTTGAACTTAATTAGAAACCGATATTCATCGGTTATAAGACAGCTAAACGAACCAAAACTGATTTGGCGATTCGGTTTACCGATTTCCGTTATTCAGATATCATTAACCGTTAATTTGTGTTTGCGCATAAAACTCAATTGTTTTCCTAATGTTAACAGAAAACAATTGGTGGCGGAGTGGTTAACGGATCGGTGGATAAGTTATAGGAGGCAGTTGACCCGGGTTCGAGTCCGGTCAGCTACAAATATTTTTTATTTATTTTATTTTAACTTTTTATCAAATATAATTTTTATAGTTTAGTTTATATATTAATTATGTAACGTTTAAACTCAAAATACTCATAAATACTTAATGAAATTTCATAACTTGGTATTTGATTACAAAACGGAGTGGGTTTTGGAGACCCGATTAAATGTTACAATTCGAGAGTGCGAAAGTGATGTGATAGTGAGCGTAATCATAACCACGAACACACATAACACATAAGTAACATAAAACCACATAAATAACTGCGATTTGCGATGCAATGAGGTTAGCGATGAGATTTAATAAACGATTAGATGCGATAATAACGAACAATACAATAATTAATTAACATAAACTTTTTTTATATTAACCGAATCTCGGATTTACAAAGGATAGATAAATAAAAAAAAAAAGGAGAGATAACAATCGAATTTTCGAGTTGTTACAGTCTCCCCTACTTTAGGGAATTTCGTCCCAAAATTAGGTAGTAGCTGTAACAAATAGATGCGGGTACTTAGCCTTCATATCACTTTCCAATTCCCAAGTGAACTCGGCGCCGCGTTTGCCTTCCCATCGGACCTTCACGATAGGGATGCGAGAGCGTCAGAGTTTCTAGGTCTCTTGGTCCATGATTTCCTCAGGCTTTTCCACTAAATGGAGAGTCTTGTTGATTTGCAGATCTTCGAGAGGGAAATGGAGATTTTCTTCGGCGAGGCATTTCTTGAGGTTAGACAAGTGGAAAGTCGGATGTACGTTGTTAAGTTCCTCCGGTAACTCGAGACGATAGGCTACTTTACCGATTCTCTCCAGAATCTTAAAGGGTCCAACGTATCAAGGCGCTAGCTTTCCTTTCTTGCAAAAGCGGACCACTCCCTTCCAAGATGCAACCTTTAGGAGAACGTGATCTCCCACTTCGAACTGCAGGGGCTTGCGGCGTTTATCGGTATAACTCTTTTGACGACTCCGAGCTTTCAAGAGATTGTCTCTGATCTGGAGGATCTTGTCCGTCGTTTCTTGAATTAGCTCGGGACCGGTGATTTGTGCTTCTCCGATCTCGTGCCATGCAATAGGCGATCAACATTTTCTTCCATACAGTGCCTCAAAATGAGCCATTTGGATGCTGGTATGATAACTATTATTGTATGAGAATTCGATTAAAGGTAAGTGCGTGTCCTAGTTACCACCGAAATCTATGATGCACGCACGAAGCATGTCTTTGAGGGTGCGGATCGTGCGCTCAATCTGACCGTCGGTTTGAGGGTGAAAAGCGATACTGATATTGAGAGTAGTACCGAGAGCGGATTGAAAAGTCTCCCAGAGAAGCGAGGTAAAGCGACCGTCTCGGTCAGAGATGATGTCTTGAGGCGTCCCGTGTCGACATATAACTTCGTCGGTATAGATTCGGGCTAACCGTTCGACCTTAAAGTCTTCTCGTATTAGCAATAAAGTTCGCAGATTTGGTAAGACGATCAACGATAACCCAAATACTATCGTGACCAGATGAAGTACGCGGGAGTTTAGTTACGAAGTACATAGCTATACTCTCCCACTTCCACATCGGGATTTCGGGTTGTTCGAGTAAACCAGAGGGCCTTTGATGTTCGGCTTTAACTTTCGAACAAGTTAAGCATTTTGAGACGTATCCTTTTTCATGCCCGGCCACCAGTACTTAGGACGAAGGTCCTGGTACATCTTGTCGGCACCGGGGTGAATGGAATATCGAGATTTATGAGCTTCGTCTATTAGCAACTTACGAAGATTATCACGACTGGGAATCCAAATGCAATTGAGATAGTAATAAATACCATCAGATTTAGATACAAGCTGAGTTTCGGCACCACATTTCATTTCGTCTTGAAGGGTATTCTCGTTAAAGCAGGCGAATTGAGCGGCACAGTTGAGGGTTTCAAGTTTAGCACAAGCTTGAGAGTCACGAATACCATATACATAGCTTCGTCGACTTAGAGCATCGGCGAAGACGTTTGCTTTGCTGGGATGGTAACGTATCTCACAATCGTAGTCGTTGAGAAGTTCAACCCATCGACGTTGTCGCATGTTTAGTTCTTTTTGATTAAAGATATGTTGTAAGCTCTTATGGTCGGTGAAGACCGTACACTTAGCACCGTAAAGGTAGTGTCACCATATCTTCAATGCAAAAACAACTGCACCGAGTTCGAGATCGTGGGTAGTGTAGTTCTTCTCGTGGATCTTGAGTTGTCGAGACGCGTACGCGATAAACTTGTCTCGTTGCATGAGAACACAACCAAGACCAAGATTAGAGGCATCGCAGTAAACAACGAAATCGTCATTTTTGTCGAGCAAAGCGAGAACGGGAGAGTTGCATAGCATACGCTTGAGAGTTTGAAAAGCTTCCTCTTGCTTGGAATCCCAAACAAAAGGTTTATCCTTATGAGTTAAAGCAGTAAGCGGAACGGCGATTTTCGAGAAGTCGGCGATGAATCGACGGTAATAACCCGCCAATCCAAGAAATGAACGGATTTCAGAAGCATTCTTTGGTGTAATCCAACTCTTGACGGCTTCAATCTTTTCGAGGTCGATGTGAATTCCTTGACTATTAACGATGTGGCAAGAAATTGGACTTCTTCGAGCCAGAATTCACATTTAGAGAATTTAGCATAAAGGTGATTTCCTTGAAGAAGTTCGAGGACTAAACGGAGATGATGCGCGTGTTCGTCTCTCGACTTCGAATATATAAGAATATCATCGAAGAATACAATGACGAAACGATCTAAGAAGGCTTTACACACACGGTTCATCAAATCCATGAAAACCGTGGGTGCATTCGTAAGACCAAAAGGCATGGCTACGAATTCGAAATGGCCATAGCGAGTACGAAAGGCAGTTTTAGGAACGTCTTCTTCCAACACGCGTAACTGATGATAACCAGAACGAAGATCAATCTTGGAAAAACAAGTAGCACCTTGAAGCTGATCAAATAAGTCGTCGAGCGAGGAAGAGGGTAGCGGTTCTTTATCGTGAGTTTGTTAAGTTCATGATAATCGATGCACATACGGAACGAATCATCCTTCTTTTTCACGAAAAGGAAAGGAGCACCCCATGGCGAAGTGCTTGGGCGTATGAAACCTTTATCAAGAAGCTCTTGAAGTTGGCTTGATAGCTCGCACATTTCGGATGGTGCGAGGTGATAAGGAGCTTTAGCAACGGGAGTAGCGCCTGGAATCAAATCGATACGGAATTCAACATCTCGAGTAGGGGGTAAACCTGGTAAATCATTGGGAAAAACTTTAGGAAATTCACAAACAACGGGAACATCTTTATAAGTCTTCTTTTCTCTCTCCGGGTTCACGATATGAGCGAGGAAAGCAGCACATCGCTTTTGCAAGCATTTGTGTGCTCGAGTATATGAAAAAAGCATCAACTTCTTTGAGAGCGTTTCACCATAAACATGAAGTTGATCACCATTAGGGAGAGGGAAACGAATCATCTTATCGAAGCATACAACTTCAGCATGATTCTCACGAAGAAAATCCATGCCTACTATGATATCGAAGCTTCCTAATTGCATAGGTATGAGATCGATCGAGAAGACATGGTTGTTGAGATCGAGATTACAACCACGTAAATTGGAATTTATGGTAAAGGTTCTTCTGGTGGCAACTTCCACATTGAAAGTCTTTGGGAGTTTAGCGCGCTTACATTTTAAAACCTTTTCGAATTCTAACGATACGAAACAATTATCGACACCAGTATCAAATAAACATGAAGCGTAAATACCATTAACAAGAAACGTACCATTGACAACATTGTTGTCATTCTGGGCCTGGCGGTGATTGAGATTGAAGGCTCTTCCACGCGCAGCTTGATGTTGTTGTTGAGGCTGCGGTGGTGGCTGCTGCTGCTGCGGCTCTTGTTTCACAGTGTGGTTTGGGCAAACATTAGAAAAGTGGTTTGGATCACCACACACGAAGCACGCTCGTGCCTTTGGAGCTTGCTGCTGGTTGGCTTGAGGAGGAGCAGGTAAAGCTGGAGCTGCGGGAGCTTGAGGAGCTGGCTGGCGAGGACCACTACGGCAGCTGACAGTGAAGTGGCCGTAGATGTTGCAGTTTGTGCAAAAACGGAAATTGCCTCCAACGGCATGATGATATGTGCACTTAGGGCACATAGGGTGAGGATCAGTGTACGCACGCTTTGCTGGCGGTGCGTTTGGTGCTGCTGACTGAGTGGCTGAGGGTTCGCTGGAGCAGTAAGAGCAAAGTTCTTGCTCGGGTTTTCCCTTTTGCGACCACGACGACTGTTATTTGGCTCTCGGGGCTGTTCGGTAGTAGGTTCTGCTGATTTGGTGACTGCCTGATTTGCGACCTTGCTGCTTTTAAAGCTACCAGACTAAACTCGTTTGTCATTAATCTCGGTAGCTAGCTGGTAGGTCTCCTCGATAGTAGCAGGGGGTCCTACTTGAACAAAGTCAGCGACGCAATCGGGGAGAGCTTTGAGGTATTTCTTGATTGCCTTTTCGGTCATATCCACTTGACCGGGACAGATAATGCTCAACTGTTTGAAGCGAGCAGTGAGCCCAGCGATCGGGACCATCTTGCTTGATATTCCAGAATTCGTTCTCTAACTTCTGGATCTCATAGGGAGGACAAAATTCCTTGATCATAATTTCCTTAAGTTCCTCCCAAGTGAGTCCGTAAGCTTCGTCGTTCCTACGCCTGTTGCGCTCGGCTGTCCACCAGTCGAGAGCCTTTGACTGAAACACACCGGTAGCGTTGACAGTGCGCAGAGCCTCGGGACATCCGCTCTGGCGGAACGTGACCTCGATAGAGTCAAACCAGTGGAACATGGCACTCGGCCCTTCGGTGCCTAAGAAAGTAAGCGGTGCACATGCTTTGAACTGTTTAAAGCTGAAGCGGGGTTTCGGGGAAACTCCCTTGGAGTCAACTGCAGAGTTGTTGCTAACCGCTTGAATTTCGCTGACAATCTGTGGGATCACCTTAGCCATTTCCTTGGCTACCATAGAGGCGATGCGCTTGTCGGCGTTGCTGCGCTGGAGATTCCTTCAGGTGTGCGATCCCATAGAAGACATCTACATGAAGGATTTAGATTAGACGAGATCCGATTATAATAGAGTTATGTTTAAATATTTAATATAACTATTCATACAAGGCAACAAAAACGCATAAGCATGTATCCACATAGACACATAAGCACGTAAGCACATAGGCACGTAAGCACATAAGCACATATTTGCACGTATTCACCTTCTAATAATAACAATGCGTAGCGCGATATGAGATGCGAGACATAAGCAAGATATATAAGCGATATATAATAGCGAGATAAGCGAGATAATACCGCGTATGAGGCACACGTCCTCATAGGCGTAAGCAAGTTAAGCGATTAGTTTGATTTGTGTATTAATTTAGCATTTTAGATTTCGAGAGCTGTGCGAGTTGTGCATACATTCGATGGAGCGTAAATGCGATAAATCGAGAAAACGATGATATGATAAATCATTAAAGCGAGAAATCGAATAAAACGAGAATTCTCAAAATTTAAACGCATAAATAATAGTAAACTCGATGATGCGTAAATCGACGATATAGGCTTAAATCAATTGGGAGTGTCCGGGGTTTTGAGATGTTTGACACGCCCAAGTGATTCGACTACCCTTTGCATTTGGACCCACGCTTTGGCCTAATAGATAAACGTTCTCACCGCAAGCGGCTAACGACGTTTACCCTTCCAGTTAATACGTGTTCCAAACCATCGGCGTAACCGAGACTTTGGTGAGATTGAAATCGAATTGTGGAATTAGTTACTAAGATGCGGGTTTCACCCCTAACTTAGCAACTTCATTCCTAGATAGAAATGGAGATTTTCGTCGACGTTTGGATGTCACTCCTAACTCAACGAAGGTATCTCGTGCGAGAGAATTCGTGGAGGGAATGATCTCGTCGAGAGTTCTCGGTTTTCACACCTATTCTCGACTTGATCACTTATTTTGTGTGATGCGAGCGTTTCCAAGCGTGTATTGTTGTATTAGCCTTAGGAAAGACATATTTAAGCATTTATGGCAAGTAGATTAGCATTTAATTCAAAGATAGGTCAATCGGGTACTTAAACATGCTACTAGGTCGAATCATGGCAATACTACCAATTATCCTAAGGTTATGGTGCTCTGATACCAATCTGTCAGACCCCAACCGACGGCGGAATCATCGGGGTAGTGGCACTAGGCGAACCAGATTGTCTCAAGAGATTCCATAACAATTATTTTAAGATAATAAATCAACATTTAACATCCCATACTATTAAACTCATAATATCCTTAAACAATCATTACATTAACAAAATCCCTTAAACAATCAAATCTGATTCGATCTCTCCTAGATTTATTACACTTGGAACTAAACAAAATAAAACTAAACTAAACTACGCAAGCCACATCCAAGCATCCAAGCTACAAAATCCTCATCCTGTTACATACGTTAAAATACAAGTCAATACAATTAAGTAAAGGTGAGCATACGAGTTTGAATAATAGTAGCATAGTCGAGAAAGCGTTTGCGAAACAATCTAATTACATATCATGATACACCAAAACACTTAACATAACATAGGCTCATTTCTCATGCTAACTACCGTGAGAAGGCTTGCGCGTCCATCCTAACTAGACCCCGTCGGGTGTTAGCCAAACTATAGTACCATACTAGCGAAGGAGGCAAGTGAACCAAAACAAGTCCTAGTCACATGTTTCTAGTATCACGTATTGAGCATACACAATCAGATTATTCGCGTGTGATAAACAGTTTGATTAGTGATGTGATTTTAATATAGGAACGTATGTAACACCCAAAAGTGCGTTTAAAGCAAAAATGGGTCAAGTATACTCACTGTGGGTGCGTTTAGGTAAGTAGGAGATTCTGCGGAGAGGTTGAGGAGTGCGCCGGACCAGCCTGTAAACGAACAGAAGTGCATCAGTCTTCCGGAAAGCCGAAACAGTGAACTTTGAGTTGAGCAGTGGCCAAGTTTGGGCGAACTCGTGTGTAATCACACATGTTCGAGCGAACTTGTGTGATTCTGGTGAGTTTTGAGCCAAGTTCGGTCGAACTTGATGAGATTCTTAAGAATCTTGTCAAGTTCGGGCGAACTTGTGGAGAATCCTTACTGAGGAGACAAGTTCGGGCGAACTTGTATAGTTTCCTAAAAAACTATGCAAGTTCGGGCGAACTTGCAAGAAAACTTGGTGAAAAGTACCCAAGTTCGGTCGAACTTGACCCATTTGGGTACAAGTTCGGTTGAACTTGACTTGGGGAACTGGTGATTCTCGAGCGAACTTGATGTTTTCGGGTCCAAAATCTTGCGTTTTCGCGTCGTTTGCTGAGGAAATCGAGTGTTCATCCATCCAACCCTGTGCTACTGAGCAAACTTAGGTCGGAGAGGTATTTTATAGCTGTTTTAGCCGTTTTACAAAAGCGTGGGCTAATCCGGGCGAACTCAGGGTTCGTTCGGATTAGTCCGGCTTGTGTAAACCGACATAAACGTCCTTGTGCTTCCAGATCTGGGATCTTGAATGATAGATGCTTCGTTTCATATCAGAAAATGAACAAAACAACCTCAAAAGTCCGTATTTTGTGTCAAAATCGATATTTATCAAAGGTTTTCTCAGATCTAGAACTTACAAGCCGAGATCTTGCAGATCTCGTGTTTGGGAAGCCTCTGCTAACATCAAACGAACTCTTATTGTGTAGATCTAAGTTAAAAACAGATGTTTTGAATAAAAGATGAAGATTTTCGTAAAAGAATGGGTTTTTTATGGAAACGAAGGTAGATCCTTGTAATTGTTGTAAACCTTTGTTGGTTGTTGATAAACGTTGTTGTAGTCGAAATCGGGTCGTTTCTTACTTAGAACACGAGAGATTTGCAATGAGGGAGCTCTGAGCGAACTTGGTCAGCAAGGGAAGCATGAATTGGGAGCATGGGTATTTATAGGAGAAGGCAAAATGAGAGCTGATGGAGACCAAGTTCGGTCGAACTTGCATGAGATTCATGCAAGTCGGGCGAACTTGCTAGATTTTCGAGAGAATTCAGTCAAGTTCGGCCGAACTTGCTGAATCTCCAAGGATTTCAGACAAGTTCGAGCGAACTTGAGGTTAAAAAGGAGAATTTGTTTTGGTCAGTCAAGTTCGGCCGAACTTGGGGTCACCAAGTTCGAGCGAACTTGACCCAATGTTGGGTTTTCTTTGTTTGTTTCGTGTTAAGAGTTCGTTTGGTTATTCGGTTCGCATTAGATAGTTATATTAAGCGTTAAATTAAAGCGTTAAGCGTTATAGTTGATATAATAATGCAATTTAGCGATTCGAGAGTGCGAGAGTGATGTGATAGCGAGCGTAATCATAACCACAAACACACATAACACGTAAGTAACATAAAACCACATAAATAACTGCGATTTGCGATGCGATGAGATTAGCGGGGAGATTTAATAAATGATTTGATGCGATAATAACGTACAATACCATAATTAATTAACATAAAATTTATTTATTAACCGAATCTCGAATTTACAAAGGATAGATAAACGGAAAAACAAAAGAAGAGATAACAATCGAATTTTCGAGTTGTTACACTATCTCTCGCTCCTGCTCCCCTTCTTTCTCTTCTATTTTTTTCCACCTCAAAATAATAGTAAAGCCTTGTCTCATTTTAAGTGTTTTAACTCCTGACCACTGATTTGATACCCTGCCCGATTGATCTTGAACCCAGCAACTGATGTCAAAGTGCTGCCTGATTAATAAAGGCTATGCTTTGTAAACTAAGTTGGGGGTTCTGTCTCGGGTTGTATGTGATATGGGTTATTATACTTAAAACGAGTGCATTATATATTTTATTAAGAGCTCAGGAGTTATGCCCAAATTATACCAGGAGGCCTGTAGTAGGCCCTAAAGTTACCAAGTGAGTCATTCTCTCTTTTTACCAAAATGCTTTACAAAACCTCAAATATTTTTAGTTGTATTTACAGTGATTAAGTCTTTGTAATCTACAATTACTGCCGGTATGTAGGGTTTTGTATACATTACTGAGTCCAGCGTTACTATTGGACAACAAGATAGCCAATAGTAATATGACCACAATCATTGAAACTGCCATCATGACAAATACTGATTGAGTTTTTGTTAGATAAAAACAATGTAATCGCCCTTGATACTGTAAAATATAACAATGTGTCATTTTATAAAATGGAATGAACTCACCAGTATTTCTTGCAGATAAAATATTTTTAAAACGCGTTTCAGGTAACTCGTTGTAGAGATAATAGAAGCCAACCATGGAGCACTGAAGACTTAAATGAAGTGGCTATAATTACCTGAATAAAAGAAGAAATTTATATTTCATTAATTAAAGTTTATCCCTATAAAAAGATTTAAATGAAGTACGGGTTTTAACCCATTTATTTAATATTAATTATTTGTTGTTTTATAAACTCTGAAATTATTTCCTAACTACGGTCCTGATGAAAATTTTTCCGCTGCATATTTAATAAACACCGATACCACTTGACTGGTTCACGGCTCCCACTCCGAGGGTAGGGTCGGGGGATGTGTCAGAAGGTTGTATCAGAGCCACTCGTTTAAGCCATTTAGGTGTTCTTTTAATACATAAAACTTAAACATTATCTTAGGAAATTAATGTAATAATTTATGTGTTATTTTGTGTAGATAAATTTTAACATTTGTACTATGATTTTTATGTTTTGAGTTCACAGTATGAGTGACCAATATCTAAATCTTACAATTATATTATGGTTACCAATATATATAAAGGTGATATATTAACAATGTTATGTTTTGTTAATATTCAATTTCATGATATACAATATACATTAAGAAATATTTTATAAAATAATATAATAACCTAAATCAATTAATATAATTGTATTAATATAATAATATAAAATTTAATATAAATTTCATAACATTATATTAATGTTATGATATTAGTAATAATATATTGATGTTAAGATATATTAATGTCAATATAAACATAAGATAACACAATTCAGGTATGATGCCTCTAGACATTACAAATAATATGTTTTATGAAAAAAAAAAGGTTTAAAATACATTATGTATATTACCTTAGAATGTTTACATTATTAAACTGTGAAGGACCATTTAAATTACTACAAGATTATATTACTAAATACAATGGTGATACGTGTTGTGTATTTATATGTGAAGCCCTGTGTTGTGTAAATAAATTACTACACGTATCATTGGGATACTAGATACCTATAGTACAAAACGTTATACTGGTCATATAACCTTAGACAAAATTGTACACTAGTAAGTTACTACATTTAAATATGTAATATATTTTACATATAAGTATTTTGAATTATATCACTATAAGTGTTATTTTATTCTATTAAACATATATATGTAATCTTTTTATAGCATAGTCTTCACATATCAGTCATAAGTTAGAAAAAATTTTTATTTAAACATAGTTTTTGTAATGGACAGGGTTCGTTAATCTTTCACTTTATGACATCAATATATTTATGCCAGTGTACATCAATTTATTTAAAAACATCTTTTAGTATATATAGCTAGTCGATAATTTAAATAAATATACTAGTAAAAAAAAGTTAATTATTACTAGTATATTAAATTTATTTATAGTAGTATAATGTTCGAAGATACGATTAACTATTTTATGTCGAAAAAAACAATATAAACGACTATAGTTAATGCATTTTGTATAAAAAGGACGAATTAAAAAGGTTTTTCAATATATTTGAGTTGAACCAAGTTGAAACTTTCCTATACTCCTTCAAGTTGTTAACTTAGCATTTCATATTTAGTAAATTAAAAAAATTGACTTTATATTATTATATATATCAATTGCTAACATATGTTTATGCCAGAGAAGTTGATACTTTTTCTATCTAGGCCATATACTTTCTTGCCTTCTCCTTTTAAACACATTATTATATTAAGGATAATGGTGGATTACTTCTACCTACGATAAAAAAATATAGTCAAAATTGTAGATAAACAGTTACATTTTTGTAAACATTTGTGTGAAGTCTATTGTGTTTAAAATTTTTATTCGACATATCAGTATAGAAAAAAAAGAGTTTTATTCTAAATAAAATATTTTCTTTTATATTATAACTTATACAAGTGTTGAACCGGTATCTTGACGATCTAAACTGATAACAATTGAATACCTGCCGCATAGCATGGCGAATTCCACTAGTTAAATTTAAAATATACATAGTACATAGTACAGTTTAGTATTAAAATATAATACCACATATTTACTATACATATACTTTAATATAAGGATCATAATAAAATACGAAATTTATTTTACAATAAAGTAAGGTATATTTAAAAACGTAAATATTTAATATATTATATTATTTATTTTGAATATTTAATAACATGTAGATCCTTTTCACCTACTATTATATATATTTAAATATATTTATGTTATTATAACGTATCAAATACACAATTCAACATTTAAATACAATGATTCATATATTAACAATTAAATGTTTATAAAATACTTTAAATATATTCTATAAACTATTTAAATATATTTAAAACATATATAATGATGAAACTGCATAAATATTTAGTTATGTTACGCATAAAATTCAACTCAACTTATATTTTAAATTTATATAATTTACTTAAGTTTTAATTATATATAATTAAAATTACATATCTAATTTGCATTTTGTTATATCCTAAACTGGCAAAACTTTCCCTATAGAGATAAAACACATTATAAATTGTAATCAATTGGCTCCAAAAGAACCAACTTTAATATAAATAAAATGAAAAAGAAAATATAGTTATAATAATTATTGTTATTATAATAACCATAAAAGTCTTAAAAGAATTATATATATTATTATAACAACTATTCATTGGTTCTCCATTATTAAGATAGGATAATAGGATAATATTTACAATTTGAAATAATATTTATATGTTTATACGTGTATATAATGTAAACTAAAATTTATTTTTTTTTACGTAGAATACATATAAAATTTTATACATTTACACCTATAACATAATTTAAAGAAAATGTATGTTCAAAAGATTATTGTATATATATACATTATATATAAATAATCATGTTTTATTCTCTAGCATCTAGAATATTATACTTAATAAAAGTAAAAATATTTATTTTATGATATATTATAAAAGAAAAGATGGGTCTAATAGTTTGTACAGTCGGTATATGTACAAAAAAGAGTAGATAATTAAAATTTTAAGAAGTAAAAGATATTACAAAATGAAAACATCTTTTCTTACCTGACTTAAATCAGTAATTTAGTATTTATTTATTTATTTTACCTGACACGTTATATTTTCCTAAACGTTTTAGTTATTATATCATTTTCAAAGTTAGAATTAAAACGCATACCCTGCATAAAAATAATTGACTCAAATGTGTGTTTAATACATTTGTCCTTTATACAACTTTATTTAAAAATCAAATTACAATGTTTATATTGTATTATCTCTAAACCAAATTACTATTATTATTGTTTGATATATATATATATATATTCTAAATACATGTATATTACTTCACTACCTAATATATTTAGAATCGATTTTAGAAACGTCAAATTTTGTATTACCTACTATAATAATTTTTTGAATAAGTAATATAATATACAATGAACTAAGAGTTAAGTTTTAATATTTTAAACCAATATGGTTCAACCCACTAGTTAAAAAAAATGAAATTGTTCACATTAATCCAGAAAGTTTATATTTTTATGAGTTTATTTCTTTAAACTTTTATTCCAAATTATTATATTCAATAAATTTAACAGATAGTTTTTTCCAATGTACTATTACTATTTTTATTATTATAAAAGGGTAAATAAAGTTATGGGAATAAGCTTGATAAATGGTATCATCGGTTATATAGTTGAACTTTTTAAAGATATTACAAATTTTGTATCATATATACACTACGTAAGTTATGATATTAACAAAAGATTTGAAATTTTATGTTTCTAGATAATAAATATACACATATATGCGTATACGTAATATAATTTCTTGACGGTATACACAATATAATAATCAAATATTTTCAGTAGATACACATAAGGAAAAAAAATATCACTAGTGATTCATAGGAAAACATTAAGTCATTATAAAGATGAATCATGAAACGTGTTATGTTCCAAAAATGTCATCTGTCTGAATAAAACATTGCTTATGAAAGAATCTAATGTTGTATAACCATGAATACAGTTAGCCATAAGCATACTCATCACAACGAACCTAGCAATAGTGTCAATAAAGACAATAATATTTTTATAGAAGCCCATTTTCCAAACAAAAAAAAAGTCACAACCATAACAATAGATATGCTTAAAACAAAAATTGATACTTACTGATAACACCCATGATAGTATTTAGACTTGAACCTAAGAAAAATGCCTTAGTATAAAGCTTTGAGATAAGCTAATTACTTGCATAGATAAAGTGTGATGGGTGTTGGTATGCCATGAGAATGATGACTAGAACATTGCAAGTATGATAAATAAGCAATAAAACCTGGCCACTGGTATTTCTTGTTTATTAGTACTACTTGGTTCTAGAATATGAAAAATCATAAGAATACTAATTCTCTTGTTTCTTGATACAAGCCATAATATATGATACACTTTTAAAATTATGATTTGATAGAAGTCTATTTATGGGAAATACCATGATAATTACCTCTCCTGCAAGACTGGGTATTGTGCGGTAGACTCTCCAGCTTGTCCAGGTGAGATGGGGTTACCTCTCCGACGAGACCGGGTAAGATGGGGTATGTGTTATGTTAATGAAATTCCCTAAATAGTACCATGACCTGATGTCTGACCTATTTTTGGAGTCTGTTGAATACATTAACCTTATGAATGGTGTAAATATTACAGTATGTGAAATACATAATTATATAGATTTGTGTATCTATAGGAAAATCCAAAGACCCCAATGATTGGCAATTAGGGATAAATCACGAACAGGTGTGTCAATGAAAATTTTAGCTTTACTTATCAGGAATCTCTCGTATACATCTATAATTCCGATATCAAACACTATTTCGTTTGATCATCCGTCTCGTAACTTGTGTGACAGAATGAACGACGTGAACCCTATAAGTTGGGACGCCATCGAAAGTTTAAGAATTCCCTTGCGATAATCAATGCATTAGGAAACCTGTAACTAAAAGTTGTGCTAAGACACAAAACATCTAAAAACTTTGGTAATAAAAGTAATTTTACCTTTATTAAAAAGATAAGAATCCTAAAGCATAGAGAATAGTTCTAGTCAAAGTAAAGTAGAATTCAAAGCAAGGACCATAATATACTTAGGGACTAGGATCAGTAATGAGCTAAAAGTGTTCCTCTATATTTCAGTGAATCTTGAGGACGAGATTTAAAACAAGGTGGGGAGAATGTAACATCTCCAAAATTTTTATTTATAAAAACTTAAAATAAATTATATAAAAACTTATATTATTAAACGGGTAGATTACAGTTAAGTTGACTATTAGAAATATGAGGTATTTAGACAAACACAGGAACCATTTAAAAATTATAATAATAAAAATACATTATAATTGATCTTACTCTGGTTTTAATAAAACTTAGGTCAAAATGTAGATAAAAATATTCTCGTTCTAATGGCATATTCATTGTTTTATAAAACGTTATATTTTAAAAGTTATAAGCAATAAATGAGTTAAACAGCTTAATTAATTATAATATATATAATAATAAAATAATAATAACTAACAAATTGAATTAACAATTGAAATATTGTGTACGTGGAGGATAAACGTAGCCTCCAAGCTACCCTCACAAATTGTAGTATAAATAGGAAGCATAAGCTTCTTCTTTTCTCTGCTCTCTCTCCCTCTGTCTCTCGCTCCTACTCCCCTTCTTTCTCTTCTATTTTTTTCCATCTCAAAATAATAGCAAAGTCCTGTCTCATTTTAAGTGTTTTAACCCCTGGCCACTGATTTGATACTCTACTCTATTAATCTTGAACCCAGCAAGTGTAAATAGAACCCAACCATGGAGCATTGAAGACTTAAATAAAGTGGCTATAATTACCTGAATAAAGGAAGAAATTTATATTTTATCAATTAAAGTTTATCCCTATAAAAACATTTAAATGAAGTACGGGTTTTAACCTATTTATTTAATATTAATTATTTGTTGTTTTATAAACTCTGAAATTATTTTCTAACTACGGTCCTGATAAAAAAATTTCCGCTGCGTATTTAATAAACACCGGTACCACTTGACTGGTTCACGGCTCCCGCTCCCAGGGTGGGGTCGGGGGATGTGACAGGAGGTAGGTGGCATAGCCAACCATTTAGGAACCTCATAATAGTTCACCACTACATAAGTTTTCATAGACAATAAGGAGGGTCAAGAACAAGTACAAGAATAATAAAAAATGAAATACCTATTATCATACACTAAGTAGCCAAGTAAGCTACAACCCGGTGAGCCGGCGTCGACCCACGTCGAAAGCTAGACGGGGTTGTGTTACTTTCAACTAGCAAACTACTTAGGATGAATGGGATAAACATTAAGTATTGTGGACTTGGGTGTAGGATAGCCCAAGCTAACCTTGTAATCACACTAACCTCAAGTTCTGGACTTGGCAATGATGACTGTCGTTAGTGTCATGCAAAAACCGAAATAAACTAGTAGCTAGAGTAAGTCGGGTATCAAACCAAGGGAGGATTGTGGAAAGTGTTGTGGATTAATTACTATTAAACTAAATGCAAAAATATAAAACTTGTTTGATTGGGAGTTTGATTAAATTATGAATTACTAAAACGAGGTTGAGATCAATAGGAGAAACAATGGTTTCCTCCGGATTTTAGATTCAAAGCCAATTTAATTACGTATTTGATTGTTTACAATTACATAGACATAATTGTATAACCTGATTAATTAATTGTGATAAAAGAGGACTAAGTACTCTAATTGATTAATAACGAGAGGTTATCACACGATTATCAATTGAAGATTACCAAACCCAATCCCTATCTAATATATCCCAATTACTAGAACTCTCTGGAATTGAAATAATCAAAACTAGATATAAAGCAAAATCAACTGTTTACAAATCAATCAAGTCAAGTGGTAACAAGCATCGAATGCTTAGATTACCGGATTTAAAACAATATTCCAAACACATAAATCGAGTTGCTTAGAAGAATCCTCAACCCGGTGGAACCACAAAGGGTCTAGCCGCTCATCACACATGAACGATCTTCACAAGCTTGATAGATTGAGAAATTCATGATCTTGATGATGGAATCGGTGATGATGATGATGATGAATGGGAGTGAAAAGCTCCAATCTTTATGCCCTAAATGCTCCCTTGATTGTCCTTAGAGTTCAAGATAATGATTTTTCATTCCCATAAACCCTAAATACATCAAACACACAAATTTCACGTTTTTTCCGTCTTCTGGGCCGTAACTGACGGTTCCAAACCGTCAGTTACGGTCTGGACTTTCTGGTCACGCTGCTGATTCCTTCAAAAACTGTTTTTATCATAACTTCTTCGTTATAACTCCGTTTTACGCACCGTTTTCGCCTACACGTTCGTAATTCAGCCCTCTATCATGCCATCTCTTAAGATCTTCAATTCCACTCCATTTGTTTTCCTCAAAACACGTCCAATCTTCAAATTTAACCTACAAAACACCATTTTCTCATAGTTATTCAATTCCACACGTATAAACGATCAAATATACATAAGATTAGACATTTAACACTTATAAATCACATTCCTAAACCCTTCCATCACATCCCCACACTTATCCTTTTTCGTCCCGAAAAAGAAATATGCAATGGAATCACAATCAAATCATCGACTTCAATTTATTCGGTTAGCTTATTAACAAATCTAATCACGCATTAATCAAGATTGCAAGTATATGATCCACTTAAACCCAACCAGCGGTTTCCAAGCCCTTAATCATATTTCATTAAGTTCAATTGCATCAGTCATCTATGGGTCTCACACTCAAAAGACTACACTGCCACTTAATCCCGTTTCAAGCTTATGAGAAAACAGTTTTATATAAGAAGCTTTTATATATTCCCGATTAAATTTTGATGGATAATGGATGATGATTTTGAGCTTGAACATGTTTTTGTATACAATCACTTAGCGGACATACCTCGCATGAGTGACCATCCCCGCGATTAACGCCATAAGTTCATGAATTTTTTTTCTTTTCTAACTCCACCTAGAGGGTATATACCGCATGAGTCACCATCTCAGCGGCAATACCATAGGCTTTGTCAATACATAGCTAGCTCAATAGATGGATAGATGGAATGTTTTTTGGGCGCCACCATGTTTCGGATTTATTCTCATAAAAAGAAACATATGTGCCATTTAATCGGAATATTTTAAAGCTTTTTACTTATAACAGAACCCCTTATAGTCTCTACAGTTTTAGTTTTGCTACAGCTCCTAAGGCGAGAACCCACAAGATTCCTAATATTTAAGTATTTTATTTAATTCTAAGAAACTTTTCAATCGGCTGGGCCTACCCACATATCCTAAATTAGATGCATTTTCGACTGTTTTATCATCTCATATATATAATAATTGAAAGCCAACAATTTAATTATACCTATCATTTTTTGCATTTTATTGCAAAAATCTTTCAAAACATGATCAATTTTTTTTCTTTCAAAATTGTTCAATTTTTAGGGGATTTCAACATTCCAAGCATTTGATATGATCCGACCTACCAACCCTATCTCGAGTTACCGCATCCCCACACTTGAGATACATTGTCCCAATGTATAATGCAATTTAAAATCTGAACTCGAGATATACCACCTATAAACCATGAACGGCTACAACCTACTCGACTCGACAAATAATACCATTCCCAACACAAAAGTTCACACCACCAAATACACGAAAACAAATAAAACACAAGATAGATAAACACATGCACCTGATCATGTGTCTGTAATGATGCCATTGTTATGCTCTAACACGAATAGACGCCTTCCATGGATTCTTTGATATCTCACCGGGGATGTTGCCAAACATCCCCACACTTGAATCATTGCATCCGTGAAGATGGAATCGTAGATACCTGTCAAAACACAAGAACACACCAAAACAAAGCAAGACAATACAAAACTCTACATCCTCGGGCTGCCTCCCGAGAGCGCTAAGTTTTAGATCTTCAGCCAGACCATACCTGTTGTGCTCAGGGCAGTTCGGATGCATGTTTACCTCCCACTTATCTCCATACATCTCCATCCAATCTTTAGGGAGGGTCATAGCTTCATTCCGGTTAGGGTCAAATTCAGCTTCATTGCCCCCTCTAAACCAGTCATCTGGTGGTTTTCTCTCCTTGGCTCTTCCTCTCGTAGTCACTCTCTTCACCTGACTGCCATTCATATCAACCCTAGATCTGTAAGGTTCAACGCCACTCGCATATGTCATATCCTTGCTAACACATAAAACAAATTCATTAGTAGCACCTGTATGACTCAAATCAGCAAGAAGATCGTAAGCAATGGATTTCAAAAACACATTAAAATACAACTTACGATTTTGGTAGCTTAAAGTAACCATCCCATTCCTGCAATCAATTTAAGCGTTTGTTGTATACAAGAACGGGCGTCCCAAAATTACCTGCGGCTGTGCGTAGGTCTGTGCTGGTGCATAATCGACCACCATGAAGTCAACCGAGTAGTAGAACTCACCAAGCTGTATCACCACATCTTTCACAACCCCACGAGGTTGTTTCAAACTCGCGTCTGCAAACATCGCCATGCTATCACACGCTTGTAGAGGACCAAAGTCATATTGGTCGTACAAGCTATCGGGGAGAACGCTCACTCCCGCTCCATAATCCAACAATGCGAGATGAATCTTGAATTTTCCAACCCAAATTGGAATGACTGGTTCCCCTAAATCAACTCCATTTAGCTCTTTATCAGTATTCGTTACACCTGCAATCACATGAGAAACAGACAAACCGTTATCAAAAAATTTTAAGAACAGGATTTATCCCACTAATTGGAATGTTCTTCGTATTCTTGGGATTTGTCTGCATGTCACTTGGAAGCTTCCCACTCTGTTGTTTCAGACTAGCCATTTCACTAGCTAACTGTCCCATCTGTGTAGTTAGCGACTGTATGGCTTTGTCCCGCATCTCATCTGCTTGACTATGTTTCTGCAAATCCTGCTGAATCAACTTCAACATTTCCATAATATCATTACCATCGGTGGTGTTAGAGGGCCCAGTTGGTCATCTTTGATTGTTCTGATAGCTACCTTGGAAATTACCTTGAAACTGATTCTGATTAAAGTTCCGTGAACCACCAGACTGATTGTTCCCTTGAAACCCATGTTTGAGCTGATTATTCGTGTTCCCAGAGCTTAAGTTTGGATGATTCCTAAGGCCCGGATGATATGTGTTAGATTGCAAGGTAAAATTTCTACCCCCACCTCCACTTTGAACAAAGTGGACATCATCACTTCCAGCCAGAACCACTGTACACTGATCTGCTATATGCCCAAGATCTCCACAATGCCCACAAAAGTGCATAGATCCACTAGCTTCGGGTGGATTTCTACAGCTTGCACTACCGAATGTCGAGTGCTTCTTGAAGATTGAGCTTTCCGTTTTGATGTTCTCGTATTCCTTTCTAAAAATTACCAATCAACCTCTTCATAATTAGTACCAAAGGTACCATTTGATGTTGAACTCACATCTTGTGCATCCTCATCAGATAACCCCTTGTGAAACGCATTAAGAAGCTCCCAAAGCTGAATGCCATGATGCGGACAATTCTTAAGCATCATCTTAAAACGATTGAACGCTTCATGGAACAACTCACTGGATTGTTGTCGAAAACCCCAAATATCCTTCCTAGCATTGCTGGTACGCATCGGAGTGTAAAATTCATCAAAAAATAACTGTTGCATCTCATTCCATGTAAAATCGATGTCGATGGTAATGAATGAAACCATTGCTGAGCTTTGTATTCAAGGGTGAATTGGAAGAGTACCAATTTCACATCATCTGCCGAAAAACTTTGGCCACCAATAGTCTTGCAACGAGCATCATATGCGGCAATGTGTAAATAGGGCTCATCGTGTGCTTGACCATGATACTTCGGCAAACTAGAGTTCGATTGTGCCCGCACCTTGAATGATCGACCATGAACTTGAGGAATAACTATCGGTGATGGGTTGTCAGCTATTGCGGGATTGAAATGGCTTTCTACACCACGAACTGGGCCCTGGTTATTTCTTCGTGGAATTCCTTCCGGTAGATTCAAAGGTGGGTGTAAGTTTCGTGGAAGCGGCCTTGCCTGACCCGACATCTGAGGTGCCGGTGGTGGTAGTGGAATATCCACCGGTCTTCTCGGAATGGGTTGCTGATTGACTGGGTCAGGTTGGTAATATTGCGATTGCTGCATAGGTATCGGTTGCACTTGCGGTTGCACATATTGTTGATATCCCAAATTATCTTGATTAACCTGATTGAACACCCCTGCTCCCACTGTTTGCCTTTCATGAATACCCGTGTTGACTACCTGGCTTCCATTGCGAGTAGCATGATTGTCATACTCTTCATACCCATCATCAAACTCCCCCGAATTGTTCCCTTGATCAAAAGGTGATGATCGATAGGGATATGGCTATAGTTGACTTTGTTGTGAATTACTCGGTCGGGTAGATTGCGGAAATAGTGTTGCCCCTTGTGCTTGAGTTTGATTCGGTGACATGGTGTCATCCGGAATAACTGTCACATATGGAGATATCTGTTGTGTGTAGGTTGCAGCTGGGTATTGGAAGAGCTGTTTTGAGTGGATGCTTGCTGACGGTTATCAAGGTTTGGGAAAAAGGTTGAGAATAGTGGAACTGGTGTGGTGGATGCAGGTTGCGTAGGATTTGATGGTGGTCGATTTGGTAGTGTAGTGTTTGGTGAGGGTTAGTTCGGTGTTGGTGAGAATTGCTGCAATTGTGAAGTCTCAGGTTGTTTTTCCGGAGTTCCTAAGTTCTCCATTGCTGTGAGTGTCTGAATCGGTGATTGTACGATCTTGTTATCTCGATGTAGGACTCTCTTCGTATACTTCACTGTTCTCTCGATCTCTGGGTCGAATACTAGTAGTAATGACTTCCCGGAGTTCCGAGTATGATGCATACACCTTCAAAATCACCTGTACAAACAAAAACAAAGAAAACTCGTGTAAACCCAAACAAAACAAAGTAAAACTCTTTTTGATTTTTAATTTATTTGTACTAAAACTTAACAATTAAACACTTTGCGCACGCCTCCCCGGCAACGGCGCCATTTTGATGACTGTCGTTAGTGTCATGCAAAAACCGAAATAAACTAGTAGCTAGAGTAAGTCGGGTATCGAACCAAGGGAGGATTGTGGAAAGTATTATGGATTAAATACTATTAAACTAAATGCAAAAATATAAAACTTGTTTGATTGGGAGTTTGATTAAACTACGAATTACTAAAACGAGGTTGTGATCAATAGGAGAAACAATGGTTTCCTCCGGATTTTAGATTCAAAGCCAATTCAATTACGTATTTGATTGTTTACAATTACATAAACATAATTGTATAACCTGATTAATTAATTGTGATAAAAAAGGACTAAGTACTCTAATTGATTAACAACGAGAGGTTATCACACGATTATCAATTGAAGATTACCAAACCCAATCCCTATCTAATATATCCCAATTACTAGAACTCTCAGGGAATTGAAAGAATCAAAACTAGGTGTAAAGCAAAATCAACCGTTTACAAATCAATCAAGTCAACTCAACCGGTAACAAGCATCGAATGCTTAGATTACCGGATTTAAACAATAATCCAAACACATAAATCGAGTTGATTACAAGAATCCTCCACCCGGTGGGAACCACAAAGGGTCTAGCCGCTCATCACACATGAACGATCTTCACAAGCTTGATAGATTGAGAAATTCATGATCTTGATGATGGAATCGGTGATGATGATGATGATGAATGGGAGTGAAAAGCTCCAATCTTTATGCCCTAAATGCTCCCTTGATTGTCCTTAGAGTTCAAGATAATGATTTTTCATTCCCATAAACCCTACATGCCTCAAAACACCAAATTTCGTTTTTTCCGTCTTTCGGGCCGTAACTGACGGTTCCGGACCGTCAGTTACGATCTGGACTTTCTGGTCACGTGGCTGATTCGTTCAAAAACTGTTTTTATCATAACTTCTTCGTTATAGCTCCGTTTTACGCACCGTTTTCGCCTACCGTGATTCAACCTTCTATCATGCCATCTCTTAAGATCTTCAATTCCACTCATTTGTTTACCTTAAAACACGTCTAATCTTCGTATTTAACCTACAAAACACCATTTTCTCATAGTTATTCAATTCCACACGTATAAACCATCAAATATACATAAGATTAGACATTTAACGCATATAAATCACATTCCTAAACTCTTCCATCAGGCAACACTTGTGAGCTAAAGCTCAATGAAAACAGAAAGTTTAGGATGTTAAAACAGCCCTTAGTTCATGTTAACAAGCTTGGTTAGACTTCACTAATCATAAGCTTGATTAGGAGCACAAGAACACAAGTTTGGTTGAGGATTTCATAAGATTTGAAGAAGTTTTGAACACAACAGAAAGTTTGGAACCCTTTAGGTGCATTTCTAGGTCTGGATTCTCCATAGAGATCCCGTGGATTCAAACCTAAGGATTAGCCAAGCAAGTAGGAAGAAGAATCAAGTGAAGTGGTTAAGAAATGAGCAAGTTATGCTCACTTTTGGAAGATGGTATGAATCTGCCCGAATTCTGATGTTGCAAGATGTTGATAGTGATTGGAGAGAGGTTAGAGAGTTGTAAACCATAATTTATAAATAATATTAATTAGTGAGAAAAAATGAAATGGGGACGCCGGGTTTCGAACCCGGGTCGCCCATAAACTCAAACACACATTACACCGCTCCACCACTTGCCTTCTTTGTGTAATTACTGAAACAAATAATACTTAAATTAAAACTCGAATTCAAAATCCTGACCTCTGCGCGGCAGAACTCGCAATCACCGGAAAATCCGGCAATCCGCGAGTTTAGCCATTTTCCTTTTGACTAAAACGCTATAACCGACCTCGACATCGGTTATAATCGACGCCTAACAGTCAATTGCGGACATAACCGCCGGAGAAATTTTGACCGTGAATGAAGACCCAAAATCGGACCCAATTCACTCAATTCTTTCCTATAAATACCCCCTCAACCTTCCGGGAATCCTTTCGCTCAGAACCACACACTTTTCGTAGTTGAAATTTCGCAGAAGCTCGTCGCCAGAGATTTCCAATTTCGCTGGAACCTCGCCGGAATCGATCATCAGAAAACCGTATTCATTCCTCGACCGGTATATCTGTCTAAACTTCTCTTCTATCTCTTAGTTCATACTTTAATTGTTCAAACAAAGGTTCTAAACTGTTAGTCATTACATTCAGTCGAGAAGTCACTAATCGGAGCCGACGAATTTCGCCGGAAAATCTGAAGAAGACACTCTGTGATTGGTACATCTTATTCCTAAATTCCTTTCTTTTACTTCCATTCAATCAATCATAAGCGTAGTTGGTCAATTAAACAAACAGTCAATTCACTGTCCGGTAATTCGATAAACGAAGAAGATGAAGTCGAACATGTGTATAAGTTTAATTAAAACTGAGTATTTAACCGGGTTAGACACACAGTCCAGCGGTGGACTGTGTGCAACATAACGCGCACGTCACGAGTTCGAATCGCACACGTTACCGAGTTTCAGAAATAAAACCAATCCTTTTTAAACCTATTTAGATCACCTTTCAACATGTATAAATATATAATATAATTCAGTAATTAAACAGGTTAAGCACACAGCCCAACTGGTTGGGCTGTGCGTACTCGAACCGAACGTCTCGAGTTCGAATCTGGGTCACAGGAGTCGGGTCGGCCATTTTAAATCATTTTTGAAATAAACTAAATTAGATAAAAGTTAATCAGTATATATATATAATTAAAACAGAGAATATTTCGGGTTAGACACGTAGCTCAGTTGGTAGAGCTGCGTGCACGCGTACGAGAGGTCCCGGGTTCGAACCTCACTCAACGCACAATTAACCACAGTCCGACCAGTCAACGGTCAACGGTCAACGGTCAAAAAGTCAAAATTTTTATTTCTTTTTATTTATTTGTTTAATTTAAAAACCAAATTAAAAATACTTAAAAATAATATTTTTAAAGTTAGAAAATGTCCTTAAACTCACAAAAATAAATCTAAAACTCCTATTAAGATTATGAATTAAAAGTATTAATCTCAAATAAAATCCATGTATTTACCGAATCATTTCGTTATTATTTTAGGTTAGTTTTCCTCATCGATCAAATCCTAATATTCGTGCGCATCATCATCATCAAAGAACGCACCCAATGTGAGTGAATCTCTACCAATTCCCCGTTTTAATCACATTTTGGGGTGTATCATGTGTCGTTTAATTCCTTATTATATTTAAACACTTGTGCATCCATCATATCCGTGATCAAATGTGTATCAATTATGTGTTCAATTTTTGTGTGAATTATGTTTAGATTGAAGTTATCATTTTCAGTACATGCATTCATTAGGCCCATCAGCTCCCCGTGGGATACGGGTTGAGTATCAGGTGCCTCATTCGATCGGCTCCGTTTGATTGAGCCTTGATCTCACATACATCATCATTCATATCATTCGATCGGCTCCGTTTGATTGAGCCTTGATCTCAAATACATCATCATTCATGTCATTTACTCATCCAATGTGGTTTGTGTTTTGTTATATATATATGTTTGCTCACATGTGATTATTGCACAAATTTTCAATATTAAATACAACAAGAAAATTAATAACAATGCTTTCTCAAGGTTCACTCGCCAACTTTTGTTGACCCAAAATATTCCACGTTTTACACATGATACAGGTGATCCAGTTGAGGCAAGAAACACATAGGAAGGCTTAGAAGAATAAATCAGTTTAAGGTTTGGATTGTTTTACTTAGTTTCATTTTCCTTGTAATTGTATGGATTTGATTTGAATATTTAAGTTGTAATTTGAATTTAATAAATATGAAACATTTTAGTAAACATCATGAGCTTTGGTGATAACACAATTATGCCCCGACTCTTATTCCGCTGCGGGTCGGGGTGTGACAGATTGGTATCAGAGCCATGACTATAGGGATATAGGATAGGTTATTAGACCCTAAGAGCCTATACTATAGTTGATTAAAATTTTAAATTGTTTATGCGTTACATACAAAATTCATGATGTTTATATGCTCTATGTTTATTGTTACATTCAATATTATGCAAGCATGTTCATAAGTACATATTATTATTATACAGTGCTCATCATGAATCATATCCTCATAACATATCATATCCATGAGAGCACACACCTCACAATTCCCATGATTTTTACAACGATTTTGTATTTTTCAAATCACATCAAAGTGAGTTCTCATGACGGGCATGTAGTAACTGGAAGGGTACGAGTACCGGTAGTCGGAACGTCCTGTCTAGGCTTGGCATTCGTATAAATCCAAAATAAAGGACCAGTTTGCCTACCTGGGGACTAACATGAGAGTACGAAGGACCTATTAGGCCAAAGCATGCTATACCAAACGTCGTGTGAGCTAACCCCACTTTGAGTTGTCATTGTGTCTACACCTGGACACCCTCCTACCATACATCTCGCCATCATATTTCATGGTTTTCATTCGGGTGATGCGAGTGTTAACCCGCCAACATCAATGTGAATCCTACTAAGCCAATAGTCATGGGGGCCCACATGACTATACAGGCGATGGTATGGGGGACATTGGAGGCCAAAACATGAGCAAACCCATGACATCCTATGGATGTAGTTGCATTATTGATAGTTATGTTATTTTTTTTTTCTTTTAACGACACATGACACCTAAAAACTTCTTAAACTCACAATCTTCCTATGTATGTTCCTGTAGATGTCGGCTAGGCAACTACGTGGAGGTAGAAAGTCAGGAAGATCCAATGAACGCTTGGCCACTCAGATTGCAAAACAAATGGCCGCAGTGCTTCCTGACATCGTAATTCAAGTCCAACAAGCTCTCACCGCGAATCCCATCAACCCTCCCAATCAAGAAGACCAGAACGTCGACAACCCTCCCTCCAAAAAGTGCTCTTACAAACACTTCAAATCTTGCGATCCCCCAAAGTATGAAGGGATCGAAGGTGTCACTGCTCTCCTCCACTGGTTTGAAGAAATGGAGAACACCTTCCTCAATTGCGATTGTCCCGAGGATCGCAAGGTACGTTACGCAACTGGGAGACTGTTTGGAGTAGCCCTTACCTGGTGGAACACAGAAAAGGGTAAGCGAGGAGTCGAAGATGCCATGGCCTTATCATGGGAAGAGTTAAGGGAACTCATGACAAGGCGCTTCTGTCCAAGAAGCGAAATCAAAAACTTGGAAGATGAATTCTACTCGTTGAAACAAAAGGAAGGGGATCACACTTCCTACAACAAAAGATTTCTCGAACTGAACCAAATGATCCCTAATCTGTTCACCCCCGTGTACCGCCTGGTTGAACACTACATTCGAGGCCTCCCCTCGAAAATTCAAGACTCGGTTCTAAGCACTTCGCCTGCAACACTTGAAGCCGCAATGAAACTAGCTACCGAACTTATCGAGAATCGCATCCGAAACGGTAAATTCAAGGATGAGAAAAAGAAAGCCCCCATTGAGGCCCAAACTCCAAACCATTCCATCTCCTCTTCAAAGTTTGCTGGTAAGAGGAAACGAAACAGCAGAAATTTTGCAGTCACACATACAAACCCTCCTATCACTGCCGCACCAATTACCCAAATTGCTCCCTCAGCTGCACCATTTAAAAAGCCATACACCGGCCCATACCCAAAATGCAACCGTTGTCAATACCATCACCTCCCAGAAACTCCTTGCCAACATTGCACCAGCTGTGGCCGTGCGGGTCACACCATCCAAACTTGTCGCACACTTCAGCGAATGAACCGCAATCAACCCTCAACCCAAACCCACCATCAGATAGTGGGTCAAGCCCAACAACCTTTACTTCTACCACCTGCACAACATATAGTTCAATCCTACTACCAACCCAACTACCCCATGATGCAACCCATGCGAGCATGTTACAACTGTGGAGACCCAAACCACTTCAGGAACACATGTCCACGCTTGGTGAACATCATCCATGCCCAAGCCCAGGCAAATCCGGTAAACCAAGCTAACCAAGCTCCTCCACCTGCTAGAGGAAGAGCTTTCAACATCAATGCCAACCAAGCTAGGGCTGACAACAACGTGGTTAACGGTAATTTTCTCATCAATAGTAGTTATGCATCCATGTTATTCGATACTGGCGCCGATAAGAGTTTTGTGTCTTTAGAATTTGAACCTATCCTCAACCAAACTCGTGATAATCTCATGGAATCTCTAACGGTTGCTGACGGGAAGCCTGTTTCATTAAATTCTATCATACGAAATTGTACACTCACTCTAAAGGATCACGATTTTCCAGTTGACCTCATTCCTATGAAGTTGGGAAGTTTTGATATTATAATCGGTATGGATTGGCTCAGCCAGCATCACGCTGAAGTAGTATGCCGCGAAAAGTTCATTCGCATTCCTCTTGCAGACGGTCAGACCCTACGTATCTTTGGAGAAACCCCTTCGAAAGGACTCAAATTAATGTCCTGTCTTCAAGCCCGAAAATATCTCCGCAAGAACTATGTCGCATTCCTAACTCACGTTGTTAAGAAGGGAAACAAGGAGAAGAAACTCGAAGATATACCAGTAGTGAAAGAATTCCCACAAGTCTTTCCCGACGACATCTCAGGACTCCCTCCTGTGAGAGAAGTCGAATTCCCCATCGATCTTGTACCTGGTGCTACACCAGTCGCAAAATCTCCTTATAGGCTAGCCCCATCCGAAATGCAAGAGCTGGCCAGTCAACTGCAAGAACTGACTGACAAAGGATTCATACGTCCTAGCTCCTCGCCTTGGGGTGCGCCTGTTCTTTTTGTGAAGAAGAAAGATGGAACGTTTCGCATGTGTATCGACTACAGAGAACTCAACAAGTTAACGGTTAAGAATCGCTACCCACTACCTCGCATCGATGACCTCCTAGACCAACTTCAAGGCGCCACCTGCTTTTCAAAAATCGACCTTCGTTCTGGTTATCATCAGCTCAGAGTACATGAAGAAGACGTCCCAAAGACCGCCTTCCGGACTCGTTATGGTCATTACGAATTCATGGTCATGCCATTCGGTTTAACCAACACCCCAGCTGTCTTCATGGATCTAATGAATAGGGTATGCAAACCCTACCTCGACCGTTTTGTCATAGTATTCATCGACGACATCGTCATCTACTCCAAGTCTAAATCCGATCATGAACGACACCTTCGACTCATCCTTACACTCTTAAGGACCGAAAAGCTCTACGCAAAGTTCTCAAAATGTGAATTCTGGTTAGGAGAAGTACAATTCCTCGGACATGTCGTCAATGACAAAGGAATTCACGTTGAACCTTCAAAAATCAAGGCAGTGCAGGAATGGCAAGCGCCACGTACCCCTACCGAGGTTAGGTCATTTCTTGGTTTGGCTGGTTACTATCGACGCTTCATCGCCAATTTTTCCCGTATTACTGTACCACTCACGGCCTTGACTCATAAAGGAAAACCCTTCATATGGGGACCTAAACAAGAAGAAGCCTTCCAAACTCTAAAGCAAAAACTTTGTGACGCACCTATCCTTACACTCCCTGAAGGTTGCGATGACTTTGTAGTATATTGCGACGCATCAGGGCAAGGGCTAGGCTGTGTATTAATGCAAAGAGGAAAAGTGATAGCCTATGCTTCTAGGCAACTCAAGGTTCATGAGAAGAACTACACCACCCACGACCTGGAACTTGGAGCCGTTGTGTTCGCTCTCAAGATATGGAGACATTACCTCTACGGTACCAAGTGTAAAATATACACTGACCACAAGAGCCTCCAACATATCTTCAATCAAAAGGAGTTGAATATGAGGCAACGAAGATGGGTCGAACTTCTTAACGACTACGACTGTGAAATTCGGTATCATCCTGGCAGGGCAAACGTAGTGGTTGATGCACTCAATCGAAAAGGTTATGCGAACTCCATTCGTCTTCTATGTTCGCAAATCATAACCGACATCAAAGATCGAATCCGAGAAGCTCAACATGTTTCTGTAACAGAAAACGACGTACGCGATGAGCTGTCATGTGGAGCAGAACTCAAAATCGAAACCAAATCTGACGGTATTCTATACTATCTAAATCGCATATGGATTCCCGATCGCGATAACCTTCGTGATTTCCTCATGAATGAGGCGCACAAAACATGATACTCTGTACACCCAGGAGCCGACAAGATGTATCAAGACCTACGCTACACCTACTGGTGGCCTGGCATGAAAAAGGATATCGCTGTTTTTGTTTCCAAGTGCCTCACCTGTTCCAAAGTAAAAGCTGAACATCAAAGACCTTCAGGACTTCTAACCCAACCTGAAATACCTGTATGGAAGTGGGAAAACATAACCATGGACTTCATTACCGGGTTACCTCGCACCTCCAGTGGGTATGACACCATATGGGTAATCATTGATCGTCTTACAAAATCAGCTCATTTCATTCTGATTCGCGAGGACTTCAAGAACGAGAAGTTAGCTCGTATCTACATCAGCGAGATCGTAAGCCGTCATGGTGTACCTTTAAGCATCATTTCAGACCGTGATGGTCGTTTCACTTCACGAACATGGCGAGCCGTACAAACCGCCTTGGGTACGCGATTAGACCTCAGTACCGCTTTTCATTCTCAAACTGATGGACAATCTGAACGCACCATCCAAACTCTTGAAGACATGTTTCGAGCATGTGTCATAGACTTCAAGGGAAATTGGGACGCTCACCTACCATTGGTTGAATTTTCGTACAACAATAGTTATCATTCAAGTATCGGCATGGCTCCTTTCGAAGCATTATATGGTCGTAAGTGCCGATCTCCAGTATGTTGGCACGAAATTGGGGAATCACAAATCACCGGTCCAGAGTTAATTCAAGAAACAACCGACAAGGTCATTCAAATTCGAAACAATCTTCTAGCAGCTCAAAGTCGTCAAAAGAGTTATGCAGACAAACGACGAAAGCCCTTGGAGTTTGACATTGGGGATCAAGTACTTTTAAAAGTATCACCGTGGAAGGGAGTGATTCGTTTTAGCCAGAAGGGCAAGCTAGCACCACGCTACGTAGGACCTTTCAAGATACTCGAAAGAGTAGGTCCTGTAGCATACAAGCTTGACCTACCAGAAGAGCTCAACAGAATTCATCCCACATTCCATGTATCAAACTTGAAGAAGTGCCTCGCCGATGAAAACCTCCATATTCCGCTAGAGGACATTCAGATCGATGAATCTATGCACTTCATTGAAAGACCAGTAGAAATTATGGACTTCGGAGAGAAGCGTTTAAGACGGAGTCGTATTCCAATTGTCAGGGTACGTTGGGAGTCGAAACGAGGACCTGAGTTTACTTGGGAACGTGAAGACTCAATGCGCGAGAAATAACCGCATCTTTTTCCTGTTACCACTACTACTTAAATTTCGGGACGAAATTTCTAAAAGTAGGGGATACTGTAACATCCGTCGAAAAACGGGTTTCCAAAACCCGCTTCGTTTATTAATCGAATATCCAGTTATAATTTTTCGTTGCGTATTTATTGCTCAAATTAATTTTAAACGATACATAATTAATAATTATATTAGAATTTAAAAACCATAAATTATAAATAATATTAATTAGTGAGAAAAAAATGAAATGGGGACGCCGGGTTTCGAACCCGGGTCGCCCATAAACTCAAACACACATTACACCGCTCCGCCACTTGCCTTCTTTGTGTAATTACTGAAACAAATAATACTTAAATTAAAACTCGAATTCAAAATCCTTACCTATGCGCGGCAGAACTCGCAATCACCGGAAAATCCTGCAATCCGTGAGTTTAGCCATTTTCCTTTTGACTAAAACGCTATAACCGACCTCGACATCGGTTATAACCGACGTCTAACAGTCAATTGCGGACATAACCGCCGGAGAAATTTTGACCGTGAATGAAGACCCAAAATCGGACCCAATTCACTCAATTCTTTCCTATAAATACCCCCTCAACCTTCCGGGAATCCTTTCGCTCAGAACCACACACTTTTCGTAGTTGAAATTTCGCAGAAGCTCGTCGCCGGAGATTTCCAATTTCGTCGGAACCTCGCCAGAATCGATCATCAGAAAACCGTATTCATTCCTCGACCGGTATATCTGTCTAAACTTCTCTTCTATCTCTTAGTTCATACTTTAATTGTTCAAACAAAGGTTCTAAACTGTTAGTCATTACATTCAGTCGAGAAGTCACTAATCGGAGCCGACGAATTTCGCCGGAAAATCTGAAGAAGACACTCTGTGATTGGTACATCTTATTCCTAAATTCCTTTCTTTTACTTCAATTCAATCAGTCATAAGCGTAGTTGGTCAATTAAACAAACAGTCAATTCACTGTCCGGTAATTCGATAAACGAAGAAGATGAAGTCGAACATGTGTATAAGTTTAATTAAAACTGAGTATTTAACCGGGTTAGACACACAGTCCAGCGGTGGACTGTGTGCAACATAACGCGCATGTCACGAGTTCGAATCGCACACGTTACCGAGTTTCAGAAATAAAACCAATCCTTTTTAAACCTATTCAGATCACCTTTCAACATGTATATAAATATAATTCAGTAATTAAACAGTTTAAGCACACAGCCCAACTGGTTGGGCTGTGCGTACTCGAACCGAACGTCTCGAGTTCGACTCCGGGTCACGGGAGTCGGGTCAGCCATTTTAAATCATTTTTTAAATAAACTAAATTAGATAAAAGTTAATCAGTATATATATATAATTAAAACAGAGAATATTTCGGGTTAGACACGTAGCTCAGTTGGTAGAGTTGCGTGCATGCGTACGAGAGGTCCCGGGTTCGAACCTCACTTAGCGCACAATTAACCACAGTCTGACCGGTCAACGGTCAACGGTCAAAAAGTCAAAAAAATTTTTCTTTTTATTTATTTAATTAATTTAAAAACCAAATTAAAAATACTTAAAAATAATATTTTAAAGTTAGAAAATGTCCTTAAACTCACAAAAATAAATCTAAAACTCCTATTAAGATTATGAATTAAAAGTATTAATCTCAAATAAAATGCATTTATTTACCGAATCATTTCGTTATTATTTTAGGTTAGTTTTCCTCATCGATCAAATCCTAATATTCGTGCGCATCATCATCATCAAAGAACGCACCCAATGTGAGTGAATCTCTATCAATTCCCGTTTTAATCACATTTTGGGGTGTATCATGTGTCGTTTAATTCCTTATTATGTTTAAACACTTGTGCATCCATCATATCCGTGATCAAATGTGTATCAATTATGTGTTCAATTTTTGTGTGAATTATGTTTAGATTGAAGTTATCATTTTCAGTACATGCATTCATTAGGCCCATCAGCTCCCCGTGGGATACGGGTTGAGTATCAGGTGCCTCATTCGATCGGCTCCGTTTGATTGAGCCTTGATCTCACATACATCATCATTCATATCATTCGATCGGCTCCGTTTGATTGAGCCTTGATCTCAAATACATCATCATTCATGTCATTTACTCATCCAATGTGGTTTGTGTTTTGTTATATATATATGTTTGCTCACATGTGATTATTGCACAAATTTTCAATATTAAATACAACAAGAAAATTAATAACAATGCTTTCTCAAGGTTCACTCGCCAACTTTTGTTGACCCAAAATATTCCTCGTTTTACACATGATACAGGTGATCCAGTTGAGGCAAGAAACACATAGGAAGGCTTAGAAGAATAAATCAGTTTAAGGTTTGGATTGTTTTACTTAGTTTCATTTTCCTTGTAATTGTATGGATTTGATTTGAATATTTAAGTTGTAATTTGAATTTAATAAATATGAAACATTTTAGTAAACATCATGAGCTTTGGTGATAACCCAATTATGCCCCGACTTTTATTCCGCTGCGGGTCGGGATGTGACAAGTATTGGGCGTTTTTCTAAAATGGACGTAGTGGAATAATGTCCCAACCAATCATTACCCAATTATTATTTTAGTGTATATATATATATATATATATATATATATATATATATATATAAAGGTTAAATAAGAAAATGTTGGCCAACGGTCATTATGTTGGGCAACGATCATTGGCCAAAGAAACATGGGAGTGGCGCGGAAAAAAGAACGCCAAGTCGATGTTTTTTGAAAAAAACGCCCAGAGGGTAGGTAAGGGGCTTGTTTGGGCGTTTTTTTGGGGAAAACGCCAACAAACCCCTCACTACAGGTGGTCTAATAAAAGAATCGATATTTAACAGATAACATACCATCGCAACTACCAAAGACACAACTTTCTAAAAAAGGGACAATGAGTTTAGATTTGAAAGAAGTGAAGATGCTAGTCTTTATTTCTTTGTTGTGTTTCAGCTTGGGAAGGGTTAACATGTATATTCCATCTTTCATGATCTCTCCCTTTATCACTGCTGGTCTTGTCAACGTTCTTAGGAAACCCCACATTCCCTTGGTAGCTTATTTCAGGTTTTTTGCCTTCGATGACAAGCACATTAGTTTTGTGTTCAACATATACTTTCACATCCTTCTTTTCTACTCCAGGCATGTGTAGGAATATACGTAGGACCTCATTACTCTCCGTCTTTGCCAGTCCGGGAAGATTCAAGCTAAAGTATTTGCCTACGTTTGTAAGTACATGTGAACGAATGGGCTTTAGGCTCATTCCATTGCTTTGCGACCATTGACCAAATACAGCTGAAATAAAAAATAAAATAAAAACATTGATTGTATCAGTATTAGATATGATCAAAATAAGGATTATTTTTTGGACAAAAGATCAAATACAAATACCCTTATCATACAAAACGTACGAATATGGTGAAAATGTAAAAAAAAAACGTGTTGGCATTTTCATAATTATTTACTCGTAGAGTAATTATCAAAATTACTCTACAAATAATCTTGTAAGGTAATTTTGATCTTGTATAGTAATTTTGTAAAATGTTCTTGTAGTGTAATTTTGTTCTTGTAAGGTAATTTTGTAGAATATTATAATTACTCTACAAATGATCTTGTATGGTAATTTGGATCTTGTAAGGTAATTTTGTAGAGTATCATAATTACTCTACAAATGATTTTGTAGAGTAATTTTGAATTGTATGTTGTTCGATAAACTTGTAAAGTCATTTTTGATACACTTGTAGAGTAATATTGATAATTACCCTACAAGCAAATAATTACGAAAATGTCATCGTGTTTTTTTGAATTTTTCATGCCTACGTTTTGTAGGATAAGGCACTTTATACGTGAACTTAACCCTATTTTTTACTCTAGAAAATTTAAAAGTGTCTTTAGCTGTTTGGTAATATCTAAAATCCAAAATACCAAAAACTACCTGCAAACACTTGTAAATTTTTTTAAACCAACTAGATATGCAAAAACTTGTAAATTTTTTAAACCAACTAAATATAAAAAAGATTTCCGAAAATAATATAATTAAACTTTACAGAAAAGATAAAAAGATTTGACAGCAAACTACGAACAAACTACGTACAATGTGCACTGGCATAGTTTCGGTGACTAGTGATGTCTCGTGATGGTAGATCCAGTTTAGGTCGGGAAGAAGCTGCGTGGTTTACAGCCATTGCCATGGCCGGACGGAACCGAGATCGTGTGAGGAGGTTGGAGGCAATGTGGCGTAGAGGAGAAGCCATCATCAGGATTGAAAGTTTTAGAAGCTTGTTATATTAGGTTACGTAAGAAGTTACAAAGGTTGTAGTTTAGAAGCTTGTTATATTAGGTTACGTAAGAAGTTATAAAGGTTGTAGTTTCTTGGAGAAGAAGGTTTTTAAGGTTTTAGATGGGTCCTTATTCTCTTAAAATTTATAATCGTAAATTTTAAAAATTTGTAAACTTTTATAAATAAAGAATATATAATAAAAATAACAAACCAATAGATATTAATTTAAATCCGAACTTGATGTGTGTGTATCTATCTATACGTATAATGAGAAAAGTTATCGTATAAATAACTTTAACGTACTAAACGTACGAAAGGCATGAAAAAGCCAAAAAAACGTGGTGGCATTTTCGTAATTATTTGCACTTAGGGTAATTATCAAAACTACTCTACATATGATCTTGTAGAATAATTACGATCTTGTAGGGTAATTATCAAAATTACTCTGCATCAAAATTACTCTACAAGTGTATCAAAATTACTTTGCAAGTTTATCAAACAACATACAATTCAAAATTACCCTACAAAATCATTTGTAGAGTAATTATGATAATCTACAAAATTACCTTACAAGTTCAAAATTACCATACAAGATAATTACTTTACAAGATCAAAATTACCATACAAGAACATTTTACAAAATTATTCTACAAGATCAAAATTACTCTACAAGATCATTTGTAGAGTAACTTTGATAATTACCATACGAGCAAATAATTACGAAAATGCCACCGTGTTTTTCAACAAAACCTTCGGTTTGTACATTTTGTACGTGTATTTGATATTTCATCAACATATAATAAAAGAAAACGAATTACAGACACGTGTCCTCATGATATTTACTTTCACACATTTTTTGCCGCTCAAACAATATATGGCCCAAATGCAAATTTTCGCGGGCCTGAACCGATCCATCAATAATTTTGTGGATCCTAGAACTCTTCAGATCTTAGATTCGTCTCAACTAGCCTTTTCACAATCGGTGATTGTTTATTGTTTTAAGTCTTTTTCTAAAGGTTCTATGACTTCGAAGACGAAGACGAGCAAGTGCGTCCCTGGTATGATTTCAAAATTTTCTATATTTATAACCTAAATCTGTTATAGCTTATAGGAAACCCACATAGGGATATTTCTCTATGTGATGTTCTTAATGATTGAAGATGATACACATTTGATGCAGTTTTATAATTATCGGGTGATGTTTTGTAGGAATATTGGAGTGTTTACAAATCTGGTTAGTCAACACAGATAGAATTCATAATTCCGTTGTTGATAAAGATGCATGTACATGATTTGTTTTGGAATTAGGTCTTGATTTTTACATTAATTCTTTGATACAATATCACTTTAAATATTTTAGTTTCTGATTAGCTAATTAATTGATATTTGATCTATGATATCTTGATACACTGCAGATTTTATCCACTGAGCACTTGAGCAGGAGTCTTATGCATCCTTAAATTAAAGGTGTATGTTTGTTTCTTTTCTCCTTTATCTTGCTTAATTTGTATTAGTGTCCAAGACATTGTCTTATTTTATTTGTAACAGAATGAATCGCTAGATCATTTAGCTTGTAGGTTTGTGTTAAAAGTTGATAGAGGTTGATTCACAGAACTATGAATTGAGGTATGTATTTCTGTATGTTTCATTACAATGAAAGGTATTGAATTTATACACAAAACCGTAATCTAAACATGGATGATAGCAGCTGACTACTAGCTGTCATTGATTTGCTGTTGATTAGCTGGATGTCCGGCTGTTGATTAGCTGCTGCATGATGTCCTGCTGTTGATTTGCTGCGATTACCTCCAAGGTCAGACTTTCCTTTCTAACACTCCCCCTCAAGTTGAATAGTTGGATTTCCAAAATTCAACTTGCCCAAACAATCGTTGAAAATTTTTCCGTTAACTGCTTTTGTTAGAATGTCAGCCAGCTGATCCTTTGATCGAACGAATGGTAGTTCAATCGTACCATCTTCCAATTTTTCTTTGATGAAGTTCCTATCAACTTCCACGTGTTTTGTTCGATCATGTTGTACTGGGTTTTCTGAAATCTGAATTGCAGCTTTATTATCACACATAATCTTACTTGTTTCTTTTGACGGAAAACCAATCTCAGCTAAGAGTCTTCGCATCCACATGGCTTCTGTTAAACCTCGAGTTATGCCTCTAAATTCAGCTTCTGCACTTGAAAGAGCAACCACCTTTTGTTTTTTACTCCTCCAAGTGACAAGATTCCCACCAACTAGAGCGAAGTAGCCTGCTGTTGACCTCCGACTTCCCTTATCTCCTGCCCAGTCTGCATCAGTATAGATTTGAACATTTAGGTGTCCATGTGATTGAAACAGGACTCCATGACCCACCGTTCCTTTGAGGTATCTAATAATTCTCCAAACTGCTTCCATATGTGTTTCTTGAGGTTGGTGCATGAACTGACTTACCACCCCTACAGCATATGCAATGTCTGGGCGAGTATGTGAGAGATATATTAGTTTTCCCACCAGCCGTTGATATCTTTCTTTGTTTGCTAACTTTGCTCCTTCCTCCATATAGAGTTTTTGGTTTACACTCATAGGAGTGTCTGCTGGTTTGCAATCTATCATTCCAATCTCTGCCAACAAGTCTAGGACATACTTCTTTTGATTAATGAAAATTCCTTGTTTTGACCTTAGTACTTCAATTCCGAGGAAATACTTCAGCCTGCCCAAGTCTTTCATTTCAAATTCGGCAAACAAGTTTTCTTTTAGTTTTCCCATTTCTTCTTTATCATTCCCTGTAATGATCATATCATCTACATAGATAATTAGACAGGTTACGAATTTTCCTCTTTTTTTGAGAAACAAAGTATGATCGGCATTACTTTGTTTATATCCAAACTTTTTCATAGCTACCGTAAATCTGCCAAACCAGGCCCGGGGAGATTGCTTCAAACCATAAAGGGACTTCTTCAGACGGCAAACTTCTCCAGTTTTGAAATCTTTTGTGAATCCTGGAGGAGCATCCATAAATACCTCTTCGTCTAGGTCCCCGTGTAAAAAGGCATTTTTTACATCAAACTGTTGAAGTGGCCACCCTTCATTTGCAGCTATCGAAAAAAGAACCCTGATTGTGTTTATTTTTGCAACCTGGGAGAATGTTTCAGCATAGTCAATCCCATGTGTCTGAGTATACCCTTTTGTTACCAGTCGGGCTTTATATCTTTCAATTGTACCATCTGGTTTATACTTAATCGTATAGACCCAACGACACCCCACGGATTTCTTTCCCAACGGGAGAGTACACTTTTCCCACGTATTGTTCTTGGTTAGGGCTTCCATTTCTGTGTTCATTGCTTCCTTCCAATGTTTAGATTTAAGGCTTGATCCACGTTTGTAGGAGTTTCTTCGGAATAAACAGATGAGATAAATGCTTTGGCTTCCTTAGTGAAGTTTCCATCGGCCACACTAGCTATAGGATAACTAGATCTTCTTGGTTCTTTTTCAGGAGAATACCGTTTCGGAGGAACCCCTCTGTTTGTTCTAGGGGGTAACACATATCTCGATGGTGGTTCTTCTTGTCTGGATTCATCTGCCTGCAAATTTTCAGTTTGTTCTGTGGCAGTTTCATGGTTAGAAGTATTGGTATCCTCAGAGTCATTAGAAACTTCAAAAGTACCACCAGACTGAATAGTATGAGTATTACTTACCTCGGACACCAGGTTAGGAGGAACATTAGGACCGTCAGTGGCACTGAAATTTGACTCTGGTGACTCTGTGGTTGGTGACTCTGTAGTTGGTACATAGGGAACATATTTCAACCAGCTTAGTGTGTCTAAACATTCCTTCTCCCCCTGACCACTGAGTTGGGAATTGTAGTAATATTCGGTTTCAAGAAAGTCACAGTTTATTGTGGTGAACATATGACGTGTTTTTGGATTATAACATCTGTATCCCTTTTGATTCATTCCATACCCGACAAAGACACATTTTACAGCACACGGGTCAAGTTTGGTTCGATCGGATTTAGGTATGTGAACAAAGGAAGTACATCCAAAGATTCGTGGTTGAAGAGTGAGAACTGAGGGTAGTTTGAAGAATTTTGAAAGGGTGTGTAACGGAGTGTTAAGCTTTAGGATTTTTGTTGGGAGTCGGTTGAGAAGATAGGTAGCAGTAGCAAGGGCTTCAGGCCAAAAAGATTTCGGGACCTGGGATTCAATTAGGAGAGCTCGTGTCATTTCTAGTAAAATGCGATTTTTTCTTTCGGCGACACCGTTTTGTTCTGGGGTGTTTGGGCATGTAGTTTGGTGGATTATTCCCTTGTCTTGGAAAAAGGATTTAAACAAGGTATTAACAAACTCACCGCTATTATCAGATCGGAATATTTGGATGTTTGTTTGAAATTGGGTTTGGATCATGGCATAAAACATAGTGAATTTTTCAAATACTTCGGATTTGTTTTTCAAAAAATAAACCCAGGTCATTCGGGTACAATCATCAACGAACATCACAAAGTACCGAAGGTTTTGCCCCCCAAGAACTGGGGCAGGACCCCATACGTCAGAATGGATTAATGAAAATGGCAAAGCAGCCTTAGTGTTATTGGGTTTAAAAGTTTTTCTATGGCTTTTTGCTAAAACACATGTTTCACAATGTGACATAGAATTAACTGGAAATAGTTTTGGAAATAAAATATGCGAATAACTTGTAGAAGGATGACCTAATCTTCGGTGCCATAGCCAAGCTTCTCGTTCCGATGTCCCATGAGTCAGCATCACAGCACCACTTTGAGTCACCTCATCCACATAGTACAGCCCTTGATTTTCAGTGCCACGCCCAATGATCACTCCCGTCCTGATATCCTGTAAAATACAAAACGTAGGGTACATTAGGACAATACAGTTGAGTTCCTTCGTGACATGGCTGATGGAAAGCAACTTATGTGATAACGAAGGAACATAAAGGCAATTAGAGATTTTTATTGTGGGTGAAATCTCAACAGTCCCTCCCGATTTTACATCCATTATTCCTCCGTTTGCCGTTTGAATATGTGTTTTTTCTGGTTTGGTTGTTGAAATAATATCCGATGGTTCATAAGTCATCGTATCGGTTGCGCCACAATCAAAAATCCATAGTTTTTGTTTTTGATGTTCGTGGGCCATATTGACTTTTCCCTTATTTCCAGGGACTATATGTGCAATATTTGTTTTAAAACTTGACCGAGGGACTATTCGTGCATTATCTTCTTCTTCTTCACTTATGTATGACTGAGGGTTTGAGGGCTGCGCCCCAAACCCTTTACCTGTTGCTTCTTCTTCATCTGCTTTGGCCACTCCGCCGAAGCCCGATCTGTTCCGGCTTTCATCTCTGGGAACATCTCGGTTACCGGCGCCGGATGACTTTCCTTTTTCTGTAGTCTTTGTGCCTCTCTTCTGACCATCAGACCACCATTCGGGATATCCGACGAGTTTGAAACATTGTTCCCGGGTATGTTTCATCATCCCGCAATGATCACACTTGAGGTGAGTTTTGTCGTCTTTACTTGTTCCGATTCTTTTTTCACCGGCTCGTCGGTGGCCCTTTGACGCAAGCCCTAGTCCGTCAATTTCAGAGGCCATTAGACCCACTGTGATACCCTGTGTGTCATTGAGAGGTGTTCCCAGAATATTCTGGTGAGCGGCCTCCTTGCGGACAGTAGAGTATGCAGTTTCTACGGTTGGAAGGGGCTCTAACCGGAGTATTTCCCTTTTTATAGGATCATATTTCCGGTTGAGAGCGTTTAGAAACTGGAACAGTTTCTGTTCCGCCCTGATTTTGTGATACGCTTGGATATCGGCTGGGCAGGTCATAGGGTTTGGGTCAATCCGATCAATTTCTCCCCATACTCCTTGGAGTATAATCCACAATTCTTCTAGGGAGAGATTGTTCTGTTTGATTTCATTCGCCTTGACATGTAGGTTGAAAGTTTGGAGCTTGTCACGCCCACTGCTATATGTTATAGCCAGGGCATCCCACAGCGATTTTGCTGTTGGAAATTCGGTTAGATTGCTGGCGAGGGTTGGTTCGATGTTTTGTATGAGCCATGAGAAGACGACTAGGTCATCTTGTTCCCATGGTTCATACTCTTCGCTGGTTTGGTTTGGTGGATTGGTTGTCAAATGGTTTAGAAAGGCTTTTGATTTGCCGCCTATGGCTACCCTCATCATCCGAGTCCATAGAGCATAATTTTGGCTGTTGAGCTTGAGGTTTATTTGAAGGTTATCGGATAGTTTCGGGTTTCGGTTTTGTGGGTTAAGGCCATTCTTGAGCAGATTGGCGATTTGAATTGATAAATCTTCTCCCAAGTTACCGGCTTCGGCCATGGCAGCTTGGTTGAGAAGATGATTGGTTTGGGTGAGCAAGGTAAATGATGAACAGGTCAAGAACGAACTGCTCTGATACCATGTTAAAAGTTGATAGAGGTTGATTCACAGAACTATGAATTGAGGTATGTATTTCTGTATGTTTCATTACAATGAAAGGTATCGAATTTATACACAAAACCGTAATCTAAACATGGATGATAGCAGCTGACTACTAGCTGTCATTGATTTGCTGTTGATTAGCTGGATGTCCGGCTGTTGATTAGCTGCTGCATGATGTCCTGCTGTTGATTTGCTGCGATTACCTCCAAGGTCAGACTTTCCTTTCTAGCAGTTTGCACATTCAAATGTCTTGAAGAATGGAGCTTCATTACTAAAAGTAAACTAAATGGAGACACATGGCACTCTATAAGGTGCTATATGTGCTATATTCCATCCTAAAATAACTGGGTTATGTGAACCGGGTCATGCGGTGATCCATGACCCGAATCTCATTCAAAAAAAACTTTACTCATTAATCGTATTATCCTAAACCTAATCTTCTCCACCCCGCCACCGATCTTCTCCACCTTCGTCTCCTACATCACCAACACACTCGTTTCCCTCTCCGAAACACCCTAATGGCGATTCTACTTGTATGTGCGCCGCGTTCTTCCATTGCAATTCAATAAGTGAATAAATCTTGTGGGAGATTAATCTACATGTTTTGGTAAGTTCCGATCTGTTATTTTGTTTTTGCTATGCTATCGTAAGTTGAATATGTAAACATAGTCATTCGAAATCGCTAATAGTCGTGTGTGTTTTCTGATATAAAGATTGTTATTCACATCTTCAAATTTTTACTTTAATCATTGTAATATATAAACAGTTTAATAAGCTTTCATTGGTATGTGCAAACTGTGTTTTCTCACTAATCGATTCTATTTATCTCCTTCAAAGTATATGTAATTTGTATGCATTTGTTCATGTAATCAACTCCTAATTTATGTTATAGTTTCATGTTTGGTTTTGGGTCCACAAATTACTGTTAGACCTTTATATGCCCTTACACAAATATGTTGTATATAGCTATGAAAATAACATGCAAATTGAGATATCATAGTCACCGTTTAAGCAATTCTTCAATAGTTAGTTTCACACAAATGGTATCCTTCTATTGAATTTTGTAAACTATGCAAAGTTACATTAGATTTTAAGTGCAGCAAGTTTCGTTTATACCATAAAGAGAGTCAAATGTATTTGAATAAATTCATGGAATTTTCTCTGGTTTTTAGTTCATTTAAAGTGCTTGGAACCCGCACAGAATGATGATAATTATTTGGCATATGGTATTAAGTTGTTGTCTAGGACACTATACTATAAATTACAGGACTTTAAGTGAGAAAAATCCACGGTAGTTCTTTTGGTAAAGGTATAATAAGTTGGTAATCGGTAGGCGAAGGGCCATAGGAAAACTTTGTGTAGAGAATGGTTTAAGCGATCACCGATGAATATTTAGTGACATGTCTCCAACACATATTTAGCAATAAATCATTAATGTTTATGTATATATATATATATATATATATATATATTGAGAGCAGTCACTTCAACTCTTATCATTGTGGTCGTGGAAATGATGAAGTAATGGCAAGAGAAACCTTCACCATATTCGCATTGTTAGTATTAGACGGGGAGGTTAGCCTCAAAACTATTCACATTCATACCGGAGAAAAGCTTTCTGTACTTGATGTGGCGATGGTATGTAACAAGTTACAATACACATGCATACATGCAAATATGTAATTATCATGTTTTTAACGTCTTTTAGGTTCATTGGTGTGATCTAAATATCTTTGTTAGCTGAATGCTATCAGAGTTACAAAGAAGCTGGTCTCACCATTATTGTTTTTGCTAGAGTTTAATATGGAAGTTGAAGTTCACGAAACTGGGCTGCTAAAGGTCCAAATATAGAGGTAAGTCTAGTACGTGTTTTACTATGCATTTTTGTTGGTTTAATTGGTTTTATGTTTTTTAATTATAAAAGAGTTTGTTAGTGTAGGTTATCAAGTTTCTTTCGGTATTTGCATATTAAATATCACCGATTGTAGTTTGATTATGTTGATTGGAGATGAAAAGGTGATATAACGGAGATTATTATAATAAAGTTTAGGTAGACCGGGCTTTATATTAATGGAATCAACCTCAAATTCGAAGTACCTTCGTCAGAAATGCAACATTAAGGCATCTATGAGTGCATGCACACGTATTCTTGGGCTTGAGGGGCCCCTGTAGGGGAGTGGAAGATAAAAGGGAGACTTACTTGTGTAGCTATTGTATATTTATTTACTTACGCTAAAGGGTGTGGGGATCATGGTTGGGAGATGATTTGCCACATAGGAACATGAATAAAAGGCTACATCATCTCCTTATCTAATCCATCATAGTTCCTATGGATTAAACCATGGCAACCATGGTCCTAGTTTCCATTTTTAAAATTTCCTTTGCTTTTTTCTTTAGCCAAAAATAAATTAAAATATATAATGGATAGTGGTTTGGGTCATAACCACACCCTTAGGGTAGTGGTTTTAGATAGTGGATTAGAGGTGGGTGACATGACGCTGACGTGGAGGGTCATGGTATAGCGTTATAATCTATAAGCTTTTTTTTTATTAAATTTATTATTTACTTGTAGGAATTGTCATGTGATCTTTTATATATTTTTTCAAATGCTAGTTTCCTATTGGGATGAATTCTGAAAGATTTGTAAGAGTTGTTCATCTTCAACAAGTAAAGAAAGAGGAGATTTGGTGGTCTAAAAGTGGGTTAATACAAGTCAAATGCTAGTTTCCTATCTTTTGCATATGAGAGCCCTATTTATTTTAAGTACCTTTATGTCCAATGTTGTATTGTGTAAATAAAATTAAAAAGGTTGGAAAAACTAAAGAGTTTGACCTTGCGGGTAATGCTAGAAGACGTTCGCCTTGACATAGTTAAGGGAATTCCACAAAGTTGCTAGCATTTGAAAATTTCCCATAAGAAAAGATTAGGTTCTGCTGCATATTGTTGTGCCAGCAAGAACAAATGTCCCTAAGTGTGTGTTGACATATCAAAAGCTTATGTTATGTTTTGGTTCACTAATCATGGGTATGTTATGTTTTTTCGAAAAGTATTTTTTGTTCTCTTGACATATCAAAAGCTTACATGTCTCTTTGATACGATTGAAATAAGTCTTTAAAATGGCTCACTTTGTGCTTTTTCATGTCAATCTTTTGACTTTCATGCCTTATGTGGAGTATACCCATGACTGGCGAGATATATATTTATAGGTTTGCCAAGCTTCAAAGAAAGGTGTTCTAAGTGAGGTACGCATATATCTTTAGTGCTCGCACACATTTACTTTAATAGTTTGCATGAGCAACTTAATCTCTTAATGCTTTTATCCTGGTAACATTGTCACACATATATCGATATTAAAACTTGTGAATGGTTAAACTGCAGGAACCTCATAAGTCACTTCAAGCACTAGAGAAGACTATGAAGACATTGATTTATTGAATTTGCACGAGTACCAAGTTAAACTTTCATTAATTTCTTTTTTCTCTTTCCTTATACATTTCTTTCTTTCTGATATGCCTTCCACCTGTTTGTAGAAAGTCCCAAGAGAAAACTGAAAACTGATAAAAATTTACAGACCCACATTGAATCTTCAATGATTTCAAGATTGTACTTTTCTCTTAGTATGGATCTCCAATCTTGCATCATATGTTTTTACACCTATGGTAAATCATGTGCCCTAGTTCCCTTTTTGAGCTAAACTCTTGAACCTTTAAACTGTTGTTTGAACATTTTTCAGCCCCCGCCGGTTGTCGTCGGTTCCATCACCATCTCTGTGGATCTGTTCATGCTAGAACCTATAACAATCGCTTGTGGTCGGTGGAGGCCACTACCTAACCCTTGTCGCCGGCGTGGTGGATGTGGTGGTCTGATGGTGGTCCACTTCTTCCCAATCATGAACCAAATCATTTAATTTGTCTCCGTCTCAACCTTTAACCCAACCCACCAACTAATCCAACTGGGCTTATCGTTATTTCCCACCACCCTACCTAAACAATTTACCAACAGTAAACAACCATCTAGGCACACATATCAGCTTAAAACAACAACCTTGACGGTTGGTATGATGAAAAAACCTACCACCGACAACAACAACAACAACAACAGCAATTGATCATCGCCATCGCCACCAGAGTATGAAGCATCGGCGACGGACTGACGGACTCTCACTGTCAATTTATCTGAGGTCTCTGTTGTTTGTGAGTTTTCTATAATTCTATAAATATGAGAATGGAGGGACACGTGGAAGGTGAAAGGAAGACCAAGTATGTGTGTCATCAAGTTATACAAACCAGCTGTCACTCCCAATAGCAGCCCAAAACCCAAAAAGACCCACGGTTTTCTTGTAAACCTCTTACCATTACAATCACAGAGTACAAGCAATGTTGCTAAGTAATGTTATTACATAATCAATGTTGCTAATTAATGTTAAACAAATAATATCCACAAAACACACTTTAAGCGCATGAGATACAACCAACTAATGCCCATTTCTGTTACAAATTGATAATATATAATATAATGTAAAGGTATAGTATTTTTATTTGTTAAACCGCGTGTACACGTGGGCTCTAACCTAGTATATATATATAAACGGATTCTGGTGAAAACTATGCAAAGTGTGAAACGGTGAGAACGGATCTGGAGGTGACACGTTTCCATGGCGCTAAATAATAGGAGAGGGTACGATTGTCATTCATGTTAATTTTGAACAATCCATTATTTGTCAGTGCCTTTTTATTCCTTTTTGAAACAAAACTCCAAAATTTTCGTGTAAGTGTTACCTCCTCTCCAAGTTTTCGAGATCCATGGCGTTTGATATGGATTGCAAGTTACATGGTAATCTGTTAGACCTTTGTTTGAGCATATTATATAAAATTGATGGCGTTTTTTTTATCTTTTGTTGTTTTGTTCTTCGAGCAAATCATGTAAAAGCAATGGCATTTTAATTATTATATCTCTTATAATGGCGTTTATTTTGGTACTAATATAAATTAAAATTAGCAATGACGTTTATTTTATTTTTTTCTTCACGTTTTGATATGTTTAATGGCGTTTCAATTCCAACAACATAAAAGTGGTGGCGTTTTATTTTGTTTCTTTGTCGAACTAATCATGTAAATGCCATAGCGTTTTCATTTTTTTGTATGCGGTTATGATGGCGTTATGTTTGTATTTATATCTTCCTTTTTAACCTTGATGTTTATTATGCAATCCAAACAATTAGTTAAGGAATATACATTATCAGCGATTAATGGCGTTTCAATCCAAACAACTCGAAAAGGATGTTTTGATGTGTTTAATGGCGTTTCATTCCAATTAACTCGCTAATCTAATCACTATATTTGATGTATTTAATCGTGTTTCAATCTAAACAACTCTTTAAGGAATGACGTCAAACGTCAACTCTTTTTGAATCGTTATTGATTTAACAAATGGCGTTTTCTTTTTTTTTTTGTGGTGTTTTCATTTATATATAAAACTTATTTAAATTCTGATTATTTATCATCAACGATTAATGGCGTATAGATCATATATGATTAAATGATAATGTTGGCTTTATTTTATGCATGAAGTGTATTTTTCTAGTGTCAAGGTTATTGAATCATCTCATTATTGTTCATGGCGTTTTTTGTTGTTTTTTTAGAAGAGAGTGAGGCGTCAAATGAAAGGATTTGCCCGAAAATTGGTTCTACATTCAAGATTCCCGTTGTTAGATAGGATCTAAAACCAAAGACAGGAATGATTTTCGGAAGCCTTGATGATTGTTATTCTTTGTATCTTAAGTATGCAACGGCTGGGGGGTTTGCTGTAAGGAAAGGGACTGAAAAGATAAACGCCATAGGAGAAAAGCATATAAAGTATTACATGTGTACGAGATCTAGGCATTACAAGAACAAGAAGGGTGATACATTGGACCCTAATCAGAAAGAAAGGAATGTGCAGTCTAGTTTTCACAGAGGATTGTTTGTGGTGCACAAATTTGTGTAGAGTTTGAGGCTGGATCATGGAAGGTGTATAACTTTGTTGAGGAGCACATCCACAATTTTGTTGAGAAGTCTGATAATCATTTTCTACCGTCGGAATGACACCTCACTCAACTTCAGAAACATGTTACAAATAACATGGCTAAGTTGAATATGGGTCCGGTTATGGCGTTTAACGTCATGAAGACTGTTTTTGGTGGGTTTGAAGATGTGGGGTCAAATAAAGTTGATTTTAAGAACTACAAGAGGCGAATTAATCTGTTTATCGGGAAATATGACGCCGAGATGGTTGTGAGATATTTTGCATGAAAAGAAATAGTCCTAGCCTAATTTTTCGTACCATTACTTCACAAACGATGACAATCAGTTGAAGGGTATATTTTGGTGTGATGATCAATGCAAACGTAAATATCATGTGCTTTGTGATGTGATTTCATTTGACGCCACTTATTAACAAGTATGAACTAGAATTCAATTTTTTCTGTTTGACATTTTTTATTCTTAGTGGCATTTTCAGGATTAACCATTTCGTTATACAAGGATCATGTGCAATCCTACATGAAGAAGGTTAAAGATATGCAGATTGTCACCCCCGCTCCTAGTACTAAGGATCGATTTGCCGAGATAACAGGGCAATATCAAAACGATAAGAATCCCATAAGAGTTCCTGTTGGTTATAAGTCGAAAGGTTCTAGATCTCGCAAGCGATTGAAATCAAAACACGATGAAGCAACCGAAAAAAACGAAGACGAGGGTGAAAGAACGACAATGTAGAAATTTTGAACACTTTGCATCCACATGCAAAGAACCAGTAATCAAAAGAAGATAGACACGGTCTTCGAGAGCGGACAGTAGTGAATAATAGCCTTTATTATGACTTTTTCTTTTTCTATTACACTTTGGTGCTTATTATTTTTTACATAGTGGCGTTTGACTGCTATACCACCATTTATGGCGTTTTAGTGTTCTTCCACCATTTTTATGGCTTTTTATGTTAAATTACCATTTTTGGCGTTTTATTTTCATTAATTGTCTTTTAATCATTTTTAATTAACATAATGGTGTTTTTTTAATATTAGAACATTCATTTGTAATGGCGTTAATTATAATAGTTAAGAGATTACCAAAATAATGTTATTGGAAAACAAACAAATAAAACATTATAGAAAAATACAAGAGAACAACTATAGATCTTCATCGAATTAGGATTATGTCCGAGAAGTACCCATCACTCCCTTCGTCCTCTTCTTCTGATTTCCCACCAAAATGCTCATCTTCGTCTTCAGTTTTGGCGGCTTTCTCATCCTCGAGTGCTTCAGGCCTCCATTGAAACATCCTCTCCAACAAAGTCACTATTGGTCTCATCTTAGCGTTTAAATATGTTGCATGGCATAATTGTTCTATAAACGAAAGCCCCTATTTAGTCAGTATGTTATCAATGGTGTGGTCTTCTTCCTGACTGTTATTCCACACAACCGTCACCCACTCATATTCTTCATCATAACGCCGTGATGAAATTATTTGCTTTTCATCAATTGATTTGCATTATTTACATGAAATTTTCTCCTCAATCTCCTTATGACAGTTTGTGAATTTTCACACAAGTTGTCCATAGGAATTCCAAGTTCCAGAATCCGAATCCTCAACTGGACTTCTTCTTCCATATTAAGTATGGCGTTTACAGTTTTCACCATAACCCTTCTTCTAGAGTCGTATTTTATAATGAACTTGTTGATTGAAGTTTAGAACCCCCAAGAGATTAGAGTTTCCATTTTCCTTTTTGTGTAATTTTCATAAAAGTATTATAATGTTTGGCTTTTCTAAGAGATTGGCGCTTTTTTCAAGTATGCTCAATGAAAGGGATGTTAAGTTCATTTATATAATAGGTTTCAGGAGCGTGATTTTGGGCGGGAGTTTGTTCCTCATTGATGTAAAGCATTAAAGCCTCTGGCATTTTGTTTTTCTTTTTTCGTTTTTTGTTAGTAAAATAATGTCTCTGACGTTTCAGATGCTTTACAATTTACCTTTTTACCCTTAATGAAGCCCGCGCACATTCTAAACTTATAGATATTTACAAAAATGTCACTGCATCAATCCCAGTCACAAATCAGAAAGATCTTGTGGCTGAAAACTGTTATCACTGTTTTCACAGTTTTAGACGTTTTCCCCATTCTCTTCCCTGTATATTATAAACTTTTATAATATACTAGCTTACAAACATGTGTACTACACATCCTGAATAATGAAAAAAAATGTAAATCATAAACTTGTATATAATACTTATAAGTGAAATGACTTATTATATAAATAGTAGAATAAAAATAAAAATTATATTTTCAGCTATCCAAACATAACTGGCTAACTAACCACTTCTTTCTTGAGTCCTTATAATGCATCTTATTATGTAAGACTGCAAAACAATAACATTAAAAAGTAAAAATAATAATGATAAGATTGTATGTAAGGGGCTGTTTGGCAACCTCTAACCGGTTAAGTGCTGAACCATTAAGAGGTCTGAATGGGTAAGAGACTTTGAACCAGTAAGTGGTGAACCGGTCATGTGTTGTTTGGTTGGACCTCTGAATGAGCGTATAAAATGACTTTTTACCCCTCTGGCTACCGGTTAATCCTACCCTTTTTGTGCCATTTCTTCAAACAAATCAAAACACACACAAAAAAAAAACTACTTAGATTCGAAATCATGTATAACAAAAACCAGTCTAATCGATTAAAAATCAATATCATACTTCCTAATCATAACTTCCAGACCACAGTTCATACATACAAACTTCCACTCAGTTTAGTTCCAAACTTTCATACCACATTTCAATTAAAAAAACACATAATACCACAAATTTCATACCATCAATTCATACAAACTTGCACATAAAAATCTATATCATAATTCCTAATCAAAACTTGCAGACATATTCAATGCAGTAGTTCATAATCCATCAGCACATCAAACTTGCACATAAAAACCTCATAATTCCTAATAAAGAAATGAATGTTGATTGCACACCTAAAAATCAATATAACACTTCCTAATAAAAAATTGAATGTATATTGCACACATAAATATTCACGGATTGTTCTAAGAAAGGTTAAAAAAAAATAACTGATTGTTACCTGTGGAGGAGGCTGGTGGCAGCAGGTCGTCGATTAGAGGAGGAAAACCGGACTGGTGTGGCTGAAGGTCGTCGAATAGAGGAGGCTGGTGGCTAGGATGGCTGAAGGTCATCTATTGGAGGTGGATGCGTCTACAGGACGGTGGCTGTGGTGGAAACGCTAAAGGAGGGGGGAGGAGGAGGAGGTGAGTGAGCGACGCGATAGGAGGAGGACGGTGGTTGTGGTGTCGGCACAAAAGGAGGGAGGAAGGAGAGAGGGAGCAGCGTGAGATGGAGGTTGAAGGAGAGTACCGTGTTTTCTTTAGCTCAAGGGTCGTATTTTTCATTCGACTTTCTAATATGCTGAATCATTCAGAGCTGAATGGAATCACTAAGAGACGGTGTTTTAACGAATCAAATACATTCACCTCTGACCGATTCAGAGGTAACCTCTTAATAGAACCATTAAGAGACTATTAAACAGCCTCTAAGTGTTTTAAAAATAAATTATAAGCTATGAGGTTTTTACAGATAAATTATAATTAAGTTATTAAATATTTCAAAATAAATCATACCATAAATAAAATAAGCGTTTATAAAGTTAGGACTAAAGTTTATAAGACAATATCTTTGATTGTTAATACAACCTCTTTAATGAATTGACAACATTTCAATAGTCAAATTAAACATTTTATAATATTATATAATGTTGTTGTTTAGCATGCTGACAAGTTATTTAAAATAACTAAAATTAAGTCTAACAGCTGAGAGTTATGATATTTTGCTTAAAAATAATTTGATGCATTTACTAGCGTTTTAGTTAAAGAACAATAACATGTACCCTTGTTGAACGTAATGTGTATCGTCATAGCACATCATCATAACCATCACCTATAATGTCATAATAAGACGTTTTCAATGTCATAATATCATACTAAGACGTACATGATTATGTATCTTTTTATCATATATGGGTTTTTCATTTGTTATAAGGGGTGTTTGGTTTTGAGGAATTCAATGAAATTTAAAGAAAATTGGAATCTGAATTTCATATTTTAAGATGTTTGGTTTACAAAATTTGATGGAATTGAAATCTATGTGTTTGGTTGACAATGGAATTGTAATTGGAATTAAGCATGAAATCCTTCAAATTCCTTGAACTAAAGGAATTCAAAATCATTCTTATATGTGAAGGAATTAAAGTAAACTTAGTGGAATTTTCTACCGTTTCGACCTAAACGGTTTCGACCCGCACCGTTTCAACTCGTATCGTTTTGATCCGAACTGTTTCGACCCGTATTGGTTTCGATCCGAACCGTTTCGAACCGTTTCGACCTATACCGTTTCGACGCGAACCGTTTCGACTGAACCGTTTCGACCTATACCGTTTCGACGCGAACCGTTTCGACTGTACCGTTTCCACGCGAACCGCTTCGACCTGTACCGTTTCGAATCGAACCGTTTTGACTAGAACCATTTCGAGGCGAACCGTTTCGACCCGTACCGTTTCGACCGTACCGTTTCGACGTGAACTGTTTCGACGCGAACCTTTTCGGCACGTACCGTTTCGACCCGTATTGTTCTCACCCCTACGGTTTCGAACCGAACCAGGGGTTGCGGGTGCCGGGGTGATGGATTTCAATTCATTTGACAACCAAACACAACAAAAATGAAATTGAGATTTCAATTCCATCAATTTCCAATTCCAATTGGAATGTCTAAATTCCAAATCCAATTCCTTCAAATTCTAATTCCTATACAAATTCTAATTCCAATTCCAAAATATTCCACGAGTCTTGGTTTAAGAGATTTAGGTATTTACCAAAGGAATCCTAGACTTAAACCTCAAGTACTTGATTGTTACGAACATATGATGTTTTATGTGTTTCTTATTGAACCGAAATTTACATGATCTCGAGCAGTGTTGTAGAAATTGCGCCTAGGCGGTCATTAGTCACTCATCGGAGGTCCGTCGCCTAGATTTTGCCAAATCGCTCAATCTAGGCGGTCAAAATCTAATTAGGTCAAAGTTTGAAAAATTCGGTCAAAAGTCGCCTATAATCAGACCAAATCAGTCAAAACTGGATCAGATATTAGTCAAAATTCGACCAAATCGATTAAGTGAAACAAATTGTTACCTTAATTCGAACAAAAATCAGTTGTTACTCCATGATTTTGAACAATTGTAGAGATAACTGGGTACTATGTCTGATGAAGAGATGGGGAGCGTAAAAACGGCGTATGTTGAAAGTGGGGATGATTAGGGTTATTTAAGTTTGGGTATTTTAACATATAACCCCCCATCTTCATTAGTTTATATTTAGTCCTCGTACATGTGAATTTACGTATAAAAAATATAAAATTAATGGTATATGTATATAAATTCGTAACATTATATATATAAATTCCATTCCGATTAATCCCTAGGCGGTATAACGCTTTCTACAAAATTGATCTCGAGATATGTTATGGTAATAACATGGAAACTTACGTATAGTGTGGGAAAAACGACAAGTGGCCAATGTCGTTAATAAATTTACAACAATATTTGTTAGGGGTGAAAATTATGATATTAAAGAGATAAATCGTATATGGTATGTTGGGTTAAAAAGACATACGATTTAAATTTGCAGATAGTTATAATTATATGAATACTATTTTGAGTAAATTGCACAAAACGTCCTTTAAGTTTCACCAATCTTGCTGGTTCCAGCCTTAATGTTTAAAAGTTGCCAAAAACATCCTTTAAGATTAAATTAGTTACGGGTTTCATCCTTTATCACTAACCCAGTTATTAAATCATGTTAAATGGCATCACATGCAAGCCATGTGAGGGTAAAACCGTCTATTTCATACTTAAAGGACGTTTTGTGCAATTTAAATGGCATCATGTTAACGCAGACGGTAACGTAGACTCCTAAATCATCATTCAACTCTCAACTCTTCTTCTCCTCCATTAAAGCCAAAACAGAGCACCCTATCTTCCCCTGTTTTCATCTTCTTCAAAACACCCAAAATCATGCAAGAAAACACCATCAATCCTTTTGTTACTCCTTCAATCAGCGATTCGGTTCGATCTTCACTATCTCCACTTTCGCCACCACCCTGGTCGACCGCTGCCGCCCCTTGCTCGACCGCCCCCACCGCCTGCTCCTTCTACTCGACCGCCTCAGCCACCCCCTGCTCCACGCGGCTCCTCCCCCACCATCTCCACTTCCGGCACCGCCTTGCTCGACCGCCGCCGCCCTGCTCCTCCTACTCGACCGCCTAAGCCGCCCCCTGCTCCACGCCACTCTGTTCAACACTCGTTCTTCTGTATGTATATGTATTGTTGTTTGTAAGTGATTCTTTAGACGTTGTTTGGTTAGAAGTGGGTTTTGTTCTTGCAGAGAAGAACATGGTTAGAAGTGGGTTTTGTTCTTGCAGAGAAGAACATGGGTCTGGGATTTTATTTGGGTTTTATAACCTCACTAGCAGAAAAGACGGAGGTGGAGGTGATGTGTTAGGGATTTTGTTCTTGCAGGAGGTGATGTGTTGGGGATTTTGGGGTTTTGTCGAAGGTGGAGGTGGTGGCAGAGGAGGTGGTGTCGGAGGTGGAGGTGGTGGCAGAGGAGGTGGTGTCGGTGGAGGAGGTGGTGGCAGAGGAGGTGGTGTCGGTGGAGGAGGTGGTGGCAGAGGAGGTGGTGTCGGTGGTGGAGGAGGACAGAGAAGATGGAGAGGAGAGCGATGATCTTGAAGGTCAGTCTGTAATTTTTTGTGGAGATCTTGGAGTCGCCATTAATGGAGGTCTGGATGGGTTTGATCTGAATGAAGAAGAAGAAAGGGGAGTGGTGGATGGTGTGATGGTTACCTGGATTTTATAAGCTCACTAGTAGAAAAGACGGTTTTACCCTCACATGCTATGCATGTGAGGCCATTTAACAAGGATTAATAACTAGGTTAGTGACAAAGGATGAAACCCGTAACAAAAATAAACGTAAAGGATGTTTTTGGCAACTTTTAAACATTAAGGCTGGAACCAGCAATATTGGTGAAACTTAAAGGACGTTTTGTGCAATTTACTCTACTATTTTGGAAACATGTTATAAGTATCTATTATGTATACTACTAGCTAATGACCTCTAGCTCAAGTGGTAGGAGAGCTTGAGTTCTTTTGTGAAGACTCAAGTTCAACTCCCACTTGGTGCAAAAAGGAGTGAGGCACTGGTGGGCAATGATAGGTGATCCAGGGAAATTTGGGTTCGATCCTTGAGCCAAACGGGTTTTACCGGTAATTTCACATCGTGCCTAGGGGCGGGTGGGTTACCGAGTTTTCCCCGGAAGTGGTGGTGGACGACTCGGGTTACTCTCGTAGTACTCCGTTTGTCCAGTGGATGCCCCAAAAGTACTCGGGATTGATTTGTTGGCCGTTAAAAATATATATATAATGTATCTTAGATCTTAGATGGACAACAATGTACTTTAACTTTATTTGAAGGAGACACCATTGTAATTTACCTCAAAGCATAATACACATTAGTATATTATTTAATAAACGTCTAATTAAATGCGCTAAATAGGTTTTCTTAACAATAGTTATTGCATCATATAGTAAATACAAAAAATCCTCTAGGTGAAATACATATATAATTCAAACAAAACAAAATTAAAGAAAATTTTGAAATACAATAGAGTTAATTACATCATTTGTCCCTGTGATTTTGTCAAAATAACAATTGCGTACTGACGTTTTTTCATTGTAACATTTTATTCTATGCTTTCATTTTCGTAATAATGTTGGGTTTTAAGACAAACTTTAACTAAAAACTAACAATAAAATAGAGGTAGTTTCATCATTATACTAAACTATTTTATGTATCACCCCCACCCCGTTATTTCCTTCGTTAACTTAAGCTACTTAATGTATATAACAAAAAAATATATATTTAATAAATTCAGTTTGTGAAATGCCATGTTCTTGTCATCCATGTAAGTATACTAGCCAACATGGTATAATCCAGTTGGTCAGGGGAGTTTTTCGTAAAGCTTCTCCTCTGGGGAGGTCCCAGATTCGACTCCTGCTATATACATAGTTGGGAGTATGAGCTGGGCCTGGGCAAGGTTTCAAGAGTTTGTCTCGCCCTGTGGGGTAGTGGGTCATTTGGCCTCTACATTAGCCGTTTAAAAAAATGTAAGTATACTAATAAATTGGCTTCCTTTCTAAATCTATAGTTTAATAAATTCAGTTTGTGAAAAGTTGTTCATAGCTTACCCTTATAGCAATTCAACTAATGATGTTGTTTATCGCTAAAAGGTGCATACTTATCATCTTACCCATTTGATCCGCTATAATTTACGCCGTATGGACCTATTTTAAAAATTCATTTGTTTATCACCAAAACATGGTTACTTAGCATTTTACTTGTTCGACCCGTATTGGTTCGCGACAGAAGGTCTTATTTTAAAATTCTGTTGCTTTATCACCAAAACATAGTTATTTACCATTTTACTCGTTCAACCCATATTGGTTCGCGCCAGAATTTTTTATTTTAAAAATTTATTGGTTTATCACCAAAACATGGGTACTTATTATTTTACTCGTTCTACCCATATATCTTACCCATTTGACTCGTTTCATTGTTTCCGCCATGAGGTCTCAACTTAACATTTCTCCTTTGTCACCAACATTAGTTGGTCATAACTTTATCCATTTTGATCCGTTTCATGGTTTACACAATGGGGTCTCTTTTTGATATTTTTATCCATTTAACCGCAACCGTTCTTAACCATATACTTCCTATCACTTATATAGTAATTCTATTGTAGAAGGTGTAAGCTTTACTTACCTTGCGTTCGTTCGAACTTCCTCGCGTCTTTGACTCGTTTAACCCATTCATTTCCAAGCTCCCACCTAGCTTGTCAAGAGTCAATATAACATCCATAAGATGGTTAGATTGGTCATCCTACATCATGACCATCACACCTTATGGACTTTTATACCATATTTGTCATTCTCTAGTCAAACTACCAATTGACATACTTGACCACACCATAGCAACTGACCAAATTCATCTCGATATTTAGAAGTAAGTTGCAGCGATGGTGGACTCTAATGAAGTATACAGTAAGCGCAATGATGACGACGCCAATGAAAATATCATTATAGGTAAGAATGACTTGAGAGACCTTATTGCCGCAAAAGTTGGCAAAGCCTTGAAGGATAGGTCTGAATGGCAACCTGAGTCGAGTGCTTCTCACTCCAAGCCTGTTTCTAAACCTAAATCTCAACCTAGTCAGCCAAAACCAAAGAAGAGTGAGGCACACTCTTCGAATGTGAAGAGTGATGAGCATCATAAGAAACCAAATATCGATGGTGATGGTTGCTCCTACAAGTACTTCGTGTCTTGTAGACCCCGCGACTTTAACGGGGAAAAGAGAGCCGTAGAATGTCTAAGATGGTTAGACGAAATGGAGACGGTAGTGGATATCAGCGGATGCGCTGATAAGAACGTTGTTAAGTATGTATCTCAATCATTCAAGGGTGATGCCCTCATCTGGTGGAAAGCCTTAGTCCAGTCTACGGGCAAGGTTCATCTCTACAACTTGAGTTGGTCCAAGTTTGTAGACTTAGTGAAGGATACCTACTGCCCACCTCATGAGGTGGAGAAAATCGAGTCAGATTTCCTAAATCTGACTATGAAGAACATGGATTGTCGGAAGTTTGTTACCGACTACAACTCTCTCTCAAGGCTAGTGCCTTATTTGGTTACCCCAGAGCCCAAACGTATTGCATGTTTCATCAATGGGCTAGCTCCTGAAATCAAGAGTATGGTTAAGGGGTGCAGCCTGGCACCTACAAGTCTGCTGTAGAACTATCCATCTCCCTCACCTAGGATTATGTGAGGCAAATGTCAGTTAAGACTGACAATGATGAGAAGCGAAAACGGGAGGACAACAACTCCCAGAGGTTTAACAAAACGGATAAACATGGGTTTAGCAAGGATAATCAGAAGTCAAGTGACAAACCCACTTGTAAGACATGTGGGAAACAACACTATGGACAGTGTCGCTTAGATAAAAAACCGAAGCAGTACAATATCTGCAAGAAAACAGGGCATCAGTCACATGAGTGCCAAAACATAAAGGATGCTACCAGTTTTGGATGTAGTGAGAAAGGCCACATCAAGACGAATTGCCTTAAGGCAACTACTGAGGGTAAGGCCAAAACCTCTGAAGCAAAGAAAAGCACTACTAGAGCCTTTCAAATGAATGCCAAGGAAGCAATGAATGACAACAATGTTATAACGGGTACGTTCCTTATCAACGACGCTTTTGCTAGAGTTCTTTTTTATTCGGGCGCCGATAAATCGTTTGTAGATCATAAGTTTAGTGAACTATTAAACTTGCCCGTAAGAACTCAAGACATAACTTATGAAGTAGAGCTCGCTGATGGAACTATAGAAACCACTTCTTCTATTCTTGACGGATGCTTCATATCCCTCAAGAATCATTCTATCCCTGTCTCTATTTTACCCATGAAACTAGCGGGATTCGATGTAGTCTTAGGCATGGACCGGTTATCGCGTAACCAAGCTCGCATTGCCTGCGATAAGAAACTCATTGAAATCAAATCCCCGTCGGGTAAAATCCTTACCATTCATAGAGACAAACATTTTGGGTTGCCTGATAAAGCAGTCTTACTTAAAGCATCTAGATGTATGACGAAGGGTTGTGTCATCTACATGGCACAAGTAACCATAGATGAACCCGAACTGAAGATTGAAGATATTCCCATCATCTCTGAATACCCAGGCGTGTTCCCAGAAGAATTACCTGGCCTACCTCCTGATAGGAAGGTAGAGTTTCGAATCGACATCATACCGGAGCAGCTCCTATAGCTAAAGCTCCATATCGATTAGCGGCAATCGAGATGAAAGAATTGAGAACCCAATTGGACGAACTCTTAGAGAAAAGTTTTATTCAACCTAGTTTTTTCGCCTTGGGGAGCACCTATCCTGTTTGTTAAGAAAAAGGACGGTTCAATGCGAATGTGCATTGATTACCGTGAACTCAATAAGATAACGATCAAGAATCGTTACCCCTTGCCCATGATTGATGATTTGTTTGATCAATTACAAAGGGCAGTTACTTCTCGAAAATTGATTTAAGGTCGGGATATCACCAACTTAAGGTTAGAAACGAAGATGTTCCAAAAACTGCTTTTAGAACCAGATATGGACATTACGAGTTCCTAGTGATGCCTTTTGGGCTCACTAATGCACCAGCAGCATTCTTAGATCTCATGAATAGAGTCTGCAAACCATACTTACACAAGTTTGTCATTGTATTCATAGACAACATACTTATCTACTCACGTAATCAATCTGATCACGAGAAACAAGTTTGTCACTTAAATACCATTTAAATCGTCATTTAGCGACTTAATCGCCGTTTCGGTGCATAATATGGTTTAAAACCATATTAAAGCATAAAGGCTTTATACCTACTGATTTCAAAACATGTTTGAAATTTTTAACAGTAGGTACATGTCCCAAACTCAGATTCCCAAATAAGTTATCGAATTATGTGTGAAATGTCTAAAATGCCCTTCCGGGACATAGTTTGGTCTTAAACTATAAACTACACATATAATTGATATCCTACTGATGTAACATCATAAAATAAGTGATTTTACAGAATGTTTATGACAATAGCATCAGTTTACATATACGCTCATTTATTACATTGTAAAATGACCAAATTGCCCTTTTAAGGCATAGTTTGATTTTAAAACCGTAATGGGCCAACATATTGATAACTTACTGATATCTTAACATATTTTAAACATAATGGCATATGGAACTTGTATAGGACTCACCCGGTTGCTCGGTTTCGCTTATATGCGTACGGTTCGGCCTACGTAACTAGTTTACGTAATCTAACCGAAACGGGTTTAACCTTATCAAATTATTCTCAATTTCCAGAATGTAAAATGGTAACCCATATTATACAAGTCCTAGTACTTGTCGGGTCCAAAATACATTCTTTGCCGGTTATCGCTTAACCTGGCGTTTTCGTACCGTTATCTTATTTTAAGTTAGTCGGTCTAAGTCAATGACTAGATAAGACCTGCTAGCTAACTAATCGGTTGATAATACCATCCATTCCAGACTAGAGACTTCCAATAGATTGTTTCAAGGCTAGTTATTTTGATTACGGCTGTGCTTTGCTATTTTCTTATTTACTAAAGATTTTGCAAGCCAGGTAAATACTTTAACTTATTTTCCCTTATACGGGCTTGGGATACGGTATAATAATACCGCATGGTTGGATATGGGATCAAAGACCAATGAGTCAGGAATTCAAATAATCCATTTTAATTCGTATTGCTTAATATTAAACATTTGGGGGTTAAAACGACCATGTCATGGATATCCACAGCTCATTTAATTGTAAATGGCCACGACCTAAGCACGGGGTGTAGGCATACACCCGACAGATGCTAAAATAAATTATAACCCATTAGGGGTGTACCTATTAAAGGTATTAAAGTGGTGTGTTGATTAATCATGTTCCCGACATAGTTTTCGGGCTCTAAATGTATTATTGGCATGTAAAACTGATAACATGAAAATAATTTATCCCAAGTTATTTATTAAACAAAGTACCATTGTGCACACTAAACGTTTTCGAAATGTGTTCAAAATGAGTCGCTTAAATGTATTTACCAGTGAAAACTGACGTATTTTCAAAAGACTAAGCGCATGTGACAAGCATACGTAATTAGGCTAGAAGTGCTTGGCAAAGCTTAAGAGGAATTGCAACCCTTTGCTTAGAAGGCCTTGGTCTGTTAAATTTCCTTTTGTAATCACGTTTCGATCCACATGTGGATCTATTTACAAGCGTTGTATTTATTTTGAACTTTGAACATTCAAACGTTTGTAATAGTAATTATCCAGACTTCCGCTGTGTTATTTTGTATTGTTTGGTAATGATGATATCAACTTGCGTCATGATATTCCCCACCGGGCCCACCGGGTTACACGTGGAAATTAGGGGTGTGACATAGCTCAAAATCCTTTATTGCCTTAATCCACCAAAAGTGACACAAGCGGGGATCAAACTCCTGGAGAATCCAAGACTCCTAACACTATGCAACAAGTGGTGGATTTATTGATGTTTTCTATTTGAATTGTGTTTTTTTTAATTTAAAATTAAAGTTTATTTTAATTTTGTTTAATTTTAAAAAAAACCTAAAAAAGTTCTAGGGTTATTGAAAGGAGTGGTGTTAGTAATTTTGTGGTATTAGAATAGTTGAGGGTAGAAATGAGGTGATAATGCAGAAGTGGTGGGTTCTAGGGTACACAAAAGGAATGCCCCTTCTCCCTTAAGGTTTCTATCTTTGTGTTATGACTTTTATCCATATTTATAAGAAAATTAAAGGTCACAAAGTTTTTCTAGTGGTATGAATATTTATGATTTGTACCATTACGACATATAACATGCCTCGCATATTATGGTATCATTTCATATCAATTTGTTCACTTTTTAATTGAGTTTTAAATGCCATGATTTACTTATTTCTATGATGTAACAATGGTGATACACATTGCTAGAATACAATATATAATTCAAACATCTGCACAACTCTATACCTCTGTGATAGGGATCCACAGATGTGTATCGATAAACCTAATAAACGACTCAAATCGTCCCTTCCAACCAGAATAATCTGACATACTCATTAGACGTGGTGGTTTTTTAGATGTTCCAATTTCATTGTCATGATTGAATAATGTTTGCATGTTGTTCTAGACTACAGCAAATGCTTGGAAACTTGCCATGATGAAAAAGTGAACAAATTCTGAAAAATCATTCTCACTTAGAAACTAGCATAGACAAACAAATTAAACAAACACCCCTCTTTGCTATTGGATTGATAACATAGAGAAATAACCTTTAGCGTAGAGATTCGAATCACCTTTGCGCTACAAACTTGATAACATAGAGACTTCAATCATAAACAACATACCTATACGCTATTGTGGTGACTAGTTTAGAGATACAATACACTACAACTCGTTAATATAATGTTATCAAACCCCCTGTATGCTATTACACTAATAGTGTAGACGTATCAACATAACTTAACCAACAGCGTAGAAATGCCAGTTCCAAATTAAATCACCACGGCTTTTCATAATCAGTTAATGTAGACATATTATTAATCACCAAATATCACTACACTATGTTCTAAACCACTACGCCATATTTGACAATAGTGTAGACGTAATCTGTCATCACCAAATAATCAAATTCATCAACATTTTCAGTTTTGTTTGTTTCAATTTGATTAATTCATTAAATCCCTAATCAAGGTCTAATTCGATCAAAACAGTTTGAAAACCCGAAAAACAACACTATTCATCATATTTTCAACACGGTTCCAAATTATCACACAAATCTTCCAAATCAACTTCTTGAAGTTCACAAACACTCTCCTATGATTGAATGAAGAGCCTAATCCTCTGATACCAATTGTAAAGTCAATAATGGAATTCGATCAAGAAAGGGATTCAACGCATATGTGCAGAATCCATATATGACACAAAAGGCAGTAAATGATCACATAAGATGTAAATAAACGTTGTTCGATTGATTTAGGCAACACTTCATGACATCAGTGTGAGAGAACAATTAACTTTCATAAATGAAAGCCACTTATATATAGGAGAGCTCTTTACGCTATATAAACGTGCTTTGGATTAGGTTTGGATTCAATCCCTAGCATAGAGACATCCCCTTCTGCGCTAGTGTATCCAAACCTAATCCAAAGAACGTTTAAACATGAAACAAGTAATACAGACGCAATACAAACTATGTAAAAGACCCAAAACACAAACAAGACGCCTTCCAACCTGTTGTCACTGAATATAAACTAATAACTACACCATCACCATCGTCCTAACCTCCATTCCTTGCCCCTTTTATTTTCTAGCGTATTACTTTTATTTTGTTCATAAATGACTAGTATAAAGTTGTCATGCATACCAGAGGTGTTTCTTTACAGTTTGACCGAACCAGGGTATTAGATTCAATTCCCATTCACTCCAGCATCGTTGGTTGTAAGTGATTTATAGGATGAAGTGACACTCTAACGGAATCGTGAGTCGACTTATTGTCAAGGGCTTTCATCAGGCTGATGATATTATTGCATTGAGGCATTTAGTCCGATTGTTAAACCAACCACGATGAGGGTCTCATCGGTTGCTGTGTTTTAGAGGTGGGATATTCGAAAGGTCATCACCAACTTCTTTCTTCATGGCGATTTATCTAAGACAACGTATATGGCACAACCTTATGGCTTTGTTGATCTTACACGACCACATCATGTATGATTGCTGAATATGGTCGTTTATGGTCTTAAGCAAGCCTCTGAGAGCTTATTTTCCAAGCTATATAAGGCTCTCATGATATTTTGTTTACTTACTATCCTCTGAAACTTCATTATTTGTTTATTATCGAAATTTGACCACTCGTTACATACTTGTCTATGTTGATAATGTTCTTATAACTGGGAACGTTTTTCACATTTTCTTTCGGATGATTTAGTAGTTACATTCTCAAGCCCCCAAGGAGTTGGACAAATTAGGCAATTTTCTAGGGTTTAGGGTTCACACCGATATCAATTGTGCAAGAAAATGTCTTCAGTTGAACCTTACGTAAAACCAAAAACATTTTTATAGATACATGGCACAAATTATATATAATATAAAAGCAATTATATTATATATACTATAAAAGCAAAGAAGATGAATAGTATTGTACTACATCTAATGCATGTTTTACATCTTCATAAATTTTTTGTCCTTTATTCTGTTTTGTCGTTTAGTGTAAACTTTTCCATTTATAACCCATGTAGTTTAACTATTGTATTTTTTTCTTTTACTTTACTCAAATTACTTTTCTACCTCTAAATAGGTTTATTAACGAACACGTTAATACCGTTTAGACATATTTTTCTTTTTCTTTGCTGTAACAAGTGTGGCAAAGGTTTTTTTTAGTTTAATATTTTTTAGCAAACACGCCGATACTCTTTTGAACATATTTTTTAACTTTTTTTTCTTTGCTATAACGAGTGCACCGAAACCGACCGAGTTTCTACGTTTTCTTTGTCGTTTACCTTATTTTTACCTTTGTTATTTACTATATCGTTTTACCTTTTCTTATTCTTTTGATGTTCAGAGCCGAGTTACGACGCAAATAGCATAACCCATTAATACATCATTTTACAAATTTATCTATCGGTTGTAATTGTTGGGATTCAGTGTATCAATATAGTAGCGGAAGCGGTTTATATAACCAAAATCCGATTATATATGTTTGATTTATTAATCTGATTAATAAATATTCCCAATCAGGATCAAGGTTATACGCGTATAAACAAATAAAATAATAAACAACCATAGAGTGTTTTAGTAATCAACCTTTGACGACTACACCGGGATCGTAACACGCGGGTTACAACGAATCCTCGCTAGTAGGAAGTTCACAACCGAGCACAAGATACCCAAAGGTAGAACCGGCCAAGAAGAAGGCGGAAATGGCGGCTAAACTTGAGAGGGAAGCTAGGGTTTTGTGTTTTATAAAAGTCTAGGGTTTGCACCTTAAGCATCCTTTTATAGAACCCAATCTTACATAAAAGCCCTTTAAGATTATATAATTATAATCCTCTTAATAATAATCTAATTAATATTAAGTCCCTGGGTTTAAACTATTATTATTTCACAAATAATAATCCACCTACTCGTGAACATATACGATTCGTGTACCAACGTGTAACTCTTCGGATCGTGCCGAGTTAGTTACGTTAACTTTAATTACGGTCGGACATACATATCTCCAACAATCTCCCACTTGGGCGATTTTAATTAAATGAGTCAACGTGTGCAGAGTTGGACACCTAGCTGCATCGCACTGCTCCTAACATGCTATGACGCTTTACAGTCGTCAACTAGTTCTTTAAGTTCAAGTAACACTTTACTTAACCAAATACTGTAGCCCTGAAAATTCTATCAATAAGTCCCTTATGTATAGAACATTCATTGATCATAAGGCATGGATCATTCATTCTTATATAGTGATCAACTATTCTCTGTTCTCGACTTTAATTCAAACTGGTCTAACGAACTACTTTTAATCCGAGCGTGGCCACGCGTTTATCCCAGTTTAAGTTAACGAGAGCGCCAGAATGTCTAAACTTCTAATTGCATAGAAGTACAGAATTCCATCAGCGTCATACAACTCCCACTTAACCTTGTATTTTTCCTAACGCTACCCGGATTACTATCCATGTTTCAGGACAGTGTTAGATAACATCAAAGATTGTTCTTGATCAATGTAGTTTAATATGTGCCTAAGGAAAAAAGGACAGATTGAACATATCAATATAAAACATCTCATGACTTAGATCCATGGAGATCGTTTTGAAGCGAGTCACATCCAATATCATTCCCTAGTGATATCTGTGAATTTTGATTCTCAAACTCTTGACTTATTCATCTCATGAATACAATCATCTCAATTCACAATAGTCTCACATTCATATTCATTCCCATGTAATTTGATCGACTACGGATTTTTAGAATACGCTTATTCAAGGATATAAACATACAAATAACGAACACAGTTACAAAATAATTAAACTTGCATTTAACCAATAAATCAAATAACTATTCAATGTAACTGTTTGTAGTTCAAAATTAAAACACCAATACTAACTACAGATCATGCCCACTGTCTAGCAAATCTAAGCCCTATCTTTTCAGCATGCTCCTAATGTTTAGCTTGAGGTAAAGGCTTAGTAAAGGGGTCAGCCAGATTTAGATCCGTATGAACTTTGCTTATTAGATGTCTCCACGCTCTATTATCTCTCTAATATAATGGAATTTTCTGAGTATATGCCTTGTGGTTTGACGCGACCTTGGTTCCTTTGCAAGAGCAATGGCACCACTGTTGTCACACAACATCTCGATCGGTTTCTCTATGCTAGGCACAACATCGAGATCAGTAATGAACTTCTTCATCCAGGCAGCCTCCTTAGCAGCATCAGATGCAGCATTGTATTCTGATTCACAGGTGGATTGAGCAACCACACTTTGCTTCGAGCTCTTCCAAGTAACAGCCCTACCATTCAGAATGAAAACATATCCGGTCTGTGATCTTGAATCATCACGATCAGTCTGGAAACTTGCATCAGTATAACAATTAACTGACAGCTCCTCATCCAGTCCTCCATATATTAAGAACATGTCCTTAGTCCTTCTTAAGTACTTAAGAATGTTCTTCATTGCAGCCCAGTGACTCTCTCCTGGATTCTGTTGATATCTACTCATCATGCTAAGAGCATACGAAACATAGGTCTAGTACATAACATGGCATACATGATAGAACCGATAGCAGAAGCATATGGAACTCTTTCCATTTTCTTCATTTCCTCTTCAGTCTTTGCACACTGCTCGCTATTAAGAATGGTCCCATGTGCCAAGGGCAAGATCCCTCTTTTTGAGTCTTGCGTTGAGAAGCGTCGCATGACCTTATCAATATATGTACTTTGACTTAAACCTAATAACCGCTTTGATCTATCTCTATAAATCTTTATTCTTAGAATATAAGCGGCTTCACCAAGATATATCATTGCGAAACATTTACCCAACCAAGCCTTAACATCTTTTAGCATAGGGACATTGTTTCTAATGATTAGTATGTCATCTACATACAGAATGAGAAAAGTGATATAGCTCCCACTAGATTTCTTGTAAACACACGGTTCATCTTCGTTTTTAACAAAACCAAACTCTTTGATTTTCTGATCAAAACGGAGATTCCAGCTGCGAGATGCTTGCTTTAATCCATAGATGGATTTATTTAGCTTGCACACCTTATTAGGATTCTTTGGATCGACAAAACCTTCAGGTTGAACCATATAGACATCTTCAAGTAAGTGTCCATTAAGGAATGCAGTATTGACATCCATTTGCCATATCTCATAGTCATAATACGCAGCAATGGCAAGTAGAATTCTAATAGACTTAAGCATGGCTACTGGCGAGAAAGTTTCCTCATAATCAATTCCTTGAGTCTGAGTGAACCCTTTCGCTACAAGCCTTGCTTTGTAGGTTTGCACATTTCCATCCATGTCGGTCTTCTTCTTGAAGATCCATTTGTTTCCTACAGTCCGACCTTCGGTAGGAAGATCAACCAAATCCCAAACTTGGTTCTCATACATGGATTGCATCTCTGCATTCATGGCTTCCTGCCATTTCTTGGATTCTGAATCCAACAATGCAGCTTTGTAAGTAGCATGTTCAGCTTCATCAATCATGAACGTCATACCTTTCAGGTGCATGACGATCCCTAATACTTCTTCGAACACTTGGTGTTTCTGTTGTTTCTTGAGTCCTCTCAGGCTCAACTTCAACAACCGGATCAGTTACTTCTGGTTCTGACTGAACAACTGGTTCAGTCACTTGTGATTCTCGAATTTCTTCGAGATCCACATGGTTTTCTCCAATCCCTCGCGACAGAAGCTCTTCCTCCAAGAAAGTGCCTCTGCGTTTAGTGAAAATCTTATTTTCAGTGGGGTGGTAGAAAAGGTAACCAATCCTTTTAGCGTATCCGACGAAAACCACTTTTTCGCCTCTGGGATCTAGTTTATCCGAGATTCTAGAGTGACATAAGCGTTACATCCCCAGACCTTAAGATAGGATACTTTAGGTTTCTTTCCATGCCATATCTCATAAGGCGTTTTATCAACCTTCTTCGTTGGAGCTATATGCGGCAGTTTCCAGAGCATAACTCCAAAAGGAGTGTGGGAGGGTTGTTTGACACATCATTGATCGAACCATATCTAATAGAGTTCGATTTCTCCTCTCAGATACACCATTATGTTGTGGTGTTCAAGGTGGAGTGAGTTGTGAAACTATTTCACAATCCTTTAGATGGCGATGAACTCCTGACTAAGATATTCACCTCCTCGATCTGATCGAAGCATCTTGATAGTTCTATTTAGCTGATTCTCTACTTCGTTTAATAAAACCATTGTCTTGATTGTGAAAAATTTTATTTATTTTGGGTTATTTAGATTATTTACAATAAATAAAACACAACCACAAAACATAATAATAAAATAATTGAATCGAGCCCCTAATAGGTTGCCCGTTTCGTTTTAGCCAGAAACAAAACGAACAAGTCTAAAGGTTCCAAAAGCTAATTTTGAAAGCTCCCACTTGACCCGTGATCTCTATCTTCATGGTACCTGTTCGTCATTTATCTTGATCTTGATCTTGTACTTGAAGGATTACAATAATAAATTTGAAATACAATAAAACCAAATCTATTCTAATCCTATCTATTACATCGGATCCAATATCCACAAAAAAAGTACAAAAAAAAAACTATTACATCGGATCCAATATGTGAAAAAAAAATACAAATCAAAATAAAATCATAACCATAACAAACACAACCATGACAAGGGTCATAACCTAGGGCTCGATTCACATCACAATCCATAGACAACCAAAAGCTTTTGATCTTTTGTCAAAATAATAATTTTTTACAAATAAACATAGATAAAAAATTATAACTTTAGCATCTATACGCGTGTAACCTGGCTCTGATACCACTGTTGGGAATCAGTGTATCAAAATAGTAGCGGAAGCGGTTTATATAATTTACCAAAAGCCGATTATATATGTTTAATTTATTAATCCGATTAATAAATATTCCCAATCAGGATCAAGGTTATACGCGTATAAACAAATAAAATAATAAACAACCATAGAGGGTTTTAGTAATAAACCTTTGACGACTACTCCGGGATCGTAACACGCGGGTTACAACGAATCCTCGCTAGTAGGAAGTTCACAACCGAGCACAAGATACCCAAAGGTAGAACCGGCCAAGAAGAAGGCGGCGACGGCGGCTAAACTTGAGAGGGAAGCTAGGGTTTTGTGTTTTATAAAAGTCTAGGGTTTGCACCTTAAGCATCCTTTTATAGAACCCAATCTTACATAAAAGCCCTTTAATATTATACAATTATAATCCTCTTAATAATAATCTAATTAATATTAAGTCCCTCAGGTCCTTAAGCATCCTTTTATAGAACCCAATCTTACATAAAAGCCCTTTAAGATTATACAATTATAATCCTCTTAATAATAATCTAATTAATATTAAGTCCCTCAGGTTTAAATAGTTATTATTTCACAAATAGTAATCCACCTACTCGTGAACATAGAATCGTGTACCAACGTGTAACTCTTAGGATAGTACCGAGTTAGTTACGTTGACTTTAATTATCCCAGACATACATATCTCCAACAGTAATGGTGTTCTATATGTTCTGAATTTCAAATACGTCCCCGCGCAACAGGCGGGTAACTACTACCCTAGTTGGGTTTAAAGTCTAAACCAGTTTTGGTTAGTCAACAAAAAGTCAAACCAGTTCGGGTTTAGTAGGTTGACTGTGGTTTGATTAGTTTTTTACCGTTTGGGTTCGTGTTTAACTAATTTCAAAAAATGATTATAAACGATTAGAAATATACGGGTTGTACAGGCCGGTAGCAAACCGGTTTTTATGTACCGGTTTCAAACTGTTTTGTGTTCAGTTCAAGTCCCAGTTTTGGTCCTCATCGTGCACCTCTCCTTATAGAGTTCATGATCGTCAAGATGAAAGTACAAAAAATCATTATCAAATTCTTTTAAACAAGTTATAAGTAAGATAAGTTCGATTTTGAAACAAATCAAAATATGAACCATAGTTGAGGGATTTTCGGATACTACCTCATATGAAGTAAAAATGACAACATTTTATGCATGCAAAAAATCACCAATAAAGTAAAAATGATAGCATTCAATGTATGCGAAAATCAATTTCAGCCTACCAAATAAAGATCTTAGTACAAAAACCGGTTTAAAGCTGGATTTTAGTTGTACTAGATACACAAAGTGTCTAATTTCATGTGTACTACACCCTCAATTTGCAGTACAACAGTGGTTTGATTACACCATCAATGGTCGAAATTCCATCTCACCAACAACAACTATCACCTTCAATGGTTAATTGAATTTGGTAGGTAAATCATTCGTCTTTATAAATCCATTTCTTTCAAACCCATTAATGCACTATACGTCTATACCTGTCCACAATCATTGCACCAAAAAAAGAAAAAAAATTTAATATATTTCAGGGTTTTCAAGATTTCATTCTCTCAAAACACAAGGGCCCCACACCATTTCTTGTTTGGAGATGGAGATGGAACATGCGATAGAGCAGATACGAGACGAGGATGACAACGTTGTTGTTAAAAGGCTGCCACCTTGGACTGCCAACATAACATGTCGGGGAGTGGTTGCGAGTGTTGTGATCGGTGTGATTTATAGTGTGATAGTAACGAAGCTTAATCTCACTACTGGTCTTGTACCGAATCTTAATGTTTCTGCAGCTCTTTTGGCTTTCGTCTTCATTAAAACATGGACCAAACTGGTGCACAAATCCGGGTTTGTGACGAAGCCGTTTACGAAACAAGAGAATACAATCATTCAGACGTGTGCTGTTGCTTGTTACAGCATTGCTGTTGGAGGTTTGTTTATTAATTATCATACTTTTCAATATGCTTGTAAGCGAAGCTAACACCTAATGGTTTGTGAACCTAAAAGTTTGTTCATTTAACTATTAATGAACGAGCATGAACGAAGTGGCGAAGCTTGAGATTTCCGACAGGGGGCGGAAGTCACCGGACCTAAAAATTTCTATAAAAACCGAAGATCGAAAACGTATATACTCAAAATTTCTAACGAAAACTACATATTCTCCACTAATAAGCGAAAAGTTCGGCGGGTCGGCTGCCCCTCCTGCCCCTTAAAAGCTTCCCCCATGCATGAAGCATATTCCTGTTCGTTTATTTAGATCCATGAACATTTGTTTATTTTGAAAATTTACGTTCATTTATGCTTGTTATTTTTGTTCATTTAACGTTGTTTCGTTTATGTCATTTACATATTAATTTAAGTTTATATCAATACTAATTGGCCTCTCATGCATCAAGCCATCACTCAATCAAATTTTAGAACCAAACCTTGTAATCCGCTAACAACTTGAACGAACAAGTACATTTCATTTTCTTGGTTTGCTTACGTTTTAACTAAGTTTGTTTATTTACGTTCATTTAGAATATAAACACACAAACAAACATAAACGAAAACAAACATATTAATCTTTTTAAAGAATGAACACCAACAACAAAATATGTTTGTTAATTTGTTTAGTTAAAGTTAAACGGACCAACATGAACAAGCCCCGTTCGTGTTGGTTCGGTTTGTTTACATGCTTACTTTTCAAGGATTTTGATGCATAATTTGATTAATCATCGATGATTGACGACGGGTTTACATAGGTGGATTCGGGTCATATTTGTTGGGATTAAACAAGAAGACATACGAGGAAGCAGGTGTAGATGTCGAAGGGAATTCCCCAGGGAGTATAAGGAACCTGGAATTGGTTGGATGACTGGTTTTCTTTTTGTTACTAGTTTTGTAGGGTTGTTGGCTTTGGTTCCTCTAAGAAAGGTTTGTACTTTATGCTTAGGCTGGTGGGTGTGGTTTAAAGCCCCTAAGGGCTTTATCACGTCACGTAGATTTTGAGATAAAAATGGCGTCCCCGTTAACAATGATGGTGTGGGATAAAGCCCCACTAGCACCCCACCTAATTAAATATTAAAAGAGAAAGAAAAAATAAACAAAATCTGATTGGTTAAGAGGCATGAGGCCCACCAGATGCACCCATTCACGTCCACTATCTCTTTGGCGAAGGTCAAGGATAGCGCCCCCTTTGGCACCTAGGAAATGGGGGAAGGGGTGCTATGGGGCGTTATAAAGGGTGAGGTGGCATGGGCGCGGGACCACACCCACCAGCCTTACAGACGTGAACATATTCAATAGTTGATCACCTGCATGGCCAACTGTGATGTTTGTATTTATGATCATGCAGATTATGATCATAGACTACAAGTTAACATATCCTAGTGGAACAGCTACAGCAGTTCTCATCAATGGGTTTCACACTCCAAAGGGAGACAAAATGGCAAAGTATGCATCTATTTTCACACAATCATAAACACTTTATTCATTCACACACATTAAAGGTTGTAAAATTTTGTTGCAGAAAGCAAGTTGTTGGGTTCACGAAGTTCTTGTCAGCAAGTTTGTGTGGGCATGTTTCCAATGGTTCTATTCTGGCTCAGGAACATGTGGATTCACCTCTTTTCCTACCTTCGGGTTAAAAGCGTTCAAGAACTCGTGCGTGTTTGTTGTTAGTTATATGGTTTTAAATGTTCCAATAACGGATTGTTCTGAAATTGATGAACTGATTTTGGTGTTGTATGTATGCAGGTTCTATTTTGATTTTAGTATGACTTACATAGGAGCCGGAATGATATGTTCACATCTTGTGAACTTATCATTGCTTGCAGGAGCCGTGCTCTCATATGGTGTTATGTGGCCTCTTATTGAAGACCGAAAAGGGGTTTGGTTTCCTTCGAGTTTACCTCAAAGCAGCATGAAGAGTTTAAACGGTTACAAGGTTTGATATCGATAGCATTTTTATGGTCAAATTAATAAATTTCTGTAAACAGTCGTATGATGAATTGAAACGTTTACAGGTTTTCATATCTATCGCGCTTATCCTAGGAGACGGACTGTATAATTTTCTCAAGATTGCAGTGTTTACTGCAAGAACAATGTATCTCACCTCTAGGAAGATGCCTAAAACTAGTAAGAATTCTACAAGTGCAGAAATTAGTAAACGTTTTTTCCGTCGTATTCGTAACATCCTTGTGAATCTTTCTAATACAGATCCAGAAGAAAATGATCAACCCCGAGATGATGCTGAACTGAATGAAGTGTTCTTAAGGGACGGCATTCCTTTTTGGCTAGCAGCTACTGGTTACATACTATTCTCCATTGTTTCCATTTTTGTCATCCCACTCATGTTCCCAGAGCTCAAATGGTATTATGTTGTTGTTGCGTATATTATCGCACCATCTCTCGGCTTCTGTAACGCATACGGTGCTGGTCTAACAGACATGAACATGGCATACAATTACGGTAAAGTTGCTCTCTTTGTACTGTCTGCTATGTCTGGAAAGCATGATGGTGTCATCGCTGGGCTCGTAGGATGCGGTCTAATAAAGTCCATAGTCTCCATATCATCTGACTTGATGCACGATTTCAAAACGGGCCATTTAACTTTGACTTCACCGCGGTCAATGCTTGTGAGTCAAGCTATTGGAACCACCATCGGATGTGTGGTGGCACCTCTCACTTTCTTTCTGTTCTACAAAGCATTTGATATTGGAAATCCAGATGGTGAATACAAAGCTCCTTATGCTATTGTGTACAGAAACATGGCGATTTTGGGAGTTCAAGGTTTCTCTGCATTGCCGAATCATTGTTTGCAGCTTTGTTACGTGTTCTTCAGTTTTGCCATGGTGGCGAACTTTGCGAGAGACGTTTGTCCAGAGAAGATCGGGAAGTTGATCCCTTTACCAATGGCTATGGCTGTGCCTTTTCTTGTTGGTGCTTATTTTGCTATTGACATGTGTGTGGGAAGTTTGATTGTGTTCATATGGCACAGGGTTGATAAGCCAAAGGCTAATCTGATGGTTCCTGCTGTTGCTTCGGGTTTGATCTGTGGAGATGGGTTGTGGATTCTTCCATCGTCGATTCTGTCCTTAGCTCAAGTTAATCCTCCGATATGCATGAACTTTGTGCCTACAATAAGCACTTAAAACTAGAATTCATGTTTAAGGATATAAATAATGTTTTGCAGTTTTGTTTTGGTATGTATAAAGAGTATAGGATATATAAAGAGCAACAACTTTGTAGTACTAGAAGATGTTTGTCATGGTTGAAACTCTGTTGGTGAGACAAGTTTCTAATGTTATCAAAGTTAGGACTTTTATTATTTTTTAATACTCCTAAGATTGAAATAAAGCAAGCGCTTTGGGCCTTCACATTCTTAGCGCCCCCCAAATTTTGAAAAGAAAAAAAATATGTAGGTAAATGGGCTTTGGGATTGTTGGTGGTGAGGTTTGTCGTCTATTATAATCATGTGTAATATACAAATGGTATAGGAAACGTAAGATCAAGAGCAAATATTTATTTTTGACGAAAAAGGGCACCAATTTTATTATCCGCTTTAAACCCTAAAAAAAACTTGAACCACCCATGATTACCATTGTGACTCGTTGAAAATGTTCAGTGTCATTTGAGAGTCGAATACGTATACAACACGTACAAAAAAAGCAATAACTTGATCAGTGTATAACACATGATTTATTATAACAATGTTAATGTTAATAGTAGTCAATGTTAGACTAAGGGGCTATTTGGCAACTTCTGAATGGTTAAGAGCTGAACCAGTAAAATGTCTGAACCATTAAGCGATGAACCAATAAGAGGTCTGAACCATTAAGAGTTTGTATAATGCTTAACCATTCAGAGGCAAATCTCTGACCAATTCAGATTAGAGGTTTTAACCATTCAAGCTCAGTATAATGCTTAACCATTCAGAAACAAATGTCTGAACCATTCAGACATCTGCTTGTGAAACAAACAATCTGAACCATTAAGTATTAAACCAGTAAGATGTCCGAACCATTAAGAGTATCATTAAGAGGTAAACAACAGCCCCTAAATAAACTAAAATTTAGTTGCTATGTACCAACTGAAATCACCTTTCTTTACCCTATATTTGGTGTGTATCCATCGTCACACGATTGAATTTGCTAACATTCAACACTATAAAATAATAAAAATCCTGTAAGTTTTTACATATATTATTAATCAACTATAATTAGTGATTAAACCTGTGTACACAGTTATCTATCATCCATATGTACGTAATCAGTATCTCTTATCTAAGAATCAGATATTCATCCTACTTTTTACATAATGCACCTGTCTCTTGTTTTTAGTGTAGCCTGCATGTTCACTTTATTACTAACAAACAAGAACTAAACAAAACCTTTTGAAATATTTTATTAGAAAGAAAATATATCAATCACTTTGCTATAAATAATACACACAAAAGCCACATGAAGATTGAAATTGAAATATATGTTAACTACCCAGCATGCACAATCCACCCCACCATTTAGGCTACAAAACTTTCAGTCCTACCACTTATAAAAGTGAAGAAATATTGCTAGAAAATGAAGTTAACAACCCACTCCTCCAATTAGGTAGTGGACATGAAAAGATGATACATCTTTCAATGTCCTTGCTTTAGATTTTTATGAACAATAAAGTGCAACATCCTTTGTCTACTCGAATCTTTGTACGTTTCATCTATAGTGGCGGATTCATTAATTTTCACTGCTGTTATTTTTTAAAATATTTGGTAAATCGGTGTAACTTGACTATAACACATGAAAAACAAGAATTAAATACCATATGAGACATGTCACGTGATACTCATATGAACAACTTGGGTACATCCGTGCCTTCAGTCATATAACTTTTTTTTAAAGGTGTGAACTATTCACGAATGTCGGGAGATCTAGCATACGTTGTCTTAACTAGGTCCGCGCTAAAGAGCCCCCTCGCACAGTAGATCCCCAATTTAAACCACTCAATGAGAAACACCTATCACCAAGACTCGAACTTAAGACCTCGAGAGGAAAACTCACTCGGGCCCACCATAGGCCTTCAGTCATAACTAATTGTTCCTTCCAACTACAAAAAAAAGAAAATAATTGAAATCATCAATAAATAGTTCCTTCCAACTGCAAAAAAAGAAAATAATTGAAATCATCAATAAATATCACTTTATCCTATTTAAAACCCCACTAATATTGGGTCGGCTTGGGTAATGTAATGGTTAAGGGTCAAGTCAACCTGGGTTCCGGTAAAAATGAGTTTAAAGCAATATGGGCTGGAGTTGAAATTAGAGATGGGCATAATCGGGTTTTATTATTACCCGGAACCGGTTTCAATCCGGACCCGGTTCTGCTTGGATGTCATTGGAACCGGGTATGGTGTGGAACCGGTTCCAGTTCCTACCCGGGTTCACACCCAAGAATATGGAACCGTGTAGAACCGGGTACGGGTATTATGGAACCGGGTATGGTGTGAAACCGGGTTTGGTGCGGAACCGGTTCCTGATAGTGTTCAGAACCGGTTTCTGACAGTAAAAACCTGACTTTTTACTGTTCAGAACCGGTTTTCTGACAGTAAAAACCTGACTTTTTACTGTTCAGAACCGGTTCCTGACAGTAAAAACCTGACTTTTACTGTTCAGAACGGTTCCTGATAAAATGTTACCGTCGGAACCGGTTCCTGATTAAAAAATCGTTTTTTTTGTATATAAACCCCTTCCTACTTACCGGTTCCTGATAAATGTTACCGTTGGTGTAATGTTTCTTTCTATTGTGTTTGTTATGTTTGATTTTTATTATTAGTTATATTGATAAATAAAAATAGTAAGAATAATCGGTTAAAATTAAAAAACAAATTAATTGGTTACAATATATAAAAAAAAATTAACCGTTTAAAAAAAAATAAAAAATTACTCAGAACCGGTTCTAGTAAGATTTTATTTCTTTGATCGTTTACTAGCGGCAGGTGCAACACTTTCCGATGAGTTTCTCTTAGGTGCGGGTACCTCGGTACAATCGTCGTCCGAATCGTTAGTCTCCACTTCTTCGTCCTCCTCTTCATCAACAATTTTATGCTCTAACTCAACTTCATCTTCTAGACTAGTTTTATGTTGAACACGATCAACGGCATCTAAATGGTCCTTTAAGCATATTGCCATCTCTAGCGATTCCGGAGTTAGTCTTGTTCTTCTAATTGACAAAGCCCTGCCCACTAAGAGAAAACACACTTTCCGAAGCTACCGTGGAAGCTTGGACCGTTAGTATATCACGAGCCATGGTGGCTAGAATCGGGTATTCGGATTCTTTCGATTTCCACCATGCCAAAACATCAAATTTCCTATACTCCTCGGTGGTTATAGTAAGCGAATACTGATTTTTTTTATATCTTCACTTGGTGGTTCACTACCCCTTTGTTGTCTAGCGGTCTCGTCTCTAACGACATTCAACATGGTTATAAGTGGATCCCCGCTTGTTTCATCGTTAGAGGCCGTGGACCGAGATTCAAACAAATTTGTATGATTTTTTTCACCATATTTTTTAAAATAATGATCATAAAGTTTGGCCATACACTCATTGAATATTTTTTTTGTTTTTGCTTTTAAAGTTGGATCCTCCTCATGCATATCCAACTTGTCATAAATTTCATCAATTAAAGCTTCAACACCCGGTACGTTTAAAGCTGGATTTAAAGCAGCGGCACATAGAAAAACGGGTGGTAATTCTAAAAAATATTTTTTAAATTTTTGAATCATTGGTCTCGTCATATTCCTTAACATGTCACTAGAATTTTTAACGGTAACTTTTTTAACGGCTAGAACCGGTTCCAACGGTAACATTATAACGGTCAGGAACCGGTTCCAACGGTAACATTTTAACGGGTATAACCGGTTCCAACGGTAACATTTTAACGGGTATAACCGGTTCCAACGGTAACATTATAACGGGTATAACCGGTTCCAACGGTAACATTTTAACGGTATAACCGGTTCCTTCTAAAACTGAATTTCCGGGTACTGGTAGGAACCGGGTACGGGTAGGAACCGGTTACTACCCGATTCAAATGGTAAAATTGTGGAACCGGGTTGGAACCAACGGGTATTTTGAACCCGGAACCGGTTCTACTTAATGTCGGATAGGAACTGGAACCGGTTCCAGTTCGGTTCTACCGGTTCGGGTTTGGAACCGGTTTTTATGCCCATCTCTAGTTGAAATGGATCCTTTAGGCAATATAAAAATGTAAGGAATAATATTTCAGATTATTTTCTTTCATTGATCTCTCCGATATTTATAATGTACGTGAATATATCCTATTTAGAGATAGGATCTACCTAATATTAATAATTACAAGGAATTATAAAACCATACAAATTCCTATTATATGGCCAATCTATTCTCATATTATACGCAATCTATTACACTCCCACAATCGAAGCGTGAGGAGGTTGTATACTGAGACTGGCTTTGAAATCATCGAACATAACTTTAGGTAGACCTTCGGGAAATATGTTAGCAATTAATCTGATAGCGACATGGACCATGAAGAATGTGAATGTGACCCGTTGTACTTGTTCACGAACAAAACGAATATCTAGCTCGATGTGTTTAGTGCGTTGATGCTGCATGGGATTGCCGGAGAGATAGATAGCACCGATGTTGTCACAGTAAATTAGTGTTGCACGAAACAACGACTGTTGTAGATCAAAAAGAAGATAGCCTAATCAACATTTTTCAGCAACCACGTTTGCCACGACCCTATTTTAGCTTTAGCACCGGAGTGTGAGATAGTCGTCTGATCTTTGGAGGACTTACTCGGGTTGACGTACGTATGACGAGGTGTCTTGAATATATCTAATGGTTCTTTTTTGTGTATTCGGTGATTGACGCAAGGGGAGTGAATGTCAATGTAAATCTGTTGCGCAACATAGGGTATGTTTGGTCTGGTGAAAGTTGGATACTATAAAGCACATGCTAAACTCTTGTATATAGTAGGGTCATTGAATGCGGGGCTCGAAGAGATACCAAGCTTTGCTTTAGTGTCAACCGGGGTTCCAACAAGTTGGCACATTTGCAAATCGGCCCTCTGAATAATGTCATTAGCATACGATTGTTGAGACAAAAACATGTTATTCTTGTGTTGTATGACTGAGATGCCCAAAAAGTAACTTAATGGCCCAAGGTCTTTCATGGAGAACTCACCTGCGAGGAAGAAATATATTGAACTCACATGTGAGCCGATAAGGTGGTGAGTATGATATCATCAACATAAACAAGAAGATAGCCATGTCCTATCCATGACGATAGATAAAGGGAGAGTTGTCGCATCTACTTTGCTTGAAACCCATAGCAGTGACAAAATCGGTAAACTTCGGTCATGGTTCCTGTTTGAGCTCGTAAAGGGACTTTTTGAGGCAACAAACATGATCTCGATAATCACAATGCTTTAAAGCCAATGGGTTGTTACACATAAATTGTCTTATTTAAATTACCTTTTAAAAAGCATTGGTGACATCCAATTGATATATAGGCCAGATAAAGCAAGTGACAAAATTGTCCGGATCATAGTCAGCTTAACCATCAGAAGGAAAGTGTCACCACAGTCCACACCTATTTGTTGGTTAAGACCATCACAAACGAATCTCACCTTGTAGCATTCTAATGTCACATTAGATCTGAATTTATAATATAACAACCACGTGCTATGTAAGACATGCATGTGTGGATGCGTGGAACTAGTTCCCAAATCTTGTTTTTTTTTAAAAAAGGGCATTAAACTCATCAAATATAGCACTTTACCATTCCATAGTTGACAAATGGGAATATGGTACAATGCTCGGAGTGGGTCGGTGAAGTTTAGGTTTGGATAATGGAGGACCTTTACAAGAAAACTGAATGGGTATAGCACTGTACCATTTCATAGAGGTCCCAAAGCTATTGCATCGTAGGAAAGGTGTCTGGGTCATGAGGTCCTTCACAAGTAAACTGAATGGATCATTTTCAACTGAAATTTGATTGTCGGTTGTGAGACGGCAGACAGATAGAAGGTTTTGATTAAGTTTGGAGAAAATAAAAGAATGTTATTGAGTTTAAAAGGTGGGCAAGGGGAGGGAAGAGTCTGATTTTCATGCCCACCAACCGGATTGGTGGTACCATTACAAACAATTATATTTCGTTAAAATGCCATTATAAAAAGAGAATGAGAAATTACCTTTGTCCATATACCAAGTTTAATCAGGCGGATTAAGAGACACTGTGTAAAGGGCCTAATCAAGGTCTGTTGGGGCATAGTTGGTAGCATAAAACTAGTTTAGCCTGGGCCAAAAGTTCCCACAGCAGAGGATGACAATCTTGTTGTTGTAGGGTAGGAGCATGGTGGGCTATCAATCCATTGGGGGCATGATGGTGAATTGTATGCGGTAGGAGGGTCGGACCATGGTGGTGAATAAGAGGCCCAAGGTGAATAACCAATGGTATGGTAATTATGTTGAGAGTAGCAACGGCCACGGTCACCCGACCCACGCGTCCTTTGCTTCTTCTTCAGCAATGACCATGATGTTGAGCTTAGTACCAGTAGCTTGGGCCACGTTCGAACACTAATTCGCCTTCCTGTTTTTTCCATACATATACATAACCTAGATCTAGCATCATAAAAATCAGGTAGTTCCTTGGATTGTTGAAGCAACATAGCTATGCCTTTGTATTGTTCGTTCAAGCTGGAAATCAGTTATAGAACCAAACATTGATTGGTAACAAGAGAGCCAACGTTTGCTAAGTGATCAGAAATAATCTTCAGTCCTTGATAATAGGCTAACATGTTAAATAAGAATAATTCAAAGGTTTGTTAGAGTTTGCACGTGGTTTTTAAGGTTTTTTATATGAATAAAAGTACTTCCTGGTTTGTGGGAATGTACCGAGTCATGAGTAAAAGTTGTTAGGGTTGTTCACTTTTTTCTTTGTTTACGTTGTAACAACTGCTATATATATAGCAGCTTTATCATTGAATAATATTATCGAGAGTTTCTGGCTTTTCCCTTGGTATCACAATAACATTGTGGTATCAGAGCTAGACTTTGAGATCTGTTGAGCTTTACAAAACTAAAAGAGAGAAAAGAGATATGGCGTCTGCAACCAACAACACCAATCAGTCGATCCTCCTGGTGTTCAAAGGGGAGGGTTACGAGTTCTGGAGTATTCGGGTAAAGACGGTTTTGCGGTCTCAAGAGCTCTGGGATTTGGTTTCCAGAGGTTTCGCTGAAGATGATGATGATGCTACCAGGTTACGTGAGAATCAAAAGAAGGATGCTCGAGCCCTAGCGCTTATTCAACAAGCTGTTCATGACAGCATCTTTTCACGTATTGCTGCTAGCCACAACCGCGAAGAATGCATGGAGTATTTTGCAGATCGAATACCAAGGGGACTCCAAAGTGAAGACGGTGAAATTGCAAGGGTTGCGAAGGGAGTTTGAAACCCTTCAGATGAAAGATGAGGAGGCTATTGCAGATTTTTTGTCAAAAGTAATGAGAATCGTGAATCAGAAAAGAGCTTATGGTGATGATGTTACTGATCAACATGTGGTGGAAAAAGTGTTACGGAGTTTGCCCACAAAATGGGATCATGTGGTCACAGCGATCGAAGAATCAAAGGATCTCACGACACTCACCTTTGATCAACTAATGGGTTCGCTTCAGTCTCATGAAGCAAGAGTTAACAGAAGTGTTGAACGTGTTGAAGAAGAACGCGTGTTCCAAGCCAAAGAAGGTGATCACTCATTCTGTAGAGGTAGAGGACGGTTTGCTGGACGTGGTGGCCGTGGTCGAGGCGATCGAGGCAGATCTGGTGGGCGTGGTAGAAGTGAAGTACAGTGTTACAATTGTAACCGATTTGGTCACATGAGATCGGATTGCTGGTACGAGCCACAAGCTAATGCTGTTGTAGATCAAGAAGCTGATGAAGATGAGTGCCGACTTTTCATGGCTCATTGTGATAACAAAGATGAAGTCGAGTGTGACAAGACTTTCATGGTAGCAAGAAATGGTGATGGAAATTCTAAGGTATGGTTCGTTGATAGCGGGTGCTCGAATCATATGACCGGGCATAAAAATATTTTCAAACGTATAGATGATACATAGAAAGTAGACGTGAAGATGGGTAATGGAAAGGGCATTCAAGTTGAAGGTAAAGGTGCAGTAAAATTGCCTATGGGTAATGGCCAGTGTAAAGTGTTGCATGATGTTCAGTATGCTCCCGATCTTGGATACAATTTATTAAGTGTGGGCCAGTTATTGAAAGGAGGTTATAGGGTTTTGTTTGATGATGATGCATGCACCATCACTCATAAGTTGACAGGGAAGATGGTGTGCATGGTTCCAATGGCAGCTAACAACACGTTTCTGTTTAATTCTGACAAGATGGTAGACACGGCTCTAGTTGTAGATGGGAGTGACTCAACTCTGTGGCACAATCGTTATGGGCACTTACATGAACAAGCGTTGCAGCAGCTTAGTATAGATAATATGGTGACTGATCTGCCATCAATTGGAAGTATCAATCAATGTGAAGGGTGTATTTATGGAAAACAAACTCGGCGATCGTTTCCCACTCGCACTTGGCGCACAAAACATCCACTGCAACTCGTTCATGATGATCTTGTTGGTCCGATGCAAACTAGATCGATGGGAGGTAATTATTACTTCTTCTAGTTGACTGATGATTATACTCGTATGAGTTGGGTGTATTTTTTGAACAAAAATCTGAAAGTCTTGAGATGTTCAAAAAATTTAAGAAAAAGGTTGAGAAGGAAAGTGGGTACTCAATTAAGAGTTTACGTACTGATCGTGGGGGTGAGTTTGTAGGGAACTTGTTTAATGAATTTTGTGAAGAAAATAGAATTCGTCGTGATTTGACGGCTCATACACCCCGGAACAAAACGGATTGCTGAAAGAAAGAATCGTACTGTTGTGGAAATGGCGAGGTGCATGCTTCATGCCAAAAGTTTGTCGAATCAGTTCTGGGGTGAGGCAGTTACCACAGCAGTTTATCTCACGTCCTTATCTCCTACGACGGCTATCCCCAGGAAAACACCGTATGAAATGTGGTATGGAACCAAGCCTTCTGTAAGTCACTTAAAGGTTTTTGGTTGTATTGCTTATGCTCTTGTCCCATCCCAAGTTAGAAAGAAGTTAGATGCTAAGTCTAAAAAATGCATTTTTGTTGGGTACTCACCTAACTCCAAGGCATATCGCTTGTTTGATCCGGTTAAGAAAACAATCATAACGAGCAGGGATGTTGTCTTCTGTGAACAAGGAGCTTGGAGTGAGGAGATAAAAGATGATAGATGTTAAAATCAGAGTTTCAGAGTGGATTACCGAAAAAGACTATTCTTTCATAATTGTGTGTTATTGTTAAGGTACAATGCAGGATTTTATAATGTTTACAAAGAAACGTAAAAGGAAATAGTGCATAAGATCCGGCTGTTGATTTGCTGGATCCGGCTGTTGATTTGCTGTGATTTGGCTGTTGATCAGCTGTCAATTTGCAGCTGTCAACGCCTTGTTTTTGCTAAGGATTTTCTCCGAGGTTTGACTTCCCTTTCTGACACTCCCCCTCAAGTTGAGTAGTGGGGTTTCCAATACACAACTTGTCTAAGCATTCGCCTAAGACTCTCCCACTGACAGCCTTTGTTAGTATGTCTGCTAATTGATCTTTTGATCGAACAAACGGTAGTTCAATTGTACCATCTTCCAATTTTTCTTTGATGAAGTTCCTATCAACTTCTACGTGTTTAGTTCGATCATGTTGTACTGGATTTTCTGAAATCTGAATTGCAGCTTTATTATCACACATAATCTTACTCGTTTCTCTTGAAGGAAAGCCAATCTCAGCTAAGAGTTTTCGCATCCACATGGCTTCTGTTAGACCTCGAGCTATACCTCTAAATTCAGCCTCTGCACTTGAGAGAGCAACCACCTTTTGTTTTTTACTTCTCCAAGTGACAAGATTCCCACCAACTAGAGCGAAGTAGCCTGCTGTTGACCTCCGACTTCCCTTATCTCCTGCCCAATCTGCATCAGTATAGATTTGAACATTTAGGTGTCCATGTGATTGAAACAGGACTCCATGACCCACTGTTCCTTTGAGATATCTAATAATTCTCCAAACTGCTTCCATATGGGACTCTTGAGGTTGGTGCATGAACTGACTTACCACCCCTACAGCATATGCAATGTCTGGGCGAGTATGTGAGAGGTATATTAGTTTTCCCTCCAGCCGTTGATATCTTTCTTTATTTGCTAACTTTGCTCCTTCCTCCATATAGAGCTTTTGGTTTACACTCATAGGAGTGTCTGCTGGTTTGCAATCTATCATTCCAATCTCTGCCAACAAGTCTAGGACATACTTCTTCTGATTAATGAAAATTCCTTGTTTTGACCTTAGTACTTCAATTCCGAGGAAATACTTCAGCCTGCCCAAATCTTTCATTTCAAATTCGGCAAACAAGTTTTCTTTTAGTTTTCCCATTTCTTCTTTATCGTTCCCTGTAATGATCATATCATCTACATAGATAATTAGGCAGGTTACGAATTTTCCTCTTTTTTTGAGAAACAAAGTATGATCGGCATTACTTTGTTTATATCCAAATTTTTTCATAGCTACGGTAAATCTGCCAAACCAAGCCCGGGGAGATTGCTTCAAACCATAAAGAGATTTCTTCAGACGGCAAACTTCTCCGGATTTTAAATCTTTTGTGAATCCTGGAGGAGCATCCATAAATACCTCTTCATCTAGATCCCCGTGTAGAAATGCATTTTTTACATCAAACTGTTGAAGTGGCCACCCTTCATTTGCGGCTATCGAAAAAAAGAACCCTAATTGTGTTCATTTTTGCAACTGGGGAGAACGTTTCAGCGTAACCAATCCCATGTGTCTGGGTATACCCTTTTGCTACCAGTCGGGCTTTATATCTCTCAATTGTACCGTCTGGTTTATACTTAACCGTATAGACCCAACGACACCCCACGGATTTCTTTCCCAACGGAAGAGTACAGTTTTCCCAAGTATTGTTCTTGATTAAGGCTTCCATTTCTGTTTTCATTGCTTCCTTCCAATGTTTAGACTTTAAAGCTTGATCCACGTTTGTAGGAGTTTCTTCAGAATAAACAGATGAGATAAACGCTTTGGCTTCCTTGGTGAGATTTCCATTAGCTACATTAGCTATAGGATAGCTAGACCTTCTTGGCTCTTTTCCAGGAGAATACCGTTTCGGAGGAACCCCTTTGTTAGTTCTAGGGGGTAACACATATCTTGATGGTGATTCTTCTTGTATGGATTCATCTGCCTGTAAATTTTCAGCTTGTTCTGTGGCAGTTGCATGGTTAGAAGTATTGGTATCTTCGGAGTCATTAGAAACTCCAAAAGTATCACCAGACTGAATAGGGTGAGTATTACTTACCTCGGATACCAGGTTAGGAGGAACATTAGGGCCTTCAGTGGCACTGAAATTGAACTCTGGTGACTCTGTAGTTGGTACATAGGGAACATATTTCAACCAACTTAGTGTGTCTGAACATTCCTTCTCCCCCTGACCACTGAGTTGGGAATAGTAATACTCGGTTTCAAGAAAGTCACAGTTTATTGTGGTGAACATATGACGTGTCTTTGGGTTATAACATCTGTATCCTTTTTTATTCATTCCATACCCAACAAAGACACATTTTTCAGCACAAGGGTCAAGTTTGGTTGATTGATTTAGGTATGTGAACAAAAGCGGTACATCCGAAGATTCGTGGTTGAAGAGTAAGGACTGAGGGTAGTTTGAAAAATTTTGAAAGGGTGTGTAATGGAGTGTTAAGTTTGAGGATGTTTGTTGGGAGTCGGTTGAGAAGATAGGTAGCGGTAGCAAGGGCTTCAGGCCAAAAATGTTTCGGGACCTGGGATTCAATTAGGAGGGCTCGTGTCATTTCCAGCAAAATGCGATTTTTCCTTTCAGCGACACCGTTTTGTTCTGGGGTGTTTGGGCATGTGGTTTGGTGGATTATTCCCTTGTTTTGAAAAAACAATTTAAAGGAGGTATTAACAAACTCACCGCCATTATCGGATCGGAAAATTTGGATGTTTGTTTGAAATTGGGTTTGGATCATGGCGTAAAACATAGTGAATTTTTCAAAGACTTCGGATTTGTTTTTCAAAAAATAAACCCAGGTCATTCGGGTACAATCATCAACGAACATCACAAAGTAGCGAAGGTTTTGCCCCCAAGAACGGGGGCAGGACCCCATACATCAGAATGGATTAATGAAAATGGCAAAGCAACCTTAGTATTATTGGGTTTAAAAGTTTTCCTGTGGCTCTTTGCTAAAACGCATGTTTCACAATGTGACAAAGAATTAACTGGAAATAGTTTTGGAAATAAAATATGTAAATAACTTGTAGAGGGATGACCTAATCTTCGGTGCCATAGCCATGCTTCTCGTTCCGATGTACCATGAGTTAACATCACAGCACCATTTTGAGTTACTTCGTCCACATAATATAACCCTTGACTTTCAGTGCCACGCCCAATGATCGCTCCCGTCCTGATATCCTGTAAAATACAAAATGTAGGGTACATTAGGACAATGCAGTTGAGTTCTTTAGTGACGTGGCTAATGGAAAGCAGTTTATGTGACAACGAAGGAACATAAAGACAATTAGAGATTTTTATTGTGGGTGAAATCTCAATAGTCCCTCCCGATTTTACATCCATTTATCCCTCCGTTCGCCGTTTGAATATGTGTTTTTTCTGGTTTAGTTGTTGAAATAATATCCGATGACTCATAAGTCATTGTGTCGGTTGCGCCACAATCGAATATCCATCGTTTTTGTTTTTTATGATGTTCTTGGGCCATATTAGCATTCCCACTATTTCCAGGGACCAAATGTGACATATTCAATTTTGGGTTATAAACCCACGGATTCGAGTTATCCGCCCAAACCCATTACCTTCTCCTTCATCCTCTCCGCCATTACCTAACCCTTCGTCTTCTTCGCCTGTTGCGTCGGCCATTCCGCCGAAACCAACCCTACTCCGGCTTCCATCTCCTGGAACCTCTCGGTTGCCGGTGCTGGGTGATTTTCCTTTCTCGTGAGCAGTAGCCTTTGTGCCCTTCTTATGACTGTCAGACCACCAATCGGGATATCCGACGAGTCTGAAACATTGTTCCTTGGTATGCTTAGTCATGCCACAATGGTCACATTTGAGATGAGTTTTGTCATCTCTGCTTACAGATCCAGTTCTTCTTCCGTCAAACCGTCGGACCTTTCGATGCAAGTCCTGCCCCTTCTATTTCTGTGGCTATTAGACCTGCTGCGATGCCCTGTGCGTCATTGAGAGGTGTTCCGAGAATGTTTTGGTGAGCGGCCTCCTTGCGAACAGTGGCATATGCGGCTTCTGCAGTCGGAAGTGGTTCCGACCGGAGTATTTCCCTCTTTATAGGGTCATACTTCCGGTCAAGGGCATTTAAGAACTGGAAGAGTTTTTGCTCAGTTCGGATTTTGGAGTATGTTTGAATATCCGTTGAACAAGTCATCGGATTCGGATCAATTCGGTCGATTTCTCCCCATACGCCTTGGAGGGTGATCCACAATTCTTCGAGAGAAGTATTGTTCTGTTTGATATCATTCGCTTTGACATGGAGATTAAAGGTTTGGAGCTTGTCCCGTCCACTGCTATATGTGACTACCAAGGCATCCCACAACGATTTCGCTGTGGGAAACTCGGTGAGGTTACCCGCAAGAACAGGTTCGATATTCTGAATTAACCATGAAAAAACGATTAGGTCATCTTGCTCCCACTGTTCGTAGGTTTCATGATTTTGGTCTGGGGGATTTGTGGTTAAATGTTGCAGCAAGGTTTTTGATTTTCCGCCTATGGCGACTCGAATCATTCGGGTCCATAGGGGATAATTCTGGCCGTTTAGTTTCAGATTTATCTGTAAACTATCGGACATTTTGGGGCTTTTTGACTGGGAATTTTTGAGAAGGTTGGCTAGTTGTAAGGTGAGATCACTACTCGAGTTACCGTCTCCGGACATGGTGACTCGGTTGTGGCTCGGTTGTGTTTTGGGTAGATGATGAGCAGACTAAATAACCCGCTCTGATACCATGTTAAAATCAGAGTTTCAGAGTGGATTACCGAAAAAGACTATTCTTTCATAATTGTGTGTTATTGTTAAGGTACAATGCAGGATTTTATAATGTTTACAAAGAAACGTAAAAGGAAATAGTGCATAAGATCCGGCTGTTGATTTGCTGGGATCCGGCTGTTGATTTGCTGTGATTCGGCTGTTGATCAGCTGTCAATTTGCACTGTCAACGCCTTGTTTTTGCTAAGGATTTTCTCCGAGGTTTGACTTCCCTTTCTACGCAGTTTGTAAAAGGAATGGTGTTTTCGGATGAAGGAGCTGGTGAAAATGCAAATAATGTTGATGGTGGTGTTTCGACCAGCAGTGACACTTCAGGTTCTGGTTCGTCTCAGCCCTCTACACCATCAGATGGTGGTGAAACAAGTAGTCCTACTGATACAATCTTAAGTGAAGAAGACGAAATGGGTCAAGGTTCACATGAAGGTTCAAACTCTGATGGAACTGATGCTAGTGATTCAGCTCACAAAGTAGGTGATATTAATCAAATTTATAATTCCACTTCACCCATTTTAGATTGTGAGGCATGTCAATTTGCCCTTTCGGTTGTCGAGCCAAGTAATTATCAAGAAGCTATCAAGTTGGAGGAGTGGAAGACAGCCATGCAAGAGGAGCTTTCTGCATTGGAACATCACAAAACCTGGACCATGACTCACCTTCCATCTGGTAAGAAACCTATCGGACTTAAGTGGGTATTTAAATTAAAGTTTCATGCAGATGGTAGTGTGCAAAAACACAAGGCACGGCTGGTCGCTAAGGGGTATTCGCAGCAGAGCGGAGTAGACTATGAAGAGACTTTTTCGCCCGTTGCTAGATCGAAACAATAAGGATGGTGCTTGCTCTTGCTGCTCAAAAGGGATGGACTGCCTACCAGTTTGACGCTAAGTCAGCGTTTTTGAATGGCACTCTTAATGAAGAAGTGTATGTTACACAACCTCCGGGTTTTGAGAAACAAGGGCAAGAAGAGAAGGTGCTCAGATTGCATAAAGCTTTGTATGGGCTGAAACAAGCCCCTCGGGCTTGGTACAGCATAATAGATAGTTATCTCGTACAACATGGTTACAAGAGAAGTCAAAGCGAACCAACGTTGTACATAAAAAGAGGGGGCACAGGTGAAGTTATTGTAGTTTGTTTGTACGTTGATGACATAGTGTATACAAGTTCATCAAAAAAACTCTTAAGTGAGTTTAAGCAAAAAATGATTGATGAGTTTGAAATAACCGACATTGGGAAGCTCAATTACTTTCTTGGATTGGAAGTACATCAGAAGTCAGAGGGGACTTTCCTGTCACAACAAAAATATGCTCGAGATTTGCTGAGAAGGTTCAATATGGATCAGTGTAGGCCCGTGTCTACACCAATGAATGCTAACGAAAAACTACAAGTTGAAGGTGGAGGAGCAGTTGCTAATGAATATATGTTTCGAAGTCTAGTTGGGGGATTAATTTATCTTACACACTCTCGTCCAGATATTGCATTTATTGTAGGAGTTGTATCAAGGTACATGCACAAGCCGTCAGTTTATCATATGGGAGCAGCTAAGAGGATCTTGAGGTATATGCAGGGACCTTGAACTTGGGGCTCTGGTATGGAAGAGTTGATCATGTAGCATTGGTTGGTTATACCGATAGTGACTGGGCGAGTTCGATAGAAGATAGAAAAAGTACTTCAGCAGACATGTTTTCAATTGGTACTGCTGCAGTGACATGGAGCTCTAAAAAACAAGAGATAGTGGCTTTGTCGACCACTGAGGCGGAGTACGTTGCAGCAACAGCAGCTGCATGCCAAGCAACTTGGATGAGAAATATTTTGTTTGAACTGGGTCACGAACAAGAGGGGCAACTCAGATTTTTTGTGACAATATGTCAGCTGTGTTTCTTTCAAGAAATCAGGCTTACCATGGGCGCACCAAACATATCGACACAAAGTTTCATTTTATTCGTAATTTGGTTGTGGGGCGTCAAATTGTGTTACAGCCATGCACTTCACAGGAACAGGTTGTCAGACATTCTTATGAAGCCGCTTGCAGCTGAGCAGTTCGTGTATTTGAGAGGAAGACTTGGACTAACAATCTTATGAATTAAGAAGGGGTGTTAAATAAGAATAATTCAAAGGTTTGTCAGAGTTTGCACGTGGTTTTTAAGGTTTTTTATTTGAATAAAAGTACTTCCTGGTTTGTGGGAATGTACCGAGTCATGAGTAAAAGTTGTTAGGGTTGTTTACTTTTTTCTTTGTTTACGTTGTAACCAATGCTATATATATAGCAGCTTTATCATTGAATAATATTATCGAGAGTTTCTGGCTTTTCCCTTGGTATCACAATAACATAACATGCTTTTGAAATTGTTAAGCTTGGTATTGGCAAATTTGTGGTTAAGGTGAATAGCCATGGACGATTTGTTGTCTTTAAACAGATTTTCAAGAGTCGTCCAGGCATCATAGGCAGTCATATTGGGTTTTAGGATTGTGTGAAGAAGGTCATACGAGATTGTTCCATAAATCCATGGAAGGACTATAATGTCAATCCTGTCCTAGAGGTCATCGATTGGAATTGTTTTAGGTTTATTTTTTCAGTTTAAGAAGAGGGGGGAAGAGGAACGATCGTAGACCTGAGAAGCCATACAACGGGTTTTAAATAACTCAGACCAAGAACCATAATGGCTAGTCTCCATCTCGAGTGTGATAGGCACGAAGTTTCTGATGTTAGAAATAGTGACAACATGATACAACTTCGAATCCATGGGGAAGGAGAAAAAGAGTAGAGCGATCAAGAGGGTGGGATGAAAGAATATAGGATGTTAAAAAAAAAATTCCTACTAGGTTCAATCTTAAACCTGGTGTGTCTGACTTTGTCTCGAAGCTTCAAGAATCCACCAAAAACTCGAAGTCTTTCATTTCAAATCCCCCTTCAAGGTAAGCTGATATAGATTTATTCGAGACTTTAACTCAATAAGCAACTTTTCCCCTCTGGGTAAGCTTTACGCCTAATTAATTATCCTACTATAATCGACATATAATAAAGGTTTAATTTTCCATTAGTTGACCAACGAATAATCAGCTTCATCATGAACACACTTAAAAAAATCATGAATACAAGCTCGATAATGATCATCATCTATCCAACAATCTTCATTTTGATCTTTATTCCTGATCAAACCCTCCTAATTTATCATCACCCAAAATGAGAAACCAAATTAGGTAACCCACCTAATTTGTCATCATCCGCAGTTAGAAACTAAATTAGGTTGTCTAACCATTCCACTTAGATCCTGAATGAGAAATCAAACCATAATATGTCGAATCTCTAACATGATGTCGGTCACTTTAACTTGTAACAAAACAAGCAATACCCACCTACTTTAACATCTTTTCTACCCAAATAGTCACAAAACTCTCAATAGTGTGAATAAAATTCTTCAGGTAGATAACGCCTTTAGTAATGAAGTGCCCTCTGGATACTCATAGCCTCTGGATAGTTGAGAAAAAACTCAAATAATTTAATTTGTCGTGATTCAATCCTTCAAGTACCGGAAAGCTTTTACTTTTAATGAAGTACCTATCTCAGGTATTCGTGGCTACATGAAATAATTTAAACGCCAAAATTCTTGAGAACCATGTTGTAGAGAAAGAGTCTTAAAACAAAGATGGTCCATCTTTACGAACAAAAAATGTTGTTTCCAAAAATTTTCCACAAAGATCATCCCCTCATTCGCAATATCCAAAAAAAACATTCAAGAAAATTTTTCAAAATACCATTTCTTACGATCAAATTTGTCTTTCAATGAATCACAACCGAATTTAACACAAAGTCATCTGAAGTAACCAACCGCATCACATTCTTTGCAAATTTACCCACTTTATGCAAATTTAACAAATTCACATGGACTTAGATAAAGTCAGAAAAGGTCAAGTCGCATGAACACCCAATTCAGGTGAACTCTAAAGTGGCATGAACTACAAAGTCGCATGGACTGCTAAATTCACATAAAATGCAGACCTGACAACAACAAAGTCGCATGCACAACTGAAACCGACTTTTGGACATAATTTTGGGGTTAAAACTTGCGAACAATACCTCTAGCACTCTCAGACCACCTCTAAATCAATTCAGATTTGAAAATCATACATTAACCTTCAAATTTAATGTCTCATGGTGTGATTTACGAAATTAAACACCAAATCAAGAGCGAAGGTGAATCGAATAGGCAGTTTGTCCTTACGATTCTTTAACTGATATCTTTTACTACCTGATCAATACACATAGTGTGGTCTCACAACTCTTTCTGGAGTCTGTCAAGCTCTCCAAAAACACTCCACTACAAATGAACACAACATATCCTATTTATAGTTACACATGAGTTAAAGCCACCACATGCGACTTCATAATTAAACGCGACTAAAGTTGCACAAACCCATTCTCATGCGACTTCACAAAGTCGATTGAGTTGCAAATTTGCATACACATGAATTTTTCTATTGTCTCACGGAACCTCTATCAACAATGAGACATTTATGTAAAAAGAAAAAAAATTAGATATATTTTATGTAAAATTTTCTAAGTTAGACAAAACCTCGATAATATATATATATATATATATATATATATATATATATTATATGTGTGTGTGTGTGTGTTTCTTGGATAGTTTTGTACATGGTTATTTAGTGTGAAACCACTTTCGGTTTTCAAATCAAAGAATGGTGGATTTCATGAGATTATTTTTCCTAAGAATAATTATATAAATATATTTCTTTAGTGGTGTTAGTTCTCGAGTAAACATAAGTTATCATTTCACAAACCCGGACATGACTTCCAAGGTTGAATACAAGGAGGAGTTACGATTTTATAAAATAATATTCTATAAATATATATATTTCAAGAATCATAAATGTATCACCAACGATTGGTTGTGTTTCAAAGTTTGATTTTCATAACAAACATTAGTAACATCTAGCTAGATCCGTGACTTGATACAAAACCGACGCTTATGCTCGAGACATTACATAGACCTCACGGTATCTCAAATATTCTAGGGCACGAGTAGATCGGCTACTACTTTCACGGATTTTGCTACATTCATCGCATCATAGGTGAGTCTCGCGACCACTATTTTTACTTAACTTAAACATTTAGGGGAGAAAACATGCTACATTCATACATTGTAGAACGAGTACTTATGATATGCTTATGTTTCATGAGTTAGTTTCACGCATTACATTTAAAGTCCCTTACACACGCTATAACCATTAGCTTTGGATTAAGCCGTGGAATATATGAATAGTACTATATGGGTTGAGACCCCCTCTCATGGTTAGTCACGCTAAATCGCTAACCTTTATTACTATTAAAACGAGTACATATTACTCCATATGTTTCAATGTTTTTTGATGGTAAATTGGTGGGTATACAATAACATCAAGTTTGGTTATAAGCTCATGGAAAGTACATCCTTTGTGTTCTTAATTGACATACTTTTCATACAAAACTAGTATAACAATAGAAAGTGTCTTTTGGGACCTTTAAAAACTTATGAACTCACCAACTATATGGTTGATGTTTTTAAGTGTGTTTCTCTGTAAATTAAAGAAAAGGTTGGAAACAAATTTTGGGAGTTGCATACATTGCTAAGATCACTTTTGAGATTCCATTTTATAGCTTTCATGTCTAGGGCCGTAGTCGTGAATCTGGAAACATTTGTATTTCAAATAATATGCATGTAAAAACATTTAAACACTATAGTTGTGTTACTTCGCATTTCTCTTAAACAACTGGTATGAAAACCATCTTTGTTACACTTTGTGTTTCCGCCTTGGCGAGGTGTGACATGTGAAGATTCCAAAGAGAATTGATTGTGGATATTACTGCGACCGCGACCTTGCTTAATGAAGTTGATAGCTAAGTTGGGAGGCCATTTGTTGAAGGGTCGGAAGTTGTTGTGCGGACTGAGAAGTCGTAGAAGCTTATTATGGCTTATTGTGGATGTTGTTATACCAAGTAGTCATGATCACTTAGAAGACCATAAAGCTCATTGAATGCCAGAGGATATGAGCGTGCAAAAGTGGATTTGATGCTATTGTATTCCTCGCGAAGGCTTGATATAGCTTAAAGAACCAGATCCTTGTTTGGAAGTGCCTTACCAATGTTGGCAAGAGAGACAACTTATCCTTGTAACGACTTAAGTAAATCATTGGTGTTTTATCTCTTATCATTTGAAGCTTACGAAGTTATTCCTTAAGCATTTGTTCTTGGGAAGTAGTGTAACGAGCATAGGCATGTTCAAGAGATAACCCAAGGTCATGAGCTGTGGTGTAACATCCGCCAAAAAAAAATCCGGATTTACCAAACCCGCTCCGTTTATTAACCGAACAATCAGTTAAAAATTTCGTTGCGTATTTAATGCCCAAATTAATTTTAAAACGATACATAATTAATAATTATATTGGAATATATAATTTATATTTGAAAAAGTATTAAAATTAATGAAATAAAAATAAAACAATGCTGCCGGGTTTCGAACCCGGGTCAGCCAGGAATCCTCAAGCTTTAATTTCCACACGCTCCACCACTCCGCCACTTGTGATGTTTGTGTTCATAATGAAACAATTAAATACATAACATGAATCCCGAGTTCAAACTGACGCGCCCAAATCGCCAGTCGTCGGAAATCCCGACGAAGTCACTTTTCTCTGTCGGTTTCTTGTATCTTAACGCAAATATTAACTATTGCATCGGTTATAACCGATGTCCAGTCCGCGACACAAGTCATAACCGCCGGAAAAATCATTGACTTTGAATCAAGACTGAAATCCGACCCCATGCGTCTCGATTCCTTCCTATAAATCCACCCACAACTCACTGGTAGCCCTTTCGCTCAAAATCGCACAAATTCTCGACGTATTTTCACTCGCCGGAGAATATCTGCAAGTCGCCGGAAAACCGAGACTCACATCCACACGGTAATCGACTTTTTCTGTTCCAATCAATTGATTAGACTGTTATTAACACAAATCCACCATCAGAATCCATCCCAGGCGACATAGCCGGAATATTCAACCTTCGCCGGAAAATCTCTGAAATTTCTGATATCGCACTGTGAATCGGTATAAACCCTTCAAACTCCTGTCAATCCTTGTTTAAGTACCTCAATTTCATAATTAATCGAGCAGAACTATTAATTGATCCTAACACCGAAGTTCACTATCGGAGCCGACGGACCTCTGCCGGAGTTCTGTGAAAGACACAGATCGGTACCTCCTTTCCCCCAAACCCTCTCCATACATTTCCTTTCAATTACTATTAATGTTTGAAAATCAAATTAGACATAAATCAGTCGAAACATTCGGACTTTGTTTTTCTGGGTAAAGTTAACGAAGAAGACGAAGGCAGGTTATAACATAAGTTTAATTAAAATCAGTTTATGAACGGGTTAGACACACAGTCCAGCGGTGGACTGTGTGCAAACAATTTCACATACGTCGCGCGTTCGATTCTTGTCCCAGCCTTACTCTCTTGTTATAAAAATGCCTTTTTAACTGAACCGGGTTAACTCTCAAAACCATGTTAAGTATAATAAAAACCAGATTATTTACCAAGTTAGACACACAGTCCAGCGGTGGACTGTGTGCACGGTAACCCACAGGTCCCGGGTTCGAGACCTGTGGCGAGCACCGAGCGAGACATTAAAATCGTTTTTAAAATAAATGATTTTCGGATTAATTCAATTAGTATATAAATATAATTAAAAACAGAAATATTTCGGGATAGACACATAGCTTAGTTGGTAGAGCTGCGTGCACGCGAACGGGAGGTCTCGGGTTCGAGCCTCACCCGGCGCACACAATTACACAATAAAACCGGTCAACAAGTCAACGGTCAAAAAGTCAACATTTTTTTATTATTTTTATTTATTTATTTTATTTAAAAATCAATTAAAAATACTTAAAAATAATATTTTTAAAGTTAGAAAATAGCCTTAAACTCACAAAAATATATCCAATAATCCTACAAAAATTGATTTAATAAAATCCACTTATTTACCGAACCATTATGTTATTATCTAGGTTAGTTTCACTCGTGGTTAAATCAAACTTCGTGCGCATTCAACATCATCAACCGAACGCACCCAATGTGAGTGAATCTTACAACTCCCCTTTTTAATTACACGTTTTGGGGTGTGTCATGTGTCACTAAAATTAACTCGTTTATTTAAACTTGTACCATACCATATTGTGATCTAAACTTAGAGTGTAAATATTGTTTGTAGTTATGTCTTTCATATTGTCAATTTGTATGCAAATCATTCATTAGGCCCATCAGTTCGTAGAACAACGCGTGCCTCAAAACTCATTCATTAGGCCCATCAGTTCCTCGTGAGAGACGGGTTGAGCAACGCGTGCCTCAAAACAATTTATTATTGTATGTGTGTGCATTATCTGATATTAAGTGTTTTATGAATATGTTTACATCTATATTTACTCATATGTGGTTGTGCACTTTATTTTATAATCAATTCAATAAACTTGTTCAAATGCTTTTCATAGGATTTACTCGCCAACTTTTTGTTGATCCAAAAACCATTTTTACACATGATACAGGTGAACAGGATGAAGCAAGGAAAACATAGGAAATGCCTTAGAAGAAAACAATGAAGTCTAGAATGATGTTTAGGACATGATGAAATTAAGATTGTATGTTTCCCTTTAAATTGTAATAATTAATATGAAACGTTATAATAAATGTCATGAGCTTTGATGATAACCCAATCATGCCCCGATCACCTTTTCCGCTGCGGGTCGGGGTGTGACATGTGGTGCCCTGAACATGGGTAAATGAGGTTTCTGAAACTATAGAGATCACAATCATACATACATGGGCATCATTGGCTATCCATGAGAGAAAACTAGAATTGATAGTAGTGGCAGCACCAACATTAGACCTAGTTGCTAAGTATTGATCCAAACACGAAATTGAGCCATCTATGCAACCAAAGAGATTGTTTGTAATTTGATATGGTTGAATCATTGTTTTCTAGTCACCATTGTTTGTTAAGGAAAAATGAAGCTAAACTTGTGAGAGTTGTGTGATGCCTACTTAGTGGGCGTAAAAACAGTAAGATCTGTCATTGTGCTGTGACTAGTCTATGCAAAAAGGTTGTGAGGTTTGCGAAAACAATGAATTTGCGAAAAATAGGTTTGTGAGACCTATGGTTTGCGAAAGCTACGGCGAAAATACTATGAAGTTTCAAAAAAAATGGTTCGCTAAAACTATGGTTTGCGATAGCTAGGGAGTGAATATTAGGTTTGTGAAAGCTGGGGTTGCAAATACAAGGATTGTGAATACTATCTATGTATACGAAAACCACTAACTTCGTGAAAAGTAGTTTGTGAAAAGTTAAGAAGACATACCCTCGGAAAGGAAGAGGCGGCAAGTGACTAATTTTGTTAGACCGACGAACAATGTAATCTGAATGAGGATGTATGATGCGATGTAATCCGAAAAACGATGACAAGACCCAAATAAATGTTGTATGAGGCGAAAAGTAATTTGGGAGGAATAGATGGGAAAGGAGCATTTTATGCTCCGATGAGAATCAAATCAAACGGATTGTGACCTTCGATGAAATAGGTTTGTATACTCTAGTACCATGAAAGTATGGATGTAATTGCTTGCTTTGTTATTCACAATATTGTTAGTACATAGAGTTACAATGTGACTTTTCTATCTATGGATGCAATTCGAAGTTCAGAATCATTAAATGACAAGATAATCTATTCTTGTATAATATCGGCTAATAGTTAGCTTTAGTGACTGTGACGCCAGCAGTAGAGCCTAAAAAATGCTTATGATTGTATTTGATTTAGATAATGTTAGTACAAGTTTAGGTTTGTGTTTATACTCGCTATGTTTTTTATTTCTAACTAGTTTTTTTATGTCGCGCGTTTCGGCGAAACTGAGCAAATGATAATGTAAAACAAACGCGATTTGAAAATAAAGCATGTTGTTTGGAAAGGCAAACCGTTAGAACGGTTTAGTTTACCATTGTACCGTTTTAATGATACCAATTACATACTTTATTTTGAGTACAACTTCGTATTTAACAAAACTTATAGCAGAATGTCGAGAGAAAAAATCAAGCACAGCTACGTACTTAAGTTTTTGAAAAAAGTTATAAACGTAAATTATAAAGAAGTATCAAATTATTTGATAAATTAATATATGTTTTAAAAAACAAAAACAACATTATTAAAAAAATGATAAAGAAAATATATGATTTTAAAAAAGGAAAAAAAATAAAAGTATGTTATTAAAAGTAAATATAATAATAAACCATTATAATATATCTAAATAAAAAATAATAAAAGCTATATATATTATTTTAAAAATAAAGTTACTATTCATCGCCATTCGTAAAAAATATGTGTATAATATGTGTATAATACATGTATAATAAATAGTAAACAGTTTCATGTAAAAAGCTCATTTTTTCATGTAAATAGTTCATCGTGTCCATCAATCATCATGGAAAAACAAAAAGGCTTCCACTCCTTATTGGCGCGTGTAGAATATCGTCATCACAATCCCACAAAGGAGGTTGTGGCAAAGTTTTCATAAAAAATTATAACAATTTTCTTGTGAAAGAAGTTCCATATCGCTAGTTACATCAAAAAGTCAATGACCCTAAACCTTGTAAAATCAGAGTTCCTGTGTTGTTTAAAAAATCAGTGACATTGTTGTTTCCACCTTTGATGTCTAGCCCATTAGCTGAAAACTTTGACTTTCTGTGGACCTATGTAACATAAATTTTTAGTTTTGATTCCGTAGAGCTAAAGGTTGTAGATGGATACATAGTTATAGATCCTTTCGTTAAATAATAACAAAACAAAAAACCTTTCAAATATAATTAAAATAAAAAAAACATTAAGCAATTACCTCAACAGAAAAAAGAAAAAAAAAATACATCACGGATGGAATAGAAACTTAACTATCCATGAAAATGTTGATAAAAATGACTTTGTCAACGGCTTTATACTCTATAGAATAAAATCAAGAGTTAATTATTGTTTTCGTTCATGTGGTTTGTCAAAAATCACTATTTCAGTCCATTAGTTTAAAATTTGCGATTTCAGTCCCTGTGGTTTCACTTTCGTAACCATTTCAGTCCATCTCACAACCATTTCAGTCTCTTTACTTACAAAATAAATGGATTGAAGTGGTTACGAAAGTGAAACCACAGAGACTGAAATGGTTACGAAAGTGGAACCACAGAGTCTAAAATCGCAATTTTTAAACTAATGAACTGAAATAGTGATTTTTGACAAACCACAGGGACGATAACAGTAATTAACTCTAAAATCAAAAGTAGCCAAGGAGGTCAAGATTGGGATGTACGACTACACCTTGAAAAAAAACTAGCCACTTTTATTGACTGAATAAGAACTATAAATGATATGTAATTGTATGCTTCCTATATATAAAAAATACTCCTAAATTACTATAAATTTTGTAGGAGAAATTTGACATAATACTCTAAATGAAATTTGTTGATTTCTTATTATCTGAACTAGGTACTATAATGGTTTGACATAACATGTTTGGTTAGGTTTACATGATTTAGTTTGATTTTACACTGACTCAATAGGTTTGGGGATTGTATCGAGTTAACTCTTTTAATATGTGTTTTTTTTTTTTTGAACGGCTAATGTAGGGGCCAAATGGCCCACTACCCCACAGGACGAGGCAAGCTCTTGAAATCCTGCCCAGGCCCAACTCCATACTCCCAATTATGTATATAGCAGGAGTTGAACCTGGGATCTCCTGGGGAGAAGCCTTACAGAAAACTCCCCTGACCAACTGGGCTATACCATGTTGGCTATGATTATTGATGATGGGGTCCGAGATCATCATTATTACATGAGAAGGGGATAATGGATTATTTTTTTAATGGTGATTGCTGATGGTTGGTGGTAAATAGAAGTGGATGATTGTGGTGTAAGAGTACGGGTATGGAGGGGTTTGGATTGGGGGTATTACTTGATACGTGGCAGTCGTGGGCTTTACCAGTTAACATTTAAAAAAGTGGGGTGTGGAAGAGGTGTGGCCAGTGACGGACCCAGGATTTTTTTTCAATGGGGTCCATTTTTCGGTGTTCAAAAGTTTTATAACAAAAAGTTAAAATGTTCGGGTCGGGGGAAAGATCGGTTATAGAAGAATTGAACCCATGACCTTTTATTGGAAAAAAAGAAGATTTACCACTACACCAGCTTTTCTTTTATTTTTATGGTGTCCACCTAATTGTATTTATGGGGTCCTTGTACAATTTAATATACCGAATCTACTACTATTTTTAAAAACATCGCGGTCCCCGACCCACTCAAAGTGGGTCCGCCCCTAGGCGTGGCCAAGCGGCATTGGGTGCAATGTGGCATCTAATTTTCTTTTTTTTATATTAAGCATAGAATTTAATAAAGTAATTTTAAAAACACCCTTTATATATATATTAAATAACTAAAATAAAAAAATACATTACATCACCAAAAAAAATCAATCATCTTCTTCTTCATTGGAGTCGAATCTAGGAAGTGTCGAAACATGTTCTACCAAATCAACTCGAGGGTTTGAATTTATTTGTCTTGACTCGATTAGATATTGGTTTTGTGTTCTATGTTCGTCACTAATGTTTTCGTTATGTGATTCGGGCTCCTTGCCATAATATTCAATAATTGCACGACTCTTCATCCTCTAAAATCATGTTATGTAGAATGATGCACGTGTATATCACGTTTATTATTTGATCTTTTTTATGCAATCGACAAGGCATGCTCAAAATGCGCCACATTTTCTGCAAAACACCAAATGCTTGCTCGATGTCCTTGTGTGCCGCCGTCTGAACTTTGTTAAACTTTATTCTTTTAAGATCTAGGGTTCCATCTCTTGAAAATGATTTCACAAAAACAGCATACTCAGGGTAAATTCCATCAACAAGACAGTACCCATACTTGTATTCAACCCCATTTACAAAAAATGTTCCTTCGGTCCAATACCATTTATTCGATCATTGAAAAGGGGCGAGTGGTGTGTAATGTTTATATCGTTATGCGAGCCGGGCATACCAAAGAATGCATGTCAGATCCAAAGATCTTATGATGCAACCACTTCAAGCATCATAGCAGGCATTCCATGATATCCACTTGTTTGAGAGCCTTGGCATGCAGTTGGACTAGGGATGGCAATAGGTCGGGTTTGGGACGGGCTTAGGTAATACCAAACCCAAACACAATTAGATAAGCTTGTCCCAAACCCGTCCCAAAACCTGTCAGGTTTCTAGCGGGTAAATACCCATCGGGTATCGGGTTTACCCGCGGGTTTTGGGTAAACCCGTTAATTTTAAAATATTTACCTGTTTGGTATACCTGACCTAAAACCCATCGGGTATCTATCAAGTAACTACTAATCAGTTACATTGAATTTTATCATTATAAAAATATATGAAATAATTACAATGTATACGAAATAAAATACCTATATGTATAAGAAATGGGTGGATCATATATAGACATATTTAAAAACATAAAAGAAATTATGTCGGGTATACCATCGGGTAAACGGGTACACTTTATCGGGTAATTGGGTTGGGTAAACGGTTACACTTTATCGGGTAATTGGGTCTGGTAAACGAGTATATCACCAAATCCCAAATCGTGAAAAAAATAAAAACTAGTCCCAAACCCGATTATCCGACCCCAAACCCGTCCCAAATGAGTCGGGTTTCGGGTTTACCCATCGGGTTTGAGTTTGATTGCCATCCCTAAGTTGGACACAGTTCCCACTCTCATTTCATACAATCGAAACTACTAATCATCCCCGGGAGACCATTATATTCAGCGTGATGTTCCAAAATTTGTTGCATATCACTAAACGTCGGTTTTCTCAAGTATCTTTTCATATATAAATCAATGATATACGCACAAAAATTATGAAGATTTTCCCTAGCCACTCATGCCAACATTTTTAATCACCCTTTATATATATATATATTAAGCATATAATTTAATAAAGTAATTTTAAAAACACCCTTTATATATATATTAAATAACTAAAATAAAAAAATACATTGCAATGTGACATCTAATTTTCTTTTTTTTATATTAAGCATAGAATTTAATAAAGTAATTTTAAAAACACCCTTTATATATATATTAAATAACTAAAATAAAAAAATACATTATATCACCAAAAAAAAATCAATCATCTTCTTCTTCATTGGAGTCGAATCTAGGAAGTGTCGAAACATGTTCTACCAAATCAACTCGAGGGTTTGAATTTATTTGTCTTGACTCGATTAGATATTGGTTTTGTGTTCTATGTTCGTCACTAATGTTTTCGTTATGTGATTCGGGCTCCTTGCCATAATATTCAATAATTGCACGACCTTCATCCTCTAAAATCATGTTATGTAGAATGATGCACGTGTATATCACGTTTATTATTTGATCTTTTTTATGCAATCGACAAGGCATGCTCAAAATGCGCCACATTTTCTGCAAAACACCAAATGCTTGCTCGATGTCCTTGTGTGCCGCCGTCTGAACTTTGTTAAACTTTATTCTTTTAAGATCTAGGGTTCCATCTCTTGAAAATGATTTCACAAAAACAGCATACTCAGGGTAAATTCCATCAACAAGACAGTACCCATACTTGTATTCAACCCCATTTACAAAAAATGTTCCTTCGGTCCAATACCATTTATTCGATCATTGAAAAGGGGCGAGTGGTGTGTAATGTTTATATCGTTATGCGAGCCGGGCATACCAAAGAATGCATGTCAGATCCAAAGATCTTATGATGCAACCACTTCAAGCATCATAGCAGGCATTCCATGATATCCACTTGTTTGAGAGCCTTGGCATGCAGTTGGACTAGGGATGGCAATAGGTCGGGTTTGGGACGGGCTTAGGTAATACCAAACCCAAACACAATTAGATAAGCTTGTCCCAAACCCGTCCCAAAACCTGTCAGGTTTCTAGCGGGTAAATACCCATCGGGTATCGGGTTTACCCGCGGGTTTTGGGTAAACCCGTTAATTTTAAAATATTTACCTGTTTGGTATACCTGACCTAAAACCCATCGGGTATCTATCAAGTAACTACTAATCAGTTACATTGAATTTTATCATTATAAAAATATATGAAATAATTACAATGTATACGAAATAAAATACCTATATGTATAAGAAATGGGTGGATCATATATAGACATATTTAAAAACATAAAAGAAATTATGTCGGGTATACCATCGGGTAAACGGGTACACTTTATCGGGTAATTGGGTTGGGTAAACGGTTACACTTTATCGGGTAATTGGGTCTGGTAAACGAGTATATCACCAAATCCCAAATCGTGAAAAAAATAAAAACTAGTCCCAAACCCGATTATCCGACCCCAAACCCGTCCCAAATGAGTCGGGTTTCGGGTTTACCCATCGGTTTGAGTTTGATTGCCATCCCTAAGTTGGACACAGTTCCCACTCTCATTTCATACAATCGAAACTACTAATCATCCCCGGGAGACCATTATATTCAGCGTGATGTTCCAAAATTTGTTGCATATCACTAAACGTCGTTTTCTCAAGTATCTTTTCATATATAAATCAATGATATACGCACAAAAATTATGAAGATTTTCCCTAGCCACTCATGCCAACATTTTTAATCACCCTTTATATATATATATATTAAGCATATAATTTAATAAAGTAATTTTAAAAACACCCTTTATATATATATTAAATAACTAAAATAAAAAAATACATTGCAATGTGACATCTAATTTTCTTTTTTTATATTAAGCATAGAATTTAATAAAGTAATTTTAAAAACACCCTTTATATATATATTAAATAACTAAAATAAAAAAATACATTATATCACCAAAAAAAAATCAATCATCTTCTTCTTCATTGGAGTCGAATCTAGGAAGTGTCGAAACATGTTCTACCAAATCAACTCGAGGGTTTGAATTTATTTGTCTTGACTCGATTAGATATTGGTTTTGTGTTCTATGTTCGTCACTAATGTTTTCGTTATGTGATTCGGGCTCCTTGCCATAATATTCAATAATTGCACGACCTTCATCCTCTAAAATCATGTTATGTAGAATGATGCACGTGTATATCACGTTTATTATTTGATCTTTTTTATGCAATCGACAAGGCATGCTCAAAATGCGCCACATTTTCTGCAAAACACCAAATGCTTGCTCGATGTCCTTGTGTGCCGCCGTCTGAACTTTGTTAAACTTTATTCTTTTAAGATCTAGGGTTCCATCTCTTGAAAATGATTTCACAAAAACAGCATACTCAGGTAAATTCCATCAACAAGATAGTACCCATACTTGTATTCAACCCCATTTACAAAAAATGTTCCTTCGGTCCAATACCATTTATTCGATCATTGAAAAGGGGCGAGTGGTGTGTAATGTTTATATCGTTATGCGAGCCGGGCATACCACAGAATGCATGTCAGATCCAAAGATCTTATGATGCAACCACTTCAATCATCATAGCAGGCATTCCATGATATCCACTTGTTTGAGAGCCTTGGCATGCAGTTGGACTAGGGATGGCAATAGGTCGGGTTTGGGACGGGTTTAGGTAATCCCAAACCCAAACACAATTAGATAAGCTTGTCCCAAACCCGTCCCAAAACCTGTCAGGTTTCTAGCGGGTAAATACCCATCAGGTATCGGTTTACCCGCGGGTTTTGGGTAAACCCGTTAATTTTAAAATATTTACCTGTTTGGTATACCTGACCTAAAACCCATCGGTATCTATCAAGTAACTACTAATCAGTTACATTGAATTTTATCATTATAAAATATATGAAATAATTACAATGTATACGAAATAAAATACCTATATGTATAAGAAATGGGTGGATCATATATAGACATATTTAAAAACATAAAAGAAATTATGTCGGGTATACCATCGGGTAAACGGGTACACTTTATCGGGTAATTGGGTTGGGTAAACGGTTACACTTTATCGGGTAATTGGGTCTGGTAAACGAGTATATCACCAAATCCCAAATCGTGAAAAAAATAAAAACTAGTCCCAAACCCGATTATCCGACCCCAAACCCGTCCCAAATGAGTCGGGTTTCAGGTTTACCCATCGGGTTTGAGTTTGATTGCCATCCCTAAGTTGGACACAGTTCCCACTCTCATTTCATACAATCGAAACTACTAATCATCCCCGGGAGACCATTATATTCAGCGTGATGTTCCAAAATTTGTTGCATATCACTAAACGTCGGTTTTCTCAAGTATCTTTTCATATATAAATCAATGATATACGCACAAAAATTATGAAGATTTTCCCTAGCCACTCATGCCAACATTTTTAAATAGTTGTCCATTATGTCGGAACTATTGCCGCCAGTCAATTGTCTTAGGGCGGCCGTAACCTTTTGCCACGTGATAAATCCTAAATTACGACACGCATCGGGTCTTTGTCGGAAAAAGCAAAATTATCCTCTAATCCTTTGATATTCTTAAAAATATTTTTTTACTCATACGAAAACGACGCCTAAACATTCTTTCATCATACGTTGGCTCGGGTGAGAAATAATCGCTTATCAGCAAATCATTTGCCGTTTCGCATTCACGAACAATATACTTCCTCCGTTTGGGTTGGGGTTGGGAAGTCCCTTCATATGCATCTTCAACAATAGCTTTCACCACCATCGACACTGCTGATAATAATAATTCCGCCCAATCGTCGGATGAGGATGACAAAACAAATTTATCATACAAAACGCTTGAACTTGAAGAATCCATTATATATATTTTTGGGAGTTTGATAGTGGTTTTTCAATTTTTGGATGGTAGAAATGAGTAAGAAATGAAAATTTTATATAGGAAATAATTTAAAGAACTTTTTTTAAATAGCCGTTGGCCAACAGCTAGCCAAACAGTCATCAAAGACAAACCAACCATAGCCAATCACGTCACCCCAGGTTAGTGGCCCCACGCCAAGCAGGCAACGCTGACCAAAACGCCATTCCGGGATGGAGTAACCGGCGTTAAACCCAAACCGCCGTCCCAACCACGGCCCACACCTCATAGTCTAAGGGGCTGTTTGTTTACCTCTTAATGAGGCTCTTAATGGTTCAGACCTCTTACTGGTTCAGCACTTAATGGTTCAGACTGTTTGTTTCATGAGCAGATGTCTGAATGGTTCATACATTTGCCTCTGAATGGTTAAGATTTATTCAAAGTCTGAATGGTTAAGACCTCTAATCTGAATTGATAAGACATTTGCCTTTAAACGATTAAACTTTATACTAGCTCTTAATGGTTCATACCTCTTACTGGTTCAACACTTAACCATTCAGAAGTTGCCAAACGGCCCTAAGATGGAGTGGTGGGTGATTTGAGGTGGATAGTGAATGGTGGTGGGATTTTGTATCGGAGGAATGTAGCATGAAGATGATGATGGGGTAGTGTCTATAAAGAATACTTTGTGTGATAAATTGTCTGTAACACGAGAACTAATTTTTTAGTTAACCTAAGTAGCTAGAAAGAGTAGAAAGTAGATCCTAAAAAACAATTAAATAATATTATTGTTTTTTATTGGTTTAGTAAACGAGTAATTTGTAAATAAAAAAAATGGTAAGAAAAAAAACATAGTTCTGTTCTCCATAAGATTATATCATAGTGTTGGAAACATTGCTTAACGAATGAAAACTATTAAAAAATATTATTAAAAATCAAATAAATACTTTAAAAATTATTTGCCATGAATCTCCTTTTTAATAACGTGAATGAAACCTGACACATAAAATTTCATAAAGGCTAAAGCAAAGGTAGTTAATGTATGTTTGTACTTATAAATTTGTGCTTATATATAAAGCTAAATCAAAGGTAGTGAATGTATGTTTGTACTTCCAAATTTATACTTATATATTCTTTTAATGTTAGTCTATTTGGTAAATTCATATGTCTATTAAAAAAACGATTATTGGTGTAATAGAGTTGAAATAAGATTTATTGTAAAAATTAAAAAAAAAAAACATATTTAGAGAAATATATAATTGAATCACTGATTTAACCGAGTGGATTGGTTTTAAGCCAACCGACTTCTAAGCATTTGTAATATTATAAAAAAACAAGGAATTAAGTACTATCATATGGTATATCTGTTATTTGTGGTCTAAGGGTTTCGAGCTGCAAGTTTATTAGAATCTGAGTGTATATTTGTATGTGTTATTAATGAAACAGTTGTTGTCTAAGGGTTTCGAGTTGCAAGTTTGTTAGAATCTGAGTGTATATATGTATGTGTTATTAATGAAACATGAAGTGTTGTTGAGCATTAAAAATTAAGGGAAAATGTCACAGAATAGTAACCAAGTTTTAAAAGTGTTCTAGTTAGGTCACTCATATCATTTTTGTCCTAATTAGATAACTTAACATTCAAATCGAGTCATGTCCTTTTTTACACGTGTCAAGGAAAAAATGGAGCATAAGATGTCGGGGTCGGATTATTTTAATATGTGAAATTATATTTATTAAAAATAAAAACACTTTAATTACATTAAAAATTAAAAAAAAACAAGTTAAAATCCCGGTCATCACTCGACGTTAGCATCAAATAGAGGGAAAAAAGAAACAAAAATCCACATCACCACGGTTACCTATGAAATGAATAAAAAAGCGCATATATTTAATGAAAAATGAATGTTGAGTGACCTGATTGTAACACTTTTGAAACTTGAGTGACCTAATTGGAACACTTTTAAAACTTGGTTACTATGATGAAAGGAATTAAATGAATGCAACGGAAATTAAATGGAGACACGAATATGGAAAATTGTCATACTGTATTTTATATATAATCAAAAGATTATAATTACATGAATCTCACTCCCTCTCAGCCTGATCACTAACTTTTTATTCGTACAAAAGGAATTTGTAAAGGTGATAAATAGATCTGAATAGAGAAGATCTATTTATAGTAAGTACAATTCTTAGATGTTACAAACATCTGATCATTCTTAACATCGGTTCTAAGACTCATAAAAACTATTTATAGACTTTGTTGTGATACTAACATCTGTTTAGGAAACCTCTGATTGTGATCATCAAACATCTCTTCAAGTTAAACAGATGTTTGGTCTTCTTATCAGTGCTTTAATATTTAACAGAGCTTTGACCTTTAATAGAGCTTTCAATTTCTTAATAGTGCTTTCAAGACTTCAAACTGATCTTTTGTTAGTGTTCAAGATTATTATCTTTGGAAGGAGTATACCTTTATAACTTGATTTATTCATGATTAGATTATCATATTTTGGCATTATAATCATCTGTTCTTTTTTAGGTTCAACAAAGTTCAGGTTTCGCAGTTTCATTTTGTAACGAGTTTAGGGTCTAAGGCAAACGATCAGTAATTTTGTTGTTAAGTTTAAAGGCATTTCAGTCATTTAACATAGAATGACTAATTATGTAACTTAGTGAGATTGTTATGACAGTTGTCTTAACTGTTTATGTATCTTACACAAAATTAATAAAAAGATAAAAGAAAAATTAAATAGCTAACTCTAATTATTATAAAAAAAACCTAAAAAAATAAATACCAAACCGCACAACCATCTCCCTCTTAACGTTTTCTCTGAGTGATTGAAAACCACCCCTCACTTGAACCACCGCCGACATCAAGGGCGGACCTAGTGCATGGTAAGGGGCAACGCCCGCTACCGTTTGGCGCTCCGGCGGTAGTGTAAATTTTGGAAAAATTTGACGTTTTTTCGATTTCGTTACCGTTTTTTATAAAACGTTACCGCTACGAACGAATCCTAGATCCGCCATTGGCCGACATCACACTCTTTACCATTTTAAATAACAAAAGGGTTTTTGCATATTACACGAAATAGATTCAAAATTGAAAAGCGGTAGATGAATTTGTTAAGGAAGATGGGGAAAAGGGAACCTTGAAGAAAGAAGGAATATGAGAAAGATTTGTTAACTATGACATTGTGATAATGGTGGTGCATTAGGGCAGAAGATTGCCTTCTTAGTCGCGATCCATTATGTAACATCGATTTAGTCGATTTTGGCAATCAGGGCAATGGTAGTGGCAGGTAGGCTAGAGTGGTGGTTAGTGATGGTAGTGCTTGAGTGGTGGATTAGCATAACCGAGTGGATATATATACATATATCCATGTGTATGTGTAACAAAAATAATAAAAAAAGGCCAAAGGGGATCTTTGTGTTACATATATGTAACAAAAACATACGTCGGCATGTTACATATGTAACACACGTTTAGTTACATATGTGTAACAAAAAAAATCTATTCGATGCTAGAAAATTTGTTACGTAGGGTTTTCTCATTAAATTTGGGTTTCCAAATTAAAATTACTATATATATATATATATATCGTATGTATCTTGAGGAATCTCATTTGAGAATGGAAAGATCTAGGCTAATTTGTTACATTGGGTTTCTTGGGTTTTCTCATTAATGTGGTTTCTAAATTAAAATTGTCCCTCATTCTGCATTTTTATGTGAGTGGGTTCTGCATATTAGAAAAGTGGTTGGAGCGGAGAAGGAAAAAATGTACTGTTCATTTTAATATTTGGTGAACACTGTTCACCCCTATTAATTATTTAATATTTTTGAAAGTCGTGGTGAGTGAAGAAGAGAGAAAAGGTAATGATAAAGATATAAAAATATTATTTAATTGAAAATAAGAGAAAAATATAGTGATTTTTAGTAAAATTATAGAAATGGAGATGTGGGAAGGGATGTGAATGCTCTAGGGTAAGTATCTTGCTAAAGCTCATTTGAGATCCACGCAACAAAAACTGATCAATCAGATACGAACCAGGATGCGGTGGTGGTCCGTGCTGGCGGTGGCGGTGGCCCTGGGTGGCCGATCGTAGAGAGAAGATAGGGGGAGAGGACTATGATTGTGGTTGGTCATTTGTGATTAGGATTTAAGTTTAAGTATGTTTTTATATTAACTATAATTACACACTAAACCCCAAAGTTTAAAATTTGTTCACCAAGTTGAAAACTTTAAATTAACTCTTAATTACTAACCACTCGTCCCTGACCTTCATTTATTATCATATAATAAATACTCGTTTTGTTTAACTCTTTAAACAATAAGTAATTTTATCCAAAGAATTAGTCTCCACAATACAGTACCGCAAATCATGTTATATATATATATATATATATATATTAACAACTATATATATATTATTTGTGTCTGTCCCTCAAAGTGTAACTCTTTGAATCGTACCATGATAGCAATGTTATATAATTGAATGTTGGACATATTAATCCCAACAGTCTCCCACTTGTACGATTCTCAATTAATTGCCCTTTAACGTAGATAGCAGTGGACGTCTAGTTACATCATGATGCCACTATCAAGGTATGACGACTTACTTTCTTCTACTATTCTTTGTACTCAAGCAACACATTACTTGACCATATGCAAAAGTCTTGGTAAACTTAACTAAGTTGCTTCTTGTATGAGCATTCATTGAACATGAGACATGGATCGCATTTCATTCTTACCCTTTGTTCAACTATTTTGTTCTCATTCTCTGTATCAAAATGGTCTAACAAACTTCACTAAGTTCGAGTGTGGCCACACCTTTATACCAGTTTGAATCAATGAGAACACTAGAATGTTCAAGTCCTTTCTGTAAAAAGAACAAAATCCCTTTGGCAAGATACAACTCCCACTTAATCTTAGTTATATTCCTAACCAAATACCCTTGTTACTGCCCTTTCACAATACAGTGTTGGTAAGATTAAAGAACAACCTTTAATTAAATGTCAGTTCTAATATGTATCTAATGTCTAAGGACATTTAGATCATACCAATTTCAAAACATCTTATGACTATGATCTATGAAGACCGTTCTAAAACGAGATACGTCCGGTATCATTCTCCAATGCATAGGCATAGGCTTAGTGAATGATTCTGCTAGATTCCCTAATTTATTTTAACCCTATCTTCTCTATATGCCCTTCATGTTTAGCCATAGGCATAGGCTTATTGAATGGGTCTGCTAGATTCAAATCTATGTGAAATTTTTATCATGATGTCTCCTTGTTCTAATATGTGTCTAATATAATGGAACCTCCTGAGTATATGCTTCGTGTTGTAGCGCGACCTTGGTTCCTTTGCTTGTGCTATGGCACCGTAGTGTCGCACAATATCTATTTGGGCTTCGGTATGCTGGGCAACAAATTGAGATCAACAATGAACTTCTTCATCCAAGCAGCTTCCTTTGGCACATCAGATGCAACAATGTACTCCGATTATGTGGTGGAATGGGCAACTACCTTGATAGTGACATCTAACATTTTTAACAGAAAAGATTCTCAGATGTTCGCTAACATCTGAGCAAATCCTATCATCTGATCTAAGTTATACTAAACACTGATAAGACAAATAATGTTACATTGGTGTTCAAGAATTACTATCTTTGGGGAGAGACTGGCTCAATCTTTTGTTTATTTCTGGATCAGTGGATCATGCTTTGACTTTTGGATATCATCTTTTTTTTTGTAGGTCCAACAATTGCTCATCATCGATTCCCTCTTCGATTTTGGAAATTTAAAAAACGTGTTTTCTCTTCTTTTTGGTTAGAGTTAATTACTGTTTTCGTCCTTGTGGTTTGTCAAAAATCACTATTTCAGTCCATTAGTTTACAAATTGCGATTTTAGTCCCTGTGGTTTCACTTTCGTAACCATTTCAGTCCACCTGGCAACCATTTCAGTCCCTGTACTTACAGAATAAATGGATTGAAGTGGTTACGAAAGTGAAACCACAGGGACTGAAATGGTTACTAAAGTGAATCTACAGGGACTGAAATTGCAATTTTTAAACTAATGGACTGAAATAGTGATTTTGACAAACCACAAGGACAAAAACAGTAATTAACTCTTTTGGTTATCATTGCTCGTCATATTGGTTTTGATAATTTCAACAATTTGCAATTATTTGTAATATAACATAGAAATATATATTGTGTCCCACTCGATTATATAAATATATTATTTGTTTCCATTGTGGTTATTGTATTATTGTTTTATTAAATATTATATATTATTACATAATAACATTTAGCAAACCATTTACTAGAATATGATGCATTTCAAGTTAACTAGATGAATGTTCGTGCACGTTGTTGCGCAGCTATCATGATTAATAGCATACACACGATAAGGTAAATATTTAAGATCAGGCAAGATTTCATGTTGATGCACTTTGTGTTTGTCACTTGTCGAATAGGCTAGATTGAGCGTGTGTTGAATATTGTATAGGTTAGAATAGAACACACGACCAAAATACAGAGCTTATAGTGAAAATGGGAACAAGTTCGCCCAAACTTGTCATGAGGTGGACAAGTTTGGCCGAAGTTGATATGTGATGGACAAGTTCGCCTGAACTTGTCATATGGTGGACAAGTTCACCCGAAATTGTCCTATGCACACTTCAAGCGAACTTGTTGGCCTATATATAGGTGTGTTGTTCATTTGTTGTTTAAGTTTGTTGGATTCTCTCCAGGAACTTGACAGCTGGACAAAGATGTATGCTCTTTCGGTATGAATGAAGATATGACTTCCACTGCACTCTTCTTCTAGACGTAAGTTAGTACGTAAACGTAACCGATTCGGTAGAATGTTATTATAGAAAGGTCGCCTGATCACGGACCTCCAATTAGTATCAGAGCTACGGTTATCACCTACGCTCATGAATTTGGACATTCATGGACATTAGGAGGGGTTTTAGATGTAAATCATCAAATAAACATACAATCCACGGATAAAAAGTAAAATTGAACGGATAGGATTGTTAGAAAACCATTTTCGACCAGAACTATGGTGGAATCATCTCGAAATTTGAATAAATAAAAATTCTGGATCGAAAAATGTGAAAAAGGCTGGTTTTGGAGGGACAACTTCGCCCGAACTTGTGACCAAGTTAGCCCAAATTTGGTGTTGGCCAACCAAGTTCGCTCGAACTTGGCGCTTGCTGACCAACTTCGCCCGAAGTTGTAACATGTGGGCAAGTTCGCCCGAATTGTCCAAGGAGCCAAAAAAAAGCATGGAAAAATTTTGTTGATTGTATTGATGGAATTAGTGTCCAGAAAAAATTTGGCGATAGAAATTTTTGAGTTTTCGATGACCGAACCGGGATGTTCGGGAAACCGTCTAGAGCTTCAGAGTACAGATTTGGTGATGCGTCACAATATTTTCGAAGATAACGGGAGAGTCATTGATACCGGTGCAGAATGTTGATCATTTGGGTGTCGTGACTAGTAATGGGCCTAAACGTTAAATTCGCATTTGTTAAAAACTGAAATTCCAGATTTGAGGGGAATTTCAGTGAAAATTTCAGTATGGTCAGAATTTGCAAAAATGAGGGGAATAAAAATTTTACGATATATGAAGATTCCGCATTTTTGAAATTTGTGACTGCTACAACAGTATCCAGGTGGTTACCGATTGCAGATTATCGGGAAATGCAGAGGATCGAGATTCATTGGGTATTTCAAGTTGATGTCTAGTTTGAAAGCGGGTGGTTACATAACTGAGTCTTGAAGGAGTTGTTTATCAGATTCTGAGGTCATGGTTGTAGATTGACACCTGAGTCGAGTGTATGGTTTGGAAGCACATACGACTGCCTATCTTTAATTCTGCTTTGCACATGAATTATTGACTGGACTAACCGCCAGGAGGTAAGGATGCTCTGTAGTTTCAGTTGCCCCGGGTTGTACGCGGTACCATGATTAAGGAAGATGATATAATGGGTTTTTCAGACAAAGCTGTGTACCGGTTGCTGACGAAAGAGACTATATATTTGGGATTCTGATGATCACATGAAGTTCAGATTTTTCAGATCATGATACAGAGTGATGCTTAAGAGTTAGAGTCCTGATCTCGGTGAAGGGGTAGTTAGCTGGATTAGCAGTCATTAGTACCAGTGAGGAACTGTGGACTTCAAAACGTTCAGTGATGATCTTAGGAATTAATGACTAGCTCCGGAGTCGGATAGTTTCAAAATTACCAAGGAGATCTGAAGTTATTCAAGATATAACAGATGATAGCCTTTGGTGGCCATTATTTTTAGTCTTCAAGCAGATGAATCATTCTTCTCTTTGGACTAACCGCCGTTGGATGACGATGTTTGCTGATTTAGTGGCGCTGGTCTACCGGAGATAGCTATATATTTGGCGTTGTGACTGAAGAGGAAGAATGTGATTTTGGTCACGACGGGTCTCAGATTCGATGCGTTACCAGATGATTTGTGTCCAATGAAGACTTGCTGATTGAGCAGATTACCGATTTTCTAATCAATCTTTCAGGAGTATGCGTAACTGCGATTACGAAAATCGGGATTTAAGATTTTCGAGGGTATTCGTTGATTTGAAGTTTTCCAATGCGGTGATTCGAAGTTTCTATCAATTTCCGGTTGAATTTTTTATATTTTAGGAGTGTACGGAATAAACTCTCGATGTTCAACGCTTATTCAAAAACTGAACTCGGATGGGTTATCGTCGAAATGGAGAAGCTGCTGCATTGATTAGCTTCAAGTTTATGGTTATTCGAGAAAATTTGTCGGTCAAGTAAATCAAGGAGTCGGTAACCATGCAACCAAAGATCTGAACTGGAGTTTTCAGCGGTTTTTAAAGTTGATAATGCAAACCCAGATCATCATTAAGGGGGAAACTGTTGACGCGTTTCGACGACATCGGAAGACACCTTATAAAAGCGAAACGAATGTCATTTTTCATTTTCCTAAATCATAAATGGCTTAGATGACATCGCTACCCATGTAAAATGAACCTGAAATGTTACTAATAGCCCTAAACAAATCTCGTCTGTAGCTGCAACAGAGTGTCGTGCTAGGTAAAGACATTGTGTGTTATAGTTTTATTTCATATTAGCATTAGGCTCAGAAAAGGTTTATTATTGTGGCTCCGAATGAAAGACATTCTCCATGCCATAACAATAACGACCAAACATCTTTTATCATCATTGTCTTGGAACCCTTTTACAACAACTAAACACGTGCCAACAACAAAGTCTACATATAAACACGTGGAGGTCAAGCCGAGAGCCGGAACAAACAAAACATTTAAACAAACACAAAGCCCATTATACAATATGTCAAAGCCAAATAAAACAATAGTGAAAAGAGTATAATCACCTTATGTATCAATGTTGATAACTAATATCATGTACAATCATTAAAGAAGCAACCCATGCATAGTATAAAAACACCAAATGCAAAAGGTTGAATTTTATATAATATCAATTATCAACATTCGTATACAATCATAAATCTTGGCTCGGACTAAAGGAGACGTGTTCGCTTTTCAAAAGCCATCTCAATCGCCAACCTTAAACGGGTTATCATCATGGCCTAGATTCAGTTATAAAAACCAAAGGCTCAACAAGCTTCATTGCCTAACTTTATAAACATGTCGAATAGAACTAATGCTACGCATACATTACTGATAACACCACTGAGGCTCATACAAATATCACAGCCCCATTACAAAAACCAACCGAGCTGACTAAGTGACATGCAATAATCACATATCCAAACACACCATTAGAGCATTTTCTCTAACATATCATATACATGACTCACCAATCCAACTATTAACATACAACGATCACAAATCTAGTGTGGTAAAAAGATACAACAATCACAGATCCAAACACCCCTTCATAGGCAACAACAAAAACCAACCAATGTTAGCTATAAACAAAAAGCAATCACAGATTGAAACACTCATTCAAAGAATGTTTCTAACATATCACGTCCAAGGCTCACCAATGGCTTATCGCCTAGATTCAACCATTAAAATAACAACCTAAAACTCCCAAACCAAGCAACCTGAGCTATAAAAGGAGAACAACAACAACAGCAGATCCAAACATTCATTCAAAGCATCTTAAGGCTCACCGTTGTGTCATCGCCTATACATATCATATACAAAGCTCAAATTCTAACATATCACATACAAGGATCACCAATGACTCAACATCCATGCATGTTGAAAAATAAATTAGATTCAACGTCAAAATAACAACCCAAAAAGTCCATACTAAGCAATATGAGCCATAAATGAACAACAATGACTATCGAAACACCCATTCAAAGCATGCTAAGGCTCACCAATGGCTCATCTCCTATACATCTTTAAAATTCTATCAGATTCGAACATCAAAATAACAACCCAATAGCCTAAAAATCAAATAAACAACACGGAGATAAGAAGTACCATGTTAAGGCTCACCAATGGCTCATTGCCTATACATATTAAAAAATATACCAGATTTAAACATCAACATAACAACCTAAAAAGCTAGGGTTAACCCCTACCCCCCCCCCCCACCAACACACACACACACAAAAGGATCATAGCCTAATAATCGATGAAACAACACAAAAATAAGAATCACCTTAACAAGAGTGTAAATAACACAATCGAAAGCTGACAACAACAATGCAGCTTTTGGAGAGAGAGCAGGATGTATAGAGAGAAAGACATGTTGCAATGATAATGAAATATGAAGAAGTTGGGAATTCAAATGTAATATCTAACAAAAACGGGCATTGGAAGACCTGACTCATTTGTAACACCGGATCTTAAACATACAAAATGTAAAAATGAATTTTATAATAATGTCGTGGATTGTTGTATTGTAATTAATATAAATATTCTTGGGATATAAAAATATTAAATTATATATAATTTTTGTTGTAGATTCTATTAAGGTTTATAAAAGAACTCAGTAAACCAAGTTAAGTTAGCTTATATAAGAATTCCTTAACTAAGTTAGCTTATATAAGAATTCCTTATAAACTTAAGGGAGGCTAAAGTGTATAAATAGAAAAATAAAAAAAAAATGAGGAAAAGGGATGGTCACCATAAAAAAAAACTCATTTACACTTCCTAAATTACACATTAATTCATCATCAAGTCTCCACTTAAAACACCAAAAACACTAAACACCCATTGTTAAAATTCATTACTTGAAACAATAAACTTCACAACAAAACAAATTACGGAGCATCTCTCAACCTTTCCCAACCCTCTAAACTTGCAAACAAGTATCAAATTTTGCAAATTCAAGTGAAGAACTAATCTAGGGCTTGGAATTTCGTCTCGCGATTTCTCCTATAATTTTCAACCAAATTAGGTAATTCTTGATCCTAATCTTATTAATTTTCCGTGCTCTATAAAACTCATCTATCCATTTCTATGATAGAGGATATTATGAATTCAAATTTAGTTTCGTGATAGTTAGGGTTCTTGAACATTCTATTTTGGGGCTTTTAATCCTAGAAACAAGTTTTTTATGAAAGTAATTTATAAGATACTGATTATTATAACATAAGAGTAGTCATGAAAATTTTGGGACTTATGGATTTCCTATGAGTTTAAGGATATTATATTAGTCTATAAATTATTAGAAAATTACTAATTTATAAAAATAGTATATCCCAAGATATATATTCTGAATTTTTCAGAAGTTCTTTTAGAGTGAAATTCTAACAAGAAGTTTCATGTTTAATTTTGTAATTATATATACATATAATTTGCAACATACTTATGTATTATGGTTTGTACCATAATGCTTAGTGGGTTGTACCTACTAAAGACAAACTTATATATGCAACATACCTATGTATTATGGTTTGTATCATAATACTTAGTGGATTGTACCCACTAAAGACAAACTTGTGTGTATATATATATATATATATATATATTTGTACCATAATGCTTATAGGGTTGCCATGTTTTAAAAACCGGGTTAAACCGGCCGGTTGTACCGGGTGAACCGTCCGATACACTTGGTTAAACAGCCCAATACACCCGGTTAAACCTTTTTGAGTCAAATCCAGTAAGGTATAAAAACCGAATTTTAAAACATTGGTGGGTTGTATCCACTAAAGACAAATATGTATATTTATATTTAAATTTATATATATAGCAGTATAATTTGCAACATCTAAATAGGGATGGGTCGGTACCAACTGTACCGAAAATCCCCAAAAGTGGATACCGGTACCTAATATACCCGGTATGGTTCGGTACCGGTACGATACCGGTATTTGAGGGTAAAAACTGCTAAATACTGGTACCGAAAATGTTAAAAATCGGTACCCCGACACCATTTGCTCATCTCTACATTTAAAGGCATAAGGATATTGTACACTTTACTTTGATGTTTTTTCCTGCATCAATTTCTTGCATTATGGATTTGATTTGATTGTAAACTTTTAAAATAATGGCCATGTATTTATTTCCTATCCAATATTTATATTTCTTTGACATTTGTTTCTTTAGCTCTTTAAAAAATCCAGACATTTCTTCATATCTCTTTCTCTTAGATTCTTACTCTCTCTGAAACTCTCTCTCTTAGTTGCAGACACTTTCTACGAGTTTTTGTCTGACCATTTACGGACCTTACGCGGTCGTATTTTTAGAGAGAGGAACATCAATAGAGTTTCTAGAGAGAGAAACAGAGCGAGATGATACAGTTTTAGCCCCCCGTCGCAACGCGGGGGAGCTTACATCTAGTTGATTATAAAACATAGAGTAAACAAATTGTAAAGCTAGATGTAATATTTTTATAACAATGACTAATTCATTTATTACAAAAAAAATACTCAATGTGACTAAAATAGTAATCGCATTTGATTTTTTATAACTTCCTATGAAAAGAACTGATTTATTTGATTACTTAAAAATTGTTAAGATTTAATAGTCAAAATAATATAATAATATTTACTTATATAATATGCTACCATTCTCTATAACGGTTTTGTTAATCAAGAAACTCATATATATGATATATGGACTTTTAGATGTAATTGGGTATTTATTGGTTAAGTATATGGTTAAAAAAAGTATTTCTTTAGTTTTGCTGGAAAAGTTTTGAAAGGATATTTAAGACATTAATATATAATTAATTATAGATTTAATTCCCTTTAAAATAATAAATCATAAACAAGGTAAATTTATCTATATATACATAATCATTAGTTTATTAACAAAAGTTTGGTAAGAATACTTTTACATATATTAATTTTCAAAAATACAAAAGTTCTCAAATCAAGAACCCGAATCACTTGTCTCGTTATATCGTTCCTTTTTTAGAATATTTGTTATATCCGTTTTTTTGTGTGTTGGTCATTGGGTTTACCTCGTATACTCGTGCGATAATTCTCGTGAATCGTTTCTTCGCAACCAGTGAGTAGATCTATTACTCTCCCCTTTTCATCATCAAACATTTTTGGGGTGTATCATGATAATATCAAGTTAAATCTTCAACATGCAAATCAATGTGTCCCTATGTGTTATGTTTCTTATATCTAGTATCTATTGTTTCTTATTTCTAGTTCTATGGTTTCTCGTATCTATTGTTACATATATGTATGTCTATGGTTTACTCGCTTTGTGTCACAGGTTTCGCGTGGATCCACTTGGCTAACTAGGTTCTCCATGCCCATGGGTTGTAGCCTAGTATCGCCACCAGTATGAGACTCGCTCTTCGGGGCTTGAGTTTAATGCATGCTATAGTCTTTGAGTCTTATTGTTTCTATTGTATCTATATTGTGATTGTGGTAAATTTTTTATTGTTGTTATGGTTGTGGTGATATTGGATGTTTCTACAACACATGAAGTTGCATGTTAAATTTTATTTTAAAATAAATCAATTAATAAAGCAAAACATTTTATTTAAAACCTAGATCTATTCACCAATATTATGTTGACTCAATCTATTCACTAACATTATGTTGATATAAAACATTTTTACGCATGATGCAGGTACTCAAGTAGGGGATAGAGTTGAATGTAATGACACATAGGACATGCCTTAATAATAAATTTGACCATTGTTCATAGTTGTTTATCTTTTGAACAATGTATGAATTATGTTAAATGTTTTCTATGATTAGTTGTGACAAATTTAATTTGATGACTTTAAATATCTAAAACTATAATAGTGTCATAAGCTAAGACAATCATCATGCCCTGTATCATATCTGTTGCAGTTAGGATGTGACAATTAACATTTAATAACAAACACACCACATAAACACGCGTTGGCCGGGCCAAGAGCCCACACAAATAAACTACTTAAGCAAACACAAAAGCACACTCTGCATCATATTAAAGCCAAATAAAGTAATAATGAAAAAAGTAAAACACCATATTCATATCTATGTTGATAACTAATATTATATAAATTTATCTACATTTATATTTAAATTTTCAAGGACCATCTACTAGTGATCTAAAAACAATAAAAAAAAACCATTTTAAAATTTTAAAATATTTGCGTTATTTTACAATATTTGTATCATGGTGATTTTAACCGAACCATATCCTTAGCAGTATCGTTGTTATCGAAACTGTTAATCGATATACATTTTTATAATTTTGGATCTATATAAAACACATTTCGACATCCTTGGGTATATGCAACATTCTGTTTTGGGATTTTCTCTTTGGTTGCTTTACCGAGTGTCGATACCATAGCGATGGCGTAACAAAACGAAGCGACACCTACTGAATTTTTGTCGCGTCATAGAAAATTTTACCAGTTAAAAGTTAAAATTATATAATTCTAAAACAAAGAAAAACTTAATGGAAAATTATTTCATAAGGTGGCATTTTCATCATTACTTTTGTAATACGATATAATATGATATCAATTTATTTGGTCAAGAACGTCGCACGTTGATCACCAACATGAAATATAAAAAAAAACAAATAACCTCTTTTCCACAATTTTTTTTAAATCCAAAATTCAGTAGTTACAAATTACAATTGATTGATTATTGAATATTGTGTCATAAAAGCTGCCAATTTCCAATTATTTTTCTTCAAAACAAATCAAAAAACATTATCAAATACCCAAACACCTTAACCTTTACGCTTCACACAACAAAACCATCAAACTAAACACCGGTTTAAAGACTAATTTCGTAATTTCACTTAACAGGTCAACACAAGGATACTCAAGTCCAAGATCTGTACACATACAAATACCAACAATCCACCATTCATCGAATCCGTTCGATACCAACGAAGTAGTGACGAGAGTTGAAAACCCTCTCGCCGGCGTCAAGTTCCTTCTCGTAAGCCAATCGATTCCTTTTTACTTCAATTTCAACCAGATCGATCCGATTTTCACTTTACAGGATTCGTTTTTTTCTTTATTTTGTTCGAATTTTGCTTTGTTTTCAACTTTTTAGGTATCAAATGGCGTCAGATCCGAAAACTTTTGTGTTCAGTGATGTCTCCGTGCATAACAAAACTAAGGATTGCTGGCTTATCATCGATGGAAAGGTTAGGTGTTTTCTGATTTTAATTTTGACTTTCGTCAGTTAATTAATATTATTATTGTTTTGTTTGTGATTTTAGTTGATCTGATAAATAGTTTGATACGGTGTGATTTTAAGTTGTTAATCAGTTATTTGTGTGATTATACGGTTAATTTTGTTTGTTGATGGTTAGTTTATGTGATTTTTGTGAGTTGACTTTAGTTAGGGTTTTGGTGTGGTTTGTGGGATTATTAAGGGCTATGGTGATGGATATCGAAATTTGAATGAAGTTACTTTGGTTACAAGCTTGAATTTGATTTAGAATTTGACGTGATAAATTAGGGTTTAGATCTGCATTTTTGTTTGATTGATTTAGGCGTTTTGTTTACAGTGGAGTTATGATTAAAAAAATTGTTAATTTGATTGAATGGATTAATAATTGATGTGAACAGCGGTGGTCTGTAATAATTTGATTGAAGTTACTTTGATTACAAATTCGAATTTAATTCAGAAATTGCGATTAAAATTAGGGTTTGGATCTGCATTTTGGTTTATATAATTTAGGCGTTTTGTTTGCCGTGGAATTATAATAAAGGAACTATAGCTAATTTGATTAACCAGATTAATAATTGATATAAACAGTGTTGTTCTGTGAAGAATTTAAGCGAGATTGAGTTGTATTAAAGGACGGAACCATGATCGATGCTCTCAATCATGTGGTTTTTTCGTTCTTATTATGTGTTAATAAATTTAACTGCACCAGGTTTATGATGTGACCCCGTTTATGGAGGATCACCCTGGAGGTGATGAAGTTCTGCTTGCAGCAACTGGTAAGTTTGAGATGTTTTCTTCATCTTTCATACGTATGAGAGTGATTGATGCTAACCGTTGATGTCTGCTACAGGGAAAGATGCGACAGATGATTTTGAGGACGTGGGCCACAGTGACGATGCTAGAGACATGATGCACAAGTACTACATTGGGGAGGTAGACAAGTCAACTGTTCCTAAGAAGCGCACGTAGTTGCGCCTGCTGATAGGGCCTACAATCCTGACAAGACTCAAGATTTCGTTGTGAAGATATTGCAGTTTCTTGTGCCTCTTGTGATCCTAGGGTTGGCTTTTGTGGTCAGATCCTACACAAAAGAGAAGTCTGCTTAAGATTTAGACGGTTTAAGTGAGTTATGGAGAATGTTTGTGTGTGTTAGCTCATGATGTCTTGACTCGTATTGAACTTTGTGAGTCTGCTATCTCTGCTAAACATATATCTCAATCTTGGATTTTGGTTATTTGGTAGATTAATAATGTGTCATGAAGACAGTTTATCTTAAAATTATTGTGTATTGAATTGAATATCATCTTTTGTCTCGTTTCACTTCTGCGTCCATTTAAACTAAATTGTGGCAAAAATGAATGTGAGAAGGCGGTTTCTGTTAGTTGTTACCGTCTTCTTATTTCTTGTATAATCTTTTATGATCTTGGTATTCTTGTTGTCGACGGGAATACGTTCCATGATGAAATTGAACAAAAACAGCTACTAGAATCCACATTTTTCTTAATGCTATGTGTTGCAATTTCAGACAAACGTGAAGAGTCTTTTAAAAGGTTAAAAGTCACTTTTGGAGGGAGGTTATGGTCCAATGGATAATGTAGGACATGATACATATTAGGGAATCTCATTCATGATAAATAAATAATCACAATATAAAAATGTAATGAGCTGGTTGAGCCTATGGTGAAACAGAGTTTCTTATAAACGGTTTGTGTTTGTAAGTGTGTTTTTTGTGCAATAGTTAAGATTAGTTACCATTGGGTGGTCCATGGCTTTATAGCCTAGTGGTATTCTGGGGGTGGGACAAGGCTTTAGGACCAATAGGTCCGGTTCGATTCTCACAAGGAGGTTTTTCTCATATTTATTGGGTTTCTTTTGAATTGGTGTATAGTGAAGATGAATGTGATCGGGTGGTTCCGCTGGTGGCACGATGATACTCCAGTGGTCCGTCAGTGATTCAAATTTGCCGTTAAAAAAAAAAAAGTTACCATTGGGGTTGGTGGTCAATGGCAAGACAAAGCCTTTTAGAATACTTTTAAGTGTGAGGTTTGGGTTCAACTCTATCACAAAGAAAGAGCAAGAAATTCGTTGTAAAAAAAAGTTTTAAGTATTAGTTGTACCAGCAATGATTCACTTGGAACCGTCTATTCGACATGAAAAACTAGTGCAAGCGTTAAGCGTATCCCTGTTAGTAAGGATATCTCATATTCTCATTCACGCCTTATTTAGCTGGTTGGAAAACTCTCACTAAAGAGAATGCAAATCCATGAATTAGTTACATGCTCGCTGCTTAAGTTTTATATTTAACAAACGAACGGTTCACAAATACATAAATGGAGAAAATTCCGTTTTTGTTAAGAAAATGATTTTGTATGTGTACGTTCGTTAAATTCACGAATAAACAAACACAAACAAACATATAACTATTTCTAAAATAAAAATCAACATTCATAGTCTCATATATTATACCCAAAAAAATATATAAGACTAAATACTTGGCATAAATGTGTTAAAATACTCCGCGACAGTGCCACACAATAATCATATGCATTGTTATCCCAAAATAAAGGTAGGGGTAATAAACTAAAAATTAACAAACTAAAGTTTAAACTCCGCGACACAATAATCATAAACTTTGTTATCCCAAAATTAAGGTAGGGGTAAAACTAAAGTTTAAACCAAAAATAAAAAGTATAGAAAGTGTATATATATATAACCTAATAAACTAGAAATAAAAAAAGTACAGAAAATATATGTATATAGAACCTTTAATAACTTAACATAAATAAACGAATGTAAACGAAACAGTGAACATACACAAACGTAAATGACCGAAAATAAACGAACACATTATCAAACATTTACGAACACAATTGAACGAATGTGACCTTGTTCATGTTTGTTCATTTAGTCAACCAGACGGAAGTTCATGTTCATTTGTTAAACAAACAACAATCGTGTACTGTTTTAGAAGTCGGAGAAAAAAACAGAAGAAGCATAGATAGGAACAGAAGATAAAGCGATACTAGAGATAAGGCGCACTTAGACGTCCTTAGCTGTCTAGTCAGCTGTCACATTATATCCTTAAAATCCTAAATTCACCTCGAACCCTACAAACATCCTTACATATCTTTATATTTTCCAAATGATCACCTATTTTTACTTTTAATTTAATTATTTTAGTTATGAAAATATACTTAACATAACTATTTATTTTAATTAATTAAGCAATCTCAAATGGAAACTATGTCTATACGAGCTATAGTATATTAAATGATATAATTAATTATAATTTATCCACAGCTCACATTATTATTACCTATCCTGTAAAAAGCTATCATCCACTTTGATGGCCAACTAATCCTTTCACTATCATTCACAAAAAAAGAAAGCTCACATCTTTAAGCCATCAAACACAAAATACAGTTCTCTCTGTTTCTTACAGCAACAAGCAGAAGACAGAACATCCTTTCTCTTCCGGCAAAAATAAAATAATAATAATAATATATTTATTTTAGTTTGGCACAAGAACCAAAATAAAGTGGGAGCCCTTGCAGTCGGATCTTGCCTTCAGATCTCTCCCCTATGAACATGCTCCAATGCGCCTGAAAACGTGGATAGAATCCACGTCATCTCGGGCAGGATTACGGATACAGCGTTGAAGATAGTCTAATTTATGGATTCAATAATTCATGTCATAGCCCGAATGGAAGATAAGAAGGCCATCACCGATATCCGAAACAACTACCGACCCCCTATGCTACTTTGTAATAAACTAATAATACATAAGTGTATTAGCTGACTCGTCCCCCTATGCTACTTTGTGAATAATACCAATAATACATAAGTGACTTTGTAATAAACTAATAATACACAAGTGTATTAACTGACCCATGAACTAACCAATGACTTGATAACCACTCATGGGTCATGAGCTAATGATTCAATAACTATGAGATAATTAACATGGGTGATAGTCTATTGGCAAAGCCTTTAAACATCTTGAGAGGGGGAGCCTTGGGTTCAAGTCTCACATACGACGGGAATAAAAAAGAAATTTGCCGTTCCAAAAATATAAATAAATAACTACTGATAATTAACGGTTTTCCTCGTAATTTGTAATTTTGTATCCGGAGAGCTATACTTACAACTTAAACATGAGAGCATATTAACCGCTATTGCGCTAGGCTGATTTTGCTCTTTAAATGTCTTTCAGATTTAGGGTATGTTTGGCAAAAGTAGCTGGTGACTGTAGCTTTTTAGATATATTTAGGTGTTTGACAGAGTAATTGAAGCTTTTAATAAAATGACCAAACTGGAGATTTAGGGGGTAGGACAGTAGGATTTTGTTTTAGGGGTAAGAGTGTCAGCGGGGTAAAACCTTAGGGGGTAAAATTGCATTTTACTCTTAATTCTAACTTTATAAATGCATAACATATAATTATTTGCGTCCAAAACCAGCATTATAAACAAGCAGGATTCTACTAGGTATGGTTGTTGTATAATAAAAAAGTAACCAAACGTATCTTCACTAAATTTTCATCCGATAGGGACCGATACAACATACAATCTTTATTGTTTTGTTGTCACTGCCACAATTGTTTGTAGTCTAATTGAGTTGGTCTGTCAAGAAAACTTTACACTGATGTTAGGCCTCATACAGCAGTTATGCTCTTTTCATTTCCTGAAAGCATTCTTATTTAGAGTTTTTGAGTGTGTATTCATATTTCCATTATTTTCGATAAAATACCGAATGGGTTTTATCAATTGAGCAATCAGCAACAGTGCTCAAACAAAGAAAGTTTTCAAAACATAAACATTGACATACCTAACAAACTTTTCAAACTGACATTTTCTTATCTTCTCATTCTTGCTTGAAAATTGAGCAATTAAACCTTATTCTTCACTCAAAGTGCATTACAATCTTGAACCTGAAAACGGTCCAAAAACGGTTTAATCAACTCACGTTACAACAGGATGCGGTTCCTTCTTTCCCTAGAGCTTAGAAGCTGCATCTTTGTCCAAAAACCATGTCAACTGGCCTTCAGGCGCCACCATCTGAACCGGCAAAGGCTCAGGCTCTTGACCATTGCCCAGAGCTACATGAACCGGATGGGCTTTACCAGCCCCGGCTACTACGAGCGCAACATTTGCAGACGAATTGATTACTGGGAACGTAAATGTAATTCTTTCTGGAGGCGGTTTTGGTGATTGCTTGATGAAGGTGACCCACTTGCTCTTCTCGGCTAGTAGAGGGTGACCAGGAAATAAAGACGCCACGTGTCCATCCGAGCCCATACCCAATAGCATAAGATCGAATTTTGGAATCCCAGTTGTCTCCGAAGTGCTGATTATCCCGTTATGAACCAGATGCTTGATGTCGGTCTCGTAGTCATCTGCTGCAGCCTCTGCTGACAAGGCGTCACTAATGGCGTGAACATTTCAGGAGGAATTGGCACCTGCATAGCGCGAAAGATTTGAACTTTTAGAACAACTACAAACTTTAAAAATAATACTGGTGTTCATCGTCCCGTTCGGCTGGTTTTGGTAAAAAAATTGAGCCAAACCGCTAACTACAGCATTTGGAAAAAAAAAGAAAAAAGAAAACGAGCCGGCCAATTTTCTCGGTTTTGGTGGTTTGACGGTTTTAGACAAAAAAGAATATTTTTTTCAAAAACAAATTTTTGTATCAATTTTTTTAAAATGATATGCATAGTTAATAAATATAACATATATACAATGGTGCCCAGTTCCAAGTTTCAAACTATAAACCATCAGACCGTATATATATTAACCGGCCGACTTTCTTTGCTTTGGGCGGTTTAGGGTATGTTTGGCAAAAGTAGCTGGTAGCTGTAGCTTTTTACATATATTTAGGTGTTTGGCGGAGTAGCTAGAGTTTTTAAAAAAATGTAAAAAATACCAAAATGAACATTAAAAAGTTGGTGCATTAAAAATTCCTATATCTTTAAAGGTTAAAATAGTCATTTTTTCTCTAAAAACTTCTAAAAACTACTAGTAGAGCGTTCAACCAAAAGCTTCAAGCTCCTTTAACCAAACAAGCTTTTTATTGAGGATAACTTTTTCTTAAAATCTTAAAGTTAGAAACTCCTAAAAGCTTCGTGCCAAACATACCCTTGGTCAATTTCAACGATTTATAAACAATTAAACATCGACAAGATCAAGTTTTCTTTTGAATGCAAAACAAAAGATTTTTTTAAAAAAAAAAACGCACCTTGGAGAGAAATCCATCATAGGCAAGCAGATAATTACTATCAGGATGATCTTTAGGAACCACTCTTTCATCCACCCAAAACATATGCCACTTTGACCAATCAATAGAGTCAACATAAGGTGCTTCTGCTAGCTTCCTTTAACCCACAATTAAGAAAAATCAAATTAAATTAAAGGGTAAGTAACATAATGTTGTTGACCAAAATAAAAGTCAAACCTGAGCGACTTGATTAAAGATCCACCGGAGACAACAACTGTAAAGGAAGCCTTTTGTTGGGTGAACTTTTCGGACAAATCGGCGGTGTATTTGGCAAGAGAAACCGAAAGGGCTTCTTCGGAATCAAATACCTGAACTTGTTTCTCAGTTGCCATATTGGCTGAAACTGAAGCTTTTGTTATGAAACGGTTGAGTTTGATCGGATTGTGGGCAGCGGCGATTGGTGAGATGATGGGACGGGAAGATCAGCTGGTGACCGGAAACCACGATGACGGAGATCGTGAGGGAAGTGGAGAAAGAGGAGTGTGGGTGCGCAGGGGCGTAAAGAGGTTGGAATAAAGATGCCATACAATACAACCTTTTGTGGAATTAATTTTAATGTGATTATTATTATTCATCACCTACTACTACAAGTGTGGATTTTTGAGGGTTGGGTTTGGCCTGTTGAAATTTGGAATGAAGATGCATGCGTTTTGGAATCCAAAGATTGGGATGGGTCATGGCTTGGCCTTTTAAACATTTTATCAAGTGATATACTTTCTATTTTAAGATTTTTTATCAAACTTTTTTGTGTTGTGAAACTAGCCTACTAAAAAACAATACAAAAGAACAATAGGGAGGGAGAGATTGATATTATTGATTGAGGTGTGTATTACAAGAGGTACAAGAGACTATATATAATAGAGAAAAACTTGTGGAATAAGCCTATCTATTTTAGGTGTTGATAACCACATTAATAATAAATATATTCATAATACCCCCCCCCTTGGTTATCACATAATATGCTTGATACTACTTCGTTAAAACCTTGCTAGGAAAACCCAGTGGGACAAAACCATAGCAAAGGGAAAAAGAGTGCAACGTGTAATACACATTATCTCCCCTTGATACTTCTGGATCAGGTATGTTGACTCATTAAAAACCTTACTAAGAAAACCCAATGAGACAATACTTAGTTAAGGAAAAAAAAGTGCAACTTGTATAATACTCTCCCTCATTTGAACATATATTCTTTTAAGTGACTAGCGTCATTTTTCTTGAAAGTTGCTCAAAGTTTTTATAGCCAATAATTTTCCGCTTGATCATTTAATGTGCAATTCTTTATGTTCGCAATGTTGTATATCTTCATATAAGTCTTCCTGTGCCTCTTCTTGTAAACAAATATCACAAGACCCACAACTGTGTTTTGTTACACTTCCTTAGATGTATTGAAATAGATGTTTTCCCATTTCAATATTTCCTCACTTAACACATGCTATATCAAATCGATAAATTCAATAAAGATATATAAATCCTGAATACTTCTAGACCTAAATGTCAATTTCTTTCATAGGAGACTATAATAGTCATTTTTCTATATCAATAAATGACATCCTTTAATATACTTAAAGGATAAGCTTTGTCCATGGTAAAACGCTTCAACCTCCTACAGGTATAGTTTGATTGATTACACATATACTCTAACTGTATGTTGAGTTATAATTAAAATGTGTCAAGGTCATTAAAAAATTCTCCTTCTAAATGCTCGACAACTTATCTCGATGATGCGAGACATCGTCACTATAAATAGCAATTATAATGAAATTTTAGGAGAAGACTTTTGATAAAGATGGATAATAATATCAAACTTTTATTGTTCTTTATCTGAATATCTCAACTCGTACAACACTCGACTTGACTACATTAGTGCATACCTTTTTATGAACATGATATAGTACGTTCTTGAGGTTTCGATACCAAAACTTCTTTCATTGTTAATCCATGAGAAAATTCTTTCCATCTTATCCAAATATGCATATGGATTCACTCTTTAGGAGTTCTTCTATAAACTAGCTCATTTAATTTAACAAGTAGATTTCTACATTATATGCAAAGATGTCATAAATACTTGTTTTTATTTCCAATCCTATGCTTGTACACTTTTTATTGAGATATCATAATTAGTGTACAAGAATTACATCGTTAAGATGTTTCTATTCAACTTTAGGTAACTCATCAGGAGTTCAATCATATACGTATACAACGATCATAGTGTTCTTGAGAACTTTATATACATGATTTTGATAATTTAAATCCTCCAGGGACTTTCATGTAAACTTTCAGTATCAAGTGATAAATATCATTCATAAGACGCATGTCAATTCTCTCTTTAATATTATTACCAGATTAATAAAATACTGGAAAGCTATTGTATCCACTACTAGAGAATACGACTCATCACAATCAATTTTAGGTCTTTGCGAAATCCTTGTGCCACCAATTTTGTCTTATACCATTTTCTTTTAATTTATTGATTCGCATAAAAGACCTGTTTGTTTCTAATATGTTTTACAACCTTCGTTGTATAGACTACTGGTCTGAAACTTTCCATTTGAATAGAGAATTTAACTCGCCTCATTTGCATAGTTTCGTTTTGGCCAGTTATTTCTTTGTATTCATTCATAGGCAGATCTTAAATCTTGATCCTCATCATTACAAGCACTATATTATATACAAAGTATAACGACGTCGATTTTATTTCGATTCCATATACTTTTTAGACATGATGTTATTTAACGAGATCTCTTTACTTTCAGGTACCTGAGGTCCTTCTTGAACCTTCATGTCTAATGTCTCTTCAGGAGACCCTTTTATACCTCGACTTGACCATCTTCATTACTTGTGTCACACCCCGACCCGCAGCGGAAAAGGTGATCGGGGCATAATTGGGTTATCATCAAAGCTCATGACATTTATTATATGTTTCATATTCATTAATACAATTTAATGGAAATAAATGATACATCATATTCTAACTATCAGTCTAAGCTTCTTGGTTCTCTTCTAAGGCATATCCTATGTTTTCCTTGCTTCAACCTGTTCACCTGTATCATGTGTAAAAAGGTTTTTGGATCAACATAATGTTGGCGAGTGAATCCTATGGAAAAACATTTGAACAAGTTTATCCAGTTGATTATAAATAATGTGCATACCACATATGAGTAAATGTAGATGTAAATTTATTCACACAACACATAATATTGAATATTAAACTCACATACACCAAATGATTGTTTTGAGGCACGCGATGTTCGACTCGTCTCCCACGAGGAACTGATGGGCCTAATGAATGAGTTTTGAGGCACGCGTTGTTCCACGAACTGATGGGCCTAATGAATGAGTTTTGAGGCACGCGTTGTTCTTACGAACTGATGGGCCTTAATGAATGAGTTTTGAGGCACGCGTTGTTCTCGTCTCCCACGAGGAACTGATGGGCCTAATGTATGAGTTTTGAGGCACGCGTTGTTCTTACGAACTGATGGGCCTTAATGAATGAGTTTTGAGGCACGCGTTGTTCTCGTCTCCCACGAGGAACTGATGGGCCTAAATAATTTGCATACAACTTTGACAATATGTAATACATCACAACCAAACAATAGTTACATTCTAATTTAGTTCATATAATGGTATGGCACGAATTTGCATAAGAGAATTAATTTAAGCGACACATGATACACCCCAAAACATGAATAAAAAGGGGAGTTTGTAAGAATTCACTCACATTGGGTGCGTTCGGTTGATGACGTTGATTGCACGCGAAGTGGTTTTAACCACAAGTGAGATTAAACATAGATAAATCGCATTACGGTTTGGTAAGTAAACGGGTTTTATCAATCTATTTTAGTAGAATTGTTGGGTGTATTTTTGTGAGTTTGAGGCTATTTTCTAACCTTAAAAAATGTTATTTTTAAGTATTTATAATTGATTTTTAAATAAAATAATTAAATAAAAATAAAAAAATATTTTTTTTTTTTTTGCTACAGTAACTTTGACCGTTGACTTTGACTATCGTTGACCGGTTCGAAGGCATATTGTTGTGCGCCGGGTGAGGCTCGAACCCGAGACCTCCCGTACGCGTGCACGCAGCTCTACCAACTGAGCTACGTGTCTAACCCGTTATATATCCGATTTTAATTACATATATATATTAATTAGAATTAACAGAAATCCTTTATTATTAAAAACGAATTAAATCTCGAGAACCGGTGCGCTCCACAGGTCTCGAACCCGGGACCTGTGGGTTAGCGGACACTCACTCCACCGCTGGACTGTGTGTCGCACTTGATTATAAACTCAGTTATCAATATACTTAACATACACCGAAAACACTCCGGTTCAGTTTTGCGAAAAAAGGGATTTTTATCAAGGCGGCGTGTGAGGGACAATACTCGAACTCGTGACCTTAGCGTTAAAAGTGCACACAGTCCACCGCTGGACTGTGTGTCTAACCCGGTAATTATCTTGATTTTAATTATACATAACCATTACTGAAACGTCGTCTTCTTCACTGGTTTAACCGGAAGTGGCGACTGACTGGTTCAAAATGTTGATTCAAGTTCCTTTAGCGTTTTATGATCAATTATAGTCGAGATAAAAGTAAAAAGAAAGGAATTTAGGCGTGAGAAGTACCGGCTGGTTTTACTCTGTTTTCCGGCAGAACTCCGGCGACAGCAAGTTCTTCCGGCGTCTCTTGCAGCAGAGAGTCTTCCGAAAGGTTACAAAGGTTGTGGGTGACTTCGGTGAAAGTTTAGGGGTTCCAGTAAGCTCAGAGATTACTGATACGGTTTTCCGGCGATATATCAAGTATTTCCGGCGATTGATTTTTCGCCGAGAAAAGGTGCGATTTGAGTGTGAAAGACTTCTGGCGAGTTGTGGTTGAATTTATAGGGTAGATTTGAGATGAATGGGGTCTGAATTCGGTCTTAATTCGGAGTCATCCGTTCTCCGGCGGTTACAGCTGATGTCGCGGGTTCAGACGTCGGTTATAACCGTCGTAATAGTTAAGTCTTCGGTTACTTTGAGCGATAACGTAAATAAACGGCGAAGTCGTCGGGATTTCCGACGACTGCTAATTTGGGCGCAAATTACTGAAATTGATTTCGGAACTTTAATATTTGAATTAAGTGATTCCTTTATTCACCAGAAAATCAAAGTGGCGGAGTGGTTTGTCGGCTGAGTGATAAGTGTTTGGTTTGACCCGGTACAGACCCGAGTTCGAAACCCGGCATGGGTAAAACATTTTTATTTTGTTATTTTTATCAGTTTTTCAAAAACTGAATATATATCCCCGCATAATAATTGATTACGGATCGTTTAAAATTATTTTGGGCATTTAATTTGCAACGAAAAATTTGACTGACTGTTCGGTTGATAAACGGAGCGGGTTTGGTAAATCCGTTTTTTTGACGGATGTTACAGTATCCCCTGCTTTTTAGAAATTTCGTCCCGAAATTTAAATAGGGATATAATTGACTAAATGAATGATGGTGTTATACTTAGAAGAAATAAGGGTTTAAGTTTTTGCTTGAGGCGGTAACGTTCCTTGTAAAGGTTAAGTATCCTAATACAGGAATCGCTTTTTGTTGCCTACTGTATAAGTATTGTTAAGCAGGGATGATTCGCTAAAATGATATCATGCATAAGAGTTTAGATATGTTTGGAAAAGTATGGTTATATCCTAAGGCAAAACTTCCAACACTATAATCTACACAAATAAACACAACAACTAACAATTGTAGCATATATGTTTGAATGGTGATGGTTCCTCTCTCGTTTGTTATGATGGAGAGGTTAGTCTATATAGAAATGGATCACAATCCAATTTCTTTAAATAGTGAGATGATATAAATGTAACACAATTTCAACCAAGGCAATACTAAATCCTACATGGAACTTCTCATAACCACCTGATAACGCCTCTGATCCTTTGGCAAGAATACTTATATATAGGAAGTACCAGCGGCGTATCCACCATATTCTTGTCAAATTTTCATTGGTTTTATCAGTGAATTATGATTAGTCCTATAACTCTACAACCAATACAACAAACATAAAAATACTGAAATGATATATATCTGTGCGATCAAGGCTCAATCAAACGGAGCCGATCGTATTGTATGTATTGAAATTGAAATGTTTGTGCGCTCAAGGCTCAATCAAACGGAGCCGAACGTATTGAATGTACTGAAAATGAAATTGTCTGTGTGCTCAAGGCTCAATCAAACGGAGCCGAGCGTATTGCATGTATCGAAATGTAAAATGAAATGAAATGTATTGCATGTAAGACACAACTCAACTTCTTTAAATAATAAAACTGAGATATGTCGTGAAGTATGATGATATGAATATTAAATCAATGAGTATAAAACCAACTGAACTAGTAATTTGCATTAAAATTCTTGGATAAAATTCCAATTGAGATACGTGAAAATTGAGATAAAGAAAACATAAAAACTAAGTGATTGGAGTTGAATCTTGATTCTTGGTGAGAGAAGGCTAGTTAAGTGGTTGGTTTGGACCGTTAATATCTTCAACAGGATTGGCGTTGATGTTATAAACTCTTCCTCTTGCTGGTGGTGGAGCTGGGTTTGCTTGGTTAACTGGGTTTGCTTGAGCTTGGGCGTTTATGATGTTAACCAAACGAGGACACGTATTTCTATAATGGGTAGGGTCGCCACAATTGAAACAAGCTCGAACATATGGGTACATGGGGTATTGAGGTTGTTGATATGTTTGGGTCATGGGTTGAGTAGGGGTTGAGGTTTGGTTTTTAGAGGTGCGGCAAACTTTGCTCAAATGACCGTAACGTCCACAATTTGCACATAGTCGACAGGGTGAAGTAGATGGATGGTGATAGAAACAGGTGTTGCATTGAGGGTGAGGTCCAATGTAAGGTTTCTTATTTGGGTAAGTTGAGTTGGGTGCTACTTGAACGTTTGGGATAGTTTGAGGAGGTACAACTTGTGAAGCTGGTTGGTTGCGTTGGTTGACGGCGAAGACTTGCCCATCACGCTTTCTCTTGGAAGTAGGTGGTGTAGAGGATTCGGTTCGGGTGGGGTTTGAGGTTTCGGTTGATGCTTTATCCTTCTTCTTCTCCTCTTTGAAATCTTTGTTCCGGATTCGGTTCTCGGTGAGCGCGGTTGCTAGCTCCATTGCTGCTTCCAAAGTTGCAGGCGAGGTGCTTATTACAGGGTCTTGAATCTTTGATGGAAGACCACGAATGTAGTGCTCGATCAAACGGTAGAGGGGAGTGAACAAGTTGGGAACCATTTGATTTAGCTCAAGGAATCTCTTGTTGTATGTGGTGTGGTCGCCTTCCTTTTGTTTCAAAGCATGGAACTCATCTTCCAATTTCTTGATTTCACTTCTTGGGCAAAACCGTCTTGTCATGATTCCCTTCAACTCTTCCCAAGTCAAGGTCATAGTTTCTTCAACACCTCGTTTGGTCTTCTCTGTATTCCACCATGTGAGTGCCGTTCCAAGTAAACGACCGGTAGCATAACGCACTTTGCGATCATCGGGGCAATCGCAATTTAGAAAAGTGTTCTCCATTTCTTCGAACCAATGGAGGAGAGCGGTGACACCTTCAGTACCTTCGTATTTTGGAGGATCGCAGGATTTGAAATGTTTGTAGGTGCATTTAGTGACTGAAAGGTTGACAGTGTTTTGATCCTCTTGTTGGGTTGGGTTAACGGAATTAGCGGTAAGGGCTTGTTGAACTTGAACTACGATGTTGGGTATTACGGTCGCCATTTGCTGAGCGATTTGGGTAGCCATGCGTTCACGGGCTTTTTCTGCTCTCAACTTCCTACGGGCGAGGTTAGAAGACATCTACAAGGAATACATGCCAAGAGTATGAGTTGGATGCCTTTGGGATCGTGGGTCGTGTTTGGGAATGAACGTTCATAAAATAAATATAGAAAAAAAAAATAAATCTACTACATCCATAGGATGTCTTGGGTTTTGCTTGCTGTTAGGCCCTTCATGCCGCCATACTTTACCTGTGTAATCATGTGGGCCCCCATGAATACCGGTTTTTCATATGGTTCGCACGGTTTCTGCCTGGTTGCGTACACAAAACCCGGAGAAAATCGAGAAATATGTATACAACGTGTGATGTTCGGAATGTGTCCAGGCATGGACACGGTGACATCTCAAAGTGAGGTTAGTTCGAACGACGTTTGGTGTGGCATGCTTTGACCTAATAGGTCCGTCGTACTCTCATCGTTAGTCCCCAGGTAGGCAAACTGGTCCGTTATTTTGGATTTATACGAATGCCAACCTAGACAGGACGTCTCGACTACCGGTACTTGTACCCTTCCGGTTACTACATGCCCGTCGCAGAACTTACTTTGATGAGATTTGAAAATTGCAACAAAATCCTTGAATAATGAGAGTATGAAAATGAATTGAATGTATGAACATTGATATATGTATAATGAATATGTATATAAGCATGTATGTTTGACTGTAATATGAAACAAATAAATATCATAAGTTTGTATGTAACCACCTAATCAATTAAAATTTAGGCAGACTATAGTATAGGCTCTAAGGGTCTAATAACCTATCCTATATCCCTATAGTCATGGCTCTGATACCAATCTGTCACACCCCGACCCGCAGCGGAAAAGGTGATCGGGGCATAATTGGGTTATCATCAAAGCTCATGACATTTATTATATGTTTCATATTCATTAATACAATTTAATGGAAATAAATGATACATCATATTCTAACTATCAGTCTAAGCTTCTTGGTTCTCTTCTAAGGCATATCCTATGTTTTCCTTGCTTCAACCTGTTCACCTGTATCATGTGTAAAAAGGTTTTTGGATCAACATAATGTTGGCGAGTGAATCCTATGGAAAAACATTTGAACAAGTTTATCCAATTGATTATAAATAATGTGCATACCACATATGAGTAAATGTAGATGTAAATTTATTCACACAACACATAATATTGAATATTAAACTCACATACACCAAATGATTGTTTTGAGGCACGCGATGTTCGACTCGTCTCCCACGAGGAACTGATGGGCCTAATGAATGAGTTTTGAGGCACGCGTTGTTCCACGAACTGATGGGCCTAATGAATGAGTTTTGAGGCATGCGTTGTTCTTACGAACTGATGGGCCTTAATGAATGAGTTTTGAGGCACGCGTTGTTCTCGTCTCCCACGAGGAACTGATGGGCCTAATGTATGAGTTTTGAGGCACGCGTTGTTCTTACGAACTGATGGGCCTTAATGAATGAGTTTTGAGGCACGCGTTGTTCTCGTCTCCCACGAGGAACTGATGGGCCTAAATAATTTGCATACAACTTTGACAATATGTAATACATCACAACCAAACAATAGTTACATTCTAATTTAGTTCATATAATGGTATGGCACGAATTTGCATAAGAGAATTAATTTAAGCGACACATGATACACCCCAAAACATGAATAAAAAGGGGAGTTTGTAAGAATTCACTCACATTGGGTGCGTTCGGTTGATGACGTTGATTGCACGCGAAGTGGTTTTAACCACAAGTGAGATTAAACCTAGATAAATCGCATTACGGTTTGGTAAGTAAACGGGTTTTATCAATCTATTTTAGTAGAATTGTTGGGTGTATTTTTGTGAGTTTGAGGCTATTTTCTAACCTTAAAAAATGTTATTTTTAAGTATTTATAATTGATTTTTAAATAAAATAATTAAATAAAAATAAAAAAATATTTTTTTTTTTTTTTGCTACAGTAACTTTGACCGTTGACTTTGACTATCGTTGACCGGTTCGAAGGCATATTGTTGTGCGCCGGGTGAGGCTCGAACCCGAGACCTCCCGTACGCGTGCACGCAGCTCTACCAACTGAGCTACGTGTCTAACCCGTTATATATCCGATTTTAATTACATATATATATTAATTAGAATTAACAGAAATCCTTTATTATTAAAAACGAATTAAATCTCGAGAACCGGTGCGCTCCACAGGTCTCGAACCCGGGACCTGTGGGTTAGCGGACACTCACTCCACCGCTGGACTGTGTGTCGCACTTGATTATAAACTCAGTTATCAATATACTTAACATACACCGAAAACACTCCGGTTCAGTTTTGCGAAAAAAGGGATTTTTATCAAGGCGGCGTGTGAGGGACAATACTCGAACTCGTGACCTTAGCGTTAAAAGTGCACACAGTCCACCGCTGGACTGTGTGTCTAACCCGGTAATTATCTTGATTTTAATTATACATAACCATTACTGAAACGTCGTCTTCTTCACTGGTTTAACCGGAAGTGGCGACTGACTGGTTCAAAATGTTGATTCAAGTTCCTTTAGCGTTTTATGATCAATTATAGTCGAGATAAAAGTAAAAAGAAAGGAATTTAGGCGTGAGAAGTACCGGCTGGTTTTACTCTGTTTTCCGGCAGAACTCCGGCGACAGCAAGTTCTTCCGGCGTCTCTTGCAGCAGAGAGTCTTCCGAAAGGTTACAAAGGTTGTGGGTGACTTCGGTGAAAGTTTAGGGGTTCCAGTAAGCTCAGAGATTACTGATACGGTTTTCCGGCGATATATCAAGTATTTCCGGCGATTGATTTTTCGCCGAGAAAAGGTGCGATTTGAGTGTGAAAGACTTCTGGCGAGTTGTGGTTGAATTTATAGGGTAGATTTGAGATGAATGGGGTCTGAATTCGGTCTTAATTCGGAGTCATCCGTTCTCCGGCGGTTACAGCTGATGTCGCGGGTTCAGACGTCGGTTATAACCGTCGTAATAGTTAAGTCTTCGGTTACTTTGAGCGATAACGTAAATAAACGGCGAAGTCGTCGGGATTTCCGACGACTGCTAATTTGGGCGCAAATTACTGAAATTGATTTCGGAACTTTAATATTTGAATTAAGTGATTCCTTTATTCACCAGAAAATCAAAGTGGCGGAGTGGTTTGTCGGCTGAGTGATAAGTGTTTGGTTTGACCCGGTACAGACCCGAGTTCGAAACCCGGCATGGGTAAAACATTTTTATTTTGTTATTTTTATCAGTTTTTCAAAAACTGAATATATATCCCCGCATAATAATTGATTACGGATCGTTTAAAATTATTTTGGGCATTTAATTCGCAACGAAAAATTTGACTGACTGTTCGGTTGATAAACGGAGCGGGTTTGGTAAATCCGTTTTTTTGACGGATGTTACAACTTGCTCCCTTTCTCGAGGATTTTTTTTAATAGGAATCAACTAGTCTACCACGCTTCAGGCGTGCCATAGACTCATCACAATATATGGTTGTCCTTCTTGAACCTTCATGTCTAGTGTCTCTTCAGGAGACCCTTTTACATACCTCGACTTGACCATCTACATTACTTGCTCCCTTTCTCGAGAATTTTTTTAATAGGAATCAACTAGTCTACCACGCTTGAGGCGTGCCATAGACTCATCACCAATATATGGTTGTCCTTGTAGGACACTAATCTTACTTGGAGCATTAGCAGTTGGTATATGTGACTTAGCTAGTCATAATTATCTGGGTCAGTGAATGTGTCTGGTAATTGATTTATTAATCTTTGTGAATGAATTATCCTTTGAACTTCTGGTTCACATCATTTAATTTGAGGATCATGATAAAATATTCCTTCTCCAGCTGCCTTTAATCTCCCCCTCATGTTGGGAAAGTTGATCCATTAAAATGGATATCAATTAGTTGAGTCGTAAATAAAGCCATCTTTAATGGCCCACTGTATATAACCATAGATAGTTGTTCATTCCCAACATGTATTTTCTTATCTCCTTTAAGGTCCCATCTATATGCATTGTGGTGGATCAATAACAATATATAATGCACAACCAAAATCTTAGAAGGAACATCTTTGGTTCCTGACCAAAAACCAACTATATGGGGAGACAGGGTTTTAACTTGTTGGCTTGATGTGGATTAATGTTGTACATGTAAAATCACATGTACCCAAATGAACTATTGCTCTTATGATCATTTACTTTGCAATCAATTGTGAACGTTTAATGATCATCTCAACAAAGCAATTCTTAAGCGAACTAAGCTATACGATGTTCAACAGTTATTCCAATAATCAATAATAACAACTAAAGTTACCCTTATCACCAAAATAAATATACCAGTCTGGAATAATATGCTTGATATCACATTAGCTAAGCACCAAGCACACAAACTTCAGGCTGTGGATTTGATAACCATTTATACGATGCATCGATTTAAAAACACTAAATGCTATCATATTTGATGTCAAACCACAACCGATGGCGGAAACATCGGGGCGTGGCACTAGGCAAACCAGATTGTCTCATGAGAAATTCCATAACACTATTTAAGCGACAATATTTAAACGTCAATATCCCATACTATCAACATATAATCCTTAAACATATTATGAAATACAAGCAATCTCATAAAACAAATCAAGCTCGATCTTCCCTAGATTTTATTACAATCCGTTTCTAAAGTAAACCTAAGTCCATTTGCATCCAAACGTAATCCTCAACCTGCCACATATTTTAAAATAAAATGTCAATACAATTAAGTAAATGTGAGCATACAGGTTTGCGTACATAATAGATATAAAAGCGTTTAGCATACACCGCATGACATACGTAAGAGTTGTGAACTATGTATTTACTAGATTCAAGTAAACCAACAAACCGCGATTGATCGAGGCATGCGAACAAGTGTCCACATCCTAAAGAGAAAATAAAAGAGAAATAAAAATGCGAGCCTTAACAACCCCGGGCCTCCGGGTGGCGGTCACCTCTAGCAAGCTATCATGTTAAGGGTGGCGTACTAGCAATCAAGTAATAAATACAATTCAGCAGATTTCACGTATAATCATGTAATAGCGGGTTGCGAATAAGCATTTGAGATTCGTGTAATATGATTTGATATAGGAACATATGTGACACCCAAAAGTGTGTTTAAGCGTAAAAGGGTTCAAGTATACTCACAGTTGGTGTGATTAAAGAGAGATACGGGATCTGAGGTGAGTTGAGGAGAGCGCCGGATCAGCCTGTAAGCGAACATAAGTGCATCAGTCCTTCGAAATGCTGAAACGGTTAACGGTTGAAAGAACAGTAGACAAGTTCGGGCAAACTTGTATCTTGGGGTACAAGTTCGGGCGAACTTGACTATCTAGACTTACTGGAGGTACAAGTTCGGGCGAACTTGTCTGGTTTCCTGAGGAATTAGACAAGTTCGGGCGAACTTGCCCTTTTTGCTGTGGGGTGATACAAGTTCGGGCGAACTTGTGTACTTTATGTGAAGAATTGATCAAGTTCGGGCGAACTTGGTCACCAATCTGGTGACAAGTTCGAGCGAACTTGATGCTTTCCGAGCGAACTTGACTGTTATGGCATCCAATTCATGCGTTTTCACGTCATTTGTTGAGGAAATCGAGTGTCCATCCCTCCAACCTTAGGCTACTGAGCAAAACCTAGGCTGAAGAGGTCTTTTGGAGCGAGTTCTAGCCATTTTACAGAAAATCGGACTAATCCGGGCAAACTTGAAGGTTACGAACGGTTTAGTCCAGTTTGTGCAAAGTGACGATTTCTTCCTTGTGCTTCCGGATCTGATATTTTGCTTGACAACGCCTCGTTCCACTTCAAAGTGAACGAAACATACGTCATTAGTCCCTATTTTGTGTGAAAATCGATGTTTAAAGGGTTTTACTTAGATCTAAGCATAGATCTAAGTGAAAAACAGAAGTTTTATATAAAAAGATGAAGATTTTCGTAAACAGAAGAGTTTTGATGAAACCGAAGGTTAAACCTTGTGCAAAATCGTTGAAAACGTTGTTGTAGCTTGAAAACGGGTTGATTCTTACTTGGAAATCAAAGGTTTTCGGTTTTGGGGGTTTCGGGCGAACTTCGCAGCAAGTTCAAATGAGGAGAGAAACTGGGTATTTATAGGTGAGGTGAAGATTGGGTTGGATACATCAAGTTCGGGCGAACTTGTTACAAGTTCGAGCGAACTTGTTACAAGTTCGAGCGAACTTGGTGAATTCCATTGATTTAGAAGCCAGTTCGGGCTAACTTGGCTATTGGGTTGAGTTCTGGTGGCCAGGACAAGTTCGGGCGAACTTGGTGTAACCAAGTTCGGCCGAACTTGGCCAAATGGCTAAGTTTCGTTCGTTTATTTCGCATTAGGCGTTCGTTTGGCGATTCGGTTTGCATTAGATAGTTATATTAAGCGTTATAATTGATAGAATAATGCGATTAAGCGATTCGTGCGTGTGAGAGCGTTGCGATAGCAAGTATAACCATAATCCGATAAGCACACATAACACATAAACACCATAGTGTAACATAAATAACTGCGTTTTACAATGCGATGAGATAAGCGATGCGATGGCACAAGTGGCTATGGTCCAACAACACACTCGGCTATTAAAGTAACACCGTTACTTGTGATTGCGTTTTGAATTAGCGTTGAGTTTAATAAGCGATTAGATGCAATATAGATGTAATAAAGTATATCTTGCAAACACAAACCATTCTATTAATCAAATCTCGGATTTACAATGAAGGTACAAACGGAATAAACGGAAAAAGATAACAGCGAATTTACGAGTTGTTACAGTCTCCCCTACTTTAGGAAATTTCGTCCCGAAATTTATGTAGTGGACGTAACAAAGAGATGTGGATACTTTGCCTTCATATCACTTTCCAATTCTCAAGTGAACTCGGCACCGCTGTTTGCATTCCCATCGGACTTTCACGATAGGAATGCGAGAGCGTCGTAGCTTCTTGGTCTCTTGGTCCATAATTTCGACTGACTTTTCCACAAAGTGAAGAGTCTCATTTATTTGCAAATCTTCGAGGGGTACATGAAGATTTTCTTCAGCTAGGCATTTCTTGAGGTTTGAGACGTGGAAAGTCGGGTGTACGTTGCTGAGTTCCTCCAGTAATTCGAGTCGGTAGGCCACTTTGCCAATTCTTTCCAGAATCTTAAAGGGACCCACGTATCGTGGCGCTAGTTTCCCTTTCTTTCCGAAGCGGATCACTCATTTCCAAGGTGCAACCTTTAAGAGAACGTGATCTCCCATTTCGAACTGTAGGGGCTTGCCGCGTTTATCGGCATAACTCTTTTTATGACTCCGAGCTTTCAAGAGATTGTCTCTGATTTGGAGGATCTTGTCTGTCGTCTCTTGTATTAACTCGGGACCGGTGATTTATGCTTCTCTGATCTCGTGCCATGCAATAGGCGATCGACATTTTCTTCCATCCAGTGCCTCGAAAGGAGCATTTGAATACTAGTATGATAGCTATTATTCTACGAGAATTCTATTAAAGGTAAATGCGTATTCCAGTTACCACCGAAATCTATGATGCACGCACGAAGCATATCTTCAAGGGTGCGGATCGTGCGCTCAGTCTGACCGTCGGTTTGAGGATGAAAAGCGGTACTGAGATTAAGCGTAGTACCGAGAGCGGATTGAAAAGTTTCCCAGAGACGCGAGGTGAAGCGGCCATCACGGTCAGAGATGATGTCCCGAGGCGTCCCGTGTCGGCATATGACTTCGTCGGGATAGATTCGCGCTAATCGTTCCACCTTAAAGTCTTCTCGTATGGCAATAAAGTGCGCAGATTTAGTAAGACGATCAACGATAACCCAAATGCTATCGTGACCAGAGGAGGTGCGAGGGAGTTTTGTAACGAAGTCCATAGCTATGCTCTCCCACTTCCACATCGGGATTTCGGGTTGTTCGAGCAAACCAGAGGGCCTTTGATGTTCGGCTGTAACTTTCGAACAAGTTAAGCACTTTGAGACGTATAAGGCGATATCCTTTTTCATGCCCGACCACCAATACTTAGGTCGAAGGTCCTGGTACATCTTGTCGGCTCCGGGATGAATGGAGTATTATGAGCTTCGGTCATTAGCAATTCTCGAAGATTATCACGGTTAGGAATCCAAATACGATCGAGGTAATAATAAATACCATTTGGTTTAACTACGAGTTGGGTTTCGGAACCACGTTTCATTTCTTCTTGTAGGGTATTTTCATTAAAACAAGCAAACTGGGCGGAGCGAATCAAAGTTTCGAGATCATTCAAAGCTTGAGAGTCACGAACATTATACACATAGCTTCATCGACTGAGAACATTTGCTACGACGTTTGCTTTGCCAGGATGGTAGCGTATCTCACAATCGTAATCGTTGAGGAGTTCAACCCATCTGCGTTGGCGCATATTCAGTTCTTTCTGATTAAAGATATGTTGTAAGCTCTTATGGTCGGTGAAGACCGTACACTTTGTACCGTAAAGGCAGTGTCCCCATATCCTTTAATGCAAAAACAACTGCATCGAGTTCAAGATCGTGGGCTGTGTAGTTCTTCTCATGGATCTTGAGTTGTCGAGATGCATACGCGATAACCTTGTCTCGTTGCATAAGAACACAACCAAGACAAAGATTTGAGGCATCGCAATAAACAACGAAGTCGTCGTTTCCATCGGGTAGAGCGAGTACGGGAGCGTTGGATAGCATACGCTTGAGAGTTCGAAAAGCTTCCTCTTGTTTGGAATCCCAAACGAAAGGTTTGTCCTTATGAGTTAAAGCAGTAAGAGGAACGGCGATTTTTGAAAAGTCAGGATGAATCGGCGGTAGTAACCAGCCAATCCAAGAAAAGAACGGATTTCAGATGCATTATTCGGCGTAATCCAACTCTTTACAGCTTCAATCTTTGCAGGGTTGACATGAATTCCTTGACTGTTAACGATATGGCCGAGAAATTGGACTTCTTCGAGCCAGAATTCACACTTAGAGAACTTGGCATAAAGGCGATTACCTTGGAGAAGTTCGAGGACTAAACGGAGATGGCGCGCGTGTTCGTCTCTCGACTTCGAGTAAATAAGGATGTCATCGATAACACAATGACGAAACGATCCAAAAAGGCTTTACACACGGTTCATCAAATCCATGAAGACCGCGGGTGCATTTGTGAGACCAAAGGGCATGACCACGAATTCAAAATGGCCATAACGAGTACGAAAGGCGGTTTTCGAAATATCTTCTTCCAATACGCATAACTGATGATAACCGGAACGTAAATCGATCTTAGAGAAACAAGTAGCACCTTGAAGTTGATCAAACAAATCGTCGATACGAGGAAGAGGGTAGTGGTTCTTTATCGTAAGCTTATTAAGTTCACGACAATCGATGCACATTCGAAACGTCCCATCTTTCTTTTTCACAAAAAAGAACGGGTGCGCCTCATGGCGAAGTGCTCGGCGTATGAAACCTTTATCAAGGAGCTCTTGAAGTTAGCTAGACAGCTCGCGCATTTCGGATGGAGCAAGGCGATAGGGAGCTTTAGCAACAGGAGTAGCACCGGGAATTAAATCGATACGGAATTCAACATCACGAGTAGGGGGTAAACCGGGTAAATCGTCGGAAAGACTTTAGGAAATTCACAAACAACGGGTACGTCTTTCAAGGTTTTCTTTTCCTTCTCCGGATTCATGATATGAGCTAGAAAAGCAATACATTGCTTACGTAAGCACTTGCTTACTTGAGTACATGACATAAGCATCTACTTCTTTGAGGGTGTTTCGCCATAAACACGGAGTTGATCACTGTTAGGATGAGGAATACAAATCATTTTATCGATGCAAACAACTTCAGCATGATTTTCACGAAGAAAATCCATGCCTACTATGATATCGAAGCTGCCTAACTGCATAGGTATGAGATTGATCGAGAAGATGTAGTTATTGAGATCGAGAGTACAACCACGTAGGATGGAGTTAACGGTAACGGTTCTTCTAGTGGCGACTTCAACATCAAAAGTCTTTGGGAGTTTAGCGCGTTTACATTTTAAAACCTTTTCCAATTCTAACGACACAAAACAGTTATCGGCACCAGTATCAAATAAACATGAAGCATAAATACCATTAATGAGGAACGTACCGTTGACAACATTGTTGTCGCTCTGAGCCTGGCGATGATTGAGATTGAAGGCTCTTCCATGCGCAGCGTGTGGTTGCTGCTGCGGTGGCTGTGGCTGCTGTTGTGTCACACCCCGACCGATGGCGGAATCACCGGGGTTAGTGGCACTAGGCGACCAGATTGTTCTCACGAGAAATTCCGTAACAATTATTCACAACATTACTAAACGTTTAACATCCCATACTATTAAACATAATATTCTAAATAATCATTACAAAATCCAAAGTTTTCTCATAAAAACAAAACGGTTCGATTTCCCCTAGATTTATTACATTCCAACTAAACAAAACAAAGAAAATAAACTAAGCTAAGCATGCAATCATCCAAGCGTCCATAGCTAAATCCTCAACTTGTTCCATATGTTAAAATATAAGTCAATACAATTATGTAAAGGTGAGCATACAGGTTTGAATACTACTACATAATCGAGAAAAGCTTTTGCGAAACAATCTAATTACATATCATGATACACCAAAACACTTAACATAACATAGGCTCATTTCTCATGCTAACTACCGTGAGAAGGCTTGCGCGTCCATCCTAACTAGACCCCGTCGGGTGTAAGCCACACTATAGTACCATACTAGCTAAGGAGGCAAGTTAATGAAAACAAGTCCTAGTCACATGTTTCTAGTATCACGTATTGAGCATACACAATCAGATTATTCGTGTGTGATAAACATTTTGATTTGTGATGTGATTTTAATATAGGAACGTATGTAACACCCAAAAGGGCGTTAAAGCAAAAATGGGTCAAGTATACTCACTGTGGGTGCGTTTTAGTTAGCTTAGGGATTCTGAGGAGAGTTGAGAAGAGCGCCGGTTTAGCCTGCATGCGCGAACGAAAGTGCATCAGTCTCCAAAAAAGCTGAAACGGTTAAGTTTTGATAGGGCAGTAGACAAGTTCGGGCGAACTTGCGTAGAATTGGTGAGATTAGAGCGAAGTTCGGTCGAACTTGATGAGTTTCTTTGAGAAACTTGTCAAGTTCGGACGAACTTGTAAGATAACCTTACTAAAAAGGCAAGTTCAGGCGAACTTGTTTAGTTTCCTAAGAAACTAGGCAAGTTCGGGCGAACTTGCAAGAAATTTGGTGAAGGACACTCAAGTTCGGTCGAACTTGACCCAAATGGGTACAAGTTCGGTCGAACTTGACCTGGTGAGTTGGTGATTCTCGAGCGAACTTGATGTTTTCGGGTCCAAAATCTTGTGTTTTCGCGTCGTTTGCTGAGGAAAATCGAGTGTTCATCCCTCCAACCCTATGCTACTGAGCAAACTTAGGTCGGAGAGGTCTTTTAGAGCTGATTTAGCCGTTTTACAAAGGCGTGGGTGTCACACCCCAACCAATGGCGGAAACATCGGGATGAGACGAAAACAAGATTGCTCATTGCTCACAACGCTAATAAATGACAATATTTAATTAAATCCAAAATTTCATTTCACAACATTGTCAAATACAACATGAAGCAATACAATAAGTTCATAAAACATAACAAAATTTGGTACAACATTTATAAATATATCGTCTAAAATGTGTGTATCTAAGTCCTTGCTATTTCGATTTCATAGCATCATCTCCTTCAACCTGTAACATGTTTTAAAATAAAGTCAATGCAAAAGCAAAGGCGAGTACCAAGTTTAAGCATAGCATATGTATACGAATAAAGTTTTAACAATCCTCATGGCAACCAAATCTATACAAGAGCAATATCAAGGCATGCAATACTGATAATCAAACCCTTAACGCAATCACAATGTTTTAACATGACCTCACGAATAACACGATGGAGGTGGATGCGTGAATTCCTATAGCGCTAAGCATGTCAAACGAAGGCTAAAAATAGTTAATGACTAAAGCATAGCATAACGAATATCCAAGACAAGCAACAAGTATACGATTCAAGTATTCATGGTATAGGATTGTTTGTGCGTTTCATAAAGTTTAAGTGTTTGTGATGTTTGTATAGCTAAAACATGTTACACCCAAAGTGTTATAAATAAAAGTGGGTCGAGTGTACTCACAATATTGCATATGCTTTCCGATTGGTGATTCCGTGAAGAGTTGGAGGTTCGAGCTTCAAAGCTTCTTTTAAAACACTTAATGTTTTCTTTTAGAACTCTTAGACTCTCTTCCTTGCTTGGAAGATTTGAGAGAAGTATAGAAGTTGAGAGAAGAATGGGTGGAACACTTAGTGTCCTTTTAGAATTCTTGATTTAGAGAGATTGAGAGAATTAGAGAGATGGAGAGAAGAATGGTGTGAAGAAAATGGTAGAAGGGGGTTGGTATTTATAGGTAGAGAATGTGGAAAAGGGTGAAATATGATTGGTTAAAGAAGGTGAAAGAGGAATGAGAAGGTGATTGGTGGAGAAAGGAGGTGGAAAAGGGTGAAATATGATTGGTTAAAGAAGGTGAAAGAGGATTGATGAGGTGGAAATATGATTGGTATATTTCTTGGTCTTTCTTGAGAATATATTATGTAATTGAGTATATAAAAAGTATAAAAGTATAATTCAAGTATTGAGGATGTGCGTATAAGTATTTATACGTTAAAAGTGTCGGTTTGCGTATAAATATGTATTAAATGATCGGTTGTGTGAATAAAATAAAAAATATAAAATATGAATTTTATTATGATTAACGCCTCGAATTGTGAGATTGAAATTAAAATACGAATGTAAGGTTTCTAAAATTAGAATACGAATACGAACATTTTTAAAATAGAAATACGAAGATACGAGGCGTTACAGTCTCCCTACTTTAGGAAATTTCGTCCCGAAATTTATTCAAGAGGAAGACCTTGGAGAAAAAGCATTTTGGCTAGAAGAATGATTGTCTAAAATCGAGATTTGGATGTTTGAAATGTGTTGAAAAGTATGAAGTTTTGAGGAAGCGAAAAGATAGGTTTGTAAAAAGGGTTCGTTTGTCTAAAATGATTCGAGGCATTGAGCATAAGTAAAACGTGCATGTGTGTGTATAGACAAGCGAGTTTAAACAAGTTTGAATAACTCAATGACAAGGTATTTTAAAATGTGATACCTAAGAAGGAAGCTTTCGTATAAAACGATATGTATTTTGATGAAAAGTGTGACCGCACTATTGGTTGTAACAAAAATTTTCGTTAGATTTAAAGAGCATTGGCAATCTCAGTTTTGTAGAGAATTCTTTATCGGTGAAAAAAAACGAGGAAGTTAGGTATTTGAAATAAAAAATGGTTTTGGAGGTAACTGCCAACTAAGTATGTTTGCGCATAAATAAAGAATAGAAAATAGTTTTTAAGTGTAAGAAAGTATTTTAGGGTCCGAATGTTTAAATGATTGATTGCAAATGGGGTTTGTATAAAAGACAAGGATGTCGGGAAATAATGGAGGCATAAGTGTGAACGATTGATTTGATAAACGGATATGAGTATAAGAATGGCATGCGTATTGAAAGCGATGAGTTAAGAATGGGGTCTCTCGTGGATAATCGGATATCGCGCGCTTAGCAATGCATTTGTGAGTTGTTAAAGTTTGTACCGGGTCTAAATAGGTCTGCAAGACACCGAATTTCTCATGGCACGTTTTACGAAAGTTTGAAACATGGTGAAAACACTTATATATAGGAAGTACCAGCGGCGTATCCACCATGTTTTGACCATGTTACGTTTGTTTCGTTATTCGGTGTCATGTTACGTTCCGTGTCCTACCATACACAGTAGTACACCCTATGATTCTCATGCGCCTATCACTATAATCTCGTGTGCACCCGTGATTATATTGATTGTCGCATGATCCGCATAGTTTGTACTAGTTGTGTATGAATCAGGGTATACATAAATTTGAAAATAAGAGTGTGCGTGCGTATAAGAATGTAGTATATAAGCATGTTTACGTTTAAATAAGTATGAGACCAACGTGAGCGAATCCCCTCGGTTATGCTCACTGTATAGGTACGAATGTATGAATTTGAATATGAGCATGAACATGAATGTGAACATGATTATAAGTATGCTATATGAGTATAAGTATAAGTATGAATGATGACACGTATGAGCATAAATATGAATATGTGTATAAGTATGACTATCAATAGGTATAAATGACGACGATTGCGTGCATGACATGAATTGAATACAACGAATTTAATCATGTAAAATGATCGAGAAATTTGAGAGTGTAAAAATGAATGATATAAATGATATTGTCGTGCGAAATTTTGACTAAATCATGTGCGAGGATATGCATGTAAAGTGGTTTGAGCAAAACTTTGAGGTTATGCTTCTAAAATAGGTTCAGTTTGACTTAGAATGTAGGATCTAGTTTGTGAATATAAAAGAATATAAGGTACTTATTGATTATGTGTTACGTATTTTGTAATGGACGGGAGTGCTACTACTGTTTTAGGGGAATTTAAGTAAGTCGAAAAGTGGTTAGTCCTTGTAATGTTTTCTTGCCCATGTGTTTTGAAATTGAGGTGACATTTTGGGTGGTGTGTGACAAGGTATTAAATTAGTAGGTTCGCATCGTTTTCAAAGGATGTTACATCAAGATAAGAAATTTGAAATTCAGTGGTTCTTGTGATACGTTCACCCTTGAGAGGAAATTTAATTCGTTGAAAAGTGTTTAGCAAAATGTTCTCTTAATCGCGATAAGAGGTTTAGAGGGTGTTTGGGGTTGAGTTTTGAAAATAGTTTATGTGTTTTGAATAATCAGAATCAGATGATTAGCTGTAACAAAACGTGCTGCAGAAAGATAGTGTTTGAATTATGATTATGTTGTTTGATATCCAATAACCAGATAATCAACTATTTGAGTGTTTGACAAATATATATATGTGAACAAAAGAATAAATAAATAAATAAGCTTTGATCTCTACAAAACGAAAGAAATCAGTTTTTTTTTATTATATACTTACCAAACACAAAAAAACATAGTTTTTTTTTGCTTTAAAAACACAATAATCAAAGGAATCGGGAAAAAAATAATAACAACAATCCCAACATACCCTTAGTAAAGCGATCCATAATGTATATAAGATATTGGTTTGGCTTTTGTTTACAAATGAAAGCTCTTAATGTAAAGTTATCGCGTGATCGTGTTTTAGTGATTATGTTAAACATAAGATTTGTGGGCAAGGTATTCCTTGGACTGATTAAGTTGGTAGGTAGCATTCCGTCGAGCTTTGAAAATCGTGAAACAAAACGTTTATGTGGTGACCAAGTATATGCGTATGTGATTTATATGAAATAGATTACAGGATGGGAAATACGTTTGATAAAATAGTACGTTTTGAAATTCGTCTAAGTAAGAATTTTGACAATATGATAAAAGATTTAGGTATACAATTTAAACATGTGGTTTGTGTAATAAAGTCTCCAAGAAGGAGGGTTGGTAACGATCACCGAGGTATGGAATCACCCCTAATCCGTTGGTGAGGTCGTTTTAAGGAAGGAAGGAAACGGAGTTTGATCGTCTAGGTAAGGAATTCACTCCTATCTCGACGACGGTCTCCATTTCGGACTTTTGAGAAATATAAGTCTAGTTGATGACGTTTTGAAATCATGTATGCAAATAATGTATAAGTGGATGAAAAGGTTTAATATGAATTGCGTAAAAACCTTATAATAAATTGAAAATTTTGAAAGGAATGGTAACAAGTATATAAAAAGTCATGTATAAATTGAAATGGTATAAAAGAGAGTCTCAGAAAACATTAGACTGTTTCGGTAGAGAAACGTCGACTATTCCAAAGTGAATCGAAGATCCTTTCGAATTAGAGAAACGAAGCGATTAACGGCATTTTACCCTTCCAGTTATTACACATCTCTAATGGATTGGAAAATCAAAACTTTGGCGAGATTGAAAATCGAGGAATGGGACTTAATCGACAAGGTGTGGGTTTCACCCCTAACTCGACGATTTCGTACCCTAAGTGTGGTTGGTACTCGTCGGGTCAAACTTAATTTCAACACTTGACGAGAGTCCACTAGAGTTTGAATAGGAGTTTCCCATCAAGGTGTGGATGTCACTCCTAACTTGATGGTGTAACTTTGTGAAAAAAATAAATAAATAAATAAAGAATTGGCGGAATGAGAGTCGTTCACCAAATTGGGGATATCACGCCTATTTTGGAGAAGTCGTCTCACTTGTGTAATACGAGTGTTTTCGAGTTTAGTATAATCGAGTAAAATGCATTAGGAAAGGCGTATGATCGAGATAATGTAACAAGTATGAACACGTAAAGCATTTCATGAATTTAGCACATAAAGGACGTTTTAAGAAATTAGCATTTGAATCACGTATGGTCAAGTATGGTACTTAACTATAGACTAGGTCAAAAGCATAGCAATTTGCCTAATTCCCTATAGTTATGGCTCTGATACCAATCTGTCACACCCCAACCGATGGCGGAAACATCGGGATGAGACGAAAACAAGATTGCTCATTGCTCACAACGCTAATAAATGACAATATTTAATTAAATCCAAATTTCATTTCACAACATTGTCAAATACAACATGAAGCAATACATAAGTTCATAAAACATAACAAAATTTGGTACAACATTTATAAATCTAGCGTCTAAAATGTGTGTATCTAAGTCCTTGCTATTTTGATTTCATAGCATCATCTCCTTCAACCTGTAACATGTTTTAAAATAAAGTCAATGCAAAAGCAAAGGCGAGTACACAAGTTTAAGCATAGCATATGTATACGAATAAAGTTTTAACAATCCTCATGGCAACCAAATCTATACAAGAGCAATATCAAGGCATGCAATACTAATAATCAAACCCTTAACGCAATCACGATGTTTTAACATGACCTCACGAATAACACGATGGAGGTGGATGCGTGAATTCCTATAGCGCTAAGCATGTCAAACGAAGGCTAAAAATAGTTAATGACTAAAGCATAGCATAACGAATATCCAAGACAAGCAACAAGTATACGATTCAAGTATTCATGGGTATAAGGGTTTCATAAAGTTTAAGTGTTTGTGATTTTTGTATAGGTAAAACATGTTACACCCAAAAGTGTTATAAATAAAAGTGGGTCGAGTGTACTCACAATATTGCATATGCTTTCCGATTGGGGATTCCGTGAAGAGTTGGAGGTTGGAGCTTCAAAGCTTCTTTTAAAACACTTAATGTTTTCTTTTAGAACTCTTAGACTCTCTTCCTTGCTTGGAAGATTTGAGAGAAGTATAGAAGTTGAGAGATGAATGGGTGGAACACTTAGTGTCCTTTTAGAATTCTTGATTTAGAGAGATTGAGAGAATTAGAGAGATGGAGAGAAGAATGGTGTAAAGAAAATGGTAGAAGTGGGTTGGTATTTATAGGTAGAGAATGTGGAAAAGGGTGAAATATGATTGGTTAAAGAAGGTGGAAGAGAATTGAGAAGGTGATTGGTGGAGAAAGGAGGTGGAAAAGGGTGAAATATGATTGGTTAAAGAAGGTGAAAGAGGATTGAGAAGCTGATTGGTGGAGAAAGGAGGTGGAAAAAGGTGAAATATTATTGGTTAAAGAAGGTGAAAGAGGATTGATGAGGTGGAAATATGATTGGTATATTTCTTGGTCTTTCTTGAGAATATATTATGTAATTGAATATATAAAAGTATAAAAGTATAATTCAAGTATTGAGGATGTGCGTATAAGTATTTATACGTATAAAAGTGTCGGTTTGCGTATAAATACGTATTTAAATGATCGGTTGTGTGAATAAAGTAAAAAAATATAAAATATGAATTTTATTATGATTAACGCCTCGAATTGTGAGATTGAAATTAAAATACGAATGTAAGGTTTCTAAAATTAGAATACGAATACGAACATTTTTTTAAAATAGAAATATGAAGATACGAGGCGTTACAGTGGGCTAATCCGGGCGAACTCGGGGTTCGTTCGGATTAGTCCGGCTTGTGTAAACCAACATAAACATCTTTGTGCTTCCAGATCTGGGATCTTGAATGATAGATGTTTCGTTTCATATCAGAAATGAACAAAAATCCTCAAAAGTCCGTATCTTGCGTCAAAATCGATATTTATCAAAGGTTTTCTCAGGTCTAGAACTTACAAGCCGAGATCTTGCAGATCTCGTGTTTGGGAAGCCTCTGCTAACACCAAACGAACTCGTATTGTGTAGATCTAAGTTAAAAACAGAAGTTTTGAAGAAAAACATGAAGATTTTCGTAAAAGAATGGGTTTTTGATGAAAACGAAGGTAGATCCTTGTGCAAAGTCGTTGTTGTTGGTTGTTGATAAACGTTGTTGCAGTGAAATCGGGTTGGTTCTTACTTAGAACACGAAGGTTTCGGGTTTTGAGAGCTCTGGCACTTGCAGCAAGTTCAAATGAGTGAATAGAGCTTGGTATTTATAGGAGAAGGCAAAATGGGGGCTGATGGAGACCAAGTTCGGTCAAGCTTGCATGAGATTCATGCAAGTTCGGGCGTACTTGCAAGGATTTTCAGGGATGGATGGTTAAGTTCGGCCGAACTTGCATATGTATATGCAAGTTCGAGCGGACTTGAGGTTTAATGGAGAAAACTGAGTTTGGCCAGCCAAGTTCGGCCGAACTTGGGGTCACCCAAGTTCGAGCGAACTTAACCCAATCTTGGGTTTTCTCCGTTTGTTTTGCGTTAAGAGTTCGTTTGGTTATTCGGTTCGCATTAGATAGTTATTTAAGCGTTATATTAAAGCGTTAAGCGTTATAATTGATAAAATAGTGCAATTTAGCGATTCGAGAGTGCGAGAGCGATGCGATAGCGAGCGTAAACATAACCACAGTCACACATAACACATAAATAATACAAAACCACATAAACAATTGCGATTTGCGATGCGATGAGATTAGCGATGCGATTCAATAAGCGATTAGATGCGATAATAACGTACAACACCAAAATTAATTAACATAAACTTTATTATTAACCGAATCACGGGATTACAAAAGGATAGAAAAACAGAGAACAAAAGAAGAGATAACAATCGAATTTTCGAGTTGTTACATGTTGGGGCTCTTGCTTTACGGCTTTATTTGGGCAGACATTGCTAAGGTGGTTTGGATTACCACAAGTGTAGCAAGCACAAGCTTTTGGGGATGGCGCTTGCTGCTTGAGCTGCTGCTGGTTGGTATGAGGAGCACGGGGTGGAGCTGGTAGAGTTGCAGGTGCTTGAGGAGCTGGCTGACGAGGACCACTACGGAAACTGACAGTAAAATGGCCGTAGATGTTGCAGTTGGTACAGAAACGACAATTGACTCCAACCGCATGGTGATAAGTGCATTTCGAGCACAGGGGATGAGGACCAGTATACGCACGCCTTGCCGGAGGTGCGTTCGGTGCGGCAGACTGAAGCGGCTGAGGGTTCGGTGGTGCAATAGCTGCACGTTCCTGTTCAGATTCTCTCTTTTGCGACCTCGATGACTGGACTTTGACTCTCGAGACTGATCGGTAGGAGCACTCGGCTTAGTGATAGCTTGGTTCACGACTTTGTTGTTCTTGAAGTAACCAGCCTGAACCCTTTTGTCGTTGATCTCTGCGGAAGCTGATTAGTTTCCTCAATGGTAGTGGGTCGCGTTGCTTGAACAAAATCAGCGACGCAATCGGGGAGAGCACGAAGGTATTTCTTGATTGATTTCTCAGTAGTGTCCACCTGACCGGCACAGATAATACTCAACTGCTTGAAACGGGCTGTGAGACCAGCGTTGTCGGGGCCGTCTTGTTTAATATCCCAAAATTCGTTCTCCAGTTTCTTAACTTCATGGGGAGGACAGAATTCTTTCACCATGATTTCCTTGAGTTCCTCCCAAGTGAGCCCGTAAGCTTCGTCGTTTCCGCACTTGTTTCGCTCCACGGTCCACCAATCAAGTGCCCTTGATTGGAACACGTCGTTAGCGTTGATGGTGCGCAGAGCTTCGGGACATCCGCTTTGGCAGAAGGTAACCTCGATGGAATCGAACCAATGGAATATAACACTTGGTCCTTCCTTGCCAGAGAAAGTAAGAGGTCCACACGCTTTGAATTGCTTGAAGCTGAACGAAGTCTTTGGCGCATCGGTTTTAGAATCCACTGATGAGTTGCTGCTGACAGTATGGATCTCGCTGACAATCTGGGGAATCACCTTGGCCATCTGCTTGGCTACGAGCGAGGCGATATGCTTGTCAGTGTTGTTGCGCTGGATGTTCCTCCTAGTGTGAGATCCCATGGAAGACATCTGCATGAAGAATTTGATTGGACGAGATTTGATTATAATAGGTTTATGTTAAAAGTTTACTTATTATTATTATTCAGGTAAGACACAGAATCACATAAACACATAGGCAGGTAATCACGTAGGCAAGTAAACACGTAGGCACATAAGCACATAGTCACATAATTCATGTAAGTATATATTTTGCACGTATTCACAGATTTCACAAGGACCCATCCGTCGACTCCAATTTTATTCGATCATGCGTAGCGTGTACGAGATAGGCGTAGTATAAGCGTAATAAGCGAGTAACACCGCGTATGAGGCATAAATGCCCTCATGAGCGTAGACGAGTTGTGCGTTTAGTTTGGTTGGTGATTAATTAGCGTTTTAGATTGCGAGAACTGTGCGAGTAGTGCATATATCGATAGAGCGTAAAGGCGATATATCGAGAAATCGAATAAGCGAGAAATCGAATAAAGCGTAAAATCCATAAATTTAAACACATAAATAGTAAATAAACTCAATGATGCGTAAAATCGACGATGATAGGCTTAAATCAATTTTGGAGTGTCCTGGGTTTTGTGACAACGACTACCCAAAGTGATTCGACCCTCCTTTGAATCTGGACACACGTTTTGACCTAATAGATAGATACTCTCACCGCAAGCGGCTAACGGCATTATCCTTCCAGTTACTACGTATTCCAAATCATCGAGTAATCGAGACTTTGGTGAGATTGAAAATCGAGGAGTGGAACTAGTTATTAAGATGTGGGTTTCACCCCTAACTTAACAACTTTATTCCTAGTTGTGGTTATGCTCACCGATCACATCGGGAGTTCCACTAGATATAAATGGAGATTTCCACCGAGGTTCAGATATCACTCCTAACTCAACGAAGGTATCTCGTGTGATAGAGGATGCGCGGAGTGAATGATCTTATCGAGAGTTCTTGGTTTTCACACCTATTCTCGACTTGACCATTCGTCTTATGTGATACGAGCGTTCTTCAGCGTGTGTTGTGGTAGCTTTAGGAAAAGCATGCGTAGTTTTAAAACCATTTCGAGGGTTTAGGATCAAGTTCGGGCGAAGTTGTTCAACTTCGTGCGAACTTGACTCCTCGAGCGAACTTGTTTAACTGTTGAGAGGGAACTGGCTAACTTCGGGCGAACTTGATCAAGTTCGGCCGAACTTGATCAATTTCGAGCGAACTTGCCCCAACTTCGGGCGAACTTGTCAGTTCATATAAGTTTCGGGCGTTCAATCGATGCGTAACGGTCTGATTTGGTATCCTAACTATAGACTAGGTCAAACATGGCAGTTCTACCTAATTTTTCCTACAGTTATGGCTCTGATACCAATCTGTCACACCCCAACCGATGGCGGAAACATCGGGGCGTGGCACTAGGCGAACCAAATTGTCACATGAGAAATTCCATAACACTATTTAAGCGACAATATTTAAACGTCAATATCCTATACTATCAACATATAATCCTTAAACATATTACGAAATACAAGCAATCTCATAAAACAAATCAAGTTCGATCTTCCCTAGATTTTATTATAATGCGTTTCTAAAGTAAACCTAAGTCCATTTGCATCCAAACGTAATCCTCAACCTGCCACATATTTTAAAATAAAATGTCAATACAATTAAGTAAATGTGAGCATACAGGTTTGCGTACATAATAGATATAAAAGCGTTTAGCATACACGGCATGACATACGTAAGAGTCGTGAACTATGTATTTACTAGATTCAAGTAAACCAACAAACCGCGATTGATCGAGGCATGCGAACAAGTGTCCACATCCTAAAGAGAAAATAAAAGAGAAATAAAAATGCGAGCCTTAACAACCCCGGGCCTCTGGGTGGCGGGTCAACCTCCAGCAAGCTATCATGTTAAGGGTGGCGTACTAGCAATCAAGTATACAATTCAGCAGATTTCCACATATAATCATGTAATAGCGGGTTGCGAATAAGCATTTGAGATTCGTGAGATGTGATTTGATATAGGAACATATGTGACACCCAAAAGTGTGTTTAAGCGTAAAAGGGTTCAAGTATACTCACAGTTGGTGCGATTAAAGAAAGATACAGGATCTGAGGTGAGTTGAGGAGAGCGTCGGATCAGCCTGTAAGCGAACATAAGTGCATCAGTCCTCCGAATGCTGAAACGGTTAACAGTTGAAAGAACAGTAGACAAGTTCGGGCAAACTTGTATCTTGGGGTACAAGTTCGGGCGAACTTGACTGTCTAGACTCACTGGAGGTACAAGTTCGAGCGAACTTGTCTGGTTTCCTGAGGAATTAGACAAGTTCGGGCGAACTTGCCCTTTTTGCTGAGGGGTGATACAAGTTCGGGCAAACTTGTCCTGATTCCTTGGAATCAGTACAAGTTCGGGCGAACTTGTGTACTTTTTTGTGAAGAATTGATCAAGTTCGGGCGAACTTGGTCACCAATCTGGTGACAAGTTCGAGAGAACTTGATACTTTCCAAGCGAACTTGACTGTTTTGGCATCCAATTCATGCGTTTTCGCGTCGTTTGTTGTGGAAATCGAGTGTCCATCCCTCCAACCTTAGGCTACTGAGCAAAACCTAGGCTAAAGAGGTCTTTTGGAGTGAGTTCTAGTCATTTTACAGAAACTCGAACTAATCCGGGCAAACTTGAAGGTTCGAACGGTTTAGTCAAGTTTGTGCAAAGTGACGATTTCGTCCTTGTGCTTCTGGATCTGAGATTTTGCTTGACAACGCCTCGTTCCACTTCAAAGTGAACGAAACATACGACATTAGTCCGTATTTTGTGTGAAAATCGATGTTTAAAGGGTTTTACTTAGATCTAAGCATAGATCTAAGTGAAAAACAGAAGTTTTGTATAAAAAGATAAAGATTTTCGTAAACAGGAGAGTTTTGATGAAATCGAAGGTTAAACATTGTGCAAAATCGTTGAAAACATTGTTGTAGCTTGAAAACGGGTTGATTCTTACTTGGAAATCAAAGGTTTTCGGTTTTAGGAGGTTTCGGGCGAACTTAGCAGCAAGTTCAAATGAGGAGAGCAGCTGGGTATTTATAGGTGAGGTGAAGACTGGGCTGGATACATCAAGTTCGGGCGAACTTGTATCAAGTTCGGGCGAACGTGTTACAAGTTCGAGTGAACTTGGTGAATTCCATTGATTTAGCAGCCAGTTCGGACGAACCTGGCTATTAGGTTGAGTTCTGGTGGCCAGGACAAGTTCGGGCGAACTTGGCCAAATGGCTAAGTTTTGTTCGTTTATTTCGCATTAGGCGTTCGTTTGGCGATTCGGTTCGCATTAGATAGTTATATTAAGCGTTATAATTGATAGAATATTGCGATTAAGCGATTCGTGCGTGTGAGAGCATTGCGATAGCAAGTATAACCATAATCCAATAAGCACACATAACACATAAACAACATAGTGTAACATAAATAACTGCGTTTTGCGATGCAATAAGATAAGCGATGCGATGACACAAGTGGCTATGGTCCAACAACACACTCGGCTATTAAAGTAACACCGTTACTTGTGATTGCGTTTTGAATTAGCGTTGAGTTTAATAAGCGATTAGATGCGATATAGATGTAATAAAGTATAACTAGCAAACACAAACCATTCTATTAATCAAATCTCGGATTTACAATGAAAGTACAAACGGAATAAACAGAAAAAGATAACAGCGAATTTACGAGTTGTTACATTTGGATATACATATCCTTTAATCATTCCAGAATTTTCAGGGATTCCCACCCTACTTTGGTTGGTAAGCAATTAATTTCTATTGCGAGCAAACATGACATGTTTAATCATTAGCTTGAATAATTTTCCAATTCTTGATTGTGTTTCACATCATCATTAACTCGGTGTGGTCTAACCGGTTATGCCAACTAATTAAATAATTATGATCCATAAACTCCTTGTTTATGATCGTATATGTATTACTTGCATGTATGTAATACAAAACATAAGATATGAGAAAATGTGTTGTAACTTTAAAGTTCAAACAATCATATTATATAATCAGTCCTTAGTGTGTAACTTTTGGTGGTCCATCTCATTATTACAATTCTAAATGGCCGATCTCATAATTATAACTGTCTCGGTTATGTCAATAACGATCATTGCCTTTACAATTGTTGATATGTAATCACATTCACCTCAAGGAATTGAGTAGAACCAAAATAAGCTTCATAGCTTTTCATTATTTACTCGGTCACACAAATAAAAATTATTTTAAACTTTTCATACCCTCTCAATGATATTTGCTACATAGGAACAAATATCAGGTATGACTAATGAAAAAACTTTATCTAGTTTCTCCTTGTAAACACTATTATATTCACAAAATATAGATTGAGAGGTGAATACATGACCGGGTTACCTAAGATTTATCGGTCTAAAATCTTATGACATTTTTATAAACTGATAATGAAATTTAATAACACTACATGTGTCATATCTAAGCAAACCACAACATTGGTTTAGTTGTTATATTTAATATTATTTATATTTATATAAATAAATGAAAACATAAATAATACAAGATATGTCATTAAAAGTTACGCAAGGTAAATCCACTAAAATAGTTTCAAGGTGTGAACAAACCTAATGAATATCATGTATAATACATGCTATCTCATAAAATCAATATTCAAAATTGTAACATGTCATCGTTTCAAACAAATTATAGTAAATTTTATGACATAGATGTTATATCTAAGCATATTTATATTTTTTCATGATAATGATAAGAAACCACAATTTTGGTTAACTTGTTCTATTAAATACTATCGATGTAATAAATAATAAATAATAACATATAGAATACAAAGTATACATGAAATTAAATTATACAATACTTGATGTTATAACATGTCACTATATAGAACGAGTTGTAAATGTAATAATACTTTATGAAATAATATCTTTTAACATCACTTACAACCAAACATACAAAACTTATGTTTATCATCTCAAAGTATAACCAATCACAAGATATCTTATATTCAAGTATCCCTCAATCTAGTTTGAAATATAAAAAAAATATTGGTATAATTTTCCATGATTTTTAAAGAAAAAGATATAATCCTTTATTGCTTGTGAATATGTATTTTTCATAACAATAATTTTTTTCCATTATAGATATCATAAAATATATCATGAGTGTCTCAATGTTATGTTCATATTTTATACAATCCATATCTACCAAAATCATAGCAAAATTTAATATCAACAATAAAATCAATTAAATTAAAGATGATACTTACCTTGAGATCTTGATGGTAAATTGATGGAAGATTTACAGCTTTTTAAAGATACTATAACGATGTCATCTCCATGTGATAAGCAAGATTGAGAATTCTCAATTTTCCCAATATAAACAATGGTCACGGCAAAGATCAAATAAAACAAGATTGCTAAAATAATTATAATATATGGAAAATCTCTTTTCATGATTCTTATTAATCATATTAAAGAAATATGTTAGACAAATTACCAGTTTTAATAAAAACGAGCAAGCCACCACCACCACTGTATATGTGTTCAATTAAAATATGTGTACATCATATACTTATCGTTTATGGGCTCTTGTAGGTACACCACCCCTACAACGGATACAAACTATACAGATAAACAATAAAATACACGTCGTATTGGTTGACGAATAAAGCGGATGATGACGGGGTAACTCAAGCCTCAATAAAATGGATTTTACACATTAACACTTGAAAGGTTAAAGGGCTAAAGAGTTCATAACCCGCGAACACAGGTGAACAACAAAAAGCATGTGAACAGTAACTAGTCAACTCACCTGATTGCTTGACCAACTCCCTCACAGCCAAAAAGGAGGCATGTGCACAGAGAACATGCTTTTACCCGCAGGTCACAAGCCTTCAACCCTTAAACGGGTAATTCCCCCACTATAGTCTCGGATCACAGGTTACGAGCTTCCTCTTATGGAGTGTATCCCACCTATAAGAACCAACTCTAAATCACTTGCATGGACATCTCAGATCAGGAGAGCTAACACATACTCTCTGATCTTCTTCCCTCTCTCGAGAACAAGTTTCTTACTTGCTTCTCTTCTTCACCTCAAACAAACATTGCTTTGCTAACAACTTCACTCCGGTTCGAACCTTCGAACTGGAATCAAAAGTGATCAATAATCAAGTGATCCACCCCACGTACTACAAACGTGGGAGGACCCCACGACCTGCGTTAGGCTAATCGAAACCCTTGAAGCCTTTTAGCCTAACCAGACGGTCCACTACCCTTGGTCTCATATCTGTTGTAACAACAAGTTGGCGCCCGCAGTGGGGCTACGCCGCTTATTCTTCTTAAAAAGACCAGTAGTGTAGCTCCATTTCTTCAAAATCAGCATGTCAGAAAACGGATCTCCGGGGGAAGTTAATCAAGTACCACGTACTTTAACGTCCATCGTTAGTCCAGCCTCACCGGTTGTGACAACCCCACTCTCTACCCCTGAAGACACTTCTGCTGGAATCTCGTTTCCCGACTTTTTCCAAACACCAACTCCTTCCCGTTCAGGGGTTCCCTCCCCACAGATCGGCACCTCAAGCGCACCAGAGCGCGTCGATTTAACCCCTGAAGGAGTTGCCAAAAATTTCTTGCGGTTGAGGATTCTCTCAACCAACACGTGAGTCAAGAACGAGAAAAAGGAGTCAGAATAAGGTTGGATTACGATAAGCCAGAACCGTCTTTATCGCCGGGACCACCACCTCCACCTTTCAGTAATTCACAACCCATGGCATCTTGTAACAACTAGAAAATTCGATTGGTTATCTTTTTTTTTTGTTTTCCGTTTATCTATCCTTTGTAAATCCTAGATTCGATTAATAATAAAGTTTATGTTAATTAATTATGGTATTGCATGTTATGTCACATCCAATCGCTTATTAAATCGCATCGCTAATCTTATCGCATCGCAAATCGCAGTTAATTATGTGGCTTTATGTTATTTATGTGTTATGTGTGTTTGTGGTTATGTTTACGCTCGCTATCGCATCGCTCTCGCACTCTCGAATCGCTAATTATGTTTGTTCACTGAATATTTGGATTTGGGAAAGGGGTAATTAGTTGCATTATGAAATTTGAGTTAAATATGCATTATGTGATGATTTGCTGATCCACCTGAGTAAATTATTCTAACTCATTCTTATTTTGTTTTTCAATTTTTAAAGATTTTTTACTTTGATCACTTAAATTATAGAGTTAATTGCCGGATGGTCCCTGTGGTTTTTCATTTTTCACCTTTAGTCCCTAACTTTTTAAAATTACATGTGTAATCCCTGTGGTCTGCTCGTTTGTTACTCAGATAGTCCCTTACATGAATGTCTTTTAGTTACCTCAGTTAAACTGTTGTGAAATTACTAAATTACCCTTACTTAATGGAAATAAAGAAATAATATTAAAGCTTAATGATTTAAGTGGGAGCCACCACTACCGAACACCTTCTCCACACTACCGACCACCTCCACCTCTAACCCAAATCCACTTCAAAACTTCATCCACTGTCTTTTGGCTACCTTGTCTCTGTAAACTTGTTCCCGTTACTCCGATCCCACTGACACCGCCAACGCCTGTATTGGTCCTAATATACAAACACAAATAAATTCATTTCAATTTCACAAATTTCACCATTGTTATCAGTTGTTAGTTATCAAACACATCAAATAGAGAATTACTATGTTTTACACAGTTTCACACATAACTAACTAACTCAAGTAAATCTTATCAATTAAATTTCAGAACAATTCATTCAGATTATTCGCCATTATTATTAATTATCCCACACATCAAAATCATTAACAAATTGAAATGATTGAAAAATAACACAGAGCTTCATAAAAGTATGAAATTACCCTGTTTTTTTTTCCAAAAATATTCAATCGGACAACTAACGAAATTAACAAAACCCGGATGAAATCTTCATTAAACATGACTCAATTACTAACATAAAAAGGAAATGATCACCATCATCATGTTAATCAAATCAATAAACCAAAATTAGACAAAAAGACGAAGAAATAAGTTACCTGAATTGATTCATTACTGAATAAGATAAAAAAAAAGCTTCCTGAAATGTGTTAATCTAATAAAATAATTACTTGATTAGATTATTCTTTCATGAAGTTGCAACTGTACTTGTACGAGAATTATTGGGGTTCATTGTCCATGTGTCCCAATCGGAAATTATGAGTTTTAGCGTGGAGGCGGAAGTGGATTTGGGGTGGTGGTGGAGATGGGCGGTGGTGTGGAGAAGGAGGTGTACGGTAGTGATGAGGATGGGCCCACTTAAATCATTAAACTTTAATGTTATTTCTTTATTTATCAGAAGTAGGGGCAATTTAGTAATTTCATAATAATTTAACCGAGGAAACTAACAGACATTCATGTATGAGACTATTCGAGTAACAAACCAGCAAACCATAGAGATTACACATGTAATTTTAAAAAATTAAGGACTAAAGGTGAAAAAATAAAAAAGCATATGTTAATTATTAAGAAAGGAGATGCAGTCCTCTTGAAGAATGGTGACTTCTGATTGCCAAATGGGTTCTCAAGCACATGAGGTAATGTTTGATTTTTTGTTAATTTAGAAATACCTTAATGCAAGCATCTTATAAGGCAGAAACTCCCAGGATGGATTGGTTAGTGCATATATTCAATTTTGGAACTTTTAATAATATGCTAAATGGTTACATGGATTAATAAACATGTTAATGGTTTTCTTGTCTCATGTAGGACTTCTGCCGGGTGCTATTTTTGAAGTGTGGAGTGGGGCGTATCACCATCAGGTACAATCCGGATTTGTATATTCTATAACTTTGATCGTTGATTTTGAATAATTTTTTTTCTGAACTGATCTGTTTTGTATCTAGGGTTTTATCGTCTTCCAGCACAGATCTTCAAAGGTGATCTAATGGCTTCATCAACACTCATGATTAGTATTTATTTCTTCTAATTTTGAAAGTTCAGTTTCATGGCAATGGAACTTTGTAAATTTTCTTGAAAATATGGCCAGCAATTATGCTACTTTGACTATAGGTAGGGTAAGATTATTCAACAATTTTGTAACTCAGAAATATGTGGAGGACTAAGCTCCCGATATATAAATCTATCCTATCTGATCATTCTTTCTATTTTGCGTATACCAATGCAGCCAGGATCAGGGGTTTTAAACAATGTCGGATCAGTCATGTAGGGTTCCAACCGATGAGAGAAAGAGAGAGTGAGTCGGCGAGAGAGGCGTACTCCGGCAAGGTTCTAGCAACCGTCCCGGCGCGTGTCTTACATTATCTGACATAGCAAGATACGAAAGGTATAGCGATGATGTTTGTTTGATGGTGGCTTAGTCGGAGCGTCAGACGATGACGAACTTTCTATTATTACATTCCTTTATTTTGTTTTGGCCTTTTATTTTTCTCAGGTTGTTTCATTTTTGGGCTTTTTTTTGCAGGTCATTTTGTTTTGGGGAACATGACGATTGAGGTGACACCATCGTCAGATCCAAGATTAAGCATACTTTAAGAAATTGTACTACTTTACAAAAAAGTCATACTTCATCGCTAGGTCATCACAAGGCACATAACCCTTGCTGCGCTGCGCCTCTGCTCCTAGGCGCGCACCTACGACGCTTTTGACAACATAGTGTAGTCTAATAAGTTCGTGATCAGCCGTAACCTGGATTAATTTAGGTATAATATCAGGTGTTGTTGTGCAATCTAGCACATTGACATATTTGGTACATTGGTTAAAATATGATTACGGGTCAACTAATGTTTCAACTATTCTGAAGTCTGGCTTGCATACAACCTGTCAATTATTGAAGACTTTAAGGTACATTTTTTTCCCTAACTTGACCCCCGAATGTTAAATCTTGCAAGTTCTCTAATTCAGTTGGTATTTAGATGCATCAAAGGTTAAATTGGTATTGTACTAATTAAAATCTTTGATGGACATGAAGGCAAATTTGGGTTCATTTGGACTGCTTTGAGGAATAAGGATTTTGGGTGATGAATGTTGTCCCTGAAGAAAGATCTAACATATTAAAGATTATTTACGATAGAGGTTTAATCGGCTCAATTCATAACTGGTGTGTATTTTCTTTATTTCATAAATCATGCACATCAACTTGGAACCACACTAAAAACGGCCCGGGTCAGCTTGAACCTGCTTTGACCCGTTAGGCGTGAAGCATACTCAACCTACCCGCTTACGTACTATCTTATCCATGCTAGCAACGTGTGAAGAGTTAATTATTTGGTTATATATCCAAACCTTACCCATTATTCCACATTTTTTTTTGCAGATCAACTTTTTAGGAATGCAGAAGCTGCAGTAGTTGAAGTTATACACCCCTCATCTTTTCTGTTGTGGAATTGCTTGCCTAGGACTTTTACACCTTTTGGGTTTCAGGTAACATTTGTTATTAACGTTTGCATATAGATAATGTGTTTAGAAATTTATTTTTGTTCATTAGAATGAGGATTGAACGATGTGGGAAGCCCATTTTTGTTCATTAAAAATTTACATCAAGATGAGTCATTTAATGTCTGCCAATAAGATTAAGAAGCCCATTTTGCTAATCCATGGATTAGAAGATAATAATCCAGGACTGTTAACAATGCAGGTGAGATTTTGCATCTTATTTCAGAATATATAATTTTTACTTTCTGTAGAGAATTTTTCTATCAAATTTTGAGGCATGCTTAAAGGGTCTATGTCAATTGTAGTAATACTTAACTGAGCATGTTGTTTTCGTGGGTGGAGGTATAAATCCTCTTATGCTAACATAATTGTTTTTTCAACCGTTATATGGTATGTAATATTCATATTTTGAGATGGTTGTTACAATATATAAACATGGCAACATTTTTGTAATTACTAAACTAAATTAACCCCCAACACTTTTCTTGCTTTTTGGGCCAAAGGTAATTACTAAAAAATGGATATAATTTAATAGTTTTCTTTGGGCCGAATGTCAAACAAACAAAGAATCTGGAATTAATCCAAATTATCCAAAGACTAGGGCCTTAGGTTGTGTGATTTGTTTGCTTTAGAAGTGATGTTTTTCGTTTCTTATTCAAACATCTACTTCTATTCTACACTATATACTAGGCTAGAACCCCGTTTATTATACGGGTTGATTAAATATATTTTTTATATACAAGTAATAAAAAGTTACATCTTTAAAAACCAGTGTATTGCATAGTTGAATAAACACGTGTATTACACGGCTTGAATAAATATAATGTAATCAGTTACCACACAGTTGTCTAGATACCTTTTTAGGAAAAACGAACTTTGATATGCTTTTTAATATAATAACATTTTACTGTTTTTATATTTATTTATTAAAAGGTTAGATTCGTGTGATTGATAGGGGACAGTTGGCCGTTGATTGTTGACCTCATCAAACAAGTCGTCACATGGAGTTTATATCATTTAGATTGTGAAGTATCAGCCCATTTATGAGTAAGCAAGTTGATTCAGTTTATGTTTTGTGATAATGGTTCAAATGTGTTAAGTTTGAAGTTGTAGCTGAAATGATATGGGAAACGGGTCGAATGGGTTAGCCTGGACAACCCTAAGGGTAAAGATTACCCGTCTTTACCCATTGTTTGCTCCACATGTTTTATCTTTATTTACAAAAGATGTGGATGTCTAATACTTTTTTTTAATTCAGGTAGTCAACTATAGGGTTAGCAACTGCCATGCTTTTCAGTATCCTATATACCATCTGAAGTTAGTGAATTCATCATATCACAAGTATTTCTTATTGCTAGGCCATAAATCCTTACATTATATTGTGTTTAGAGAGTACATTAGCTAAGTTGTACATGAATAACTAATGTCCGGTTTGAATGGTTTTTATGTCAAACCATGAGCCAAACCGTTAGTTATGGTTTTTATTAGGGGTGGCAAAATGGGTGGGTTGGGTTGGGCTGGTTGTTGGGTCAGGATAGGTTTGGGTTAGAATGGGTTTGGGTCAAGATTGGTAAATTGAAAAAAAAGGTTAGAATGGGTTTGGGTCAGGATGGGTTGGGTTAGAATGGGTTCAAAGTGAGGAAGACTTAAAAAAATACTAAAAAAAGTAAAAGATTATATATATATATATATATATATATATAACATAAAAAATAATTATTTTGTGAGTGAACACTAGCAAAACAAATACAAAATATTACAAAGTTAATTCTTAAGAAAGCCATTTGACTCACAATTGGTGCTCCGTACCGTTTTGACGCAAACCTTTCGATGCGAACTCTTGCGACCCGAACTCTTGCGACCCGAACCGTTCCGTACCGTTTCGACGCGAACCGTTTCGACGCACACCGTTTCGACGCACACCGTTTCGACGCATACCGTTTCGACGCACACTGTTTCGACACGTACCGTTTAAACGCGAACCGTTGCGACCCGAACCGTTTCGACGCGAACCGTTTCGACGTGTACCGTTTCGACGCGAACAGTTGCGACTCGAACCGTTTCGACCCGAATCGTTTCGACACGAACTGTTTTGACGCGTACCGTTTCGACGCGCACGCCGCAACCGTTTCGACGCGTACCGTTTCCATGCGAACTGTTGCGACCGAACCGTTTCGACACGAACCGTTTTGACGCGTACCGTTTCGACGCGAACCGTTGCGACCCGAACCGTTTCGACGTGAACCGTTTCGACGCGAACCGTTTCGACCCGCACCGTTTCGACCCGCACCGTTTCGACGCGTACCGTTTCGACTCGTACCGTTTCGACTCGCACCGTTTCGACGCGTACCGTTTGGACGCGAACCGTTTGGACGCGCACCGTTTCGATCCGTACCGTTTCGACCCGTACCATTTGGACGCGAACCGTTTGGACCTGTACCATTTCGAAGCGTACCGTTTTGACGCGAACCGTTTGGACACGCACCGTTTCGAAGCGTACCGTTTCGAAGCGTACCGTTTAATGCGCACCGTCTCGACGCGAACCGTTGCGACCCGAACCGTTTCGACTGTTTCGATGCGAACCGTTTCTACCGCACCGTTAAGACCCGCACCTTTCGACGCGTACCGTTTCGACGCGCACCGTTTCGACGCATACCGTTTCGACGCGAACTGTTGCGACCCAAACCGTTTCGACGCATACCGTTTCGACGCGAACTGTTGCGACCCGAACCGTTTCGACGCGAACCGCTGCGACCCGAACCGTTTCGACGCGTACCATTTCGACGCGCACCGTTTCGACGCGAATCGTTTCGACCCGAATCGTTTCGATCCGAACCGTTTCGACGCGTACCGTTTCGACGCGAATCATTTCGACGCGCACCGTTTCGACGCGTACCGTTTCGACGCGAATCGTTTCGACGCGCACCGTTTCGACGCGAACTGCTGCGACCCGAACCGTTTCGACCCGTACCGTTTCGACGCGAACCGTTTCGAGGCGAACCGTTTCGACGCGAAGCGTTTCGACGCGCACCGTTTCGACGTGTGCGAACCGTTTCGACCCGTACCGTTTCGACGCGAACTGTTTCGACCCTTACCGTTTCGAAGCGAACCGTTTCGACGCTTACCGTTTTGACGCGAATCGTTTTTTTTATTGTTTTTTTAGAATATTTTAGAATTTTTTGTATTTTTATGATTTTTTGAATTTATTTATATAATTTTTTATATTTTTTGGATTTTTTTAAATTTTTAGAATTTTTTAGAATTTTTTGAATTTTTTTTGATTTTTTAGAATATTTTTTTTTTTTTTTTTTTTTTGTATTTTTAGAATTTTTTTGAATTTTTAGAATTTTTTCGTAATTTATAAGATTATTTTTATTTTTTGTTTACATCGACGAACACTTGAATAAGATTAAGAATTTTACGATTCTCATTTTAGAGTTATCTATTTACCCAACTTAATACCCATCTTGACCTAAAAATTATTTATAATAGATATCTTACAACATATCCTGACCCATCGTTAATTATTTCCTAATCTATCATGACCTATTCTCATTTTTAAAATGACCAAAAATAACCTAAAATACCCGAATGGGTTTTTATTGCCAGGTCTAGTGTTTATTATCGTATACTGAGTTTGGTTTCACGGTATGAGTTCATTGGGTCGTAATACAAGTTGTTTAGAATAATGCTTGATATATATGTTAAAAAAATACTGAGTTTTTTTATTTATGTATTTAGACGTTGTTTAAAATGTGCTACTGTGGCTTATCTGCTCATGCAAACAATGTGTCAAGAAAGGAGATTGTAACATGTATATGCGAGGTCTATGTATGTTAATTTAACTATGCCTAAATAGTTACGAACTAATATAAACCTCAGTTGCATTCCGATAATTTAAGCTAATTGGGTTTTTTAGTACAGTTTTATTTTAATTACGTTTAAGTTGTAATATAAATAACTAATATGTAATATTTGAAAATAAAAATATATTATAAAAACTAATGGTTTGATCCGGTTTTATACGACCCATTTTGATATAAATTGTAAACCAAACCGTTTGTTACGGTTTAAGAAATAAAATTATGAAACTGACCAATTGAAAGTTTTAACAATAAAACGACCACGAAACCAAACTGATGACCGGTTTGAACGGTTTACAGCCAAACTGTGTCAAACCGAACCATCAATACCCCTATTCATCGGTATACTTGAGGGGATAATGTTACCCTCGATAACTTTTTAATATATTTTGAAAGTGGTTGTGAGTGGAGGAGAGCGAACAAGTAATAATAAAAGTATAAAAAAATATTATTTAATCGAAAAAAGAGTGAAATTATAGTTTTTAGGGCATGTTTGGCTAAGCTTATAAAACTCCTTTTTGACTTTTTGGAAAAGCAAGGATGAAGCGACTTTTTGAAAAAGTCACTTTTCCTTTCACATACACCCTCATTGCCAAACAGATTTTTTAAAGTTATAATTTTTCAAAAAGTCAATAATTTGTTTCAAAAAGCTTAGCCAAACATGCCCTTAATGTAATTATAAGATATAAATGATGGAAGTGATGTTAATATACGGTTCCATATAGGTAGTTCCAATTAAGTTACAATTTACTATTATTTTTCTCAACCATCATGGATCACAATGCTTCCTTAGTTGAAAATTTGTTACTAGCTTTTTTATACGAAATCAACATTTAAATCATATAATCTAAATTCACAATATGATGGTATGATATGATTTAAGTCGAACATATTTCGTTAGGTGATGATTTTTTCTTCAATTGGTCAACAACGAATGGAGGTTATTGATTACAAAGCTTCAAAAAGCAGAAGTATTAGAGTAATATGTTTTCTATTGATATTCGAACTACAGAAACGTAATTTCATCATTTATTTGTCTTTTCATTTTATTTATATCAATAGGACATATGTTGTTTTATTTACTTTATGGACCTGAGAGTTATATTATAATTTCTTTCGGAGATTTCGTTATGATCATCGTAAATGTATAATGTTCTTTGTCAATACCTCGAAAACATATTATTTTGTCAAACCGCGAAATTCGCAGGTATTAGCACTAGTATAAACGAAATAAACTTTCTTTTAGGGATATCGTTTTAGTTGAGCGTTTCTTTGGATTTATGGATTTTATCATATCATTTTGTTTAAATATTCGATAACAATCGGCATTAATATTATGAATTCAAGGCATTTTTTAATGTTACGTAAATTACTAATATATAGAAATGTGTAGTAACAATTTATTTCATTGTAAAAAAATTGAAACTCACATAATGCATCATTATATTGTTTTGAGCTAATTTTTAGCAAAGCCTAAATTCATGGTTAACTAACCCATATCCAACCCGCTATAACCTTCAAAACCAATTAACTGAAACCTTCATAACCTATCGGTAAGGTTATGTCCTTTGACCAACACATCGGTTATGGTTATAGTTGGTTATAGTTTTGGACCAAAACTGACCCATGTACACCCTTGTTTCTTTATAAACCTTTAATTGACAAACCTAAAACTTGATCCGAACAAACCAAATCCAATCGCTCAAGGGTTTTCTTCGTGTTATTTATTCAGGTTTTGGATTACAATTAAAATAATCCACAACGATTTACCAATCGAAGTGTTTTTAGTTGATATCAAGGACGCAAACCAATATCCCCTTTTAAAACCTCATTTTATGATTTATAATGTTGCTTTGGAAACCATAGATCACAATTTCTAAACCTAGCTTTTAAAACTTGTTAGGAGAGATTTGAAATCATCCGTGTTACATGTCAAATCACAACCAACAATAGAATACATCAAGGCTTGATCGATATCAAGGCTTGATCGATTGTTCATAACTCATGACATTAATTAAAGTTTGAATAATTAAACATAGCAAATTTCAAATGTCACACATAGTCTCAACTAAAACATAAACAATAGTAATGTTTGATTAAATGATTCTAGGTCCATAGCTGTAACATTCCGCATTTTTGTACTTTCCTTATTTAGAAAGTATAATAGTATTTTCTATTTTTGGAAACTTGTAATCGTGTTTGTACTTTTTCCATCTTGTATCCGAGACTTTGATCATAATAAAAATTCTATTTTTATACACTTATACGCATGCTAAATACTTGTGTTATACATCACAATGTTGAGTGCTTATTTATACTCGCAACTGATACTTGAGACAGTTACATTTATAATTTATACGAGCATTATATCTAGTGAATACGTGATTACATGTTAATATATTTAAATGAACTAAATATGAAAAACTGACATGAACTAACCAATTCATAACCTTCGTAGCCTTCGTGCCACATAATAATAATAATAATAATAATAATAATAATAATAATAATAATAATAATAATAATAATAATAATAATAATAATAAAGAAATGTAGCCTCATGGCACATAAAAATGTGGCGTTTGTGCCACTTAGTGAGCTCCCTCCACCTCCAACCCCACACACCTCCTGTCCACATGAACCACAAGACCCAAATAGGGCTTTCGCCCCTCCTCTTTCACGGAACACATCACCACACGATGGCATGCATTGCCTTCGTGTATCCCCTTCTTTTTCGTGTCACCCCAGGCACACACGAACGCACCTCCTTTGTGTGAAAGGTGAGCCTTAGCGAGGGACTTGTCTACACAGGTTCAGTTCGCGAAAATTATAACAGTAGATATTTTTAAGTTCTGTTTGCACTTAATTATAACTACCAAGTACCTCCAACCTTAATTAATGCTAAAACCCTAATCTTGGCTTATAAATAACAGCCTCCCTTCACTCTAAATCCTCTCCACTCACCTCAAACTCTCTCAAGCTCTCATTTCTCTCAAGGTTCTCTCAAGCAAAGCAGTGAACAATCAAGTGTTCACAGTGAGTTTTACTCACTAATACTCCTCTTTTTTCCTTCTTTCTTTTTCTAAACTTCTTGGACAGCCTCTAGGAAGGTTTCCACAAGTTTTATATGGCAAGCTAAAGTGGAACCTCACCACATTAAGGTCCAACATAGTTATAAACCTTCTGTTGTGATTAATATTCTTATATCTTGTTTGTTTTGATTAAACTTGGTGTAAACTTGAACCCACCAAGCTCCCAATTTAGTTTATAGTCGTGGGTTTGTGTTATGGTTGATTTTTACCAAGAACACAAGCCTAAATCTTATTTAAATTCTTTCAAATTGTTTAAAGTGATTGGAAATCATCCAAGCTTCAATCTCTTATTGAAATATTCTTGTGCATGAGTTGTGTGTGAACCATGGAAGCTTTGGCTATCCAAATTAGTTCCACAAAACCTCACTTGTTCACACTTTTCATACTCTAAAACCAATAACAACTTCCACTAAAGATACACGGCTACGAAATGTCCCCGAACACTTTCCATGATCAGGACGCACGCACCTAGCTTGCTCTCTTGGTTGTTTTAGGACTTAGAGTAATACCAAGTAGTTTCCTAGAATCAAAGTAAGTTAACCCCACCTTGCCTTCAACATTTGCCATGTTGGGTATGACACGCCCGAGTTATTCATATGTGGCTACTTGGATAATCTAGTAGATTAGTTGTTTATATTCTTATGTTCATGACCATCCAAATCATCCTTGTGGTGATTTGTGCATTGGTGAATCCATACAATGAGGTTTAATGGATGCTAATCATCCTACCTCCATGCTTGACTTACATGATTATACATGATGGACCAACTAAATAACTTATACTATATACTATATAATATATAATATGTATTTAACTGAATTCTTGATACTAATCGGATTATGGTTAGATGTCATGAACTTAGGTTATATTATCTTCATTCTAAACTCCTCGTTTGTGATTCTAATGGGCAAGTTAGGACCCATGAAAACACACAAAAACTTAGTGTCCAAACGAGTATTAGACAATACATATTTTCGTGTACATATGTTTTTTATACTTATTTCCGAGTCTGAACTCTCCACAAACTCCGAATACTCATACACCTTCGTTTCCCCAATGTAGGGTAACTTCGGTGTTCCACTCTCATCAACTCGTCAACTTGTGTTAACCGGAAAGCTTTGCAAAACCATGAGTGTACATGACCCTTTTTAATTTTCGACACTTTTGGGTGCAATACTTATTCTTTATTAAAACGCACACATACACCTACAAACATGCTTGACACAAACAAACAATCCAATATACAGGCTTGACACATGATGCTAGAACTCATACATGCTAGAATACTTATTTGCTTTATACTTGTCATTAACTTCGTACGAGCCTCCCTTAACATGTATAGCGCTATAGGAGTAACACGTCGCCTGTATTCTTAAGGTCATATTAAGTTATACAAAATGGTCTTGCCGTTGCGACGACAAGATTACGCTAGTGGGACACTTTGGGTTGACAATTATAGTTGCATGATAGCATCGTTATGTAAAACATAGTCACGATTATGCCATTTGGATTTGTTTAGAACATTTATACTTATGCTAGTAATACAAATTTATATGCTAACCAATACTTTGTGTATTGACATGTACTTTAATATATATTGCAGGAAATTGATTATGTACGTTGACAGAAATCTAGTAGGAAGACTGGAAACGCACCTTTAAATTTCAGTACTTGTTGTGTTTTGATTTCCTGTTACATGTTGTAATTTGTTTCCAAACATTGTACTTTGCTTTTAGTAATGAAACAAAATTTTGATCAGTAGTTATTGTCACGAGTAGTGTTATGAAGTCTCTTGCAATCTTTTTCGTCCCACCCTGATGTTTCCGTCATCGGTTAGGGGGTGACAATAGCATCCTATGTGTCTAGCATCAATTGAATGACCTCAAATTGCATTTTATGTATCACGTATAAAATAATGAGTCAACTAACATGTTAATGAGTAACCATAAGTTTAATACATACATATATAATCGAATAATTGCGAATCACATGTAAATGGCTTAGTCTAAGCAAGTATGAATAATGCAATGATCAAACCTTTAATGACTAGATTCTTTAACTCGCAAGTTAAATTAAGTTTAATTTTCGGTTTTGATCTCCAAACAATTTGGGCGGGTGTCAACCAATACCTCTAGGTGTGAAGGAAGGACCTTAAGCTCTAACAGAGCTGGAATATCTATGGGTTTGCTTTCACTCACCTCACTAATCTCGTAAAGCTCTAGCGTGTTGAGCACCTAAAGTGAGTCCTCCTCTTTCTCTTCCTCTTCAACCTCTTCGTCAACTACTCTCTCGCTCACTAAATCAGCACCACTAATGTATTCTAGACAATGATCAATGCACGAGATGAATGAATTTAGAAAGCAAACGGAATGACAGGGACCACTATCATCATCTCTACCACTCGGATGTTGCATTGACCTAGCAATCTCAAATGTGACATTCTCGTCACCAGCACGGAGTTTGATCTTACCGTCAAAGACATCGATGATTGCCTTTGCGGTGCATAGGAACGAACGACCTAAAATAATGGGAACTCGCTCGTCGGCCTCCATATCTAGAATGACAAAATCAACGGGGAATACGAACCTATCAACCCTCACTAGGAGATTCTCTACGACTCCATGAGGATACTGTAACATTTGTAAAAATCGGGTCTCCAAAACCCGCTCCGTTTTGTAATCAAGTACCAAGTTATGAGAGTGCATTAATTATTTATGGTTATTTTGAGTTAAAACGATACATAATTAATAAATAAACTAAACTATAAAAATTATATTTGATAAAAAGTTAAAATAAAACAAATAAAAAATATTTGAAGCTGCTGGGACTCGAACCCGGGTCAGCTGAGTCGCTCAACGACTTAACATCCATTCCCCAAACCGCTCGTCACAATGTGTTTTATGTTAACTTTAGGAAAACAAAAGAAACTTAAACACAAACTCAGTTTAACCGATGATACCATCTGAAAACCGGTAATCGGCAAACCAATCGTCAAATCGATTGTTTACCTCACAATTTCAGTTATAACCGATGTATTACGGTTTCTAATCAAGTTAAAATTGATTGAAACTTTAAGTCCTATCATTTTCGGCTTTTGAAACCGAAAATTCATCAAGTTCTGATTTAATTCAAGCTTCCGATCATTTGCACGATTCAGAACTATCACAACAATATTCAATTTCATTTTCGTCGCATTCTTGAACCATAAGATCTTCTGAATCAGATCGCCGGAAAATTTCTGCAAGTCACCGGAAAACCGGGACTCACATTCTCACGGTAATTCCTCCACTCTTTTTGTTTAAAACATGTGATTAGTCAGTCTCTAACACAACTCCATCATCAGAATCGATCCTAGTCAAAGTTTATCAAAAATCTTACTTTCGCCGGAAAATCTCTGAGACTGCCGGAATCACACTGTGAACTGGTATGATATCCTAAAACTTATTTTAAACCTTGTTTAAGTGACTCAACTTTATGAATAATCGATCAACGCTGTTAATTGGTTCAACAGCCGGAGTTCATTTCCAGTACCGACGAACCTCCGCCGGATTTCTGTGAATAACATCAATCGGTATATTCTGTTCCTTAAACTCTCTCCATTCTTTACTTTTGAATTCCTGTTAATGTCTGAGAACTTTATAAATCACAAATAAATCATAACCAGTCGAATTATGCTATCTGTGAAAATCGGTGAAGAAGATGAAGTTATAACAGAACATAAGATTAATTAAAAACGGTATTTTAAACGGGTTAGACACACAGTCCAGCGGTGGACTGTGTGCAAGTTTCACACACACGTCCCGAGTTCGATCCTTGCTACGCGCACGCCTTGTATAATAACATGCCTTTTTGATCCAGAACTAAACCGGGTTTAAAACAGATAGTTGTTAAGTATAATAAAAACCAAGAATATAACCGGGTTAGACACACAGTCCAGCGGTGGACTGTGTACAACATGAACTTCACGTCGCGCGTTCGAATCTTGTCACGAGCACCGGTCCAATTGAATTAAAACGTTTTTGCAAATAAAGGAATTTTCGGTTAATTCAAATAAGTATATAAATATAATTAAAACCGAGTTTATAACGGGTTAGTCACGTAGCTCAGTTGGTAGAGCTACGTGCACGCGAACGGAAGGTCGCCGGTTCGAATCCCACCCGGCGCAGAATTAACCGCTGACCGAACCGGTCAATCGGTCAACACTAAAAAAATAATATTTTTATATATTTATTTATTTAATTTAATTTAAAAATCAATTAAAAATACTTAAAAATAACATTTTTAAAGATAGAAAATAGCCATAAACTCACAAAAATATATCTAAAAATTTCATTAAAATCCTTAATAACATCCATCCATTTAATATATTTTTCCATTATTATTTAGGTTAGTATTCCTCGTCGACTCGCTCATCTAAATCGTGCGCATCTCACCATCTCCAATTCAACGCACCCAATGTGAGTGAACCTTTCAAATTCCCCGTTTTAATCACGTTTTTGGGGTGTATCATGTGTCTTTGTTTATATACATATTATAACTAAACTATTGTGCATACATCATATCATGACATGTGTATTTAGTTTGTTGCTGTTAAGTAGTTATTATTGGATGCAAATTATTATTTCAGTACATGCAATTGCCGAGGCCGCCGCTCCCCATTTAATTATGAGGTTTGAGCCTGTTCCCCATTTTATTATGCGGTTGAACCTGGCGTGCCCGCAACGATCGGCTCCGTTTGATTGAGCCTTGATCGGTCATTTCATTTTACATTCCAGTTCATGCAATACGATCGGCTCCGTTTGATTGAGCCTTGATCGCACAGTTCATTTTACATTTCAGTACATGCAATACGATCGGCTCCGTTTGATTGAGCCTTGATCGCACAGTTCAATTTACATTTCCAGTTCATGCAATACGATCGGCTCCGCTTGATTGAGCCTTGATCGCACAGTTCATTTATGTTAGTTATCGTATGATATTGGTATGTTCATGTATGCTGTCAAGTGTTATTATATGCTATAATTGTAACTGCTATTTGCCAATGCTTGATTACTTACATTTGCTCTTTTATGATTATACACAATATTTCATTGATAAACTAACCATAAAATCATTATCAAATGTTTATCTAATAAGGTTCACTCGCCAACTTATGTTGACCCAAAAACTACCATTTTACACATGATACAGGTGAACCAGCAGCAGCTAGGAACACATAGGACTGGATTAGAAGAATAAATCGATTTAGTTTTGGGATTGTTACCTTTTGATTATTTCCTTTGTATTGAATGAACATGTTTGGATGTTTGAAAATGTAACTTTGACTTCATTAATTATGAAACATAATAGTAAATGTCATCTGCTTTGGTGATAACCTAATTATGCCCCGACTCTTATTTCCGCTGCGGGTCGGGGTGTGACAGATACGTGACTGAACGGTCGACCAAGGACAGTGACATGCGCGTGGGAGTGAGCTCTCCTAAACCTAACTTCTCGTAAAGAGAGAATGGCATCAGGTTGATGCTAGCCCCTAGATCGGCTAAAGCGTGAACGGGAGTGATGGAACCACCAAAGAGACATGGGATGGTGAAGATGCCCGGGTCGGTGAGTTTTTCCGATAATCTATTCAAAACAACCGCGGAACAACCCCCAGTCAATGGAACGTTTGAGAGCTCCCCCAGCTTATCCTTGCGTTTTGGAAGGTCTTTAAAAAACTTGGCGTATTTTGGCATGTGCTGGAGAGCTTCAATGAATGGGAGATTAATTTTAAATTGTGTAAACATGTCAAGAAAGTTCCCGTATACCTTTGAATACTTTTGTTGCTTAAGGCGGGCAGGGTAGGGAATGTGTGAATGATCAACGTGTGGTGACGGCCTAACCTCTATCGGCCTCTTTTCTACCCCACTCTCAGTTTGGGGCTCACGGTTTGGTGTGGTACTTTCTGGGACTAGCATATTTTGCACTATCACTGGAGACTCCATCTCTATCTCTCGTCTACTAACTCCTCCTCTTCTTGTCACATCCCTAATTCCACGTGTACCCGGTGGGCCCGGTTGGGGAAAATCGTGACGTAGTTGATAACATCATAACCAAACAAACACATGCACAGCGGAAGTCTTGGATTTAAATTACTATTACAAACCGAGTGTCAAATGTTCGAAAATAAATTACAAGGCTTGTAATGAAAAGATCCACATGCGGATCGAAATAAATATATACAAAGTGATTGTTCAACAGACTTTAAGCAACCTAGAGACTTGCAAAATCCTCTATTGTCACTACAGCGCAGCTCTCGATCTATTGCGTGTTGCCACCTATAACTTGGTCTTTTGAAAATACATCAGTTTTTACAGGTAAATACTAATAACCGACTATTTTGTAAACATTTATTTAAAATGATTTTTGGTGCACTTGGCACATTTTATAAATAACTTGGGATAGTTCAGAATGAGCTTGTTTACAGTTTTACATGTTTGTCAATACATATGGGGTGCGGTGCAGAAACCGAATAACCTGATTAACCGACACGCCACTTAAATAATTCACCTGTGGGATTCAATATTTTGTTAGCATTAGCGTCTGTCGGGTGTATGCCTACACCCCGCGCTTAAGGTCGTGGCCATTAGTAACTTAAATGAGCCAAGGATATCCCAGACATGGTCGAATTAACCCCCAATGTTTAAGTTATCAAACAATACAAAATAAAACGGGTTATAAGGATTTAGTAAATCACAATCCGATAACATGATCCCATACCCGACCAAGCGGTATTATTATACCGTATCCCAAGCCCGTATAAGGAAAATAAGTTAAAAGTATTTACCTGAGCAAATTCTTCAAATAAGATAAGTAACTCAGTCGAATATTCAAAAGTAAGCTTAGATGGCAATCTACCGGGAGGCTATTAGTCTGGAAATGATGGTGTTTATAACCAATTAAAATGCTAATGGGTCCTATCTACTTTGTAGACTCGAACCGGGTAGCTTAAGAATATAACGGTACTTAACGGTAGATTAAGCGATGATCGGAATAGAATGTAGTTTAAAGCCGACAAGTATGGAGACTTGTTTAATATGGGTAAACATGTTACATTCTGGATTTTGAAACTAGAATGGTAAGGTTAAACCCGTTTCGGGTAAATGTAGGCCGGACCATACACATATAAGCGAAACCGGGTTTCATGGTGAGTCCTATATAAGTTCCATATGCCATTATACTTTAAACATGTTGTAACATCACTAAGTTATCAACATGTTGGTAAGTTACGGTTTTAAAATCAATTTATGCCTTAAAAGGGCATTTTGGTCATTTTACGGCTTATAAAAGAACTTATAAGCAAACTGATCTAACGGTCATAAATTTACTGTAAAAATGGTTTATTTATAATGTTATATAAGTAGGATATCAAGTATACGTGTGGCTTATAGTTTAAGACCAAACTATGCTTCGAAAGGGCATTTTGGTCATTTCACACATTACTTGACAAGTTATTTGGGAATCTGAGTTTAGATTATGTACCTACTGTAAATATATATAAAACTGGGTTTTGAAATCAGTAGGTATCAAGTCTTGGTGTTTAGATATGGTTTTAAACCATACTATGCGCATAAACGACGATAAAATCGCTAATGATGATTTAATTGATGTTTAGGGAAAACTGATGCTATGATCAGTTTTATATAATCAAAATAAGTTATTTAATATATTATAACAGTAGGTAAAAGATTTGGTTATGAAAAATATCTTTAAAACCATTTTATGCATCGTAAGGGTAATATCGTCATTTAGCGGCATTGTACAAAGACTTGTGTATAGCTCAGTTTACAATCTGATTAGATATCCCAAATAATCCAAATTATGATATTACATCAGTGGGTAAAGAGTTTTGGTGTCAAATTTATGTTTAAATCATTTTATATGCCGAAGGGCATTTTAGTCCTTTTAAAAGCATGATTTGTGTTAAATAAACAAAACTCAGTTTATGACCAGATTATTGTTATCAAAACAAGTTAGTCATGTTTATATATCAGTACATAATTCATTTGTATGCTCATTTGTATTTCAAACATTGTTTTTAAACAAAATGGGCATTTTAGTCAAGTTTGGCATAATTAACGGATACTTGTATAAATGCTCGGATTACTATGTAACCACGTTATATAACTTCAGAGGGTTATATTACAATATATCATGGTTACAATGCAACCTAATTTCAGTAGCTAAGGTTGCTAAAACGGGTCAGAACTGAAAGTCAAAGCAGAAGTCAACTTTTGCGACTTTCGGTTGCTAACCGACCTTAAACCTGGTCTTGACGGGCCGAACATGTTTAGACATGTTCTAATACTTATTACAAAGTTATTAAAGTATTGAAACTGGTTTTATAACACCTACATTGCTAGATATGAATTTATTTCAAAACTGACCTTTTTGACTTTTTATTAATATAACTTTGACCCGTCAATTGACCAAGCAAACGTGGTAATCAGGAGATGCCCTCTTGAGGGATTAACACCTACCTAATTACGATTATGTAGCCACGTTCGTTACGAACATTGGCTGGACCGTAATGGTCTTAACCGAAAGTCAAAGCGTTTTTACGTCAACGCTTTGACTTTGGCTCAAAGCCTAATAAAACTGAACAAGAAGGGCTAAGAACACTTACACAATGTCCTAGCACGAAAATAGAACTTAGTAGGATGCTCCCAAGGACTAGGAACTTCCAGAGAGTGATGAGAGGAGAAATAAGAGAAGGTGCAAGAAAAATGGTTGCAACCCCCATCTATTTATACTTGAGGATCAAGATTTAGGACAAGCCAGGTGCCAAGGGGTGTTGTGAGGTTGCAACAAGTGTCAAGGAACGTGTCATAAGCAGATGGAGGGTGGCAAAGCGCGACTTAGGTGGCAGGAGCAGAAACTGCCATGTTCCTGCTCGCTGGCACCCATTTACAGACCGTATGGCATAAAGCCTTGCGGTCCGTAAGGCTATCTGACGGTGATACTTTCAAATGGTTACGGACCGTAACCATGATGTCTTGCGGTCCGTAACCGCCTCCCAGAACTTGAAATTTTTGCATTCTTTCATATTTGGTCCCTCAACTTCTTCATTTTATAGTTGGGACTTTGGTCCCTCTTGTTTTAGCACACGGCATTCAAGGATCAACGGAACACGTGTCAAAATTTTATAGGACAGGTTTTCACGAGGTGTCACATCCTCACCCCCTTAAAAGAAATCTCCACCTCGAGATTTAATTAAAAAGACAAGGGTATTTTTGTCCCATAGTGGACTCAACCTCCCAAGTATACTCAGGGCCTAGATGGGCATCCCATTTAACCTTCAAATGGGCACGTGCTTCCTGCGAAGTTTCTTAACTTGCCGATCTTCAATTGCAATTGATTTCTCCACGAAACGCAAGTTTTCATCAATCTGGACGTCTTCGTGGGGCATTGCTTGCGACTCATCCGCTAGACATTTCTTTAAGTTGGAAATGTGAAACACATAATTTATTCCACTTAACTTTTCAGGTAGCTTAAGCCTGTAAGCCACTGAACTGATACATTCGATGATCTCGAATGGTCCTATATATCTTGGGCTTTGCTTACCCTTTTTACCAAAACGCATTACACCTCTCCAAGGTGATACCTTTAGCATAACCTTCTCCCCTACTAGGAACTTCAAAGGTTTGCGCCTCTTGTCAGCGTAGCTTTTCTGTCGGTCTCGTGCAGCTTTTAATCGGTCAAGGATTTGTCCAACTTTTTATGTCGTTTCTAGAACGATCTCTGGGCCTGATAGTTGGTCTTTTATGTATACGAAATGCAACATATAAATTACATCAACTGAGGCATAAAACTAACCTTTTTAGTACTAAAGTTGGAAGAAAGCACGTTTCTTTGTTCCTTTTGTATTTCAGGATAAAAAGAGCTCAAACGGACAAAAGAAGCAAATAAGCAACTAAAACCAACATAAATACAGAAAGAAGGAATAGCAAGCCATGCCCGACCCCTCAGCAACACCCCAAAAGACAAAAAAACAGATAACAGAAGACAAGCACGGGCTGTGCCCACCAGGTACGGGGCGTGGCCAAGCCTTGCACTACAAGACAAAACATCCAGAAGCTTCCACGCCCACCACGGGCCGTGTCCAGAGTAATACGGGCCGTGGTCAACTATAACATTTGCAGAATCTGGATAGTACAGCGAACAATTGACCACGGGGCCGTGCCCAGAGGCCACGGGTCGTGTGGGGCCCTCTGCTGACAAATGAAATTAATGAAGAAAGAGAAGGATGTTGGCCACGGGGCCACGGCCGGGCTTTTGTTCAAGCTATAAATAGGGGTGCTTGGTTACCCACAAAGGCATCCCTTGGCAAACCACTTCTCTCTCACTTTGCCACCACTCTACCACCACTACAACACCAGCACCCACCACCATCATCCATCTTCCATCTTTAGAGTGTGTAGTAGTCTCGGGATCCAAGATAAATTGTAAAGGTTCTTGTCAAACAAAGGCCATGCTTGGCAAAATTCCTTACATCACTTGGTCAAGAATAATCTTTTATGTATTACTTTTAGTTTTTAATCTTTCTGCACTTTTTTTGGGTTTGTATTAATGACTTTAATAACTAGTTTCTTATGTTGAAAGTGAATTTTCTTAACCATTTCTTCATGATGTCATTGATTTGCTCATTCGTGTCTTTACGGTCTATATAAAGCACGTTAACTACTTGGAAGGGGGTTAGAAGGGGATTTGGTAAAATTCTTGTCTCGTTCAGTGTATAGATCCTGCGAGAACTTGGTTCAAGCCTATTAGGGCATCCTTCAATGCTCAACGGGTATTGGATGGCAGGGGCGCGAATGGCTTGAACCCCTCATATGTAAACTACTATTAATATTTTAAACCGGCTACTTAGGATTGTATCCCTGCTGACTCAAACCACTTAGCCGAGGGTAACGTCACTTTCAAAAGAGGGGTCTACCACTTTTTACATTAATAACTTACTTAATTATCTTCCAATATTCTGACCTTTTGGGATTGTATCCATGCTGACTCAAACCACTGGGTTGAGGGTAATGTCACCTTCAAAAGAGGGGCCTACTCTATAACTAAGATAATCTCTTAAAAAGTCTGAAAGTGCGAAAACTATCAAAGGATACATAAAGGAGAAGTTGGAACCAAGTGATTCTATCTTGTCTATTTGTATTTCATTTTATTTTCTTCAAACTTTTTATTTATCTCTATGTTTTCAAAACTTTTATCAACAATTTAGATTAATTAGACGTTGACGATAAACCGGTATTAAAAGCTCATGTGTCCTTGGACGATCTCGGTATCTTACCAACGCTATACTACGCTCACGATGGGTGTACTTGCCCAAGTGTGTGTTTAGTGTTAGCAGAATATCGTGTTTATAAATTTAAAACTTGACTATGCGTAAAATAGACTAAAAATAACAATAAAAATATAGTACGCTCGACATACACCAAGTTTTTGGCGCCGTTTGCCGGGGACACAAGGATTTTAAGAAAGTTTAAAATCAACGGCCTAATTATTTTTAACATATTTTTCTTTTTCTTTTTAGGAAATTTTAATTTTTAGAAATTTGCAGACGTTCAGCATGGGCCGTGTTCAACCAACACGTGGCCGTGTCCAAGTAATAGCAGCAATATAATCTGTTTTAAGTCAGACAGTAGCTGAACACGTGGACCGTGTCAATCGAACACGGGGCTGTGTCCGTCACCCAGTTACTAAAAACAGGACCATGTGATCCCAACAGTCGATAACTTCTGACACACACACATGGACAATATTGATTATTTTTTATTTCGCCAATCTTACGGCGAGTGGTGTCAACTATGTGGAGGAACCCATCGAGATTTGGAATGCTATATTTTAAATCTTGAACCGCATTTTTTAGCAGACCCATCTTCTCATGTGGGAATCACCATAAGGTTGGCGAATGTAAAAATGATCCATATGTCCCAACCAAATGCACTCAAACTTCCCTTCCATACGACTTTACCTCCTCCGAATTAAGCCAAATGGAAGAAATGATTCTCCAAAAAATAAAGGAAATAGAGCTTATGATGAAAGAGAGGTACTCCTCACAAGCTTAAGGCCAAGAAGAATAATTGAGTTCGCATTTGGAATCCAACAATGTCGAGGTCACAAAAAATACTTTAGTCTCTTACGTTAGCATTAGCGATAGTCGTCCCTGTGTCGATTGTGCCATGAAGGACTCTGCATCGGCCCCCACCGATGCGCTCATAGACATGAGCGATTCGACATACACCTTCTTTAACGAGAGCCCGGATAAGGGGAATAAAGGTCGGTTTCACCCACCGGTAAGTAGACTAGTTTTTACCCTTTTCGATAACCTCTTGCGTTCATGCATAAACCAGGAGCAACTTCGGTACATTATGCACTTCGATGTTGTTCCCTCCAGTAAAGAACCACCCGATTACTGAGGCCCTTAAAAAGACAACACTTCATAAAAACTCCAAACACCAGTCGTGCTCAATCAACACGACCCGTGCCCACCGAAAAATTCAACACGGGGCCGTGCCCAGGCCAACACGCCCCGTGTCCCTAATACAGACAAACGTGTCAGAACAATGTCTGACCACGGGGCCATGCTCAGTCGACATGGGGCCGTGCTCAGTGTGCTGTCGCTTTCTATAAAGTCAGCCTTGTTGCTGCATGTTTGGCCTCATTCCAAAGACAAAGATCTCTGAGATTTCTCACATATAACTTAAAAGGTATGTTCTTAAAGAAGTTTCATCTATCTATCTTGTCTTTGCCACTTTTGTCACTTTCCTTCTTCTTATTTGAACTCAAATCCTACATGAAAGCTTGAAGGTCCATAGCTTCAAGCTTTATTTTTGCAAAACATATGTTTTAACACAAAGAATTTTAATAAACAACATGTTTATCACATTGCTTTAAGTTATTTCTGTTCACAAATGTTTAAAACTTGAGAGAAATAAATTAAAATAATTAAATTCCTTTGAGTTCAAAACTGTGCATGAGGACGAACACGGGCCCGTGTCCACTGGACACGGGGCCGTGGTGAGCTTTTAAACTCTCGTTGTTTTAAAATTTCACCCTTGTTTTCTTAAGTATGTCGACCCAGAACAGTGGAACGTCGTCAGCAACCTCAAGAAATAACCAAGGAAGAAGGAGACAATCGATTGATGCTACCCTAGTTCGTGGCATGTATGCTTTAAGGGAAGCCATCGACGAAATGGCATCGGTGGAAGAGGCTCTCATCGATCGGGTTAACTATTTAACGGTGGGTATTGGAGAATTGCTTGCATGAGATCAACCTTTTGCACCAAAGGTTGAACATTCTTGCACTACCTCCCATGGAACCAATCTTTCCCCAAGAAGATTGGAACCTTACTCAAGAAATCATCATTCCAACCGGATGGGACGACCTTCCCCTGGAACCTCCTCTAGACGCATTACACGAGGTTCCATTGGTGGTCGCACCTCCCGCTCCTCCCACGTGTGAAAATGCTGAAGAAGAGCCTTACCTCTTCCTCCCTCGGGAGATTGAGGAAATGCTCAACGGCTTTTGAGGAAGTACACCTTCGGGTTGAAGTTCCTAGAAGCCCGTATCTACCGAAAAATTAATTTCGGGTTTTTGTCGATCGTTTAAAGAATCATCTAGGGTAGGACTTCATTGTGGTTTAGATTTCTTTCTTCTATCTACTATTAGGAACTATTGTAATTTTAATTTTTAGGACTAATCTTAGAATGTTTATTTTGAACTACGCTCTATGGAATATGATGGTTTAAAGTTATTTTGTGGTGTTTGGAACTTAAAATATGGTAAAACACACGAGAAAAGATTGAAACTGCCAAAGGGACGTTAAAACCGCACCCCATGCATAAAAACAGTGCCTTCCGACAAAATTTTCAACCTTCCAGCACGTGCAGCACGGTCCGTGTTCAGCCCAACACGCCCCGTGCTCAGCTTCTGCAAGAAAAAGTCCAGGAACAGGTAACCGAACACGGGCCGTGTTGGCTGGCCACAGGCCGTGGTCAACTGTCTGTTAAAATTGTTACTGGCACTTTGAACACGGGGCCGTGCCCGGATCACACGAGCCGTGCCCAGATGCCTAGTAACACAAAATTTGTTTTTAAACACACTCTTACGCATTCAAATCAACCAAAAAAAATTTATTTTTGGACACGTTGAGGACAATGTGTAATTTAAGTGTGGGAGAGTAACTAACACTTTGAAATTAGCAAGTCCTAATAACAAGCCTTACACAAAACTCTTTGGAACCGCTAATCATCCCAAATCTTTTGCAAAATTTTCATTTTTTTTAGTTGTCTTGGTTTAATTTGAGAATAACAAGTTCTAATAATTTATGTTTTTATAAATTTACAACCGATAGCGTCGTGATAAAAAGAACCAAATAATAAAAATTATAAAAAGGGGCATAACAAATCTTTTTAAAATTTGATTATATATACTTGTTCACATCATTAACCCATTCCCACATTAAGTGAGTTTTGAGCCTTTATCAAGCATACATTCATACATCTTTTGCTCATTTTCGTTTCTTGTGTGAATAGCCGCTTGGTCTTTACAACTCTAGAACTTCTCAAAACGATGCATTATTGGTCCTTACCAACTTAAAACCAAGTAAGTAAATGATGGAGGCATTAGGAATTTAACATATTTTTCTTCAAAACCGTTATTTTTATTTATTTTCACCCATCACCTAAAAACCCCTAGTCAACCCTTTTGAGCCTAAAACCTTTTCATTTCAAACACCTATCACCCACAAAAAAACTATTTTCCTTTCAAACCCATTTCTTTTAGTAAAAACTCGGATACCTTGAAATATTTTATTATATATATGTATATATATATATATATATAGTATTATATATTATAAATCCTTCGAAGAACCAAACAAGTTCCTTCAAATCTTGTTTGAAAAAACGCTTGAATAAAATAAATACGAAAAGTTTTACGATATCCGACCTATTTACATCTTTTACCATACTACTAACCACTAACCAAAAATTTCACCTACCTCTAACCCAAGCCTAAACCCTCCAAAGTCCTCTTGATACTCGCAAAGGTTTATAGTTAAAGGAAGAGGTTTGATCACTTGGCAAGCATATGTAGAAGTACATTCCAAACCGGAATCGAGTGATATCACGAAAATACATCTTCGGCCGAGTGTTGAGTGATCCCTTGAGAGGTACGTGAACTTGTATATAAATAAATAAAATTTTAAAGAGGCATGTTATGCCTAAATAAATAAATTTTCTTAGAAATGTTCTCAATAAATCATGACGAATAGGAACTGTAATTAAACATAAAAACATAAGTTGAAAATAATCTTGGATTCCCAACACTCGAAGACAAGCCACAAAAACTTTTCCTCTAGCTATTCCATTTGGGTGTGTAAGCCACATTTAAAGAGTTTTGCTTGAGGACAAGCATAGATTCAAGTGTGGGGATATTTGATGTACATGAAATGCAACATATAAATTACATCAAATGAGGCATAAAACTAACCCTTTTTAGTACTAAAGTTGGAAGAAAGCACGTTTCTTTGTTCCTTTTGTATTTTCAAGATAAAAAGAGCTCAAACGGACAAAAGAAGCAAATAAGCAACTAAAACCAACAAAAATACAGAAAGAAGGAATAGCAAGCAATGGCCGACACCTCAGCAACACCCCAAAAGACAAAAAACCAGATCACAGAAGACGAGCACGGGCCGTGCCCACCAGGCACGGGGCGTGGCCAAGCCTTGCACCACAAGACAAAACATCCAGAAGCTTCCACGCCCACCACAGGCCGTGTCCAGAGGACACAGGTCGTGGTCAATTATAAGATTTGAAGAATCTGGATAGTATAGCGAACAGTTTACCACGGGGCCGTGCCCAGAGGCCACGGGTCGTGTGGGGCCCTCTGCTGACAAATGCAATTAATGAAGAAAGAGAAGGATGTTGGCCACGGGACGTGTCCGCTGGACACGGGGCCGTGGCCGGGCTTCTGTTCAAGCTATAAATAGGGGTGCTTGGTTACCCACAATGGCATCCCTTGGCAAACCACTTCTCTCTCACTGTGCCACCACTCCACCACCACTACAACACCAACATCCACCACCATCATCCATCTTCCATCTTTAGAGTGTGTAGTAGTCTTGGGATCCAAGATAGATTGTAAGGGTTCTTGTTAAACAAAGGCCATGCTTGGCTAAATTCCTTACATCACTTGGTCAAGACTAATCTTTTATGTATTACTTTTAGTTTTTAATCTTTCGGCACTTTCTATTTGGGTTTGTATTAATGACTTTAATAACTAGTTTCTTATGTTGAAAGTGAATTTTCTTAACCATTTCTTCATGATGTCATTGATTTGCTCATTCGTGTCTTTACGGTCTATATAAAGCACATTAACTACTTGGAAGGGGGTTAGAAGGGTGGTTTGGTAAAATTCTTGTCTCGTTCAGTGTATAGATCCTGCGAGGACTTGGTTCAAGCCTATTAGGGCCTCCTTCAATGCTCAACGGGTATTGGATGGCGGGAGCGCGAATGGCTTGAACCCCTCATATGTAAACTACTATTAATATTTTAAACCGGCTACATGGGATTGTATCCCTGTTGACTCAAACCACTTAGCCGAGGGTAACATCACCTTCAAAAGAGGGGCCTACCACTTTTTGCATTAATAACTTACTTAATTATCTTCCAATATTCTGACCTTTTGGGATTGTATCCCTGCTGACTCAAATCACTGGGTTGAGGGTAACGTCACCTTCAAAAGAGGAGCCTACTACTATAACTAAGATAATCTCTTAAAAAGTCCGAAAGTGCGAAAACTATCAAAGGATACATAAAGGAGAAGTTGGAACCAAGTGATTCTATCTTGTCTATTTGTATTTCATTTTATTTTCTTCAAACCTTTTATTTATCTCTATGTTTTCAAAACTTTTATCAACAATTTAGATTAATTAGACGTTGACGATAAACGGTATTAAAAGCTCATGTGTCCTTGGACGATCTCGGTATCTTACCAACGCTATACTACGCTCACGATGGGTGCACTTGCCCAAGTGTGTATTTAGTGTTAGCAGAATATCGTGTTTATAAATTTAAAACTTGACTATGCGTAAACTAGACTAAAAATAACTATAAAAATATAGTACGCTCGACATACACCAGGCTTCCCCAACTTTGGCCCAAAAAATAGGTGTTCGACATTTTCTCCCATATAAAGCCTCAAAAGGTGCGGCTTTAATGCTCGTATGATAGCTATTGTTATAGGAGAATTCAATCAAAGGTAAGTGGTCATCCCAACTACCACCTAAATCAATCATACATGCTCGAAGCATGTCCTCAAGAGTTTGAATGGTACGCTCACTTTGTCCATCCGTTTGCGGATGATAAGCAGTACTAAAGTTCAATCGAGTGCCAAGAGATTGTTGGAAGCTTTTCAAAAGTGAGATGTGTTTCTTATATCTCTATCGGACACAATGGACACAAGCACTCCATGTAGGGACACAATCTTGTCCACATACATCTTTGCCAATTTGTCCGAACTGGAAGTTTCCTTTATTGACAAGAAGTGTGCTGACTTAGTCAGCCTTTCGATAATGACCCAAATGGTGTCGCTTCCGCTTTTAGTCTTGGGTAACTTGGTTATGAAATCCATGGTTATTAGTTCCCATTTCCACGAGGGAATCTCTAATTGGTACAAAAGTCCGGACGGCTTTTGGTGTTCAGCTTTTACTTGCGAACACGTCAGACACTTTGATACATAAGTGGCTATGGATTTCTTCAAACCCATCCACCAGTAGTTAGACTTTAAGTCCTGGTACATCTTATCACCTCCTGGGTGGACAGAGTACTTGGAACTATGTGCTTCCTGGAGGATTAGTTCTCTAAGTCCTCCAAAGACTGGAACCCAAATTCGTCCATTGAATCTGAGGATTCCATCATCACCGGGCGTTAACTGTTCCACAGTTCCACCTAGTTCCTCATTGGCTATGTTCTCTTTCAATAGAGCTTGCCTTTGCGCTTCTAGCAACTTTTCATTCAGACTGTTCCTCATTTCTATACTTTTGGTGTTAATCCTCAAAGGTTTAACCATTTCTTTGCGACTAAGCGCGTCGTAACTACATTTGCCTTACCGGGACGGTAACGGATTTCACAATCATAGTCATTAAGAGTTTTCATCCAGCGGCTTTGGCACATGTTTAAGTCCTTTTGATTAAACAGATGTTGAAGGATTTTGTGGTCAGTGTATATGATACACTTTGTCCCGTATAGGTAATGCCTCCATAACTTAAGTGCAAATACAACGGCACCCAATTCCAAATCATGGGTGGTGTAGTTCTTTCATGCACCTTTAGTTGTCGCGATGCACAGGCAATCACCTTGCCTCTTTGCATAAGCACACAACCCATACCTGTGTGCGACACATCTTAGTACACTACAAATTCTTCAATGCCTTCCGGTAAAGTTAATACCAGAGCACTACTCAATTTCTGCTTCAAGTCTCGAAAGATTCTTGTTGCTTCGGACCCCAATCAAACTTGATATTCTTGCGAGTCATAGCAGTTAAGGGAGTGGCTATTCGGGAGAAGTTTTCGATAAACCTGCGATAATATCCAACCAATCCCAAGAAACTGCGGACCTCAGAAGGTGTCTTTGGTGCTTCCCAATTCATGATAGCCTCAATATTAGCGGGATCCACTTGAATACCACGCTCACTAACCACATGTCCAAGAAATTGGACCTCGCGAAGCCAGAATTCGCATTTAGAGAATTTAGCATACAACTTCTCTTTTTGTAGCAATTCCAAAATGCACCTAAGATGTTTCTTGTGATCGGATTGATTACGAGAATAAATAAGTATGTCATCGATGAAGACTATGTCAAACTTATCTAGGTAAGGCTTGCAGACTCTATTCATGAGATCCATGAATGTTGCGGGTGCATTAGTGAGCTCAAAAGGCATTACTAGGAATTCATAATGTCCATATCGCGTTCTGAATGCAGTCTTTGGTATATCATTACTCCTAACCTTCAACTGATGATATCCTGATCTTAAATCTATCTTCGAGAAGTAACTTGCCCCTTGCAGTTGATCAAATAGATCGTCTATCCTGGGCAAAGGGTATCGGTTCTTGATCGTTATTTTGTTGAGCTCACGGTAATCAATGCACATACGCATTGAACCGTCCTTCTTTTTGACAAACAAGATCGGAGCTCCCCACGGTGATGAACTAGGCTGTATAAAGCCTTTTTCCAAAAGTTCATCGAGCTGGGTTCTTAATTCCTTCATTTCTGTTGGTGCTAAACGGTAAGGTGCTCTCGCAATAGGTGCAAATCCAGGTAGGGTGTCGATCCTAAACTCCACTTGTCTATTAGGGGGTAGACCGGTTAGTTCCTCAGGAAAGACATCTGGGTAATCCAAAATAACAGGTATGTCTTCAATCTTCGGCTTAGGTTCATCGACGGTTACTTGCGCCATATAAATGACGCAACTTCTCTTCATACATCGGGAGGCCTTAAGCATAACAACTTTCCCTGGCAACCTGTAGTGTATATCTCCATATATGTTGAACATTTCACCGGATGGGGTTTTGATCTCGATTAGTTTCTTATCACAGGCAATGCGAGCTTGGTTATGGGATAACCAATCCATGCCTTAGACTATATCGAACCCCGCCAATTTCATTGGCAGAAGAGAGATTGGGATCAAATGGTTCTTGATGGATATAAAGCATCCATCTAGAATAGAAGAAGTTGTTTCTATGGTTCCGTCGGCAAGTTCTACCTCATATGTTATGTCTAGAGTTCTTACGGGCAAGTTTAATAGTTGGCTAAACTTATGTCGACAAATGACTTATCAGCCCCCGAATCAAATAGAACTCTAGCAAATGTATCGTTGATGAGGAAGGTACCTGTTATGACATTGTTGTCATTGATGGCTTCTCGGGCGTTCATTTGAAAAGCCCGGGCATTGCTTTTCTTAGCTCCACCAGACTTTGTATTATCCTCCTTTGCATTCTTGGAGCAGTTCGTTTTTATGTGGCCTTTCTCACCACATTTATAGCAAGTCGTATCCTTGATATCCCTGCAGTCCAGGGTCTTGTGACCCATCTTCTTACAAATACAACAATGAAGAAATGTAGACCTAACAGATCGGAATTTGGTTAGATCTAGGGTTTGGTTCCTTGCATAAAAGGGTTATCCCTCGTTTGGTTTCACAACGATGATGATTGTAATTACTTATGACGGTACCTACAAAACAGAAACGTCGTTAGCCTCGCCACGGAGAGAAGAGGGTTCTCTCCATGGCCACCCTCCTACATGAGAATAAGTATCGGTACTTGAAGAAAATCTTAAGTGAAGTAAGAAAGAGAGTAAGTGGGAGTGAATGACTTTCTTGTACCAGAAGTTACCTATTTATAGCCAGATTTTGGGCGCCAAAAAGGAGAGGTGAAAACTTAACGGAATCTCTGCCATTCCGTTAAGTGTTGCCGTTACAATTTATGCACATGGATTGAATTGTTATCAACGGCTAGGGAGATGCCATGTGTCATCATAAGATCATTCTATTTCTTTGCTGCAACCATGCCATCACCGTGATCTTTCTTGATCGTCTCAGATGCTGCCATGTGGCATTTAGTTATAACTAAAAGATGCTCTGCACGATTGTGCATTAATGGCTTCTAGAAGGTTTCACAGCTGTAACCTATCTACTGCTCGCCACGTGTGCATTCTGTTACAACAGAAAAAATACCCTTTGCCTCTGCACCAATTCCTGTAAACAGGGATTTTTGCTAAGGAAAAGTCTCTCCGGATTAACTGTTTCTTTGAGCGAGCGGCGCAAGGTAGTTAAATGATCTTTTCCCCTTTTAGATGCTTGGTGCAGAGAGTTGTAAACCTCCTCTGTTGTGCTGTTGGTTGCGCAAGGTTTCTGGGAACCCACAGTGACAGGGAATTCTTAATATTAACTATCTTCCTAACGCGAACCGGCGGAAGGTAGCTAAATGATATTTTCCCTTCTTTGCTGTTTAGTGCAACGTCTGCTGATTTCTTGCTTCGGTACAAATGTCTGCGCAAGGTTTATGAATGAAATATTACCCAAGGAAATTAATCAAGGTTAACTTTGAACATTGCGTGAGCCCGCGGAAGGTAGTTAAATGATCTTTTCCTTCTTTGGATACCTAGCGCAGAGTTTAGTGAAGTCTTTCTTTGGCAGAGAAGCCTGCGCAAGGTTTCCTTGGCAGTTAATAGTGGGTATGGTTCCGTTGCTTGGTGCAAGGTTTTTGGGACCATACCCCTTCACACAAGGTTTAGCTTGTGGATCAAACCGACACTGTCCACCGTGTCGTTTCTTGCAAATTTTACATTCAGGTCTATCCTCAAACCTACTCTGACCCTTATAGGATCCAAACTTCCTTTCTTCTTAAACCGCTGGGAGTTATCATCCTCCCTTTTCCTTTTTCCCTCCACATTCTCCTCACATAATCTTGAGTGAGGGACAAAGCTAATTCTACGGCAGATTTATAGGTACTAGGCTGAACCGTCTTGACCAAACTCCTAATCTCTGGAGCTAATGCGTTGATAAAGCGCGCGATGCGCTTAGGTTCTGGCGTGACTAGATAAGGTACCAGCTGGGAGTACGAGTCGAAGTCGGTAACAAACTTCTGACAATCGAGGTTCTTCATCGATAGAGCGAGAAAGTCGATCTCAATCTTTTCCACCTCATGCGGTGGGCAGTATGTGTCCTTAACAAGGTCCACAAATTGGGACCATCCCAAGTTGTATAGGTGGACCTTTCCCGAGGATTGCATTAATGCCTTCCACCAAATCAGGGCGCTACCCTTGAAGGATTGCGACACAAATTTCACGATATCCTTATCAGCACACCCGCTGATATCTACCACTATCTCAATCTCATCGAGCCATCTCAGGTTCTCAATAGCTCCCTTTTCTCCGTTGAAGTCTCGTGGCTTGCACGAGATGAAGTATTTATATGTGCAGCCATCCTTAGAAGTATTAGTCTTGTCAAGGATTTCTTGTCTCTTGGCTTCATTCCTCACGCTTGAGGAATGTACAGATCCATCTTTCTTTTCAGAGGTGGGAGGTTTTGAGACAGCCTTTGACACTGTCTTAGAGTGAGTAGCACTCGATGTCACACCCCGACCCGCAGCGGAAAAGGTGATCGGGGCATAATTGGGTTATCATCAAAGCTCATGACATTTATTATATGTTTCATATTCATTAATACAATTTAATGGAAATTTACAATAAATGATACAACATGATCTAACTATCAGTCTAAGCTTCTGGGTTTTCTTCTAAGGCATATCCTATGTTTTCCTTGCTTCAACCTGTCCACCTGTATCATGTGTAAAAGGTTTTTGGATCAACATAATGTTGGCGAGTGAATCCTATGGAAAACATTTGAACAAATTTATTTGAATTGATTAAGAAATATGAGCACAACCAAACATGAGTAAAATTAGATGTATCTTAATCAACAATCATAAGATATTAAATGAAACACTCATGAACAACAATGGAACAATTAGAGGCACGCGATGCTCAACTCGTCTCTCACGAGGAACTGAGGGGCCTGATGAATGAATTGCATAAACATGATAATATGAATGACACAACTACAAACAATATAAACTCAATGATACACACATGAACAATAATGAATTTGATGTGAAGCACGCGATGTTCTACTCGTCTCCCACGAGGAACTGATGGGCTTAATGTATGAGTTTCATATAATTTGATAAAAGGAAATAAGTAAATCACAACAATAAAAACAATCTAAGTTTAGGTCATGATGTGGTATGGCACAAGTTTAAATAAATAAATTAATTATTTTCATAACACATGACACACCCCAAAACGTGTAATTTAAAAGGGGGAGTTGTAAGATTCACTCACATTGGGTGCGTTCGGTTGATGACGTTGAATGCACGCGAAGTGTTTTAACCACGAGTGAGATTAAACCGGCTGTTTCTCCTCTGTTTTCCGGCAGAACTCCGATGGCAGCAAGTTCTTCCGGCGACGAGTCTCTTGCAGCAGAGAGTCTTCCGAAAGGTTACAAAGGTTGTGGGTGACTTCGGTAAAAGTTTAGGGGTTTCAGTAAGGCTCGGAGACTAATAATACGGTTTTCCGGCGATGTATCAAATATTTCCGGAGAGTGATTTTTCGCCGAGAAAAGGTGCGATTTGAGTGTGAAAGGTTTCTGGCGAGTTGAGGGTGTATTTATAGGGTAATATTGAGATGAATGGGGTCTGAATTCGGTCTCAATTCGAAGTCAGCCGTTCTCCGGCGGTTACAGCTGATGTCGCGGGTTCATATGTCGGTTATAACCGTCGTAATAGTTAAGTCATCGGTTGAATTGAGCGTAAACGTAATTAAACGGCGAAGTCGTCGGGATTTCCGACGACTGCTGATTGGGCGGAAAATTGATTGAATTCAACTTGCTAACTTGAATATTTGAATTAATTGTTTCCTGATATTACCATAAAATCAAAGTGGCGGAGTGGTTGGTCGGCTGAGTGATAAGTGTTTGGTTTGAACCGGTACAGACCCGAGTTCGAAACCCGGCAGATGTATAATATTTTTATTTTGCGATTTTTGACAGTTTTTCAAAAACTAATTATATATTCTTGTATAATAATTGATTACGGATCGTTTAAAAATATTTTGGGCATTTAATTCGCAAGGAAATTTTTGACTGACTGTTCGGTTGATAAACGGAGCGGGTTTGGTAAATCCGTTTTTGACGGATGTTACAGTATCCCGTGCTTTTTAGAAATTTCGTCCCGAAATTTAAATAATGATATATTTGACTAAAAGAATGATGATGTTTTGTTTGACAGTTGTATGCTTAGAAAAATAAAGGTTTAAGTTTTTGTTCGAGGCGGTAACGTTCCTTGTAAGGGTTAAGTACCCTATTCAGGAATCGCTTTTTGTTGCCTACTGTATAAGTATGGATAAGCAAAAATGATTTGCTAAAAATGATAACATGCATAAGAATTTAGATACGTTTGGGAAAGTATGGTTATATCCTAAGGTAAAACTTCTAACACTACAACCTATATGGAACTTAAATAAAAACACAACAACTGATATTTGAACATAAGAAAACACAACAGCTAATATCCGAACATGAATAAACATATGAGCAAATATTTGAACATGAATAAACACATCAGCAAATATTTGAACATGAATAACCACAACAGCAAATATTTGAATCCACATTCTGACAGCATATATGTTTGAATGATGGAAGTTCCTCTCTCGTTTATTATGATGGAGAGGTTAGTTTATGTAGAAATGGATCACAATCCAATCTCTTTAAATAACATGATGATATAAATGTAACACAAATTCCAACCAAGGCAATACTAAATCCTACATGGAACTTCTCATAACCGCCTGATAATGCCTCTGATCCTTTGGCAAGAATACTTATATATAGGAAGTACCAGCGGCGTATCCACCATATTCTTGCCAATTTTTCATTAGTTTTATCCACAAGTTATGATTGGTTACCAAGAAACTAATAAATCCTACATAGAACTTCTCATAACCGTCCGATAATGCCTCTGATCCTTTGACAAGAATACTTATATATAGGAAGTACCAGCGGCGTATCCACCATATTCTTGTCAAATTTTCATTGGTTTTATCAGTGAATTATGATTAGTCCTATAACTCTACAATCAATACAACAAACATAAATTACTGAAATGAAATATATCTGTGCGATCAAGGCTCAATCGAACGGAGCCGATCCTATTGCATGTACTGAAAATGAAATGGATGTGCGCTCAAGGCTCAATCAAACGGAGCCGAACGTATTGAATGTACTGAAATTGAAATTGTGTGCTCAAGGCTCAATCGGGTGGAGCCGAGCGTATTGCATATACTGAAAATGAATAACTTAACCACACAAACAGCCTATGCACGGAACCTCTCATAACCGCCTGATAATGCCTCCGATCATTTGACAAGAATACTTATATATAGGAAGTACCATCGGCGTATCCACCATATCCTTGTCAAATTTTCATTGACTTTATCCGCAAGTTATGGTTAGTTCGATGCGACTCTACTACAAACACCACAACCACAAGATACTGATAATGAAATTGAATGTGCGCTCAAGGCTCAATCAAACGGAGCCGAACGTATTGCATGAACTGGGAATGTAAATTGAAATGTGCGCTCAAGGCTCAATCAAACGGAGCCGAACGTATTGCATGTATTGAAATGTAAAATGAAATAACCGATCAAGGCTCAAACAAACGGAGCCGATCGTGCGGCCTCAGCAAAAGCATATACTGAAAACAATATATAATATATAATATACCATAATTACTCTAACAGTCTACACATGTGATAAGGAAAAACATAAAACTAAACGATAGGAGTTGAATCTGGATCTTCGGCGAAGAGGACTAGCTGAGTATCTTCGTTTGGGCCGTCATTATCTTCGACAGGATTGGCGTTGATATTGAAGACTCTTCCTCTTGCTGGTGGCATAGTGGTTGGGTTTTCTTGGTTTACTTGGTTAACTGGGTTTGATTGGGCTTGAGTGTTGATAACGTTAACCAATTGAGGGCATGTGTTTCTAAAATGGGTAGGATCGCCACAATTGAAACAGGCTCGCGCATATGGGAACATGGGGTATTGGGGTTGGTGATAAGTTTGGGCCATGTTTTGAGTAGGGGAAAAGGTTTGGTTTTGAAAGGTGCGACAAACATTGCTCAAATGACCATAGCGTCCACAAGTTGCACATAGACGACAAAGTAGGGTATGGGGATGGTGATAAAAACAGTTGTTGCATCGAGGGTGAGATCCAAGATATGGTTTCTTATCTGGGTAAGCTGAGTTGGGTGCCACTTGGGTGATTGGGATAGCTCGAATGGGTATGGCGTGTAAAACTGGTTGATTTCGTTGGGTAGCAGCGAAAAGTCGCCCGACTCTTCTTCTCTTAGGATTGGGTTGAGAAGGGGATTCGGTTTGAGTGGAGTCGGAGGTTTCAGTCGATTCTTTATCCTTCTTCTTCTCCTCCTTGAAGTCTTTGTTTCGGATTCGGTTCTCGGTGAGCTCTGTTGCTAGCTCCATTGCTGCTTCCAAAGTTGCAGGCTTGGTACTTATTACAAGGTCTTGAATCTTTGACGGAAGACCACGAATGTAGTGCTCTATCAAACGGTAGAGGGGAGTAAACATGTTGGGAACCATTTGATGTAATTCGAGGAACCTTTTGTTGTAGGTGATGTGGTCTCCTTCCATTTGCTTCAATGAGTAAAATTCATCTTCTAACTTCTTGATTTCGCTCCTTGGGCAAAAACGTCTGGTCATGATTTCCTTCAATTCGTTCCAAGTTAAGGTCATAGCATCTTCCACACCTCGTTTGGCCTTCTCTGTATTCCACCAAGTAAGTGCTATCCCATATAATCGACCGGTAGCATATCGCACTTTGCGATCGTCAGTGCAATCGCAATTTAGAAATGTGTTCTCCATTTCTTCAAACCAATGGAGAAGAGCAGTGACGCCTTCAGTCCCTTTGTATTTCGGAGGGTCGCATGATTTGAAATGCTTGTAGGTGCATTTAGTGGTATTTGGGGAAGAGTTGAAAATGTTTTGATTCGCTTGATTGACAGGATTAACGGTAAGTGCTTGTTGAACTTGGATTACAATATTGGGTATTACGGCAGCCATTTGTTGAGCGATTAAGGCAGCCATGTGCTCGCGGGCTTTTCTTGCTCTCGTCTTCCTACGGGCGAGGTTAGAAGACATCTACAAGGAATACATGACAAGAGTATGAGTTGGATGCTTTTGAGATCATGGGTCGCATTAAGAATGAACATTCATAAAATAATTATAGATAAATAAATTACTACATCCATTGGATGTCTTGGGCTTTGCTCGCTGTTAGGCCCTTCATGCCGCCATACTTTACCTGTGTAATCATGTGGGCCCCCATGAATACCGGTTTTTCATATGGTTCGCACGGTTTCTGCCTGGTTGCGTACACAAAAACCCGGAGAAAATCGAGAAATATGTATACAACGTGTGATATTCAGAATGTGTCCAGGTGTAGACACGGTGACACCTCAAAGTAGGTTTAGTTCGAACGACGTTTGGTGTGGCATGCTTTGGCCTAATAGGTCCTTCGTACTCTCATCGTTGGTCCCCAGGTAGGCAAACTGGTCCGTTATATTGGATTTATACGAATGCCAGCCTAGACAGGACGTTCCGACTACCGGTACTTGTACCCTTCCAGTTACTACATGTCCGTCGCAGAACTTACTTTGATGAGAATTGAAAATTGCACAAAATCTTTGGATTATGAGAGTATGAAAATAAATTGAATACATGAACATCGATATATGTATAATGAATATGTATATATGTGTAATGAATATGTATATGAGCATGTATGTTTGACTGAAATGTAAACAAATATGAAACAAATAAATATCACAAGTTTGTATGTAACCACCTAATCAATTTAAAATTTAGGCAGACTATAGTATAGGCTCTAAGGGTCTAATAACCTATCCTATATCCCTATAGTCATGGCTCTGATACCAATCTGTCACACCCCGACCCGCAGCGGAAAAGGTGATCGGGGCATAATTGGGTTATCATCAAAGCTCATGACATTTATTATATGTTTCATATTCATTAATACAATTTAATGGAAATTTACAATAAATGATACAACATGATCTAACTATCAGTCTAAGCTTCTGGGTTTTCTTCTAAGGCATATCCTATGTTTTCCTTGCTTCAACCTGTCCACCTGTATCATGTGTAAAAGGTTTTTGAATCAACATAATGTTGGTGAGTGAATCCTATGGAAAACATTTGAACAAATTTATTTGAATTGATTAAGAAATATGAGCACAACCAAACATGAGTAAAATTAGATGTATCTTAATCAACAATCATAAGATATTAAATGAAACACTCATGAACAACAATGGAACAATTAGAGGCACGCGATGCTCAACTCGTCTCTCACGAGGAACTGAGGGGCCTGATGAATGAATTGCATAAACATGATAATATGAATGACACAACTACAAACAATATAAACTCAATGATACACACATGAACAATAATGAATTTGATGTGAAGCACGCGATGTTCTACTCGTCTCCCACGAGGAACTGATGGGCTTAATGTATGAGTTTCATATAATTTGATAAAAGGAAATAAGTAAATCACAACAATAAAAACAATCTAAGTTTAGGTCATGATGTGGTATGGCACAAGTTTAAATAAATAAATTAATTATTTTCATAACACATGACACACCCCAAAACGTGTAATTTAAAAGGGGGAGTTGTAAGATTCACTCACATTGGGTGCGTTCGGTTGATGACGTTGAATGCACGCGAAGTGTTTTAACCACGAGTGAGATTAAACCGGCTGTTTCTCCTCTGTTTTCCGGCAGAACTCCGGTGGCAGCAAGTTCTTCCGGCGACGAGTCTCTTGCAGCAGAGAGTCTTCCGAAAAGTTACAAAGGTTGTGGGTGACTTCGGTAAAAGTTTAGGGGTTTCAGTAAGGCTCGGAGACTAATAATACGGTTTTCCGATGATGTATCAAATATTTCCGGCGAGTGATTTTTCGCCGAGAAAAGGTGCGATTTGAGTGTGAAAGGTTTCTGGCGAGTTGAGGGTGTATTTATAGGGTAATATTGAGATGAATGGGGTCTGAATTCGGTCTCAATTCGAAGTCAGCCGTTCTCCGGCGGTTACAGCTGATGTCGCGGGTTCATATGTCGGTTATAACCGTCGTAATAGTTAAGTCATCGGTTGAATTGAGCGTAAACGTAATTAAACGGCGAAGTCGTCGGGATTTCCGACGACTGCTGATTGGGCGGAAAATTGATTGAATTCAACTTGCTAACTTGAATATTTGAATTAATTGTTTCCTGATATTACCATAAAATCAAAGTGGCGGAGTGGTTGGTCGGCTGAGTGATAAGTGTTTGGTTTGAACCGGTACAGACCCGAGTTCGAAACCCGGCAGATGTATAATATTTTTATTTTGCGATTTTTGACAGTTTTTCAAAAACTAATTATATATTCTTGTATAATAATTGATTACGGATCGTTTAAAAATTTTTGGGCATTTAATTCGCAAGGAAATTTTTGACTGACTGTTCGGTTGATAAACGGAGCGGGTTTGGTAAATCCGTTTTTGACGGATGTTACACTCGACATATTAAATTTCTCTAAGGATTTTTCCATAGCCTTTCCCACGGCTGCATCTATGCGGGCCTGGAATTCATCTTCGTTAATGACTATGTTTGTCTTATTGTGATCGTCATCGTTGTGGTGCTGCTTGGACCGTCTGAGTGAGCCATTTATGCTTCGATACTATTCGGCGAATTAGGAATCTTATGGGTTAGCCATGGTATGATTAAACCATTTAGGCTTTAGCATTACAACGAACGCTTTACATACAACTTAGGTCCATAGGGACCATGAAAGATCTTTTGGAATTTATTGGCGGAGCGATAAAATCGAATTAAAATCGAGGCTCGCTAAAAGAGGTAACAAGATTGCATATGAAAATCAAAATTTGAAAATTTCTTAAATCAATAGGGATTCCATACTTGCCTCTAAAGAGGTCTAAATGCAAAATTTAGTCCGCACAGGGACTATAAATAAAGGAAAAAACATACCCACGCAGGGGCTTAAAAGAAATAACAATGTCCTAGCAGGGACTCAAAAGAAAATAACAATGTCCTCGCAGGGACTTTTGGAATTTTAAATTACATAAGTAAAAATATAAAATCTACTCGTCCTTCCTCCCTTTCACGGCTTTATAAAGTTTCTTGATAAACTTTGTTGTTTTCTTCTCTGATTTCTTGACTTGTTGCCGCATTTCCCTGACTTGATCTAAGGCCTCACTAATGGCCTCAAGTTGTACTTGTGGCTGGGGTTGAGGCTGAGTCGGAGGTGGTTGCGGTTGATGCATACTTGGGTGTGTGAAAGCATATGGTGGATGCCCTGTAGCCTCATAGGAAGGGTAAAAAGGTGGATAACTAGGAAAAGGAGAATGATATAGGGCATTTTGCATGGCTGCTTCAAGGTACGGATCGTATGAAGGAGCAGTAAAATCAGCACCATATCCAGATAAATCTGGATAGGTAGGAATCGGGTTACCTAAACCCAATGAAGGTGGCTGAACTGCCGGTTGGGGCATTGGATCAGCAGCAGGTTGTGGGGTTGGAACCGCCATAGGTGAAGTGTTTGAGGGCCCACCCATTTGTGGGTCCTCAGGGATGATGGGGTAAGATGGTGGCAAAGGTGGTAACGAGCCCGACCTTTGGCTAGCACGCACCAACATGCGTGCACCACGCCTTTGACGTGGTTGAGATGATGACTTGGGTGGTGGCTGAGATTGCTCCACCGGTTGCATAGGTTCATCCTCGATTTGAGGATGTGGTGATGGGGCATGATGATGGGGAGTACTGTGGTAGGAGGGTGTGTTGACGAACACATATTGTGCCCATCTTTGTTCATAATCATCAGGACCTCGAAACGGAGATCCCGCCAAATAGTTCGAGCCACTAGACAACTCGATGGGATGACCATATGATCCGGTTTGTGGAAATGCCTCCGGATCGGAATCCTCCTCCATATGTGTTGGCGAGTCGACGGGAGGGGTTTCAGGTGAGGGTTGGTTAACGGGGTTGACAAAGTTAAAGTTAAAGAATTCTTGGTGAGGATGGGAATGAGAATGGTGTAATTGGTGGGAATGGTGAGAATGGTAAGAGTGTTGGGAATGAGATTGGGGTGGAGAATATTCGTGTGAGATCGAATGTCTATATGGTTCAAAAGGAGACGAAGAATCTTCGGATCCTTTGTAATGGTTATGATCAGGCAGATTAGCTGCTCCAGCTAGAGAGGGTCTGAATGGTGGACTGAAAGATGGTCCAGTCATAGAGGGTCCGCCCCTCATGGGACCCTTGCCCTTTCCTCCGCGTCTGAATTTTGGTGGCATGTTTCCTGCTTCAACAACGAGTTAAAACAATGCAAAACAATAATAATAACTTAATAATGAAATGAATAATCTTAGGTCACAGCCTAGACTCGGAAGTCTAAGCAATGTGCTATTTGTGTATTTTCGAGATTAAACACAAAAAAGGCTAGTGTTTAATTCACTCGAACGTTGGCTCTGATACCAACCTGTCACATCCCTATTCCACGTGTACCCGGTGGGCCCGATTGGGGAATATCATGACGTAGTTGATAACATCATAACCAAACAAACACATGCACAGCGGAAGTCTTGGATTTAAATTACTATTACAAACCGAGTGTTAAATGTTCAAAATAAATTACAAGGCTTGTAATGAAAAATCCACAGGTGAATCGAGATAAATATATACAAAGTGATTGTTCATCAGACTTTAAGCAACCTAGAGACTTGCACAATCCTCTATTATCACTATAGCGCAGCTCCCGATCTATTGCGTGTTGCCACCTGTAACTTGGTCTTTTGAAAATACGTCAGTTTTCACTGGTAAATACTAATAACCGACTAATTTTGTAAACATTTATTTAAAATGATTTTTGGTGGCACTTGGCACATTTTATAAATAACTTGGGATAGTTTAGAATGACCTTATTTACAGTTTTACATGTTTGTCAATACATATGGGGTGCGGTGCAGAAACCGAATAACCTGATTAACCGACACGCCACTTAAATAATCCACCTGTCGGATTCAATATTTTATTAGCATTAGCGTCTGTCGGGTGTATGCCTACACCCCGCACTTAAGGTCGTGGCCATTAGTAACTTAAATGAGCCAAGGATATCCCAGAAACCCCTAATGTTTAAGTTATCAAACAATACAGAATAAAACGGGTTATAAGGATTTAGTAAATCACAATCCGATAACATGATCCCATACCCGACCAAGCGGTATTATTATACCGTATCCCAAGCTCGTATAGGGAAAATAAGTTAAAAGTATTTACCTGAGCAAATTCTTCAAATAAGATAAGTAACTCAGTCGAATATTCAAAAGTAAGCTTAGATGGCAATCTACAGGGAGGCTCTTAGTCTGGAAATGATGGTGTTTATAACCAATTAGAATGCTAACGGGTCCTATCCACTTTGTAGACTCAGACCGGGTAGCATTAAAAAATAATAACGTAGGTATTTAAACCCGACAAGTATGGAGACTTGTTTAATATGGGTAAACATGTTACACTCTGGATTTTGAAACTAAAATGATAAGGTTAAACCCGTTTCGGTTAAATCAAGTAAACTAGTTACGTAGTTCGAACCGTACGCATATAAGTGAAACCAGGTAACCGGGTGAGTCCTATACAAGTTCCATATGCCATTATACTTTAAACATGTTGTAACATCAGTGAGTTATCAACATGTTGGTCAGTTACAGTTTTTAAATCAATTTATGCCTTAAAGGGCATTTTGGTCATTTTAGGCTTATAAAAGAACTTATAAGCAAACTGATGTGATGGTCATAAACTTACTAAAAAATGGTTTATTTATGATGTTATATCAGTAGAATATCAAGTATACGTGTGGCTTATAGTTTAAGACCAAACTATGCTTCGAAAGGGCATTTTGGCCATTTCACACATTACTTGACAAGTTATTTGGGAATCTGAGTTTAGATTATGTACCTACTGTAAATATATATAAAACTGGGTTTTGAAATCAGTAAGTATCAAGTCTTGGTGTTTAGATATGGTTTTAAACCATACTATGCGCATAAACGACGATAAAATCGCTAAATGACGATTTAATTGATGTTTAGGGAAAACTGATGCTATGATCAGGTTTATATAATCAAAATAAGTTATTTAGTATATTATAACAGTAGGTAAAAGATTTGGTTATGAAAAATATCTTTAAAACCATTTTATGCATCGTAAGGGTAATATCGTCATTTATCGGCATTGTACAAAGACTTGTGTATAACTCAGTTTACAATCTGATTAGATATCCCAAATAATCCAAATTATGATATTACATCAGTGGGTAAAGAGTTTGGGTGTCAAATTTATGTTTAAATCATTTTATATGCCGGAAGGGCATTTTAGTCCTTTTAAAAGCATGATTTGTGTAAAATAAACAAAACTCAGTTTATGACCAGATTATTGTTATCAAAACAAGTTAGTCATGTTTATATATCAGTACATAATTCATTTGTATGCTCATTTGTATTTCAAACATTGTTTTTAAACAAAATGGGCATTTTAGTCAAGTTTGGCATAATTAACGGATACTTGTATAAATGCTCGGATTACTTTGTAACCACGTTATATAACTCCAGAGGGTTATATTACAATATATCATGGTCACAATGCAACCTAATTTCAGTAGCTAAGGTTGCTAAAATGGGTCAGAACTGAAAGTCAAAGCAGAAGTCAACTTTTGCGACTTTCGGTTGCGAACCGACCTTAAACCTGGTCTTGACGGGCCGAACATGTTTAGACATGTTCTAATACTTATTACCAAGTTATTAAAGTATTGAAACTGGTTTTATAGCACCTACATTGCTAGATATGAATTTATTTCAAAACTGACCCGTTTGACTTTTTATTAATATAACTTTGACCCGTCAATTGACCAAGCAAACGTGGTAATCAGGAGATGCCCTCTTGAGGGATTAACACCTACGTAATTACGATCACGTAGCCACGTTCGCTACGAACATTGGCTGGACCGTAATGGTCTTAGCCGAAAGTCAAAGCGTTTTTACGTCAGCGCTTTGACTTTGGCTCAAAGCCTAATAAAACTGAACAAGAAGGGCTAAGAACACTTACACAATGTCCTAGCACGAAAATAGAACTTAGTAGGATGCTCCCAAGGACTAGGAACTTCCAGAGAGTGATGAGAGGAGAAATAAGAGAAGGTGTAAGAAAAATGGTTGCAACCCCCATCTATTTATACTTGAGGATCAAGATTTAGGACAAGCCAGGTGCCAAGGGGTGTTGTGAGGTTGCAACAAGTGTCAAGGAACGTGTCATAAGTAGCTGGAGGGTGGCAAAGCGTGACTTAGGTGGCAGGAGTAGAAACTGCCATGTTTCTGCTCGCTGGCACCCACTTACGGACCGTATGAAATAAAGCCTTGCGGTCCGTAAGGCTATCTGTCACATGATACTTTTAAATGGTTACGGACCGTAACCATGATGGCTTGCGGTCCGTAACCGGCTCCCAGAACTTGAAATTTTTGCAATGTTTCATATTTGGTCCCTTAACTTCTTTGTTTGCCTTCAAGAGGTCGTTTGTTAATAAGTTGGCGACTTTGGTCCCTCTTGTTTTAGCACACGGCATACAAGGATCAACGGAACACGTGTCGAAATTTTATAGGACAGGTTTTCACGAGGTGTCACACTTCTACCTCGACTTCCTCCCTAACTACCCCTCCAAAACTCTTACCATTACGGGTGGTGATCGTTTTTGCTGAATGGTTAGCCGGGTTGGTTTGAGTGTTACTCGAAAACTGACCTTATGGTTGCTCTTGCAACTGCCTAGCGATACCACCGACGGACTGCTGAAGATCTAAGAGTGCAGACTGTTGATTTTTCAAAAGAAGGTCATGTTCCGCCAAGGTTTTCTGTGTGACCTGGTCCTTAACCACTAGTTGAGAAAGAAGTTCCCCAATCCTATCCAAACTACCACCTGAACCCCCACTCCTAAGTTGACCTTCTTGGGTTGAACCCCCACTAGCAAACTGACCCCCATGAACCTAAACTGCGAAAACTGACCATGTTGACCTGAACCTCCACTAGAAAACTGGCCCTACCCCCTTATTGGAAACCAGGGGGTTACCGGAAGAACGGAAGTTATTGTTGTTTCACCAGTTCGAATTATATTGAGAGTTATTATTATTATTATTATTAAACAGACTAGCGGGGCCTCGATTATGACCAGTAATGAACTCGACCTGCTCCTCAGTGAGCATTGGATACCCAATTGTACCATGACCCCCTACATACCTCACATTTATCGACCTTAGCTTTCAACTCTTGAATTTCCTTAGGAACTTTTATCTTGAAATTGTCTAGTGCAGCGGCTAACGTTATTTCAAGCTAACTTGGTGTAGCCCTCGACCAGCCGAGGAAGTACTAGACACACGAGTGGAATTTCTGGTGGCAGCTCGTTAGTTAGTATCAGAATGCATGAAACTCTCGAATAGGTCATTGCACTCGGCCACTAGTGGCACTAGACGAATCAGATTGATCAAGAGAATCCATAACAGCCATTTCAAAGATAAACATCAACATTTTAATATCCCATACTATCAAACTCATAAACCTTAAAAATAACCATTACATACCAACAAAATCTCTTAAACACAATCCAATTCGATCTCCCCTAGATTTTATTACAACCGTTCTAAAACAAACTAAATAAAACAAACTAAACTACGCATGTAACATCCAAGGCATCCAAGCTATAAATCCTCAACCTGTTACATGCTTTAAAATACAAGTCAATACAATTAAGTAAAGGTGAGCATACAGGTTTAAGTACTACTAGCATAATCGAGAAAGCGTTTGCGAAACAATCTAGATACATATCATGATACATCCAACCACCAAACATAACATAGGCTCATTTCTCATGCTAACTACCGTGAGAAGGCTTGCGCGTCCATCCTAACTAGACCCCGTCGGGTGTAAGCCACACTATAGTACCATACTAGCTAAGGAGGCAAGTTAACGAAAATAAGTCCTAGTCACATGTTTCTAGTATCACGTGTCGAGCATATACAATCAGATTATTCGCATGTGATAAACAATTTTGATTCGTGATGTTAGGTAAGTAGGAGATTCTACGGAGAGGTTGCAGACGCCGGATCAGCCTGTAAACGAACAGAACTGCATCAGTCTTCCGAAAAGCCGAAACGGTGAACTCTGAGTTGAGTAGTGGCCAAGTTCGGGCGGACTTGTGTGTAAACACACATGTTCGAGCGAACTTGTGTAATTCTGGTGAGTTACAAGCCAAGTTCGGTCGAACTTGATGAGTCTCCTGAGAAACTTGTCAAGTTCGGGCGAACTTGTAAGAAATTCTTTAACTGACCAGGCAAGTCCGGGCAAACTTGCAAGAAGTTTTGTGAAGAAACACTCAAGTTCGGTCGAACTTGACCCAAATGGGTACAAGTTCGGTCGAACTTGACCAGGTGAGCTGGTGATTCTCGAGCGAACTTAATGTTTTTCGAGTCCAGAATCTTACTTTTTCGTGTCATTTGCTGAGGAAAATCGAGTGTTCATCCCTCCAACCCTGTGCTACTGAGCAAACTTAGGTCGGAGAGGTCTTTTAGAGCTGTTCTAGCCGTTTTACAAAAGCGTGGGCTAATCCGGGCGAACTCGGGGTTCATTCGGATTAGTCCGGCTTGTGTAAACCAACATAAACGTCCTTGTGCTTCTAGATCTGGGATCTTGAATGATAGATGCTTCGTTTCATATCAGAAAATGAACAAAGCATCCTCAAAAGTCCGTATTTTGTGTCAAAATCGATATTTATCAAAGGTTTTCTCAGATCTATCACTTACAAGCCGAGATCTTACAGATCTCGTGTTTGAAGTCTCTACTTTCGCCAAACGAACACGTATTGTGTAGATCTAAGCTTAAAACAGAAGTTTTTGAAGAAACAGATGAAGATTTTCGTAAAAGAATGGGTTTTGATGAAAACGAAGGTAGATCCTTGTGCAAAATCGTTGTAAACCTTTGTTGGTTGTTGATAAACGTTGTTGTAGTCGAAATCGGGTCGTTTCTTACTTAGAACACGAGAGATTGGAATGAGGGAGCTCTGAGCGAACTTGTTCAGCAAGAGGAGCATGAATGAGGAGCATGGGTATTTATAGGTGAGGCAAGAATCTCAAGAGCTGGCAACAAGTTCGGCCGAACTTGTACAAAAGTGTACAAGTTCGCGCGAACTTGGGGAGTTTTCAAGAAAGATTAGCTAAGTTCCGCCGAACTTGTACATTTCTGTACAAGTTCGCGCGAACTTGAGGGAAACAAGGGAGTCCTGGTTATCAGGCAAGTTCGGGCAAACTTGTGGTAGTCAAGTTCGGCCGAACTTGGCCTGGTGACCAAGTTTCTTTTGCCGATTTCGCGTTAAGGGTTCGTTTGGTTGTTTGGTTCGCATTAGATAGTTATATTAAGCGTTAAATTAAAGCGTTAAGCGTTATAGTTGATATAATAGTGTGATTTAGCGATTCAAGAGTGCGAGAGCGATGCGATAGCAAGTGTAAACATAACCACAAACACACATAACACATAAATAACATAAAACCACATAATAACTGCGATTTGCGATGCGATGAGATTAGCGATGCAATTCAATAAGCGATTAGATGCGATAATAACCTACAATACCATAATTAATTAACATAAACTTTATTATTAACCGAATCTCGGATTTACAAAGGATAGATAAACAGAAAACAAAAGAAAAGATAACAATAGGATTTTCGAGTTGTTACAGTCTCCCCTACTCTAGGGAATTTCATCCCAAAATTAAGCAGTAGCTGTAACAAATAGATGCAGGTACTTGGCCTTCATATCACTTTCCAATTCCCAAGTAAACTTGGCGCCGTGTTTGCCCTCCCATCGGACCTTCACGATAGGGATGCGAGAGCGTCGGAGTTTCTTGGTCTCCCGGTCCATAATTTCCACGGGCTTTTCCACGAAATGGAGAGTCTCGTTGATTTGTAGATCTTCGAGAGGGACATGCAGATTTTCTTCGGCTAAGCACTTTTTGAGATTAGACATGTGGAAAGTCGGATGTACATTATTAAGTTCCTCCGGTAATTCGAGACGATAGGCTACTTTACCGATTCTTTCCAGAATCTTAAACGGACCAACGTATCGAGGCGCTAGCTTTCCTTTCTTGCCGAAGCGGACCACTCCCTTCCAAGGTGCAACCTTTAGGAGAACGTGATCTCCCACTTTGAACTGTAGGGGCTTGCGGCGTTTATCGGCGTAACACTTTTGACGACTCCGAGCTTTCAAGAGACTGTCTCTGATTTGGAGGATCTTGTCCGTCGTTTCTTGAATTCGTTCGGGACCGGTGATTTGTGCTTCTCCGATCTCATGCCATGCAATAGGCGATCGACATTTTCTTCCATACAGTGCCTCAAACGGAGCCATTTGAATGCTGGTATGATAACTATTATTGTACGAGAATTCAATCAAAGGTAAATGCGCATCCCAGTTACCACCGAAATCTATGATGCACGCACGAAGCATGTCTTCGAGGGTGCGGATCGTACGCTCAGTCTGACTGTCGGTTTGAGGGTGAAAAGCAGTACTGAGATTAAGCGTAGTACCGAGAGCGAATTGAAAGGTCTCCCAAAGACGCGAGGTAAAACGACCGTCTCGGTCAGAGATGATGTCACGAGGCGTCCCGTGTCGATATATAACTTCGTCGGTATAGATTCGGGCTAACCGATCGACCTTAAAGTCTTCTCGTATAGCAATAAAGTGCGCGGATTTGGTGAGACGATCAACGATAACCCAAATGCTATCGTGATCGGATGAAGTACGCGGGAGTTTAGTAACGAAGTCCATAGCTATACTCTCCCACTTCCACATCGGGATTTCGGGTTGCTCGAGTAAGCCAGAGGGCCTTTGATGTTCGGCTTTAACTTTCAAACAAGTTAAGCATTTTGAGACGTAAAGGTGATATCCTTTTTCATGCCTGGCCACCAATACTTAGGACGAAGGTCCTGGTACATCTTGTCGGCACCGGGTTGAGATTTATGAGCTTCGTCCATTAGCAACTTACAAAGATTATCACGGCTGGGAATCCAAATGCGATTGAGATAGTAGTAAATACCATCAGATTTAGATACAAGCTGGGTTCGGCACCACATTTCATTTAGTCTTGAAGGGTATTCTCATTGAAACAGGCGAATTGAGCGGCACCGGATGAGGGTTTCAAGTTTAGCACAAGCTTGAGAGTCACGAATACCATGTACATAGCTTCGTCGACTTAGAGCATCGGCGATGACGTTTGCTTTGCCGGGATGGTAGCGTATTTCGCAATCATAATCGTTGAGAAGTTCAACCCGTCGACGTTGTCGCATGTTTAGTTCTTTTTGGTTAAAGATATGTTGTAGGCTCTTATGGTCGGTGAAGACCGTACACTTTGTACTGTAAAGGTAGTGTCGCCATATCTTCAATGCAAAAACAACTGCACCGAGTTCGAGATCATGGGTTGTGTAGTTCTTCTCGTGGATCTTGAGTTGTCGAGACGCATACGCGATAACCTTGTCTCGTTGCATGAGAACATAACCAAGACCAAGGTTTGCGGCATCACAAAAACAACAAAATCGTCGTTTCCATCGGGTAAAGCGAGAACGGGAGTGTTGCATAGCATACGCTTGAGAGTTTGAAAAGCTTCCTCTTGATTGGAATCCCAAACAAAAGGTTTGTCTTTATGAGTTAAAGCGGTAAGTGGAACGGCGATTTTTGAAAAGTCGGCGATGAATCGACGGTAGTAACCCGCCAATCCAAGGAATGAACGGATTTCGGAAGCATTCTTCGGTGTAATCCAACTTTTGACGGCTTCAATCTTTGCAGGGTCGACGTGAATTCCTTGACTATTAACGATGTGGCTGAGAAATTGGACTTCTTCGAGCCAGAATTCACATTTAGAGAACTTAGCATAAAGGCGATTTCCTTGAAGAAGTTCGAGGACTAAACAGAGATGACGCGCGTGTTCGTCTCTCGACTTCGAATAGATAAGGATATCATCGATGAAAACAATGACGAAACGATCTAAGAAAGCTTTACACACACGGTTTATCAAATCCATGAAAACCGCGGGTGAATTCGTTAGACCAAAAGGCATGACACGAATTCAAAATGGCCATAGCGAGTACGAAAGGCGGTTTTTGGAATGTCTTCTTCCAACACGCGTAACTGACGATAACCGGAACGAAGATCGATCTTAGAAAAACAAGTAGCACCTTGGAGTTGATCAAATAAATCATCGATACGAGGAAGAGGATAGCGGTTCTTTATCGTGAGTTTGTTAAGTTCACGATAATCGATACACATTCGGAACGATCCATCCTTCTTTTTCACAAAGAGTACGGGTACGCCCCATGACGAAGTGCTTGGACGTATGAAACCTTTATCAAGAAGCTCTTGAAGTTGGCTTGATAGCTCGCGCATTTCGGATGGTGCGAGACGATAAGGAGCTTTAGCAACTGGAGTAGCTCCGGGAACTAAATCGATACGGAATTCAACATCTCGAGTAGGGGGTAAACCTGGTAAATCGTCGGGAAAGACTTTTGGAAATTCACAAACAACGGGAACATCTTTATAAGTCTTCTTTTCTTTCTCCGGGTTCACGATATGGGCGAGGAAAGCAACACATAGCTTTTGCAAGCATTTGTGTGCTCGAGTACATGACAAAAGCATCAACTTCTTTGAGGGAGTTTCACCATAAACATGGAGTTGATCACCGTTAGGAGAGGAAAACGAATCATTTTATCGAAGCATACAACTTCAGCATGATTTTCATGAAGAAAATCCATGCCTACTATGATATCGAAACTACCTAACTTCATAGGTATGAGATTGATTGAGAAGACATGGTTGTTGAGATCGAGATTACAACCACATAAAATGGAGTTAACGGTAACGGTTCTTCCGGTGGCGACTTCCACATCGAAAGTCTTTGGGAATTTAGCGCACTTACATTTTAAAACCTTTTCGAATTCTAACGATACAAAACAATTATCGGCACCAGTATCAAATAAACATGAAGCATAAATACCATTAACGAGAAACGTACCATTGACAACATTGTTGTCATTCTGGGCCTGGCGCTGATTGAGATTGAAGGCTCTTCCACACGCAGCTTGTTGTTGCTGCTGAGGCTGCGATGGTGGCTGCTACTGAGGCTACTGCTGCGGCTCTTGTTTCACAGTGCGGTTTGGACAAACATTAGCAAAGTGGTTTGGATCACCACACACGAAGCACGCTCGTGCCTTTGGAGCTTGCTGCTGGTTGGCTTGAGGAGGAGCAGGTAAAGCTGGAGCTGCTGGAGCCTAAGGACCTGGCTGACGAGGACCACTATGGCAGCTGACAGTGAAGTGGCCGTAGATGTTGCAATTTGTACAGAATCGACAATTGCCACCAATGGCATGATGATATGTGCACTTAGGGCACATAGGGTGAGGACCAGTGTATGCACGCTTTGCTGGCGGTGCGTTTGGTGCTGCTGACTGGAGTGGCTGAGGGTTCGCTGGAGTAGTAAGAGCAAAGTTCTTACTCGGGTTTTCCCTTTTGCGACCACGGCGATTGTTCTTTGGCTCTCGGGGCTGTTCGGTAGTAGGAGCTGCTGATTCGGTGATTGCCTGATTTGCGACTTTGCTGCTTTTAAAGTAACCAGACTGAACTCGTTTGTCATTAATATCGGCGGCTAGCTGGTAGGTCTCCTCGATAGTAGCAGGGCGTGCTGCTTGAACAAAGTCAGCGACGCAATCGGGGAGAGCATTGATGTATTTCTTGATTGCCTTTTCGGTCGTATCCACTTGACCGTGACAGATGATGCTCAACTGTTTGAAGCGAGCAGTGAGACCAGCGTTATCGGGACCATCTTGCTTGATATTCCAGAATTCGTTCTCCAACTTCTGGATTTCGTAGGGAAGACAGAATTCCTTGATCATAATTTCCTTAAGTTCCTCCCAAGTGAGTCCGTAGGCTTCCTCATTTTCGCGCCTGTTGCGCTCGGCGGTCCACCAGTCGAGAGCCCTTGATTGAAACACGCCGGTAGCGTTGACAGTGCGCAGAGCCTCGGGACATCCACTTTGGCGGAATGTGACCTCAATAGAGTCAAACCAGTGGAACATGGCACTTGGCCCTTCGGTGCCTGAGAAAGTAAGCGGTCCACATGCTTTGAACTGCTTAAAGCTGAAGTGGGGTTTCGGGCATCTCCTTTGGAGTCCACAGATGAGTTGTTGCTTACAGCATGAATTTCTGAGACAATTTGCGGGATAACTTTAGCTATCTCCTTTGCTACCATTGTAGCGATAAGCTTGTCGGCTTTGCTGCGCTGGAGATTCCTTCGGGTGTGCGATCCCATAGAAGACATCTACACGAAGGATTTAGATTAGACGAGATTCGATTATAATAGAGTTATGTTTAAATATTTATTATAATTATTCATACAAGGCATAAAAACATATAAGCACGTAAGCACATAATCACATATTTGCACGTATTCACCTTCTAATAATAACAATGCGTAGCGCGTTATGAGATGCGAGATATAAGCGAGATATATAAGCGATATATAATAGCAAGATAATACCGCGTATGAGGCACACATCCTCATAGGCGTAAGCGAGTTAAGCGATTAATTTGGTTGGTGTATTAATTAGTGTTTTAGATTACGAGAGTTGTGCGAGTTGTGCATACATTCGATGGAGCGTAAATGCGATAAATCGAGAAATCGATGATATGATAAATCATCAAAGCGAAAAATCGAATAAAGAGAAAATTCCCAAAATTTTAAACACTTAATAATAATAAACTCGATGATGCGTAAATCGACGATATAGGCTGAAATCAATTGGGAGTGTCCTGGGTTTTGAGACATTTGACACGCCAAAGTGATTCGACTACCCTTTGCATTTGGACCCACGCTTTGGCCTAATAGATAAACGTTCTCACCGCCAACGGCGTACGACGTTTACCCTTCCAGTTAATACGTGTTCCAAACCATCAGCATAACCGAGACTTTGGTGAGATTGAAAATCGAATTGCGGAATTAGTTACTAAGATGCGGGTTTCACCCCTAACTTAGCAACTTCATTCCTAGATAGAAATGGAGATTTTCGTCGAGGTTTGGATGTCACTCCTAACTCAACAAAGGTATCTCGTGCGAGAGAATGCGCGGAGTGAATGATCTCGTCGAGAGTTCTCGGTTTTCACACCTATTCTCGACTTGATCACTCGTTTGGTGTGATGTGAGCGTTTACAAGCGTGTATTATTGTATTAGCCTTAGGAAAGGCATATTTAAGCATTTATGGCAAGTAGTTTAACATTTAAGTCAAAGATAGGTCAATCAGGTACCTAAACATGCTATTAGGTCGAATCATGGCAATTATACCTATTATCCTAAATTCAAGGTGCTCTGATACCAATCTGTCACACCTCAACCGATGGCGGAATCATCGGGGTAGTGGCACTAGGCGAATCAGATTGATCAAGAGAATTTCCATAACAGCCATTTCAAAGATAAACATCAACATTTAATATCCCATACTATCAAACTCATAAACCTTCAAAATAACCATTACATACCAACAAAATCTCTTAAACAAAATCCAATTCGATCTCCCCTAGATTTTATTACAACCGTTCTAAAACAAACTAAATAAAACAAACTAAATTACGCATGCAACATCCAAGGCATCCAAGCTATAAATCCTCAACCTGTTACATACGTTAAAATACAAGTCAATACAATTAAGTAAAGGTGAGCATACAGGTTTAAGTACTACTAGCATAATCGATAAAGCGTTTGCGAAACAATCTAGATACATATCATGATACATCAAAACACTAAACATAACATAGGCTCATTTCTCATGCTAACTACCGTGAGAAGGCTTGCGCGTCCATCCTAACTAGACCCCGTCGGGTGTAAGCCACACTATAGAACCATACTAGCTAAGGAGGCAAGTTAACGAAACTAAGTCCTAGTCACATGTTTCTAGTATCACGTGTCGAGCATATACAATCAGATTATTCGCATGTGATAAACAGTTTTGATTCGTGATGTTAGGTAAGTAGGAGATTCTGCGGAGAGGTTGTGGAGTGCGCCGGATAAGCCTGTAAACGAACAGAACTGCATCAGTCTTCCGAAAAGCCGAAACGGTGAACTCTGAGTTGAGTAGTGGCCAAGTTCGGCGGACTTGTGTGTAAACACACATGTTCGAGCGAACTTGTGTAATTCTGGTGAGTTACGAGCAACTTGATGAGTCTCCTGAGAAACTTGTCAAGTTCGGGCGAACTTGTAAGAAATTCTTACTAACCAGGCAAGTTCAGTCGAACTTGTATGGTTTCCTAAGAAACCAGGCAAGTCCGGGCGAACTTGCAAGAATTTTTGTGAAGAAACACTCAAGTTCGGTTGAACTTGACCCAAATGGGTACAAGTTCGGTCGAACTTGACCTGGTGAGCTGGTGGTTCTCGAGCGAACTTGATGTTTTCGGGTCCAGAATCTTACGTTTTCGTGTCGTTTGCTGAGGAAAATCGAGTGTTCATCCCTCCAACCCTGTGCTACTGAGCAAACTTAGGTCGGAGAGGTCTTTTAGAGCTGTTTTAGCCGTTTTACAAAAGCATGGGCTAATCCGGGCGAACTCGGGGTTCGTTCGGATTAGTCCGGCTTGTGTAATCCAACATAAACGTCCTTGTGCTTCCAGATCTGGGATCTTGAATGATAGATGCTTTGTTTCATATCAGAAAATGAACAAAGCATCCTCAAAAGTCCGTATTTTCTGTCAAAATCGATATTTATCAAAGGTTTTCTCAGATCTATCACTTACAAGCCGAGATCTTACAGATCTCGTGTTTGGGAAGTCTCTACTATCGCCAAACGAACACGTATTGTGTAGATCTAAGCTTAAAACAGAAGTTTTTGAGGAAACAGATGAAGATTTTCGTAAAAGAATGGGTTTTGATGAAAACGAAGGTAGATCCTTGTGCAAAATCGTTGTAAACCTTTGTGGGTTGTTGATAAACGTTGTTGTAGTCAAAATTGGGTCGTTTCTTACTTAGAACACGAGAGATTTGGAATGAGGGAGCTCTGAGCGAACTTGGTCAGCAAGAGGAGCATGAATGAGGAGCATGGGTATTTATAGGTGAGGCAAGAATCTCAAGAGCTGGCAACAAGTTCGGCCGAACTTGTACAAAAGTGTACAAGTTCGCGCGAACTTGGGGAGTTTTCAAGAAAGATTAGCTAAGTTCCGCCGAACTTGTACATTTCTGTACAAGTTCGCGCGAACTTGAGGGAAACAAGGGAGTCTGGTTATCAGGCAAGTTCGGGCAAACTTGTGGTAGTCAAGTTCGGCCGAACTTGGCCTGGTGACCAAGTTTCTTTTGCCGATTTCGCGTTAAGGGTTCGTTTGGTTGTTCGGTTCGCATAGATAGTTATATTAAGCGTTAAATTAAAGCGTTAAGCGTTATAGTTGATATAATAGTGTGATTTAGCGATTCGAGAGTGCGAGAGCGATGCGATAGCAAGTGTAAACATAACCACAAACACACATAACACATAAATAACATAAAACCACATAAATAACTGCGATTTGCGATGCGATGAGATTAGCGATGCGATTCAATAAGCGATTAGATGCGATAATAACCTACAATACCATAATTAATTAACATAAATTTTATTATTAACTGAATCTCGGATTTACAAAGGATAGATAAACATAAAACAAAAGAAAAGATAACAATCGAATTTTCGAGTTGTTACAGTTAGCACCTTCAAGACTGAAAGTGCTGCAGAGGCGGTTAATGTGAGCAAGGGCATCCTCGTCATCATGACCGTGAAATTGTCATGAGTTAGTGAAACGGTCATGATGTATGATGGGATTTGCCAAGATTTATCGTTATTGATGGCGGGAAGGGTGATGGGTGAGTTCGCACCGGTGAAACCGGTGATGGCTTGTTGGTAAACAGTTTGATTGATGGCTATCTAGACAACGAGTGGTGGACTCGGAGGACGGGAAGGTGGTGGGGAATTATGAGGTGACGACTACGGTTCGGTGGTTTAGATGGGAGGGTAGAGTCAGAAAGGGCGAAAGATGATGAAGAAGAAGTACTAACCTTTGAAGAAGAAGAAGAAGAGAAAGACGAGAAGGAAGACTTGTCCGTAGGCGGCTTCGGCCGAGGTCCTTGCGCACGTGAATGGGGCATCCACTGTAAAACCGAAAACAAACAAGTAAGAAGACTCCAAAAAGAATGACTCGACAAAAAACAGAAAATAAACTAAAGCTATATAGACTCCTACGACTTAAACAAAACAAGTAGCACGTATGATGTCAATTAAGTCCAAACAAACTAATCAACGCAATTGCCAAAGAGTCCCCAGCAACGGCTCCAAAAACTTGATGTACTAAAAGTAGTTTAATTAAAACAACCTAGTTTAACCTATTCTAGACTCAAAGTAATACTCTAGACCCTCTAAAACTCGACTAAACTACTAATCGGCAAGTGAACCTATCGCCTCTAGTAAAGCTAAGGTAAGTCCAGAAATCGAACCCACGAGACTCTATTAAACTACGCTAATGACTCTATCTAGACTAAGACTGACACGAACATGACAATTTGTTTATTTGTTTGGGGGTTACTAAAATTCACCGAAATTGCAAGTAAATTAAAAACTAATTAACTAAGATTAACTAACGCAACTCGAGATGAAGATTGAACTCAATGGTGATGAAAGACGACCTAGATTGGAATCCCCTTATTATCGAAAAGCTTTCTACCGATTACTAATGTGATTTGGAACAGGGATCTTTAGATACTAAACCCCAAGAGAAACCGAACAAGACCCCCGACCCTTCTCGGGAAGACACCTATGGACCTCTAACGGGCTGTTGCGCACACCGGTTAACTAGACTTCCCTTACGGTAATCTAATGTGCTAGCAAAGTGCCCTAATACGACTAACTACCTCACAATGGAAAGTCTAAGGCGACGAATGGACTTGATTTGGTTTAATAGACAAGGAAGTGGTAAGGAAACTAAAACAGACTTTTCTTAAAACCTAATCGTAGAAATTCATCAATTTAGACCTATTAACAACCTAGCACTTCTCAGCAACTAAGCAGGGTAGAATACGTACACCTAATCAACTCTTGAATACCGTTTCTAAGTTTTATTGGCCAATTCTCCTAAAGATTACCCAAACCCGCAAGGTTCCGAATAATCAACACAAGTTCATTATTTAAAACGACATTCAACAAAACACATGTAAAACGAATAGACAATCATAAATCAAGCATAAATACGCAAACACACCAAATCAAATAACCAAAGTCTTCTACTTTTCTAGAAATCCACATTCAACATAAATATCCAGTAAAAATCAAAACTTTAATAAGGTTTCATCCTGACCTAGGTAGCTTAGGGCGATTAGCCAATAATCATGATAATAAAAAATAAAAAAAAATCATCTTTAAAACAGAATTCATTGACAAGATATCAAAAACAAGGAAATCAACGATGAAACGGGAAGACAAAACCCGTAAATCTTCACTCCCGATGCTTCCAACTCCTATCGAATGATTCTGGGGCGTCCCAAGATTCAAAACCGTGCAGAATAAGATTCCAAGTTCGACTTTTTGCTCCCAAATTCGTCTAGGGTTTGATTTAAACGAATATGAATATTTATACCTGTTCCCTCATCAAATCCTGCCCAGCTACAAAACTCACCGTTGATAATGGCCTCTCGCGCCCCGCGAGAAAAAGGAGTAATATGTCGCGCCCGCGACCGTGTCGAATTCTTGCACTTCCTTAAACGCCTCTCGCACCCCACGAGAGGATGTTCTTCATCTATCGCGGCCCGTCAGAGGATGTAAATCTCCGATTTCCGTGCCGTCTCGTACCTAAAACCTCCAATTACGTTCCGGTACTCGGTTTTTTCCATATTTTAGCTCGTTTTCTGCACTTTTCAGCTGTTTCCATCAACCAAGACCTGCAAAACATAATCGAATCAAAAGTATATACATTATACTAAAAACCGAAACTAAAAGTAACAGAATCATACAAACTATACATGATAAATAGATGTACATCATAAATATATAATACGTCTAGGTTGTCCATAAATACATGTGTTTAAATGAATTAGGTTTTATAAATGAATCAAGTAAATCTTAAAGACAATTACATTTTAGTAGGCCTAACAATATAGATAATGCGTCTAAATTATCTAATGTCTAAGGAAGATGATATGGATTGTTAAAACACCAATTTTAGATATTTATATATTTTGCATAAAAATATATAATTAAGTATGGTGTAGTATAAAGATAATTAGCAAAATTTTATTTTATACTTCTCGATATTATTTGATGCGGGCCCAAGTGTGGAGGAGCGGGCCTTTTTATATTTAGAGGCCCAAGATCGCGTAACAAATAGGGCCTCACTGAAATGGCTCTAACTTGGGCTACGGTGCTCCGTTTTGGGCCTGCGACCAGGCGAAACGACCGTGAGAAAAAAGCCCATCTTGCTGCAAACAACCTACAGCGGTTTGGGCCAACGTTCGGGACCAAAAAACGCTTACTTCTACTAGTTATTTATCATTTTGTGTTTTTTATAAGTTTCGTAGACTTTTGTTTTGTTATAGTTTTTGGCCCAAGTGTGTTTTAGGCCCGTTTTAGGCCCGATAACACTCCCTAACTGACTGAACCCTAACCCAGTTAGTTTTATTGATGTGATATCTGATGTGGTCATTTTTGCTGACGTGGCATATGATGTGGTCCTTTTGCTGACATAGCATATGATGTGGCAGCTGACATGGCATCTTTCAATGACGTGGCAGCTGGCATGGCATTTTTTGATGACGTGGTAGCTAAAATCAACTAACTGGGTTAGGGTTCAGTCAGTTAGGGAGTGTTACCGGCCAATAAATTGAAAGTTGGGAGTGCTCATGTATAAATCGAAAGTTAGGAGTGTTATCGGCCAATTGGTGAAAGTTGGGGTTATTTAAATCCAATATCTCTATTCTAAAAGCTAATAAGAATATGCCTAGCAGAAATTGGTTATCATGAATTCGATAGCATAAATATATTATTTTTAAATAATAATATAGAGTTAAGTTAACGTACAAAGTGCCTTATCGCACAAAACGTATGAAAGGCATGAAAAAGTAAAAAAAAAGATGCAGTGGTATTTTCGTAATTATCTGTTCGTAGGGTAATTATCAAAATTACTCTACAAATAATATTGTAGGGTAATTTTGATCTTGTAGGGTTAATTTGTAAAATGTGGTTGTAGGGTAATTATCAAAATTACTCTACAAGTATATCAAAATTACTTTACTAGTTTATCAAACAACATATAATTCAAAATTACCCTATAAGATCAAAATTAGCTTATAAGATCACTTGTAGAGTAATCATGATACTCTTTAAAATTACCCTACAAAGATCAAAATTACCCTACAAGATAGTTTTACAAAATTACTCTACAATATCAAAATTACCCTACATGATCATTTGTAGAGTAATTTTGATAATTACGAAATTGTCACCGTGTTTTTTCAGCAAAACCTTCCGTTCGTACGTTTTGTACGTTAAAGGTATTTGTATTTGATCTTTAGTCGAATAATATATAGGTTAGATTTTTTAAATAATAATCTATAGAATATAGTGAGTAAAATCCTAGAAAATTATACAAACAAGACTAACATGATATTAAACGTAAAAGAATCAATTAACATGTACTAGAATACCATAGGCTAGTTTAATTAAATTAGATTGCAAAAATATAAAAATCACTAATTTGGTTATAAACCCTAGAATTGTGATTCTCAAATCGAGATACAGTTACATTCCATCAAAGGAAATTGATAGAAGGATTTTTGTAGAGGGCGAAAAAAAAAAACCAGGTTAGACTAAAGAGATACGTCCATCTAGAATGGTAATGGGTCGGGTTTGGGTCGGGTACTAATAATCCCATACCCATACCCGGTTATAAAATCGTATCTCATACCCTACCTAATACCCGTCGAGTATTTGTCGGGTAATTACCCATCGGGCATCGGGTATACCCGCGGGTATCGGGTATACCCATTAGCTTATTAAAAGATATATACATTGATATTTCTAAATACATTTTTTCCTATTATAATTATTATATGATTTTATTTATACAACAACTATTATAAATTAAAATGTACATTACATATATATAAGTTTTATCATAAATTAATAATAACTATATAATACTTATACACTTACATGTATACTAAAAGAAAATGTAAATACTATTATCAAATGCATACACTAAAAGAAAATTTATTTTTTCACATTATAAACATACATATATAAATCACCAATAGACAAGGATTAATGGAAAATAAATATTATATTAAAAAAATCGGGTATATGATAGGGTATATAGTTCGGGCAAACGGGTATGTGATTTCGGGTAATCGGGTCGGGTATCACTTAATCCCATACCCGACCATACCCGTGAAAATTTTTAGAACTAATCCCATTCCCGGCCCATTACCCGTCGGGTATCGGGTATACCGTCCCATTTGTGTCGGGTTTCGGGTATACCCGTCGGGCTCGGGTATTTTTGCCAAGAATTGAGTTCGAATTTGAGAAGGAAGTTCCAAGCCCTAATTCGTGAATTCTTGAAATTGCCGAGGATTTCGTATAATTGGTTGAGTGTTTGTGCTCAGAATGTGTCAAAGTGAGTGAGGGAGAGTAGTTTAAGTCCCAATCTCATGATTAATACACAAATTGATTATGTTCATTAAGTGGGTCAATTGGTCTTTAATGAGATTTCAAATTTGAGAGGTTACACATTGAATTGAGATTGGAATCGTGTTTGTATGATGTCTTGATACATTTAAATTACATTTGAAACTGAAAACGAGATCAAAATCGAGTTTGAATGGTCACAAAGTCGATCTGTGAGACCAGCTAGAGTTGGAGGTTTCAGGTTCTCCCTGCAGGAGACCTGCTTCTGTCGTGTGACGCAACAGTCGGCTCTGATCGGGTCAAAGTGAGCTTCCCCACACGTCGCATGGGGTTTAGAGGTTTCCGTCACGTGACGCAGGCAGAAGTTTCAGAATCTTTGTTTTGTTGACATATTCGGTCCCTCAAGTTGTTTAGCCAATTTAACAAATGTATTTAGTATAATAACGCGCATATAAACAACTATAGACTAATAATTGATATGTGTGTTAGTGTTTGTCTGCAAAACAAATAATAAGATAACATAGAATTTCCAAAGTTTATTGCATAGATGATAGATTTGAATTACATTGGATATGAAAATGAATCGGGTTACAAGATATGGATAATCCATTAATCCACGGATTTCACACTACAGAGATTAGAGTGAACACAAAAGAGTTCATGAATTTCCAATAATAAGATAACATAGAATTTCCAAAGTTTATTGCATAGATGATAGCTTAGTCCTTACAAGTAGGGATGGGCGATGTGCAGTCGCTTGCCGCTCGCTCGAAAAACACTCGCTTTATTTTTCGCCCAATTGTAAATGAGCCAAGCACGAGCTTGGCTCGAGCAAAGGTCCACTTGGTTCGATTCAACTCGAATATTTAAATTTAATTCATATATATATAGTTTAATATACACAAATATATAATTATTTTTATAATTAACATCCTACTGAATGTTAGAATTGTAAGTAGATTTAGCCCGGATTATCGATAGCCCAACACCAAATCTAAGTTACTAAACCTAATTCTTTTGGTTTTGAGTTAACACGTTCACTAACAAATATCAAATTGAGTCGCCCCGGTCAACTTAAGATGTTTTTTAATCAAACATTTTTTTTATTTGTATATGTTGAACATATATGTATCTTGAGTGAACGACAATTGAGCGAAAACTAACACCATTTTGAGTGAAACAATTTTGAAAGAAATAATGGTAACATTTAAATTTGAAGTATTAAAATTTAAACGGAGCAAAACTGAGATGCTCGGTTGACCGAAGCGAGTTCGAGCAACATTTTCTGCTCATTTCCTTAAATTTGAACAGAGTCGGACCGCTCAATTTCCATTCGAGCAGAGTACGAACAGACGCTCGCTCAATTCGGCTCGACTCATAAACAACCCTAATTCAAAGTGTTAAATCAACATAACTATATGAAAGGCGTCAACCTTCATTTTTAGTATAGATATGAGACAAGAGTTCTGTATATTCATTCATTTATAAATTTTATTTTAGAAATTAACTTAAATAAAAGATATATTGTTTGTACGCTATTAAGATCGCGGGGTGTGGGGGGCGTTGGTTGGGGGCTTGAGTTGACATGTGGCGGAGGTGGGGACCATGAGACAATTCTTGAAAACTTTGGGTGTGGGGTGGCGTGGCTTCGGCTGGCGTGGCTAGCCATGTGGCTTTAAAAAAAAACTATTTAAAATTTCACACAGCCAACCAAAACCAGCCATATCACTCAGCCCCCGCCCCACATCAGGCTTAATTCCACCGCCAAATGGGCTAGCCCCCACGCCAACTCAGGGTGAAGCACCCGGCATTGAAGTGCCCCCACGCCCCCAAGCCCCCGTCCACACCCTCTAGTCTAATATATCAGTTTTCTTTGTTCTGAAATTTCTTCCAAGATTTGGAATTTGATATATACGCAAAACATAAAATAATATTCATTTTAGTTTTATATCTAATCTAAACTAAAGTTACATGCATAAAGTTGTAAGTTGCAAAAGAGTAAACTGTCATTTTGGTGCCTGAGATTTGGTCAGTTTTGCCACTTTAGTCCAAATTCTAAATTTTTGGCCATTTTGGTCCTGTGGTTTCGTTTTTTTTTTGCCATTTTGGTCCAAATTTCAAAGTCAGCTCAGATTTTAAAAAAACCCTGGTTTTTTTTGTCATTTTCTTCAGGGGCATTTGGTCATTTTAGGCTTTATTTTAACTGATTATCAATTAAAATATTTCATCTTCCCCAATCATCTGAAACTCAGTCTCTCTCCTCTCTCTTTCTCTCTCTCTCTCTCTCTAAACTCACCAGCCTTAACACCCAAAAATCAACTCCACTATTCTCTCCGGTGATCTTTCTCTCCACAAAACCCTAACAATCGCACAAAATATCCACCAAATCTCTACAAATCCACTATAACCCTCTTCATTTCACTCAAATGGATCGGAACCGGACGGAGAGTCCGGTGTACACCGGTAGTGGAGCAGCACCGGTTCATCTTCTCCGATGATGTCACCGGTGAACAGCTTAGAGAGAGGAAACAAAGGGTTTCGTTTCGCCGGTGAACAGTTAGAGAGAGAAACATAGGGTTTCGCTTGTACCGGAATCACCCACCACCACCGTCTCCCTTCCACCACGGTACACCCACCACCATCGTCTCCCCTCCACCACCGTACACCTCTTTCCACTTCCCACTGGAGTACTAAAATTCAAACACCTCCCCGACCAAATCTGGACGTTTGATGGAAGGATTGGAGTTTGTCGATCAGATCTAAGGTGGTGGTATAGTGGTGGTGCGGTGGTGTTAATGGAGGTGGTAGGTGGTTCCATAGAGAGAAAGATTGCAGGTATGTGTGATAGAGAGAGAAGAGAGAGACAGATCTTAGATCTGATTAGTTTATATATATATATATATATATATATATATATAATATATATATATATATATAATTGATTAGTTATATATATTATTTTTAATTAATAATAAGTTATAATAAAAGTATAATGACCAAAATGCCCTGAAGAAAATGACAAAAAAACCAGGGTTTTTTTTTTGAAAATAAGAACTGACTTTGAAATTTGAACCAAAATGGCAAAAAAAACGAAACCACAGGGACCGAAATGGCAAAAGGTTTGAAATTTGGACTAAAATGGCAAAACTGGCCAAACCTCAGGACCAAAATTACAGTTTACTCGTTGCAAAATTACTTTGAGATCTTGTACCACATTGGTACCGGTAGTGGAAAAATAGCAAAATTGAATCCGACTCATACCGAAATTAAATCCACCAAAATTTATTTATTTCAATGCGTGTTTTATATCGGTCGTAAGCAAAAAAAAGAATACCGAAATGGGTTTTATATCGACTAAAAACAATAAAAATGAACCCTGATACCGATATTTAGAGATGTGCAAAAAAATCTTAATCTAAAACTGATCCAGAAAATAATCAAAAACCGATCAGATGGGGAAACCGGTTGTTTTGAAACCGGGTACAATCCGGAAGGATCCGCCGGATTAAATCCAAATTTCAAAATTTTCAACCCACAAGATTTTTTTCCGGATCTTCTTGCATCAGATCCAATCTGGATTTTTTTGGTGAGGTACCCGCATGCGTTATAGTTTACAACATAAAGAATACGTTATTTTGGATACAACTCTACTTTCATAAAAATTTATATTGGAATATTGAGAAAAATAACTAAACATAACTATGTATTTGGTTTTTTTAAGTTAATGAATACAAGTTTTATATAAAAAAAGGTTAAAATGTATTCAAATGAAGGTAAAAAAAAAAAAAAGATTAAAGTTTCTTTAAATGACTGTACTTCTTTGCTTTCAGAAGTTGTAAATTGCTGCTCAGCTATTTAATAGTAAGTAGATATCTAAGTAAATGTTTATTTATTATTTAGATAATATCTACCAACTACGATTCTATGCAACTCAACCCTTGTTACTCGAATCTGAAAATATTAAAAAGACATCATGTTGGTTTGATTAAATTAAATTATGAGGAATAATAATCAATACAAATAAAAAAAGTGTATTTTTAAAGGAAAAAAACTTTGTAATGAATATAATTCAATTCAATTCAAATATTCCAGGTGAACCGGTTCAAAAAGTGCAATTTCAAAATCAATTCAAAAAGTACATTGAATTTTGAGTTAAATGTCATTTTAAATTTTGAGTTAAATGTTATTTTAGTTCCTCTGGTTTAGGTCATTTTTCAGTTTAATTCAAAGGTTTCATTTTTCGTATGTGGGTCCAAAAAGGTTTCTTCATTGCCATTTAGTCCGTTGGTCCAAAAAGGTTTATATGGCAGAATTGCTCTTCTAGTTAACATAATTACATATAAAATGACCGATGACCTTCTCGTTAACAGTAAAATAGATGAAGTTAACCCAGTGAACGAAAATGGCAACGGTGAAACTTTTTTGGACCCATATGTGAAAAATAAAATATTTTTCTCGTTAGCAGAAAAAATGGATGAAGTTAACCCAGTGGACTAAAATAGCAACGGTGAAATCTTTTTTGACCCACATGTGAAAAATAAAACTTTTGAACTAAACTGGCAAAATGACTCAAGCCACAGGACTAAAATGACATTTAACTCTTAAATTTTTAATCAAGAGTTAAAAGAACACTGCAGTAAATTAGGGTTGTAGCCAAGAAGGAATTCTTATGTGATTTAAGATGCTACACAGACTTTGGATCTTTTCATGTGAACCAGAAACAAGATGCAGTTGAGATGAAAGCTATTAATCTGGAAAAAATAAAGTGACCTTTACAAATTCTTTAAACAACAGTCACAATACATCAATTCTGCTAAAATGACAGAAGTTACCAACATGCTGCTATGATCAGTCAATCTCATGGGCATATCGCATCGATCGCCCTATCTTCTTTGTTTATGCATTGGAAAACAATCAAGAATAATAATAAACAAACAAACAAACAAACGATAATCTCCTATTTAGTCTTAATGATGCCTTGTGTTGGAACTACGAATCGTCAAACCATGCAAAAGCTTCGCATATCCAAGAAAGTTGAGTTTTCCATCTGTACCTCTTATCCAATCCTTCAGTATCGAGTGTGCCGAGGGCCCCACGTTCATTTCCTGTTCGCGTTTCATCATATTTATTTAAAATACAAAAAAAAAGAGAAAAAAATTTTAAACTAGGTTGAGACAAACATGTGGCACTTTCGACCCATTTACTTATAATGGTTGCGTTGGTTTCATTTTAGCTCTAGCGGGTCAAACACAGAAAGGAAAATAAACTTAAAAGTAAACAGATCAAATGCCTAGAATGAGTCAAACAGCTCAAATTTTCCCAAAGTGTGTTTTGAACATAGAATGAGTCAAAACCTCTTATAAATTATTTTATTCAAAAGTTGGATAATTACTGAAATAATATAAACTTTTGTAATTAAAAAAGTTGATTTTTGGATGAAAAGTGTTTTCGGGTCAATCCAACCCAAGTCCCGTTTCCCGCCCGTTCTGCCATAAGTTTATAGGTACCTGCGCTAATGCATCAACTGAAATGACGCGATTTCCTTCTAGTTCAAAATATTCAAAAGCTGTACTGGCAATCATTTCCCAATTTTCAAGCGCTTCAAGTTGATGTGGGCTAATCGTAGCAGCACAAAACTCTTCAAATGTCATTCGAGTATAAGTGAGAGGCTTCATCTTCAATCATAACAGACCAACCATCAGTCAAAGTCAAAGTCAAACATGACAACATAAAGCTTGTAGCATCAAGAGCTATATTTCTTACCGAATCCAAGATATCAAGGACCCTTGATTCTTTCATGGCAGCAGTTGAATGTTTCACAAGAGCCTGAACAATTTTTTTCAGTGAGATGAAATATTTACGCGCTAATATAGTGGAAAAGAAGAATATATCATCAACTAACCGTTCGATAATTGTCTAGAAAAACACATCCGTCTGTAGGTTCCAATAGATTAAACTGGGCCCGTAAGTAAATGAGCTCATCCTCGGTCAAAGCTTTTGAGAGAGCCTTAAAATATCAATAAAAAAATATAAAATTATACCATCAAATGACATCAACCATTGAAAATAAAAATGTGACTTGTTCTCGGTAAGGGGGCGTTTAGATGCATATTTGAAAGGAACTATGTGATATTAAATTATCAGAATCGTATAATCAACACGTATGAAACTAATTATTTGACACCTAGATAAGCATATAATCAGAAGCAAAATCTATTTATCCAAACAGTAATAATTAATTCAAATGATCAGTTTCAAAACGCAAAAGAATGTTTAACAATCCTAAAACCTAGACAATCTATGGCATTAAAAAAATACCTTAAGTGCCGCACGCTTCAAAGGCGAGGCCCGAAGATACGCTTTCACTAATTTGTAGATCAATATGTCTAAAGGGACTGCACGGCTTTCATCTCTTAACCACGGGTGAGCTGCACAAACAGTCATTTACCACTTTTAGAACATTATAAAAACCAATAGGCCCAGCTCGTAATTTAAACAAATACATATTTAAATAAAAAACAACTTACTCAAGGCTTGCGAAGCGGTCATTCTTTTCCTATGATCCTTATTAAGAAGTCGTTTGACGAAATCCTTGGCTTCTGGAGTTACCGAAGGCCAAGGGGAGTCGTTAAAATTCGGATCAGCTCTTAACACGGAACGGAAGATTCCGGATTCGGTTCGAGCAAAAAAAGGTCGGCTACCACATAATAATATATAAGTTATAACACCAATACTCCAAATGTCTGCCTCCACGTTGTATGATCTGTGGAGTACTTCTGGGGCAACGTAGTATGCACTGCCAACAATATCATTCAGCCGTTGATCTGCATATGCACAAAAAAATTATCATTTTCTGTATCTATATTTGACAATGCTTTTTAATTGACCATCTGTTCGGTTGGTAACGAATGCAATGGAACGGTTCGGTTGGTAACGAATGCAATGGAACGGAATTCAATTCCATTTCCTTGTAATTTCCTATTTGGTTTGTAAATAAAGGCTCGAGAATGGAATGAAAAGAAAAACAAATGATAGATTTACCTAAATATGATTTTATTGCAACTTCTTACTTGGATTATAAACATCATCATCATCATCATCATACTCAGTAAATCCCACCAATAGCAAAGCTAAGGTAGGTCTGAGGAGGGTAAGATGTAGACAGCCTTACCTCTACCCCGTAGAAATAGAGAGGCTGCTTCCAGTGAGACCCCCAGCTAGAGACTTGTATGTAACTATTGAGAGTGAAGATATTATACACAATGTGTGTATTCCGCCCAAAAGTTTTCTTTTAGTTCAAAACGATCAATATGTAGAATCAGAACAAGTCATTTACTTGGATTATAAACACATATTTGAAATCCAATTACAAACACTAGTAATTAGCAAAAGAACTTAGATTTCCAAGGCTCGGGAATGGAATGAAAATAATAACAGATGATAGATTTACCTTAAATTGATTTTATTGTAAGTTCTTACTTGGATTATAAACACATATTTAAAATCAAATTATAAAACTAGTAAAGTAGTAATTAGCAAAAGAATTTAGATTTCCCTTGTTTTTTTTCTTTTCTTTATGCGACAATTAGAACCCGTTAAGGAAAACTCATGGGACCCCATCAATACCCTGCTAACTAATGAAACCAGGTAAAGCTCAACTAGCTTACTCAATGCATGTGGCCCCACCAATCGTTGGTTTATAAATATACGAAAATAAATTATGAAAACTAATAATTAGCAAAATAATTTAACCCTGTTAACTAGTAAAGCCAGGTAAAGCTCAGCTAGCTTACTCAATGCACGTGGCCCCACCAATCGTTCGTTTATAGATACATATATACGCATAAATTACAAAATCTAGTAATTTGCAAAGTAATTCAAATTACCCTTTATTTATTTTATTTCCTTTTCTTTTTGCGACAATGAGAACCCGTTAGGGAAAACTCATAGAGTCATAGGGCCCACCAATACCCTGCTAACCTATGGAACACAGTAAAGCGCAACTTACGCTAGGTAGGTGGCCTTCAAGAGGTTAAAAAAGGAAGCCAGTGGAAGTTGGATTTGAAAATGCGCCACCCCTTGAAGATTTATTTGTTTTATTGTTCACCGAAAGCTATATTTTGCATATAAAAATATCAAACTTAAAGAGGACGCTTATCTTCATGAGAATATTATAAAGACGCCGACTTTAACATCGAACCGAGTACTTAATGACATCACCCATAACATCGGTGACTTGATCTCCTAAATAACTTTACAAGTCTTTCTAACGATGTGAGATATAATCTTATATCTAACAATGAACCCACATACACGAGATCACTAGAAGGTTATAACCAAACTTCTATATAGAAATAATGTTAAAAGATCTAAGACTTGCCTGGTCTTGTAAAATCAGATAATCCAAAATCTATAACCTTCAAAGTGGAATCTTCTTGCCGTGTGCTGAAAAGAAAGTTCTGCCCAAAAATCATGTCACCGGATTAATATCCATGGCAGTACTAGTAGCTATCCACTATCATCATAATACTATACATACCTCAGGTTTTAAATCGCGGTGCACAACACCCTGAAGATGACAAAAAGAAGCCACACTCAAAATTTGAATTACAATCGATTTTGCATCAACTTCTGTGTATCTTCCACCTCTGCAAGACCAAAACGATGATCACTATACTTCAAAAAACAAACCACGCGATAAAAAGTATGGAATATCATTAATCATTCTCACCTTGCTAAAATACGGTCGAGAAGTTCTCCCCCCTCACACAGTCTGTCAAATAGAACAATTTTGTTTATATCATAAGTTTAGAACGATTAAACTAACATCAACCAATTGCATTTGCAGGCTAAAGTATCTATACTATAAACGAAACAAATCAAACGATACGTACTCCATAACTATGTATACATTCTGATCATCCTCAAAAGCATCATGAAACTGTACCATATGCTGATGACCCGATAAACTCTTCAACAACTTCACTTCCCTCCGCACATCTTCGATCGATATAGCCGTCGTCATCTGCACAAACAACAACAAATCCATCACATCCTTAATTACATCAAATCCTCAAAAAACATCAACATTACAAACAACTAACACACCTTTGCTTTAGAAATAATCTTGACAGCAACAGCTTGATTCTTCAACACACCCTTTTTACATTTTGCCCAACAAGTATGCCCAAAATGCCCTCTTCCCACCTCCTTCCCCAACTCATATTTCGACCCGAAATTCCTCAGGTACCCGAAACTCTTATCCAAAGCCCTCTCCCCTTCACCCCCTTCCCCTTCCGGTATAACCGCCGTCTCTGCCGGAGTATTCTCCTTCTTCTTCCCCTGCCGCTTCAAAATCGCCGTCATGATCGGCTTCGCCGGCGACGGCGGCGGAAACGGCCACTTAAACATCCGATTCGGCGTCCTCGCCGGAGACGGCGTCGGCGGCACACCCGCCGGATAACTCTGCCATGGACTCCCGGTGAAAGAGTGATTCGGGGTTGTGCTCCCAGACCTCCCGTTGATCCCGTTTCCGACCGCCGGCGACGGCGTACGCGGTTTCGGACTACGCTGCGGTGGTGGGTTTTCTCCGGCGGATCCGGCAGTACCTTCCTGCTTCACAGCGACGGCGTTTTTGCTGCAGCAATGCCCCATAAAGCGCTAGTACAAAATACAAAATTGATTTGATAAAAATTAAGAATTGAAGAATTCGAAATGAAAAGTCTAGAGGTAGGTTTTCTGTGACAATTTGGAGTTGTTCATAGTTGTTGCCAAAAGTGGATTGACGAACATTAAATAATATTGGGGTTTGATTTGTGGATGTTTACGAGAGAAAATTCAAAGGGTTTGATTGTTGTTGAGGATTAACAGTGAGTATGGAGTCAAGATTTATAAAAGCCGTAAACTTTGAACAAGCAACAAGTCAATCCCCACCGTCCGATCTTTGTGTCTTCATTAACCTTTCTGTCATCTACCTTTACTTTCATCAAATAGCTTCTTACCTATATATTAAGGCCATCTTTATTCACACACTCCTTGTCTTTGTTTTTACACCCTGCAGTATCAAGATGTGGTTAAAGCATGACGTTTTATTTCGATCAACCAGACAAAACTAACGGGTGTCTGGTGAGTCTATTGACCAGATCAAAACGCCAAGCTTTAACCGCGTTTTGGTTCTGTCAACCAGACAAAAGACTGACTGTAAGGTATATAAATAGACGACACAAAGGGTATATGAATAGCAAGCCCTATATATTAATTAGAACAAGATATGAACATGTGAATTGTTTTTGTTAGGAATTATTATTTTAAAACACATATGGGGTTTGACCCGAAATAGATGAATTAGAGTAAGTCAAAACTTGTTTTAATGTTTATAAATTGTTTATCTAATAAAATTGTTTGGAAGATTATAACAAAAGGATTTTCAAAATGATTTGACTTGTCTGATTTTTGTGACATTTTTATGTGATTGATCATTTATTTGAACTAACCTTTTTCAATTAGAGATGAGGTGGATGATTTAAACATATGTAAAAACAAAGATTAAGAATTGACCAAGTAAAATATAACTTTTTGCAAGGTTTTTCTTGATATTCTAGTGTTTGTTGAATGTATGACTTTTGTGTTATATTTTAATTTAATTTAATGTGAAGTATATTCTATTTAGCTTGGAATGGTTATGTGCATGCTACATAGATATTAAGAGTTAATAAAGATAGAATTAAGAGTTAATAAATATAGAATAAGAAAAGATGATATTTCTCTATATGTGTATCTATATGTGTATGTGGACGTCCATCGTTCCTATTTTGTAAGTTGTCGAATTATAAGTATTCCTTGAGATATATAATCTCTTAATAATGAGATAAAGATGAGACTGAAACATGTTTTTAACTATAACCTCCTGTTTTCATATCGAATGGATTAGGGAGTCAGGGACAGGTCATAGAGGGAGGGGTATCACGTGTTATTTCTTAACTTTCTTGACGAAATACTTTGTTAGTGCAAAAATTTGTTATTTCTTCTTCGTTTTATGTATCGGATACTTCTAAATAAAAAAATTATCATGTGCTATCCTTCAGCTTTTCTTCTAGATCGATCACAAGTACGAACCAATATCTATCGTGATTTGTTCTCTATTGATCATAATAAATTTATGTCTACAAGAAAAGTAGCACATCATATGCACGTGTTAAAACTTGCCTAATGCGTTTTATATCATCATTTCATCATCTTCATTATTTGGTATATCTCATTAACGTTTTCACCATATTAGTTATATTACTTGAAGAAATCAATGCGGTACGGCTCTATGAGAGGTCTTAGGGACTGTTAGCAACTTCGGGATATAATTGGTAAGTGTTGAATCAATAAGAGGTCTGAACCATTAAGAGCCAGTACAATACTTAACCGTTCAGATGCAAATGTCTGACCAATTCTAGAGGTGTTCACGGAATCGAATATCGAGATTTCGAATTATTCGAATAGTTTTTATTTTCCTTTAAATTCGAGTTCGATTAAAACCTACCCAATTCGATTCGAATTCGTATTCAAATAAAAAACACAATTCGTATTCGATTAAAAATTCGAATCGAATTTGAATAAATTCGATTTGCTTCTGATTCTTTTAAACATGTCAAAAACTATCAAAAAGTAACACCAATTTTAAAGCAGCAATAAAGCATGATATCACATTAAAAAGTTTCAAATAAAGTATCATAAGTCTAAAATTCAAAACGCAAAGTCCAACCACTCCACATTACAAGTTAATATTTTAAGGGTTAGAAATCTATTGGTAGATTTGTTACTTAGGTTTTAGTTATGGGTCCATGTAGTGGGTTTAGTAATGGGTTATTTTAGTACTTGGAATATATATTGAAGATAATTTATAGTATCGCCCAATAAAAGTATATATGTATTATATATAAAAATAATAAATAAAAATATATAGTTTTTATTCGAATTTCGAAACGAATCAAATTTGAAATTATAAATTCATATTCGATTTACTTGACTCAAATTTGAATTCTTATAATCGAATCGAATTTCAAATTCGAAACAAATTCTGAACACCCCTAACCAATACAGAGAAGAGGTCTTAATCATTCAAACTCAGTATAATGCTTAATCATTCAGAGACAAACATCTAAATCAGTCAGACAACTGCTCGTGAAACAAACAGTCTGAACCATTAAATACTGAACCAATAAGAGGAGGTCTGAACCATTAAAAACCTAATTAAGAGCTAAACAAACAACCCCTTAGTTGGTTATGTTGAATCGATTGTACAGGTTTTTTAGTTTAATTATGTTATTGAGTTATTGTTATGGAAGTATTATAATTTTGATCACGGGTGAACTAATAAACCGCCATAACTGATAACCGAACCATAACTAACATAATCGAATCGCTAATAACCAATAATCAACATAACCATTGGTTATGGTTATGTTATGAAGCTTTGATTAACTGATATAACCGAAACAGAACCGATCTTGTCATGTTAAGTTTATATAATGAACTTATGTTTTACATAACCATATAGAGGGTTTTTACTTAGATAAAGGTATGTTATTAACAAAATGATCTTGATGTAGATGTCCTTTATTTTGATGAAGAATTAAGGTTAAGGTGCTATGATCATAGTTATTTTTTTTGTTGAGAATTTTCTTACTAAAAAGAACCCCAAATCGGTAGTTTAACCAAATAGTTCAGTCTTAGTTATCTTATAAAAAAAACTCAAGCTAAGTTCAAATCGTGCACAAGCCTATTTATTTCAAACCTTGCTTAGTTATTTAATCGAAATTAACCAAAACCGAATCATAACCGATTAACCATAACCGAAATTTAGTTAGTTAACAAAATTCCATAACCGAAACTAGCGGTTTGGTTATGATTAATGGTAAAAATCGAACCAAGCCAACCCATACATGCCCCTAATTTTGATAAAGAAGAATATAATTCATAGCGTAAACTCAATTGAATAAGATCAACAACTATTATTTACAATCTCTTGTGCTATATACCTATAGCTAATTATACACATATTATTGAAAAAAATAATTACATATGAACTCTTGTCGGTAATATTTATTGGCTTCGATAGCATTCCCATTTAGTAGTGACTATCGACAACCTCTTTGGTAGTAAGTCTATTTAGTTCTCATTTGTTTTTGTTTGTGCCTTTGAATATTCATTTTTTCTTTAGTTTCTTCCTAGTTTTCTCTTTTTCTTTTGATTGTTTCTTTATGGGGTTATTTATAAGATGTCATTACCTTTTGCATGCCCATATTTATCACTAATGCTTTCTTAAGCGTGTATTCGGTGAAATATTCTCTTATGGTAGGTATCCATTCTCACCAACTTATAATTCTCCTTCTCATTACATCTGCGTCACATCAAAATTTATGCGGCATCATCACCACCCCACTCATCCCAAAACAATTCTCAATAAATAATATGAAAAGAGCTAAAATATAGAAAGTAATATAAAAAATCATAAACATAATTTAAAAATAAATAAAAATATATTTCATCAGTATAAAACAAATTACAATACTAAAAAAACAATTAAAAAATTACATTTCATTCTCGGTCCCATAACAATAGTGTGGTGTTTCTTGTTTTTTTTTCTAGCGCCACAACAACTTCGATCCGATCAAGATAGCATGCGGCTTAAGAAAAAACTCCTTATATTTTACAATTAAAAAAAGTGCCCCAGTTCCATATTTCTCGTTTTTTTGTTTTAGTACCACACGCAACATCGATCGGTTAAATAGCATGCAACTTAAGAAATAACTCCTTATCTTTTCATTCCAACATCTTTTCTTATTGTAGCAACACCTTTTCTTGTGCTTCAATTATGAGGATGTAACTCGTTTCCTCCTACTTGAGGCGTAATTTCTCCGCTCGAACTTGTTTTCTAGTCACCAGCGTCTTCTTGAGTGAAAGGCCCAAGTGTGTAACCATCCTCAAAAGATCTTGTTGATTTGTGGATGATCATAATATTGGTTTCTTCACCTTTTGTTATGGTCTTTCCGACTCTTTGTAGTTAGGAAAACCATCATTGTTTTGTTCGAGGTAAGTTGTGGGAAACTCGACTTCAGAAAACCTTGTGTGCATGTTTGAATCATAGTTCTTCGTTCCATTTTATGTTTGGGTAAACTCGAACGACAACCCATATGGAATGATTACTAAGAATATCCCATGCGGCAATATGATTAAAAGCTTTCTTGTTGCTTTGTTCATGATATATTCTTTCATTAACGCCTTCAAAACATCCTCGTTTAATTGACCGTTTCGCCGATCAGTGTACTTATTGTTGTGGTCTTGTTGAAATTGGCGACCTTTCTTGATATATCCTTTCATTCTGAGCTAACTTGACTTACATTACAGTAGGTGTAGGGAATCACTTCTTGAAAATGTTTAAGGACCTTTTTTGCCAAAAGAAGAAGATAGTGGTTGATTCCCATACACCGGGTCTTCCGATGACTCAACCCAAGCCTTGACCAACGCCACTTATTCTTTCTCACACCATTTTTACTTTTTTCTTTTATAGAATTCGTGCTCCATTGAGTTGTGAGCCACAATATTTTTGGATTGTTCGGCTTCTTGTATGTGGGGTAACTTCTTCATTGGGCACGGATTTAGTGGGTTCTTCACATTCGTGATAACATTGAAATTGTTGATCGGAGGGAAGATGGAACTCGTTGTATGATTATTGTGTCGGAAATTGTGGGTTGATGGTGCATAGTGATGGACTTAGGATTGAGCTTGTGCATATTGATGGAATTGTTGGAACACACATGGGACTGTGTTACATGCACTACCCATCCTCCACTTCATCACCCCCATCCGGTCCTTGTTGAAAGTTTTTTAAATGTGATGAATGGAAATTTAGTGAGATTATTAATATTAAATTCTACATATAGTGACAAACTCTTGAGTATAGTTATTTATGTCAGTTGTTTAATTTTTTATTAAAATAATAAACTTTTCATGTGGTGGTATTGATGACAACTCTTGAGTAGAGTTTCTTTTATGACAATTGATTAGAGATTTTATGAGAAATTAAGTCTCTAATTATGTTGAACTTTTTACCACCCATGACTCTTGCATACTTAGTAGGCTATGTGCCTCTTTTGATATGGTTAGAGAAAAGAAAAAATATAAGTAAAAGATATAAGAAAGAGATATATATGCATGAAGAGTCCTTAGAGAAGAAGTACTTGATGACCCATATGTTGGAAACATATAGAGATAAGTTTCTCTGCACGATTCAACTACATTTCTATTCTTAGTTTCCAAAAGTTCTAACACTATGATTTTACCTGGTGTAACCTCGGGCGCGTGGCCTTCTCCAGCAGTACAGACTGCTTCGGCTGTTGTACCCTGGGAGACAGACGCGTCGTCTTTAGTAGAGGCGCGAAATCTGTTTTAAGGGAAGCGTGTGAACACGTGCCTCAGCCACAACCGCCAACATTTGTTTGTTCTTTTTGTAGGAAATTATTGTACAAGAAGACGTGGTTCATGAAGACATCGTTGAAGCCTATATGACGGACTAAAAACACAACCAACTATACAAGAAGACGCTGTTAAAGCTCTTGTTGAAGACCATAGTTTGAATAAATTTATTTACATATGTTGTATTAAACGTTATTTTCGTTAGGATTTGTACACGGTACATATTTACTACAATTTCCCAAAATTATGTAAAGATAGTATTTTTACATTTTTTATATTTATTTGTATAATTTTTATTATAATTGTGACTCATGTCCTACAAACTTAAAACAGATTCCGTGAGATTGTTGCTACAATCTTAAAACCATATTTATAAGGATTTTGGGTTCACGAAAGGATTTATAATAAAAAAATATATTTTTTAGAGATTATGATCTTATAAATATTTTTTGGGGAATATGTATGTAGTACAACTTGTTGTGTTTGGATTTATTGAGATTGTGGTACAATCTTAAATCCTACACCGTGATACAAAAATGAATGACTTATGGTTCAAACGTTTGGTTTTGAAACGATTTTGGGAATCGTTAACTTTCTAACTTTTGTGTTAGATCGGGTTTATTAGTGTAAACCATACGTTTTTTGTAAACGTTAAATTCTCTAACATGTGTGTTAGACCGGAATTATGGGTGTAAACCATACGTTTTTTTGTAAACGTTAAATTTTCTTTAGTAGAGTTTTAATGTCTTTAAATAAGAGTTTATATTACTTGATTAGAGTTTTATGTCTCTAATTAAGTCTTTATTTAAAGTGGACTATTCATCCACCCATGGATTTATAGCACAAACTTTTAGTGATTCTAATACGAGACTGGTTTATATGTATTTGATATAAAATAATAAGCCTTATAATGATTTTTATAATTATATATTTCTAAATGAGCGTGTTAGAATTGGGTTTTATATATAAACTGATTTGTTTATAACGATTTTTTGTAATCGTTTATTTCTAACGAGCTTGTTAGAACCTATTGGTATGATAATGATTTTTATAATCATATGTTCTAACAAGTATGTTAGAACATAGTGATAAGCTTTATAACAATTTTTGTAATTGTTTACTTCTAACAAATGTGTTAGAAACAGTTTATAAAAAAACGCAAATGATTTTTGTAATCATTTGTCTTCTAACATGCGTGTTAGAAACGGTTTATGAAAAGTGTTAGTTTGGAAGCAATTTTAGTTGTTTATTTTCTAACATGTGTATAAGAAGTGACTTATTTATATGGACTATATATGTGTTTATAAGTTGAATTAACATTTTGTGGAAATGTTAATATTTCTAACGTGCGCGTTAGAATTTCTTTCATTTTAACATGATTGTTGAAAAAGGTTAAATTACAAATGCTTTGAAATGTTTTATGAAAACATTTTATATAAGTAATTTGTTGTAACATTGGTTTTAATGAATATAAACACTTTATATTATGCTTTGTATGGTTTAGAAATAAAAGGTCATACATTGAAGTTGATGTTTGATTGGCTTTAAGAATTAACTCACCATAAAGTGATGGTGTAGTTGTGTGTGATTTATCACTAACTTTAATTTGTGATTTTTAAATCCTAATGGAATTACTTGAATTTTCTAACATTTGTGTTAGAAAATATGTATCACAAATATAAGGTTAGAGATTGTTCATTTTATGAGCCGTAATAAACGGAAATGTTTTATGTAAACATGTAATTGCCTATGTGCGCATTAAAAATGATGAGGAATGGTTTATTTTATAAACTTTATCATTGGAAAACATTTTATGTAAACGTTCGATTATATGATGTGCCTGTTATAACATTTTTTTTCTAACATGCGTGTTAGAAAACATTATGCATAGTAAGACTAAACAATATAAACCCATTTGTATTTTGGGTTTGATTTATGTTATCATAAACTCTAATTGATATCATTAACATTGTACATTGCAAAACTAAGAAAATATTTTAAAATGATTTTTAAAACAAAGTTTTGCATAGTTTTGAAAATTCAATTAGTTTGCTACTCTTGCTAGAAGTAGCATTTGTTGAAAAAAGTAATAATCTTATAGATATTATTTGGTGGAAAACGACTTGGTGTTGTGGTGTACAAATTCAGTGGTTTAAGTTTACTACTTAAACGTAGCTTTTGTAACAACTTGATGTCGTTTTGAGAAGAATTCTCCAAGTTTAAAGTTTCAAGATGAATTGGGAAACTTGTACTTACAAGTGCATGGAGTCTTGTTGAGGGAGTACCTCAAGACATGCCATTGGACGATATCGTTGAAAAGATTTCGATCAGATTATAAAGTGTTAAAGATAAAAGCACTTTGGTATTTGATATCTACATATCGTCTATGCTTCCGTTTAAATTTCGAAAGTGTTTGGCACTTATGATTTAGTTTCCAATGTATCTTATTGTTTTGTGTTCAATATCTTCGGATAACACATGCAATTTTTTACAAATAAATAAATCATTAATGTTTGTGACGTATAAATTATTTTTGTGGAAAATAATTATAACGTCAATTATACATTATTTAAAAGAATATGGTTTTAAATGGATAGTACATGAAAATACTTGGACATAAACAACTTAAGAGTTGTTGCATTGACTAAAAGTCAAAGACGAGACGTCAAATGTGTAACCACATCATGAGTGAGTAGTGAGTGTATTGAATGAATACACAAACGAGATTAAAGTCGAAATACTTCGTTAGAAGTCATTGGAAAATTCACAAGTGTGAATTCTAACATATGAAAGTAAAAGTACTATATATGTTATTGTATACCTTTAATAAATCGTGCGAGATTTATACGTAGATGCGTCTACACCTTGAATATGGAAATTTTACCTTTGTTTGGAGAACATCCTAAATATACATATCTCCTAATGAATAACAATAGATGTGTGCAAATCACTTATGGAAAAATTATGATTGCCATTTTTTTTAGTGTGGATCTAGTTGACTCTATCTTTCACATAATAGTGATTGTAGACGAGGAACATTCATCTTGTTGGCGATGGGTGTGTTCACCAAGTGACTTGGACTAAGACTTATGTTTAAGTCCTTATGAGTCAATGGTAAAGCGTTGGAGATCAAAGGTAAACAAGTTATGTTCCTTAATTGAATGATAAAATTTAGCTATATGCTATATACAAATAATTTGTGAGACCTTCCTAAATATTGATGTTTTAGGATTATGAATAAGTCTCATTATTTTGTCTTAACAAAGGATGAATGTTGCAAAGTGATATCATGATATCCTTGGGGCTGTGAAGAATCAGAATGATGCATCTTCTGTTCACATGCTAAAGTATTGTAGTCTAAAGCATGCTAGACTAGTACTTGGTTAATTATGGGTCTTGACGGAGACTAATTAACTCTAAACATTCAAATGTGTATGAACACAAAATAATTTGTGTATAGACAAAGTTGAGGGAGAATTATTCATTCATTATAAGGAAAAGACATATAACTTATGAAGAGATTGTTCGAAAAGATAATGAGAACAATTCACTGTCTTGGCTTGTTCTAGATGTTAAATAAGAATTATTCTAAGTTGATGACAAACTTATGACAATGGCATGTGTTGCTTTGGTCAGCTTGGAAGCTTATGTAAGCTATAACAATATGAGTTGAATTCACTGATACAATGAAGTTGATCTTGTTCAATCATTTGTATAAATGTCGTCATAAGTGAAGTTACGAAAGTGTTGGTCAAATGACAAGAAATGTGGCGGGAAGAGCCATTTAAGAAACAACCCTCTAAGGGTGTGTAGAAATGGTTTTTTCTTTACCTCATATGGATGTTATCCAATAACACTTAAATGTGGGGGTCTTGCATTTGTATCATAAAATTTTGGCAATAAGGATTTTGTAATCCAAGCTAACATTGCAAACATGCGACTAAGTGGAGGATACAAAGGTCGTAATACATAATGGAGATGTGTTTGCCTTAAATGATACGTGTATCTTACAAAGACATATATTATAACCAGATTCAGATGGCCACTGAGGTTATAGTCTTAGAAGTTGGCAATTGGCAAAATTAACTTGCGAGTTAAGAACACATCATGACAACTGATCTCAATACGTAAAGTTATTTGTAGTGACTAGACAAAGTCAAAGATAATGTTATGGATCTAACAACCTGAGGGTTTATTAAGATCAAGTTGTGGAATGAGACTAAAGCCCATGGAAAAAGGGTGTGTGGAGGAAACCTAACTTAGTTGACTGGAGATCCCAAGATCTAAGTTCAATAGGACAACAAATTCATATGCCTAAGGGTGATCACTGTGGGGGTATAACTGATATGCATAAGCTAGTATATATGGTTATATATACCCCCTAAATGATAAAAGGGTGTTTAAATACGTCCTAGTTCATTCCTATGAAATTCAGTGACAAATTGTAAGGCTAAGCATATTATGTGGTAAATGATTTTGCGTAATCATAGTAACCACGATGCTTTTAATGATTTAAGGAGAATCACCTATGTTAGAGAGAAGTGGGGTCGCTTCGAATGGAATTGGGGGCACAATTCCTAGAGCTCTCGCAGAACCAGGAAAGTGTTCCACGACCATTATTGGAAACGACTATGAGGGGATGACCCGGCTAAGGAGAGTATTGTGCGAAGTGTATTGTCGTCTACACAATGGGGATTTGTTCAAGGACATAGCGTCTACAAATCGCTAGGAGGCTAAGTATGCTTCACAATGGAAAGTTCAAAGGGAACACCTACTTATCCGGCAATACGCAACTGTCGAGGTTGCATTGGAAATTTTATGTGTTTTGATCAATTCTCCATTCATGTGGGGGATTGTTGGAAATTTTTTAAATGTGATGAATGGAAATTTAGTGAGATTATTAATATTAAATTCTACATATAGTGACAAACTCTTGAGTAGAGTTATTTATGTCACTTGTTTAATTTTTTTATTAAAATAATAAACTTTTCATGTGGTGGTATTGATGACAACTCTTGAGTAGAGTTTCTTTTATGACAATTGATCAGAGATTTTATGGGAAATTAAGTCTCTAATTATGTTGAATTTTTTTACCACCCATGACTCTTGCATACTTAGTAGGCTATGTGCCTCTTTTGATGTGGTTAGAGAAAAGAAAAAATATAAGTAAAAGATACAAGAAAGAGATATATATGCATGAAGAGTCCTTGGAGAAGAAGTACTTGATGAACCCATATGTTGGGAACATATAGAGATAAGTTTCTCTACACGATTCAACTACATTTCTATTCTTAGTTTCCAAAAGTTCTAACACTATGATTTTACCTGGTGTAACTTCGGGCGCGTGACCTTCTCCGGCAGTACAGACTGCTTCGGTTGTTGTAACCTGGGAGACAGACGCGTCGTCTTTAGTAGAGGCGCAAAATCTATTTAAGGGAAGCGTGTTGAACACGTGCCTCAGCCACAACCGCCAACATTTGTTTGTTCTTTTTGTAGAAAATTATTATACAAGAAGACGTGGTTCATGAAGACATCGTTGAAGCCTATATGACGGACTAAAAAAACAACCTACTATACAAGAAGACGTTGTTAAAGCTCTTGTTGAAGACCATAGTTTGAATAAATTTATTTACATATGTTGTATTATACGTTATTTTCGTTAGGATTTGTACACGGTATATATTTACTACAATTTCCCAAAATTATGTAAAGAGAGTATCTTTACATTTTTTATATTTATTTGTATAATTTTTATTATAATTATGACCCATGTCCTACAGTCCTCAACTAATATTGGCTCAACTTACTTATTATTTTCAAATAATTAATGTCATTGTAAAACTTCCTTGCCAGTTCTTTATCACTCAATGTCTATTCTATAAACACTTTCCTTTATTGGCAGTTTATGTTTCTTATTGTTCCGCTTCGATACAAATTGGTGCTTAGGTTCAATAAGAACAAATGCTAATGATGAAGTGCATGTGGCCTTTGAAAGTCTAGGCTTAGGTTTTACTTGAGCTTTCTTTCCTTTGTGGTTGCAACTTAATGTGTGTTCCTTGAGATTTCTAGCCCCCTGTCCATTTATGCTAGATTCATAACTCTAAGAAGGTTGATCTAATTGTGGTTTGCAGAGCTAAGGTCTGTCTTGAAGAACAGGAGTCGGTTGTAGTTCTTACCAATGGTGTGAGTGTTAATAGGATCAAGGTTCCAATCGACAGTGTTGGTTTTAAATTTGATATTAGGCTATAAACTACGATCTTTTGTCGAAACACTTGATGTAACATCTCCAAAACTTTGCTATTACTCGTAGTTAATTGAGTGATGGACATGCACTTCTGACTCGAGAGTATCAAAAGTGTTGGATAATTTGTCCAACTAAGCATCAAGTCAATTGGTTCATTGGAAATCCCATCTATAGAAGTTTCAAAAGAAACCAAGGTTTCATCACCTCCATAGCTAAGGTTTTCTTGGCAAATGTGTAGTATCGTCTGCCTTTACTATGTTTTAACGTTAAAAGCCATAACTTTTGCCATTGTTGTTGGCGAGGAAGTAGGACATGGCTATATTTAGTGAAAGGCCGGGGGAACAAGATCCATGTTTCTAGCCTCCTCTTGGCTTGGGTTAGATAACTGCTCAACAAGATGCCTCATCACATGGATATCAGAAGGATGAACATCCTTGTCAACATGTGATGCAAAGGTATCATGACCAACATGTGTTCTTTTCTTATGTGTATGGTTGGTTTGGGGTTCAAAAAGCATATTTGCCTTTAGAGATTGGACTTTCTCAATAGCTACTCTCTTAGCTAGTTGTGGAAGTTGCTAGCAATGTGGTGTCCCTTTGATGTGAAGCAAGTTCTTTTTGTGAGGAAGGTTGAGTGGCTAACTAGCTTGAGGTTAAGTTAAGTATGGGGAAGTAAATACCAATTTTCTTTTTTTCCTTGAACATTTGTCTTATCTCTCTAATCTCTCATTATAGATACGCAATTTGCCTTATCTTTCTAATCTCTTATTATAGATACGTAAGTCTCTTCATTATATCTAGAAACAATTTTTCAGTTAGTGTAAGACTTGGTAATAATATATTAAAAAAAATTGGTGATGTGGAGAATGGGTGTTGGGTAGATGGGTGTTTTCCCAACTTAGCTAGCTCTATAAGAGGCATAAGGAAACTTCATTAAGAGATTCATGTTAGTAAAAATTTTTGTGTTTGCACACAAGTGGGAATAAAAGAGAGAGAAAGAGTTGTGGTATGGGTTAAGTCAAAACCTCAATATAGAACAAAGCAAAGAGTCACAGATATAATAACACCAATTACTCGCACTGGTGGAGTATCTAATGGAAGGGAGAGTCAATGTCAAAATCTATGGCGGGGTCACCCAGATATAGAGGCGATGGGTGGGTTACCTTGTCAAAGGGAGCTAGGTTTGGGGAAAGCCCGAGGGGCAGAGTGGGAGCCGGGAGGGCTTGGCGAGAACCCTCCACGTCTAGGCACGCCACCCCCTGAAAACGACGTAATTTAGCGATCAACAGGGAAACTGGAAGTACTGTCACACACACATATTATGTTTTAAAAAACATGTGCATTGCACGGTTGAATAAACCCATGTACTATACTAATTGAATAAAATATAATCTAATTTGTTAACATATACAGTCATCAAGATATGTATTTAAAACATGAACATTGACGTGTTGGTTAGAAATTTTGTTAAGTTATTTTTTAAGAAAAAATATTTTATTTTAACTGGGTATTAACTTTGATTTTTCATACCATCTATTTTTATTAATAACAAAATATGTTTTATAAAACATATGCATTGCGTGGTTGAATAATTCCGTGTATTATTACTAATATAATATAATATAATATAGTTTGTTAACATATACAATGGTCAAGATATGTATTTAAAAATGAATATCGATGTGACATATAGAAATTTTGTTAAGTTAATTTTTAAATCGTTATTTTTTTAAAAATATGTATTAACTTTGAATTTATAATACCACCTAATTTTTTTAATTATTTAACATATTGTATTTTTACCATCCAACCACTTAAATATTTGAATTTTTTTTAGAAATTATTCATAAAAACAATTATCAACATCATTCTTATTTTTTATTTTATTATTATTATTATTATTATTATTATTATTATTATTATTATTATTATTATTATTATATTTTAAAATATTTTAAGTAACTTGAACTTAGTTAAAATTTAAGTATAAAACTATAAGGGTGAAGGGAGTGGGCGGCAAACCCAGTCGACAAACTGGTTTACCGCGCGGTAACACCGCGCCATCGGGGTTTGCCGCTCGGTAAACTCAGGTGGGCGGTGAAGGTTTGCCGACTTGGTAAACTCATATGGAAGTTGTTTGGCTGCTGTTATGCTGTCCAAAATAAAAAAAAAACATTTTTTAAAAGTTTAAACACTTTTTACCATTGCCAACACTTTTACCAAAAGTTTAAACACTTTAGGTGGATTGACGTGGCACCCTTGATTGGTTAATTTTAAAGTTTGCCACTTTCAAATGTCTAACCACTCCCTTCACCCTAAGTTTATTTATAAAATTATTAACGAATTTACGTTATACTAAATTCATTTAGTAATGACATAATAACTAACTTTAATTAAAAAGATATATGTATATAATCACTTAGGAGAGTAAGGCGGAAAACCAAAAAGAACAGATGACCCCTATGTTTTTTTTATTATAAACATAGATAGATATAGATATTACAAATATAGATTTACATGTGAAACATGAAGATAAGGAAAACTGAGACGACTCCCTACAATTTAGAAAAATGGGTAGAAAACTAACATGACTCCTCCATAAAAGAGGATTTTGTACTTTTTATAGGACAAGGATAAATTAGACATTTCACATAAGATTAACAAATAATTTAAGAGTCAAGCACTCTAAACACCGAATATGTTACCCACGAGCAAAACAAGCACCAAATGTGTCACCCACGAGCAAATAACGCGTACCAAACCTATAATTTTTTTCTGAAGGTATGGATAAAAAGTAAAGAGACATACCATTTATTTATTTTTTCTTTGTTTGAATGCTAAAACGATATGGTAACCTACATGGGTTGTCTGTCACATAGTCAAGAGACAATGACATGAAGCCTTCATAGACCGGCACATAGGTAAGGACTTGTTGACCTAACATGATTTTTATTTTCCCAGTTAATATTCTCCTATAAATGCAATAAATCAAATCTTCAGTCCGTTTTATGGTCGAGAAAACATATTCTAGATAATTATAGCAGATATTTATTTATTTATTCACACCTTCCTGGAAAATCACAAGTGTTGAACCTACACTTGGAAAACTAAAGGGAGGCTCACCAGTGATTAAGTTGATAATAATAATAATAATACCTGTTTTAAAACGACACCTCTTTTGATTGATGGAAAAGATACATGGACAAAAACATGCCATTTGTTTGTTTTCCAACCGTTTACGCTACTCGACCAAACTGAAAAATACAACAGAAACGCATACAAAGCTCAAGAACGTGATTTGCCTCCTTGTCCATCACCGCCAGAGGCCGCCTCGGACCCATCCTGCTTCATTCCAATCGGGTTTCCCGCCAGCGCAGACTGCATTGCTTGATGCATGCCGATCATCCCGTTCTGTCCACCACCACCCGCCCTCAGACCCATCTGTGCCTGAAGCTGTTGCTGCTGAAATTGGAGTAGTTGCTGCTGCTGGTCTGGGGTTCTCAGGGCGTTAAGCTGGAAGGGTAGTTTCGGAACACTGCCACCTTGTTGTTGAGCCTGCTGCTGAGCCGCCTGATGTTGCTGCTGCTGCTGCATATAACTGTTTGCCTGCTGTGGAATTGAATTTGGTGTCATCTGCATCGTCCACAAGAAAGTAAGCCGAAATAGCCGGATTTGAAATTACGGTTATAGAACTTACCTGAGGAGTTGATGTTTGTGGTGCTGGTGGTCCTGGTGCTGGCGGTTGAGCATCGGCGATTGCAGCCAAGTACATTAAGTTCTTTTGGAGAACCGCTTGGTACCTTAGTAATTTCAATGTTAAAAGATGTAATGCATATTTTGTTAAATTTGAACGTCTCGAGAATAAAACACTAAAACTTACTGAGCACACTCCTGGAATTTCCCGAGATTTTGGTTTTCCAATATGGCCATAATCAAATTTTTGTTGTCGTCAAGACACTGCAAAAAGACGAACATCATTAGATTATAAGGTTTACCATTGCCACAATATAAACATAAAATAATATTCAACTCCCACCACTTTTAGAGCTTTTTTTGATAGCCGCGTATGTTATTTTCATACTAAACGACAAATCTAGCCTATAACATTGTTCCTTTGCTAAACATGGAAAATCTATAATTACCTATGTGAGCATGCAACTTTTAGTACATGTTGCTAGTCTCAAAGCTTTATACCAAAAGAAAAGAAACTAAGAGATAAGCTAGAAAAGCTAAAATGACTACTGTAGTGTATGTTACGGTTTTAACATAGTTCTATTCTTCACCAAATATCCAGTCAAACATAACACATTTGTTTTGGCTAATCCTAATATTTTTCCCTATGCAAATGCATAGCAGAAAGCCCTCGAAATAACTGCTCTCACCTGCCGTGAACACGTAACTGTAAGCCTGTAACACTTCACAAGATGAGCATACATTCTTACTTTTTACCACATGGTCCTAAGATATACCGTTTACACAACTTTGATCTCATCCTACAGCTTACGTGCGTGTTTGACAAGTAGTCAAAATATTTAAAGTGCTCCAGGCAGGGGCAGAGGCCCCCGCTCATATTAGGCCCACCAGTGTAACTTTCTTCCCAAATTAAGTGAAATAGATCGGTCCCCCTCATCATTCGTAAAACGTCCCCTCAAAGTCCATAGCAGCCACTGCCATATTGCATAATTGAAGCCACTGAATTGTTGACCGAAGTTCTTTCTTACTACTATCTTCGATTTTTTTTTTTTTTTTGGGGGGGGGGGGGGGGGGGGGTTGCTTAAAACAGTAAATTTTGAATAACCTAGATTCCAATTTCCTATTTAAAGTGTCGATTTTGCTCCTCTCAAGCTTTGGGAGGTCAGTGATTCGCACATGTAAGTTTCAGAAAATACAGAGTGACAGTTAAGAGGTCGGCTTTTGGCATCGATTGGGTATAACCTCAAGAAAATAAGTTTACAACTACATGCGTATATCAGGCAACATGTTAGAATCATGAACACTATTCAACAGTTGGATAGTGATTGATGTTCCTGTTTTAATTTATATAGATTAGACATGGTCAAATACTAGTATGAGGCCAAATTAAGTGGACCCACGGAGTGGGAATAATAATCTTCCTTGTAATCTTCCAGTTGTTTAGTTAACCACTCATCCAACTCTCTTCAAGGTTTCTAACGGATAAGATTTAAGAAAATCAAATCCAGTGATATAAAAACTACTTTGCATTCCATGAGCTTTTAGTATGACTGTTACCTTTTAAGATAAAGTATTAACTCCAGTTGAGTTGACCCCTTTATAATTTGCATTCTTAAGGTTCTTATGTTGTTATTCTTAATTTTTGAAGCGTTAGGAGGAGACCGACAGTATCCACAGTTAGAAGGAGACCGACAGTATAAGGGAAGGGAGGTTGAGATGGTTTGGCCATATTAGGAGACCGACGGTATCCACAGTTAGAACCGTTGAAACCATTAGTGTGGAGGGAAGGAGGAGTAGAGGTAGACCAAAACTGACTTGGGATGAGAGGATTTGATAGACTTGCACCATTCTGAGGACATGGTCGAGGATAGGAGTTCTTGGAGACGTAGGATTAAGGTTAACGACATTCAGGAGGATAGTTCGATTTTGTATTAGATACTCGTCTTAGGGGCTTGTTTTTCGTCTTTATATTGATAGGCTATGTGTGTTTTTGCTTGCGTTTGTTTTATCTTCTTTTTGTATGTTTATTTGACCCGTATATCTGGATTTGGTTTAGGAGCCGAGGGTCTCACTGGAAGCGGCCTCTCTATACTCTGGGATAGAGGTAAGGCTTGCCTACATCTCACCCTACCCAGACCCTACTAATAGCTTGTCTATAGGTGGGATTATACTGGGTATGATTGTTTGGTTGTTGTTTTGAAGTTTTAACTTCAATTTTTCTGTCTGATCTAGTCCAGTACCCAACCAGTTCATCCAAAACCATATTGCATAGGTGATGAACTAGGCTGAAATCATTAGTCTAAATGTTTGAAATTTATTCCTGGTCTGGTTCAAGACAAACTATTTTTAAACCAATAGTTTGTTCCTATATTTGATTTTAATTTCATGTTGTTTTGTGAGGTTATATCTGTTTTTATTTTACTATGTTACACTTCACCACTTCTTTGGTTATTGGTAGCTTCTATTTCTATATTTGTAGTCCTGTATGTGTATTTGTTTTGCGCCTGGGGTCTCTCTGGAAGCAACCTCTCTATTGCCAGGTAGAGAGGCAAGGTTTACCGTTTACCTACATCCCACCCACCCAAACCCTACCAATAGCTTCGCTATTTGTGGGATTTACTAGGTGTGGTTTGCTGTCGTATTTGATTGTAATTTCATCTTGGTTTAATCCAATGGATACCTTTTTCGACCATTTGCATTCCAAATAATGTTACACTCTATTAATGTAAAAAGCAAGCTATCGTTTTTCGTCTCTTACTTTAAAACTTATTTTCATTAGCTCGTACGGATGGTATTGGTGTTCGAGTAAGAGGTAATACCAATAATAACATCACATCTTTATACTTATTCACCCATTTAGGGATACATTTCTTGTGATTGACACTAACCTCGTTACAAGAAAGAGTATAAATTTTAACTACTTTGGTTATTTAGACCTTAGATAATCTAGAATTAAAATTAAGAATCATAGCCACTTTTTATTTTACCAAATACTAAAAAAGTTACTTGAGTTGGCTTCCTATTCGAGAGCCCTTTATACAAATTAGCAATTATTTGATAACAAATAGGCTTATATGTACCAGAACAAATTAGGATATTCCTTGGTCAACATTATCCCCTTTACCCGTTTTAACCAACCTGTTAAAAATCCTGGATCCGCCACCCCGTCCCAAAATTCGTTCATTAAATTCTAATGCAACCGATATGCAGTAATGATCTAAGTTTGGATCAAAACCTTACCAAAAGTGTTTTTGTTATAACCAAAAGGAAATCTTTTCACTTAAAGTTAAAACAAAACTATCATCTTTTGTCAAACCTCTAAATTAACATCCATCATAGATTTATAGTCAAAACAGTGTAATAATATCCAAACCTCAATTAACCGAATCACATATCATCATCATCACACTCAGTAAATCACACCAATAGCAAAGCTAAGGTAGGGTCTGAGGAGGGTAAGATGTAGACAGCCTTACCTCTACCCATAGGAATCGAGAGGCTGCTTCCAGTGAGATCCCCGACCCCGGATCGATTAACCGAATCACATATAATTGTACTAATACATTCTGTTATCAAGCATCATTCCATTAAGTAGGTTTCACACAAAACTCATGAGAATAACTGCAATTAATAAACTAATATTACAAAAACGCGTGACCTAAAGATAAATTAAATTAAAATTAATTTTAGAAGTCAAACAGCATAAATCGGTGAATATAATCAGATAAAAACCTGAAATCTAAAGGATTAAGATAAATAAAAGTAAAATAATAAATTGTTGTAAGGAGAAATAAAAAAAACCTTTTGAATCTGCTCGGTGGTGATTGCATTGGGGGAAAATGAAGCGCCGGAGTTTAACGTGGGAGGTTGAGATAGCGGTTGCGATTGTGGTGGTTGTTGATGCTGCTGCTGCTGCATCTTGACGATTGTGTAGATTTGAAGAAGTGTTCTCTGACAGTGGTCTGAACCCTAAACCCTACGATGGGTTCGAGAGAGAGAGAAGAGAGAGGGTTTGAAAGAGGTGAGATTTACTGTTTGCGTAATCGAGATTCGGTTTGTTCAAATTGTTTGCTACTTTGCTAGGTCACAACCCGACAAACCGACAATGCTAATTAAACACAGGTGAACCCCTTCAAATTTGTGTTTTATTCGTTTCAAAATTAAGAACTCATTTAAAAGTGTTCAATCACAATAAAATACCTCGTTAAGTAATCTTTAATCACAAATGCTAGTTGAAAGCTTTCGGTTTCTTGGGGAGGGTGCAGAGTGTCGTGCATAACAGTTTCGTGACTTCAAGAAATCAGAGTTTTGCATTTGGTATGATTGAATTTGCTAATTAAAAGAGAGTTACGACGCAGCTTGTTGTTTGTTTACCTTTCATTCTTATTTAATTTTCATTTGTAAAACGTATCATATGGAATAATATTTTATGAGTATATGAATTGAGCTAATAGAGCTTACACACTTTCCTCCTCAAACATCCACCATGGTTTACGTGGATTAAACAACGGTAACCACGGGCCTTCTTTTTTTACCAATATTTTAAGCATGTGCATAATTTAGGGTGGTGGTTTGGGTGGGTCATGATCACACCCTTAACGTATGTGTTTTGAATGTCGGACTAGAGGTGTGTGACATGGCGCTGACATGACAGGTCATGGTGGTCATGAAAGTAATAACCACACCCTATAGCCTTATAACCAGGGCTGCAAACGAACCAAACGTTCGGCGAACAGTTCGTGAACCGTTCGGCGGGAAGTTCGTTTGTGTTCGTTCGTTTATTAATCAAACGAACACGAACAAGAAATTTCGTTCGTTTAGTTAAATGACCAAACATGAACATAGGTCGTGTTCGTTCGTTTATGTTCGTGAACATTCGGTAACGTGTTTGTTTGTGTTTGATAGTTCATTAGTTTTTTTTATTTTTCTATTTATTTAAATACTTCAAAATTCCGACAAATTGAATATCTAATAAGTGTCAGCGTATTATAAATTATGTTCATGAACAATTGTTTGTGTTCGTTTGTTAACATTTGTGTTCATGAACATTAGTTTGTGCTCATTTTTGTTCGTTGCCTAAAATTAACAAACAAATACAAATGAACACGAACAAGTTCATTTCCTTAACAAACGAACACGAACATAAAGTCTCATTTGATGAGTGTTCGTGAACGGTTCATAAGCACATATATTTCTTAACAAACGAACATGAACAAGGTATTATTCAGGTTTGTTCAGTTCGTTTATAACCCTAAAAGTTACTTCCACTCTCACCGGGTTTGGGTGGTCTTTACTATTACATATTACTTTTGAATTAAAGTGCTATTTTTACATAAAAGAATGAGAGGTAAGATGATATTGTTTAAGTAGATATATACTTTTATCTTCGTTAATTCTCAAACTTGTGTTTTAGCATGTGTTTGTACATATGGAATCAACATTTTTACTTGGTAAGCCATTTTCTTGAATATTTCCATATAATCTGATAAACTTTTTGTACAAGAGTAGAAAGACAATTTTTAATCTTGCTCCATTTCAAAGAATCTCCGATTAAAAGTAAAAAAGAAAAAAAAAACTTGTTTTTATTCTTGGGTGACTGCTAAAAAGGGGATTTTTATCGATCCATTTGCGAAAATTGTTACTTTTAACCCTTTTGCTAATATTTGAAGCAAATTTAACATTTTGTTTTTAAAAAAGTTTTATTTTTATTGGTTAGCTTTATTTATATGCGTGTTTAGTCACTCTATTTTTACTTTCGTAGTGTACATGTTTAGTCTCTCTATCATTATTATTTTTAGTAATTGATCATCGCTTTTTGTATTTTTCTTAAAACCTTCAACTTCGCTAATATAGGTGTTTAGCCCCTTTGTTTTTAGAAAAAAAATCATTTTTGTTGGTTAACTTTGTTTATATGCGTGTTTAACTAAATTACGATTTTGCCCTTAGTTCAAATTTATAGTTTTGCAATCTCTTTTTGTTTTTTTCTATGTCAAATTACGATTTTCCCCGAGTGTAAAATTACAGTCATGCCATCCTTTTTTTGTGACAAAACTATGGTTTTGTTTTGTTTTAATTGGTTGACTCGGTGTTATTTTTATTTGTGTCAGACGGGTGCTTGGCACACACTTATTTGTCGCGCAAAATTAAAATCCCCCCCCTTTTAAAATTATATTCTTTCATCGTTTTAGTTTTTTTTAGGAAAAAAATGGTAGTGTTTTGTTTTAATTCATTGACTCGATATAACTTTTTTTGAGATCGTGTTATGAATGGTATGTAAAAGTAACAAAACACAGACGTACATGTTATGAGAGAGAAATATTCAGCTTAGTGCCCCGTATCACGGGTGGGGAAAAACTAGTTCAAATACAATTCAACATATAAACAATACAAATTCCATGCCTACACATAATAAGGTATGCACATTTATTTGCTAAATGCGTCAACTAAGGTAATTCGGTTACCTTGCGAATAAAAATTAGTATAAACATAGGTTTTCGAAACAGATTTAACTAAGGGGCTGTTTTGTGACAACCCGAACTTTTCTGTTACATTCCGTAATACGTTATACTTATGCGAGTTTAATAAGCATGGTTGATTATATACTGCTTAATATGTTTATGAAATGCCATGTGTATTAATATAAAGATGTGAGCAATATTAAATGAGTAGGAAATCTATCAAAAGACATATACTTATGTAGTTGCCGCACACTATAATTATGTGTATGAATATTATGAGTAATAGTAATATTGAGAACATGTTAAATTATTTCTAATTCAACCATACACTCCTTTTTGAATTCCAACCGTACACTCGTGTTGTTTTACAAAATCAGCCACCACCTTGTTAAACGAGACCGCACACACACCCATTATATGTGTGTGACAACTTGCACACTCGCACATCACCTCTTAGCCGCACACACCACTCCCATCTTGACCGTACACTCTTTTAATTCAGGCCCAATAGCCCAACATCTAACCCTAATACATCGCACACTCCTGCACATATTATCTATCAGCCTGTATAAATACCACATGCTGCCAACCCTAGAGAATGTTCCTAAAATCAATGTGGCGGCTGTCATCTCTCTCACTATCTCTAACTTTCTCTTTTTAGAATTCTTTCCTTTTGAAGATCTGCAAACATCAGCAACCTTTCTTTGGAGGCTTTCTTTTCTTCTTTGAAGATCTATTCTATTTTTCACACACTTCTTTGTTTTACTAATTCCAGGTTAGTGTTTTCTTAAGTATTTTATATTTGTGTTCTTCATCTACTAGACACCATGGTTTGAAATAGTGCTCATATTAATGAAATGATTAGATCTTGATGAACTGCTATAACATCCTTATTTCATGAATAATGTTAGGAGATCTAGAGTTTCATTTAATGTGGTTTTGACTAAGGTGTGATGATTCGAATGATGATGTGTAATGATGAAATAGATAAATCAAACTTCTATTTTGATGAATGATGATGGTTATGCTTAACCATCTTAGATAAGGTGATGTTCATACATCTAAAATGGATGTGTTTGTGTCGCATGATGTTCATAAAGATTTGGTTTTTGTATGATAGTGAATGAGTTGTTGACTAGAAACGATGCATCCACGGTATGAAATATACTAGATGATTTTTTGATAATAACTTACTGGTAATAAGAATTCGATGATGTAAGGAGCCTAGATCTATTTTGATGGATATCTTGATGATATGGTGTGTTATATATAAACTGATAATTAGGGTTCATGAGAATATTATGTAAATATTCTGTGTTTTTGTTCATTTTGATCTTTGAAACATGAATGGTATGTTGATTTGAAATTGATACCGCACACACACTTGTGCCAAGTGTACCGCACACCGTAGAATATTACATCACTGGCGCATGGTCGCACACCTCTACATGGTATACACCTATAAGCACAAGGTACAACCTGTCCATGCATGACCGCACACTTGACCAGTGGGCCGCACACTCTTTTGGACTTTAATTTGTTTAGGCCACACACTGTTGAACTTGGGCCGCACACTCACTTTGGGTCGTACACTACATTGGGCCACATACCTTGGACAATACATTATAATTGGGCCGCACACTATTGTGTTTACATTCTTGGACTGCCCAAGTTACTGATTGACTGTTTTACTTATGTTATAAATTCATAAATGGCTCGCATGCTTTACGAGATACGTGATGTTTTAGCTTGTATGCTACGTGTTAGATACGTGTAAATAATACGTGACTTGCTTGTATGCGAATCTGATAAATATTGGTAACCATAATAGGACGTGGTTGGCCAACTTTAAAACGAGTAAACTATCTGCCGAGCAAAACAAAGGTGAGTTCACACAACTTACTAAAAACATGTATTCCCAGTGGTTGGGAACGAACGGATTACACTTTCCCTGGTTTGGGATTGCCTAGTATTCGGGAAGGAATACTACTAAAATACTTTTTATATTTCATGTCTTAGTGTACTAAACACAACTTTATCATGAAGTCCCCACTTACTATACCGATTAATCGCCTGGCCTGGCAAACGAGATATTAGTTGATAGCGCTATTAGGTTTCACAAATCTCACACCATGCCGAGGAGGACGGGCGTGAACTAGTATGCCTTGGCAACCGTCAATGATGATAGACATTGGCAAACGGCGCAACAACGAAACAACAACAGTCGCATATCTTCGGTGTTACGCAGTTTAGTAGCTTACAGATGGGGTAGCTTCCCATAACATGATTTATAAATGAGTACTTTAACAAACTTACGTTTTTGGAAATAAAACTGGAAAACCATGAACTCGCCAACTTTAGTGTTGACACCCTATTGCATGCTTTGCAGGACTTTAGGTACAGTTCAGGAGCTTGCAGCAGAGGAGTGTAGTGGTTGCATTGAACCTTTGATTGGTTCCTAATAAAATCCATGAACTTTAAACTATTATTTGGATTATTAAACTGTTAAACTTTATGCTTCCGCTGTAAACTTTAAACGTTGTTTTTGAACTATTAACATTAGTCACTAATCGTTTTGTGGTGATGGATTACTATGTTTTACATTTTATGTTCAATATGATTGGTGGCATGATCCTGGTCAAGTCACACGCCTCGTGGTAATACTCCGCATATGGAAAATGAGTGTGTGACAGATTGGTATCAAAGCCATTGGTTATAGTGAACTTGGTTTTAAAAAGAAAAGTCTTTTGAGAAAAACCAGACTATAACCTGAGTTATATTAAACAGATGGCAACGACACTACACTCCGAATGCAAGGCTCAAACAAACTAGAACCGATAGCTCGTGCATGTGTTTACTTATTACTTACTTGGTATATATAATGATATACTTAGTATGTGAAACTTTAATAGTGAGATTGGTGTGTGCTAAGCGTACTATATTTTCATTGTTATTTTTAGTCCATTTTACGCATATCAAGTTTTAAATTTATAAACACGATATTCTACTAACACTAGACACACACTTGGGCAAGTGCACCCATCGTGAGCATAGTATAGCGTTGGTAAGATACCGAGATCGTCCAAGGACACAAGAGCTTTTAATACCGGTTTATCGTCATGTCTAATCAATCTAAATTTTTGATAAAAGTTTTTTAAAACATAAAGATAAATAAAATAAAATGAAATACAAATAGACAAGATAGCATCACTTGGATCCAACTTCTCTTTTATGTATCCTTTGATAGTTTTCGCACTTTCGGACTTTTTAAGAGATTATCTTATTTATAGTAGTAGGCCCCTCTGTTGAAGGTGACGTTACCCTCAACCCAGTGGTTTGAGTCAGCAGGGATACAATCCCAAAAGGTCAGAATATTGGAAGATAATTAAGTAAGTTATTAATGCAAAAAGTGGTAGGCCCCTCTTTTGAAGGTGACGTTACCCTCGGCTAAGTGGTTTGAGTCAGCAGGGATACAATCCCAAGTAGCCGGTTTAAAATATTAATAGTAGTTTACATATGAGGGGTTCAAGCCATTCGCGCCCCCGCCATCCAATACCCGTTGAGCATTGAAGGAGGCCCTAATAGGCTTGAACCAAGTCCTCGCAGGATCTATACACTGAACGAGACAAGAACTTTACCAAACCACCCTTCTAACCCCCTTCCAAGTAGTTAACGCGCTTTATATAGACCGTAAAGACACGAATGAGCAAATCAATGACATCATGAAGAAATGGTTAAGAAAATTCACTTTCAACATAAGAAACTAGTTATTAAAGTCATTAATATAAACCCAAATAAAAAGTGCCGAAAGATCAAAACCTAAAAGTAATACATAAAAGATTAGTCTTCACCAAGTGATGTAAGGAATTTAGCCAAGCATGACCTTTGTTTGACAAGAACCCTTACAATCTATCTTGGATCCCGAGACTACTACACACTCTAAAGATGGAAGATAGATGATAATGGTGGGTGTTGGTGTTGTAGTGGTGGTGGAGTGGTGGCAAAGTGAGAGAGAAGTGGTTTGCCAAGGGATGCTTTTGTGGGTAACCAAGCACCCCTATATATAGTCTGAACAGAAGCCGCCACGCCCCGTGTCCAGCGGACACGGCCCGTGGCCATCATCCTTCTCTTTTTTCATTAATTTCATTTGTCAGCAGAGGGCCCCACACGACCCGTGGCCTCTGGGCACGACCCCGTGGTCAACTGTTCGCTGTACTATCCAGATTCTGCAAATCTTATAGTTGACCATGGCCCGTGTTACTCTGGACACGGCCCGCGGTGGGCGTGGAAGCTTCTGAATGTTTTGTCTTGTAGTGCAAGGCTTGACCACGCCCCGTGCTTGGTGGACACGGCCCATGCTCATCTTCTGTGATATGATCTTTTGTCTTTTGGGGTGTTGCTAAGGGGTCGGGCATGGCTTGTTATTCTTCTTTTTGTATTTATGTTGGTTTTAGCTGCTTATTTGCTTCTTTTGTTCGTTTGAGCTCTTTTTATCCTGAAAATACAAAAGGAACAAAGAAACATGCTTTTTTCCAACTTTAGTACTAAAAAGGGTTAGTTCTATGCCTCATTTGATGTAATTTATATGTTGCATTTTGTGTACATCAAATATCCCCACACTTGAATCTTTGCTTGTACTCAAGCAAAACTCTTTAAATGTGGCTTACACACCCAAATGGAATAGGTAGAGAAGAAGTTTTGTGACTTGTCTTCGAGTGTCGGGAATCCAAGATTCTTTTTCAAATTATGTTTTTATTTTTTTATTACAGTTCCTATTCGTCATGATTTATTGAGAACATTTCTAAGAAAAATTATTTGTTTAGGCATAACATGCCTCTTTAAAATTCTATTTATTTATATACAAGTTCACGTACCTCACAAGGGATCACTCAACACTCGGCCGAAGATGTATTTTTGTGATATCACTTTTGGAACTTACTTCTACCATATGCTTGCCAAGTGATCAAACATCCTCCTTTTTAACTATAAACCTTTGTGAGTATCAAGAAGACTTTGAAGGGTTTAGGCTTGGGCTAGAGGTAGGTGAATTTTTTGGTTAGTGGTTAGTATTATGGCAAAAGATGTAAATAGCGTCGGATATTGTAAAACTTTTCGTTTTTATTTTATCCAAGTGTTTTTCAAACAAGATTTTTGAAGGAACTTGTTTGGTTATTCGAAGAGCTATGTATACATATTTTTTTTCACAAGGAATCCGAGCTTTTTACTAAAAGAAATGGGTTTGAAAGGAAAATGGTTTTTGTGGGTAATAGGTGTTTGTCTTTGTGGGTTTTTGGAATGAAAAGGTTTTAGGCTCAAAAGGGTTGACTAAGGGGATTTTTGGTGATGGGTGAAAAGAAATAAAAATAATGGTTTTGAGGAAAAACAAGGTTAAGTCCTAATGCCTCCATCATTTACTTACTTGAGTTTTAAGTTGGTAAGGACCAGGAATGCATCGTTTTGGCAAGTTCTAGAGTTTTAAAGTCCAAGCGACTATTCACACAAGAAACGAAAATGAGCATTTAATTTAAAGATGTATGAATGTATGCTTGATAAAGGCTTAAAACTCACTTAATGTGGGAATCGGTTTATAATGTGAACAAGTATATATAATCAAATTTTAAAAAGATTTGTTATACTCTTTTTATAATTTTCTTATTTGGTTCTTTTTATCACAACGCTGTCGGTTGTAAATTTATAAAAACATAACTTATTAGAATTTGTTATTCCCAAATTAAACCAAGACAAGTAAAAAAATATGAAAATTTTTGAAAAATATTTGGGGTGATTAGCGGTTCCAATAGAGTTTTGTGTAAGGCTTTTTATTAGGACTTGCTAAATTCAAAGTGTTAGTTACCCCCCCTCCACACTTAAATTACACATTGTCCTCAATGTGTCCAAAAATAATTTATTCGATTGATTCGAATGCGTAAAAGTGCGTTTAAAAACAAATTTTTGTGTTACTGGGCATCTGGGCACGATCCATGTGGTCCAGGCACGGCCCCGTGTTCATATGCCCAGTATCAAAACTTACAGAAGAGTCACCACGGGTCGTGCCTGGTGAGCATGACCCATGTCAGAGAATAGGAATTGATCCACAGGTTTAATTCATGGGCACGGGGCGTGTTGGCTAAACACGGCCCCGTGCTGACAGTCTGCATTTCAGGTTTTTGGTTTCTGCGTCTGGTTTCCGGGCTTGTTTAGCACTAATTCTTAGTGTATCTAGCCTCCTGTACCTGTTTTACCAATTTCACACCACACAAAGAACACTAAAATACCAAATCCTAATCTTACGACCGTTTATCATCCATCACATTACATAAATAAAAGTAAAAATGCAGAAAAATAAAGTTGTTTGGAAAAGTAAATTGTTTAAACCACGGCACGCAGGCCGGCAAATAGTTCACAAGGGTAGAGAGATAAACATGATGCTGCATTCGTCACCCACCACCTCACCGCCATCATCACCGCTCAGTCCATGTCTTCGTCCTCGTCATCCCCCTCATCACGGTACACTATGTGGCCTCGCATGTATGCAATGTCTCCTTGCATACTAGTGATGGAACGTTCCATCATTCCAACTCGGGTGTTGACGTTGTTAGCCAAGTTGTACGTGTTGCGAGAGCACAAAAGGTTTTCCTGCAAAAGATCAGTCAAACTTTGAAGGTTAGGAAAACCGCCTCCTTGATAGGAGGAACCTGCTTGGTAACCATGGTATTGAGAAGGAGGACAGTTGGGATCATCAGCGAGGGCTAAAACTTCTTCCGGGCCCCATGTATTTCCTTGAGCATTCCGGAATCGGATAGTTCCATCCCCCATATCTTGGATGAGTCCCACGGACCGACATAGGTCGATATCAACCTTCTTGGACTTTGCACCATGAGTGAATGACTTTGGAATACGATTGACATAGTTCTTGAATAGCTTGTAGATCCATCCCCCAAAGAAGATTGGCGTGGGTGGATTAGCCAGTTGGTTAAGGTGCATGTTTTTGAGGAGCAAGAAGGTGACATCTAGTGGCTTACGGTTGTGGATGCAGTGGAGGCAGGTGAGGTCACGAAGGTTTACAACTCCTGTGCTGTCACGCCGTTGATTCAATGAGTTGCTCAAGACCCAGTGGATGTATCGGTAGAGTGGGTCTCGCAACTGCGAGCTCTTGGTGATGCTTGGGTTGTAAGGTCCATCTCCATCTCGGCCCATGCAGTCTGTCTCATGTTCATCGGAACTTCACGGAAGCCATCCGTGACATGTTCATCGGTTGAGTCATTTTCATTATATAGCCCGATGTTGACCCCAAACTGGGCCATGGAGATTGAGAAAAGCTGCCCGACACATTTGAACTCAACTGCATCTGAATCGAACGGGTCGGCCTTAGCGTCGAACTTGAGTGCTATAAAACTCCATGTTAAACTCGTATATGGAGTGGAGTTTCTTCTCAAGAGCGATTCGGAGCGGACCCGTGACAAGCATGTCATATCTACCTCTCTGTCCTACAGCATCCAGGGTGTCGTAACAAGTTTGTTTTGGTGCTTCTTCCCGCCTAGTTTGGAGAATGTCGCATCAGTTTTGGTACTTCCATTCAGATGTCTTGAACTTGAGAAACTTGTTTTCCATTGCTGCATAAAGGACCAATGTACAATTAGTTCATTACGGTTTTTATTTTCGGGAAAAACTTGAAAAAAGACAGTTGAGCATGGCCCTGTAGTCACTGGCCACGGCTCCGTGTTGACTGGAAAAACTGACCACGCCCCCGTGGTCAGGCCACTGTTACAGCAAAAATTCATTTTTGTCCCGGTTTCAAAAAGTTGAAAATTTTTGGTTGAGTAGGGGCGGTTTTCCCCGAAAATGAAACCCTAAGTCTCGTTTTTTTCAAAAACACTCGTTTACCCTATCAATTTTAACTTTTTCGGTTAAAAAACATGGGTTTGTACTTGAAATCAGGTGTTTTTATGGTTGATTGTGGTTGATTTACTCTTCATAACCTAGATGTATGCTTCTAATACTAGATCTATACAGAAATTAGTGGATTAATAGTGTTCTAGTTGAAGAACCCTAGATTTTTCCCAAATTTCTTGATGCTATAATACATGCAAATCGTTAATCTAACTAGAAAAAGTGTAAAGATCATACCTTGCGGATGTTAAATGATAAGAAGACGTGAAATGGGGCAGAAAATTGCCGGAGAACCAGAGAGTTTTCGGGGAAACGGGTCGTGCGAAGTGAAGAATAGTTTAAGGAAAAGGGGTTTATACCCGTTTGCACACCGAACACGGCCCCGTGGTCAGGCCTAATATATATTATATATATATATATATATTTATATATATATATATTTTATATGCGAGAGACGTTTTCCCGAAAAGTGTTCTCCAAATTTTCTTACCTATTTTTGAAGTTCTTTCGATGTTTTTATCACCTACAAGACATGACGTTATTTACACAAATCATACCTCGCTTGTTTGAAGAGAAATTTCTTCCTCCTCATCCTCAATGAAGACTCGATAAAGTTTAAGCCTCTGCCCGTTGACTTTAAATGGAATACAATTTTGAGTTTTAATCTCAACTGCACCGTATGGGAAGACATGGGTGACGGAAAAAGATTGATGCGTGGGTGTATACGGGTGTTTGTTATGGTTTAAGTTAATGTTTTTACATTACTTTTAATTCTGAATAGCCTACTTTTAATTAGAATTGTGTTTTGCAGGTCTAATGAATTTTAAGGAGCTAATTGGAAGCTAAACGGAACACCGGAATGCGAACGTGAACAAATGGAAGCAAGAAATAACAAAACAGGAAAAGTGAGGTTAGAGAGCCCATCGCCGACGCCCTATTGGTTCGTCGGCAAGCCCTATGCAAAGGTCCGTCGGCTGGTTATGTTCGTAGACAGGAGGGGAAGGCGTCGGAGGAATTGACAACTTGCACATGTCGTCGCCGACGGGGCATTAGGCCGTCGGCGACGACCTCCCTTTTTCTTCTTCGCTAATTTTGTAATTTTGTTAGTTTGAAAACGAGTTATAACACATATCTTTGACCTAATTGGATCATTACGAGTTTTGGGGAGCTGAAACCTTGTTCTTGGAGCCAAAAACCACCATCAATCCATTTCTATCAATTCCCAATCCATCCGATTCATCCATATCGATTCTTAACCTAGATCATCATTCATCATCACTCTTCATCAATCATCATCATCATTCATCCAAACCCTAATCACACCATACCTCCATCTCCAAGTATCAAGATGATCAATTTCAAGGTTCAATCTTCCGGTGATCAAGTTTGCAAGACCATGAGCGGCTAATCACCTTGGTTTAACCCCGGTGTAGGTAGTTGTTAATTCTAGGGTTTTGAATTGTTATGTGATTTGACTTTGTGACAATTTGTATTGGTTTTTGAAGTCATTAACAATAGCTTACATTTGTTTCGTATTCGTAAATTGTTGAATGATGATAAAGTTATGACTTTGCGAAATGGTTATGTGTATTCATGCATTGTTATGGTTAGGTTTTACTTGTTGTGATTATAAAGTGCATCCTTGTCCATTCCTTGGAGCGTTGATAGTTATTGGCACCTACGTCACGGTACACTAAATCCGTTAACCACTATACAATTGAGTTGAATCTAAAACTTGTAGAAACCCTAGGTTGGCAATTACCAAAACCGGGTGTGAACCCTTTTTTCTCAAATATTGTTTGAATCGTTAGTTGTGTTTTCGTTAACTATAGTCAATCATTCGTAGTAGTCAATAAAAATTACAATCACCGTTGGTTAGTTCCAACACCTTTTCTCAATTATCTAAACAAATCAAGTTAGCAAGCTTCATAAAATTGTGACACCTTCATAATCCAACGAGTCCATACGTAAACCACATACTCTTCATGGATCGACCTCGTGCTACTACTAACTCATAGTTAGGGATAAATCGGGTTTATAAATATTATCTTTGACCAGAGCGCGACACTCCGATCAAATTTTGGCGCCGTTGCCGGGGAGTTAGTGCGCTTTGCGTTTGGATTTATTGAATTTGTGATTATCTGTTTAATTGCGTGTTTCTCTCAGTTTATTTTCTTTTGTGTTACGCGGGGTATGTTACTTGTGCAGGGTACATATAGTGCATGCGTACACGGAATTCCGAGCGAACGTCACCACTAGTTTACGAATCGAAAATCGAGCGAGTGGCAAGGAGAAACTTAGCAAGTCGGTTAGAGGCAACACTTGCCACTAACCAGAATACCCAAAACTCACCTTCCACACCGTCTATTGGAACCGTTCCAATGGATCAACAAAACCCAAACCTGCAAAACCGTAACAATCGATCGCGGGGTAACAACAACCGTCCACCGGCTAACCCGCTTCGACAAAACGAACCTCAACACCAAAACCCTCTACCCAACCTTAACAACCGTAACCGCAACCAAAACTTGGGTCTTGAGCAAAATTTCAATCAACCCGAATTCGAACAGGTAGACCCTATTGATGTGAATCAGTATGAGCCAAATTACGACGAGTTAAGGAACAACATTCCAGATGATGCCAGATTCAGTGTTCCAAGTTACCGCCGGATCGGGTTAGCGTTAACACATGGCAATCGAAAGATGAAAGGGATGATGGCTTCGGGGATAATGACAATGATGGGAATTTCTACGACGATAGGGGTTTCGACCGTGAAGAGTGGTATCAAAATGCCAACATCAACTATGGGAATGAAGAGTGGGATGATGAGTATGGTTATGGGAATGAGTATGATGGTGGGTACAACCAAGGCGCCGGTTATCAAAACAATCGCCAACCCCGAAACAACAATCAAAGGAACCCGAACAACAATCGAAACAATAACAACATTCGGATTACTGCTTTTGTGGGTATGGCTAATCAACCACAACACCGACGAGTAAATCGTGGACACACGGTCAATCAAGAGGTGAATGGTCCACCAAGAAATGACAACCGCAACAACCAACGTCCACCACAAGGGGTTGATGGTTGGTTTCGACCAATGATATCGGAGAATGATTCTCCAATCATACCACCTCGAGGAAGATTGGTATTCGATTGCAAACCCAAATACATCAACATTCTTCCGCATTTCAACGGGCGATCAAATGATGAGCCGTACACGCACTTACAAGAATTTTCGGCGATTTGTAGTACCATTGGGGGAGGAAATTTTTCCCAATATGAGATTCGCCTTCGATTATTTCAGTTTTTTTTGAAAGACAAGGCAAAGCAATGGTTCTTGACTCTGCCCACCAACAACATTCGAACATGGGTTGAGATGCAACAGGCATTTTTGGATGAATATTATTCGATGTCTAAAACTGATGATGCTCGGGATGAAATCCGGTCCTTCAAACAACTTTCGAGTGAACCGCTACACGAAGCATTCATGAGGTACAAAGACCTAATTCGGAAGTGCCCGAATCATCAAATTGAGAAGTGGGAGTTGGTGAAATGCTTTGTACGGGGTTTAGATGGTGAGACATGGAACCATCTCGAGTCAACTAGCAATGGGACGATACTAAGCAATAACGAGGACGAAGATTGGGAATTCCTCGAGAGGATGGCGAAAAGATCAAAAGCCAAAGAGTCGACCGACCGAGCTAAGAAACACCCTATCTCTCGGTCACTTCCCGATCTTGACTCTAGCTCTAAAGATCGAATCGCTACTTTAGAACGGGAATTGGCACGCATGAAGAAAAAGGATGTGAATGCGGTGCAATTCGCAAGTTGTGACGGATGTGGGGGACTTGACCATCGAACCAGTGAATGTCAAATGGGGAAAGCCGAAGAGGTTGAAGAATGAATCAAGTGTATGGCGATCGCAAGAATAACGATATGAATTCAAACACTTACCATCGCGGTTTGAGAAATCACCCGAATTTTCATTACGGGAACGCCGAAAACCAAATGAATCCGAATTTTCATGTGGGTAACCAAGGCGGATCTTTCTTCCAAAACCGTCAAAGGGGTAACCAAGGAGGTTATCAACGTAATTAAAACCAAGGGTACCGTCATGACAATAGTAACTAAGGTGGGTACCAAAGGAATTACAACAACCAAGGTGGCGGTGGAAGTGGTACGGGAAATCAAAGTGGGGGTGGTAGTGACTTGAATGCTAAAATGGATGTGATGCTTTCGATAATGCAAGAGTCTAAGAAGGAGAATGAGATTCGAGATAAATCACATGAAGCATTAGCAAAGCAAGTGGGCTAACTAGCTGAGGAGATGGCTCAAATGGGAGGTAGCGAGGAAGGCTTCCAAGTGATACCACGGTAAACCCAAAACATCAAGGCTCTTCCGAAAAGAACACACGTGAGGTACCAATCAATAAAATCTCTTTACGTAGTGGTCGAGTCGTTGATAATGGTGTCGAAATTCCACCATCCCAATTTGTTGAAGGGGTGGTGGAAGAGGTGAGTGATGAAGAGAGTGATGATGGTCAAACGGGTCGAAACGAGAAAATTGTTAAAAGCGATGTCAAAACACCCATTGTGACCACATCCGTCCCACTTGCTAAGGAAAAGGGTGTGGAGAGTAATACCGCCCCTTATCCCGAAGCATTGAAGGGACCCATTAAAAAGATTGTAAACAAAAGAGGTCCACAACAAGAAGAGTTGTTGGAAGTTTTCAAACAAGTAAAAATCAATTTACCTCTTTTGGATGCAATCAAACAAGTTCCGTCTTATGCTAAGTACCTAAAGAATTATGTACCCAAAAACGAACTCATAAATTTCCAAAGAAATTAGACTTGACAGAAAATGTGAGTTCAATCCTTTCGGGTGCACTTGCTCCCAAGCTTCAAGATCCTGGCGCACCCATTATCTCGGTTCAAGTGGGCGATTTCAAAATCAACCGGGCGCTCCTTGATCTTGGTGCTAGTGTGAGCATCCTACCGGGTAGTTTATATGACCAATATGACTTTGGCCCCCTTCAAGCGGCAAATACCACCGTGGTGTTGGCCGACCTGACTCCTAAATTACCCCGCGGGATTGTCTCCGATGTGATAGTGAAGGTCGAGGACTTTTATTATCCGGTAGACTTTTTGGTACTTGATTATGTGGCCATGGACCCAACCAAACAACCTACGGTGATATTGGGTCGGTCGTTCCTTGCAACCGCGAATGCTCAAATTGATTGTAAAAAGGGGACGGTTGACATTACGTTTGGAAATCGTAGGTTGAGGTTGTATGTTTTTTCCGGACTAATGAATCCTTCAGTTGATGACGAATGCTATATGGCAGATGTTATTGAACAGTATATACCTCTCTGCGACACTGTTGTGGATGAAGAAAACACAATGGAGGAATGTTCTATGTTTGACAGGTCACAGGTGGAGACAAACAGGAGCATAGACGTGGAAGTGGAGAGTTTGGAGGTGCTTGCGGTTAAGGAGGGAAAACCGACATGGACGTGGAGAGCTTACCGGAAACTATTGATACGAAGTTGAAGCCTTCATTAGTAGAACCTCCGGAAGTCAAGTTGAAGGTGTTGCCCAAACACCTAAAGTACGCGTATGTTGGAGAGGGCAACACACTGCCGGTCATAATTGCTTCGAATTTGACCAAGGAACAAGAACAAAAGTTGATGGGGATTTTGGTCACTAATAGGGCAGCTATTGGATGGACCATTGCAGATTTGAAGGGCATTAGTCCCTCGGTAGTGATGCAAAAGATCATCACTGATGACACCATCACACCCAACCGCGATGCACAAAGGAGGTTGAATCCAAACATGCAGGGAAATTGTCTAGAAAGAGGTGTTGAAGTGGCTTGATGCGGGTATTATTTACCCCATCTCTGACAGCCAGTGGGTGAGTCCCATACAAACCGTCCCAAAGAAGGCAGGTATTCAAGTCGTCAAAAATGACGCAGGTGAGGAGGTGGCAACCCGGCCGGTAACCGGGTGGCACATATGTATAGATTATAGGAAGTTGAATAACGCTACTTCTAAAGATCATTTTCCCTTACCATTCATTGACCAAATTGTGGAGAAACTAGCCGGACAAAAATTTTATTGTTTCTTGGATGGATATTCCGGATACAATCAAATTGCTATTCATCAGAAGGATCAACAAAAGACCACATTTACGTGTCCATACGGCACATTCGCATTTAGGCGAATGCCGTTTGGATTATGTAACGCCCCCGCCACCTTTCAAAGGTGTATGATGAGTATCTTTTCGGATATGGTGGGGGAGTCTTTGGAGATCGTCATGGATGATTTCTCCATTTTGGGTCGTCTTTTAAAACTTGTCTAGACCAACTTGAAAAAGTGCTAAAAAGATGTGTTGAAACTAACTTGGTTTTGAGTTGGGAGAAGAGCCATTTCAGGGTTCAAAAGGGGATAGTTTTGGGACATGTGGTGTCAAGTCTGGGATAGAGGTAGACCGGGCGAAAGTTAAGGTTATTTCTACTCTACCCCACCCCACGAGTTTTAAAGGTATTAGGTCATTTTTGGGACACACGGGTTTTTATAGGAGGTTTATTAAGGATTTAGTGACATTACAAAACCTTTATGTAATCTTTTATTAAAAGACGTCCCATTTGAGTTTAATGAAAAATGTAAAGAAGCCTTTAACATTTTGAAGCAAAAGTTAGTTGAGGCCCCCATTTTACAATCACCAAATTGGTCCCTTCCATTTGAAATTATGTGTGACGCAAGTGATTATGCGATTGGGGCCGTGTTTGGTCAAAGGGTTAACAAGAAACCCGTTGCAGTGTACTACGCAAGTAAGACTCTTTCGGACGCACAATTGAATTACACGATAACCGAAAAAGAGCTACCTGCGGTGGTGTACGCATTGGATAAGTTTAGACCTTATATTTGGGGTAGTAAAGTGATTATTTACTCGGACCATAGTGCCGTAAGGTATCTCATGGAAAAGAAGGATGCTAAGCCTAGACTAATTCGTTGGGTATTATTGTTGCAGGAATTTGACTTGGAAATCCGGACAAAAAGGGAAGTGAGAATGTGGTGGCCGACCACTTGTCCCGGGTGATTTTTGAGGAGGATCCTACATCTGTAGAGATCAATGAGTCGTTCCCGGATGAGCATATTTTGAGTTTATCTAAGTTGCCATGGTATGCTAACATTGTTAATTATCTTGTTACAGTAACTTACCGGAACAGTGGGGATCGACAGAGGAGACAACACTTTTTGTCTCAAATCAAATACTACCGGTTGGAGGAACCGGATTTGTGGAGAGAGTGTGCAGATCAGAGGATCTGGAAATGTGTAGTCGATGAAGATATTCCTAGCGTGTTAAGCCACGTTCACTCATTTGCATGCGGTGGCCATTTTAGTGGCCAAAAGACGGGTCATAAAGTGTTGAATAGTGGCCTATATTGGCCAACTATATTTAGGGATGCATTTGAGTTTGCAAAGAATTGTGTTGAGTGTCAGAAACTAGGGGGCATTTCAAAAAGACACGAGATGCCCATGCAGCCAATCCTCATCGTTGATGTTTTCGATGTGTGGGGCATTGACTTTATGGGCCCGTTTCCTAATTCTTATGGTAATCTATATATCTTGGTGGCCGTTGACTATGTGTCAAAATGGGTAGAAGCAATAGCCACCAAGACAAACGACCATACCTTGTTTGTAGTTTTGTCCAATCCCATATATTTTCAAGGTTTGGGATTCCTCATGTCATCATAAGTGATGGAGGATCTCATTAAAAACTTTAGGTTTGGCAAACTATTGAAACGGTATGGTATCGACCATAGAATTGCTACCCCCTATCACCCGCAAACGAGCGGGCAAGTAGAGGTGTCAAATAGGCAGATCAAGGGGATCTTGCAAAAGACCGTATGGACGGACCGTAAGGATTGGTCAATCAAATTGAACGATGCTTTATGGGCCTACCGGACGGCACATAAGACACCCATTGGCACTACACCTTACCGACTAGTTTTTGGTAAAAACTACCATTTACGGGTCGAATTGGTGCATCGATCATTATGGGCTATTAAAGAAGTTAATGTTAAATATGATGATGCAGTTAAGGAAAGGAAGCTCAATCTTTGCGAGTTGGAGGAGTTACGGGAGATGGGCATATGAATGCGCGTCCAAATACAAGGATGGAATGAAGACGCATGATGCCAAGCTGAGGAAAAAAGAGTTTTAGGTGGGACAAAACGTATGGTTGTACAACTCGTAACTCAAGTTTTTCCTTGGGAAGCTCCGGAGTAAATGGGTAGGACCCTATGTGATCACCCGGGTTGGACAATTGGGTGATGTTAAGATCGAGGACCCGAAGGACGGGTCGCGATAAACGGTGAACGGTCATAGACTCAAGCTGTTTCTGGATGGTAACGAAAGCGTGGAACACGGCAAGGAAGTGGTGAGCTTCGTGGCAACCGTCCCAGTGTATGAGGTCGACTAAAGAAGGACGATAACACATTTTGTAGAGTTATGTGTTTATTTTGATTGCTTGGTTGCACTGTGTTAGAATAGTTGTGTTTATTGTTTCGATCTAATAACTCTTTGAGATGTGTGAGGTTTCGGAAGCCATGAATGAGTCTTGAAGAAATGAGGTATGTATTCAAACTCTTTTATGTGTATTGGGGACAATACATGACTTTTTTTTTGGGGGGGGGGGGTGGTAGGATCGTGAACGATAGGTTGTTAGCGAATATTTAAAACCGAAAATGTCACATAAAAAGATTTTTAATAATTTTTAGGAATTTTTCTAGCATAGGTTCCCTTTGTAAAAAATGCTTGTTTTTGTCTATTTTGTGAAAAAAAATTGGATTTTGGGAAGCCGTCGGCGACGGGGCTTCAAGCCGTCGCCGACGGGCTGCAAAAATGGTGCGTTGGCTGAATTGTTCGTAGACAGCAGACCAATCCGTCGGCCAAAAACCACAAAACATAGGCGTCAGCGACGGGGCTTCAAGCCGTCGTCGACGGGCTCTAGAAACTCCTCCGACGCAGTTTTTTGTTTTAGCGTTTTGGGTCGGTTTTGAACCCATTCTTGCCCCATTTTCACTTACCCGAAGTGTTTTAAACCACAATTTTGACCCGGGGGACCTAGCATCTGATTCCTAACATAAACCCACCACGAATTCTCTGCATTCATCACAACCACAACTCACCTCATCTCCTACTTCTTCCTCATCTCACCTGAAGAACCCTAATCTTCAATCATTCATAACTTTCTCAAATCTTAACCAAATCAGTTGATTCTTAAGCCTATTTTGTGTAATTTTTCGAGAGAAACAAAACCCTTATCTTACTTTTCATCAGTTCTTGCTCGTTTGCAAGATTTCCAAGCATCGGAATTCGGGTTTTTGAAGAGACTTCATCAAGCTTTAAGCTTTACATCTTTTCTCTAGTTTCTCTTGTGTAATAACACTGAAGGTATGGTTTTCTTCACATTTAAGCATGATTATCATATGGTTAGCCAATTTCTTCTAAAATTTTTAAACTTTTGGTTTTAAAGTAGGTTGTTTATTACAATGTATGATGTTGTGGTTCGAGTGTGGGGATGAATATATGATATGGGGTCGGTTTTGAGCATGTAACAACTAAGGTGATGTGATTACACTTGTTGTTAGTATGATTGAACATACACATGATTTTGAACTTTGTTGAACTTGTAAGAAATTTAGATTGAAACATAAAAAATTGGTTTTAGATGACAAATGTTGCAACTTTTTAAGTTCAAACTAGCTAATTTGCATCTAAAAATTGATTTTTAGTTCAATATAATTTGTTATGTTCAAGGTTTGGAAGGTGTTGAAGTGGGGTGTGCTAATTGTTTTCGTTTTCTTGTTGTGATTATAGCAATGGCATCTCGGAAAAGAAGCAAGACTACAGGTCAAGGCTCATTATCAGGAGCCGGTTCATCATCGGGATTGGGACCGAGAAAATGGGAACAATTAAGTAGCTTAGTGGATAGTGATGCTAGGTTGTACAGACATGATTGGGAATGGGAAGCCAGCAAGAATAGCTGTTCCGCCGCTGCATGGAACGATGATAAAAAGAAGCCCTTGTCGAGTTTCAAGAACAAGAAGCTCGAAGTAAAAATGTGGAGATGGAAGATGGTCACCGGGTCGGTGACTACTAGTGTTCCGGAAAGGATAGTGCCGGAGAGGGTGGTGAATGTGGAAGGACAATAGTTATTGTTCAAAAGTTTGAAAGATTAGGATGGGAAAGAGTTTTAGACTGGTGTGAGGATGCTACACCAAGGATATATTTGGAAGCTGTTTGTGAATGGTTAGCTTCTCTTAGATTTGTGAACAAGGATGGACCACCACACACGTGGTAGTTGGTGGGTGATACTGGCAAGGGACAGATGGTGATGTCCTTTGAGACAATGAACTGTATTGAAAGGTTTGATTCGTTGGGAGTTGAAGAATATACATATTCCGCGACTCACCACTTTTTGGATAGTAAGTTGAAAGCTGCGGATGCAGATGGAATGAATGAAGCGGTGCTACCATACTCCGATGGTGGGTATGCATTTAGGAGTCAACTGTCGGTTGAAGGCAAAATTCTTCAACCTATCTCTCTTGAGAATGTTATTGTCAGGTTTGGGGACCATGGAAGGATAAAGGGACCGAACATTCGGGTTTTGCATGCACTACTATATGGGACGCCTAAATTGTTGTGGGGCCATATTGTAATGATGAACACATGGGATACTCGGGAGAGGATTGAACGCAAGATGATCCCGTATGTGCGGTTGATAAGTGCAATGATAGTGCAACAGAATCGACTACCACCAGAATCACTTTGGGTTGTAAAACCAGTGGATCAAATTTCTTTTGCATCCATGAATAAGAATTGGAATATATCTGTTCGAGTCTTTGGGCATCAATATATGGTCGCTGATGACCAGGGTCATAACTTTCAGTATAGCGAATTGAGTGAAGCTCAGCAAACCGAGAGAGATGAAGAGATGGTTGACGAAGAAAACGAGGATGAACCTCCGGGTCCAAGGGGACCTCGACAAAGATACCACCGGCCAAACCGTGAAATATCGGTAGGTGTGTCAGCATTTGTGAATTTTCGGCGTACCCCGGGGCATAGTAATTTCAACCGGGGGCAACAAGCAATGTACGACAATGTCTCCGTAGGGATTGGTGAGGCCCGAGAATATGAAGCAAGAAGGAAAGAATGGGAAGAGAAATGTTTGGCTGAGCAACAGACCCACTGGAGCGCAGAGGCTGCCTACCGAGCGAGGGTGGAAAAATACTATGAGGAACAACAGTTGTTCCAAGCACAACAACAATCTCGGTGGGAGCAAATGGAGAAGCAAAGGGTAGAGGAATTGGCCCGAAGGCAAGATTGGGAGGAGGAAAAAATCGCCTCCGAATGGAACAAAATGGCTATGAGGATAGGCGTTGGATGGCGTTCGGTACGGATCAACAAATAGCAATGAATAACGCCAAGATCCTACACGACCAGGAGAGGCATCAGCGGGACTTGATGGCCGGTTTGCTATATCAGGAACATACGCCATGGACCAAGTATGAGGACCTTCCTGTGCCTCAAGGTCCTTCCGACCCATCTCCGCATTGGCCCGAAATGCCGGGCTCAAGTTTCTTTCCGATGCAGTTACCGACACCATCGGAAGGGGAGCCGGGTCCTCTTGATAGTTGGAAGGAGATGATGGCTTCTCTCACCGGCTATCCTTACAACCCATACCCGCCACGTGATCCGAATGAGAAATACCAAAGATAGGCGAGGTATGTCTTTTTTGTTGTTGTATAGTTTTATTGTCCTCTACAATTTTAGTTTTCTTTTGTTTGTAGTCGTAGTTTACTGTTTCTTAGTTAAATAAACTTTGTGGGTGTGTTCCCTATATAACCCTCACGAGACCTACTCGTCCTTTTGAGCTATCGGAAAGTTTAAAAGGGCTTGTTGCATAAGCTAAATGCAATCGTGATTCCTACAAAAGTGAGTTAGGATTGTTATTGTTGTATACTAATTTCCACATAAATTAAAGTAAATTGACGTATGGATTGGTGATATTTTCATAAAAGTGGTAGAACTAGGTTGATAACAAATTTTGATGGTTTGAGAAGCATGCTTCTACACAAAGGTTGAAATTTGCAGGCACATTATGTTCGGGAGACGACCACTTGTTTAAAGGATGTGGAGCAAATGAAAAACGAGCTCGGAAATCAGGTGCATACGTTTCTTTTTACTTTGATTTTTAGTTAGATAATAAGTGGAGTGTAAATTGTATTTTATTTTCCGGGGTGAAAGTTTTGGGAGATTAGTCGTGTCACATCCCTTGTGCGTTCTAAAGAGCTCTAACTCTACACATTGAGGACAATGTTAACCTCAAGTGTGGGGATAGGGTAGTAAAAGTTTTTCGATTTTGACCCGTTCATTTAAACACTACACATTGAGGAAATGTTAACCTCAAGTGTGGGGATGGGCGAAAATTTCAAAAAATTTTCAAAAAAAAATGTCTTTGTTTGAAGCAAACTAAAAAGCACAAGTAACTAAGTTGGCGAGGGATGGCACGAACCATTTGGTCTTTTGTCATGGTAGTTCAAGTTAAGGGCATGAAAAGTATTTAATGGGTGGTTATTTAGGAATACGTCACCTAAGAAACTTGTAATTGTGCATATCACATTTCATACCCTTAATATGTGAGTCTTTGAGCCACTTGTATACATTATGCATTTACATGTTTCTTTGTTTGAGTGGTCCGTTAGTCATATATTGTAGAACTTGCATCTTTTGATACGTTTGAGACCATAGACCGAATGCAAGCATGAGAATGATTAAGGCAATAAGTAAACCTTTTTGTTTTACACCATTTATCTAGCCTTACCCAAACATAACCCATAGTAGCCAATGTTGAGCCTAATCCTTTCGTTTGATCACCCAAATTAGCCTTTAACCTTAAACCTTTCTAACCCGTGTGATGGAAATTCGATCATAGTATTAGTTGTGTATATTGTAACATCCGTCAAAAACGGATTTACCAAACCCGCTCCGTTTATCAACCGAACAGTCAGTCAAAATTTTCGTTGCGAATTAAATGCCCAAAATATTTTTAAACGATCCGTAATCAATTATTATACGGGAATATATATTTAGTTTTTGAAAAACTGTCAAAAATCGCAAAATAAAAATGAATTGCCTCTGCCGGGTTTCGAACCCGGGTCTGTACCGAGTCACTCAGCGACTTATCACCTCACACACAAACCACTGCGCCACTTGTTCCGTTTGTTAAATAATAGAATCATTAAATTCATAAAATGACTTTACGAATTCAAAACCGGCGCCCAATCAGTTCAGTCGTCGGAATCCCGGTAAACTCGCGAGTCTTAACTACAATTTACGTTATAACGTAAACCATTAACCAGATATCGGTTATAACTGATGTTTGAAGTCCGCGACACTTTTCTATAACCGCCGGAAAACTTAAACCGATGAATACAGTCGGAAATCAGACCAAATACATCTCGTTTTTTCCCCTATAAATTCACCCTCAAACTATTGAGAACCTTTTCGCTCAAAACCACACTCTTTCTCTGCGAAAATTCCCTCGCCGGAATAAATCTGTTCGTCGCCGGAAAACCGAGTTTTAATCTCTGAGCTTTACTGAATCCCCTAAACCTTTACCGAAGTCACCCTTACCTTTTCCAAGCTTTCCGGAGACTAGCTGCTATACGGAACACGTCGCCGGAGGTGAATTCTGTCGCCGGAGTTCTGCCGGAAAACAGAGGATCCAGTCGGTATAATTCTCCGCCCAATTTCTTTTCCTTTTTCACATTTATCTCACCTTAATGAACTGTAAAACACTAATAAAACCGATAAAACTTTGAACCAATCGATTTCTGAACTCTGGTTATATTCCAGCGAGGAAGACGATGTTTTTCTGTATTATATAAGTATAATATAAATCATGAAATTAATCGGGTTAGACACACAGTCCAGCGGTGGACTGTGTGCACATAAAACGTTAAACATGCAAAGGTCTCGAGTTCGATTCCCGCCTCACACACGCTGCCTTAATAAAAACCATTTTTTTTGTTTAACTGAACCGGAGTCGCCACAGATATATGTTAAGTATATTGATAACCGGAATAATAACCAAGTTAGACACACAGTCCAGCGGTGGACTGTGTGTTTTGTTTATATCACTGGTCACGAGTTCGAGTCCAATTATCTCCTCTTTTTAATTAAGGCAGAAAACGAAATAATAAATAGTATTTAAGTATAATAAAAATCGAATGATATAACATGTTGAACACACAGTCCAGCGGTGGACTGTGTGTTGGATTAAACCACAGGTCCCGGGTTCGAGACCTGTGGAGTGCATGACCGTTTCGTTTAAACTGTTTTTAAAATAAAAAGGATTTCTGTTTAATTCTAATTAATGTATATATGTAATTAAAATCGGATATATAACGGGTTAGACACGTAGCTCAGTTGGTAGAGCTGCGTGCACGCGTACGGGAGGTCTCGGGTTCGAGCCTCACCCAGCGCACAACAATATGCCTCGAACCGGTCAACGCCAGTCAAAGTCAACAGGTCAAAGTCAACTGTAGCAAAAAAATAAAATATTTTTTTATTATTTTTATTTAATTATTTTAATTAAAAACCAATTATAAATATTTAAAATTAACATTTTTAAGGTTAGAAAATAGCCTCAAACTCACAAAAATACACCCAACAATCCTACTAAAATAGTTTAATAAAATCCGGTTACTTACCAAACCATAATGCGATTTATCTAGGTTAAATCTCACTCGTGGTTAAAACCACTTCGCGTGCATTCAACGTCATCAACCGAACGCACCCACTGTGAGTGAATCTTACAATTCCCCCTTTTAAATTACACGTTTTGGGGTGTGTCATGTGTTATGAAATTAATTAATTTATTTATTTAAACTTGTGCCATACCACATCATGACTTAAACTTAGATTGTTTTTATTGTTGTGATTTACTTATTGCCATTTGTCAAGTCATATGAAACTCATACATTAAGCCCATCAGTTCCTCGTGGGAGACGAGTAGAACATCGCGTGCTTCACATCAAATTCATTATTATTCATGTGTGTATCATTGAGTTTATATTGTTTGTAGTTGTGTTTATTCATATTATCATGTTTATGCAATTCATTCATCAGGCCCCCTCAGTTCCTCGTGAGAGACGAGTTGAACATCGCGTGCCTTTAATTGTTCCATTATTATTCATGAGTGTTTCATTTAACATCTTATGATTGCCGATCAAGTTACATCTAATTTTACTCATGTTTGGTTGTGCACATATTTCATAATCAATTTAAATAAATTGTTCAAATGTTTTCCATAGGATTCACTCGCCAACATTATGTTGATCCAAAAACCTTTTTACACATGATACAGGTGAACAGGTTGAAGCAAGGATAACATAGGATATGCCTTAGAAGAGAACAAAGAAGTTAGATTGTTAGTTAGATCATGTTGTAGCAATCATTGTAAATTTCCATGTAATTTGTATTAATGAATATGAAACGCTTAATAAATGTCATGAGCTTTGATGATAACCCAATCATGCCCCGATCACCTTTTCCGCTGCGGGTCGGGGTGTGACAGATTAGTATCAGAGCCATGACTATAGGGATATAGGATAGGTTATTAGACCCTTAGAGCCTATACTATAGTCTGCCTAAATTTTAAATTGATTAGGTGGTTACATACAAACTTGTGATATTTATTTGTTTCATATTTGTTTACATTCCAGTCAAACATACATGCTCATATACATATTCATTATACATATATACATATTCATTATACATATATCGATGTTCATGTATTCAATTTATTTTCATACTCTCATTATCCAAAGATTTTGTGCAATTTTCAATTCTCATCAAAGTAAGTTCTGCGACGGGCATGTAGTAACTGGAAGGGTACAAGTACCGGTAGTCGGAACGTCCTGTCTAGGCTGGCATTCGTATAAATCCAATATAACGGACCAGTTTGCCTACCTGGGGACCAACGATGAGAGTACGAAGGACCTATTAGGCCAAAGCATGCCACACCAGACGTCGTTCGAACTAACCCTACTTTGAGGTGTCACCGTGTCTACACCTGGACACATTCCGAACATCACACGTTGTATACATATTTCTCGATTTTCTCCGGGTTTTTTGTGTACGCAACCAGGCAGAAACCGTGCGAACCATATGAAAAACCGGTATTCATGGGGGCCCACATGATTACACAGGTAAAGTATGGCGGCATGACGGGCCTAACAGCGAGCAAAGCCCAAGACATCCTATGGATGTAGTATTTTTTCTATAATTATTTTATGAATGTTCATTCTTGAATGCGACCCATGATCTCAAAAGCATCCAACTCATACTCTTGTCATGTATTCATTGTAGATGTCTTCTAACCTCGCCCGTAGGAAGACGAGAGCAAGAAAAGCCCGCGAACGCATGGCTGCCTTAATCGCTCAACAAATGGCTGCCGTAATACCCAACATTGTAATCCAAGTTCAACAAGCACTCACCGATAATCCCGTCAATCAAGCAAACCAAAACATTTTCAACTCTCCCCCAAATACCACTAAATGTACCTACAAGCATTTCAAATCATGCGACCCTCTGAAATACAAAGGGACTGAAGGCGTCACCGCACTCCTCCATTGGTTTGAAGAAATGGAGAATACCTTTCTAAATTGCGATTGCCCTGATGATCGCAAAGTGCGTTATGCTACCGGTCGACTATATAGGATAGCACTTACTTGGTGGAATACAGAGAAGGCAAAACGAGGTGTTGAAGATGCTATGACCTTAACTTGGAACGAATTGAAGGAAATCATGACCAGACGATTTTGCCCAAGGAGCGAAATCAAGAAGTTAGAAGATGAATTTTACTCATTGAAGCAAATGGAAGGAGACCACACCACCTACAACAAAAGGTTCCTCGAATTACATCAAATGGTTCCCAACATGTTTACTCCCCTCTACCGTTTGATCGAGCACTACATTCGTGGTCTTCCGTCAAAGATTCAAGACCCTGTGATAAGTACCAAGCCTGCAACTTTAGAAGCAGCAATGGAGCTAGCAACAGAGCTCACCGAGAACCGAATCCGAAACAAAGACTTCAAGGAGGAGAAGAAGAAGGATAAAGAATCGACTGAAACCTCCGACTCCACTCAACCCGAATCACCTTCTCAACCCAATCCTAAGAGAAGAAGAGTCGGGCGACTTTTCGCTGCTACCCAACGTAATCAACCAGTTTTTCACGCTATACCCATCCGAGCTATCCCAATCACCCAAGTGGCACCCAACTCAGCTTACCCAAATAAGAAACCATATCTTGGACCTCACCCTCGATGCAACAACTGTTTTTATCACCATCCCCATACCCTACTTTGTCGTCTATGTGCAACTTGTGGACGCTATGGTCATTTAAGCAATGTTTGTCGCACCTTTCAAGACCAAACCTTTTCCCCTACTCAAAACATGGCCCAAACTTATCATCAACCCCAATACCCCATGTTCCCATATGCTCGAGTTTGCTTCAATTGTGGCGACCCTACCCACCTTAGAAACACATGCCCTCAATTGGTTAACGTTATCAACACTCAAGCCCAATACCAAGTAAACCAAGAAAACCCAACCACTATGCCACCAGCAAGAGGAAGAGTCTTCAATATCAACGCCAATCCTGTCGAAGATAATGACGGCCCAAACGAAGATACTCAGCTAGTCCTCTTCGCCGAAGATCCAGATTCAACTCCTATTGTTTAGTCTTATGTTTTTCTTTATCACATGTGTAGACTGTTAGAGAAATTATTGGATATTATATATTATATATTGTTTTCAGTATATGCTTTTGCCGAGGCCGTAGCTCCCCATCCATCGAGGTTGAGTTTGATCCCCATTTTATTATGGGTTGATCAGGGCGTGCCCGCACGATCGGTTCCGTTTGTTTGAGCCTTGATCGGTTATTTCATTTTACATTTCAATACATGCAATACGTTCGGCTCCGTTTGATTGAGCCTTGAGCGCATATTTCAATTTACATTTCCAGTTCATGCAATACGTTCGGCTCCGTTTGATTGAGCCTTGAGCGCACATTTCAATTTACATTTCCAGTTCATGCAATACGTTCGGCTCCGTTTGATTGAGCCTTGAGCGCACAGACAATTTCATTATCAGTATCTTGTGGTTGTGGTGTTTGTAGTAGAGTCGCATCGAACTAACCATAACTTGCGGATAAAGTCAATGAAAATTTGACAAGGATATGGTGGATACGCCGATAGTACTTCCTATATATAAGTATTCTTGTCAAATGATCGGAGGCATTATCAGGCAGTTATGAGAGGTTCCATGCATAGGCTGATTGTGTGATGGTTGTTTAGATTAAGTTGTTCAATTTCAGTACATTCAATACGTTCGGCTCCGTTTGATTGAGCCTTGAGCGCACATACAATTTCATTCAATACGTTCGGCTCCGTTTGATTGAGCCTTGAGCGCACATACAATTTCATTATCAGTATCTTGTGGTTGTTGTGTTAGTTGTAGAGTCGCATAGAACTAATCATAACTTACGGATAAAGTCAATGAAAATTTGACAAGGATATGGTGGATACGCCGCTGGTACTTCCTATATATAAGTATTCTTGTTAAATGATCGGAGGCATTATCAGGCGGTTATGAGAGGTTCCATGCATAGGCTGTTTGTGTGGTTAAGTTATTCATATTCAGTACATGCAATACGCTCGGCTCCGTTTGATTGAGCCTTGAGCACACAATTTCAATTTCAGTACATTCAATACGTTCGGCTCCGTTTGATTGAGCCTTGAGCGCACATCCATTTCATTTTCAGTACATGCAATACGATCGGCTCCGTTCGATTGAGCCTTGATCGCACAGATATATTTCATTTCAGTAATTTATGTTTGTTGTATTGATTGTAGAGTTATAGGACTAATCATAATTCACTGATAAAACCAATGAAAATTTGACAAGAATATGGTGGATACGCCGCTGGTACTTCCTATATATAAGTATTCTTGTCAAAGGATCAGAGGCATTATCGGACGGTTATGAGAAGTTCTATGTAGGATTTATTAGTTTCTTGGTAACCAATCATAACTTGTGGATAAAACTAATGAAAATTTGGCAAGAATATGGTGGATACGCCGCTGGTACTTCCTATATATAAGTATTCTTGCCAAAGGATCAGAGGCATTATCAGGCGGTTATGAGAAGTTCCATGTAGGATTTAGTATTGCCTTGGTTGGAATTTGTGTTACATTTATATCATCATGTTATTTAAAGAGATTGGATTGTGTTCCATTTCTACATAAACTAACCTCTCCATCATAACAAACGAGAGAGGAACTTCCATCATTCAAACATATATGCTATCAGAATGTGGACTCAAATATTTGCTGATGTGTTTATTCATGTTCAAATATTTGCTGATGTGTTTATTCATGTTCAAATATTTGCTGATGTGTTTACTTATGTTCAAATATCAGCTGTTGTGTTTTTATTTATGTCCCATATAGGTTGTAGTGTTAGAAGTTTTGCCTTAGGATATAACCATACTTTCCCAAACTTATCTAAACTCTTATGCATGATATCATTTTTAGCAAATCATTCCTGTTTATCAACACTTATACAGTAGGCAACAAAAAGCGATTCCTGAATAGGGTACTTAACCCTTACAAGGAACGTTAACCCGCCTCGAACAAAAAACTTAAGCCTTTATTTTGCTAAGCATACAACTGTCAAACAAAACATCATCATTCTTTTAGTCAAATATATCACAATTTAAATTTCGGGACGAAATTTCTAAAAAGCAGGGGATACTGTAACATCCGTCAAAAACGGATTTACCAAACCCGCTCCGTTTATCAACCGAACAGTCAGTCAAAATTTTCGTTGCGAATTAAATGCCCAAAATATTTTTAAACGATCCGTAATCAATTATTATACGGGAATATATATTTAGTTTTTGAAAAACTGTCAAAAATCGCAAAATAAAAATGAATTGCCTCTGCCGGGTTTCGAACCCGGGTCTGTACCGAGTCACTCAGCGACTTATCACCTCACACACAAACCACTGCGCCACTTGTTCCGTTTGTTAAATAATAGAATCATTAAATTCATAAAATGACTTTACGAATTCAAAACCGGCGCCCAATCAGTTCAGTCGTCGGAATCCCGGTAAACTCGCGAGTCTTAACTACAATTTACGTTATAACGTAAACCATTAACCAGATATCGGTTATAACTGATGTTTGAAGTCCGCGACACTTTTCTATAAACCGCCGGAAAACTTAAACCGATGAATACAGTCGGAAATCAGACCAAATACATCTCGTTTTTCCCCTATAAATTCACCCTCAAACTATTGAGAACCTTTTCGCTCAAAACCACACTCTTTCTCGGCGAAAACTCCCTCGCCGGAATAAATCTGTTCGTCGCCGGAAAACCGAGTTTTAATCTCTGAGCTTTACTGAATCCCCTAAACCTTTACCGAAGTCACCCTTACCTTTTCCAAGCTTTCCGGAGACTAGCTGCTATACGGAACACGTCGCCGGAGGTGAATTCTGTCGCCGGAGTTCTGCCGGAAAACAGAGGATCCAGTCGGTATAATTCTCCGCCCAATTTCTTTTCCTTTTTCACATTTATCTCACCTTAATGAACTGTAAAACACTAATAAACCGATAAAAACTTTGAACCAATCGATTTCCGAACTCTGGTTATATTCCAGCGAGGAAGACGATGTTTTTCTGTATTATATAAGTATAATATAAATCATGAAATTAATCGGGTTAGACACACAGTCCAGCGGTGGACTGTGTGCACATAAAACGTTAAACATGCAAAGGTCTCGAGTTCGATTCCCGCCTCACACACGCTGCCTTAATAAAAACCATTTTTTTTGTTTAACTGAACCGGAGTCGCCACAGATATATGTTAAGTATATTGATAACCGGAATAATAACCAAGTTAGACACACAGTCCAGCGGTGGACTGTGTGTTTGTTTATATCACTGGTCACGAGTTCGAGTCCGGTCTTCTGCACCGACTCGGACAATTATCTCCTCTTTTTAATTAAGGCAGAAAAGGAAATAAATAAATAGTATTTAAGTATAATAAAAATCGAATGATATAACATGTTGAACACACAGTCCAGCGGTGGACTGTGTGTTGGATTAAACCACAGGTCCCGGGTTCGAGACCTGTGGAGTGCATGACCGTTTCGTTTAAACTGTTTTTAAAATAAAAAGGATTTCTGTTTAATTCTAATTAATGTATATATGTAATTAAAATCGGATATATAACGGGTTAGACACGTAGCTCAGTTGGTAGAGCTGCGTGCACGCGTACGGGAGGTCTCGGGTTCGAGCCTCACCCAGCGCACAACAATATGCCTCGAACCGGTCAACGCCAGTCAAAGTCAACAGGTCAAAGTCAACTGTAGCAAAAAAATAAAATATTTTTTTTATTATTTTTATTTAATTATTTTAATTAAAAACCAATTATAAATATTTAAAATTAACATTTTTAAGGTTAGAAAATAGCCTCAAACTCACAAAAATACACCCAACAATCCTACTAAAATAGTTTAATAAAATCCGGTTACTTACCAAACCATAATGCGATTTATCTAGGTTAAATCTCACTCGTGGTTAAAACCACTTCGCGTGCATTCAACGTCATCAACCGAACGCACCCACGTGAGTGAATCTTACAATTCCCCCTTTTAAATTACACGTTTTGGGGTGTGTCATGTGTTATGAAATTAATTAATTTATTTATTTAAACTTGTGCCATACCACATCATGACTTAAACTTAGATTGTTTTTATTGTTGTGATTTACTTATTGCCATTTGTCAAGTCATATGAAACTCATACATTAAGCCCATCAGTTCCTCGTGGGAGACGAGTAGAACATCGCGTGCTTCACATCAAATTCATTATTATTCATGTGTGTATCATTGAGTTTATATTGTTTGTAGTTGTGTTATTCATATTATCATGTTTATGCAATTCATTCATCAGGCCCCCTCAGTTCCTCGTGAGAGACGAGTTGAACATCGCGTGCCTTTAATTGTTCCATTATTATTCATGAGTGTTTCATTTAACATCTTATGATTGCCGATCAAGTTACATCTAATTTTACTCATGTTTGGCTGTGCACATATTTCATAATCAATTTAAATAAATTGTTCAAATGTTTTCCATAGGATTCACTCGCCAACATTATGTTGATCCAAAAACCTTTTTACACATGATACAGGTGAACAGGTTGAAGCAAGGATAACATAGGATATGCCTTAGAAGAGAACAAAGAAGTTAGATTGTTAGTTAGATCATGTTGTAGCAATCATTGTAAATTTCCATGTAATTTGTATTAATGAATATGAAACGCTTAATAAATGTCATGAGCTTTGATGATAACCCAATCATGCCCCGATCACCTTTTCCGCTGCGGGTCGGGATGTGACATATATAGTTTGCAAAAAAAAAAAACAGAAAATTCAGAAATACTATGAAAAATAGGGAAGAATGATTGAAGAAAAACACAAAAAGATGTGCGGTAGTTGTGAATAAAAGGCGAACGTTTTAGCCTATTAGTTATCGACTTGTGTATATTCGGTTCAGTGTAATTGTAATAAAGATCGAATTTTCATCACCTTAGCCACTTTAAATATCCTATCTCATACCCTTAGCCTAGCCCCGTTACAACCCTCTAAAGACCTTCTGACTTGTGCTTAGTATTCGTGTTCGGTGGGTATATGATCTATTCGGTTTTGAGTGATCACTTTTAAAAGAGCTAATACATCATATAAATTAGCCGAATTGTAAACCGAGTGGAGTGAACATTGTGAGGGATATGCATATGTTGTGGGTTTTAAGGGCGGGTTAATCTTGAATAACCATTTTCATATGACTAGTCCATTGAGTGTTAAATAACTTGAAATTGCAAAATATCTTGAACCGGGTATGACTTGAGACCTTAACTTACGTCTCAAGAATGGAGAGTGTATTTCTCGTTTGACCCACGTGAAAGTGAAAAACAGATTTGCTTGAGGGCAAGCAAACGACAAGTGTGGGGATGTGATGCGTGGGTGTATACCGGTGTTTGTTATGGTTTAAGTTAATATTTTTACATGACTTTTAATTCTGAATAGCCTACTTTTAATTAGAATTGTGTTTTGCAGGTCTAATGAATTTTAAGGAGCTATTGGAAGTTAAACGGAACACCGGAATGCGAACGTGATCAAACGGAAGCAAGAAATAACAAAACAGGAAAAGTGAGGTTAGAGAGCCCGTCGGCGACGCCCTATGCAAAGGTCCGTAGGCTGGTTTGTTCGTATACAGGAGGGGAAGGCGTCGGAGGAATTGACAACTTGCACATGTCGTTGCCGATGGGGCATTAGGCCGTCGGCGACGACCTCCCTTTTTCTGCTTCGCGAATTTTGTAATTTTGTTAGTTTGAAAACAAAACGAGTTATAAAACATATCTTTGACCTAATTGGATCATTACGAGTTTTGGGGAGCTGAAACCTTGTTCTTGGAGCCAAAAACCACCATCAATCCATTTCAATCAATTCCCAATCCATCCGATTCATCCACATCGATTCTTACCCTAGATCATCATCATCATCACTCTTCACCAATCATCATCATCATTCATCCAAACCCTAATCACACCATACCTCCATCTCCAAGTATCAAGATGATCAATTTCAAGGTTCAATCTTCCGGTGATCAAGTTTGCAAGACCATGAGCGGCTAATCACCTTGGTTTAACCCCGGTGTAGGTAGTTGTTAATTCTAGGGTTTTGAACTGTTATGTGATTTGACTTTGTGACACTTTGTATTGGTTTTTGAAGTCATTAACAATAGCTTACATTTGTTTCGTATTCGTAAATTGTAGAAAGATGATAAAGTTATGACTTTGCGAAATGGTTATGTGTATTCATGCATTGTTATGATTAGGTTTTACTAGTTGTGATTATAAAGTGCATTCTTGTCCGTTCCTCGGAGCGTTGATAGTTATTGGCACCTACGTCACGGTACACTAAATCCGTTAACCACTATACAATTGAGTTGAATCTAAAACTTGTAGAAACCCTAGGTTGGCAATTACCGAAACCGGGTGTGAACCCTTTTTTCTCAAATATTGTTTGAATCGTTAGTTGTGTTTTCGTTAACTATAGTCAATCATTCGTAGTAGTCAATAAAAAATACAATCACCGTTGGTTAGTTCAAACACCTTTTCTCAATTATCTAAACAAATCAAGTTAGCAAGCTTCATAAAATTGTGACACCTTCATAATCAAACTAGTCCATACGTAAACCACATACTCTTCATGGATCGACCTCGTGCTACTACTAACTCATAGTTAGGGATAAATAGGGTTTATAAATATTATCTTTGACCGGAGGCGACACTCCGATCAAAGGTCCTGACCACCTAGATTTTAGTTTTCCAGGAAATAAAGTCATGAATTAAACAATAGCACTTCGTCCCCTTCTCGAAATTCACAAGGTTTAATTTGTTTGTCATGTAAGTTCTTTATTAGTTCCTTATAAATTTCAGAGTTAGAGTATGCTTGAATTCTCAATTCGTCTAATTCGTTTAACTGATAAAATCGATTTTTACCAGCTACTCCTTGGTCTAAGTTTACGTTTTGTAATGCCTAGTAAACTTTATGTGCTATTTCTACTGGCAAGTGGCAACTTTTTCCATAGACTAGCTCATATGGAGTGGTTCCTATTGTTGTTTTAAAAGCGGTTCAAAAGGCCCACAAAGTATCGTCTAATTTTTCAGCCCATTCTTTCCTATTTAACCCTACGGTTTTTTCAAGTATTCTTTTTAAACCTCTATTGGTTACTTCGGCTTGTCCGTTTGTTTGAGGATGATAGGCGGTCGAAATTCGGTGATGGACCCCATATCGTGTTAAAAAATTTCGAGTTGTTGATTACAAAAATGGGTGCCTCTATCACTTATTAAAGCTTTTGGGGTGCCGAAACGGCCGAATAATTGTTTCAAGAATCTTACCACAACCCTTCCATCGTTTTTTGGAAGAGCTTCGGCTTCGACCCATTTTGACAGGTAATCCACAGCCACAAGTATATATTTGTTTCCTTTTGATGGTGGGAAAGGACCCATGAAGTATAATCCCCATACATCAAAAATTTCACAAACAAGAATACCATTTTGTGGCATTTCGTTTTTGGAAGAAATATTACCTGATCGTTGGCATGCATCACATGTCTTGATAAGATTTTGCGCATCTTTATAAATGGTTGGCCAATAGAATCCTGAATCAAATACTTTTCGAGCAGTACTAGTGGCTCCGTGATGTCCTCCGTATGGTCCTTCGTGACAATGGCGGAGGATTTTTCTTGCTTCATCACCACATACGCATCGCCGGATAAGTTGGTCAGCACATATTTTGAAAAGATAACGATCTTCCCAAAAATAGTGTTTTACATCGGCAAAGAATTTCTTTCTTTGATGATGTGACCATCCCTTTATAACTATTCTGGTGGCCAGGTAGTTGGCGTAGTCGGCGTACCATGGTTTTTCTCGATATTCCACCATTTCCAAGGATTCCGTTGGGAATTTTTCATTGATGAGCTCGTCTCTAGTTCCCTCCAAAGCTGGATCTTCCAAGCGAGATAAGTGATCCGCTGCGGTGTTTTCAGCTCCTCTTTTGTCTTTTATTTCGATGTCGAATTCTTGGAGGAGTAGAATCCACCGGATTAAACGTGGTTTGGCATCCTGTTTTTTGAACAAATAACGAATAGCTGCATGGTCTATAAAATTGTCGTTTTAGAAAGAACTAGGTAAGAACGAAATTTATCAAAAGCAAATACTACAACTAGTAACTCTTTTTCCGTTGTGGTGTAGTTTTCTTGTGCGTCATTAAGAGTTTTACTAGCATAGTATATTGGATGAAAATGCCTTTCTTTTCGTTGTCCCAAAACTGCTCCAACTATAAAATCGCTAGAATCACACATGATTTCAAAAGGTAATTTTCAATCGGGTGCTATCATAATTGGTGCATTGACTAGCATTTCTTTTAGTGTTAAAAATGCATGGTTGCAATCCTTGTCAAAGATGAATGGTGCATCTTTTTCAAGTAATTTAGTTAGAGGCCTTGAGATTTTTGAAAAGTCTTTGATAAATTGTCTATAAAATCCGGCATGTCCTAAGAAACTTCTTATGGCTCTAACGGAGGATGGGGGTGGTAATCGAGAGATAGTGTCGATTTTTGCTCGATCCACCTCCATTCCTTCGCTTGAGATTTTGTGACCGAGTACTATTCCCTCCGTAACCATGAAATGGCATTTTTTCCGAATTAAGGGCGAGGTTAGTTTCCTCACATCGGGATAGCATTCGTTCAAGGTTATCGAGGCATTGGTCATATGAATCTCCAAAGATGGAAAAGTCATCCATGAAGACTTCCATGGTTTTTTCTATCATATCATGGAAAATGGCCACCATGCAACGTTGGAATGTTGCGGGGGCATTACATAGACCAAAAGGCATGCGGCGATAAGCAAAAGTTTCATAGGGGCATGTGAAGGTTGTTTTCTCTTGGTCTTCCGGGGCTATTGGTATTTGAAAATAACCTGAAAAACCATCTAAAAACAATAAAATTTGCGACCGGACAGTCTTTCCAACATTTGATCAATAAAAGGCAAAGGGAAGTGATCTTTCCTTGTTGCCTCATTTAATCTACGATAGTCTATGCAAACTCTCCATCCAGTGACGGTTCTTGTGGGTATCAATTCGTTTTTTCATTGGTTACCACCGTCATTCCTTCTTTTTTGGGAACTACTTGAACGGGACTTACCCATGGGCTATCAGAAATTGGGTAGATGAGCCCAACATCAAGTAGTTTGATGACTTCATTTTTAACCACTTCTTGAACATTTGGATTAACTCTACGTTGTGGTTGTATTACCGATTTGTAGTCATCTTCTATTAAAATTTTGTGTGTGCACATGGAAGGATTTATTCCTTTTATATCTACAAGCTTCCATGCGATTGCGTTTTTAGGTTTCTTTAAAAGTGAAATTAATTTTTCTTTTTCTAAACTATTTAATTTTGAAGAAATAATTACGGGCAGAGTACCATGCTTGTCTAGAAAAGCGTATTTCAAACCTTCTAGGAGATCTTTGAGCTCGAGTGGTGGGTCTTTAGGAGACTCCTTATTTGGTTGATCTTGGTCGAGGACCAGAAAAGTTTGTTCAATGGCGTCTTCTTCTTGGACAAGTTGGTTGAACTCTTCTTCTGCATCGGGTGGCTCATCTTCATCTTCAATTAGGGGGTCGTCGTTACCAAATGGGTATTTTATGGCTTGGTCAAGATTGACATACCTTTTGTCGGCCCCTAATTGAATTGGTAAATTATTTTGCTTCCGGTTAATCAGCGCTTGATGGGTTTTTACGAAAGGTCGCCATAATACAAGCGGAGCATCATCGAGGATGATGAAGTCGGTGGGGACTACCGCTTGGTTTGTTTGAACTAACACATCCTCAACTACTCTCATTGTTTTTACCATCTTTCGATTAGATAGAAAAATGGGGATTTGAAGTGGAGAAAAATCACTAGTATTTAATTTTTCGAAAATGTAGTTAGGCATTATGTTAACACAAAGATCCTTGTCGATTGTGATATTGTTAATAAAGTTGTTTCGAAAAAAACATGGAACCGGCGTTATGTTATCTTCAATTTGTTCATCTCTTATTAGCATAGCTTGATCATTTGTTAATTTAATGATAACTATTTCATCAATTTTAGTGCTAGTGTTTAACTCTTTAAAAAACTTAGCATGAGTGGATACCAAGCATTGGTTCTCGAAAGAAGGTGGTAAAATGTTGATTTTTTGAAAATTTTCTTTTCTTTCAAAATTTTTTATTGTTGACTTACTTGACTCATTGCTTGACTCAGGCATAGGTTTTTCACTTACTTGTTCTTCTATTTTTACTTCCTCGATCATTACTTCCTTGGTACAAACAACCTCTTCCCTTGCCCTAGATTCTTTTAGTAACCGCTCAAGGGTCTTAAGATGTTCTATTATTCGTTCGGCTTCAGGAATAATAGTTGGTGGTGTGTCAAATTGAGTGGGATAAATGTTCCAATCAACGCTTGATCTGGAGGCTCAAAACAAGGTTCCTCATAAAAATATGAGGCGAATGGTTGAAATAAGTCACAATATTGTACCGAGTGGGGATTACCGCAAATGGTACAATATTCTTCCAATTAATAATCATCCTCTAAGTAGTAGTGAGTGTAATCTCCTGAATATTGTTCCATAAGGAAATATCCAACAGATTATAGAGTCTCGGGACCAGAAAAATAAAAAGATGAAAACAGAAACAGAAGCTCACCACGGCCCGTGTCCAGTGAACACGACCCGTGGTCAGACTCTATATCTGGGCGTTTGAAAAAAATTGTTTCAGTAATCTGCAGCACGGGGGCGTGGCCAATGGGCACGGCCCGTGTTCAGTTTACTGTAAAAGTTAAAATTATTAAAAAAACAAGCGTGCAGTTTTAAAAACGGTTTTGAAAAATGAGTAGGCCGTTGATTTTAAACTTTCTTAAAATCCTTGTGTCCCCGGCAACGGCGCCAAAACTTGGTGTGTGCTAAGCGTACTATATTTTTATTGTTATTTTTAGTCCATTTTACGCATAGTCAAGTTTTAAATTTATAAACACGATATTCTACTAACACTAAACACACACTTGGGCAAGTGCACCCATCGTGAGCGTAGTATAGCGTTGGTAAGTTACCGAGATCGTCCAAGGACACAAGAGCTTTTAATACCGGTTTATCGTCAACATCTAATCAATCTAAATTTTTTATAAAAGTTTTAAAAAAAAATAAAGATAAATAAAAAGATAAATAAAATAAAATGAAATACAAATAGACAAGATAGAATCACTTGGATCCAACTTATCTTTTATGTATCCTTTGCTAGTTTTTGCACTTTCAGACTTTTTAAGAGATTATCTTAGTTATAGTAGTAGGCCCATCTTTTGAAGGTGACGTTACACTCAACCTAGTGGTTTGAGTCAGTAGGGATACAATCCCAAGAGGTCGGAATATTGGAAGATAATTAAGTAAGTTATTATTGCAAAAAGTGGTAGGCCCCTCTTTTGAAGGTGACGTTACCCTTGGCTAAGTGGTTTGAGTCAGCAGGGATACAATCCTAAGTAGCCGGTTTAAAATATTAATAGTAGTTTACATATGAGGGGTTCAAGCCATTCGCGCCCGCCATCCAATACCCGTTGAGCATTGAAGGAGGCCCTAATAGGCTTGAACCAAGTCCTCGCAGAATCTATACACTGAACGAGACAAGAACTTTACCAAACCACCCTTCTAACCCCCTTCCAAGTAGTTAACGCGCTTTATATAGACCGTAAAGACACGAATGAGCAAATCAATGACATCATGAAGAAATGGTTAAGAAAATTCACTTTCAACAAAAGAAACTAGTTATTAAAGTCATTAATACAAACCCAAATAAAAAGTGACGAAAGATCAAAAACTAAAAGTAATACATAAAAGATTACTCTTCACCAAGTGATGTAAGGAATTTAGCCAAGCATGACCTTTGTTTGGCAAGAACCCTTACAATCTATCTTGGATCCCGAGACTCCTACACACTCTAAAGATGGAAGATGGATGATGGTGGTGGGTGTTGGTGTTGTAGTGGTGGCAAAGTGAAAGAGAAGTGGTTTGCCAATGGATGCTTTTGTGGGTAACCAAGCACCCCTATATAGTCTGAACAGAAGCCTGGCCACGGCCCCGTGTCCAACGGACACGGCCCGTGGCCATCATCCTTCTCTTTCTTCATTAATTGCATTTGTCAGCAGAGGCCCCACACGACCCGTGGCCTCTGGGCACGGCCCCGTGGTCAACTGTTCGCTGTACTATCCAGATTCTGCAAATCTTATAGTTGACCACGGCCCGTGTTACTCTGGACAGGGCCCGTGGTGGGCGTGAAAGCTTCTGAATGTTTTTTCTTGTAGTGCAAGGCTTGACTATGCCCCGTGCTTGGTGGACACGGCCCATGCTCATCTTCTGTGATCTGATCTTTTGTCTTTTGGGGTGTTGCTGAGGGGTCGGGCTATTCCTTCTTTCTGTATTTATGTTGGTTTTAGCTGTTTATTTGCTTCTTTTGTTCGTTTAAGCTCTTTTTATCCTGAAAATACAAAAGGAACAAAGAAACGTGTTGTTTTCCAACTTTAATACTAAAAAGGGTTAGTTTTATGCCTCATTTGATGTAATTTATATGTTGCATTTTGTTTACATCAGAGATACGTACATATGTGTTATGGTCAAACTTTCTTCTATTATTCTTGCTATTATTCCTGCATCACTATGGCATCGTTCTTATCCTAACTTAATGCACATGCTTAAAATATTGGTAAAAGAGAAGGGAGGCCCGTGGTTGCCGTGGTTTAATCCACGTGAACATGGTGGATGTTTGAGGAGGGTGATGTAGCATTTGATTAATGGTACTAGGTGGCAGTTGATGACCCAACACAAGCCCCCCACACCCTTTAGCCTAATGCGGAAACGAAGTTTCGCAAAGGTTCACGTTAGAAAGTAAAAAGTTTCGCCTAAAGTAAAGCGACGAACAGTACGATATAATACTCATAGCCAGCAATGTCGACAGGAACGTTGGTTGAGACAGTACAACACCATCAACTAAATCTCACTGGCATATTAATTTGATATTTGGGTGAGAATTTTATACTATAAATATTAAGTGACTTACCGTCCGAAACAAATTTTATATAATTCGAATTTTCTCTGCATACTAATTATTTCTAATTCGAATTTCCTCTTCATACTAATTCAATTCTATATGTAAACATGAGTATATTGTTCAATTTTTCCTCAACCCATTTCTCAACCTGAATGTTTTCGTGTTCTTGTCCTTTATTTGGTACCACATTCTTACTCGTAGTTACTAAAACTAAGTTAACTATCATATACGTAAAACCCCGCAGTATTGAGCACATAAATAATTCACAACCACATATGAAATCCAAAATATTCGACATTAAAAACACACGTTAAAATGCAAGCCATGAGAAATCGGCGCTAGCGATTTTTAGGAAGCAAGACAAAGGGAAAAAGAAGAAACATTGACAAAATTACAATCAATATCATGACCAATCAGCGTAATCCAAACACAATAAAACAATGAAACCCTAACTTATTATGAGTGGAAAGCAACACATAGCCAAAAACAATATAAAACATCTTGTTTAATGTAGTAAAATCTATTGAGTAATTGCAATAAAAAATTTAAATTTAAAGAAAACTTCTTTTTATGTTTCAAAGTTATAGATTCTCAACAATCTCAAAGCAAAGGTGGATTTATCTAGCCAAACATCCTGCCATAAAGAGTATTTTCCCCCTTATCTCTTTCTTCTTTCACAGAAGAAAAATGAATGACACCAGTTTCCTTTAACTTCAAACAAACCGTATCAATTATTTTCCAAACTCTGCTAGCGATTTTTAGGAAGTAAGACAAAGAGGAAAAGAAGAAACATTGACAAAATTACAACCAATATCATGACCAATCAGCGTAATCTAAACACAACAAAAAAAAAAACAAAACCCTAACTTATGAGTAGAAAGCAACACATAGCCAAATCAAGGTTCAATGGTGAACGGAAACGTGAAAACAATTCCAAACATCGTGTTGAATATGTTAAAATTTATGGAGTAATTGTAACTAAATTAAAAAAAACTTCTTTTTATGTTTCCGAGTTATAGATTCTTAAAAATAGTTTCCGAGTTATAGATTCTTGAAAATCTCATAGCAATGGTGGAATTATCCAGCCAAACATCTTGCCATAACAAGTATTTTCCCCATTTATCTCTTTCTTCTTCCATAGAAGAAAAGCTAATGACACCCAAGAAATAAAAGAAGTTTAGCCAAGAATGATCATACAAGCTTGTTCACAAACAATGATCATGGAATGGATCATGATGAACAAGTGTAAAATACAATACTTCTTGAATAAGAATGAAATGGGTATCCCCCCACCCATCTTTGTGGCTATTACAAGTGTTTTTTGGAGTGATTCCCAAACTTCAAGGGGTATTTTTGGGGCTGGAGAACCCCCTTTGTGTTGTGAGAATCATGTGATTCTAGGCGTGACACCCCGCTATTTTAGATGGACATCTGTACAAACCTAAAACCCAAGCATGCATTGAATCATTACATGATAGTCATAATTTTGTATAATTAGGGCATGATGTGCATAGCAAAGTATAAATTGTCATGTGTCTATTATTGGTGGTCCTCCGGGGATTACCGGGTCACACGTTGTTTGTTTGGTGCACACGAACATTGGTGAAAATAGTCTTGATGTTTGGAAAATATCACAATATGTTATTACATGTGTTATTGTGTAAATATATGTAATGTGTGTTTGGTGCTATATGTGATTTTACCACATATTTTATTAATAAAGTGATAGTATCCGGTATAAATACGCTTATAATTATCAAGACTACGTATTGTTTTAACAAATAATACTTGTATTAGTGAGTGAAATCTAAAATAGTGTAAATGGAATGTAAATAGTTATTACAAGTTCATCCAAATGAAACTTAGATTAGTAATGTAATATACGAAATTTTCATAACCCTAAAATAATAAATGTTAGTATTGCGATAAATTGTTATGTCATGTAATAAATGTTTCAAAAGTTGGTGTGTAATTATACAACACCTATAATATAAAATATTAAATATAGTTATTTCAATTAGTTAAGTTGAATAATAAAGTATGTTAAAAAAAGAGAGAGATAATCATATTCAGATCTTTTAACTTCTATGATAATAAAATAGTAGTTTATTTTTAAGTAACCTAATAAAAAATGACGCGTCTTCCTTTCTTTCTAAAACTTCTTGCATACATTGCGGAATTCGTATCCTTTTCAAATTGTAATGATCCTTTTAAATCTATATCATTCATGCCCTTCCACTTCTTACAAACCCTTTAAAAAATCCCTCCTCTGTTGTTCGACTCTTGTTAACCTTCAAGATTACAGACGAGTTCGCCGCAGCCAACCGCTAGGTCGAAACTATCTCGCCGGTTCGTCTCGCATGTGGTCGGTCTTGTTGGAGCTGAGTCAAAGCCGCTGATCACCACCACCAAGATTGATTTAACAATCAGTAAGAACTTTTATTTCCATTCCATTGTTCCTCGATTAGTAGCTCTATGATTGACCCACATTATTGTTTTGGTCAGCCACCACTGTCACGTCCGTTTAATCGTCTCCGTTCATACCGGTGATATACCGATAATTCTGAGCCACCGCTGCGTACCCACGGACTCAACGTCTAAAGATCTCCGTTGAACCTGCTTCACCGCACCGGCCGTCTATTTCGACCTGAAGTATCGATACTAAACCGCTTATCTTGATCACCAAGTCGTAACTCTATGAACTTCTTACATGAACGATTGTAGATGATACAAATTATTTTGTCATACCTTCCTGTTTTCATGATTCACTTTTGTTCACAACACTTGGAATTTTTGAAATAAATACTGGAGGTGAATCTAAAAACCAAACTAAAACTGTTACACCTTTTTTTTCTCCGAATTGTTTTCCGATCACCGGAGATGACGACCGGTTCACTACCATACTGGGTAATAAGTCCATTACTTTGTTGCTTCTTTCTTATATTATTAATATAATAATTAAACAATGATAGTTGTTTGTTTTTGTTTTGAACAGTAAGTGAAGTAAATAGGTTCTACATAGATTTCATATTGATAAGCAAAATTGAACTCAAGATAATTATGTGTGAATGACATATTTAATACTTAATTTTGATATACCTTTACAGTTCACAAACTAATAGTAGAAAACCGGTGCTTTGGTATTATGAAACTTGATAAAATAATTGTTGAATAACATCTAAGTACTTTATCATCGAACAACCAGTAAGTACATATATAAGTATAAACAAACTATCACAGTTTCGAACTACAATTATACAACTTTAATCCCAACTGTTACATTGTAGGTCAACATATTATTCAAGGGAGACGCTAGTGTCACGTTAGTCGGAAGCTACGGTTATTGCTTTTTTGCAAATTAAGGTACGGATTCTATGGTGTCTCGCTTTTAGCATAATATATATTGTTTTCTATTTCTCATAGTGTACGGATATTCGATCCGTCACTCGTAGGGTAACGTGGCTATTCGTTTCATAATATCGTAGCATTGAAAATCTTTTATTTGAATTATTTCCTTTAATACGTATGCGATAGGTTACATTTTTTTTACACTCATTGTCGCATGTTCCCACAAGTTTTTATTATTTATTATTGATCATTGGCTAGATGTGATATAGCCTTAGTGTATCGTTAGTGTATTTGCCTTGACTTGAGTGAATCGTTTTATTGACCTCAATACCGGAGCATATCCACCTATGGGGACATAGGGCGTCATCATAGGCACAGTTGACGTGCACCATCGTGGCGGTGCGAAAGGCCCACGGCGTCTCTATATTGTATCGTGTGCTAAGTGATTGCACTTATTGATTATTGAGAGGCGTATTGATCGATCCTAGGAGTGTAAGTGTAAGTGTTAGTGGTAGTGGGATAGGTGTGAGTGCCCACATCCCCTCTACATAGTTGTGCATTGGATCTGCAGCTAATGTACAAAGTGTTAGTGTTTATTGTTAGTGACTCACATGGGTATTTCTAATATACCTTTATGGTATTCATCTGTGATCGTTCAGCGTATTATATTGGTTGCATTGTTAAAGTGTTTATTGTATTGCTTCTATCATTAATGTGTTAGTGCTATTGTTTCTTCATTACTGGGCAATTTTTGGCTCAGCCGTTTCTTTTTGTTGTTTTCTTTTATTATCTCTTAAATATGTACTCAGGGAAATCGGGGAAATGTGTGAAGAGTGATAATAAAAAGCTAGAGTTGGAAGCAAGGAGTTTAATAAAACTGTATATTTAAATAAATTTAGACATTTATGTTTTTCTGTTGAGACCGTTGTGCCGTTTGGGGATTTTTGTTTTTAAACCTATGGAATTTATGTTTTAATTAAGTTATTACTTATTTCTGATTACCGAATTGTGTAACACGTCAGCCCTAATCTGGACGGGGTGTTACAAGTAACTAGTTTGAGACACCATCATTACCACCTAACTACCCAAACCACCCCACCCTTCCATTGTATTCGGCCGAACCCACCCCAAACCCATTTCTTTTGATTTTTAATGTGGAAACCATGCCCATCATTAGCGTTGACCAAGAGTTTTGAAAAGGTTGTAGTATAAAAGGAGGACTTGTCTTCATTTGTCTCATTTGTAAGTTTAACACCACTTGAACTCCCTCTCTTGGAGAACACACCAATTTCTTGCTATTTTGGAGAAGATTTAGCAAGAAAAAAAACTAATCAAGAGGATCCAAGGTGTTTGCAAGAAGGAATTGGAGTTTGAAGCTTTGTTTCACCATTTTCTTCCCTTGCCTTGATTGCTTTTTGTAAGAATCACTTTCGTATCTTTAGATCCTCCATAACCTTGTATAGATTTGTGCATATTCACCCATGGATGATGAAATAGGTAAAGTTTTATTAAAAAAAAACTAACAAGTCTTGAAACATGAGTTTTTGGAAGAAAAAAAAACATACTTGTTATACATGATGAATGTTATTGATGTCATTGACAAATTGGTGATATGTGACTTTATCCGAAAATTGTGTGGAAATTGTATTTAGCACTAGATATATATGTTAGATTTAGGTGTTGTTTGTTTTTTAAGAGGTAAAATGTCTACAGTCTGCGGACCACATCTGCGGACATCTGTAGAAGAAGAGGTGGACCAAACCTCTGCAGTCTACAAGAAGAAGGCTGTTTGTTTTTAACGTATGTAGACTTCAAAAATAAACTGGTGGTGGTGTACAAACAATAGTGGTGGGTGGTGGTGTACGGAGGATAGTGGTGGACGATGGTGGTGGTGGTGGACGATGGTGGTGGGTGGTGGACGTGGACGGCGAGTGGTGGTGGTGGACGGTGGTTGTGGTAGACGAATGTGGTGGGTGGTAGACGGTGGTCGGTGGTGGTGGTGATGGATGGTGGTGGTGGTGTTTAACCTTCTGCAGACCTTGGAAGATCTTAGAAGTGGTTGGGTCAAGTCTGCACCAAGAAGAGCTCGTGCAGACATTTTTTAATAAAAACAAACAATTTGTAGATGATAACGTCTGCGCGTGGTCTGCGTGGCGCAGATAGAAGAGGCTGCGGAAATACTTTTTAGAAAAACAAACACCACCTTAGTAAAGATGTTAAATGTGTAACAATGGGTGCCTTTGGAAGGTATATGTGTTTGGGATAAGTTGTTTTTGTATATATCTTAAACTAAATATATAGTTATTTTGTTAGTTGGAAACTTTTTGACGAATATGGATTATCGTTAAGTTGGAGAAGTTATGTTAAAATTATAGCTTGGATAATCTATTAGAAAATTTAACATAGACCTAGATCATGATTTTTGGGAAAATTATACCATCTTGATAAATTATAGTATTTTGGGAAACTTTGGTGGAAAACTAGTAAGTATTTTGGCTACAAGAAACTACAAAAAAAATATATTTCTAGTAAAAATAGCATCGTCAAGAGTTATAGATTTTGAGAATCATTTTATATATAAATGGATATTAATATGTATAAGGATATATTTTCATAAAAATATCATGTTCTCAAATACTTAGAAGTATGTGGGATAACACTAGTTTATATTTATACTTGAAAACTGTTAGAAAATATATAGTAAAATAATATTAGATAAGATATACAAGTTGGCTTATAGAGATCAGATGTGCAAGTTGGAATGCAAGTGGCCAAGTTGAAAGTTTACAAGATGAGTGAATACAATGTAATTTTATAATTTCCTGTGTTTTTCGATGGGTTTTTCACCCCATTGGCCTTGTATTATTCCTTTGTAGTTAATCATTAGTTCGAGTGTTATGTTTAATTGTAAACATCATACCGGTTTAAGTTAACTCAATTGGTAACATGGTATCAGAGCCCATGATCTCTGGTTCTGTGAAATTCATTTAAATTTTGTGAAAAAAAGTTGTATGTTGTGTTTTTTATTGGAGCATATTTGTTATTGCACCGGATTTCTCTTTTGGGTTTTGGGTTTTGGTTTTTGCTCCAACTTATGTTCCTCGACATAATAAAGAATTTGATATACTACGTCAAACATTTCGGACTTATATTTTTCTAAGTTTTTCCTAAATTTATGGACTTTTGAAACTTGGATTTCTTTTCTTATTGAAAGTTCCGGACCGGGCGGGTTTAGACGAAAGTTTGGACAAGATAGTCATTGATCTAATTCGGTAGAAGAATAGTCATAAGTAGAAGGTTCCATTCATACCGAAAGAACATACATCATTTTACAAGTTGGAGAGAGTATCACGCCATCTTTCCATCGTTTCCCCTGAAATCTCCAAAACTTATCAAACTATGAACACATTAACCTATTTATAGACATGGTTTTGGGACGGACCAAGCTTGTCTGTGCGGATGAGCTTCATCCGTGAGGATGAGTCTCATTCGTACGAACGAGTCTCGTCATTTCCAAACTGTCATATGTTCGTATCTCAACTCTAAACTACACAATATTCAACGCACGCTCTATCTAACCTATTCGTACAGTGGCGGACATCCATAATATGCACTAACAAATTCCCCATTGGCTATCACTGTCGAATCTTGATCTTCAAATATAAGAATCGTGTTTGAATATGTTGCAACTTCAATTAAGCATTTGATATCTTCAATTGATTCCCCCTTAATTGATAATTCGGGTTTGCATTATTTTCATTATATTCCCCCTATAATGGCACTTTAGTTCTTTGTTTGCGCGGTTCCCGATCTCCTCTGATTTGCTTAACTACAATCTTCACGAATAAACACCAACTTGAAGCTATTCAATGTAGCATCTCCGTTTCGATGTTAATCACATCCGCGTTCGGTTTTCGATTGACCATTTTAGCTCAATCTCTTAATCTTTAAAAACCCCACCGAGAATTTATAGAAACTTCGATCACCACAAGGGTAAACTTCAACTGATTGAACACCCGCGAAAATCTCCACAATCAGCTAATCTTCATCGGATTCCCAAATTATCTGATGTTACACTATGATCTAAGAATCATTATTCATGATCAAATTCACGTTCTTCTTCTTCAGTCACGATTACAGATATATATTCTTCCTCGTTAGTCCCAGCGACAACTTAATCAACAAACATCCTCATTCCTCGGCAGTTAGTTCGAAAAACAATTCCTCTGCTCGAAAATTAACCATTATGAGGCTTTAGACTATCATAGAACTGTCAGTTTGAAAGCCATCTGATATCTTTTGAGTATCGACAATACTAGTGCATCATTTGATGCTAATCCTTCTAACCGGCTTGACGAAGACTAGGGACTGAAACCCTAAGACATCAATCTGAATCATGATCTTAAGACTATGAATCTCCTACGATCACAGACTACAGAATCTAAGATCTAATGCATCCCCAGACAATTTGAAGTCTGAACCACCTGAATATTGTTGCACCGTCTGAATTACCAAAATGTTCTAATATTTGAAAAATTTTATCCCCCCTCATTTTTGTCAAATTCTGACTTCTCTAAATACAACACTGAATTTTCCCCCTCAAAATAAGCAAATTCAGTCCTCTCTTTTCTCTGAAAAACTCTACTATGACATTTTGTTGCACAAAAGACCATTTTTCATCAACTGCGGATTTTAACTTAAGCCCATTCATAGTCACTACCCCAAATGATAATCTATCTGCATCGGTATCCATGACTACCCCATTAACTTCAACCCTCTGTGATCTCATGGTCATATTCTCCGAAGCCTCCAACGGTGTCCCTGAACATCTCGTAGTTGACGTTAAAATCTCGAAAAAATTTCAATCACCAATTTTTTTTGACACTCGCCTCGTCATCACGACCAAAAAATGCCTTTTTAGGCAATTTTGACTCATTCGCGCGGATGAGAAATCTTCATTTGTGCGAATGTCTCCGTCGTGCAAATGACTTTATAGATTTTAGAACGGATAAACTGGATCGTGCGGATGAAGGTTGGTTCGTGCGGATGAAAGACTAGTTCGTGCAGATGAACACGATTTTTCAAACGGATTTGGGTTCATTCGTGCGGATGAATGCCACTCCTTCGCACGAATGTGGCACTCCTGCGCACGAAGTTGTCTCGTTCGTTCGAAACGTTGTTGTTCACATTTTTCGATCTAAAATCTTTATTTCTTCGAATTTTACGATGATTCGTCCACAGACTAGATCGAAATTCATTATTGATCAATCCTATGGTTTCAATTTTACTTTTTTCCGTGAATTGACCGTTTATTTGATTATTTACGTCTAAAAACCCATAAAACCCCATAATTCATGAGCGTAGGTGATTCAACTGTTAGATTGTTAAATCGGTACCATAGCTCTGATACCAATTGAAAGTTCCAGATCAGGCGGGTTTAGACGGAAGTTTGGACGGGATAGAACTAATTCGGTAGAAGAATAGTCATAAATAGAAGGTTCCTTTTATACCGAAAGAGCATACATCATTTTACAACCCGGAGAGAGCATCACGCCATCTCTCCAGCGTTTCCCCTGAAATCTCCAAAACTTATCAAACTATGAACACATGAACCTATATATAGGCATTGGTTTAGGACAGACTAAGCTTGTCCGTGCAGAGGAGCTTGTCCGTGCAGAGGAGCTTGTCCGTGCTCATGAGCGTCATCCGTGCGGATGAGCGTCATCCGTGCGGATGAGCGTCATCCGTACGAACGAGTCTTGTTCTCTCTAAACTGTCATGTGTTCGTATCTCAACTTTAAACTATACAATATTCAACACACACTCTATCTAGCCTTATCACACAATGGCAGCCATACATAATATGTACTAACACTTACCATGGATTTAGAAAAAAAGTTCAAGATTTTCTATTTACCGTCTGGTTGAGTTTTGAATTTTAATTCCGATTCTAGGTATCTTTTATTCCAGATTTCTAATCCAACTTCTATCTTCTCCTTTGTGTTTATTTGGTTTTCATCATTCAGACCGGGTCTAAAAGCCGCAACTTGGAACCTTGGTCCTGCATTAGATTCTTGGTTCTTTATGTTTTGATCTAGAAACTCTTTCCAGAATTTCTGGTTCTGATTTTCTGCAAGCTTCTAGGTTTGGTTCTGTATCTTGATAATACCCAGACTCTTGGTTTCTTGGTCTCTAAACCTTGTTTTGTATTTAGAACATTTGAAACCCTGGTTGTCAGCATTGTTTGAACCCCCTGCTTGTTAATTTGAATCCTCAGTTTGTGTGACGACTCTCGTTTAGCCATGTTATTATATGTATGATTAAATTGCGTGCAATTATTTATGTGAAACATATAAACTTAGGTTAGTGATAATTCAGCCATACAATCTATTGTATATGCATGACTAGGCACGGTTTTAGTATGTCAAGTAGAGAATATTATCACCAAAGAACACTTTAGGACTAATTCAAGTTAAAATGGTCAACAAACAACTTAAAATAACAAACAATGGTGATATATGAATTACAAAACAACAAAACCCTAATTTAATGAACGCGTCGAATTATATCGTCATCTACGGGTTTTGTAACTTGTATGGACTATAAATATATCTATTTTATAAACAACAGGTTATAGCATGGAAAAATTAGTATTTGATGCAATAAAAATAAACAATACATAAGCGTGTGTTTATACATCCTTAAAAGTTCCATAAAATACTACCATTATGTACAAACTATGTATTTATTTCATGAAAGTACACTAATTATTACCTATAAATAGATTTGGGAGCCTTAATTAAATAGTTTTGAGGGGATAAGAACAAGTGTAGGGAGCCTTTAACATATGCAAATTAGACCCATGTGAATACTTACAAAAGCACATGCCTTAAACCATCAAGTCTTATACATAAGAATCACATCATCACCATAACACCTCCTCCCACTTTCATCCTTCTCCATCTTGGTTCTCTCTCTTTTTTCTCCTTAAAACCAATACCAAGGAACAAAAACACACACACACTTTAAACTATCCAAAAACTTCATCCAAAACTCTCTCAAGTTCATCCATGTAGTCTTCATCGTCTTTTCAACTTCCTAAGGTATTTATAAGAGTCTTGAAGCAGCCCTAAGCTATGAATCCATAAAAGACCATGGGTGTGCTTCATATCTTCAAAGAAAACATACATGTAGGGCACTTCAATGCGAAGGAATCCGTTTTTGTGTTTTGTTTGATGATCTTGTTGTTTTAGTGGCTAAGAATGTGTAGAACATGTAGTAATAGAGAAATCATCTATGAAACATTAGTAACCATTAATCAATTAGTGACTAAGGTACAAAAGGTGTAGATCTATTGAGTTTGAGGCACGCTCCACTCCTAGTTGTATACCATAGAGTGCTTTTGTGATCCCAATTGAGAACAAAGTGTCTCGGTTTGGTTATATACTTACGGCTCATAGTATCGGAGGGCTCGCTACCCACTGATAGATCCTTATATTCCATAATTATTTTACATACCTGGATTTCAATATTGGATAACAATTATGACAACTTATTCAAAAACAAAACTACATGAACTCGCTCAACTTTTGTTGTTTTTCAAACTACATGTATTTCAGAAAACAGGGCTTAACCGGTGATGGATTCTCGAAAGATACAACGATGGCCGCTTTTGGAGGATTTGCCTCATATATCCCTTCCTTGTTTGGGCATATAGGGGTCAAAATCTCGACTTAAATCTACGAATTATAACAAACATATTTTGGAGATGTAACTTAACTAAGTATTGTTTTGGAAAACTTATGAAAACTTGTTGGAAACATGTGAACTTTGAATTTGAATTTATATAACATATGGCATCGTTGTTGGTTACGATTATGTTTACACGATTGATTGCAATGATTACCGTTAAGACACACGTTTGCGCTTCCGCTACGACCAGGGTGTGACAGTCAAGCTGTGAGATGTTACACCGCCATAAATCAGTAACTTTGCATCCTTGAAATAATAATAATAATAATAATAGTAATAATAATAAGGCAGAAGAGGAACCAAATGGGGATGTTTTGCTACACTCCCACTAATCTCTATTTGCTGGTTAGGTCCTCTTTTTCCAACGACAACTTCTCTCAGCCATTTTAGCCTTTTTTTATGACCACCATTGTTCCTTTTCCTGAAACACCTTTATAAGTTGTACCATAACCGCCCTTTCCCAGAACTTCAGCAAAGGCAGGAGTAAGTCTTCAAGATAAAACTTATAAGATGAACCGTCCATGAAAACTAATTTGTTGTTCTTAGGTTATCCCAATCCACTACTAAAGTCCTCTTTAGGCGTTTCGATTATCCCAATCCCTAAGACCAATTGTCAAGTCCGTGCAAACGATCAGCGGTCTGAGAGTTTGTAACGGCGATGGTGTTCGGTTGAAATCAATTTCTGGCTCCAAGCACTAACCTGAAATCATCGAGTCAAACGACGTAAGAAAAAAATATTTTTTTTTCTTTAGGTTACAATGAAATGCAAACATTTGAATATATTTTGGGTTACTTTTGACTCAATTGACATGTTCTAGTTTTAATCAAGTCTATAAATAAGTAATTCATCTTCTAGTTGTAATCAGTTCTAGTTCTTGTGTCAAATAGACTGGAAGTATCTTCAATATACCAAGTAAAGAAATTGAATCAACATAAACAATGTACAAAAAATAAGTCACACACACCTGTAGTTGCCGCTTGTGATCTTCTAGCATGAAAACAATGGTATGAAGACATACCACCATCAGAATTCAATGGCTATATATGCTAAGCAAAACTGGAATAATAGTGCCTGGGTGTCCACCTGAAAACCTATTGATTAAAAATTTGTGTTCTAGAAAACCTATTGATTACAAAGCTTCCAAAAAACTCATGTTTAAAAGATAACTACCCATCAATATTCGTTCCACTCATAACCAATATCGGCAGCATACAATTCATAAGCTAAAAGCCAGAGTATTAAAAACAACCATAAATTTACCTTGATGAGATATTCTATTCTACCACGGAAGCCGTGCATTCATTTATCTTGAAAAAATCAAATATTTTAGTACGTATGAAACCTGAAATACTACACAAAAAGACATCTGAATTAAAGCAAAATCTCATACACTATATAAAATCCTAAAAATACACAACCACATGTAGTAATAAACATAAAACACCAAAATTTTTAGTATAAAAAACCAAATTTGGATAACATTCATGGATCGAAAATTACAAACCCAACCATGTAAAATCACAGTCCTAGAAAAAAAATATATTCAGAAAACATATCATATATGTAGGTGGTTCAACTGGTGTAAGATTGTTGTGTTGACAAAGACGACGCACGTGAGAATGTAAGTTTGTCTTTAAGGAAAAAGTAGTACAAAACGTAAATACAAAATTCATATACGTAGTAGGTGCTACAAAGTTCATCTATAAGTTATTACCAATTCAGATTGAGTAGCGTCCAAAACATAGTTGAAGAAGCAACGATGATTAGCTGTTAAACACATTAATAAACCAAAATAAAAAACTTTGCACTATATGAGAGTATTAGGTCAAACACACAATTTGATTGTAACATGTGGTTATAAAACAGAATAAATCCTACCATTACACATCAAATTATATACAGTCAGGGTTTAGTATAGAACAAAATACGCACATGAGATAAATACTTTTAGTGTTTATGATAGCAACAAAAAAACCCCAAAATAGGTCGTGATTTTCAGTTTACTTGACAAAGGTTTCGGAGAAAAAAAGAATCATAAAATAGAACATGTCGCCGTAAAACAGAACAAACCATACCATTACACACCAACCTAACCTATATACGGTTAGGGTTTAGTATACTAAAAAATAAGCAGAATCAAAAATACTTTTAGGGTTTCAGATATTAACAAAAAATCCCCAAATTATATACGATTATTCACTGATCAAACAAAACCTAACAAAACACGTTATCCAAAAGCTACAACCACCAACCTAAACATATTAAGCCAAATAAACCCTAACTTAAACAATTCAGTACAATAAGATAATCACTGCCAGATTACAATCAGAAACACATAGATTCACATCTCAAATCAACAACAAACCAAATGACTCACCAACCTTCATAATCCAGGTCCCCGTGATCCTCCATCGTCGACGACCAGAAGCGGAATTAGGGTTCACATCTAGTGTCGATTCGTCTCCTTTTAATTTTTGGAGGGAACACGATCGGATGTGAAACCCTAAAATACAAACATGTATGAACGATGAGAAGGATAAAAATATTGATGCCTCCGATCTTTGATTCAAAACAAATCAAGATGACGATGATGGGGAAAGAATACATACATCAGATTAATGTTCAAGATCTAGATGAAATCGAGTAGTGAAAGCGTACCTTTGGAATTGCCCAGAATACAGAGAGATTTAGGGTTCTTCATTAGAAGACACATCAATCAAACAGGAGAATAAAAAAGGAAACACGCATTTTGAAAATTAGATTGATTGAAGAGGAAGTACCGCGTGAATGGAAAAGAAAGAGAAATCAAAATCCCGCCCATAAACCAATTATCAGCCTTTAGAGCATTACACATCAGCTAGCTAAATGGTTGCCAAATTGAATTCTTTTAGTATAATAGATAGATAGATATTAGATAAGATATAGAAGTTGGCTTATAGAGATACGATGTGCAATGCAAGTGGCCAAGTAGTAATTATATATTCTATTTCCTTAGCTATATATCGTATGTACATGTAAGTTTACAAGATAAGTAAATACAATGTAATCTTATAATTTCATATGTTTTCTCAGGGGGGGGGGGGGGGTCACCACATTGGTCTCGTATTCCTCCTTGTGTTACTTTGAGTTAATCATGAGTTCGAGTGCTATGTTAGTGTAAAAACAAATCTATTAAGATACATAGTTTCTATCAGAACTATGTGTTAATTTATGTATTATATATACATATGTGTATGTAGAACGTGAAATAAAAACTGACATGAAAGAAAAATATAAAGGTTATTTGTCGTGATTTTATATAAAAATAACATTGATTATTTTTGCTACAAAACATATCATGTTTGGGAAATACTTTGACTATAAATAAATATATAAAATATATTGATTTGAAACACCCATCTTCTCAAGAGGTCAAAATAAAGGTACAAAGCTATGAAATTTACAACCAAATTTAAACTTTTTCACATCTTAAACATCATCTTGATTCTACATACAAAATTTACAATTTTTGAACATCTACAACCCAACGACTTTTACAAAAGTTATAAACACATGTTGACGATTAAAGTTATTCACAGCATAACCAAAAGAAGACAAAAGTAGTTTTGACCCATCTACAACATCAAGAGCCAGAAGCATGCATGTCAAGGGCGACGTGGGGTGGGGTGTGTTCGTTCCGAGTGTAGCGCGACCATCTAAACTTGAGTTTTACCTACATCATAACACAAGAATTAATAATAATTACACATTGTCACATCATACAAACATGGTATTCTAACCTTCAATAATCATAATAATTAACATTCGACTTGGTTACTTACACAATCCATGCTATTCATTCTTGAACATTAAATTTCAGACATTCTAGATAACCACTCGGTTATAACATCCTATCTCGTTTGACCCATTTTAAATGGATCATCCTTCACCATTCTTCATATATCATTCATTCTTGACTAGTCCGTTCACTACGGATCTTCTAACATGACATCCCTCACTCACTACTATTCCATGTAATCGAACCATTCGTAATGGTCATTAACAAAACCTTCTCAATGTTTACATTCTGTTTAATTGACCCGCTCACTACAAGTCAATTATGCAACATATTTCTTGTATATCATACTAATGATTTGACCCGTTCACATCGAGTCGCCACATGGTTCATTGCTAATTGTTTAACTACTTCGTATCAATTCTATTAGATAAATACTACTACGAATAGAATATACGTACCAACTTCTAACATATATAATGAACAAGATACATACCTCGGTCTTGATTTCCTTGTTGTTTTGTGTACTGGAACCTTCTTCTTTTATCCCTACGCATAACATTCATGTTTAGATTTCATACCCCATGCTTACTTCACATATATCCTTGGATAAGGCATCTTAAATTCAACACATGTATCATTTACATACTCAAATCATGATCACTACATAGGGTCCAAATGTCAAAATTCAGAATTTCTAGTTAAAGCATTTCATCAAACACTTGGCGGATGTACCACTAACAAAGAACTATGTACAAGTGTTTAAAGCATAATCTTACTAGTTCATATCTTAGATCATTAATATCAACTAATTTACATAATTTTCATTCTCCAACAATTTATCTATCACAATATAACTCATACAAGTTCATTTTTCATCATCATAACTATTGTTACATTTACATATGAATTCATTCATCATCATACTATCACACAATTGGGTTTTCTAACAACTAACTATCAAGATGAGTAAATACTAACATTCTTCTTGTTCTATAGTGTTAATCTAACATATAATCATTTAATTTATCATATAATTTCAAGATTGATTAAGACTCACTTTCTTCATAATCATCAAATCACAAAATTCAACTCACCACTTGTTAAGGAAACTTAGATGATCAAGAATTGAGGTTCATGCACTAGATTAGCGTTGAATCTCCCTTTCAATTTGTTGATTTTGGATGAAAAAGGGTTTTCCCCTTTGTTCTCCTGCTTGGTCGATCCTAGACACACACCAGTATGTTTGTTTTGGGTTTAATTTGTTTTAATACCTTCACTTCTTCATTATTCATTTTTGCCCCTTCAAGCATATATGTTTGTTTTAATTTAGGCATTTTCTATCCTTAGGCTAATATCTTAACATATTTCCTAACTAGGTTAAATCCCTAGTTAGTTTAAACACATATGCATAATTAACTTTTAGGGTGTTACATGATTAGACAAAATGAAACGTGAGACGAATTAATAATATGAACATTATTTGGACTCTGTTTGAATGTAAAACGTGGATTTTGTGGCATGGGATTATAGCTTATAGTGCTTATATTTATTTATGGTTTAAATAAATATATTTGGGGAGTTAAGACATACATCACCAACGGGTTGTTGAGTCAACACTTGATCAAATATTTTGAAAAGTATTAACACATCGAGTTGCGTTGGGTGAATTGAATACATGTCAAACATGTATGTCATAGACTTTAAATGGGCTATTATAAGTGTCTTATGAAACTGAAGGCACGTATAGGTCGAGTTTTTGCGCACGACTTTTCTTATATTTCATGCCTTCGCATCTGCTGGTCAGGTGAGTCTCACGACCCTTTTTACTTGTTTTGATTTTAAAACATTTAAGGGGAAAAATCATGTTAGAAACTTTGAATATTAATGAGTTGAATTGCATTTTGTTGAGTTACATGAGTAGACATGAATTATCGTGCTTATAAAAATCGCTGCATATAAAAAAGCATAAAAAACATAATAAAAATTTACATTTTTTTTATAGAAATCGCTGTTTTTATGTATAAAAAAACTTTTTATCAAAAAAACTTGTACTGCATATGTGCACTATATGTGTACTACACATGTGCATTATATGTATATGTTGCACATGTGCATTATATGCTTTTTTTATTTTATTTTTATTTTTTTAGGTTTTTTTTATATAATATATATAGCGATTTTTTATAAAAAAATCAAAAAAATTTGATATATTTTTTTTGGCTTTTTTAGTTAGTTTTTTGTTTTCTCATTTAAACTAGTTTTCTCACGATTCATCCCCTATATATATAATCTAATGGTTCATATTTGGATGGCAATAATGTAAATAATATGGTGGTATTTTATGACTGGTTTGACTACATAAGGGGTAATATAGGGCTTTCAGAATTATTCAAAATCAAAACCATATCTAATTAACTCCCAAAACCTCCAAAATCGCGATCATTCCGCTCGAAAAATTAGGAGTTCTTGATCATAGATTTGATCATCAATCAAACATAATCAACCCTAAAAACACTTTCGTCAATACTCGTAATAATCTCCTTAAAGCTTCATTGTGTTGTTTAACCCGTATTTTGATCTTATTTGATTGAATATACATTTGCGAAGCAGGATGAAGAAGATAAGTGATGCTCTTACTGCAAGTCGAAAAGACACTACAGATGGCCGGAGAAAACCCCGTCAAAGAAGAAAACAAAAGCCCCAATTGCGAAACGAAAAGGTGCGTCATTTTTTTTGATGATTTTGGAGTATAATGGTGTTTATAGTTTGTTAAAGAATGTTTTGTGAAACTAATCCAAACCAAATTGAACAAGTGATGTTTAGCTTTAAAAATCTAGGGTTTTGTAAAAATGGTGGATGAAAATGGTGTTTTTTGATCCTTTGATGATGATGATGGTGTTTTCAGATGTAATGCCGATTTAGATAGGATGTAGATTTTATGGTGTTCTGATTGTAAGATGGTGTATTTTTGTTATGGCGAAACAGAATGCTTGTAACGGTCTGTTTGGAAGTTGGTATTTTTTGTTATGCTGATAATGGTGTTTTTATAGCTTAATGTACATGTAGATAGGGTGTTGTATACAATGAGGATACCAGGTATAGGATGTGTATGATAGCGTATGATAGTTTCATTGTATATGGTGTTATATGGTGGTTTTATGTGTTAAAATGACTGTTATTAGATTTATATCTTCTATGGTGTGCATAGTGTTAAAACATAGGGTTATATGAAAAAGGGTAGAAAAATGATTTTGAGTATTTGTACTTGTTATTGAGATAGGATATAGTGGTTTAAACATAGTTTTTTTATATAGTGAGGTCAAGCCAATAGCTAAAAGGAAAAATGTACAAATCCAAATTCAAAAACAGCAACGAAACACCACTGATATGTAGCGCTTCAGATATAGCTGAAAGTGATAATGAAGGTATTTACAATGTAGTAAAAGGTAGGCTTTTACACAAATAGATTGATCATTATAGCATGAGTGGCTGCGTAAGTTTTTAGTTTGTTTTTTTTTTTCAAGAATATGACTTGTGTTGTATGTAATATGTTTGTTGTTCAATGGTATCTTCGCCGGGTACAAACAATACTGGATTGTCCACTGATACTGTTCCAGGGTCTAATAACATACATGGTAAACAAACATAAACACCACATAATGCTAATTGACACATATGTGAACTTTATTTGTTGTTTGAAGTTTTTAATGATAGAACTTTCATTAAATTCCACAGATGTGGATGCTGGTACGGATGACGCTGATAATGCGAAAAAAAGAAGAGGGTAACTGTTTATGTTGTTTATTTATTTTGTGGAAATAACTTAAATGATAAAAGTTTCGTTTAATTCAAAGATTCTGGTTGCTGGGACAAATACGTGCGATAAAGCAACGGCAGACGTAAATGGTAAATATTTTGTGTTCATGTTATTGTTGCATACTGACAGACGTTCAAAATTATATTGATACGTACTAATTTATAATATATAATCAACAGATGTTGTGCATGAAGATATAAACCAAGAAGGTAAGTAAAACCTTCAATGGGTTGTGAATATATATTTTTTATGCATAACACCTGATAACGCTTGATTTGAATCCCACATATGTGCCAGCTGGGATGAATGAGGGTATGAATAAGAGAACAAACATGAATGAGGATGTGTCCACGGATAATCCTCCTCCAAAACACCCTGAAGCATAGTACTACCTCCTGGAAAGCAGTATAAATCAACGGCAAGGTGGTTGACGACGCAACGAAGCGGCGATAAACCAAACAAACAACGTAAGTAAATACGAAGTTAAGGTTGTGCTAATATTTGTGTTTCTTCAATTATGTATTAAAAACGATTGTCTTGTATTACACAGATGTGGACGGCGGGAGTAGTGTGTCTCATATAGCGGCTACAAGCACACATGGTTTACATTTATTTTAAATGTTATAGTGAAATACCGGGTTATGGTGGACTGGTTTACTAAGACTGTATTCATCATATGCAGATTCGCTCCTAAAGTCAAACAAACATGCAGCGGCATCCAATGTCTCCGCCGACCCGACCGATGATTTTGTCGACACCCCACCCGGTAAGCGACATAAATCAGCTGCAAAAAGGTTGCCAATAGGTATAAGGCAGAAAATAGTATCGCAGCCTTATAAGCCATTCACGGGGGCTAGAATTAGGTCGAAGGTGTCTATAGATAATTTAATAAAACTATCAGATGGGCTGAGTAAGGAACAGCGAGAGAAGGTGTACAAAATGGGTTTGGCTCCATTTTCAGTTTTAATGTAACAGGTGTCCCAACCACATTGGCACACTGGTTGGTTTCGAATTATGACCCTGATGCATGTGTGTTGAATCTCGGTGACGGCCGGAATGTAAACATTACATCCGAACTTGTGTACCATGTGTTCGGGCCGCCTCGAGGGAAAGATAGGCTGGTTGAAAAACAAAAGGTAAACAAGAAGAAAGATGTTGTTGTATAAGAGTTCAGAAATTAATTCAAGGATATAAATATCAAGAGGTTGTCACCATTGCAGCTAATGCTTTACATACTGGGTATAGATGATTACGGGCGGTTGTTCGTCCTGAATTTCCTGGTTATGTACTTCTCATTCTTGGGTGAAACTATGAGTAACAATTCAGTGAATGTGTGCTATGTTCCATGTATAAAACAAGTGTTGATATTAAAAGTTCTGACTGGTGTTCGTACATGGTGTCATGCCTAAACCGCATGAAAAAGTCAAGGCATGGTGATGAGGATGCTTTTAGAGGACCAATGGTGTTACTCGCGGTAAGTTGATACTCATTAACACGTCATCATTTTTAATCGATACTATAACATGTATAATAATGTACCAAACATTCTTGCCATGTATTGTGTGAGATCGCATACGCAATTGATAAGAGCAAAATACCTTCATCACATAGTTCACCTCTTATTGGATTGGTCAATGATGACGTGTTGGAAGAGCTTGGTGCGGAGATGGACAAGATACACTACGATCAACAAAAGATAGAAAAAGGAAAGGTGGGAAAAAAACAAAACGACTGATGAGGTTGAGTCGGTGGGTAAAGGGGAAAAAAGGAAGCGGGATCCAATGCCCCGAAAACCTAAGGGTTCCTCCGCAAGGTTCGTCCATGGAGGGTGAGTCAGGGCCTAAGATCAGACCTTGGAAAAGACAAGCATTAGACAAAAAACACCAAGAAAAAAGGATGTACAAAAGGAATACGACGTTGAGGATAATGACGACACATCTGGTATATAAAAACATTGTGCAGACTACTTATTGTCACAAAATGACACCCAAACATGTGCATTGTTTGTAGGTACGGATGGGGAGTTCCGTGTGCCTATGATATCACAAAACGGGAACACACCATCGCCACCAGCCGCGTCTAAAGGCCATTTCGATCTGGTAACTAAATTATGGTTTGAAATTGAACAGACACTATATGTGAATTTATCTGAAATGTTATTGAACTAGAATTTTATACTAGTTAAGTCGAATCTCTTGGATAATTTGCTCAAGGAGTTTGAAGAATGCGTGAGCAGGATCAACAAAACACTTACAGAATCGGGTGTTATGTACCTGGAGAGTGAGCTGTTGAAAAAAAAAGCATTAGAATAGAATGAAATAAAGTTGAAACATCTTTATGTTGTGGGTGAACAAGGTAATGTAGGTGTCAAAGGAGATAAGGGACAGTCAACCGTTGGAGCTGAAGGGGGAAATATGGATGCAGAAGATGCAGATGAAAGACAAATTCATGAAAGCGTTAATCTTCGACAAGGTAGTGTAGCCTTTACCGGCAATAACACTCCTGCCAACATGAAAAATAATGAAGCTGAATCACAAAAAATCTCCTTTCACCCATGACATGTGAATGTGATAAGTTCTTGGGCTGTAGTTTTAAACTACGAGGAAAAGATGAGGAAAATGGGAACGGCCCCAAAATTGTTCTGCAACGCTGGAATGTTGGTATGATATTAAATGATTAACTGTGATTCAAATATCTTATCTACACTTTGATAACACCATAACATCTAATATGTTTTTACAAACTTTTGAAACGCAATTGGAGTAAGAATTTAACTTGTCCGAGAATGGCCGAGACCGTATTTTCTCAAAACATGGAATTTGTGCTTGCTGGGACGGAACCAAAAACGTTTAAAGGTTTCCAGATGGTGTATCTACCAATCTTGAATAGATGGTATATCTACCAATCTTGAATGGGGATCACTACTATCTTCTCTTTTTTAACCTGTCATCAACCCAAATATTGATTATTGACAACATAGAAGGAAATGTGGGGATAGAAGAAAGATACGGTAGAACTATGGAAAAGATGGTACGGTTTAATTAGATAGATATACATATCACTGTATGCCTATAGTGTTAAAATGTATAAAATTGAACATGCTAATGTGTAATATTGCAGATAAGTGCGTTTTGTGGGTATCCCAGCCGGATACAGCTAGCAGTTGCTGCAAAACTACGGGTTACTAAACCCGTTAGACTGGAATTCCCATGGCAAACACTATATAACGGTATCGACTGTGGTGTTTTCCTGATGCGGCACATGGAAACTTACAATGGTAAGCTACAAGTTACTCCATATATTGAACACCAACTATAATACATATGAAAACTATATACAAATTGTGAAAATCATGTTTTTTGCTTTGTATAGGAACCAGTGTGAGAGAGTGGAGGTGTGGCTTCTCGACTGAGAGAAACATCAAGGGGGAAGTGTTGGGTAATCAAGCAAAGGAAATTACGGATCTACGTAAAAAGTACATTTCTAAAATGCTTCTTAGTGATGTGAACACTGCACGAGCCAATGTCGAGAAAGAAGTGAAAGAATTCGCAGGTTTAGACGAGGATGACAGGGTGAAACTTGAAGATAATGCGATCTGGAGGATTTGTCAAAGGTTGGATGGTAACCTATAGGTGTACGACAACATCATTGTCATCCTGATATAACAAACAGCTAATGCATTTTAGCTTTTATCATGACTTAGAATTTTGTTGCTCTTGTTTTGGCGTTTAAACTATCGTCTAACGTTTTGTTGCTCTTGTTTTGGGGTTTAAACTATCGTCTAACTTTTAGTCGCTTTTTGCTTTTTTAGTTTCCAAAAGACACCTATTTTGAGGATGTAGTTAACTGACAGTAAATTGTTTATTAATAGGATCTTGTTTATATATTATAATCCCTATCTGCCTACTACATGTTTCTAACATTGTTAATACTATACTACCAAAAACTGGATCTTAAAACCGATTTGGAAACTTACTGTATAACGTAACACAACACCTTGTATAAAAAGTCGTAGAATATGATAACCGGGTACTCATGATATATCATTACATAACACCATTCAAGCCATAAAAAAGAAACACAATAAAAAAGATCACAATAAAAAAATGAATCATTGATAATATTTTGTATACATAACAACACATAACACCACACAAATGCCACATAACACCACTGAAAAATGTTATAACACCATGATATGTAAAACAAACATGTATCGTACTTGTATGAAAAACAATTATGGCAAAAGCAGTATATATAAAACAGACAGTAAATATAAAAAATTATCATCAGGGATATATAAGTTGATAAAAAAACCAAGTTATGGGTGTTCAAACCATCACACTGACCATTGAAAAAAACAGTGTACGAAAAAAAAACATATCATTCAAAAAAACATAAGTCTATACGTCTACTATAACTTCCTAGTCCTCCTCTCCTTCCTCCTCGTCTTATTCCACTTCATCTACACCCTCGTCGGCTTCATCCACTTATTCCCGAACGGCTTCCTCCTCGGCACCTTCATCAGCTTCTTCACCACCATCCCCAGAACTAGCGTCTTGTTTTTTCCTTGTAGGGTTTTGACAGGTACGTCTGTTGTGACCGTACCTAAAATAGTTTTGACACTGTCGTCTCTTTTTCCCCAATTGGCTCCTCGCAATTTCACGTTTAGACTTCATCCATTTAGGCTTACACATACCTTTGTATCTAGTTCCAACGGGAACACGAACGGTTACAGTAGATGGTTGTGTGTTACCAGTTATTTCAGCAAACCTTTCCCGTCGACTCTTACATGGTGCATTTACCACAGCCTCGTCAGCGCTTTGGAAAAACTTACCTACATGTTCCCTAAATGAGCACAACGCATCGAAGTTGGTAACAAGCTTGTTAATAACCGACCCCGTTGAGTATGTGATCTCGCGTACAACGCGGTTAACTTCATTATATCGATCGTCGCACTCATTCATGCCTAAAATAGCACCAGAAGCACTATTGGGAACAACCTCCCTGGTCCAACGTCGCAAAATATAACGTTGTGGAAACTACCTAACATCAAGCATCCTAAGCACACAAAAGATATGTGAGCACAACAACCCAAACTGTTCGAATGTTTGCATGTATAGTATACACTCATGTCGTCCTCCCGCATCACAACCTATAAGACACCATTAAAAATTGATTTTTTTTAAATACGTAACACCATAACATACCATATAAAGGATACACCATATATTTTGCTACATAACACCATATGTAACCATGTGTAACCATAAGTAGGAAAGAATGTAAAATTAACATTTATATTTAAGTCTTTATATGTACCTCGAAGAAAGTAGTGCATGGTTGTTCCCAGTCCTTCACAAAAAAGTTAATGAAATCATTCATCGTTTCCACTTTCCGAGAGCACATCTGTGTAGACCATTTTGTATCTCCAACTGGACATCAAAAAATATAGTGCGTGTGTATATACTCGCCGCTTGATTCTCCAATACAAAGTCTAATGCCCATATGTCAGCGTTCGTGTTTCTGTTGTCATGACCGTTCTTCCTATGCTCGTGTCTTTGTGCTTCAGTTGCAGAATCAAAATTCCCCAAATATTCGACAAGAGTACACTCCGGATATAAAATTGTCGAAAAAATGGTTCTCACTCTCTGAGCGAGATGAAGTGCGCATAAGCCCAGATATGTACTCCTCGCGATAATACGCTGGTATCCAAGTATCCCAGATCTGATAAATTGACTGCAGCCAATCATGCTCAACCAAGTTAAAATAGTTTAGTATGGTAGCCCAATCGCTTTCAAACTACTCAGGTAGGATTGAATCGGTCCACACAATGGCACACAACCTCTTTTTGAAATCTGTACTATTACATATTGTAGAACCAACCTAAGACACCATTGAACAACCTATAAAACAATAAGCACAAGAACATATGAAAATGATAAAAAAAAAATCTTAATAAGTCGAAGAAGTAAACACCTTAGCAGTAAGCTTGTCCATTATGTGCCACATGCATAACATGTGCCTACTCTCAGCCATGTATCTTCAATAGCCTTCTTCATGGCTGGGTCTTGGTCGGTAACTATCACCGGATGGGCACGACCAAATGCTTCACGAAACACCTTAAGCAACCAACTATACGTTTTCGTTGCCTATTATAGCGGCACCTAGAGTAACGTTACGATTGTGGTTGTCGATACTAGTAAATGGTACAAACATCATTTTGTACCTAACAACAAATGCATTAAAAACATGATAAAACTCAATGAAAGATAATAAAAAATAGATAGCGAGAGATAATTAGTAAACAAACTTTTACGCCGATATGTCGCATCAAATGAAACAACGTCACCAAACACTGAAAAATTCCTCTTGGCATCCTCATCTGCCCAAAACAAAGCCCTTAAAATACCATCTTATGTGGTTATATACTCCATTGAAAAATTTGGCATGTACTCTTTCTTCCTCAATAGCCGTTTAATCATCATATCAGCATCAAATTCTGATATACACTTGTTAAGATCTCATTTAAAATTTTAAAATCGGTTTTGGTTGCCCCAACCTTGTCAAACCCACCATAAAGTGTCCTCGTGATATTAAACGCTTTGACGGGTCCAATATTCAATGCACTCAATGCGTTAACCACTTGCTCTTGCATATAGTTCATACCTCGGTTAGAGGGAAGTAAATGCCCATCGTCCTCAGCAACTAAAGAGTGGTTATAATCCTCTTTGAAACCATATACCTCGTATAGTTTCGAAGCGTTCAACTTTACTCACAAACGTGCTTCACACCCCGTCCTTATAGAAGGAACCTGTCGATTAGTTTTCCTTTTTGACCCATTTTTGAGGTGTCAATTTCTTTAGATGAATCGATCGCCTTGAAAGGTTTAGTTCCCTCCTTTGAGCAAATGAAATATTTGGATTTAATGACATCATGAGGCTTATATTGAGAAGACTTCCTTGCAGTAAAGCCTGCAACCATTGCGTACTTTTGATAAAAAAAAAGGTTACATTATTCAGTGTATCAAACGTCATCTTATCCTTCGGCTTAAGCGAGTCATCCACTTCAGGTATATAAGTCCTCTTACCGGAATTGGGAGACAGATGTAGTTGCCCAACCGGCTGGTAAGTTTGAAAACCTACAGAAAAAAACAAATGAACTAATAACTCATTAAAGAGCTGGGATTTCTGCTAAGAAAGAGGTCCTTGTGAATTTCCTCACGGACTCTATGGAAGGGAGATCTACTCTGCAATCTGCAGATCTTCTCGTCTTTGGCTAGGCTGGGGGGAAATGCTTGTGTAGACCTCATGGGGGTTTCCCCATCGGTTGGTTTAAGGGAAAATGGGTTTGTAGCTGGACAAGCAGCAAGAAACGCAGAATAAAAGAAAGTGGATAAGCACGCTAAAGCTTGCGCAGAGAACCAGCATGTCTTTTCCCTTTTGCCTTTGATACTTTTGGCTCCCTAGCGCCAGAAGCTATCCACTTCTTGAAGAGGGTTCAACGGGTCATCCACAGCAACTGTTCAACCCCAAAGGGGCAGGGGTTATCTAGGGTTTGCAATTCAGAAAGGGTTGGCGGCGCAGCTTGTTGCGCGTCTACCTTCTATTTTGATGTAACTTGGCAAGTTTTCTTGTTTATATATTAAATTCAGTTAACATAAATTTGGAAAATTATGACAATAAAAATATACAGAAAACACCATTCAACTACCAAAGTATACATTGAAGATATCAAAAAGGGAGATAAGACACCACAAATGACATGTGCAATAAAAACACCATGTGGATAAGAACCACCTTGTACAAAAAAACACCATTCAACTACCAATGTATAAATTAAAAACACCATGTACACATAAAACACCATGGGAGTATATACAGCGAAACATTATTAACACTCGTATAATGAAAAAAAGCAACCATGCGAATAACACCATAACCTGTAACATCAAAAATCACAACTAATATTGATAAGAACCCCACCCGATTGTATGAACAGTAATATGAACACAACATATGATATGTACAATAAAAACACCATGTGGATAAGAACCACCTTGTGCAAAAAAAACACCATTCAACTACCAATGTATACATTAAAACCACCATGTACACATAAACACCATGGGAGTATGATACAAGGAAGCATTATTAACACTCGTATAATGAGAAAAATCAATTAACACTCGTATAATGAAAAATCAACCATGCGAAAAAACACCATAATCTGTAATATCAAAAATAACAACCAGTATTGATAAGAACCCCACCCTATTGTATGAACATTAATATGAACACAACAGATGATAAAAAAATTTCTTAATCGAACAATAAACCTATAAACATCCACCGTATAAACAAAACAAGACACCCATAATATACTTACCTGGATCTCGTTATCCATCGATCAAGATGTTAATGAATACCCAAACACAATAAACTAAACCTCAGAACCGCGAGTAGAAAATGATGAAGATGTTATAAATAATTGTTCATATATAGATTTGGATGGCAAATCTCTTACGTAAAAATAGAAGAAATTAAAATTCAAATTCCTAAAATAACTGAATAAAAACGGTTACAAGGATTTGATCTTTAATTAGGATTATTAGTAAAATTACCATGTTACCCTTAAACTAATAAAATAGATAGGGACATGTGTCATCACCAGAGTCTTTCTTATCCTTCTCACACTTTGAGTCTTTTTTATAGGATCCTCTACCATATATATATATATATATATATATTATTATAGGATTCGGTTCAAATGAGAACCACCGCGAGCTGCGAGAACCGCGAGAACTTTTTGATCCAGGGCGAGTTGGGCCAAAAATTTTTTTTGCAGAAACGTAGATGAAACATTGGGTCTAGGATACATGGGTGCTGAAGGCCTTGAAGGATACTGCATGGATCCTTGAACCTAAGAGGAGGATCCTTGAACCTTATCCCAAGCATAGGATCCTTGATCCTTAGAAAAGGATCCTTGATCCTTAGAAAAAGGATCCTTGATGCTGGAAATAGGATTCCTTTGGTGCAACTGTCTCCAAATATCCTCCTGAGCGAGATAGCCTCCTTGATGTTGATTTGAGGATCCATAAGGTTAGTAATGAGATGCTTGTGGCTGCGTCATTGCCAATGATCCATGCTGCAATCCTGAGGATCCCTGATGCTGAACACCAGAAACCTTGGAATGCTGAATGGTTGTTGCTGGAGTGGTGAAATCCAACGACCTGGGCATCAATGGAGAGTGATCCTCCGCTGATCTCTTTGTTTCTTGATTTCATCAATTTCACGAAGGAACCTCTGGTTAGTTTTGTCCTGCTGTTCCATCTATCCTTTCATTTGCAAAATCAAAGTAGACAGATCATTGTTAGTAGGTGTAGAGGATGAAACAGGGGAAGCCTTCGAGAAAACTGGTGTTGGCTTCTTCTGAGCATTATCATCACTCTTCGCCGGTGCAGTGGGAATGGGAGGCAATGATGCACAAGTCTGAGATGAGGTGACCGCCGGCATGGCACTTGAAGCAGATTTTCCGTGAGAAGCCATGTGATTGATGGAAATCAATAGAAATGAATGAAATGAACGAAATTGTTAGAATTGAAGCACCGTTGCCCCACGGGGGCGCCAAACTGTTTTGGTCAAAAATCTGATTAAGGATAATGTACCAAACTTTGAATGTGAGGTTGAGTGCTTGGTTAAATGAACAACTGTATGAACAAATATCAAAAGTAAATGACAATGAACACAATGATTTGCACGAGGAAAAACCCTTGATCAATGAATGATCTCCGGCATAAAAAACTTCGGGTGATGGAAACTACCGATCACCAACTATATTAAACTAAAAAGATTACAACTTTGGAAATATTGAGCTTGTTACAATCAGAGTTCTAATGTGTGTTCGAGAGAGAGTAGCAATAGTGTGTATGCGAGTGTGTGTTTAATCAGATCGTGTATCTACCAAGCTCAATATCCCACTAAAAGATCTAGCTAATCTCAATGAACTAACTGTCCGAAATTCATGCAAGCTCCCCACGTTCACATGTAATGGTCATGGCTTCACTCGCACGTGCTGGAATAAGAGCATATTCCCCTTGATTGTCGGTGACTTAGTCTACGATTACCTGCAAGCGTAAACTGAATGCACATAGAACAATTGTTAAAAACATAAACATTAGTAAGGATCCTTGATCCTCAGACTCCCTGCATTATCCGTTAAGGATCCGTGATCCAGGTTCAGTCTCAGGATGGATGATCCTTGGCATAATCCATGCCCTAACATGTTTATAATATTTTCATCTATGCTTGTGCAAAAAATTTTGGCCCAACTCGTCCCGGATCAAAAAGTTCTCGCGGTTCTCGTAACTCGTGGTGGTTCTCATTTAACCCATCCCTATATTTAATATATATATATATATTTTAATATTGATATATATATATATATAGGGCAAGGTTATGTAAGAAGACAAAAAGTGTAGAAGGGTAAGAAAGAATCTCAGCCATTATATCTAAATTAATTGAAAAGGGTAATCAAGTAATTTTATCATTGATTTAATTAATTCGAAACCTTCCATAAACCGCCACCCAAATTTATAGGAATACCGAATAACACTGCAAACACCATTCAGCACGTATATAACACCATTCAGCACGTATATAACACCATTCAATAATTATATAACACCCTTCAATAAGTATATAACACCATTCACTAAGTATATAACACCATTTAAAGATCTCTATAAAAACACTACGAATAACACTGCAACAACCATTCAGCGCATATATAACACCATTCAATAAGTATATAACACCATTCAATAATTATATAACACCATTCAACACATATATAACACCATTCAATAAGTATATAACACCATTCAATAATTATATAACACCATGAACTGAAACAAAAAACCATTAACTGAAACATTCGATTGAACGTAATTTTTTTTTGTATATAAGTATAGTAATATAGTACTCATATTAAAGATTAAAAAACAATCATAGAAATCCTTGCATCTTTCTGAGGATTTTGAAATGAATCTATTCAAGGCGGCAATCCTTCCTGTCAATCTTTGCACATCCTTGGCATTGGCAGGAGACTTGATGTTCACTAAAGCCTTGATTTGTTATGGACTTGCTTCAATTCCTCTCTTGCTCACCATATATCCTAAAAATTTTCCAGCTTTGACCCCGAAATGGCATTTAGAGGGGTTTAATTTCATATTGTACTGGTCAAGAATATTGAATGCTTCTTCGAGATCCTTCAGGTGATCCTCAGCTCTTTTAGACTTGACCACCATATCATCTATGTATACTTCCATTGTGTGTCCAAGTTGCTCCTTGAACATCATATTCACCAGCCTTTGGTATGTAGCACCTGCATTTCTTAAACCAAAGGACATAGCAATATAACAATATATGCCGGTGGGTGTCATGAACGTTGTATCCTCTTGATCAGATGGCTCCATCTGAATTTGCTGAAACCCAGATGAAACATCCATAAAAGTTAACAACTCATGACCCGCCGTAGCATCCACCATGGAGTCAATGTGGGGCAAAGGGAAAGGATCCTTGGGACATGCCTTATTCAAATCAGTAAAATCTACACATACCCTCCACTTTCCATTTTTCTTTTGAACAACAACCACATTGGCTAACCATCTTGGATACTTAACTTCTCTAATCATACCTGCATTTAGTAACTTGTCTACCTCTTCTTGGATAATCACATTTCTTTCAGGTGTAAATTTTCTCCTCTTTTGGTGAATTGGCCTAAAAGACCTGTCAATACCAAGCTTATGAGTAATAATATCCTTCGAAATACCTGTCATGTCTTCGTGCTTCCAGGCGAAGGTAGATTTTCTATGTTTCAGGAAGGATATTAGATCCTGCTCTATGCTCTCCTGGATCCCGGATCCTATATACACATTGGATTCAGGATCCTCAGGATCTAAGAAAATATCCTTGACGTCTTGTTCCCTTGCCTCCATGACGTCTCTTGGAGGGTGCTTTAATTGCTATGCTTCCCTAGACTTGGAAGCAGGTTTCATCGAGGAAGTGTAGCAATTCTTTGCCTCCTGCTGATCACTTTCTATCTTGACTATTCCTCATGGACTTGGAAGCTTGACACATTGGTGGTACATTGATGGGACCGCCTTCATGTCATGTATCCATGGCCTGCCAAGGATAACATTACACCAAGATATGCAATCTATTACACAAAATTTCTGGATAGAATTCACTCCCTCTATGTAAATTGAGAGTTTGATGTCCCCCAATGTATTCTTGGTTTCTCCACTAAATCCCACAAGTACCGATGATCTTGGTATGATCTCGGATTCAGGGATGTTCATCTTTTTGAGGACATCCAACTGAATTATGTTCACTAAACTCCCTCCATCAATAAGGATCCTGCGAACAAAATGGTTAGAAATAAATAAAGTAATGACAAGATCATCATGAGGAGGATCCTGAATGTCTTACGCGATCCTCCTCATCAAAGGATATCACTTTTTGCTGCGTTAGAGTAGATGTTCGAACTGGCCTCTCCCGTTCTCCATCTTTGTCTCCTTAGCATGCCTTTTAGCCACTGAAAATGAAGTTCCACAGATATCAGAACCACCAAAAATAAAGTTAATGATTTGAACATCTGCTGGCGGTGGAGGAGCTCTTTCAGGAACTTTCTCAGTATCCTGAGTTCTTAAACGTTTCCTTCCCAGCAATTCCTTCAAATACCCTTTGCTAAGAAGATAGCCAATTTCCTTCCTTAACGGTATACACTCATCAGTAAGGTGGCCAAAATCCTCATGATAAGCGCACCACTTATATTTATCCTTAGTAGCTCCAGGTTTATCAGTTTTCCTTGGCCATCTAGCCTTGTCACCTAAATTCTGCATAGCAAGTATTAGTTCTGATTATCCACGGAAAAACAATACTCAGATATTGGAGGATAATCCTCATCGTCTTCGTCTTGTTCAACTGCATTCACATTGTGATTTTCATGTTTAGAGTATGACTTGATCGATTATTCTTAAAGAATGATCCTTGCTTTTCTGTTTCGAGGATCCTTAGAGCCTCTCCTGGATCCTTTTGTCATCCTCTAAACAAATAAACCTCAATGCCCTATTCCTCACTTCATCTAAATTCCTGCAAGGTGTCATAACAAGGTCATCTAGAATGAGGAATCCTTTAGCAATCCCATTTTGAATGCCTCCACAGCAGTGGCAATATCCAAATTAGGAATTTCTAAGGATTCTCGACTAAACTTAGTGATGTAATCTCTTAATGATTCATCACGTCCCTGGGTTATTCTATATAGATCACTAGTTAACCGTTCAAAGGTTCTACTACATGAAAACTGGTTATTGAACAAATTAACTAAATGAGAAATGAAGTAATTGAGTAAGGAGGAAGACTTAGCAGCCATTTTAAAGCTGGTCCAGTGAGTGTGGATCCGAAACCCTTGCAAAGACAGGCTTCCTTCAACCTTTCTGGAACGGGGTTAATCTCCATCCTTTCCCGGTATTGTGCCACATGCTCCTCCGGATCAGTTGTACCATCGTATAGCTTCATTTGGGGGTTTGAAAGCGTTTTGGTATCTCAGCGTTGCATATAGGAGGTGCAAAACGAGACACCCTGTGCCTTCCATCCGGGATCTCAGGAATGGGTTAACCATTCCTGGGACGCTAGATATCATATCCTTAAGCTTCTGGAGCTCCCGTGCCATAGCCTGATTGATACCTGTGTCCTGCATGAAACCACAATTATTGCCAAAAGATGTATTGACATTGTTACCTCCTGATTGGTTTGGAAGTGGTATGCCAGAAGTATATCCAAAGCTGGACACTACAGGTGTAACAGTTGGACCAGATGAAGCAATAGTCTGCATAGGGATGAACCCCCTTTGTGAACTTCAGAATCCTTGAATATCTGACTTCCTGAAGATCCTTGATCCTGAAAGACATTGGGTCCAGGATACATGGGTGCTGAAGGCCTTGAAGGATACTGCATGGATCCTTGAACCTGAGAGGAGGATCCTTGAACCTTATCCCAAGCATAGGATCCTTGATCCTTAAAGAGGATCCTCGATGCTGGAAATAGGATTCCTTTGGTGCAACTGTCTCCAAATATCCTCCTGAGCCGATATAGCCTCCTTGATGTTGATTTGAGGATCCATAAGGTTAGTAATGAGATGCTTGTGGCTGCGTTATTGCCAATGATCCATGCTGCAATCCTGAGGATCCCTGATGCTGAACACCAGAAACCTTGGAATGCTGAATGGTTGTTGCTGGAATGGTGAAATCCAACGACCTGGGCATCAATGGAGAGTGATCCTCCGCTGATCTCTTTGTTTCTTGATTTCATCAATTTCACGAAGGAACCTCTGGTTAGTTTTGTCCTGCTGTTCCATCTATCCTTTCATCTGCAAAATCAAAGTAGACAGATCATTGTTAGTAGGTGTAGAGGATGAAACAGGGGAAGCCTTCGAGAAAACTGGTGTTGGCTCCTTCTGAGCATTATCAGCACTCTTCGCCGGTGCAGGGGAATGGGAGGCAATGATGCACAAGTCTGAGATGAGGTGACCGCCGGCATGGCACTTGAAGCAGATTTTCCATGAGAAGCCATGTGATTGATGGAAATGATAGAAATGGATGAAATGAACGGAATTTTTAGAATTGAAGCACCGATTGCCCCACGGGGGCGCCAAATGTTTTGGTCAAAAATCTGATTAAGGATAATGTAACCAAACTTTGAATGTGAAGTTGAGTGCTTGGTTAAACGAACAAGTGTATGAACAAATATCAAAAGTAAATGACAATGAACACAATGATTTGCATGAGGAAAAATCCCTTGATCAATGATGATCTCCGGCATAAAAAACCTCGGGTGATGGAAACTACCGATCACCAACTATATTGAACTAAAAAGATTACAACTTTGGAAATATTGAGCTTGTTACAATGAGATTTCTAATGTGTGTTCGAGAGAGAGTAGCAATAGTGTGTATGCGAGTGTGTGTTTAATCAGATTGTGTATCTACCAAGCTCAATATCCCACTAAAATATCTAGCTAATCTCAATAAACTAACTGTCCAAATTCATGGCAAGCTCCCCACATTCACATGTAACGGTCCATGGCTTCACTCGCACGTGCTGGAATAAGAGCATATTCCCCTTGATTCTCGGTGACTTAGTCTACGATTACCTGCAAGTGTAAACTGAATGCACATAGAACAATTGTTAAAAACATAAACATTAGTAAGGATCCTTGATCCTCAGACTCCCTGCATTATCTGTTAAGGATCCGTGATCCAGGTTCAGTCTCAGGATGGATGATCCTTGGCATAAAATCCATGCCTTCAACATGTTTATAATATTTTCATCTATACTTGTGCAAAAAAAATTTGGCCCAACTCGTCTCGGATCAAAAAGTTCTCGCGGTTCTCGTAACTCGTGGTGGTTCTCATTTACAGGATCTTCTACATTATACTATATATATATATATATATAATATATGGTGAGGTTATTGTAAAAAAGGTGTTTTTTTTTGTGAGAAGTGTAAGAAAAAATCTAAACATTAGATCTTTAATCTAATGGTTGAGATCTTGAAGGCAATTTTGTAAATAGTGTAACAATTAAAATAATTAATTTTTCTAATTAAGGGTATAAAGGTAAAAATAACATTTTTAAATTTAGAAAGTCACATGCAATCCACATATAAGTTCCCCCTTTTTTTAAATGTTAATAACTTTTAACACGTAACTTTTTAAAAAAAATTACACCATAATAATGAGTGTTTTTTATCTTTAATATGAGTATCATATTGTTATACTTATGTAGAGAAAAAAATTACGTTTTGATTAGATGTTTTAGTCCATGGTGTTTTTTCCAATGTTCATACAATAGTGTTTTAGTTGTATTGTGATTCAAGACGTTGTGTTTTAACATAGAATTGCAAATAATGAATTATGATTAAGTTATGGTCTTTTAACATCTAGAGTATGTAACATTGTATTGTGATTATAGTCATGGTGTTTTAACATCTGGAATATCAATAGAATCATTCTAAATGTTTAAAACACCAGACTGTATTATGATTCAACTGATGGTGTTTTTGGAATCTGTATAGTGTTTTATAACTGCAAAAATAACAAAAATCCTTACAGATGTTAGAACACCTTGGTTGTATTACGATTCAAGTTGTGGTGTTTTCAGGAATTCGTTTGGTGTTTTATACGAACTGATGATGAATTCATAAAATAACTGAATTCCCTAAAAAATCTCCTTAAAAACGGTTACAAAAATTTTATCTTTAATTAGGATTATTAGTAAATTACCATTATAGCCTTAAACTAATAAAATGAATATGGACATGTGTCATCAACCAGAGTCTTTCTTACCCTTCTCACACTTTTAGTCTTTTTTACAGGATCCTCTACCTATATACATACTTTTAATAATATACATGTACAACTCGTATTTTCATACTTTTCTTTGGACCAAATGGGCTTGTCGGTATATGTGACAATTAGAATAGGTTCGGGTAACACTTGCTTCATATGAGGACAAGCTTGAATGAAAATGAGTTCATATCAAAAGTCATCGGTTTCAGAAAGTATAGAAATGCTTCACCTACTATGTTTATATTTACTAAGGTTAGTGGTGCTAAGCATTGTTGGCGACGATAAAGACCTTAGCAAGGGAGGTGGTGGCGAAAGTGGTAGTGACCACACTAGCAGTATTGACAACGATGATGGTGTTGAAGAAAGTTGCAATGGTAGTATCGACATGGTTGAGTTGCTAATAGTGCAAAACTACCAATGGTGGTTGCAGTGCCGTTGACGATGGTGGTGGAGGTGGTACCGACAGTGTTGCGATAAACAATGATGGTGACTGTCATTCGTCTTTTGACTCATTTTAAGTTATCATGTGTTTTAACTATGACCTGTTCCAACCCATTAATTTAATTTAATTAACTCAATTTGACTCATTGTATGGTTTAACTAGATTTGAATAAACTTTTAATTTTATTTATCTGAATGAGTCGATCTCTATTGACAAGAGTGAGTGATAATTGTTAGACTCACTTTTGTTGGTGTTTGCAAGCGCTGATGTTAGTTATATTAGAAGTTAAGCAAACCTATATGATCCCAAGGGAAATGTTATAACCTTAATAGAAATGTTGTGGTGGTAAGGTGTATACATCCTGTCCTAAATATAGATAGAAATGAACATTTGGTACTAAGTATGAGTATCAAATCGTATTATACCGTGCTATAAATTTGATATCCGCTTTTTGCGTTTTTTAAAAGGGTAACTTTGTAAAATAGTAACCAAATTTTAAAAGTTTTCCAATCAAATCACTCAACATTCATTTTTCATTAAAATTAAGGGATTTTTCATCCATTTCATAAGTAACGTGGTGATGTGGATTTGTTTTTTTTTACCTTTTATTTGATGTCAACGTCGAGTGATAACATGGATTTTAACATGTTTTTAAATTTTTTATGTAATTAAAGTATTTTTATTTTTAATAAATATAATTTCATATATGAAAATAATCAAAGCCCATCATCTTATGCCCTATTTTTTCTTGTCGTATAGAAAAAAGGACATGACTTGATTTAAATGTTAAGTCATCTAACTGAGACAAAAACGACACGAGTGACCTAATTAAAACACTTTTAAAACTTTATTATTATTTTATGACATTTTCGCTTTTATAATAGGTGATTTCACTTCGATACGGGTACGCTAGCAGGTTGAGTGTTTAAATCGCTATTATTTTATTGACATTCAAAGGTAGTTAATAATTCATTAGAAGTCCACCGTGGTTTCCAAGGCGATTATCTAGATCTTTACCCAAATTCTTGACTCCAAAAGTCCACTACCGTGCCGTATCCATGCCGTCCGCCGCCTGATCCCCCCACCTATATTAAACCTTCCACCCCACCCATCACCACCGACAACCAAAAATGACCTCTCTCCGACTCCTCATCACCACCCTCACCCTCCTCTTCACCCTCACCTCTGCGGACATCCGCCGAACCGAGATCCGATCCGACTCCCGCTCCACCATCCCCGTATCCGAATTCGGCTTCACCCACACCGGCCGCCTCCACCTCAACCTCTCCCACATCTCCTTCTCCCCACCCGACCCCAACCTCTCCCGGATCGGCTTCTTCCTCTGCACCCGCGACGCATGGATACACGTCGTCGAACAACTCCAATCCAACCAAATCCACTGCCCCCTTGACTCATCCGCGGTCAAACCCGTCTTCACTTTCAACCACCTCAAACCCACCACCACCACCCCTTCATACGACGCCGTTTTCAACATCACCGACGCCAACCAATTCACCCTCGTCTTCTCCAATTGCGCTGACGGCACCGTTAAAGTCTCCGTCAACGTTGTTTCCGTTATGTACAATTTAGACCCAAAAAACAACCGCCGTGATTACCTCTCCGCCGGTAAAACAAACCTCCCGTCAATTTACTTTTTATTTTTCTTAATTTATGTTTCACTTACCGGTATATGGGTTTACACACTTCACCGGAGGAAAACGTCGTCGTTTCGGATTCATTACTTTATGTTAGCTGTATTGTTATTAAAAGCCCTAAATCTGTTATGTGAAACCGAGGATAAATCCTACATTAAACGAACTGGTACTCCTCATGGTTGGGATGTTTTGTTTTACATCTTTAGTTTCCTTAAGGGTATCACATTGTTCACTCTGATTGTTCTGATCGGTACTGGTTGGTCGTTTTTGAAACCCTATTTACAAGATAGGGAAAAGAAGGTGTTGATGGTTGTGATCCCGTTGCAAGTGGTGGCGAATGTGGCGCAAGTGGTGATCGATGAGACGGGTCCGTTTGGGCAGGATTCGAGTACGTGGAGGCAGGTGTTTTTGCTGGTGGATATAATCTGTTGTTGTGCGGTTTTGTTTCCGATTATTTGGTCGATTAAGAAGTTGAGGGAGGCTGCGATGACGGATGGGAAGGCCGCGGTGAATTTGATGAAGTTGACGTTGTTTAGGCAGTACTATGTTGTGGTGATATGTTATATATATTTTACGAGGGTGGCGGTTTATGTGTTGGAGACGATTACGTCGTATAGGTATGCGTGGGCGAGTGTGTTGGCGGCGGAGTTGGCTACGCTTGCGTTTTATGTTTTACGGGGTATAGTTTTAGGCCGAAGGTGCATAATCCTTACTTTGCTATTGATGATGATGATGAGGAAGCTGCTGTTGAGATTCTGAAGCTTGAAGATGAGTTTGAGTTATAAGGTTGTTTGTTATAGTTTTGGTTCTTGTGAGATTGATGTAATACAGTGTGTAAAATGATTGATGAATCAATGTAATACATACATATGTTGGGAATTATAGTGTTGTGGTTTGCTTGTTAAGGGTTACAAGAAAGGATAAATCAATGTCGTTTTGGCACAAGATTTGGTAGTTTGCAGTGGCGAAACTTGAGATTTCTGACAGGGGGTCGAAAACGTATATACCTAAAAAATTATAAAACCGGGGGGTTGAAACGTATATACCTAATAAATTCTATACGAAAACTACATAAGGGGCACTATGGAGCAAAAAGTTCGGGGGTTGGCCCCCCGGGCCCCTACTATGCTGCGCCCCTGGTATTTTGTAGGTAACTTGATAATGTCTACTTGAACATGAGCATGACATGGCTGCAAAGGTTGTATGGGGTTTTTAAGTCATGTTAATTGTTGGTTCCTTGGTGGTGAATGTAGTAGTTTAGAATTGGGGGTCTTTGACACCGTTTGTGGGGATTATGTTCTTGAGGCATGCTTTCATTCATCAAGGCTTCACCAAAAAATAGTCTTTAGGAGCATTCTGAATGGGGCTCTTGCCACACTGGCGGTGCCAAGAGAGCCGTCCATGGACACATCCTTGTCGAGTCGTCCTTGAGATTTTGGACGTCTTGTGTGACAAGTAAAAATGTGCCTCTTAATCAGTTATCCAAAGGGATGATTCCATGTAGGGCCGAGGATTAAGTTGTTAATTACCTAACGGTTATCCACAGTCCGTTAGTCGCCAGTCTTGATTCTTCTTTAATTTTAAATTGCCGCTAATAAATAATTTTTTTTTGTCATGTTATTAGTTTAAGTGTTTAAAAAGGCCAAACGGATATTAGATATTTAGGTTACATGATTAGTTGATTAATGGTAGATGGTTATTGACTTTTTGAGCCCCCTTTAGACTATAAATTACTACTTGTTTTAGATTTTTATATATACGTTAACCGACCTACGGTTCCTGAAATCCTGAATGAAGAAAATAAAATTTGGGCCCCTCTTGAACATGGGCCGCCCACCTTACAGTCCCTTGCTCCTCTCTCCCTCCTCGTAATTTCCTACACGTGCATCCTTTCCACACTTGGTGATCCTTTATCATCTAAATCAATGACAATAAGTTGTCACGTTCCCTCTTCTTTCCCTCTCCGTTTGAACTTATGGACGTTTCTTGAAGATGATAACAAGAAATTAGAACCTAAGAGATAACATAAACATTGACTCTTGAATTTTGAGTTGATTTGTTAAAGATCGACAATGGTGGAGATAAGCTTGATGTCGACATGGAAATTACTCTAGATATTTTGTTTATTGAATAACTATGTTAATACCCGCGTTAAACGCAGCTTTAACCAAAAACCTGATATTTTGTTCAAATTTATACTATGTAAAAAGACATACATTGGAAAACAAAAAGAACAAAGTTATTCAAATCCCAAAAAAAACTTCATTGTAGACGACATTAGTTGTTTTATTCGTTACATTCCCGTCTTTATCTAGTATAAGCAACTTCACACCGGCTCTGCTTTGATTCTTGATAATGCAACATAAAGTTGACCATGTGAAAAAACCGGATATTTCAAATACAATCCAACCCTTGGTAGAGATTGTCCTTGACTTTTGTTTATAGTCATTGCAAAACACACACTTAACGGGAATTGTCGTCGTTGAAACTTGATCGGAATTCTTTTATCTGATGGTGTTAAACTTATTCAAGGAATATAAGTTTTTGTCCCTGTGTTTCCTCCAGATATAATCTCAGCTTCTATAACACGTTTGTAAAAGTTTGTAATGCGTAATCGGGTACCGTTGCATAAACCATTTTGTTGACCAATATTACGTTGTATAAACCATTTTGTTGATCAATATTACGAAGCAACATTAAATGTACACCGACTTTAAGGACTAATCGATGATTAGGCAAACCAGATATTTTCAGACCACTAAGAACATCGGGAGAATATAGTTTAGTGTGTGATGGATTCTTTGCTTGATCAGTTTGACAAATGCTATCAGGACTCAAATACTCGACTTCTTCACAGGAAACAAAGCAAGTAATCTTTCATTTATTTCTTGAACAACTTCATTTGTTGGAGCCAGTATAGCTCTTTCAGCAAAATAATATTTATCTTTGTAAAGTTGAAGAAGTGAAGGGTATACAAAGTCGATCAAATATGACATAGGATCCACAGAGCACTTGATTAAAAGATCTTCAGGAATATCTATAACGACCTCACAGTCATTACCATCACCAATCTTTCCCTCTCCCAACTCAAGCAACCAATTTGCAAAAGCTTTAATCTCTTCTATATCAGATGTCTTGGCTCCTATAGTTAACCTCATGTTTTTCGTTAACATAAGTACCTTGCAAGTACTCCAAAAATATAGGACGAAGTGATTGAAGCATTAATGATTTCTCGTCTACTACCATTAGGTACAACCAAAAGTATTTATCTAAAATGACCACCCAATACCATTACTTTACCATCAAAACTCATCTCCGAATTTACCGAATCATCAAATTTGAAGACATCTTTCATTGTTCGATCAAGAGCTTCAAACGCATGTTTATGAATCATCGGTGCTTCATCCCAAATTATCAACTTTGTTTTTCTCAACAAATCAGCAACTTCATCGCCTAGTTAAGCAAACCTTGTTTATTGTTTTAAAAAAACACCATGAATCAATAATCACCTTCATCGTCAATGCAGTAAAAAACCTAATTAAACTTATTTAAAACCCTAACGATACCCAAATAAATGGATGAATACAATGAAGACATACAAACAGATATTATGCAAAAAAATTGTTGAGCCGAAAGAACCATCATCAATCAATAATCATCATCATCATCAATAACAAAACTACAATCTTCAAACAACATCATAGGGAGGAAAAAATTATCAAAAAATAATGTAAAAAAAATAAATATCAGATTAAAACCCTAACAAACATAATCATAAACCAAACATATTCAAATCTTCGATTATATTGTTAGACTAACAGTAAACATTTAATGAAATCAATCAGACTGAAGAAATCAACAATAAATATAGAAAATAAAATCAAATTGTCGATTAAATCGCAAGCAAACAAACAATGAGTAAATCGATTATGAAATCGCGTTTTTAAAACCTAACGAATCTATAAAAAGGACAATCGATGAATAAATCGACAAACAAAACATTACCGTTTGGAACTGATGTTAGTGGACGAACGTTGATCGAAGAGAATGAGGCAAGAACGATTCGTAACAACCCTATCGTCGATGCTATTGAGAGAGAGAGAGAGGAATATGATTTTGTGATTAGGGTTTATTTTTTAGAATAAAGAATAGTGCTTCGGAAGATTATTAAGTTAGGAAACTTAATAAAAGAATCAGGATGCTCCACTTTGAACACGGGTCATGAGGCATGTTTATTCTAATGATATTGTAAAGGAATTCGGATCATCCATTAAATGAAAGGGGTAATACGTATAAGGTCTCATTTAGGCGGGAAAATGCATATGAGATGAAACCAGAGGGTGACATGTGTCCCCAATGATTATATTTATTAAATATATAGATAAGAATGTAAAAGACCATAAAAGTTTATATATCAAACTATACTTGTAACATATCATATTTTTTGATATTTTTATATTATGCTTGAAAATTGTACTTTATGTAAATATATATTGTGAGTTTAGAAAAAGGTATATGAAATTGTTCGAACAACTTCATGTATATTCTCTTGAATGAGCGGAATTTCAAACTAGTGGTGTTTACGGTTTAGTTTGGTTGATATGATGAAAAATTCTTGATCGAATAAAAAACTATGATTTTTTTGAAAATTGAACGAAAGCGTGTGCCTACTTTATGCTTGTTGCATGTAAACGGAAATTGACATGGTTAGCCGTACCGGCCAAATCAGTTTTGCTTTTGATAGCTTCAACAATTTATTTAGTTTAAATGATAAAGAAACTTTGTTAATATGAAACATATAAAAATGTAGGATGATGATCAAATAGGAAGTTTGTTTTAGGTAAGAAGTGTAGGAAGCAATAGTAGAAGGAGATGTGACAAAAAACAAAAATCAAAGAGAAAGGCATTTTAGTCACACAAATTAATTTCTTATAACCCTAAATCAAATAAAAAACCCAGATGCAACGTTAGTTCATTTCACCCCACACCACAATAACCACCACCGCCACTCCACCGCTTGCCGCCTTCCGCCCACCGCCACCACAACCATCACCCTCCCACACCACCACCACGATCTTCCCTTCTTCTTCAATCTTCTCCTTTATGCATTGATTGTTACAGATTTGTATGGATTTGAATATAAGCTCGATTTCGATCTCCGATCCCGACGAGTTAACTCGGTTGGAACAACCGAGTTTCGATCTCAAATAGTCGAAGTTGCCGCTTTCGTCGTCGGAGCTAATGCCGGAAGTTTGTGAGAAGGCTGATATTGCGTTTCACATTTTTGGAGAAGTAAATTGATTTGTTTGTTCACATAGTGCTCATATATGTTTTCTTAAAAGCTACCTAATTTGAATCTGCAGAAACATGTAATTGCGTTTTACATTTCTTTATTACTAGTATATATTGTTTCTAATGGTTTTAATGGTGTTGAACTGAAAACATTAAATTGTTTGACTTTTGGTAAATGAGATTGTTTTTGTTCCATAAATAAATGCTCTGCTCATTGGTTTTCTAAATGTGGATATATAAATTTTAAGATTTTTGGATGAAGAGAAGTGTTTATGATTCTCTTATTTTAGAGTGAAACTTCAGTGTTCAACTAGTTTTGATATAATTTTACAATCTCATTACGTTTCAGTGTTCAACCAGTTTTGATATAGTTTTACAATCTCATTGCGTTTTAAGTTGCCATACTTAAGTTTATTTTGTTGAATCAAGTCATTTTGTTTTTGAATTTGTTTTATGAAACAACCAGTTCAATGTGTTTTAGCACATTGATAAAAACATTCCTTTTTTTAATTCATTGTGTTTTAGGAAAAACCACTTTTTTATGTTTTTAGTTATTGCGTTTTAGAAAAAAAAACATATTTTTTTTCGTTTTTAGTCAATTGCGTTTTAGAAACAACATATCTATTTATGTTTTTTGTCCATTGCGTTTTAGAAATAACACTTTCTTTTGTGTTTTTAGTCCATTGCGTTTTAAAATGAACATTTTGTTTTGTGTTTTTGTTCATTGCGTTTTAGAAAGAACACTTTGTTTTGTGTTTTTGATCCATTGCGTTTTAGAAAAGACATTTTTTTTGTGTTTTCTGTCCATTGCGTTTTAGAAAGAATACCCTTTTTATGTATTTAATCTATTGCGTTTTAGCAAAAATCACTTTCTTTTGTGTTTTTTGTCCATTGCGTTTTAGAAAAAGACACTTTCTTTTGTGTTTTTAGTTCATTGCGTGTTAAAAAAAATCATTTTTTTATGTTTTTTTGTTCATTGCGTTTTACGCATCTGGGTTATCGAAATTTTTTTTTCGAAAGTATAGCAATAGTGTGCTCGTTTTAAAGATAAAAAAAACGCTCGTTTTTATGGTGCAATTTTTATAAGAAAATAATGACGTATGAAAGAGTTATTAACGTTTAAAAACATGGGGAATTGGAGGAGAGAGAAACTATTGTTTTGGATTGACTAGAATGTACCTACAAAACCCACACGCCTCCTCTTTTTTATTCAATTTAACTCATTTAATCTTAACCCTTGATTACTAAATGGATGAACAATATTATTTCCTATCCTTCCTACCCTAAGAACTTCCTATTATATCCTTACCCTAAAAATGTATACTTTAAAAATAAAACTATAAACTAATTATTAAATCACATAAGAGCAACCACATCTTATTGGTAAAATTATTAAATCTTTATTTTCCTAGGAAAAAAATAGGTTTTAATCTACAAGACTCCCACAATCCATTCTCTAAACTTTAACCTTATCCATAAATTTATATAAAAAACTATATTGAATTGGTATATTGTGTTCACATACCCGTTACATGTACTTTAACTAAAAATTACTATTCCATAAATTTATTTCTTATTTTTTAAAATCCTCTCACATCCCCTTCCTTGTTATAAGGTTTGGTTTTTAATTTTTTAGATATAAGAATTCACTTTAGTTTTTCTTAAAAGTATGTAAATAAGGTGTAAGGATAAAGAATGGGTTATGATGGTGTTTTTAAGTATTTTTTTTTTAGTTTTACGGTTTGAATGGGTATATAGAAATAGGATGTGAATGTTCTAACCAATCCCCTACTAATTATACCAAATGAGACGTGAGATATTGGAAAAAAATGATATAATTTGAGTAATAAAAAATTTTGTCAATTTATATGGATAATGATAAAGAATGAGGGTTTAGACTTTTATCGGTGATTAACAATTTCTTTGGCAACTTCTGAACTAGTAAGAGGTCTGACCGGGTAAGAGGCTCTGAACCAATAAGTGTTTAGCCAGTAAGTGGTGTTTGGCTAAAGCTCTGAATAACTTGCAAAATAACTATTTTACCCTTCTGAACTATTTTGTACTAAATGAAATCTATCTGGTGGTTGGCGGGTGGTAGTTGGCGGTGTTTTCGTGGGGGTTGGCGATGACAGGTGTTGACGAGTGCTGATGGTGGTGGTGGTGGGTGTTTGGGGTAGTGGTTGGTGGTGTTGGTGGCGGGTGGTGGTGGATGTCGATAATAGGTGGTGATGGTGGTAGTTGGCGGTGATTGTCATGGGCGGCGGTAGTTGTCCCACCCCAACCGAATGGCGAAATCATCAGGGTAGTGGCACTAGGCGACCAGATTGTCTCGTGAGAATTCCATAACAATCATTTAACAATATCATTCAAACATTAACGTCCCATACCATTAACATAACATTTTAAACGATCATTGCAGAATCTAAGTTCTCCCACAAAAACAACAAGGTTCGATATCCCCTAGATTTATTACACTTGAAAACTAAACAAAATAAAGTCAAAACAAAACTATGCTAAGCATGCAACATCCAAGCATCCATAGCTAAAATCCTCAACCTGTTACATACGTTAAAATACAAGTCAATACAATTAAGTAAAGGTGAGCATACGAGTTTGAATAATACTAGCATAGTCGAGAAAGCGTTTGCGAAACAATCTAATTACATATCATGATACACAAAACACTTAACATAACATAGGCTCATTTCTCATGCTAACTACCATGAGAAGGCTTGCGCGTCCATCCTAACTAGACCCCGTCGGGTGTAAGCCACACTATAGTACTATACTAGCTAAGGAGGCAAGTTAACGAAAATAAGTCCTAGTCACATGTTTCTAGTATCACGTATTGAGCATATACAATCAGATTATTCGCGTGTGATAAACAGTTTTGATTTGTGATGTGATTTTGATATAGGAACGTATGTAACACCCAAAAAGTGCGTTAAAGCGAAAATGGGTCAAGTATACTCACTGTGGGTGCGTTTTAGTTAGCTTAGAGATTCTGAGGAGAGTTGCGGAGAATGCCGGTTCAGCCTGTAGACGAACAGAAGTACATCAGCCTTCCGAAAAGCCGAAACGGTGAAGTTTGAGTAGGGCAGTAGCCAAGTTCGAGCGAAATTGTGTAGAATTGGTGAGATTTATAGCCAAGTTCGGTCGAACTTGATGAGTTTCCTAATAAACTTGTCAAGTTCGGGCGAACTTGTAGGAAAATCTTACTGATTTGGCAAGTTCGGTCGAACTTGTATGGTTTCCTAAGAAACCAGGCAAGTTCGGGCGAACTTGCAAGAAACTTGGTGAAGAAACACTCAAGTTCGGTCGAACTTGACCCAAGTGGTTACAATTTCGGTCGAACTTGACCTGGTGAGCTGGTGATTCTCGAGCGAACTTGATGTTTTCGGGTCCAAAATCTTGCGTTTTCGCGTCGTTTGCTGAGGAAAATCGAGTGTTCATCCCTCCAAACCTGTGCTACTGAGCAAACTTAGGTCGGAGAGGTCTTTTAGAGTTGTTTTAGCCGTTTTACAAGAGCGTGGGCTAATCCATACGAACTTGGGGTTCGTTCGGATTAGTCCGGCTTGTGTAAACCAACATAAACGTCCTTGTGCTTCCAGATCTGGGATCTTGAATGATAGATGCTTCGTTTCATACCAGAAAATGAACAAAATATCATCAAAAGTCCGTATCTTGTGTAGAAATCAATGGTTTTCAAAGGTTTTTCTCAGATCTATCACTTACAAGCCGAGATCTTGCAGATCTCGTGTTTGGGAAGTCTCTAATATCGCCAAACGAACTCATATTGTGTAGATCTAAGCTTAAAACAGAAGTTTTTGAAGAAAAAGATGAAGGTTTTCGTAAAAGAATGAGTTTTATGAAAACGAAGGCTATGCCTTGTGCCAAAATCGTTGTAAACCTTTGTAGATCGTTGATAAACGTTGTTGCAGTGAAATCGGGTTGATTCTTACTTAGAACATGGAGGTTTCGGGTTTTGAGAGCTCTGGGCGAACTTACAGCAAGTTCAAATGAGTGAACAGAGCTTGGTGTTTATAGAAGAAGGAAAAAATGAAGGCTGGTGAGAGCAAGTTCGGTCGAACTTGTAAAAATTTTTACAAGTTCGTGTGAACTTGTAGGGATCTCAAAGGTGGGATTAGCTAAGTTCGGCCGAACTTGTACATTTCTGTACAAGTTTGAGCGAACTTTAGGAAATAAGGGAATCCTTGTGTCATCAGGTAAGTTCGGGCTAACTTGTGGTCTACAAGTTCGGCCGAACTTGACCTGGTGGCCAAGATTCGTTTGATTTTTTCGCATTAAGGGTTCGTTTGGTTATTCGGTTCGTATTTATTAGTTATATTAAGCGTTAAATTAAAGCGTTAAGCGTTATAGTTGGTATAATAGTGCGATTTAGCGATTCGAGAGTGCGAGAGCGATGCGATAGCAAGCGTAATTATAACCACAAACACACATAACACATAAGTAACATAAAACCACATAAATAATTGCGATTTGCGGTGCGATGAGATTAGCGATGCGATTTAATAAGCGATTAGATACGATAATAACGTTCACCACCATAAAAATTAACATAAACTTTATTATTAAACGAATCTCGGATTTACAAAGGATAGATAAACGGAAAACAAAAGAAAAGATAACAATCGAATTTCCGAGTTGTTACAGTAGTAGCGGGTAGTGATTCTTGGCAGTGGTGGTTGGTGGTGTTTGTCATGGGTAGTGGTTGGTGGTGGCTGAAGTTTTAAGGCTAAAGACGTTTATTCGAGCAAGGGTAAACATGTCTCATAATCATTCAACATCAACTTTATAAATTTCGTTAAGAGATCAACTCAACCATTAAAATGTGTTATTTTTGTGAACCAAACATCGTTACTCTTACTTATTCAGAGGTAACATCTTAATAGAATCACTAAGAGCATTCACAATGAAAACCTAAAAAATATTTGAGAGAGTTTAGTAATATTATAAGGAATCGTTGTTAGTGTTTTTGAGTGGTTGTGGTGGAGGAGAGAGAAAATATATGAGAAAGTTACTATTCATCTGTAAATACGTGGGAAAAATATGAAAGAGAAACTGTATAAATTTTTTAATATTTTTAGAAATGATTGTGAGTGAAGGAGAGAGAAAAAAATAATGATAAAGGTATAAAAAAATATTATTTAATTAAAAAGAAAAGAAAAATAGTTATTTTTAGTAAAAATATATGAATATAAATAGAAAATTCATTGTGAATGCTCTAAAAGGCTACCAAATAACCCCAAAACAAAAACATTATACGATAGAAAATTCATTGTGAATGCTCTAAGAAGCTACCAAACAACCCAAAACAACAAGAACATTAATACAAACTAACAATCGGCCCATATAAAGATCCTAACGAGCCCACCACGTCAACAAATGGCCTTTTAAACTGTTGCCCCATTGTATCCTTGTAGGGCTTAAATTCAACCTTAATTTTAACTGAAGTTTTCCTTTATTTAATTTATTCATCCGATTTTTTTAATTTTCTTTTAATCTTAGAATAAATCTTTGAATAAACTAAATATTATTAAACTAATAGTATACTAATTCCACAGGTTGGTTGTTAAAATCAATAAGATGCCTAGTAGTTTACTTTAATGTTTTATCAATTAAAGTAATATTTCGAACATGTTTAATATCATCATCATAATTTTTATCATCGGATAATTTTTCCCTCTAAAATATTAAATATATATTGCTTAAATTATTTTTTTTTAAAAAGAAATAAATAAAGAGAAACTGGACAGAAAATTAAAATTCTAGAACACCCGGGAAAGCAAAAGAGCGTACGAGTACGATGTGGGACTTGTTTTGTTTGGTTCCAATCTTCCTTCCTTCACGAATCCACCACCACCTTCAACCATCTCTATATAAACCACTTCATGCTATCGCCATTAATCATCAAAAAAGAATTATCATCGTTCAATCATCATTAAACTTACATAACCAATCAATCAATCTTTCAATTCATCAACGTTTTCTTCAGCAATGGCTTCCACAACGTGCGGAATTTCATCTACCCCTCTCGTTTCAAACATTGCATCCAAACCTTCATCCAAATCGGCCAGACCGCCCTGTTCGGCCTTCTTTCGCCTTCACAAACCCGTAACAGACTCGTTGTTAAAGCTCAGGCAGGAAACGATAGCTCGGTTGATGTTCAGGTCAGTAACAGCCATAACAAAGATGGTGCTACCGCTCAACGTTCTGTAGAACGCCGACCTTTGTCAACCGTATCCCCATTTGGTAAGTCTAAACTCTAATAACACAAAATCTACATGCGGTTGTTCAATTATTAAAAGGTTCAATTATTAAATGCAATGTTTTCAGTACAGGACAGGCCTATCGGTTAGACACTTAAAGACATTCACACATCTCTAAAATACATACATTCATTAAAAAACTATATCAATATTTCCACTAAAAAATACTTTTTTTTTTTTTTAATTAAATAATTTATACCTTTATATTCATTTCTTTCCTTATCAACCACTTTCAATATAATATTTATTATTCAAAAAACAAATACTTTTTCTCTTTTTTTTAATTAAATAATATTTTATACCTTTATTATTACATTTTCTCTCTCCTTCCTCACAACCACTTTCAATATATATTAAAAAGGTATAGGGGTGAACAGTGTCCCCATATATACAGATGAACAGTAACATTTTCACTCTCCTTCACTCACAACTATCTTTATACTCTTTATATTTTAAAAACCCCACTCACATATTTTGATTCCCAGGATTCTTACAAGTCTAGTTTTGTGTATTTGAATCGCTTTCATTTAAACCAGTCCAAAAGCTCACCCGAAAGGATTTCAAATCTTTTTTTTTTTTCAGTTTTAAAATATCATTTAATTATCTATTTACTTCTTTAAAAATATATATAGAGAGTTTAATTATCGACCCACAAAACACGAAGTCATAAGAATCGAATAGCAAAATTGAACAACAATCGAATGGCAAAATGATGAACCAGAAAACATAAAAAAACGTGCAGATAAACAAACACGAATCAAATCAAATCGAAACTGATGAAAATCATTGATTGCAAGAACCAAAGGAAGAAACTAATGAGAATTGTGGAATTGTAATGGCAGTAGTCGAGACCCTGGATACTGGAGAGTCGCTAATGAGCGATCGTTTTTAACTTTTAATTTGTATAAAGTAAAGTGTTTATTTATTTTCACCCATTTTGGTTATTATTTTTCAAATCACCGAATTTGATAAATAATTTTCTCAACTCCCTCTATTTGAAAAAAAAAAAACTCTTTGTTTATTTAAAACTTTACTTTTTTTATAATACAACTACACATGAAACAAAGCATTGTTATAAATTATTTTAAGTTTGTTATCTCGGACTTCATATTATTACGTTTATATTTTTAATTGTTTATGACATCGTATGGATTTTCAATCCAGATTGCCTAGTCAACTAGTAAGACAGCCGGTTTAAGTCTGGTCTGGTTATAAAAACATTGGGTCAAAACTTAATTACTGAATGAAATATATTACGTAATAAATTCAGGCTTGATGGATCCATTGTCTCCTATGAGAACAATGCGGCAAATGCTGGACACAATCGACAGGATGTTTGACGACTCGATGGCATTCCCGATGAGGAGCCAATCAGGGTGGAACATCCGGTCGCCATGGGAATGCAAGAGGACGAGAACGAAATCAAGATGAGATTTGATGTTCCGGGCTCGCAAAGGAGGATCTAAAGGTGTTTGTGGAGGATAATATGTTGGTTATCAAGGGTGAGCATAAGCAGCTGCAGCAGGGTGAACAAAAACATGAGGAGGGAGGAGATAATGGCTCATGGGGTGCACAGAGCGATAGCTCATATCATACTCGGATTAATCTACCTGATAACTGTGAGAAAGATAAGATCAAAGCGGATTTGAAAAATGGTGTTCTTTTGATCTCCATTCCTAAGATGAAAGTTGAGCGAAAGGTGATTGATGTAGAGATACACTGATCATAAGTGTGGACTAGTCTTTATATCTCTATAAACTCGGTTGTAAATTTTATCTTTTATCAGTGCAATTTTCATATCCTTTTACTGTATTTCCATCGGCCTATTCGTTCCTCCTTAGCCTCTCACGGAGAGACTATCGCATGAGAATGGTAACGTTTTATAATTTTCCTTCTTTCTTCCTTGCCTTTTCTCATTTCAATGAACTTCGGTTTCTGGGGATGCTAATGGTCTCGTCGCTTATTCAGGTGAGTTTGTCTTGCCTTTGATTTTGGATTCTTTGTTTGTGGCAAGATATTTAGGGCTTTAATCGATCAATATGTGCTTCGTACTTCTTTAGTTTTTCTCTCCTTGAATTTTGGTTTCCGGGGATGGTATCACAGCTCCTCGCCGCCCTTCAGGTAGAGGTGTACAAATCTGTTTTTTTTTAAACCAGTTCTGGTTATTAACCGAACCGTTTTTTCTCTTCAAAAACAAAAACCGGTTTCAGTTACTAACCTGTTTTCTTAAACTCAAAACAATAACCGGTTAGGGCCGGTTTTTAACCGGTTTATGCAAAAAAAAAAACGGGTTTTTTATAACCGGTTTCGAAGATAAAGATTACTAACCAGTCTATAACTGTTAGTTCGGTTCGGTTCTAAAACCGGTTATAGAAAAACCGGTTTCGGTTTTTTTCGGTTTTGGTTCTAAAATCGGTTTTTTGTATACCTCTACGTTCAGGTGAGTTCATGTTTCCTAGAATTTGAAACTAAAGTGATGAAGTGGGGGTGTAAGTTGAGGAGGATGCAGTGGTGGATGATGGACTGTAGAGCGAGAAATATTATGATGTTATAATTTTTGATTGTTTATTATTTTTTACTTTGATAAAGAGACTAGACTGCCTTCATGTAATTTGTACATGACTGAACTTAACCACCGGGTTGATGAAAGATGATACATAAAAGATAATAATTGTAATTGCCTTAGTTAAAAGGACACCGTTTGCTGCAATTTGATATAATAAGCTTAAAGGATGAAAAGAGCAATTCACTCTAGAAATATATGCGGTGGGAGCTATTATCCCATGTATGTGTGTGTTGACCACCAGAGTAAATGAATTGATTTTGTTTAATTGTGGTAGCTTCATAACTCGAATTGTGTTAGATTCAAATGATAGTCCATCAATGTCCATTACTACATTTGGTATTTTCATAACTTAAATTTTAAGCTGCCAACGTTGATTGTAGAGAACTGTGGAGGATGAGAACTATGATATTAAAAATTTACAATGATCTGAACCAAAATTCTCAAGAAAACTGTTAATCATGCATGTGACCCAATTTATATTTTTATAAACGAAAACATCAACATTGGCAAGGAGATAAAATCTTCTTCATGGATCATCGGTCCTGCATCTTTCACTCTATCAATAGCCAGTTCTGTAAAAGATAATATTATATTATATCATCTCAACTACCTACGAGATAGATTATCTCCTAGAATATTTCCATGATTGAGTTCTTCAATTATTAGTTTGACTTTGTATTCAATGTACTTTAATTATTTCCTTTTGTATGTAATTGTAAAAAGTCTATATGATATCAATATACAATCTCTCTCAACATAGAGAGTTTCGATCCTTTCATGGTAACAGCCAGGGTACCTTCCATTTGATCTTCTTGACCTCTCATGGCCACTGTTTCTGCATCTTCTTCCTCCTCTTCCTTTGAATCCAAACTTCCTATGGCAACTATTTTACACATGATTACCATAAAACTCTCCACCTCTAATTATCTCTCTTGGCAATATCAAATTTTACCTCTCCTTGCTAACCAGGGCCTTCTCGGCCATGTTGATGGATCTTCTCTTCCGCCTTCCAAATCTATCCTGATCGAGAATAAAGAACAACCGAATCCTAAATATTCGACTTGGTCCCTTCTTGATCAACAAGCTATCCTTATTCTTAATTCCTCCCTTACCGAAGAAGCCATTGCCGAAATTCTCGGCTTAACCACCGGTAGGCAGATTTGGACTGCCCTTGAAGCGGCTTATAGCAACACATCCCTTGAACGTATGCATCTTCTTCGTGATAGTCTGCGTCAACTAACCAAAGGTTCATCAACCGTGGCTGATTTTGGTCGAAAATTTAAAGGAGTATGCGACCAACCATCGGCTGTCATCCGGTTAGTGACACGGATAAAACTCATTGGTTTTTGTGTGGTTTAGGACCCACTTTCGAAAGTTGGTCCACGGCCATTCGAACCAACCGTGACCCGATGCCTTTCCGCGACCTTCTAACAAAAGCCGAGAGCCAAGAACAATTTCTTGCGTCTCTTCAGCCCCCGTCTCCTGCTCCGGTCGCATTCACTGCCACTCGGTCCTGGGTTATAATCAAACTCGCTCCCGCAATGCTTCTTCCTCTTCCCGTGGACAGTCTACTCAACCGCCTACCAAGGGAAATCGTCGCCCACCACATTGTCAATTATGCCGAACAAATGGACATTATGCAAATAAATGTCCGAAACTCACATCCTTTGCTACTTCGGCCTCCTCTAATGAGGATCTTGCTCGTGCGTTTCACTCCAAGTGCAATGTTCATGATGATGTTCCTGATTGGACCGCGGATAGCGGAGCCGATCTCCACATGACCGATGACACCGGTAACCTTCATTCCTTTTCACCTTATAATGGTAAAAATTCAGTTGTCTTCGGAAATGGTTTATCTTTGCCCATCTCTCATTAAGGTCATGCAACAATTAACAAAACCATTCCTTTAAAAGATGTCCTCGTTCCCAAAATAACAAGGAATCTTCTTTCGGTTAGTAAATTGACCAGAGATTATCCCGTTGATGTGCTTTTCTCAGATTCATTTTTTGTTATTCAGGACCGGAAAACAAGCAAACCGCTTGCTGAAGGACGATGTGAGAATGGACTTTATGTGATTCGGGATAAATCTTTTGCTTTTGTTGCTTCGGTTTAGTCAAATAAAGCTTCATTTGAATTGTGGCATAATCGTTTGGGACATGTTGCTTTTGACACTATTTCTATTTTGCAAAAACTTGGTTGTTTGTCATTTACATCTATTTTGCCTAAACCAAATATTTGCTCTCCTTGTCAACTTGCTAAAGCACATAAATTGCTATTTTCTCTAAATGAAAAACGTGCTTCTCATCCTCTTGATCTCGTTCATTATGATCTATGGGGACCCTCACCAACCATAAGTAGAGAAGGTTACAAATACTATGTTGTGTTTATCGATGATTGCTCTCGTTTTTCATGGGTGTATCCACTTAAAAATAAAAATGAGTTCTACATTCTCATTCGTGCCGGTCTAACCGAAGCTAACCGTTCTCCACATCCGACTCTTTTCTCACAGATGGTGAACCGTTTTCAGATCCTACCACCTATCGCTCTCTTGTTGGAGCTCTTCAATACTTGACCATAACTCGACCCGACATATCTTATGTAGTTAACCAGGCATGTCAGCATCTACATGCTCCCACTCTTAAGCACTTTCAATTGGTTAAACACATTCTAAGATATGTCAAGGGCACTATTTCGCATGGTCTGGTATTCACTCGTCCCTTGTCTAATTCCATCTTAGGGTACTCGGATGCCGATTGGGCACGGTGTATCGAAAGAAGAAGATCAACCTATGGCTATTCTATATTTTTAGGGGGAAATTTGGTTTCGTGGAGTGCCAAGAAACAGCCGACTGTTTCTCGTTCTAGCTGTGAGCCAGAATATAGGGCAATGGCGAATGCTGCCGCTGAAATTGTTTGGATTATACACTTGCTTAAAGAACTTCATGCTTTACTATCGACTCGCCCTACTTTGTTATGTGACAACAAAAGTGCTTTGTTTATGAGTCAAAATCTCGTTTCTCACAAACGGGCCAAACATATCGACTTGGATTGTCACTTCGTCAGAGAACTTGTTATGTCTGGGAAATTACACACTTAGTTCGTTCCCACCAAGCTTCAACTTGCAGATATTTTCACTAAGAGTCTACCTCGTCCGTAGTTTGAACATTTTCGTGACTTACTTCGGATTCAATCTCCGCCGTTTCGATTGAAGGGGGATAAAAGATAATATTATATTATATCATCTCAACTACCTACGAGATTATCTCCTAGAATATTTCCATGATTGAGTTCTTCAATTATTAGTTTGACTTTGTATTCAATGTACTTTAATTATTTCCTTTTGTATGTAATTGTAAAAAATCTATATAACATCAATATACAATCTCTCTCAACATAGACAGTTTCGATCCTTTCACCTTGTTTACATCGTTTATGATTTCCGGTGATATATTCACATACACTGATTCTTTATCGACAAATCTAGGAATCCACTCTCCGGCGGTTTCCATCACCCAACAATTAAAAAGTGTATCCTTATGCTTCACCCTAATCTGTTCGTTGATTCTTTGCCCCGTTTTGACAATGATGGCCGCCTGAATGTACATTTCTTATACCGAGTCTCATTGAACAAGGGGAGGGGAAAGAAAAGAGATGAAAATATGAAAAATCATATTCCTGAGATTTTTTAATAATAGAAGGGGAGGGGAAAAGGAAAAAAAATTATGTATATATTCATCCTCCCAAATTGGAGAGATTAGGAGAGAAAATGTTATCAATTACTAAATTACCCTCATATACTAAAGTGTTTTATATTTAAAGGGTATAATGGTAAAATTGTTAATTTCTTTTCTTTTCCTCCTAACTCGGGAACACATAAAATTCTTGATTTCTTCTCTTTTCCTTTACTTTTCATTAAACTCGGGAACACGAAAAAAATCACATATTTTCCTTCCTTTTCTCTCTTAATTTTTTTCCTTCCCCTCCCCCTAGAGGTGTACAAAAAACTGATTACGCAACTGAAACCGAAAAAAATCGAAACCGAAAAAAAAACCGAAACGGTTATTTTTAAAACCGGTTTTTTTGTAACCGGTTTGACCGGTTATTAATCGGTTGCATAATTTGGTTGCTGGTTCAGTTTAGAAACCGGTTATAAAAAAACCGGTTGTAAAACTGGTTAAAGGTAAAACCGGAAAAAAAACTGGTTATTACAAAAACCGGTTACGATAAAAACGGTTAACCGGTTACGTTTATTAAAAAACCGGTTATGAAAACTGGTTAACCGGTAACGGATAATAAAAAACCGGTTATAAAAACCGGTTAAACGGTTATTTGTGCCCAGATCAGAAAAACGGTCATATGACGTTAGGACCTCAAAGTAGCCGTTTTTTTTGTTTTTTTGGGGCCAAAAAATACAGCTCCAAAGTAGTATAAAAGGATGGTGGGTGTTTTGGTTCAATCACACCATTCTCTAATCTCCTAAATCTCTTAAAAACGCTCACTTACGCTCACTTTCTTTTTCGGTAACTCTTACAAAAAGCATGGCAAGCTCTAATGCTCAAGATTCGGTCAATGTTGGCGAGTCTACAACCGATACGGTTGTTCGTGTACTTCCAACGAAGCGCAGCCCCGAAGTTTGGTCACATTTCGATTTGTGCGAGATGGAGAACGGACGAAAAAAGCACGTTGTCATCATTGTAATGGTTTTTACGCCGTAGGGGCAAACACCACCTTGAGACAACACGTTGAAAAACCATTTTGCAAGTTGTTGAAACAACAACACACTAGTGGTCAAGCTTCAATGGGGAGTGAAGGCGCTAGCTTGTTCGCGTACAATTTGGATGTGACTAGAGTGGAAATGGCGAAGTTTGTAATCCAAGAAAGTTTGCCGTTCAACCATTTCGACAACCAACGCTACACAAAGATGGTTCAAAGAACTCTTCAACCACGATATACCCATGTAAGTCGTGCTACTCTTAGGAGAGATTGTTTAAGATTGTGGAAAAATGCTAAACAAGAATTAATCTCTTATTTTGAAAAATTAGAAACCGGTGTTAACTTGACTAGCGACGTTTGGTCCGCACCGCACGGTTCACCCGACTCGTATATTTGTGTCACCGCCCATTGGATTGAACCGGCGACGTGGCAAATGATGAAACGCACGATTTTGTTTAAACTATTTGATTACCCCCACACCGGTGAATCTATATATAAAGCAATCGACAAATGCATTAAAACGTACAAATTGGAAAACAAGATTTTTCAATAGCTTTTGATAACGCCTCAAATAATACGCTTTCGGTAACGCATTTAAGATTAAAGTACAATCCAATTTGTGAGGGTATTTTTTTCCATAGTCGATGTGTCGCACACATCATAAATTTAGCCGTTCAAGATGGCTTGAAGGTTATTAAAACTAAAAAAGAAGCTTTCAAAAAAATGTTACGTCATATATATGGTCTCACGCATAGACATTCAAAATATATTAAAATGTGTAAGGAAACGGTTGTGATTATGCTTAGGACCCAATTGGGACGTCGCTCATCGATGAAACTCGAATTGCACCATGTTTGAAAATGCAATTTTGCAAAAGGAAAGTTTAATATCATTTCATAACCTTTTGTCGAGTCGTGGAAAGGTTTCGTCTTATCACCAATCGAATTGAGGTCTTATTGAAACGGTTACACAATTGCTTCAAGTTTTCAAAACGTCAACAAAGACTTTGTCGGGAGTTTACTATCCAACTAGTTCATTGGTACTTCACAATTTGTTTAAAATGTGTAGGAAATTAAACGAGTTGTCGGGGAGGGGTAGACCATATTGTGATATGGTAGCTACGATGAAGGAAAAACTAAGTAAATATTTAAAGAACTACCCGCTGTTTTCACTTGTGCCGCCGCTTTAAACCCTTCCTTTAATATTTTTGGAACCGGGTCTTTGATTTTAAAAATTACAAACGAGTTGGATTTAAACACCGATAACGAACCAAACTTTGGCGAAGCCGCAAAAATTCGTTTTAACGAACAACTTTCAAAAATGTTTGATGTTTATGTAACAAAATATGGTCAAACCTCGCCACACATTCACGATTCAATGAGAAATGCCGCTTTCGGCGAAGATTCATCAAGTATGGAAGATGAAGATTTGTATGTTTATAACAATTTGTTAGATGAGTCGAGTCAAATGCAACGTGGTAACACTAGTGGTAGCGAACTCGGTCGGTATGGTTGGTCGAACTTTCTACAAACAATGACTTCACAAGAATTTAAAAATTTTGATTTGTTGGGTTGGTGGAAAGGAAAGGAAGATCAATTTCCGATCCTAGCCACAATGGCCCGAGATTTACTAACGGTCCAAGCTTCAACCGTAGCTTCGGAAAGTGCTTTTTCTATAAGTGGTAGGGTGATTTCTATACGGAGGACAAAGCTAACACCAAAGGCGGTTGAGATGTCGATTTGCTTGAACGATTACTTGGATGCGGCGGAAAGATGTCAACACATACGCTCACTCGAGGAAGAATTAGATTACGAAGGCGAAGTGTACGAGGACGAGGTTGTAGCCGAACTAACAACCCACAGTGACCGAGGAAGAAGCCGAACTAGATGAATTCCTACGCAATAGTTCGAGTTCGGGTTCGGGCGAAGAAGATTAAACGAGGCTCATCAAGCTTATATATTAATTAGTCCAACTAAAAAAAATATTAGTGGACGTTCTTGCGGATTAATATTTTAACTTTATGTATTTCGTTTGTAACGAACAACTTCGTATTTTCATTGTTATACAAGCGTTTGTTCCAAAACTTAATCGTATTGTTATATTTTAACCTTTATATATTGTAATTCTTATGATTTTAAACAAAAAAACAACATTTAGGCCTTAAAAAGGAGGGTAAACAGCAAAAACAACATGTTTTAAACATTCTGCAGAACCGGTTATTTTACCGGTTTTTTTCCGACCGGTTAATAAACCGGTTTATACAATCAATTAAAAAACCGGTTATTACAGAAACCGATTACTAACCGGTTGTAACCGGTTATAACCAGTTACAGTTTTCAAGTACAAAAACCGGTTTTTAACCGGAACCGGTTATTGAACAACCGGTTTTCAGAATCAAAAAAAAAAAAAAAAACCGGTTCGGTTTTTAACCGAAACCGGTTTTCCAAAAAAAACCGTTTTGTACACCTCTACCTCCCCCTCTTAAATGAGACTCGGGAACACAGTGTATTCCTTCCAAACGAACTAGACCTCGCAAAACAAGTCCATCTATTTCATTTTGGGTTGATATTGGTATTTTAAATTTTAAGATTGGCTAAGATGGGCCAAACAAATTAATCACTAGTTTAGGATGGGTTATGAGGTGGTGGATAAAAAAGAAGAGTAGGTCAGGATGGGTATGAGATAAACCCAAACGGGTCAGTATGAGTATAAGATAAAATAACTAAACTAATTATTTACTCGTAGATAAAAAAAATCCTAAAAAAACGAAAAAATTCCAAAAAATCAAAACAAAATCTAAAAAATCGAAAAAATTCCAAAAAAGCAAAAAAATCTTAAAAAATTCTAAAAAATCCTAAATATTCAAAAAAATTCAAAAAAATAAAAAATACTAAAAAATCTAAAAAACTAAAAATCTAAATAAATCATAAAATTTCAAAAAAAATATAAAAATCCAAAAGATTCTAAAAAAAATCCTAAAAATTCAAAAAAAATCTAAAAAAATCTAAAAAAAAACCTAAAAATTCAAAAAATTCTAAAACAATCCTAAAAATTCAAAAAAATTATAAAAAATAAAAAAAATCCTAAAAATCCTAAAAATTTTAAAAAATCAAAAAATTCTTTAAAATTCTAACAAATCAAAAATAGTGTTTTTTTTTATTTTTTTGAAATTTTTTGATTTTTTTTCATTTTTTAGAATTTTTTGAATTTGTAAGATTTTTTTGATGTTTTTTATTTTTAGAATTTTTTCGAATTTTTAGGATTTTTTAGTTTTTTTTTTGAATTTTTTGTATTTTTTTTGAATTTTTTGGGTTGTTTTTGATTTTTTTTGATTTTTAGAATTTTTTTGATTTTTCATTTTTTTTTCATTTTTAGGATTTTTTAGATTTTTTTGATTTTTTTGCTTTTTTAAAATTTTTAATTTTTTTTTATTTTTTTGAATTTTTAGGATTTTTTAGAATTTTTTGAAATTTTATGATTTTTTAGATTTTTTAGTATTTTTTTCAATTTCTATGATTTTTTTGTATTTTTTATTTGTTGATTTCTTAGCATTTTTTTGGTTTTTTAGAACTTTTTTGGACTTTTTTATTTTTTTTCAATTTTTTAGAATTTTTTTAGAATTTTAGAATTTTTATTATTTTTTTATATTTTTTACTTTTTATTTATTTTTTCGTCCCATCTTTACCCAAACCTATATTAACCTACACCCATCCTAACCCAAACCTATCTTGACCCATTACCCATCCGACCTTTTTAAAAAAATACTTATCCTGACCTATACCAATCCTAACCCACACCCATCTTGACCCATTTCTTAAACCCACCCAACTTGCCCAATTTTCTACCACTAAAACGAACAAATAATAATATACTTTTTTAAGATGACAAAATAAAGAAGATGGTGAAATAGGGAACAAGCGTACAAGCCTATAGATTGGGTGAACTAAGTTGACTCAATGATTCAATGTTGTCAAGTGGTAGAGGGTGGCTGCATATGATGGCAACTAAGAATGCGTGAACAAGTTGTTCAATGATTAATCAGTTTTTGCTACCAAGTTGTTAGAAGAGACTAAAAGTAACTTGTTTCTTTGGGTCAAAATTATAGTCAAAATCCCAACTTTGGAGTGGTCGGGCTGATGTTCTTTCAATTTTTATAATTTCCCTTTGTAAGCTTTTACTTCTATGCATTGCTCCTGGCAAGTTTTATTTATATTAATTTTTTAATAATATTTCTCGTTAAAAAAACAAGATAATCATGGTTATTGGTGGAGGAAAGATCTTTGGTTAGGAAAATTCAAATAGACGGATTGTGTCGGGGACACATGATGCTGAAGGCACAACATAAGCCATAGAGAAGATTCTAACGAAGGTGCGTGGGAGCTTTAACGATGACAAAATTTTGAGGGGTTGTCAATGAGAAAAATCTAAAAAAATCTGAAATGTGTAAAGAGAGGGTGAAAGGTTGCCAATGAGAAAAACCAGGGGAAGAGGATTTAGAAAGAGGACTAGATAGAAAGTTCTTTTAGTTATACAACATGATATAAAATCAAATAAATCAAAATAAACAATATTTTTAATAGCTTAAATTACATTAAATTCATCTTCGGCAGACCTTAAACTCTTGGCTTCAAGAGTTGCAACACCTTAAGTCAAATAATTTTGTCAATTGGACCCAACAACAACAACCATACCCAGTATAATCCCACCCATAACCAAGCTATTGGTGGGGTCTGGAGAGAGTGAGATGTAGGCAAGCCTTACCTCTATCCCAGGAGATAAAGACGTTGCTTCGAGTGAGACCCCCAGCTCTAGAGTCATGTATATCCATATAAGTCAAAGTAAAACACACATATCCACTAGAAAAAAAGACACATAAAAACACATGATACAGACAAGTAAACACCACTAAAGAATATAAAACACGTGATATAGACAAGTAACGCACCACATGCAAAGGTTACCGAAATAAATTCAGAAAAGTTAAGCTACCAAGCAAAAACCTAGAACAACACCAAATCATCTACCTAAAAATCATTGACCTTAATCCTACGTCTCCACGAACTCCTGTCATTAACCATGTCCTCAGATAGATGCAATTCTAACAAATCATTCCTAATTCGCTCGTCCCAAGTAAGTTTAGGCCTCCCTCTACTCCTTCTCCCCTCAACGGTGAAAGTTTCCACAGTTCTAACGGTATCAGTCGCCTGCCTCCTCCTGACATGCCAAAACCATCTTAGACTCCCTTCCCTTATCTGATATACTAGCAACCCCAAATATCTCCCTAAAAATCTCATTTCTTATCTTGTCTACCCTAGTATGCATAAACATCCACCTCGGCATCCTCATTTCTGCTACCTCTAACTTACAAACCCCCCAATATATATATATATATATATATATATATATATAATATAATAAAATAAACAATCAATCGACTTAAAATTTAGGATATATATTACCCTGAATTTACACATTTTTCCACCATAGGACTTTAGATAATAATATATATAGAAAATAATATATGTGTTTATATAAAGCGTTTTTAACCTACTAAGTGTAGAAAAGACACATGATACAACATGATACAACATGTGTAATGTGGCGAAGGGGTAGGGGGGGAAGGGGGTGCAACACTAAATTACTCTGCTTCCCTTTAACCTTGTAGTACTACCTCACTCTCTTCGTCCACTACCCTAAAACACCCTGATGACAACACCACCCTAAAACCTTTTTTTTATTTGTTGTTTTTTATTTAAAACTAAATTAAGTGCTTAAACACATAATTAAAATTTAAATTGATACATGATTAAAAATAAAATTAACACATAAATAATAAATTAAACATTTAAACACAAATAAATTAATAAATGGCAAACTAAAATTAAAACATAAATAATAAACACATAATTACATAAATTAAGCATTTAAACACAAATTACATAGATAATAAATCAAACATTTAAACACACAAGGACATAAATTAATAATCAAAGAGGGAATCAGGAGATGAGCATCCACGATCACTATCACTATAAAGCTCGTCCAACCTCTCGTATCGATAAACGTAGCTTTAGGATGATGGATAAACCATTCTTTCATCCAACCTTGGTACAGATTCCGCCCCATCGTCACTTTCGTACCCTTCGACCCAACTTCGAACTTCTTATGTGGAAATGGGGTTTGTCAATATTGGAGTGTTTGCCACTCGAGGATAATGTCCCTCTAGAATTATTATTCCACCAAATTGTAGTTAACTAAAAAGTATAATCATATATCCAGTTCAACTCTTCCATGGTCAAATTGATAGGCTACAGTGGACGGTAGAGGGTTTAAAGGTGGAGGGTTTGAGCGGCGACGGATGATCATCGAAGGTTTGAAGGTGGAGAGTTTGCATGGCGATGCGATGATCCCCGACGATGTGAAGGTCCTGTATGTTCAATTGGATAACCACTCCCATGAAAATCAAATGTTGAGTAAAAACTAATTGAAAATAGAGATGGTGAGATAGTTGCAGAAAGGTTGTTCAAATAGAGATGGTGAATTGGTTGAAATAGAGATATTGAAATTGTTTAAATTGAGATACGATATATATATTTTAATTAAATCTAAAGAAATCAACAATTCAAATTTGTATTATCACAATTGGTAAGGATCACCCGATTCACATACCTGAAACCCACTACCTGAACTGGTGGAGGTGGTGTTGTCGATTGGGTAGGGGTACCCGTTACACTTGCCGAGAACACCCTGAGTGACCTAAATGGGTCCATAAAGTTACGCATCATATATTTATAATCATAAACAAAAAATTACACAACGTTTTGTATGTAGAACACACATTTTATGTGTATAACTATAACTATATATTATATACATACAAATAGCAACTCGCATCCCTTCATCAGAAAGACACCGCTTCATTCGACAGCAATACGATTAACTTGCAGCGTTTCGTCTTCACTCAAAAAGTCAAAAGCAGTGTAATGAAACCGACACAAACGTTCGTTTATTCCTAAACTCTACCGGTGTGATACACCATTGTGAAACCGACACAACCGTTCATTGTGAACGCATAAACCCAAAATATATAATAACCGTCATCAATCCCTGGATGCCCGAGAAATGCTGCATCATCTCCACTCCGGCCTCTAAGAGTCTACGTCGGTGATCCCGATCTCCTTAATTTTTTCTTCATGATCGGACCAGTGAGTTCAGTTTGTGTATTCAGACATCGTTTCTCGCATAAATTCCTAGGCTACGGTGATTATCCATATATCTTATTCTTTGATTGATTGGATTTCTTTTGTTTATCTGTTTGATTGGATTTCTTAAATTGATTAGAGTTTTTCGTTGTTTGTTTGATTGATTCACTTTCATTTGTTGAACTGTGATTTGACTGGAAATATAGGCGTGACTTAACTAAGTTAGCAACCAAACTGCGGCGTCTCCTCCCGCCGCCACCACTGTTTCCCGTCCTTTTCCACCTCTCCTCCTGCTGCATGTAAAGGACTTCCACATGTGTTTTTTTCTTTCTCCCAGTGGCGTTTACTACTCCGATGGGGGAAAGTTGAAGGTGAAAAAAAGAAAGAAAGAAAGTGTGTGGATATAGGTATACCCTGGAAAATGAAAAGGTCAAATAGTAAAATTAATTCGTTTGTGTAATAAGCAAATCTGATAATCACTATACTACTGCTTTGCAATTTAAGTTATTTGGTTTTTGATATAATAATAATATATGGAGAGATCAAATAGGAAGTTTATTTTAGCTGGGAATGATAGGAAAGCAATAGGATTATGACATGTGCAAATTTAAAATAAAGATGAAGGATATTTTAGTCAACCGTATTCAATCTTTCTTCCTTCTTCTCCCCCAGTAACTTCAAAACGCACATTTTCAAAACCTACCTATCTTCAACTTTTTCTTCACTTTTTATCTCAATAATCACTACATTATAGTGCGATTTTCGTCACCAATCAACGATTCAAACACCCAATCAACGTGTTCTTCAACTTTTTTTAAAGAAACCCAGTTTAATTTCATAGAATATCTCATTTTTCCCCTTTGATTTTGAAGCGAATACTCGATTCTTCGATTCGGTCGCTGATAGGTGTTTATAACATTCAAATTTCGTCAATCGGTGAAGAAATCGGCTTCGATCTATGTACGAAAATTTTGAATTTGCATTTTTACGATCTGGGTTTTTGAATTGAGTCATTGCGTTTTACGATCTTGCGGGGTCCGGGGGCAGCGCCCCTGGCTGGGGTCGAGCTGGGAATTTTTTTTTGGATTAAATTTGCTTTAATAAAACTGCATAGAAAATTTAGTATTCTGAAATTGCCTCATTTTCATAGACAGTTTTTTGACCTCTTACTTCCTGGTTTAGTCATTGCGTTTTAGAAAAAAAGACATTTTTAATCGTTTTCTGGCCATTGCGTTTTAGAAATAGACAGTTCTTTGTGTTTTTGGTGCATTGCGTTTTATGTAAAACACATTTTTATGTGTTTTCAGTCCATTGCGATTTTAGGTAAAAAACTTTCTTTTGTCTTTTCAGTCCATTGCGTTTTAGAAAAAAAAATTTTTAGTTTTTGGCCATTGCGTTTTGAATAAGACATTTCTTGTGTTTTGGCATTGCTTTAGGTAAAACACATTTTTATGTGTTTTTCAGTCCATTGCATTTTAGAAAGAATAAGACATTTCTTTGTGTTTTTGGGCATTGCTTTTTAGGTAAAACACATTTTTATGTGTTTTCAGTCCATTGCGTTTTAGAAAGTCACTTTCTTTTGTGTTTTTAGGCTATTGCGTTTTAGAAATAAGACATTTTTTTGTGTTTTCTGGCTATTGCGTTTTATAATTATATATATATCTGGTTGCTAATAAATCTGTCTGATATATTTCTTCAATGCCACATAAAATAACAGTTATTGAAGTTATTTTTCATTTTATCAACAAAGTTTCATGCTTCTGCTTCGTATGCTGAAGGTGGAGTTTGAAGTTGCAGCTGTTGAAGGTTCTTGTGACTGTTTAAGAAGACAAAATATTATCAGCAGCAGATGATACCCTTTGATGATCAGCCACTAGATCTCTCACCTTCTGATCATCATAATCAACAAAAGTCTCATGCTTCTGTTTCTGATATAGATCTGTTTGCAGATCTTGATGCCAACAGTAACCCAAAATCCAGTTCCTCTTTGTTTTTTGTGTGCATTGCGTTTAAAAAAAAATCATTTTTTACATTTTTTTCCATTGCGTTTACGCAACTGAGTTTTTTTCCATTGCGTTTTACGCAACTGGGTTTTCGAATTTTTTTTTCGAAAATATAGCAATAGTATACTCGTTTTAAAGATAAAAAAACGCTCGTTTTTTGGTGCAATTTTTATAAAAAAATAATTCGTAGAAAAAGTTATCAACGTTCAAAAAATGGAGGGGGATAGAGGAGAGAGAAACTATTGTCCTGGATTGACTAGAATCCCTTACACAAACCCACGCGCCTCTTTTCTTTTCTTCAATTTCACTCATTTAATCTTAGCCCTTGATTAAATCAATTAAATGGTCGAGATTACTTCCTAGCTTCCCTAGCCAAAGAAAATTCCTATTGTATCCTGATCCTAATAATCTATTTAAAAAGAACATATAAGAATGATATTTAACTTTAGACATGAACTATTTAAATAGAATACATAGTAAAAATATTTAGAAATATTTACAAGATATAGAAATATTTATAGCACATCATTTTGTCGAAACAAGGAATTATGAATGTTAATTCGAATATTTTTGTACTTGCGGGCGGTCTTCCCCATCAACATACTTCATACTTTTGGATTTCACACAAGTTGAATTTTCTTTTAAAGTTTGAATTTGGTAAGTTAACACCCATGAATGCGAATACATAGTTTAACATTATCATATCATCTTTGATTCATTATAACGGTCTTGTCCCAATACGTAATTCATAACTCAATTTCCACATGATAATACCGTTCGGCCGCGACTAGCTTGACGCAAAACACCAATATTTTGGTTCGCAATAAAAATTCATCGATCAACTGCCATGTAAAGAACTTGATTTAATTCAATTTTCTCCCATACAATAAATTTAATTCAAATTATATCTAAATTGATATTGTCTTCTAATAATTTATTTTATTTTTATTTTTCTGATTTTAGTCATCATCAAATACCACGTAAATAACTTAATTTTCTCCCTTGCATTTAATATAATTTTTCAAAAGTTTATAACTTTTTTGTTTCCTTTTCTAATTCTTTTTTTTAACGGCAAATTTGGATCACTGACGGACCACTAGAGTATCATCGTGCCACCAGCAGAACCACCCGATCATATCCCATCTTCACTAGGCATAATGCCTATACACCAATTCAGGAGGAAACCCAATTAAAATGGGAAAACCCCCTTGTGAGAATCGAACTGTAACACTACGTGTTTTTGTACGTCAAATATTTTTCCGACACGTGTCCCGGTAATCCGTATGTGTATTTTACGCTAAAACAGGAGGGACCAAGTTTGTCAAATCCTTGTCGTATCCTCGTTGTGCCTTGAAATGAAGTTGAGGGGCCGATTATGCAATAAACGAAAGTTTAAATGAATTAGAAGTGAGGGGCTGAAACTACCAAACTTTTAGAAACTTTGGAGACCGCCGCATATTGTGTACCACCTTGCTTGCATTTTTTTTGCCACCTTGTGCTCTATGCTTGACACCTCTAGAACACTTGTGAGCTCCTTAGAGCTCTCCAACACCTAGCCACTTCTCCTATCTCCTCCACAAACCATTTATGACATATAAAACCATAGTCTTGCACTTAGTTTTCTTCACCAAGTGCATCAAGATCAAGTTAGAGGAGCCTCTGGACGAATTTGGAGCATATTACTCTGTTCTTAGCATTGTAGGTCCGTTGTACGGATCGTTCTGGCACTAATTAACAAACCTAAGGTAAACGTGCAGAATCCGTTTGCTTAGGCGACACTGGATACACTCATTTGTTTCTATTTAATCAGCGTTTCATTAATATTCAACGTTACAGATCCTGGAAACACTTGGACAGAGCTTCGCCTTTGTCGTGACAAAATCTCTGAATGTTACAAATGAAATGACAAGTCCCCTATTTATACATTGTCAAGTTCGCTGGTGGGAGTGCAAGTTCGGGCGAACTTGCTTAGTCAAGTTCGGCCGAACTTGACTTCAACCTTACAATACAAGCGAACTTGACTCTTGATCATACATAAACTTGACATTTCGCTCCTAAATACTGACTCGATATTATACGATGACGTAGGCAACAGACATATGCATCAACAGACTCCCCCTTGGATGTTGCCGTAGTCATCATTCTTCAATTAAGTTCCTGAGTCTTTAATGTTCTCTTGATCATTATATCTTGAATAACTTTAACATCCATGCTCCCCCTTGCTTTGAGCTTTCTGGTATCTTTAATCAACGTGTTTATCTAGCTCCCCCTCAAATGATGCTTCGAATCTATAAGATTTGACGATTAAGAACAATCACACGTATCCACATACAAACAGTTTCTTAACAGTCTCGTTGGTCCGGCTCACATTCAACATTATTAGGTTTCCATGGAAGATATGAGAAAAAAACATTTTTTGGATTTTTAATATTGAATGCAGAAATGTAAACATACTAAAATGAAACAGTTTGTATTTTTGTGAGAAAACGTGCTAGAGGATCATATCAGTTTACTGAGACATATCAGCTGCACCGTGATCTAGATGAAACACTCAGTTTAAACAATTCACATGGATTGTCGATATTGTTGTCCACTTAAATTCAAACTAGAAACTTTCGTAATGCTTACTGATACATTAAGGTACATTAATTTGCACTAAATTCTTATAGACCCCACGATCTCAGCATATCCCCTCATCATGTAATACACTAACTCAAGTAATGCCTTTAAACTTTCATCAACTGTAAAATGTGTGAAAATAACGCAGAATGTTTAAACATTAACAATCAGGTCGATCTTTCGATATGCAGAGAAAGTCCAATGTTTAAACAAAATAAGAAATAAAAACAAGTTGAAATTGTTTAGATCTTAAACACCAGTTCGATATTCTCATATACGCAGAGGTGATCCAAGATTTAAACGAAACACCAAGTAAAATAAAGCAAAAAACGTTTAGGCACTAATATCCAGTTCGATACTTTCGTATACGCAGAGAATGTCCAATGCTTAAACAAAATAAAGAAATAAAACAAGTTTAAATCTTTTAAAAATGAAAACACAATCACAGTGACTTTTTCAGTAAGATGTGAAAGTACACCAACTAACCGGTTTTTATGCTTTTTGGCATTCAGCGATTACCGAGTAGGCACACACTCACGAAGGACAAAACTAAGTACTATGCTTTCAATCGCGTTTCCCACCAGAACTAGGCTTTTCTATTTAGGTTTGTATCATTTTCGCAAAACTACTAGTCTAGCTGAGCCTACCGACACATTTTTAGTGAGATTGTTTAACCATTTTAAACAATAATCTTTAGCATGCACTGATAGTCCATTGATGTACTATCATTTCCTCTGTTCGCACAAGTAATCTCATTTTCATTTTCATTTTTCAATGTTTTGAAATTTTGAGATTTTCTAATGTTTTTGGCTTTTTGAAAAATTTTATCTATCTAAAATGATTTTGAAATGATGTTTTTCAAATTTACAAGAATTTTTTTGATTTTGACAATTTAAAATTTTTCTCCCCCTAAAATTGAAAACATATTTTAAAATCGAAAATAAGAATCTTCCATTGTAACCATTTAACGACTTTTACAAATGTGAACGTGAGACTACCATTTTGTTTGTATGGAATATCACTCCTGTCTCTTGTCTCTCTGTATGAACAACCACTGCTTCTAAAATGACCTTTGGCTTGAAGCTTGGTTATCCTGCACATTCAAACAAACTTTAATCAGTTTTGAATTGGAACCCAATCCATTCTGGATTTAGGTTTACCAAATTAATTAACATCTGAAGTAAACAAACATTCACACTCTTTTTGATATTCAAACAGTTTGATAGAAACTTTATTTGAAAATTTTACTTTCTTTGATTTTTTAACTGTTGAATTATCAAATTTTTCTCCACTGCTCTCTCTTTTGTCCTCAGATTTGTATCTGATGAATTCGTTTTACTTGACTGTGAGTAAAATGATTCATTAGAACTTTTATCTGATTTTTTTAGACGATCCAAGGACAAAATGTTTTCAAATACTCTCTAACTTTTTCCCTCTTTTTTATCAATCTGTCTTTTTGCCCTTGTGATAACTTGACTTTTTGTTCTTTGGGCTTCTCTACAGTTTTCTCATTTTTCTTCTCTGTTTTCTTCTCCTCTGGTCTTTTCTCCCCCTGAGATTTAACCGATCTTCTTTTCAGATTAGTGGACAATCCCTGGAAATATGACATTTGATTTGACATTTATAGCATCTTCTCGTATCAAATCTCCTTTTCAGGTAGTTAACAGCAATGTGTCCACAAAATCCACATTTTTAACACACTTGTTATCGTACCAATTTCTCCATTCAGACCAAACACCTAAAACAGCACATTGATTTGACGTGTAGTAGTCATCTTTCCTGCTTCTTCTGTAAAATTGATTTGACTTTGAAGCACTGTGGTCCGACCTGCACCACTTATTCTCTAATTTTTGTGAGTTTTTATATTGATTGGATGACCGTACCGATGAGCTTTTTGTTTTACAAATTTTTAGAATTTTGTTTTTCATGTTGTTTTTGTTCTCCATTCTGCTTAGAAGGTTTTTGCGATGAACATTCACCTTTTTCAGCAGATTGTAGAACAGTTTCTTAAAATTTTCTTTTAATTTCAAAAATATTTCTTTTTTATCATTTTTATCATTTTCATCATCGGTATTATCATCACAATCCTCAATTATGACATCGTCATAATTTGTGACATTGTCACTTATTGGAATTTTCATTTTATTATAATCGATCGGTTTTGGACATATATGTTCTAACTTTAATGAGGAAGACACAAATCTTTTCAATAATTTTGCCGAATTAGCAGCTTTATTTATAAAAGTCTCAACTTCTTTTTCAAGTTGAGTTATTTTCTCAATATGAGAATTTATTGCTATTTGATTTTCTATATTTAATTTTTCAAAAACAATTTTATCATTTTTAAACATTTTTATTTCATTTTGAAAATCTACTACCATTTGTAATTTTTTCTTTTTCTAAATTTTTATTTTGTTTCAAAATTCTTTTCATTTTCTTTTAAATTTTTATTTCTAATGTCAACACTCTCAATCTCATTCAAGAGTTTGGCATCTGCCTGATAATTGTCTACATCATAGACCGGGCAGACTGTTTAGAACTTGAAGACTCATTTATGGATATACTTGAAACTAGAGCTTCACAGTTCTTAACCACTACACTCTCTTGAAACTTATTCTCCAGAGATGTCCATAATTCTTTCGCAGTCTTGTACTCAGGAAGTAGTATCAAGATATGTTCGTTAATAGATTGTTGAATCAGATTAATCATTTTCTTATCAGCAAAATACGCCTCTTTCTGTTGCGTAGAATACTTGCACTTCTCTAGAATATTCTGATTCTCATCTCTTAGAACTACATATCCTGTTTCGATCCCCACCCAACTGCTAAAATGGGTAGCTTGGACCCAGTTCTCAAATTTTCCTTTCCAAACTTTATACTCGTCCATACTCATCAACTTTGGCGGCTTCTCGGACCCCGTTTCGTTTTCCAAATTTATCTTTCGTTCAAAACACTTGAAAAATGATTAGCAAACAGACAATTTTAATAAAATTTGACTTTTTAACTGACAATATCAACGTATCGATTTGCTAAAAACGTTTAAAATTTTTCGAAAAACTTTTTTTACCAGATTAGAGCTTTAAACTCGTCTCGTCAATACAAATCTAATGATGTATAATGTCCGAGATGTTTTTCGGGATTTTCATGCCTTTTTTTAGTCTCTTAGACAAGTTCGGTCGAACTTGTCACAGCGTGTGAAACTCAGCTATTTAACAAGTTCGGGTGAACTTGTTTCACGAATACAAGTTCGAGCGAACTTGTGTTGAGATGTTATGAAAATAGCAAGTTCAATCGAAGTTACGTGAATTTTCAAGAGATAGCAACTTTGGGCGAACTTGTATAGACTTTCAACAAATTTTTATCAAGTTCGGGCGAACTTGACTAAAAAAGATGAAAAAAACAGTCAAGTTCGAGCGAACTTGAGTAAAAACCTTGAAAAATCAGTCAAGTTCGGTCGAACTTGATGAAAAATTTGAGTTTTTCAGTCAATTTCGAGCGAACTTGATGTTAAGTTCGAGCGAAGTTGTGATTTCAAACATGGTTTTTTCAATTTTTCGGCATGAATTCGTTTGTTTTAAGCTCTGATCTTTTCAAGGGTTTATCTATTATGGATTTTACGTATTATACTTGAAAATCAGTCCATTTTGTTCGTGAATTGTCCACGAAAAGTTAAAAATAGAAGAAATGAGTAGAAGATGAGATGTTCTATGTCCAATGTCTTCAAATTAGGCCAATCCTACTCGGATACCACTTGTAGGTCCATTGTACGGATTGTTCGGGCACTAATCTGACAAACCTAAGGTAAACGTGCGGAATCCGTTTGCTTAGGCGACACTGGATACACTCATTTGTTTCTATTTAATCACCGTTTCATTAATATTCAACGTTACAGATCCTTGAAACACTTGGACAGAGCTTCGCCTCTGTCGTGACAAATCTCTGAGTGTTACAAATGAAATGAAAAGTCCCCTATTTATACACTGCCAAGTTCGCTGGTGGGAGTGCAAGTTCGGGCAAACTTGCTTAGTCAAGTTCGGCCGAACTTGACTTCAACCTTACAATTACAAGCGAACTTGACTCTTAATCATACATAAACTTGACATTTCGCTCCTAAATACTGACTCGATATTATACGATGACGTAGGCAACAGACATATGCATCAACAAGCATCATTTGGACCATATGTAAGTGTTCAATCTCGTGCTAAGTCGATTCTTCATAGTTCTTAGCCTAGAACAAAGTCTCGTCGTAATTACGCCTTGACTTTGTTCTAAATCCGTGCACACTCCGTCATTGTGCATAACGAAAGTTCCTACATGCTCATAATGATGGAGGTAATAAACCCTTAAGAGGGCATTCTCAGATTTTCACGGATTCATGGCCGATTGACGATTCAACCGAAAAGTCAAACAAAGTCAAAGTGGCAGATTTTCATAAAATTCATAACTAACGATCCGGATGTTATAAAATATGTTTTGAAGCATTAAAAACCTTAAAATAAGTATTTGAACATATGTCAACAGGTTTGGTTCGTCAATTTTTGGTCTAGGCTCGGTTCGTAACCAAAAGTCTCTAACAATTGACTTTCTGTTGACTTTCAGTTCTGACCCGTTTTGAGCCATTCTTGATACTGAGTTTGGGTCATTTTATGATCATTATTATGTTTAGAATCTTTTCCTAAAGTTTCGTGACTCGATTCCTAAGAAATCCGAGTTTTTACATAAGTTCCATAAAAGTCTTAAAAACTTTGCAAAAAGGTCCTTTTTTCGCAAAAATAAGATTTTTAAGCACGTATTATTTGTAATCTAAATACCTACTGATTTGTAATTATAAACTAAGTTTATTAATGTTAAGAATCTGATCAAAATCTAATTTTTATAAAGAAATGTGTTTACGACACATAAAGGACCAAAATGCTCTTTTCAGCATTATTGAAAGAATAAACATGGTTTTATGGTCAAAATGACATATATACTGATATGTTATACTATGTAGGACTATTTGGGACGTATAATAAGTTTATGACTTGAATAAAGACGTAAAAATCGCTAATTGCCGCAAAATGACTAAACTACACTTTTTACGAAAAAACGGCTTAAACCAAACTTTTATATCCAAAACTCTAACTTACTGATGTTATAAGTTAAATGACCTATTTTTATATGTAAATCAGGCCCCGACTTCTATTTAACTGAAATTACCGATTTAACGGCATTTTAGCGACTTTTACACTTTTACGGCACATAGTATGGTTTAAAACCATAACTATGAACCGAGACTTGTTACCTACTGATTTATAAACTTATTTTCATCAAAAAAACAGTAAGCACAAGTCCTGAACTCAGAATCCCAAATTTGGCTTGAAAGCTATGTGTGAAATGACTAAAATGCCCCTACGGGATAGTTTATTTCAAAACCGTTAAACACACATACATTCGATATCCTACTGTTATAAAAAAATAAAATAAATATTTTTACTAATGTATAAGAGTCATTACATCGGTTCATATTTAACATATTTTTAAAAATGACCAAAATGCCCTTTCGAGGCATAAAAACGGATTTAAATATAACACGGGCCTACTGTTGCAAATGCTACTGATTTTATAACATATATTAAACATAATTTCTTATGGAACTTATATATGACTCATACGGTTGCCCGGTTTCGCTTATACGCATTCGGTTAAGCATACGTAGCTAGTTTACGTATTTTAACCAAAACGGGCTTAACCTTGTCCAATCCTTATCAAAATTGTCACACACCCCGATTTCCACGTGTAACCCGGTGGGCCCGGTTGGGGAATATCGTGACGTAGGTGATAACATCATAACCAAACAAACACAGCACAGCGGAAGTCTTGGATTTAAATTACTATTACAAACCGAGTGTCCAGAAATGCAACAGGTGGACCAACCTCAGCCACCACCTGAATCATCATCACAACCACGCCGAAAGCGTGGGGCACGTATGTCAGTACGTGCTGGTCAAAGGTTGGGTTCGCTACCACCTTTACCACCTTCTTACCCCATCATCCCTGAGGACCCACAAATGGGTGGACCCTCAAACACATCGCCAGTGGCGGAACCCCCGCCGCAACCAGCTTTCGAGCCTTTGCCTCAACCACCACTACCACCGCTGGATTTTGCCAACCCAATACCTGCATATACAGGACCATCAGGGTTTCACACTGTTAACCCTCCTGGCTTGTATAATTACATCCATCATGGAATGGAGCAGGATCCTTATTATGATGCTGTTATTCATAATAACCTCTACCATTCTCCTTACCCTAGTTACCCACCTCCTTATGCCACTACCGGATATCCACCTTACGGGTATCCGTATCCAGTTGCGCCTCAGCCGCAACCACTTCCACCTCAGCCTCAACCACAAGCACCACTCTAAGCCATTAATGAGGCCTTAGATCAGGTCAGGGAAATGCGGCAACAAGTTAAGAAATCGGAGAAGAAAACGACCAGATTTATCAAGAAGCTTTATAAAGCCGTAAAGGGGAGGAAGGATGAGTAGAATTTGTATTTCCATTTATGTAATTTAAATTCAAAAAGTCCCTGCGTGGACATTGTTATTTCTTTTAAACCCCTACGTGGGTATGTTTTTCTTATTATAGTCCCTGCGCGGACAAAATTTTGTACTAAGACCTCTTTAGAGGTAATTATGTAATCCCTACCGTTTTAATGAAATTTTCAAAATTTTGATTTGCTTATGCAATCTTGTTACCTCTTTTGGAGAACCTCGATTTTAATTGGAATTTTATCGCTCCGCCATAAATTCCCAAAGATCTTTCATGGTCCCTATGGACCTAAGTTATATGTAAAGCGTTCTCTATAATGCAAAAGCCTAAATGGTTTAATCATACCATGGCTAACCTGTAAGAATCTTAATTCACTATATAGTACCGAAGCATTATGGCTCATTCAGACGGTGCTAGCAGCCATCATAATGATGATGATCCGAATAGGACAAATATAGTCATGAACGAGGATGAGTTCCAGGCTCGCATAGATGCAGTTGTAAGCAAGGCTATGGAAAAAGCCTTAGAAAAGTTTAACATGTCGAGTGCTACTCGCTCTAAGACGGTATCAAAGGCTGTCTCAAAACCTCCCACCTCTGAGAAGAAAGATGATTCGGTACATTCCTCAAGCATGAGGAATGAGGCTAAGAAAAAGGAAATCCATGATAAAACCAACACTCCCTCTGGTGGCTGTTCATATAAGTACTTCGTCTCGTGTAAGCCACGAGACTTCAATGGAGAGAAAGGGGCCATTGAGACCCTAAGATGGCTCGATGAGATCGAGACAGTGGTTGATATCAGTGGCTGCGCTGATAAGGACACTGTGAAGTTTGTATCTAAATCTTTTAAGGGCAGCGCCCTGATTTTGTGGAAGGCATTAATGCAATCATCAGGTAAGGTCTACCTGTATAACTTGGGATGGTCCCAATTTGTGGACTTAGTCAAGGACACTTACTGTCCACCGCATGAGGTGGAAAAGATTGAGATGGATTTCCTTGCTCTCACAATGAAGAACCTCGATTGTCGGAAGTTTGTTACCGACTTCGACTCATACTCCCGGCTAGTACCTTATCTAGTCACGCCAGAACCTAAGCGCATTGCGCGCTTCATTAATGCTTTAGCCCCAGAGATTAGGAGCTTAGTTAGGGCTGTTCAGCCTAGCATTTATAAACCGGCTGTTGAGCTAGCCCTCTCCCTCACTCAAGATTATGTGAGGCGGATGTCGGCCGAAAATGAAGCTGAGGGAAAGAGAAAAAGGGAGGATGATAACTCCCAACGGTTTAAGAAGAAAGGAAAGTTTGGATCCCATAGGAACCAAAACAGGTCCGAGGATAGGCCTGTGTGTAAATTCTGCAACAAAAGGCATGGGGGCCAGTGTAGGTATGACCCAAAGGCTAAGCCTTGTGGAATTTGTAAGAGAACGGGACACAAGACCCTGGAGTGCAGGGACATTAAGGATGCCACATGCTTCAGTTGTGGTGGAGAAAGGCCACATAAAGACTAAGTGCTCCAAGAATGCAAAGGATGAAAATGCAAAATCTAGTGGAGCTAAGAAAACCAATGCTCGAGCCTTTCAGATGAGTGCTAGAGAAGCTGTCAATGACAACAACGTTATAACAGGTACTTTCCTCATCAATGATACCTTTGCTAGAGTTCTATTTGATTCGGGGGCTGATAAGTCGTTTGTTGACCATAAGTTTAGCAAACTATTAAACTTACCCGTAAGAACTCTAGACATAACGTATGAGGTAGAACTTGCCGACGGAACCATTGAAACCGCTTCTTCCATTCTGGATGGATGCTTTATATCCATCAAGAACCATTTAATTCCTATCTTTCTTCTGCCAATGAAATTGGCGGGGTTCGATATAGTCTTAGGCATGGATTGGTTATCCCATAACCAAGTCCGCATTGCCTATGATAAGAAACTAATCGAGATCAAAACCCCATCCGGTGAAATGCTCACCATCTTTGGAGATATGCACTACGTCTTGCCAGAAAAAGTTGCCATGCTTAAGGCCTCCCGATGCATAAAGAGAGGTTGTGTCATCTATATGGCACAAGTAACCGTCGATGAACCTAAGCCAAGGATTGAAGATATACCCGTTATCTCAGACTATCCTGATGTCTTTCCTGAGGAATTACACGGTCTACCCCCGGATAGACAAGTCGAGTTTAGGATCAACATTCTGCCTGGATCTGCACCTATTGCGAGAGCACCTTACCGTTTAGCACCAACAGAAATGAAGGAACTAAGAACCCAGCTCGATGAACTTTTGGAAAAAGGCTTTATACAGCCTAGTTCATCACCATGGGGAGCCCCGATCTTATTTGTTAAAAAGGACGGTTCAATGCGTATGTGCATTGACTACCGTGAGCTTAACAAAATAACGATCAAGAATCGACACCCTTGGCCTAGGATCGACAATCTATTCGATCAACTTCAAGGGGCAAGTTACTTCTCGAAGATAGATTTAAGATCGGGATATCATCAATTGAAGGTTAGGAGTGAAGATGTCCCAAAGACCGCTTTCAGGACAGACATTATGAGTTTCTAGTGATGCCTTTTGGGCTCACTAATGCACCAGCAGCATTCATGGATCTCATGAATAGAGTCGGCAAGCCTTACTTAGACAAGTTTGTCATTGTCTTCATTGATGACATACTTATCTATTCTCGTAATCAAGCCGATCACGAGAAACATTTAAAGTGCATTTTGGAGTTGTTACAAAAAGAGAGTTGTATGCAAAATTCTCTAAGTGAGAATTTTGGCTTCGCGAAGTCCAGTTCCTTGGACACGTGGTTAGTGAGCGCGGTATCCAAGTCGATCCCGCCAAGATTGAAGCGATAGTGAATTGGGAAGCACCAAAAACACCTTCAGAAGTACGCAGTTTCCTAGGACTGGCTGGTTACTATAGAAGATTTATTGAGAATTTCTCAAGGATAGCCACTCCCCTGACTGCTTTGACCCGCAAGAATATTAAATTCGACTGGGGTCCAAAGCAGCAGGAATCTTTCGAGACCTTGAAACAAAAGCTGAGCAATGCTCCAGTTTTGACCTTGCCAGAAGACATTGAGGAGTTTGTCGTCTATTGTAAATGCATCGCACACTGGTATGGGATGTGTGCTTATGCAAAGGGGCAAAGTGATCGCCTATGCATCACGACAACTCAAAGTGCATGAAAAGAATTACACCACCCACGACTTGGAACTGGGTGCCGCTGTATTTTCACTTAAACTTTAGAGGCATTATTTATACGGAACCAAGTGTATTATATACACTGATCACAAAAGCCTCCAACATTTGTTCAATCAAAAGGATTTGAATATGCGACAAAAGTACCCCAATCTTTTTGAATAAATCTTGAGGTCGAGATTTATTTTAAGGGGGTGAGGATGTAACACCCTGTGTTTTTACGTCCTATAAAATTTCGACACGTGTCCCGTGTCACACCCCGACCCGCAGCGAAAAAGGTGATCGGGGCATGATTGGGTTATCATCAAAGCTCATGACATTTATTTTAACGTTTCATATTCATTAATACAATTTAATGGAAATTTACAAACATAATTACATCATGACCTAAGCATCAATCTAAGCTTCTTTGTTTTCTTCTAAGGCATTTCCTATGTTTTCCTTGCTTCATCCTGTTCACCTGTATCATGTGTAAAAAGGGTTTTTGGATCAACAAAAAGTTGGCGAGTGAATCCTATGGAAAACATTTGAACAAGTTTATTTAATTGATTATAAAATAAGTGCACAACCACACATGAGTAAAAATAGATGTAAACTTATTCATAAATCAATTTAATATTAAACAATACACACATGAACAATAATGGATCGTTTAGAGGCACGCGTTGCTCAACTCGTCTCTCACGAGGAACTGATGGGCCTAATGAATGAATTTGCATAAACATGATAATGTGAAAGACATAACTATAAACAATAAAAACTCGATAATACACACATGAACAATAATGGATTTGTTTTGAGGCACGCGTTGCTCAACTCGTCTACCACGAGGAACTGATGGGCTTAATGAATGAATTTCATATAAGTTGACAAAATGAAATACATAATTACAACAATATAAACAATCTAAGTTTAGATCACGATATGGTATGGCACAAGTTTAAATAAACGAGTTAATTATTTTGTGACACATAACACACCCCAAAACGTGTAATTAAAAAAAGGGGAGTTGTAAGATTCACTCACAGTGGGTGCGTTCGGTTGATGATGTTGAATGCACGCGAAGTGGTTTTAACCACGAGTGAAATTAACCTAAATAAATAGCATTATGGTTCGGTAAGTAAACGGATTTTATTAATCCATTTTAGTAGGATTGTTAGGTGTATTTTTGTGAGTTTAAGGCTATTTTCTAACCTTAAAAATGTTATTTTAAGTATTTTTAATTGATTTTTAATTAAAATAAATAAATAAAAATAATAAAAAAAGTTGACGTTTTTTGACCGTTGACCGTTGACCTTGACTGTTTGACCGGTTCGTATGCGTGTAAGTGTGCGCTGAGTGAGGCTCGAACCCGAGACCTCCCGTACGCGTGCACGCAGCTCTACCAACTGAGCTACGTGTCTAACCCGAAATATTTCTGTTTTTAATTATATTTATATATTAATTAGATTAATCTGAAAATCAATTTATTTCTAAAAAGATTTTACTGAATCGGACCGGTGCGCTCCACAGGTCTCGAACCCGGGACCTGTGGGTTGAGTTAACACACAGTCCACCGCTGGACTGTGTGTCCAACTTGTTAAATAAACTGATTTTTATTATACTTAAATACAAACTAAGTATTTTCATTTCTGACTTAAATAAAAAGTTTGATAATTGTTCGGACCGGTGCGGTAGTCCGGACTCGAACTCGTGTCCTGTGATTAAACATACACACAGTCCACCACTGGACTGTGTGTCTAACTTGGTTATTATTCCGGTTATTATTAAACTTAACATGTACAACGTGACTCCGGTTCGGTTAACAAAAAAAAGACATTTTTATTAAGGCAGCATGCGTGGGACAAGATTCGAACTCAAGATGTTTACGTGTTTATTGTGCACACAGTCCACCGCTGGACTGTGTGTCTAACCCGAGTTATAACTTGATTTTAATTATACTTAAACATTACAGAAACTTCGTCTTCTTCGTTGATTTTAACCAGAATCGGAAATCCGACTGGTTCGATGTTTTAATCGTGTTTGTTAGCGTGTTTCAGTTAATTACAGGTGAGGTATAAATAAAAAGTAAGAAAAATTAGGCGTAAGGTATACCGATTGGACTCCTCTGTTTCTCCGGCGACAGCAAACAGTTCCGGCGACGTGTGTCTTGCAGCAGAGAGTCTTCAGCAAGCTTGAAAAGGATGTGGGTGACTTCGGTATAAGCTCAGGGGGTTTAGTAAGGCTCAGAAGTGGAGGGTTCGGTTTTCCGGCGAGTTACAGCAGTTCTCCGGCGAGTGGATTTACGTCGGGTAAAGGTGGGGTTTTGAGCGAAAAAGCTAGCAGAGGTTCGAGGGAGTATTTATAAGGCAGGTTATCGATGAACTTGGTCCAATTTCCGACTTGATTCAAAGTCATTACGTTTTCCGGCGGTTATAGTTTGTGTCGCGGACTCAGGCGTCGGTTATAACCGATGTCCTAGTAAATGTTTACGTTATAACTGAAGATATCGAAATTTCTTGGCGAGTTCGCCGGGATTTCCGACGACTGAAATTTGGGCGCCGGTTTTGAATTCAGAAAAACATGTTATGAATTAAATGATTCTAATAATTAACAAAGAATACAAGTGGCGCAGTGGTTGAGTGTGTGTGCGTTAAGTTTGACCCGACTGACTGACCCGGGTTCGAAACCCGGCAGGGCCATATTATTTTTATTTTCTTATTTTTAACAGTTTTTCAAAAACTAATTATATATTCCCATATAATAATTGATTATGTATCGTTTAAAATTATTTTGGGCATTAAATTCGCAACGAAATTTTTAACTGATTGTTCGGTTAATAAACGGAGCGGGTTTGGTAAATCCGTTTTTGACGGATGTTACATCCCGCGGATCCTCGTATGTTGTGTGCTTGACGAGAGGGACTAAAATCACCAACATGTTATTTTTATAACCTCTGAGTGGTGAATATTAAAGTTGAGGGGTTAAACGTGTCAACATGCTTAATCTATGCCTCTAAGTGACCTTTTAAGGAACCCGGAACTTAATGATGTTCGGTTATACTCCCGAGAGTGCTAACCAGGGGCCATAGTGAATAAAACATGCTTTTATGTCGAAATATGGGAGTTTGGAGAAGTTCAGGGCCCAAAATGGAAATTTTGTGAAATGACACTCCACGCGACACGCGCCAGGGACCTGGAGTCCCCGCGTGACGCGCGGGAGAGGTTACTCCGCAGAAACAACATGCCAGCTGTTGATCTGCATGCTTGTCCACCTCTAAACCCACCTGCACTCTCACAGCTCGAAACCGTTAACTCAATTCCGGTTTTGGACACCTCCTAGTACACTTGGAGAGATCTCTAGTGTTCCCATAACACTTGTCTCAATCCTAGATCACCCACTTAAAGTATAAATAGGGGAGTTCATCACCCTTTCTTCCTTGCACCTCTCAATTCTTTCTCTCTTGCTCTCTTGGAGTTGTTTCCTGGCTTAAGGAGACCTCCCCTGAGTTCTAATATTTTCCTTGGTTCACTTGTAAGTGTTCTAATCCCTTCTTTATATTCTTATTAGGCTTTAAGCCAAAGTCAAAGCGTTAACGTAAAAACGCTTTGACTTTAGGCTAAGACCATTACGGTCCAGCCATTGTTCGATACGAACATGGCTACATGATCGTAATTAGGTAGGTGTTAATCCCTAAAAAGGGCACCTCCTAATTACCACGTTTGCTTGGTCAATTGACGGGTCAAAGTTATTAATAAAAAGTCAAACTGGGTCAGATTTGAAAATAAATTCATATATGATAATGTAGGTGTTATAAAATATGTTTTAACACTTAAACAACTTGGTTATAATTATTAGAACATGTGTAAACATGTTCGGCTCGTCAATTCCAGTTTAAGGTCGGTTTGCAACCGAAAGTCGTGAAGTTTGACTTCTACTTTGACTTTCAGTTCTGACCTGATCTAGCAACCTTAGCTACTGAAATTAGGTTGCCTTGTGACCATGATATATTGTACTATAACCCTCTGGAGTTATGACATGGTTACTTAGTAATCCGAGTGTTTATGCAAGCTTCCGTATAATATGCTGAATTTTGACTGAAAAGCCCTTTTACTTAAAAACAAGGTTTTAAATACAAATGAGCATACAAATGAATTATGTACTGATGTATAAACATGACTAACTTATTTTGATGCCAATAATATGGTCATAACCCAAGTTTTGTTTAATTATCGCAAATCATGCTTTTAAAGGACCAAAATGCCCCTTCGACATCTAAAATGGTTTTTAACATAATTCTTCAACAAAACTCCTTACCCATTGATGTAATATCATAAGTAGGATTACTTGGGATGTTAAATTAGATTGTAAACTGAGTTATACACAAGTCCTTGTATAATGCCGATAAATGACGATATTGCCCTTATGATGCATAAAATGATCTTAAAGATACTTTTCATAACCAAACCATTTACCTACTGTTATAATATATTAAGTAGCTTATTTTGGTTATATAAACCTGATCATAACATCAGTTTTTCCTTAATCATCTTGAATATCGTCATTTAGCGACTTTATCGCCATTTAGGCGCATAGTATGGTTTAAAACCATATTAAAGCACCAAGACTTGATACCTATTGATTTCAAAACTCATTTTACATATAATTACAGTAAGTACATCAACTAAACTCAGATTCCCAAGTAACTTATCAAGCTATGTGTGAAATGACCAAAATGCCCTTACGGGGCATAGTTTGGTCTTAAACTCTAAACACACACATACTCGATATCCTACTGATGTAACATTATAAATAAACTATTTTTATAGTAAGATTATGACCATTACATCAGTTTGTTCATAAGTTCTTTTACAAGTCATAAAGTGACCAAAACGCCCTTTTGAGGCGTAACTTGATTTTAAAACCATAACGGGCATACATGTTGATATCTTACTGATATTACAACATGTTTAAAGTATAATGGCATATGGAACTTGTATAGGACTCACCCGGTTACCCGGTTTCGCTTATATGCGTACGGTTCGGCCTACGTAACTAGTTTACGTAATCTAACCGAAACGGGTTTAACCTTATCATTTTATTTTCAAAATCCAGAATGTAACATGTTTACCCATATTAAACAAGTCTCCATACTTGTCGGGTTTAAACTATATTCTATTCAAGTCGTCGCTTAATCTAGCGTTTAGTACCGTTATTATTCTTAAGCTACCCGGTTCGAGTCTACAAAGTAGATAGGACCCATTAGCATTCTAATTGGTTATAAACACCATCATTTCCAGACTAAGAGCCTCCCGGTAGGTTGTCATCCAAGCTTACTTTTGAATATTCGGCTGAGTTACCTATCTTATTTGAAGAAATTGCTCAGGTAAATACTTTTAACTTATTTTCCCTATACGGGTTTGGGATATGGTATGTTAATACCGCTTGGTCGGGTATGGGATCATATTATCGGATTGTGATTTACTAATCCTTATAACCCATTTTATTCTGCATTGTTTGATAACTTAAACATTAGGGTTATTTCGACCATGTCTGGGATATCCTTGGCTCATTTAAGTTATTAATGGCCACGACTTAAGCGCGGGGTGTAGACATACACCTGACAGACGCTAATGCTAATAAAAATATTAAATCCCGCTGGTGGATTATTTAAGTGGCGTGTCGGTTAATCAAGTTATTCGGTTTCTGCACCGGACCCCATATGTATTGAAAAACATGTAAAATTGTAAACAAGGTCATTTTTGAACTATCCCAAGTTATTTATAAAATGTGCCAAGTGCACCAAAAAAATCTTTTTTAATAAATGTTTTCAAAACGAGTCGGTTATTAGTATTTACTAGTGAAAACTGACGTATTTTCAAAAGATCAAGTTACAGGTGGCAACACGCAATAGATTGGGAGCTGCGCTATAGTGACGATAGAGGATCTTGCAAGTCCCTAGGTTGCTTAAGTCTGTTGAACAAATACTTTGTACATATTTATTCGATCCGCCTGTGGATCTTTTCATTACAACCCTTGTAATTTATTTTTGAACTTTGGACACTCGGTTTGTAATAGTAATTTAAATCCAAGACTTCCGTTGTGCTGTGTTTGTTTGGTTATGATGTTATCAACTACGTCACAATATTCCCCAACCGGGCCCACCGGGTTACACGTGGAAATCGGGGTGTGACAAAAATCAAGAATGTTATTAAGTTACCCATATTATACAAGCATATATATACTTGTTGGGTCTAATTAACATCCTCTTCCGGTCGCTGCTTAATCTAGCGTATCGTACCTTTAAGCGTAAGACTAACCGGTTCAAGTCTAAGACTTAATTTAGAACCCGTTAGCATTCTAATATTGGTTATTAATTACCATCACTCCAGACTGAACGCCTCCCGGTAAATTGCCTTGTACTTGCTTTGGAAATTTCTGCGAGCTTGGAACATACATACATAACAACTCAGGTAAATACTCTTAACTTATTTTCCCTATACGGGTTTGGGATACGGTAGACTACTATCGCTTGGTCGGGTATGGGATAATGTTTTATCCAGTTGTGATAATTAACTGAAATCTTACATAACCCGGTTTTGATCTGTTTTAACTGAAACTAAAACATTGGGGGTGGGCTTGACCGTGTCTGGGATATCCTTGGCTCACTAAATTGGTAGTGGCCACGACAATATCGCATGGCATGTAGGCATACACTGGGAAATTGCTATCCTGCTTCCTTTGTGAAAGTTCAGAGTGGTGTGTTCAGTCGATCATGTCTTGGTTTTTGTACCGGGCCTCATATGTAAAAGCCAGCATGTAAATATGTATACAAGGTCTTTTGTACTGTCCCAAGTTATTTATAAAAACGTGCCTAGCGCACCTAAAACCGTTTTCGAAAATATTTTCAAAATGAGTCGGTTAAGTGTATTTACTAGTGAAAACTGACGTATTTTCAAAGTTTAAGTTACAGGTGCAAGTACGGAATAGGCTGGGAGCTGCGGGGCAAATATATAAGGAGTTGCGACCTTAGAATTGCCTGTTAATAGTCTGTTATCATTTTTGTACGTTTTTGCGATCCGCCTGTGAATCTTGTTACAACCTTGTCTGTATATTATTTAAACATTAGACTTATCAGGTTGTAATAGTTTATTTACTCCAGACTTCCGTGTTAACTTATTTGGTATTGATGATACTAACTGTACATCACGATACGCCCCACCGGGCCCACCGGTAGACACGTGGATGCCGGGGTGTGATAGGTTGGTATCAGAGGCAACGTTTGAGGGAATTCGACACTTGCCATTAGTGTTTGATCTCAAACGATATAAGAAAACACATTCCTTCGACTCTCGTGTCACACCCCAACCGATGGCGGAAACATCGGGATGAGACGAAAACGAGATTGCTCATTGCTCACAACGCTAATAAATGACAATATTTAATTAAATCCAAATTTCATTTCATAACATTGTCAAATACAACATGAAGCAATACAATAATTTCATAAAACATAACAAAATTTGGTACAACATTTATAAATCTCACGTCTAAAATTGTGTATCTAAGTCCTTGCTATTTTGATTTCATAGCATCATCTCCTTCAACCTGTAACATGTTTTAAAATAAGTCAATGCAAAAGCAAATGCGAGTACACAAGTTTAAGCATAGCATACGTATACGAATAAAGTTTTAACAATCCTCATGGCAACCAAATCTATACAAGAGCAATATCAAGGCATGCAATACTAATAATCAAACCCTTAACGCAATCACGATGTTTTAACATGACCTCACGAATAACACGATGGAGGTGGATGCGTGAATTTCTATAGCGCTAAGCATGTCAAACGAAGGCTAAAAATAGTTAATGACTAAAGCATAGCATAACGAATATCCAAGACAAGCATCAAGTATGAGATTCAAGTATTCATGTGTATAAGATTGTTTGTGCGTTTCATAAAGTTTAAGTGTTCATGATTTTTGTATATGTAAAACATGTTACACCCAAAAGTGTTATAAACAAAAGTGGGTCGAGTGTACTCACAAAATTGCTAAGTCTTCTTTGAGATCCCACGACAAGTTGATGAGTTGGAGAAAGGGACACCGATGCCACCTGAAATGACAAACGAATGTGTATGAATAATCGAAAATACGACGGGGGATTCGAATCGGAGTTGAAAGTACGTGTATGTATGTCACGGGATTTATGTAACGATTCTAAAGTTAAATTCGTCAAAGGTGTCGTAAAAGTCTTATCAAAATGATACATTAAATATATATATTTTTGGCGAAAGGTGTAAAAGATAAACACGTATGTTTTGATCGGAAGTTTAATGGGAAAAATATGTATATTTTGGTCGAAAGTTTAATAGATACATTACCTTGGGCGAATGGTATGATATACCTATGTAATTAATCGAAAAGTGTAATAAATATATATATCTTTCGTCGTTAAATAATTATATTTTTGTTGAAAGGTATGATGGATGTATATATTTTGTCGATAAGGGAAATATATATGTGTATCTTGTCGTTTAGTTAAATACACGTTGTCGAAAGTTTAATAAATTTATTTGTCAAAAGTTTAATGAATATATTTTGTCGATAATGTATGATTTTGACGAAAAACGGGCAGAGTTTCCCCTTGTTTTTTGATGATTCCCGATAACCAAATTTGTCGATAACGTTTTCAAAACTCATCAATTTAGATATAAATGATATACATATATATTTGTCGTCAAATGCCAAAAACGTAGTTAAATGATTAAACGTACCGGTTTCATGTAGACAATAATATATATAACAACGAAGTCACAATGAAAACAATATATATAAGTATTCTCCTTAAATACCAAAAATGTAAATAATTATTTAAAGGTATCGGTTCGAGTGGTTAGCGTAATAGGTATAAACAATATACTACAAAGAATCGTGTCGTTAATGTTTTACTGAGAACCACATCGACCCCGTTGACCACAGTTGAATGAGTTGACCGGGATCTGAACCGTGCTTGACCCGAACAAGATTTAAACCGAACAGGTGTATGACCCGATCTGACTCAACCCGTTCACCACTTCCGTGACGTACCTGAAACGAACCAAGCAAAGACCGTCTTAATCAAACTGACCGGAGAATGAATTGAATAAACTTAAAACCTTACCTGAACAATACGAAATCAGAACCAGAAACTCGAACCGACACGAATCAGAACCGAGATTGAATCAACGAGACCCGAGCTAAATTTTAACCACTCGAAACCTAACCTGAATCGGAGCTAGAAACCAAATCCTTCGACCTGCATCGGGTCGCCGGAAACAACGCCGGAGCTGTCGTTGTTCCTGCGGCTTCTGCTGCCGTGTTGCTGGTGTGCTGCCGTAACTGCGGCTTGGCTACTGGTGTGCCGCCACCACAATGGTGGCCGGTGGTCATGTTTATAGAGCGGGAGAGAAGAGCGAGTGTGGGTCCGATGGTGAGTGGTGGTTTTGCGGAGGAGGTGAGGTGTTGGGGGGTGCAGCGGTGCCTCGCGGCCGTCGAAAAACGTGGAGAGGGAGAGAGAGAGCGGAGTGTAAGGTGTGTTGAGCGGGTGAGTGTGAGTGTGTGTGTTAGCTTATATAGGTAGGGTTTAGGTAGCTAGGGTTTGATAAGTTGGGCCTAAAGCCCGTTAGTCCGGTTCTCAGTTTTAGAGAGGCCCATTATAGTTTTGTAATCCGTCTTCAAACCCGAATATTGTGAAACACAGTAGAACATTATTATTATTTTTATTTAAGGAAATTAAAAAGCGGGGCGTTACAGTCTCCCCTCCTTTAGGAAATTTCGTCCCGAAATTTATTCAAGAAGAAGACTCGAAAGGAATTGGCTAAAGAATGAGGGTTAACATCAAAGCTTGGTGTTCTGGATACGTGAGGGATAGCATGAAGTTTAGAGCAACGAAGAGTTAGGTTTGCAACAAGAGGTGTTTGACTAGAATGACTCGTGGCATCAGGCATAAGTAAAACGTATAAATGTGTATTTAAGCGAGTGGTTTAAATGAGTTTGAATGACTCAAAGGGTATGACATCTAAGCAGACAAGCTTTCATGCAAAACAGTATGCAGTTTAATGAAGTGGAGGTTGTAAGAAGGTCTTAACGGTTGAAGAGCACTGATAAGTCTTGGTTTCTGTAGAGAGTTGCTTATCGATGGAAGACGCGAAGGCTAGGTATTTAAATTAAGTAGTTATCGAGAGTAGCGGCCAATTAAGTGTGTTGTACCTCAACGAGAATAGAAGATAGATTTAAGTAAGAATGCATTTAGGGTTTGAATGTTTAACCCTTATGGTTTGTAAACGAGTTTGCAGAAAGACAAGGATAACGGGGGATACTGAAGTCATAAGAATGAGCGTTTGACTAAATAAACGAATACGAGTATAAGGATGACATATGTATATGAACAAACGAAAACGTTGCGTTAGGGATTAAGACTCGTCGTGGATAATCGTGTATCGCGCACTTAGCAATGCAGTTGTGAGTTGTTTAAAGTTTGCATATTAGGTCTTACTATGGTCTGTAAAACACCGAATTTCTCATGGCACGTTTTACGAAAGTTTGGCAACATGGTGAAAACACTTATATATAGGAAGTACCAGCGAGCATATCCACCATGTTTTGGCCATGTCCGACCTTCCGTTATTCGATGCAATGTTGCGTTCCGTGTCTTACCATACACGGTAGTACACTCTATGGTTCTCATGCGCTTATCGCTATAATCCCGTGTGCACCCGTGATTATACCGATCGTCGCATGATCCGCATAGCTTGTATTAGCGGCTATGGATTATGGTGTTCATAAATTCTGAAATGAGTTTGTGTGCGTGTAAGAATGTAGTGTGTAAGCATGTTTGCATGCAAATAAGCATGTGGCCCACGTAAGCGAATCCTTCGGGTTTCGCTCGCGCATAGGCACGAATGTATGAATACGAGTATAAGTATAGGTATGTGTATGAGTATAAGCATAAGTATGGAAATAAGTATAAGCATGGATGTAAGACATATATGCATGAATGTGATGATAAGTATAACCATGAATGATGACACGTATGTTCATGAACATGAATACGTGTATAATTATGAACGTCAACAAGTGTAAAAGACGATGATTGTGCGTAAGCTATGAATTGTATGCAACAATTTATTTACATAAAATAGTCGAGAAATCAGGGTATGTAAAACGAATGATACAATTAAATTGTCATGCAACAGTTGACTAAACCATGTACGAGGATATGCATGTATAGTTGTTTGAGCAAAAACTTTGAGGTTATTGCTTCTAAAATAGGTTTAGTTTGACTTACACGTAGGATCTAGCTTGTGAATATAAAAGAATATAAAGTAATTATTGATTTTGCGTTACGTATTTTGTAAAGGACAGGAATGCTACACTTTTTTTAGAAGAACTTAAGTAAGTCGAAGATGGTTGGTCCTTATAAAGTTTTCTTGCCCACGTGTTTTGAAATTGAGGTGACATTTTGGGTGATGTATGATAAGGTCTTAAAATAGTAAGTTCGCATCGTTTTCAAAGGATATTACATCCAGATAAGAAACTAGAAATTTAGTGGTTCTTGTGAAACGTTGACCCTTGAGAGGGAATCTGGAATAATGGATTTAATGGTCGTTGAAAAGTGTCTAGCAAAATGTTTTATTTATCACGATAAGAGATTTAGAGGGTATTTGGGGTTGAGTTTTAAAATAGATTATGCGTTCTGAATAATCAAAATCAGATAATTAGTTGTAACAAAATGTGCTGCAGGAAGATAGTGTTTGGATTTGATTATGTTATTTGATATCACAATAATCAGGTAATCAACTATTTGAGTGTTTGGAAAATATATATACATGTATATATAAATTATAAATAGATGAGCTTTGATCTCTAAAATACATAAAACAAATCAGTTTTTTTATTATTATTATATATTTTTATTAATTATTTACCAAACACTAAAAATAGATTTTTATTTATTTTTTTATTTAGTATTTGCGCTTTCAAACACAAAATAAAAATATTAGGTTGCAAAAGCAATCCCAAACACACCTTTAGTACAACGATCCCATAATGCCTATAAGATATTGATTTGATTTTTTTGTTTACAAAAGAAAATTTTTAACATAAAGTTATTGCGTGAGCGTGTTTTAGTGATTAAGTTAAACATAAGACTTGTGGGCAAGGTATTCGTTAGACCGATTATGTTGGTAGGTAGCATTCCGTCAAGTTTTGAAAATCGAGAAACAAAACGTTTCACGTGGTGCCCAAGTATATGTATACGTGATTTGTATGAAACAGGTTGTAGGATAATAATTACGTTTGATAAAGTAGTACGTTTTGAAATTCGCTTAAGTAGGAATTTTTGGCAATACGACAAAAGATTTAGGTATACAATTTTAAACGCGTGGTTTACATAATAAAGTCTCCAAGAAGGGGGGGTTGGTAACCATCATCGAGGTATGGGAATCACCCCAAACCCGTTGGTGAGGTCGTTTTAAAAGAAAGAAACGGAGTCTGACTGTCAAGGTAAGGAAATCACTGCTATCTCGACGGTGGGTCTGCATTTTGGGATTTTCGGGAAATATAAGTATAGTTGGTGACGTCTTGAAATCATGCATGTAAATACGTATAGATATATATGAAAAAGTTTAGTATGATTTGTGTAAAAACCTTAAAATGATGTGAAGTGTAACAAGCATATATAAGGTTCACATACAAATTGAAATTTATAAAACATTAGATTGTTTCGGGTAGAGAAACGTCGGCTATTCCAAAGTGATTCGAAGATCCTTTCGAATTAGAGAAACGTGCTTTGGCCTATAGGTAAAATGCTCTCGTCGAGGATCGATTAACGACATTTTACCCTTCCAGTTACCACACGTCTCTAATCGATTGGAAAGTCGAAACTTTGGCGAGATTGAAAATCGAGGAATGAGACTTAATCGACAAGGTGCGGGTTTCACTCCTAACTTGGCGATTTCGTACCCTAAGTGTGGTTGGTACTCGTCGGGTCAAACTATAGTTCGACACTTTGTCGAGGATCCACTAGAGTTTGAATTGGAAATTCCCCGTCAAGGTGAGGATGTCACTCCTAACTTGATGGCGAATTTCGCGTAAAAGATTGGGTGGATTGAGAGTCATTCACCAAATTGTGGATTTCACGCCTATTTTGGTGGAGTCGTCTCGATTGTGCAATCTGAGTGTTTTCGAGTTTAGTATAATCTAGTAAATGCATTAGGAAAGCGTATGATTGAGATAATGTAACAAGTATGAACATGTAAAGCATTTCATGAATTTAGCACATAAGAGTCATTTCAAGAAATTAGCATGTGAATCACGTATGGTCGAATGTGGTGCTAAACTATAGACTAGGTCAAAAGCATGGCAATTTTCCTAATTCCCTATAGTTATAGCTCTGATACCAATCTGTCACACCCCAACCGATGGCGGAAACATCAGGATGAGACGGAACGAGATTGCTCATTGCTCACAACGCTAATAAATGACAATATTTAATTAAATCCAAATTTCATTTCACAACATTGTCAAATACAACATGAAGCAATACAATAAGTTCATAAAACATAACAAATTTTGGTACAACATTTATAAATCTTACATCTAAAATGTGTGTATCTAAGTCCTTGCTATTTTGATTTCATAGCATCATCTCCTTCAAACTGTAACATGTTTTAAAATAAGTCAATGCAAAAGCAAAGGCGAGTACACAAGTTTAAGCATAGCATACGTATACGAATAAAGTTTTAACAATCCTCATGGCAACCAAATCTATACAAGAGCAATATCAAGGCATGCAATACTAATAATCAAACCCTAACGCAATCACGATGTTTTAACATGACCTCACAAATAACACGATGGAGGTGGATGCGTGAATTCCTATAGCGCTAAGCATGTCAAACGAAGGCTAAAAATAGTTAATGACTAAAGCATAGCATAACGAATATCCAAGACAAGCATCAAGTATGAGATTCAAGTATTCATGTGTATAAGATTGTTTGTGCGTTTCATAAAGTTTAAGTGTTCATGATTTTTGTATATGTAAAACATGTTACACCCAAAAGTGTTATAAACAAAAGTGGGTCGAGTGTACTCATAAAATTGCTAAGTCTTCTTTGGAGATCCCACGACGAGTTGATGAGTTGGAGAAAGGGACACCGATTCCACCTTAAATGACAAGCGAATGTGTATGAATAATCGAAAATACGACGGGGGATTCTAATCGGAGTTGAAAGTACGTGTATGTATGTCACGGGATTTATGTAATGATTCTAAAGTTAAATTCGTCAAAGGTGTCGTAAAAGTGTTATCAAAATGATACATTAAATATATATATTTTTGGCGAAAGGTGTAAAAGATAAACACGTATGTTTTGATCGGAAGTTTAATGGGAAAAATATGTATATTTTGGTCAAAAGTTTAATAGATACATTACCTTGGGCGAACGGTATGATATACCTATGTAATTAATAGAAAGGTGTAATAAATATATATATATTTTCGTCGTTAAATAATTATATTTTTGTTGAAAGGTATGATGGATATATATATTTTGTCGATAAGGGAAATATATATGTGTATCTTGTCGTTTAGTTAAATACACGTTGTCGAAAGTTTAATAAATTTATTTGTCAAAAGTTTAATGAATATATTTTGTCGATAATGTATGATTTTGACGAAAAACGGGCAGAGTTTCCCCTTGTTTTTTGATGATTCCCGACAACCAAAGTTGTCGATAACGTTTTCAAAACTCGTCAATTTAGATATAAATGATATACATATATATATGTCGTCAAATCCCAAAAACGTAGTTAAATGATTAAACGTACCGGTTTCGTGTAGACAATAATATATATAACAACGAAGTCACAATGAAAACAATATATATAAGTATTCTCCTTAAATACAAAAATGTAAATAATTATTTAAAGGTATCGGTTCGAGTGGTTAGCGTAATAGGTATAAACAATATACTACAAAGAATAGTGTCTTTAATGTTTTACCGAAAACCACGTCGACCCCGTTGACCACAGTTGAATGAGTTGACCGGGATCCGAACCGTGCTTGACCCGAATAAGATTTAAACCGAACAGGTGTATGACCCGATTTGACTCAACCCATTCACCACTGCCGTGACGTACCTGAAACGAACCAAGCAAAGACCGACTTAATCGAACTGACCGGAGAATGAATTGAATAAACTTAAAACTTACCTGAACAATACGAAATCGGAACCAGAAACTCGAACCGACACGAATCAGAACCGAGATTGAATCGATGAGACCCGAGCTAAATTTGAACTACTCGAAACCTAACCTGAATCGGAGCTAGAAACCAAATCCTTCGACCTGCATCGCGTCACCGGAAACGACGTCGGAGCTGCCGTTGTTCCTGCGGCTTCTGCTGCCGTGTTGCTGGTGTGCTGCCGTAACTGCGGCTTGGCTACTGGTGCGCCGCCACCACATGGTGGCCGGCGGTCCTGTTTATAGAGCGGGAGAGAAGAGCGAGTGTGGGTGCGATGGTGAGTGGTGGTTCTACGGAGGAGGTGAGGTGTTGAGGGGGGGGGGGGTGCGGCGGTGCCTCGTCGGCCGTCGGAAAAACATGGAGAGGGAGAGAGAGAGAGAGCGGAGTGTAAGGTGTGTTGAGCGGGTGAGTGTGAGTGTGTGTGTTAGCTTATATAGGTAGGGTTTAGGTAGCTAGGGTTTGATAGGTTGGGCCTAAAGCCCGTTAGTCCGGTTCTCATGTTTTAGAGAGGCCCAATTATAGTTTTGTAATCCGTCTTCGAACCCGAATATGTGAAACACAGTAGAATATTATTATTATTTTTATTTAAGGAAATTAAAAAGCGGGGCGTTACATCTCGAGTCTAGGCTTTGAACTAGGATTATTCGTTTCCCTATTTTGCTTGCTTTGGTTTTTAATTTGCTTGTGACAGGAATTGTCAAAGATGCCTCCAAAGTTTTCTAGAGGAGCGAAAGGAAAAGGCTCATGAGAGGCGGAGCTGCGGGTCAAGGGCCTTCGAACCCACATAACTACAACCCTTACGAGGGGTCAGGAGACTCCTCATCGCCATGGGATCCGTACCCTCATCGTCACTCCATATCCCACGAGTATTCCCCACCACCAGATTCACTGCCACCACAACTTACCCAATCTCACCACTTACACTCCCATTCTTTCCATGGGAATTATAACCTCGATATTCAATTCCACTCACCTTCTGTAACCCCACCTGAAGATTCTCCGGAGCCCATGGAAGAAGACTCCGACCCAGAAATGCCGGCAACGGGATCAATGGGTCATCCCATTTACTTATCCAGCGGATCCAACTCGTACGTTGGAACGCCCCAGCACTATCCTGATGAATTTCAGGAAAAATTTTCACAATACATTTTCTACGACACCCCATCCTACCATAACACCCCATCTTATCATAATACGCCATCTCACCACACTCCATCCCACCATACACCGTTACACTACACCCCTCCACCTGAAAACCAACAGGTGGAACAACCACAACTACCACCTCGTCCACCTAGGAAGAGGAACGCACGCATGTCCGTGCGAATGGGGCCCAGAGTTGGGTCACTATCTCCCAGCCTTCATCCTACCCCACTATCATAGAAGATCCACAAGTGGGTGGACCTTCTTATACCTCGCCTTTCAACGAGCAACCGCCACCTACTGTTGAGCCTGAACCTCAACCAACATTTTCTGCAAGTGAGCCATCATCACTACCGCTACCACTATCGGGGTTTTGATAACCCTATCCCTTCCTATTCGAACCTACCTGCGTACAACCCATTCGAACCCTCTACATGGCCAGAGCATAGCCATAGTCATAATGTACCTCTGCAAGACCCTTACCTAGAAATGGCCATGATTGCACATTACCCCTATCCCTACCAACCAGGCGGATATCCCTACTATGAGTACTAACATCCGATTGCACCGCCTCAACCCCAAACTCAACCGCAACCACAGCAGCCGCCACCAACTATGAACGTTCTAAACGAAGCATTAGAACGGGTAAAAGAGCTACAAGAGAAATCAGCCAAGGATGCTAAGAAGAACCAAAAAACTATTAAAAAGGCTGGTGAAAAAGTTAACAGGGAAGAAGGATTGAGCTCCCTATTATGCCTATGTATTATGTTTAATTTAAATCAAGTCCTTCCATGGACAAGTATTTAATTTTAAAACCGCTGCGAGGGTATGTTTCTTATTTTAGTCCCTGCGAGGACAATTTATCTTATTTTCTTGTAAAAGACCCGCTTAGGGCAATTGTAATTTGAATGTTAATATTAATGGAATTTCTTTTGGATTAATGTTATATGTACTATTATTTTATCAGTTGTTCAAGCCAACGTCTCGATATTGATTCGAAATTTATGATCTGTGAAATATTTCCAAGAAATCTCCTTGATGGTTTGCACCTGCCAAGTGATTAGGTCACATATATTGGCAAAACGGTAGTTGATTATATGGTGTTCTACCCTGATAGTTAAGGTTGAGAAATCCTATAAAGAATCCCTTCTATCCAGAAGTGGTGAATTACGTTCTAAACTTCACTAGTCCGCCTGATCTGGACTAGCTACTTAAACCATTACAAGGAATTGCTATTCTAAAAGGTTAATAACACAAGCCATCAAGGCAAAGGACTACGTCCAAGCCTATATAATCTATTTTGATCTTGATCAGAAATCATCAGTGCGATGATTACTTTATTTAAACACCCATTGGTGGTGTAGTGCCTATGGCCATATTAATACATCCATTAGTGATGTAATGCATACAGGCTATGTTATGTCCATTGGTGACAATGACAGTTTCAGTCTACGACTCTCTGTCTCGAGGTAGTAAAACTACGTTTGAACTTCGAAGCTATTTGATCCATTAGTGATCTTGATTTTATAATTCAAGTCCTTAGTGCTGCTTTAAATTGTCCTTGTGACAGGCCTATTTGTGCCACATTTTAACACCCCCTTATTAAGGTCGTTTGTGCCGTTATCAAGCAATCAAACAAGTGTAACTAATTAAATTCTACGTGATTACTTCAGCATCAAAGTACAAGGATGGCTAGTTCAGATGAAGCAGATAGCCACCAAGGGGATGGAGGTGCCAACGAACAGAATGTAACTACTAGAGGTGAACTGCAGGCATTAATTGCCACCGAAGTAGAAAAAGCAATTAAAGATCATGATGAGAAGAATGGCGAATCCAGTGCTTCACATACCAAGCATACTTCTAAGCACACATCCAGGCATACATCTTCATACCATTCTAAGCACTCATCGCAAAAGAAGTCTGAACATCCCTCTCACAAGAAAGACGACTCTAAGCATTCGTCGAATATCGAAAGAAAAGAAAGGAGTAACACAGAAAGACCCAATTTAAAAAGGAAGGTTGCTCCTATAAATACTTCGTGTCTTGCAAACCACGTGATTTCACGGTGAAAAAGGAGCTGTGGAAACACTCCGATGGTTTAGACGAGATCGAAACTATTGTGGAAATCAGTGGGTGCGTTGAGAAAGACGTAGTGCAGTATGTAGCGCAATCGTTCAAGGGCGATGCCCTCACGTGGTGGAAGTCGATGATCCAGTCTTCTGGGAAGGTTCATCTGTATAATCTAAGTTGGGAGAAATTTGTTGAATTGGTAAAGGATGCTTACTGTCCACCTCACGAAGTGGAAAGGATCGAAACGGAGTTTATCGGATTAGCCATGAAGAACCTTGATTGTGGAAAGTACATATCGAAATTCAATTCTATGTCGAGACTTGTACCGTATCTAATCACTCCAGAGTCCAAACGCATCTCACGTTTTATTGGCGGATTAGAGCCAGAGATTAAGGGTGATGTCAGAGCATCTAGACCCGTGACGTTTAGGTCTGCTGTAGACCTTTCTATGGTCTTAACTCAGGATTTGAAGAGACAGAGGCAAGCCTAAGGTGCTGAGAAAAGGAAGAGAGATGATGACAGGTTTCACCGCTTTAGCAAGAACAGGAAGTTCGGGTCAAACAAGAACCATCAAAGGTCTGATAATAGGCCTAAATGCAGAAAGTGCAACAAGCGACACTTTGGTGCGTGTCGGGACAAGTTTCAGATAAAGCTTGTGGGATCTGTAAGAGGCATGGGCACAAGGCCCTGGAATGTAAGGATTTGAAGGAGGCCACATGTTTTAATTGTGGCAAGAAAGGACATATCAAACCCAACTGTCCTAAGTACAAGAAGGATGACACTGCTAAGGACGATGGGGCGAAGAAAGGAAAAGCTCTTGCTTTCCAGATGAAAGCCAAGGAGGCTGTGAATGATGACAATGTGATAACAGGTACGTTCCTTATTAATGATGTTTATGCTAGAGTTCTTTTCGATTCAGGGGCTGATAAATCATTTGTAGATCATAAGTTTAGTGCCTTATTAAACTTACCCATAAGAACTCTAGACATAACCTATGATGTAGAACTTGCTGATGGAACGATAGAAACCGCTTCTACAATTCTTGATGGATGTTTTATTTCCATTAAGGATCACACTATTCCTGTTTCGCTATTTCCAATGAAGTTGGCAGGTTTCGATGTAGTTCTTGGTATGGACTGGTTGTCTAGTAACCATGCCCATATAGCCATGTAAAGAAGCTCATCGAAATCAAAACTTTGACCGGTGAATTGTTGCCTGTACAAGGTGATGTACGTTATGGTTTGTCCGAAAAAGATGTGTTACTTAAAAATTTGAAATGCCTGAAGAAGAATTGTGTCATTTACATGGCATAAGTAACCATTGATGAAGCTAAGCCAATGATCGAAGACCTACCCGTTATCTCAGAATTTGCTGACGTGTTTCCTGAAGACTTGCCTGGTCTACCTCCATATAGGTAAGTAGAATTTGAATTGATATCATACCTGGTGCAGCTCCAGTTGCTAGAGCCCCGTATAGACTTGCACCTACATAAATGAAAGAGTTGAAGACACTACTTGAGTAATTGTTGGAAAAAGGATTCATTCAGCCAAGTTCTTCGCCTTGGGGAGCTCCAATACTGTTTGTGAAAAAGAAAGATGGTTCAATGCGAATGTGCATTGACTACCGCGAGCTGAATAAGTTAACAATTAAGAATTGCTATCCATTTCCCAGGATCGATGATTTATTTGACCAGCTTCAGGGAGCAAGCTACTTCTCGAAGATTGATTTGAGGTCAGGTTATCATCAACTCAAAGTTCGTACTGAAGACGTTCGAAAGATGACGTTTAGAACGAGATATGGTCATTATGAGTTCTTAGTGATGCCTTTTGGACTCACTAATGCACCAGCAACATTTATGGATTTAATGAACAGATTCTGCAAGCCGTATTTAGATAAGCTTGGCATTGTCTTTATTGATGATATACTTATATACTCTCGTAATCTGGAGGATCACGAGAAACATTTGAGGTGTATTTTGGAGTTGTTGAGACACGAGAAACTTTATGCAAAGTTTTCTAAGTGTGAATTTTGGTTGCGTGAAGTACAATTCTTAGGCCACGTGGTTAGTGAACGTGGGATACAAGTTGATCCTGCCAAAGTCGAGGCAGTAATGAACTGGCAAGCCCCCAAGACACCATCCGAAATCCGAAGTTTTCTGGGTTTGGCCGGTTATTATAGAAGATTTATAGAAAACTTTTCAAGGATAGCTACTCCATTGACGACCCTGACCCGTAAAGATGTTAAATTTGTTTGGGGTCCGAAACAGCAGGAAGCCTTTGATGTATTGAAGCAGAAATTAAGTAATGCTCCTGTGTTGACTCTACCTGAAGGAATTGAAGATTTTGTGGTATTTTGTGATGCTTTACACACCGGCATGGGGTGTGTACTCATGCAAAGAGGAAGGTAATCGCCTACGCTTCAAGGCAATTGAAGATACACAAAAGAAACTACACCACGCATGATTTGGAACTAGGTGCCATGGTGTTTGCGCTCAAACTGTGGAGACATTATTTATATGGAACAAAGTATGTTATATACACCGACCACAAAAGTCTCCAACATTTATTCAATCAAAAGGATTTAAATATGCGACAGCGTCGTTGGATGGAGACGCTGAACGACTATGATTGCGAGATCCGTTATCATCCAGGCAAGGCAAATGTGGTTGCCGATGCCTTGAGCCGCAAGGAAAGGGTTAAGCCCATAAGGATCAATGCCAAGAGCATTTAGGTTAAGAATGATCTGAAAGATAAGATTTTGGAAGCTCAGAAGCAAGCTTTGTTAGAAGCAAGCTTTGTTAGAAGCAAGCTTTGTTAGAAGCAAATCTACCTAAGGAAGAACTGGGAAAGTTGGTAGAACAACTTACCCCGGGAAATGATGGAATCCTAAGGTTTTGTGAACGAATTGGATTCCAGTTTCGGAGGACTTAGAGATTTGATTCTCCAAGAAGCACACAATTCCAGGTACTCAATTCACCCGGGTAGCGATAAAATGTACAAGGATTTGAGACCCGATTATTGATGGTCCGGGTTGAAGAAATCCATAGCGGTCGATGTAGCTAAATGTTTGACGTGCTCACAAGTTAAAGATGAACATCAAAAGTTGTCAGGTCTATTGCAGCCATTTTGGAAATTCCCATGTGGAAATGGGAATGCGTAACTATGGATTTCATTACCAAGTTACCAAAAACAAAGCGAGGGAATGACGCAATATGGGTGATTATAGACAGACTGACTAAGTTGGCTCATTTCCTGCCTATTAATGAGACTTATAGCTTTGACAAATTGGCAAAACTCTATGTTGACGAGATTGTTTCTTTACACGGAATACCGGTGTCCATTGTATCGGATAGGGACACAAGATATACTTCGCACTTTTGGAAGAGCTTTCAACAGGCTTTGGGCACTCGATTAAATTTTAGCACAGCATATCATTCTCAAACGGATGGGCAAAGCGAGCGCACTATGCAAACCTTAGAAGATATGCTACGCGCTTGTGTGATTGATCTAGGTGGAAGTTGGGATAGCCACTTGCCACTTGTTGAATTTTCCTACAATAACAGCTACCACGCAAGTATTCAAGCAGCCTCGTTTGAAGCGCTATACGGGAGAAAGTGTAGGACGCCCGTTTATTAGGCAGAAGTTGGTGAATCACAACTATCAGGACCGGAAATAGTCCTGGAGACGACGGACAAGATTTTACAAATTCGGGATCGTCTCAAGGCTGCCAGGGATAGGCAGAAATGTTATGCGGATCGAAAACGTAAACATCTTAAGTTCCAGATTGGGGACAAAGTCTTACTTAAAGTGTCGCCTTGGAAAGGTGTCATGCGCTTCGGAAAGAAAGGCAAATTAAGTCCAAGGTACGTTGGACCATTTGAAATTGTTGAGCGAATTGGAGCTGTCGCTTATAGATTAAAGTTGTCGGAAAAGTTCAATGGAATCCATGATGTATTCCACATTTCTAACTTGAAGAAGTGCTTAGCAGATGAGTCGTTGGCTACGCCACACGACGAGGTTCAAATTTATAAGAACCTGCGTTTTATTGAGCAACCGGTGGCGATCGAGGAACGCCAGGTCAAGAAGCTTCGTAGGAAGCATGTGCCTATTGTAAAGGTTAAATGGGACGCTCGTCGAGGTCCCGAATACACTTGGGAAGCGGAATCTGTCATGCGACAGAAATATCCACATTGGTTTGATTGAAATCTCGGGACGAGATTTATTTAAGGGGTGAGGATGTAACACTACGTGTTTTTACGTTCAATATTTTTCCGACACGTGTCCCGGTAATCCGTATGTGTATTTTACGCTAAAACGGGAGGGACCAAGTTTGTCAAATCGCTTGTCGTATCCTCGTTGTGCCTTGAAATGAAGTTGAGGGGCTGATTATGCAACAAACGAAAGTTTAAATGAATTAGAAGTGCAGGGGCTGAAACTGCCAAACTTTTAGAAAGTTTGGAGGACCACCGCATATTGTGTACCCCCTTGCTTGCATTTTTTTGCACCTTGTGCTCTATGCTTGACACCTCTAGAACCCTTGTGAGCTCCTTAGAGCTCTCCCAACACCTAGCCACTTCTCCTAGCTCCTCCACAAACCATTTATGACATATAAAACCATGGTCTTGCACTTAGTTTTCTTCACCAAGTGCATCAAGATCAAGTTAGAGGAGCCTCTAGACGAATTTGGAGCATATTACTCTGTTCTTAGCATCATATGGACCATATGTAAGTGTTCAATCTCATGCTAAGTCGATTCTTCATAGTTCTTAGCCTAGAACAAAGTCTCGTCGTAATTACGCCTTGACTTTATTCTAAATCCGTGCACACTCCGTTATTGTGCGTAACGAAAGTTCCTACGTGCTCATAATGATGGAGGTAATAAACCCTTAAGAGGGCATTCTCAGATTTTCACGGATTCATGGCCGATTGATTGACGATTCAACCGAAAAGTCAAACATAGTCAAACTGGCAGATTTTTTATAAAATTCATAACTAACGATCCGGATGTTATAAAATATGTCTTGAGCATTAAAAACCTTAAAATAAGTATTTGAACATATGTCAACAGGTTCAGTTCGTCAATTTTGTCACACCCCGACCGCAGCGGAAAAGGTGATCGGGGCATGATTGGGTTATCATCAAAGCTCATGACATTTATTATAACGTTTCATATTCATTAATACATTTTAATGGGAAATATACAATCATTATTACATCATGTCCTAACCATCAATCTAGGCTTCATTGTTTTCTTCTAAGGCATTTCCTATGTTTTCCTTGCTTCATCCTGTTCACCTGTATCATGTGTAAAAATGGTTTTTTTGGATCAACAAAAAGTTGGCGAGTGAATCCTATGAAAAACATTTGAACAAGTTTATTTAATTGATTATAAAATAAGGTGCACAACATGAGTAAAAAAGATGTAAACTTATTCACCAACCATTTAATATTAAATAATGCACACATGAACAATAATGGATCGTTTTGAGGCACGCGTTGCTCAACTCGTCTCCCACGAGGAACTGATGGGCCTAATGAAGATTTGCATATACTTGACACTATGAATTACATAACTACAAACAATATAAAACTAAATAATACACACACGAACAATAATGGATTTGTTTTGAGGCACGCGTTGCTCAACTCGTCTCCCACAAGGAACTGATGGGCCTAATGAATGATTTGCATATACTTGACACTATGAATTACATAACTACAAACAATATAAACTAAATAATACACACACGAACAATAATGGATTTGTTTTGAGGCACGCGTTGCTCAACTCGTCTCCCACGAGGAACTGATGGGCCTAATGAATAAATTGCATATAACTTGACAATATGAAATACATAACTACAAACAATATATACAATCTAAGTTTAGATCACAATATGGTCTGGCACAAGTTTAAATAAACGAGTTAATTTAGGTGACACATGACACACCCCAAAACGTGTAATTAAAAAGGGGAGTTGTAAGATTCACTCACATTGGGTGCGTTCGATTGATGATGTTGAATGCGCACGAAGTTTGATTTAACCACGAGTGAAACTAACCTAGATAATGGCATAATGGTCCGGTAAGTAAACGGATTTTATTAATCAATTTTAGTAGAATTGTTGGATATATTTTTGTGAGTTTAAAGCTATTTTCTAACTTTAAAATGTTATTTTTAAGTATTTTTAATTGATTTTTAAATAAATAAATAAATAAAATAATAAAAAAATGTTGACTTTTTGACCGTTGACTGTTGACCGGTTCGTATGTGTAATGTATGCGCTGGGTGAGGCTCGAACACGAGACCTCCCGTACGCGTGCACGCAGCTCTACCAACTGAGCTACATGTCTAACTCGAATATTTCTGTTTTTAATTAAATTTATATAATAATTAGATTAATCCGAAAATCATTTATTTTTAAAAAGATTTTAACATAACGACTCGGTGCGCTCCACAGGTCTCGAACCCGGGACCTGTGGTTTAAGTTAACACACAGTCCACCGCTGGACTGTGTGTCTAACTTGTTAAATAATCTGATTTTTATTATACTTATATACAAACTAAAAAATTTCATTTCTGTCTTATATAAAAAGTTTGATAATTATCAGGACCGGTGCGGTAGTCCAGACTCGAACTCGTGACGTGTGATTAAACGTTCACACAGTCCACCACTGGACTGTGTGTCTATCTTGGTTATTATTCCGGTTTTTATTAAACTTAACATTTAAGCAGTGGATCCGGTTCAGTTAAGAAAAAAAAAACATTTTTATTAAGGCGAGGGTGCGTGGGACAAGAATCGAACTCGGTACGTAAGCGTGTTTTATTTGCACACAGTCCACCGCTGGACTGTGTGTCTAACCCGAGATATATCTTGATTTTAATTATACTTATATAATACTGAACTTCGTCTTCTTCGTCAGACTTAACCAGAATCGGAGTCCGACTGGTTCATCGATTTTAATCAAGTTCTTTTGGTGTGTTGCGCTTAATTACATGTGCGATTAATAAAAGAACGAGAGATTAAGTGTGAGGTATACCGAACAGGGCTCCTCTGTTTCGCCGGCGAAACTCCGACGACATCAAATTATTCCGGTGACGTGTGTCCTGCGGCAGAGGGTCTTCAGGGAGCTTGAGATGAGTGTGGGTGGCTTCGGTATGAGTTCTGGGTGTTCAGTAAGGCTCAGAGGTGAAAGGCTCGGTTTTCCGGCGAGTTGCAGAAGTTCTCCGGCGAGGGAAATTATGTCGGGAAAAAGTGTGATTGTAAGCGAAAAAGCTAGCAGAGGTTTGAGGGGGTATTTATAGGGCAGAACATTGACGAATTTAGTCTGATTTCCGTCTTGATTCGTCGGTTAATGATTTTCCGGCGGTTATAGCTTGTGTCGCGGACTGGACATCAGTTATAACCGATGTTGAGGTTTAATGTTTACGTTAAGTCATTGATAACCGACGTCGTCTGACGAAATCGTCGGATTTTCCGGCGTCAACGGATTTGGGTGCGTCAGTTGACTGGATTTGATTTCTGTTTTCATTATTTGAATTAATTGTTTCGTTATATTAATAAAAAGTACAAGTGGCGCAGTGGTTGGATAGATGAGTGTTAAGGCTTTGCTTGACCGGTTTGACCCGGCTGACCGGGTTCGAAACCCGGCACCCTTTGTTTTATTTTTTAACCACTATTTTTAACACTTTTTCAAATATAAATTATATATTCCAATATACTTATTAATTATGTATCGTTTAAAATTATTTTGGGCATTAAATACGCAACGAAATTTTTAACTGATTGTTCGGTTAATAAACGGAGGGGGTTTGGTAAATCCGGTTTTTGACGGATGTTACAGTATCCCCTGCTTTTTAGAAATTTAAAAGGATGGTGTTTAGTTTGACAGTTACATGCTTAGAAAAAGAGTAAGAGTTTAAGTTTTTGTTTGAGGCGGTAACGTCCTTGTAAGGGTTAAGTACCCTGTTACAGGAATCGCTTTTGTTGCCTACTGTAAAAATATTGATAAGCAGAGTTGATTCACTAAATATGATATCATGCGTAAGAGTTTTGATATGTTTGGAAGGATAGGGTTATATCCTAAAACAAAATTTCTAATACTACAACCTACATGGAACTTCTCATAACCGTCTAACAATGCCTCTGATCCTTTGACAAGAATACTTATATATAGGAAGTACCAGCGGCGTATCCACCATATTCTTGTCAAATTTTCATTGGTTTTTATCAATAAATTATGATTGGTTCTATGATGTGACTCTAGAACATAAATAAACACAACAACCAATATCTGAGTCCAAGTTCTGATAGCATACATGTTTGAATGGTGACAGTTCCTCTCTCGTTTGTCATGATGGAGAGGTTAGTTTATGTAGAAATAGAACACAATCCAATTTCTTTAAATGGCGAGATGATATGAATGTAACACAAATTTCAACCAAGACAATACTAAATCCTACATGGAACTTCTCATAACCGCCTGATAATGCCTCTGATCCTTTGGCAAGAATACTTATATATAGGAAGTACCAGCGGCGTATCCACCATATTCTTGTCAAATTTTCGTTGGTTTTATCCGCAGTTATGATTAGTTACCAAGAAATTACTAAATCCTACATAGAACTTCTCATAACGCCTGATAATGCCTCTGATCCTTTGACAAGAATACTTATATATAGGAAGTACCAGCGGCGTATCCACCATATTCTTGTCAAATTTTCATTGGTTTTATCAGTGAGTTATGATTGGTTGTATGATGTAACTCTAGAACATAAATAAACACCACAACCAATATTTGAGTCCACATTCTGATAGCATACATGTTTGAATGATGACAACACCTCTCTCGTTTGTTGTGATGGAGAGGTTAGTCATTGTGGAAGTGAGACATAGCTCAACTTCTTTAATTGATGAAATTGAATACGCTGAAATGTATGATGAACAAACTTCGACCAAAACATACTAAATCCTACATGGAACCTCTCATAACCGCCTGATAATGCCTCCGATCCTCTGACAAGAATACTTATATATAGGAAGTACCAGCGGCGTATCCACCATATTCTCGTCAAATTTTCATTGACTTTATCCGCAAGTTATGATTACTTCTATGTGACTCTACAACAAACACAACAACCAAAAGATTGTATTGCATGTACTGAAAATGAAAATGTCTGTGCGATCAAGGCTCAATCAAACGGAGCCGATCGTATTGCATGTACTGAAAATGAAAAAATGTCTGTGCGATCAAGGCTCAATCAAACGGAGCCGATCGTATTGCATGTACTGAAAATAATAAATTTAATCTAAACAATAATCACACAAACAGTTTATACATGGAACCTCTCATAACCGCCTGATAATGCCTCCGATCCTCTGACAAGAATACTTATATATAGGAAGTACCAGCGGCGTACCCACCATATTCTTGTCAAATTTTCATTGACTTTATCCACAAGTTATGATTAGTTCTATGTGACTCTACAACAAACACAAGAACCAAAAGATCGTATTGCATGTACTGAAAATGAAAAATGTCTGTGCGATCAAGGCTCAATCAAACGGAGCCGATCGTATTGCATGTACTGAAAATAATAAATTTAATCTAAACAATAATCACACAAACAGTTTATACATGGAACCTCTCATAACCGCCTGATAATGCCTCCGATCCTTTGACAAGAATACTTATATATAGGAAGTACCAGCGGCGTATCCACCATATTCTTGTCAAATTCTCATTGGCTTTATCCTTAAGTTATGATTGGTTCTATGTGATTCTAAAACATAAATAAAAACATAAAACTAAACGATTGGAGTTGAATCTTGATTTTCGGTGAAGAGGACTAGTTGGGTGGTTTCGTTTGGGCCGTCATTATCTTCAACAGGGTTGGCGTTGATGTTGAAAATTCTTCCTCTTGCTGGTGGCCTAGTGATTGGGTTTTCTTGATTTACTTGGTTAACCGGATTTGATTGAGCTTGAGCGTTTATGATGTTAACCAATCGGGGGCACGTGTTTCTATAGTGGGTAGGGTCGCCACAATTGAAACAAGCTTGAACATAAGGTAACATGGGGTATTGAGGTTGTTGATATGTTTGGATCATATTTTGAGTAGGGGGAGAGATTTGGTTTTGAGGGGTGCGGCAAACCTTGCTCAAATGACCATAGCGTCCACAATTTGCACATAGTCGACAAGGTAAGGTAAGGGGATGGTGATAAAAACAGGTGTTACATCGAGGGTGAGGTCCAAGGTATGGTTTCTTATTTGGGTAAGTTGAGTTGGGTGCTACTTGAGTGATTGGGATAGCTTGGATGGGTATGGCGTGTGAAATGGGTTGATTACGTTGGATAGTAGCGAAAAGTTGACCGTCTCTTTTTCTCTTAGAAATGGGTTGAGAAGGGGATTCGGTTTGGGTGGAGTTTGAAGTTTCAGTCGATGCCTTATCCTTCTTCTTCTCCTCCTTGAAGTCTTTGTTTCGGATTCGGTTTTCGGTGAGCTCTGTAGCTAACTCCATTGCTGCTTCCAAAGTTGCAGGCGTGGTACTTATTACAGAGTCTTGAATTTTTGACGGAAGACCTCGAATGTAGTGCTCGATCAAACGGTAGAGGGGAGTGAACAAGTTTGGGACCATTTGATTTAACTCGAGAAATCTTTTGTTGTAAGTGGTGTGGTCGCCTTCCTTTTGCTTCAACGAATAGAACTCATCTTCTAATTTCTTGATTTCGCTCCTTGGGCAAAACCGTCTTGTCATGATTTCCTTCAACTCTTCCCAAGTTAAAGTCATAGCATCGTCAATGCCTCGTTTGGCCTTCTCTGTATTCCACCAAGTAAGTGCTATTCCATATAAACGACCGGTAGCATATCGCACTTTGCGATCGTCAAGGCAATCGCAATTTAGAAAAGTGTTCTCCATTTCTTCAAACCAATGGAGGAGAGCGGTGACACCTTCAGTCCCTTCGTATTTTGGAGGGTCGCATGATTTGAAATGCTTGTAGGTGCATTTAGTGGTATTTGGGGGAGGGTTGATAATATTTTGATCTTCTTGGTCGACAGGATTAGCGGTAAGGGCTTGTTGGACTTGGATTACAATGTTGGATATTACGGCAACCATTTGTTGAGCGATTAGGGCAGCCATGCGCTCGCGGGCTTTTCCTGCTCTCATCTTTCCTACGGGCGAGGCTAGAAGACATCTACAAGGAATACGTATCATGAGTATGAGTTGGATGTTTTTGGGATCATGGGTCGTATTTAGGAATGAACATTCATAAAATAAATATAGAAAAATAAATCTACTACATCCATAGGATGTCTTGGGGTTTGCTCGTCATTAGGCCTTGCATGCCGCCATACTTCACCTTCGTAATCATGTGGGCCCCCATGAATACCGGGTTTTTCATATGGTTCGCATGTGTTAGCCTGGTTACGTACACTAAAACCCGGATAAATCGAAAAATATGTATATAACGTATGATATTCGGAATGTGTCCAGGTGTAGACACGGTGACACCTCAAAGTGGGTTAGTTCGAACGACGTTTGGTGTGGCATGCTTTGGCCTAATAGGTCCTTCGTACTCTCATCGTTAGTCCCCAGGTAGGCAAACTGGTCCGTTATATTGGATTTATACGAATGCCAACCTAGACAGGACGTTCCGACTACCGGTACTTGTACCCTTCCAGTTACTACATGCCCGTCGCAGAACTCACTTTGATGGGATTTGAAAATTGCGACAAAATCTTTGAATAACAAAAGTATGAAGATGATTTGGATATATGAACATTGAATATGTATGATGAATGTGTATGTAAGTATGTATGTTTGACTGTAAGTATAAACAAATATGAAACAAATAAACATCATAAGTTTGTATGTAACCACCTAAACAATTAAAATTTAGGCAACTATAGTATAGGCTCTAAGGGTCTAATAACCTATCCTATATCCCTATAGTCATGGCTCTGATACCAATCTGTCACACCCCGACCCGCAGCGGAAAAGGTGATCGGGGCATGATTGGGTTATGATCAAAGCTCATGACATTTATTATAACGTTTCATATTCATTAATACATTTTAATGGGAAATATACAATCATTATTACATCATGTCCTAACCATCAATCTAGGCTTCATTGTTTTCTTCTAAGGCATTTCCTATGTTTTCCTTGCTTCATCCTGTTCACCTTGGATCAACAAAAAGTTGGCGAGTGAATCCTATGAAAAATATACGACACAAGTTTTACTAAATTGATTATAAATGCAAGGGATAGCAAAATGTTAATGGGATCGAAAACGTATAAACCATTTATAGTTAATTGGACACAGTCTAACTTAAGGTCGTTGAAAGGGTCATGCGTTCGGAAGAAGGCAAATTAAGTAAGGTAGTGGACCATTGAAATTTGTTGGAGAATTGACGTCGCTATAGATTAAATCAAAAGCAATAAACCTAATTATTCCACATCTAACATGAAGAAGTGTTAGCAGATGACGTTGCTATGCCCCACGAGGTAAATTGATAAGAATGTTTTATTGAGCAACTGGCAATAAGAACCCAGTCAAAACTTGTAGAACATCTATTTAAGGTTAAATGGAGTGTGGCACGAATAATTAAGCGTAATCTGGTCATGACAAAACCCAAATTGGTTTGATTGGAAATTTTCGGGACAAGATTTTTTTAGGGGTAGGAAAACTAGTTTTACGTAATATTTTGAACGGGGAGTATTTTTTAGCTAAAACGAGGACGAATTTGTCGAATCGTTGTGATCCTCGTTGTGCCTTAATGAGTTTGAGGGGTTTGCATTGTGCAATAAACAAGTTTAAATGATTGGTGCAGGTTTCAATTTTAGTAAGTATTGAAACCGCCGCATTTTGACCAACTGTATGCATTTTTTCCCGGTCTATGCTGAACTCAGATTTGTGAGTCCTAGAGTCTCCCGAATAGATTCTCCTGCTTTCCAATTTGAATTAAAACCTGGTCTATGACTTATCTTACAAGTGCATCAAGATGTTGGATTGGATTGGTGTTTACTTTCTTGACATTTGGACCGTATGGTGTTCAATCCTGCAAGTCGATTGTTTATATTTTTAAACAAATTTTATACCCTTTATTCAAATCTAATTTATTTCCAAAATTCTACTTATAATGATGATATCCTTTAAAATTAGATTTTGGGTCATGGCGATTGATTACGATCACGAAGTCAAATATTTAACCAGATTTTTATAAAATCATAACAACGACGAAGTTTTGGAGTTAAATACCTTAGTTTTTTGACGGTCGTTGTCAATTTTTGGTCTAGGCTCGGTTCGTAACAAAAGTCTCTAACAGTTGACTTTCTGTTGACTTTCAGTTTTGACCCGTTTTGAGCCATTCTTGATCATTTATATGACCATGATTATGTTTAGAATATTGTCCTAAAGTTTCGTGACTCGATTCATAAGAAATCCAAGTTTTTACATAAGTTCCATAAAAATCTTAAAAACTTTGAAAAAGGTCCTTTTTCGCAAAAATAAGATTTTTAAGCCCATATGATTTGTAATCTAAATACCAACTGATTTGTAATTATAATTATAAATTAAGTTTATTAATGTTAAGAATCTGATCAAAATCTATTTTTTATAAAGAAATGTGTTTACGACACATAAAGGACTAAAATGCTCTTTTCGGCATTATGGAAAGAATAAACATGGTTTTATGGTCAAAATGAATATATACTGATATGTTATACTATGTAGGACTATTTGGGATGTATAATCAGTTTATGACTTGAATAAAGACGTAAAAATCGCTAATCGCCGCAAAATGACTAAACTATACTTTTTACGGTAAAATGGCTTAAACCAAACTTTTATATCCAAAACTCTAACTTACTGATGTTATAAGTTAAATGAACTATTTTGATATATAAATCAGGCCCCGACTTCTATTTTACTGAAATTACCGATTTAACGCATTTTAGCGACTTTTACGTTTTACGGCACATAGTATGGTTTAAAACCATAACTATGAACCGAGACTTGTTACCTACTGATTTATAAACTTATTTTCATCATAAAAACATTAAGCACTAATACCGAACTCAGAATCCAAATTTGGCTTCAAAGCTATGTGTGAAATGACTAAAATGCCCCTACAGGACCTAGTTTATTTCAAAACCGTTAAACACACATACATTCGATATCCTACTGTTATAACAAAATAAAATAAATATTTTATTACTAATGTATAAGAGTTCATTTTTTAAAAATGACCAAAATTCCTTTAGAGGAAATAAAACGGATTTAAATATAACACAGGCCTATTGTTGCAAATGCTACTGATTTTATAACATATATTAAACATAATTTCTTATGGAACTTATATATGACTCATACGGTTTCCGGTTTCGCTTATACCGATTTATTTCATAATGGTATTGTTATGACACAACACTCGGTATAGCAACCAATTGAAAATATCCAAAAAGAAAAGGCAATGATATACCTGAATGTATTAATAGTATCAATAAAGAAGACCAAAAAATTTAATTATCTTATTATAAAAGAGCAACCACAATATCAATAAATAAAAAAATATATGGCAACGAATGTATCAATAACCATGCCCTGGTCCTCTTTCTATTTGACCAAGAAGGATTTGTGGCATTATTGCAAATAAGATTCATAGTATGGCTTACTGTTCAAAAGCTCTATCTTAATTGTTATAGTATATAAGATACTACTAATAAATAATCTTTTATTTACTAGTATATTAATTTAAATTATCAATTAGCTATATAAACTAAAATATGCTTTTAATGGTTCATTTTAATCTTATATAAATTTATGTATACTGACATAAAATTTTGTATATTTATGTTACAAAGTGAAAGATTAACGGACCCTACGCTTTACAAACTATGTTTAAATAATTCGGTTTTTTTTCATCAGTTTTTAAAAGAGAATATATTATCTATATATTTATTATTTATATAAATCTTCTAATCTTCTAATCTTATATACTTTTATTTTATCGATTAAAATAAAATATTTGTAGATTGTAACCATTAAACCTTCATATGACTTTCCGTTTTACGTGTGTTTTAAGATTTTAAATTTTATAATAATAATAATAATAATAATTAATATCTTAAATGAAATTTTTACTAAGCAATTTCTTTTCTAGTATATAGAAAAATATTATAATTCAAAACTAAATCTGATAAGGTTAACCAATCTTGTCTGCATATTTTATACTTTATTTGACTTAAAACTTTTAGTAGGGTATATAATTACAAAACACAATTCCAACAAAGTTGTTTTATTATGTTTACGTAATTTAGAATTAGCTTCACAATAAAAACATTTATGTTAACCAGTGATAAGTTAAAGGTAAGATTCACCCCTAGTACTTTAATATAGTAAAGTACTTATAAATATAGACATATAAATAAAATCACACAACTTTCTCTAGTGTACAGGAATATACTAATTAGGCTCCGGTAGGAATATTTAACTTACATTAAAAATTACATAATTGATTTTATTATTTAACAATATATATATATATATATATATATATTATATATTGTATATGCATAGTATTTCTAACAAAAGCAACAACAAAGGGTATAACCAAGTTGTTTTTTTTTATAGTATTATATAATAATATATATTGTTCAAGTAGTTTATGGATACACTTAATCATATTGGTCATTCATATTGTGAATTCAAAACATAAAAATATAAATATTAACATTTACTTACACAGAATAACACATAGGTTATTATATATTAATTTCCTAACATAATGTTTAAGTTTTAGGTATTAAAAGAACACCTAAATGGCTTAAACCAGTGGCTCTGATACCACCTTCTGTCACAAACCCCGAGCCCACCCTGGGAGCGGGAGCCGTGAACCAGTCAAGTGGTACCGGTGTTTATATAATTTGGCAGCGGAAAACTTATTCATCAGGACCGTAGTTAGGAAATACATTATCAGAGTTTCAAAACACCGACTTTTATATTAAACAAATGGGATGAAACCCAAGTTTTAAGCATAATACATCTGTAGGGATAAACCCTATTTTATAGAAAACATAAACTCCTTTTTATTTAAGTAACTTTTATAGCCACTTTTATAAGCCTTTAGTGCTCTCCTGTTTGCTTCTATTAGCTTCACATTAAGTTACCTGAAACACGTTTTAAAAACATTTTATCAGCAAGAAATACTGGCGAGTATATTCAAGTTTAATCAAAACAAGTTTTATTTATACTTCAAAGGATTGAGGAACATCCGCATTTACAATGTTTATATCTACACAATTACTCATTCAGTACTGTCAATCCTGACTTGTGGGTCATATTACTTTGGGTCCTGTCACCCAATAGTAACGGTGCCTATCACATTCCCGTGACTGTGGACTAGTAATGTATACAAAACCTCAACATACCGGCAGTAGTTATAGAATACATATACTCAATTACTGTTAAGCATAATTAAAACATTTGAGATTTTGGTAAAATAGTTTCTCACAAAAAGATTTACAAAAAGAGAATGTACTCGCCTGGTAACTTTAGGGTCTAACTACAGGCCTCCTGGTATAATCTTGGGCATAGCTCCTGAGCTCTTAATATTATATATAATGCACCCGTGTTAAGTATAATAACCCAAGTCACTTTAATCGTACTACCCATGACAGAACTCCAACATTCGTAGTCAGGCAGGGCCTTGACATGCATTGGCGATTCTAGATCAAGCGGTAGGGTGTCCATACAACACACGACAGAACTCCAACGAACATAATCGGGCAGAGTCTAGACATGCGTTGGAGATTCTAGATCGAGCAGTAGGATAATGAGTTAATGATAGGGATTAAAACACTTAAAATGGGACGAGGTCTTATTATTATAAGTGTGTAATATTAAGGAAATTAGAAGAAGCAGAAAGAGACCAAAGAGGAGAGCGAGAGTGAGCAGAAAAAATGAAGTTGATGTGCTCTATTTATAGTTACAAGTTTGTAACTTGGAGTCCAAGCCTTGTACTCTTGATCCTACACGTACACACCTATCTCACAATTGATAAGTTTTGAATATTTGATTATTATATATATTATAATTAATTAAGCAGCTCAACTCATTTATCGCTTATAACTTCTAAAATATGACGTTTTATAAAACAATGAATATGCCATTAGAACAAGAATATTTTTATCTACATTTTGACCTAAGTTCATTAAAAACGGAGCAAGTTTAATGATAATGTATTTTTATTATTATAATTTTTAAACGGTTCTTATATTCGTCTAAATATCTCATATTTCTAACCGTCAACTTACCCGTAATCTATCCGTTTAATAATATAAGTTTTATATACTCTGTTTTCAATAAATAAAATTTTGGAGATGTTACAGATGTCGCTGCTCATTGAAATAAATAAACTGTTGAAGTATGTTTTTCTTTATATTTAGAAAATGTCGACTGAACAATCTAACCACCACGACAACCCAATGCGTCGGCTAACTCGGCTCGACGTACTGAGCCTGCTCCTTTAGATATTGTAGCAATTGACCGAATTGCGATCCGCGTCGCACAAATACTAGGCGAGGCACAAAGACAGGAACGGCAGAGAACTGAGATTCATGTACCGTCTAAAGGAAGCTCTGCATCACGTAGTGCAACACAATCCCCAAGAAGGAAAAACAAAGGAAAGAAAATTTTGTTTCATCAAAACCTAGAGACACGGAAGTCTCTAAAGAATGCAACTAAAAACGTTATGTCATGTAATCCCCCACCTTTTGATGGAAAGAAAGGTGCTGTGGAAGCACATGAGTGGCTAAGTGAAGTAGAATCAATTCTAGACATTAGTGATTGTTTAGAAAGGAATAAAGTTCGCTTTGCAGTACATCTGTTTAAGTCGGAGGCATTGTTCTGGTGGAGGATTCAGAAAGAAACCAAGGGTGATGACTTAGCACATCGTCTATCATGGAAAGAATTCTCGGAGTTATTTACTCAATATTTCTGCCCTCCGAGTGAGAAGGACAAAATTGAGAAGGAACTCTTGCATCTAGAGTTAGGCACCAAGACATACCGAGAGTATGTCACACAATTCAATGCGTTATCTCGAATGGTGCCGTACTTAGTCACAACGGAGGAGAATAGAATTCGACGATTCTTATGGCGGTTGATGACGAAGTACCGTACTTTTATCAAATCAACCAAACGATGACATATAATGAGGCAGTAGAGGCCGGAGCTACTATTGCTGTTGAGGTACAACAACCTAAACCTCAAGATTATGTTCCAAAAAGAAAATGGGACAACAATCAGGAGACGAGACGGGCAAACCCTAGACAACCATTTAAGAAACAATGGGGACCCATACATAAGTGTCAAACATGTGGGAAGGAACATTTAGGTGTATGTCGGCAGTTGGTATGTAGAAACTGTAAGAAACCAGACACATACTCCAAGAATGTAAAGAACCACGCAGATGTTTGAATCTGGTGAGTCAGGCCACTATATTAGTGACTGCCCTAGGCGGAAGAAAAAGGAAGAACCAAATAAAGCTAGGGGATGAGCCTTTATGTTAAATGCGGAAGAAGCTCGCAGAAACTCCGATGTCCTTACGGGTACGTTCCTTATCAACAACTTTTATGCCAAGATCCTATTTGACACTGGTGTTGATGAAAGTTTTATGTCTGAACCTTTTAAAATTTTGATTAATAAAACCCCCAGTAAGTTAGACAAACCATTCATAGTGGAACTAGCGGATGGACGCGAAGAAGAAATTAAGGATGTGATTAAAGACTGTACCATACGAATCAGTAATGTCCCCATACCTCTAGATTTATTCCATTGAAACTTGGGAATTTAATGTAGTGATAGGCATGGATTGGTTATCCAACCATCAGGCACAAATTTTATGTGATACAAAACAAACTCTGATTAAGGATCCAAAGGAAGAATGTTAGCCATAAATGGAGAGAAACCTAGTAAACCAATTAGCTTTATCAATATGATGAAAGCCACAAAGTCTATACGAAAGGGGCACTTAGCCTACATAATGTGTGTGATAGAAAGTAAGGAAGAGAAAAGTTTGGAAGATATAGCGGTGGTATCTGAGTTCCCTGGGGTTTTTCCTAAAGATCTTCCCGGATTACCACCTGATCGACTGATTGAGTTTAGGATTGACTTAATCCCTGGAGCAACTCCATTGCCAAAGCCCCGTATTGTCTTGCCCCGACTGAAATGAAGGAGTTGAAGGAGCAACTCCAAGAGTTGTTGGGAAAATGATTTATACGTCCGAGCACATCACCATGGGGAGACCCGTTCTCTTTGTTAAGAAGAAAGACGGCTCAATGAGAATGTGCATAGACTATAGGGATCTGAACAAGATCACTATCAAAAATCGGTATCCATTACCACGAATTGATGATCTCTTTGATCAGCTACAAGGCGCAAGCTATTTCTCAAAATAGATTTACGACCTGGGTATCACCAATTAAAGGTACAAGAGGAGGACGTACCTAAGTCCGCCTTTCGGACAAGGTATGGTCATTATGAATTCCTGGTGATGCCATTCGGTCTCACTAATGCGCCGGCCGCATTTATGGACTTGAGGAATCAAGTTTGTAAGCCATATTTAGACCAATTCGTGATCATTTTCAAAAGATGACATACTCATCTATTCTAAAATAGGGAGGCACATGAAAGTCATCTACGTGACATCCTCAAGTTGCTAAAGGAAGAGCAACTTTATGCTAAGTTCAGCAAATGTGAGTTTTGGACTAGAGAAGTCCAATTCCTGGGGCACATTATTAACGAAAAGGGGATACAAGTAGACCCTGCCAAAATTGAAGTAATTAAGAATTGGGAGATACCCAAGAATCCTACGGAGATACGGCATTTCTTGGGATTAGCAGGGTATTACCAAAGATTCATTCAAGATTTTTTAAAAATAACTATGCCATTAACTACGTTAACACAAAAGAAAACTCCGTTTGTCTGGGGACATAAACAAGAAGAAGCCTTCAATCTTCGAAGACCATGTTGTCTAGTGCTCCAGTGTTGGCGCTACCTGAAGGCACTGAAGACTTTTAGTCTATTGTGATGCCTCACACTACGGACTTGGGTGGAAATTGATGCAGAGAGGCAAGGTCATAGCCTACGCATCAAGACAGTTAAAGACTCATGAAAAGAATTACACCCACCCATGATTTGGAATTAGGAGCAGTAGTGTTTGCCCTTAAGATATGGAGACACTACTTATATGGCACAAAGTGTGTGATCTACACTGATCATCAAAGCCTTAAGTATATATTTGAGCAAAAGATGTTAACATGAGACAGAGAAGATGGATGGAGCTACTAAACGACTACGATTGTGAGATTCGTTACTTCCAGGAAAGGCTAATGTAGTAGCAGATGCCCTTAGCCGGAAGGACATAGTTAAACCTTTAAAAATACGCGCATCTAGAATTGGAGTGAGGGCAAGTTTATTGGAACAAATTAAGGATGTGCAGACACGAGCCCTAAGTGCTGGACATATTAGTAAAGAAAGGATGGTGGGAAAACAAGAGCTTCTCACCAAAGGAAAAGATGGAATTTTAAGACTCCACAATAGGATCTGGATTCCTATTGTAGGAGAGCTAAGAGATAAGGTTATGGATGAAGCACATCGGTCCAAATACACGATGCATCCTGGTAGCACAAAGATGTACAAAAATATTCGAGATGAATATTGGTGGCCAGGTATGAAGCAATCAATCAATGAATATATAGATAAATGCTTGACGTGTTCACAAGTCAAAACCGATCACCAAAAGCCAGCGGGTTGCTTGATTCAACCTGAAATCCCTGAATGGAAATGGGATATGATCACGATGGATTTCATAACCAAACTCCCACGAACTAAGAATGGGCATGATACTATTTGGGTTGTAGTAGATCGTTTAACTAAGTTGCCCATTTCTTGCCGATACGAGAAGATCATAAGATGATAAATTGGCAAGAATATATTGTTAAGGAAATCGTTAGTCGGCATGGAGTACCCATCTCGATCATTTCAGACCGTGATAGCCGGTTTACGTCGAGATTTTGGCAAACTTTCCAGAAGGAACTGGGAACCAAACTAAATCTAAGTACAACTTATCACCCTCAAACCTATGGCCAAAGTGAAAGGACCATTCAAACATTGGAAGACATGCTTAGGGCATGTGTTATCGACTTTGGTGGCAGTTGGGATGAACACTTACCCTTGATAGAATTTGCTTATAATAACAGTTACCATTCGAGTATTAAGGTTGCCCCTTTTGAAGCATTATATGGAAGAAAATGCCGATCACCGGTCTGTTGGTCAGAGATCGGTAGAAACCCTTTAGCAGGGCCCGAGATTATTGAAGAAACTACAAATAAGATCATACAGATCCGGGAACGAATGAAGACTGCTGGAGACAGGCAGAAAAGTTATGCTGACAGACGTAGGAGACCCTTAGAATTTCAAGTTGGTGACAAGGTATTACAGTAAGGTCTCGCCTTGGAAAGGCATTATTCGTTTCTGAAAGAAAGGAAAACTGAGCCCACGGTATATTGGGCCATTTAATATAATCAAAATAATTGGCCCAGTAGCTTATAAGTTAGAATTGCCTGAGGAACTACAAGGAATTCATGACAATTTAACGTTTCCAACTTAAGGAAATGTCTGGCAGACGAGTCACTTAAGATGCCATGGCAAGAGGTCAAGATCAACGACAAACTAAACTTTACAGAACATCCCATCAGATCATAGATCGACGAGTAAAGAAATTGAGGAACCGAGAGTTCCCTCTAGTAAGAGTTAAATGGAACGCCAGAAGAGGACCCGAAGAAACGTGGGAAAAAGAAGATGAGATGAGACAGAAATATCCACACCTTTTTTAGCCGAATTTCGCGGACGAAATTCTTATAAGGTGGAGAGAGTTGTGACACCCTGTTTTATAAACAAATAAAATATATGAAAATTTTATTTCATATATGGTTAAACGAGTAAGTTACGGTTAGAATGACTAACTGAAATATGAGAGATTTGCACAAGTAATTAGTAGTATAAGAGACCGTTTAATAATAATAATAAAATATATTGTATTTGACTCTGTTCCATTTTAAATGAAACGTAGGTTAATATGTAGATAAAAATGAGCACGTCTTAGTGACATATCAATAAAGGAGTTGAAATAATTATATAATATAAAATATATATTCATACAAACAATAATGTGGTATAAAAAGAAAGAGTTTATGCACGTGTGCATGAGTGTGTGTTAGTAAACAGAAAGAACAATTCAATTTTCTAAACCGACGTATTAAGTCGGCACTTCCGCAAAACCGACTTAGTCGGGAAAATATTGGCAGGTATGTGTTTCATTCTTTTGTTTGATTTAGTTAAATTTAATTATTAACAAAATAATAATATTAAAAGTAGATATAATATTTAAGATTAATATAATATAATATTTATAATAAATTAGGGTCGTACTTTAGGTAGGTGTTAGGTGACTTGACTTTAGTCTAGACATGAACCGTGTATCCGTGCTTAGACTAGGTAAGTTGCCCAAACTCGACCACGGTACTAACTGGTTAGTACCGTATCATTAAACTATCACCTAAGATTGTCTTGGTACATGTTCAGGATTGAAAGTCTGATTAAGTAATACCGTATTGCCTAAAGCTAAGGTGAGTTTTACGAATGCTTTCCAAACGTGAGCATGCTTGTCCTAAACTGTAACTGTTATAAAAATGTCAAACCCATGATTGGTTGTACGCATGTGATATATCATGGATAACTCCCAGGCATGCATACAGATGTATATATACGTGCCGCTACGGCGGGAATGATTGGCGAATTACACCAGTACGGTGTAGTTGAATCTGATTGTATGTGGGGCTAAACACCGATGGTCCTGTAGTGATTTCCGGTGTAGGGAAACATCGTGAATATTATATGGGCGGGTACAAGTCATGAATGTGTTAATGTGATTTTTATAAACTATGATATTCGTGAACTCACCAGCATAAGCTGACGTGTCTTTTAAGCATGTGTCACAGGTAACGAGGCTTGAGGGCTAGTTACCATAGATTCCGAGCTTGCGTGGCCGGAGGAAGCGTTGGACACTAGACCCGTAGTGTCTAGTGAAATTTTGTGAACCAGTTGATATTTAGTTTGATCAATGTTGTATCGTTAAGTCTCTAACTTTTGCACCTTATAGTTTATGTTAATGAGATAAACGTTTTCGTTAAGTGGGTATCAATTGTGTACTTTTCATCCTTATCTGGGTGAGGTGTCACAGTTGGTATCAGAGCCAAAGGTTTTAGCGAATTAGGTATTCGGTAGGAACGCCTAGGCTTCAACCTTTAAGATTAGGCTCACTTGTAACTTTTGACAGATAAGGATGCCTGGAGCTGGTAAAGGTCCGATTTTAAACTTAAGTATGCCCCTGCCGACTATCAAGAATATATCAATGACGAAGATGAATTTGAACCATCTGAGGATAGATCAATTACACCGTTTACTGGAGAGACCTTCAGGAGTCTAGGAGAATTAGTGCCACCCTCAGTTCCCTATGGACCCTCTTTTAGCTTTCATTCTGCACCCACTGCTGGCAGCAATAACTTTCCATATGTTCCACCACCTTATTCCCCAGAAGTCCTAGCAAGAGCCCACTTAAAAGATTTATCTACTGCAGAAGACACTGAGGGATCCAATGAACTTCCTGCTTATTCCCCTCCTAGGGAAAGATTTCAAAAATTCTTGAGCCTGAACCTTTTCGGGTTATGCCTGTTCATAATAGCGGCCCAATCATGATTAGTACCCTACATGAAACACTAGGCATGCCTGCAGAAACGAAGATTAGAGCTGTGATGGCTAGGATAGCTGAACTTGAGGCACAAAACATAAGGTTGCAACAATAGTTGGAGGAATATAAGAAAATCTCTTTATAAAAATCATATAGCCATGGTATACATAATATAAAGATGCTAAAATCATCAGTATTACGACCTAATTTAACAAAATAAAATATGTAAATGCTATTACTTTTTTTAACTTATAACAAAATAAAATATGCAAAAGCTATTACTTTATTTTAACATACTAGTAATAACACCCGCGCACGTAGCGGCGCGGTACATCGCAAACATCGAATGGATTAGTCCAAACGTTATGTGATGTGTTAACCATATGAAAACACGTTTCACGTATCGTGATTGAACTCAATGTAACCTACATTGGCATTGAAATTGGATCAAACATAAAGTAAATCAAAATTATACCATACTATCGTAACGTATTATATGTGACCCGAGTCATACATAGAAAATGTAACAGGTCTAGCGGAAAAGTTGACACGTGTAATTAAAAGAGATGAATTAGAGCTTTTGAAAAAAAAAATGGAAAGAAAGAAACCACAATTTGACTCTGGTTCAAAACAAAATTTACAAAACATCACCTGACTTGTTTCTAAAAAAGTTTACGTAGAAACATACATCAACTCAAATTTATACCGAAACCTACATTAAATATACACGCAAAATTTTTTTCTAAACGAAAACGTTTTATTTGACCTAACTCGTTTCCAGAAAAAGTTGACATTGACACGTAGAGCAAATCGAATTTATACCGGCACGTACATAAAAATATGCAAGTGAAAAAGTTAGTTTTTCTTAAGTAAAGGAGGTATAACGGTAAAGTCAACACAAATTATTATTAGAAAACTTAATAAGTTAAATACATTCGTAGAATTGTGTCAAGTAACACAAATGCCAAAGTATTGTCAGCGAACACCAACATCAGAAGAGCTTGTAAAAATAAAATAAATAAAAAAGTAAAACATAACACCGAACAAAATACATATTTAAAATCGCTGAACCACGCACGCGGTTGTGGCGTGTTAATGCAAATAAATTAGACAAAAACGTAAAACGTAGAAAAAATAACTAAGTCGATCTAGGATCGTTGCGACGAACTTGTCAAACGGAGAAAAATAGACGCATTGCAACTGGCCTGTCAAACGGGAAAAAATAGGCGAAAAAACGTTGAACCCCACACGAATGTCGCTGCGTGTTGACTCGTAAAAATTAGAACGAAACGTAAAACGAAAAACTTGCGAAAGACGAAAGAATGGGATTAAACAAAAGTTGAAAATAAAAGTGGGTTAAATTAAAAAGTTAAAAAGCTTTGGGCTTAAACTAAAAAAGCCAAAAGATTATAAGTGAAAATTACAATTTTTTTTAAAAAAGTACCCAATGCACATGTTACAGCTTTAGTTTGAATGTATAAATGTTTCTAATTTATAGGCGGGTAATTTGTGAAACTCCCTTCAAAGAAAACATATTGGTGAAACTCGGTTAAACAAAAGAAAGTCTAACATCAAGGTGTATTTTGTCTTGCTGTTTTAGCTTCGGCCACGTGTATGTCTATATCGTTTACGATTTTAGCATCCCAGCTCACTGTAACCATATAAAAAGAAGTATAATGTCTCTATCCAAATTTTTTATACATAAATTAAGATATCCATATAATTTAATATATATTACAGGTGTCGGTAAGGGTTGCTTGAAAGCTTTCACTGGCTAATCCACCTGGCAATCTCTGGAATTATTTCGATTCTTCCATAACAAAAAGTAATTGTTGCCGCTCACGTATTCCTTTCTTTCTCGATTGTTCTACACTCCCACATATTCCCTATTCAATTCCCATCACTATTTATACCACCCACAATTATCTTCAAACTCACTACTAAAAAAGTGATCAATTTCCTACCCACATATTTTCGTCGCAAACTCGTCAATCAAACAACATAAAGAACTTGACCATGTTAATGTCAATGTTCAGCTTCATTGATGCTTTCTGTGCTGAATCAATGGGCCGAAAGCTTCCTTTTGCAGCCACCACCACCAACAAACACCCAAACATTCTTTATCAAAAGAGATTCTTAAGACCAACGAAGACCATCAGAATTCATCATCGTCTTCTCTATCTTCTCCAGGTGTCAAGAAACCACGGGAACTGCGAATCAGGCCCCGGTTCGCACCGGAGTTGATGGTGTCAACTGTTTTGAGACCATCGTTCCATATTAACTAGTAGTTAGTTATGTATGTAATTCCAAGTTGTTAATAAAAGATTCAACTTTGTACAAATTTTTTTAAGTTAATTGGTCATACAAGTTGATTCTAACCTCGTTACCAATATGATGGTATACGTTTTGCGTGGGATATACTTTACGCGTAGAATTGGCTTTAAGCAATGATTTAAAAACTTGATTCGGTATGCATCATAATTCATAACTAACTAAAAACCCAAAAAACTAATAATAAAAATAGAGTTAACTTCGTTTTTGCTCGTTAAGGTTTGACCGTTTTAACTCTTTTGCCCATTAGTTTAAAAATTACTAAAATACTCCTTGTGTTAACCATCTTGTCATCATTTTGCTCACGTCCCTAACGGCGTCTAAATTATCCCTTATTTAAAAGGGTATTTGGTAATTTTATATATAGTCATAAGGGTGTTTTAGTAATTTGTAGATAAAGGATTTAATTAACTAATAGATTAATTCATATATTATATATACTGTAAAAATCATATATTTATAAAAGAAAGAGTCTTTGTTTACCAACACCATCACCTACCGACCACCAACACCATCCCTGCCAACGACGACCACCATCGCCTGCCTTTCAAACCACCGCCACACCACTTCCATCGCATCATTTTTTTACACTCCCTTTCAACCTTTTCAACCGTAAATCTTTTTGAACCAAATTTGTACCCAAAAATCAGATTCTTCACAGATCTGTCACACCCCCATACAACCTTTTGAACTCTTTTGCATGAATAGGTGGTTTCACATGCAAAAGACTGCTTCTAGGTGGTCATCAAAATTGTTTTCAAATATAGGTAGGCCGCCAACCCAAACAACGACCTTGTGCACACTTTCTGACAAAATTATGGAAAGGCCGGAAAAAGGTAAAGGTTGCTGTTTTAGGTGGATAACTAACATGAAGGTCGTTGTTTCAGATAGAAAAGTAAGAAGGTCGTTGTTTGAGTTGGATATGTATACAAAGGTCGCTGTCGCAGGTGGATAACTAACATGAAGGTCGTTGTTTAGATCGAAAAGTAAGAAGGTTGTTATTTGAGTTGGATATGTAATAGCAAGGTCGCTGTTTGAGGTAAAAATGTTAAACAAGGTAGCTGTTTGGTCCAGATATGTTAAACAAGTTAGCTGTTTGAGATAGAAATGTAATAAGTAGCTGTTGAGATAGAATGTTAAAGTAGATTGTTCACATGTGACTTTTCTTTGAATTTTTGGAGCATTAAAACAAGGAACTGCAATATGCAGAATCACGTGAACCTCCCCTCTTTTCACATGCAAGCATGCTTAAAAACATTGTCTTCTTACAATGAATGCAAAGAAATAAGTGATATGACTATACCCTCAAAAATCTATAATATTAAATCGGTTGTGTAAGAAATATTAGGATTCAAAATAATGTACATGAGCCTACAACTGAAGCTAATTTTGAGCAGAAGATAGGTGTAAGCATAATTAATTCAAAGAGTAGTCAAATCCTACAATTGTACATATATTCAGAGAAAAGTTCGTATGAAGATGCTAAGCAGTTAATGCGGAAAAATATCAGTTATCAATCAAGGATCGATATTTGAGATATCGTTTATCGCGGTGAGATATCGGTAATTTATAATATCATGCATATATATATATATATATCTAGACCCTATATGATATATATATATATATTCATATCTAGAGCCTATATATATACTAGAAGTCTAGAACCTACATAATATTAGTAGCAAAAGTTTAGGACTTGTATATTGGAAGTTTGGGTGTGAGATGGAAAGTCCCAAAAGGTGGTAAATACTTTGTCCCACATTGGTGTGGGAACAAAGTGAGTGGTTGTTTATAAGGTAAAGCCTTTACTACTCCATTGTAGCTTTATGACATGTTTTACCACAACTACCACCCGCGCGCAGGGGGGGTGCAAAAACTAGGCCTCTAACCTGGAATTAGGTTGAACTCGTGCGTGGCGCACATTCTGGGACCGAATGCAACTCCGGAACCACGTTAAAACGCACTTGGGCTTGTTTTTTTTACAGGAAAAGTTGTTTTTTTTAGTGAATCTGCAGAAAAAATGGCCAAAACGAGATCTCGTCGAGATGACCGAGATGGAATACGCAAAATATCGTCGATATCTCGGTACTTATCGCCCGATAATTTCGCTACCGAGATTTTGGCCGATATTTTAAACCGAGATGTTCCCATAGGTCCGATAACCGAGATATCGGTGCTATAGCACCAAGATATCGCCGAGATTAACTGCATAGTGAAGATGAATATATACCCATACACACTTTAATTCAAAATTCTAAGAAACCCACCAAGAAACATGTTTGGATTGAACCCTGCAAAAAGGAACAGATGATATAAAGCCAAATACACATCAGATGTTTGATCCTAATATTAGAGTTGACAAGCTCTGATGAATAATCTCTGCTATGCCTAAGCTCTGCCTTCTATCAACTGCTCTCACTAAATGACAAAGTCAGGTCTGCCAGAAGACTCAAGCAGTGGATAGAGATCAGTGTTTAGCTTATATTAGTTTTATATTCAATGTAACAGTGCTTGGCACTGATCAGAGGATGGCTAGCAGTGTCTATTGTTAGTTTAGTTTGTTAAATGTCATTATCAACCCTGACGTCATCAAAGATGCTCTGAGGTTAGAAGTGTAGTATATATACGTGACTTCATTGTACTGAATTTCTTATCTATCTAAAAGATCATTCGCTTATCACCTTCTTGCATTTCTGTACTATCAATCGTTCTTATTGGGCTAAGGGAGAGTTTGTGATTCACATGCAAAAACTGTAAGTTTAAAAGCATGATGAGCAAAACAAAGGACCATTAGTTGTGATAAAATTTATCCATATATTTCTGCTGCATCATACTTTGATTTCAACACCATTTTGCATTTTTGAAACAAAAATCACAACTAATTCAAACTTAGATCCTAACAAAATAATACTTTGCAAATACAATTTGTGACAACTTCGAACTGTTGAAAATGAGTTTCGAATGTAATCCTGGTCCTCTAAGTGACGCGGTGCTGTTTTTGCACAAGATCACCGTGCGTTCGAGGTTTTCAAGAGTCCAGAAAATTACCGGCAACCCATAAATATTAAACGATCAGATCGTTCATTCTGGAAGTATCTGAAAAAACATGCTGTTGGACCACAGGTAGAAGTATTAATACGTGCAGCAGGATTCAGTGGGATCCTGGACAGTGGGTATCGATATATAGACCACGCGTTAATAAACGCGTGGTTGAGCAGTGGAGGCCAGAAACCCACACATTTCCCTCCCTTTTGGCGAAATGACTGTGACCTATTATTAATTTGTGGGATGAAACAGCGATCTTCTGATAGATAACAATCCCAAACAGCGACCTTTGTATACATTTATGCTTGTCACCTGATTAGGTACAACTTCGCCCGAACTTGTACTTAACTCAAGAGAGAAGTTCAAGTTCGCCCGAACTTGTGCTTTGACCTAATCTAGAGTACAAGTTCGCCCGAACTTGTGCTCAAACCTAGGCCAAAGCACAACTTTGCCCGAACTTGTCTATTGTCCCTTCGCACTTCGACCGTTTCAGCACTTCAGAAGACTGATGCACTTCTATTCGCTTACTGGCTGATCCCGGCGCTCCCTTCAATCCACAACAGTTCATGTTTCTTCGCTGAGCACCGACTGTGAGTATACTTGAACCCTTTTTAGTTTAAAATGCACTTTTGGGTGTTACATACGTTATCTATATCAAAACACACTACACACAACACGAAACTTTTTAAACGCTAACCGCTCTCGCATGTTATACGTGAATCGCTGAATGTTTGTTTGCTATATGTGAATAATGAGGACTTGCAGACCACCCTTAGCAACGATAGTACTATAGTTTGGACTCAGCGCCCGATTGGTTCGGGGGTTGTTAAGGCTCGCATATTTACTTTACATGCGTGTTCGCTATTATGAACATGTATCGCGCATACTCCACCTTGCAGTCGTGTTGGTTATCTTGTATCATTATTGTTAGCTTACTTAGATTCACTTTCTCTACGTGTACATGTTGGTTATGCGTAAACGCTTTATCGCTAATGTTATTCTATGAAACCTGTGTACTCACATTTACTTATTGTACTCACTTGTATTTTAACGTTTGTAACAGGTTGATGGATTTCGCTGCAAATGGACTTTGGATTATCTTTAGAAACTTGTACTAAAATCTAGTTGTCGGACTGCTTTGTTTGAGAATGATGTAATCCATATGACTTTTGATGTGAATGTTTAGTTCGATTGTATGGGAAATTGGATGTTATTAAATATTATCACATTAATAGTCATTGTGGAAATTCTTGAGCAATCTGTTCGCTTAGTGCCGTGTCGCGATGATTCCGCCATCGTTGGGTGTGACATAAAATTTGCGAGTAGACATTTCAGTTATGAAACTAATTGTTCAATGTTAAGGATCAAACCAGCACCGGTGATGGTTAAGGATCAGAGCACCACAACTTTAAATTGTTCAATGTTAATAGAAACTAATCACAATATTTGAGCAATTCGTATCAAGGCGGTATTAAAGTTTCATGGAATAATACAAGCTTTAGAACTAGGCGAAAAGGAGGTAGAGGCCAAAAAGGGTGACATGGCAGTGGCACTTCTACTTCAAGCAATACCTGAAGAGATCGTGTTTCAAGTAGCTCATTTTCATACTGCAAAGGAAATCTGGGAAGCACTAAAGATACGATATGTTAGGGGTTGCACGTGTTCGAGAGGCAAAAACTGAAAGACTTGAAATAGAGTTCGAATCATTAAAGATGAAAGAAATAGAGACGATTGATTCTTTTGTTACTAGGATAAGTCAGTTGGTTACCAAAGCATCTAGTTTAAGAACCACCTACAAAGACAAAAAGCTTACTAGAAAATTGTTTGGTTTCATTCATGTGAAGTATGTTCCAATTGTAGATTCAATTGAACAATTTGTAGATTTAAAGACCATGACGATTCAAGTAGCAATAGGTAAATTTAAGACGTTTGAAAACAGGATTAAGGGTATCGAGCCTTTAGCATAAAATCATTGTATTTAATGTTCGCTAATGGTGAGTCGCCCTCAAATAACAAACCCTATGATATGATACGCGGGGGTGTGGGCGAGGTGGTTCAAGTTACCGAGATAGAGGTCAAGATCGGGGTGATGAGGACCATGATGGAAGTCAAAGCCAAGATGGTCAAGATCATGGGTCAAAGCAAACAAGTAAAAGAAGAACCAATGATTGTCGAAAGGGAAGAAGGATAGATCACAGGTTTAGTGTTATCTGTGTTAATTTAAATATTACACAATAATAATATAAACGATAAAAAACAGAAATTCACATTTTCATTTATTTCGTGTAGGATCTGATTTACAATGCAAGTCAGATTTGGGCATTTGTTTTCGACGGATGTTACAGCATATGCTTTCTTGAGACAATAAGATTCTTTCGTTGGGCGATGATGTTGGGCAAAACCTTATCTGAGACATGTGTTAACTTGGAAAGCGCAATTAACATTTCATATCGTTTCCTTCATTTTTTTATTTTCACTGCCTACAGCAATTTAAAAAGAAACGCATCAAACATGCCAAATGTAGTGATAATTAACTAATATTAAATGAGTAAGATGTAACACCTCAGAAATTTTATGTCGAATTATATTCTGACACATGTCCTGATTATGCCACGTTGTTTGACAAGAGGGACCGATTACATCAACATGCCAAATTTTGACCTTTGAGTGACCCTTACGGACCATATGGCTAAGATTTGAGAAATATTGTCCTGGCAGGCGGTTACGGACCGTAATAAATTGAAACTGTGGGCGAGTTAAGGTCCTTACGAACCATAAGCCATGACCCTTACTGCCCATAAGGGGTGCGGCTGGCAGAATGTTTAGTCTGCCATGGCAGCCTACATGGTATGCCATGTTCACGTGAATTGCCACCTTTTACATACTTCTTACACGTCAAGGGACACCTGCTAACATCATAGAACAATTCCTAACACCTGGATTAATCTTATGAACTTCCTACAACTATAAATAGCAACTCTTGTTGAACATAAATCCTTGCTCACTTCTATCTACTCACCTCCGAAGTTCCTGACTTGAAAGGAGCTTCGATCTGAGTTATAATCATTATCTTGGACCACTTGTAAGTGCTCCATCCTTGTTCTTTCAGTTTATAGGCTTTTATAAGCCGAAAGTCGGGTAAATTGACTTTTACTTTGACTTTCGGTTTAGACCATTATGATCCGGCCATTGTTGAGTCAAACATGGCTATGTGATCTTAATAAGGTAGGTGATAATCCCTCAAAAGGGGAACCTCCTGGAAATCACCCATTAAGTTGGTCAAATGACGGGTCAATGTTATGTTAAATAAATTCAAAATGCCGTTTTCGGAAAAAACTTATAAAGTGAACTTATAAAGGTTTAAACACATGTTATGACACATAAATAATTTGGTAAATAATATTAGAACATGCACAAACATGTTTAGCTCGTCATTTCAAGTTTTAGTGTCGGTTCGCAACCGAAAGTCGAGTAGTTTGACTTTTGCTTTGACTTTCGATTCTGACCCGATTTAGCAACTTTAGCTACTGATTCAAAGTTGCATTATGATCATATTAAAGTATAGAATAACCTCTGAGGTTACACTACATGATCATAATCAAATTCTGAGTTTTTGCACAAGTTCATATAATATGCCTAACTTTGACCAAAGTGCCCTTTTTGCATAAAACATAGTTTTAACAGACAACGAATTTTCTAATGCCTTATCTATTGATATGTTAATATAAATAACATATTTTGTTACTACAATTCTGATCATAACCTGAATTTTGATTAAAGACCGTAAAATATGCTATATTATGACTAAAACGTCCTTTTGGCGCATAGTATGGCTTTAAACCATAACAGTCAATCAAAACTCATTACTTACTGATATATTAACATTATTAAAGTATTCACATAAATACTTCGGTCATAACTCATATATTATTCAAGTTCCTAAACTATGTCGTTTAAATGACTAAAGTGCCCTTATGGTGCACATTTTGATTTTAAAACATAAACGGGCATGAAAGTTGTTAACCTACTGATGTTACAATTTATATAAAGTATAATGGCATATAGAACTTTTTTATGACTCATCCGGTTACCCGGTATCGCTTATATGCATACGCTTAAGCTTATGTGGCTAGTTTATGTAAGTTTACCGAAAGGGGTCAAATCTCTTCATTTCTATCTCAAATTCCAGAATGTATATTGTTTGCCCATATTATACATGTCTTAGTACTTGTGGGGTTTAAACTACATTCTATTCCGGTCATTGCTTAATCTAGCGTATCGTACCGAACCCGTTAATTAAGTTAACCGGTCCAAGTCTATGACTTGAATGGGACCCGTTAACATTCTAATTGTTATTAAACCATCCATTCCAGACTAAGGCCTTCTGGTAGATTGCAACCAAGCTAGTTAATTGATTACGGTTGTGCTCATTATATTTGCTTGCATTATAAGAATTGCTTAAGCCAGGTAAATACTCTTAACCTATTTTCCCTATGCGGGCTTGAGATACAGTAAATTATTACCGCTTGGTCAGGTATGGTATCATATGTTGAATTGTGACTAAATCCACATAACCAGTTTTAATCTGCTTTGTCTGATAACTTAAACATTGGGGGTTAATTCGATCGTGTCCGGGATATCCACGACTTATTAAATTGCTAATGGCCACGACTTAAGCACGAGGTGTAGGCATACACCTGACAGATGCTAATGCTATATAAAATGTTTTCTTACCCATATTGGGGATACCCCTCCATGGGTTAAAGTGGTGTGTCGGTTAATCATGTTATTCAGTTTTCGCACCGGACCCCATATGTATTGACAGACTTGTAAAAGGTATACAAGATTATTTTGAATTGTCCCAAGTTATTTATGAAAATCATGTGCCTTGTGCACTTAAAACAATTTTGAAATATTTTCAAAATGTGTTGGTTATTTGTATTTACCAATGTAAACTGGCGTATTTTCAAAAGGCTAAGTTACAGGTTGCAAGGATACGTAAATAGGCTGGAAGTTGCCTGGTAATGCTAGAAGAGGAATTTGTAACTCCTTTGCATATAGCCGAGTAGTCTGTTGATCTCGCTTTTGTACATTTTCGATCCACATGTGGATCTTTATTACAAACGCGTCTGTATTATTATTTTGAACTTTTGGAATTTATGTTTGTAATAATATTTTAAATCCAAGACTTTCGGTATGCTATCTGTGTTATGTTGTGTAATGATATCAATCTACGTCACGATACTCCTCACCCGGGCCCACCGGAAGATGCTTGAAATATCGGGTGTGACATAATAATATAGCATTTTTAAATGAAATGGATCAAACACACCAAAGTGTAATTGAATTAACATTATAAGGGACAAATATAGTGAATTAATTTAAGCAGACATAGCAGAATTAACATAGCTCCAAACAATCTCAGGAGGTCTTAGTGTTCGTTAAAGAGCTCTTCTAGTTTTTTGGGTATTAGGTGCAACCATAGTACCCGGTGGTAGCTTGTGACGATTGTGTAGATTTTTTGGCTATGTCATTTCCGCCTTTCCAAGCTTCTCTTTTGCAATGTAAACTTTTAAAAGTATATTTTCAAAGCATAAGCAATGAATTCATAACTGCCATGTTAAATTATTCGAACTATGTAGCTCAAGATCTAAATACAAAAATCATTGATTTTTTAATTGATCTAAGTAAGTTAGTAGATGATATTATTTGTAAAACAAAGTCATATTTTTGTTGTTTGTTCAATATGCGTGTTAGCATCAATCCTCTGAGATAATCACTTGATTCAAGACAGTTTTTATCTAAGATGAAAAATCCAACATTGATGTAAACAAAGTAAAACCTAATTCAAAATCTCAAACCAATGAAATCACAACCCTAGTAGCGGAAAAGGGCGTTGGATAGGGCAAGGCAATGAGCAAGAACAGAGATTCAAAACTTGTGTCGAAGTAGGCGAAATTGTCGAATGAATTATGCAGAAATGGATTGGAGAGGCATGTATTGTTTGATGTGTGATGAAGAGGAAGACAGAACACATAATTGGAAAATTAAAGGAGAAATGCTTTTAGGAAGTAAATAACTTTTTGATGAGTTTCACATCTAAACTGAAGGGTGAGGGGCTCGTCCCCTGCCCATCAAGGCCTGGCTTGGACTAGCAAAACCGCCCACTTGGGCCTGTCATCGTCGATGTCACACCCAACCAACGGCGGAAACATCGAGTGAAACGAAAACGAGATTGCAAGAGACTTCATAACGGCTAATTGTGACAAGTATTTAAAATAACGATTTTTCATTTCATGCTAAAGGTAATACATTGTTTCAAAAAGAAAATACGACATTTGGAACACAACAAATTAAACAATGAAACATGAATTTAAACTAAGTGCGTTTCTAGTCCATCCTACTATATTTATTTTCGAAGCATCAAAATCAAGCTCCTGCAATATATATTAGACTAACATGTCAACTCAAAAGCATTGGTGAGCATCCAAGTTTAGTGTACTAGCATATGTATAAAATATTTTTAATGAGATCCATATGGCAAAAATGTATACTAAGGCATAACATATCATGAACTAGCATGCATCACATACGTGTCGTAAACCCAAAGATTCCGCTAGCGTAATCTCGCCGTCACAACGACAAGACCGTTTGTATGATTACTTGACACAGACCCAACAACGGATGGTGTGTTACTCCTATAGCACTATACATGTTAAGGTAGGCTCGTACGAAGTTAAGGACAAAATATAGTGCAAGAATGGCTTCTAGCATGCATGTATTCTTAGAGTATAAACGTATAAAGCATGTATAACAAATTCGCTTGTATGAAAAATGTATTAGCATAAGTGCGATTGTGTGAGTTTTAATATGGTATATATATTGCAACCAAAAGTGTGAAAATGGAAAGGGGGTCATGTATGCTACATGGTTTGTGTAGAGATTCCACGTAAGTGGGTTGGAAGCGTTTTGAGTTTGGAAATCATCAACTTTGTTCGGTTGGTCATGAATGTAGACTAAAATGAAAAATACATAAATTAGTTAGTCTTAAAACAACCAAGTGAGAAAGCTAGATGCGTGCATCCCAAACATGGAGAGTGTTTGGGGACATGATGTAGCCTTGTCCCTTTGTTGGAAATTGTTTTGAGCCTTAGTGTATGAATCTAACTAAAAGTTTGAACAAGTGAGGTATTGGAACAAGGTTGGAGAGCCAAAGCTTCCATGGTTCACACATTCACCAAAACATAAGTCTTTCAACACTGAAGGTTGAAAGCTTGGATAATTCCAACACTCTTGAAGTCACTTGGGACCTTGTTAAAACATATTTTTAGGGAGGTTTTTGAGCCTCGTTTCTTGTGGAAATCACCCAAGCACAAATCCACAACTATGAGCTTAGTTGAGAACAAGGTGGGTGTAAGATTCCATCAAGTTTCAAGTCATATATACAAGGAATAAAAAGATGATTCAAAGCAGAATTTTAATATCACTTTGGACCACAAATCTGGTGAGTTCCACCTTAGTTTGACATGGTGAACTTGTGAAAACCTTCCTAGAGGTTATCCAAGTAGTTTGAAAGAAGAAATGAAGAAGAATGGTGAAAAAAAATGAGTGAAAACTCACTTAGAACCATTGAACTTTCAGCCCAAAATGGAGAAGTTCTTGATGATTTTGGGTGTGTTTGAGAGTGATTTGGAGTTGTGGAGAGTGAAAATTTGATGGAGAAGGCTTGGTTTTATAGGGGAAAATTAGGGTTTGAATTTTAAAGAGGTTGGAAGGTGACTGGAGGTAAAAGGAGGTGGAAAGGGTGATCCCGATTGGACAAAATACCAAGTTTGCGGATCGATCTGGTCGTGCCACACGACCAGACCTATTTCCCCGTCGCGCGGCCCGACAGTGGCCTTTTCCTGATTTTGGTTTTTTGTTCAATTCCAGCCCTTGTACTTTGTAATTACTTTATTTTATGTTGTTTTCTCGTATTTTAGCTTGTTTTTAGGTATCCGAAGTGTATCAAAGTATTGTATGAGTGTGATGCATGTACGATTGACATTTCCAAGCATTTTGAGTCTCGATTTCGCTTATAAATACGTATTCGGTGATTGATTGCGTATAACACAAGCATATAACATGTATATGTAAAAAGTGAATTCCATTATGATCAAGGCCTCAGATTACAAGATTGGAAATGAAATACAAATACGACATGATTAGAGTTTCAAAAATGGGAATACGAATACAACTTTCTAAATAAGGAAAGTACATAAACGTGAAGCGTTACAATCACCACCGTCCTCCCAATGCCGCAAGCGACACGACTCTCTCTTTTTATCACACACACACACATAGGGATGAGAATTTGGTCGAGTACCGGTACCGAACTGTACCGGGTATATTCAGTACCGGTACCAGTTCCTATTTTTCTCGTTTTTCGGTACGGTATTTACGGGTAAAACAATGGTACCATATCGAACCGATATATTCGGTACCGGTACCAGTTTCCCTGTTTTTCGGTACTGGTACTTTCGGTACCGTGCTCATCCCTACACATATACATACATACATATGTATATCAAAAGGGGGTCATCCCCACACCCTAGGTACATACCTTTAGGCTCATCTCCCACACCCGTTGACGTGGACGCCTATGCGACGGATCATCCTTGTCACACCCCTAATTTCCACGTGTAACCCGGCGGGCCTGGTGGGGAATATTGTGACGCAAGTTGATATCATCATTACCAAACAATACAAAATAACACAGCGGAAGTCTAGATAATTACTATTACAAACGTTTGAATGTTCAAAGTTCAAAAATAAATACAACGCTTGTAAATAGATCCACAGGCGGATCGAAATGTGATTACAATAGATGTTTAACAGACTAAGGCCTTCTAAGCAAATGAGTTGCAAATTCCTATTAAGTTTGCCGAGTACTACCAGCCTGTTTACGTACATTCATCACCGGCGCTTAGTCTTTTGAAAATACGTCAGATAAATCTGGCAAATACAATTTAACCGACTCATTTTGAAAACATTTAGTGTACACAATGATACTTTTGTTTAATAAATAAATTGAGATAAAATATATTCATGTTATCAGTTTTACATGCTAATAATACATTTAGAGCCCGAAAACTATGTCGGGAACATGATTAATCGACACACCACTTTAATACCTTTAATAGGTACACCCCTAATGGATTATAGATTATTTTAGCATCGTCAGGTGTATGCCTACACCTCGTGGTTAGGTCGTGGCCATTTACAATTAAACGAGCCTTGGATATCCAAGACATGGTCGTTTTAACCCCCCAAATGTTTAATATTAAGAAATGCGAATTAAATGGATTATTTGAATTCCCGACTCATTGGTGTTTGATCCCATATCCAACCATGCGTTTTTTTTGTACCGTATCCCAAGCCCCTATAAGGGAAAATAAGTTAAATGTATTTACCTGGCTAGCAAAATCTTTAAAATAAGAAAATAAGCAAAGCACAGCCGTAATCAATTAACTAGCTTGGTGACAATCTATCGGAAGTCTCTAGTCTGGAATGAATGGTATTATTAACCGATTAGCTAGCTAGCGGGTCTTTATTTAGTCGTTGACTTAGACCGACTAGCTTAAAATAAAGATAACGGTACGAAACGCTAGATTAGGCGATGACCGGAAAAGAATGTATTTTGGACCCAACAAGTACTAGGACTTGTATAATATGGGTTACCATTTTACATTCTGGAATTTGAGAATGATTTGATATGTTAAACCCGTTTCGGTTAAATAACATAAAATACTTACGTAGGCCGAACCGTACGCATATAAGCGAAACCGGTTAACCGGCTGAGTCATATACAAGTTTCATATGCCAGTATGTTTCAAATATGTTAAAATATTAGTAAGATATCTATAATTCAACCCGTTATGTTTTTAAACGTGAATTATGCCTCAAAAGGGCAATTTCGTCATTTTACAATTAATAAATGAGTTTATATGTAAACTGATGTTATGGTCATAAACATTTTTTAAAAATCTTATTTTATGATGTTATATCAGTAGGATATCAATTATATGTGTGGTTTAGAGTTTAAAACCAAACTATGTCCCGAAAGGTCATTTTGGTCATTTCACATATAATTTGATAACTTATTTGGGAATCCGAGTTTGAGACATGTACCTACTATTAATAATTTGAAAATATGTTTTGAAATCAGTAGGTATCAAGCCTTGATGCTCTAATATGGTTTTAAACCATATTATGCGCCAAAACGGCGATTAAGTCGCTAAATGACGATTTAAATGACATTTAAGTGAAACTGTTGTTGTGACCAGATTTGTATAGTCAAAATATGTTAATATATATATTATATCAGTAAGTATATAGTTTAGTTCCATTACAGTGCTTAAAACCTATTTAAAGTGCCGGAAGGGCAATATCGTCATTTAAGGACATAATATGCAAACTAAAGTTTAAACTCAGTTTGCAATCTGATTAAATATCCCAAATAATCTTAATAATGATATTACATCAATAGGTAATGAGTTTTGATATCAAAATTATGTTTAAACTATTTTATACGCCAAAAGGGCGATTTGGTCACTTTAAACGCGTTTATGTGTTAGATAATCGAAACTTGGCTTATGACTAGATTATTAACTTCAAAATAAGTTTATTAATTTACAAATCAATTTACAACTCATTTATATGCTTGTTAATGGTTAAAACCTCATTTTATGCATTAAAGGCCTTTTTGCAAAATTTAACATATTTAACGAATACTTGTATAAAAAACTCGGATTACTACATGGCCATGTCCTATAACTCCAGAGGGTTATAGTATATTATAACATGATCATATTGCAACTTAGAAAAAGTAGCTAAGGTTGCTAAATCGGGTCGGAACTGAAAGTCAAAGCAAAAGTCAACTTTTGCAACTTTCGGTTGGGAACCGATCTTACACCTGGAATTGACGAGCCGAACATGTTTCCACATGTTCTTATAATTATTACCAAGTTATTAGAGTGTCAAAACAGATTTTATAGTACATACATTACTAGTTATGAGTTTATTTCAAAACTGACCCGTTTGACTTTTTATTAACATAACTTTGACCCGTCAATTGACCAAGCAATCGTGGTAATCGGGAGGTGCCCTTTTGAAGGATTAAAACCTACCTTATTACGATCACATAGCCATGTTCTTTACGAACATTGGCTGGACCATAATGGTCTTAGCTCAAGGGCAAATCATTTTTACGTCAACACTTTGACTTTGGCTTAAAACTTAACAAAACTGAAAATGAGGGTAAGAACACTTACACAAGGTCCTTAGCATGAAATATGACTTAATTAGGAAGACCCTTTAGATCAGGAACCTCCAGAGAAGAGTAGAGAAGGTTAAATGAGAATGAGCAAATAATTGGGGTAGGGAAGACTTGCTATTTATACTTGAAAATGGAGATCAAGAGCATGCCAAGTGTCCCCAAGCTTCTCCTGGAGTTGAGTAGTGTCAAATGAGGTGGAGGAAGTAGAGGAAAGGTGGCAATTCACGAGCAAGGTGTCCAGGACAGCAGGTTGTTATGCCAACTGCACAAACAGACAGCGACATCCTTACAGACCGTAAGGGTGAATGCTTACGTCCGTAAGGACCTGGCGCGCCCACAGAAATTGAATTGCTTACGGGCCGTAACCATATAGGCTTGCGGTCCGTAACCGCCTTCCAGGAATTAGAATTTGGCATTTTTACAACTTTGGTCCTCCGACTTTTTCTGATACTCATTCAGAGGTTACTAAAATAACATAACGGCGTCTTTAGCCCCTTCGGCTACACGTGGCAACCAAGAATTAATGGGACACGTGTCGGGATTTTATTAGACGAAATTTTCGAGGTGTCACATCTTCACCCTTTTAACAAAAATCTCGACCTCGAGATTTATTCAAATAGATAAGGGTACTTCTGTCGCATATTGGACTCGACCTCCCAAGTATATTCGGGGCCTCGACGGGCACCCCATTTAACTTTCACAATAGCACGTGTTTCCTACGAAGCTTCTTAGCTTGCCGATCTTCTATCACAATTGGTTTCTCCACAAAACGCAAGTTATCATCAATCTGAACGTCTTCGTGAGGCATTGCTAGCGACTCATCCACTAGACATTTCTTCAAGTTGCTGATGTGGAAAACACTGTGGATTCCATTGAGCTTCTCAGGTAGCTTAAGTTTGTAAGCTACAGATCCGACACATTCGATTATCTCGAATGGTCCAATATACCTCGGCCTTAACTTGCCCTTTTTCCCAAAGCGCATTACACCTTTCCAAGGTGACACTTTTAACATAACCTTGTCCCCAACTTGGAACTGTAGAGGTTTACGCCTCCTGTCGGCATAACTCTTTTGTCTATCACGAGCTGCCTTAAGTCGATCACGGATTTGCACAATCTTATCCGTGGTTTCAAGAACAATTTCTGGTCCAGATAGTTAGGCTTCTCCAACTTCAGCCAACACACAGGCGTCCTACATTTCTTTCGTATAAGGCTTCATAAGGAGCGGCCTTAATACTTGTGTGGTAACTATTGTTATAAGAGAACTCGACTAGGGGTAAGTGATCATCCCAACTTCCGCCTAAGTCGATCGCACATGCACGCAACATGTCTTATAAGGTTTGAATAGTACGCTCACTTTATCCATCAGTCTGAGGATGGTAAGCCGTACTGAAGTTTAATTTCATGCCTAGAGATTGTTTAAAGCTTTTCAAGAAGTGAGATGTGTATCTTGTATCTCTATCAGATACAATGGATATTGGCACATCGTGCAAGAATACAATCTCATCGACATAAAGCTTAGCCAGCTTACTGGAACTATATGTTTCCTTAATTGGTAGGAAGTGAGCTGACTTGGTTAATCTATCCACAATAACCCAAATTGTGTCATTTCCACGCTTAGTCTTTGGTAACATAGTGATGAAGTCCATAGTCACCATTTCCCACTTCCACACTGGGATTTCGAGTTGTTGTAGAAGTCCTGACGGTTTCTGGTGTTCTGCCTTGATTTGAGAACATGTCAAGCACTTTGCTACATGGTTAGCTATAGCTTTCTTCATACCCATCCACCAATAACTGGGCTTTAGGTCTTGATACATCTTGTCACTTCCTGGATGAACCGAATATTTAGAATTATGTGCTTCTTGGAGGATTGTATCTCTAAGTCCTCCATAGATCGGAACCCAGATCCGATTATTTAACCTAAATATTCCATGCTTTCCAGGTACTAACTGCACGATAGTTGCACCTAATTTTTCCTCGGCAATATTTTCCTCTAGCATGGCTTATTTCTGAATATCTAATAGCTTCTCATTCAAGCTATTTTTTAGTTCAATGTTCTTGGCATTGATCCTTAGAGGTTTAACTCTTTCCTTACGACTAAGTGCATCAGCTACTACATTTGCCTTTCTGGGATGATATCGGATCTCACAATCATAGTCGTTTAGTGTTTTCATCCAACGACGTTGTCTCATGTTCAAATCCTTTTGATTGAACAAATGTTGAAGACTTTTATGGTCAGTGTAGATGATACACTTTGTTCCATATAAATAATGTCTCCACAATTTAAGTGCAAACACCATCGCACCTAATTCCAAATCATGGGTGGTGTAATTTCTCTCATGCACTTTTAATTGTCGTGATGCGTAGGCAATCACTTTGCCTCTTTGCATAAGCACACATCCCATACCAGTGTGCGATGCATCACAGTAAACCACAAACTCTTCTACGCCTTTTGGCAGAGTTAACACCGGGGCATTGCTTAACTTGTGCTTTAAGGTTTAGAAAGATTCTTACTGCTTTGGACCCCAGTAAAACTTAGCATTCTTACGAGTTAAGATTGTCAAAGGAGCTGGCTATTCGTGAGAAGTTCTCAATGAACCTTCGATAATAGCCAGCCAGTCCTAAGAAACTACGTATCTCGGACGGTGTTTTTGGTGCTTCCCAATTCATAATCGCATCTATCTTTGCAGGATCCACTTGAATACCACGTTCAGTTACCACATGACCGAGGAACTGAACCTCACGAAGCCAGAATTCACATTTAGAAAACTTTACATAAAGGTTTTCTTGACGTAGTTTATCGAGAATGCACCTTAAATGTTTCTCGTGATCAGATTGATTACGAGAATAAATAAGTATGTCGTTTATGAAGACAATGACAAACTTATCTAAGTATGGCTTGCAGACTCTATTCATGAGATCCATGAATGCTGCTGGTGCATTAGTGAGCCCAAAACGCACACTAGGAACTCGTAATGTCCATATCTTGTTCTAAAAGCAGTCTTCAGAACATCTTCACCTCTAACTTTAAGTTGGTGATATCCTAATCTTAAATCGATTTTCGAGAAGTAACTTGCCCCTTGTAATTGGTCAAACAAATCATCGATCCTGGGCAATGGGTAACGATTTTTTATCGTTATCTTATTGAGTTCACGCTAATCAATGCACATTCGCATTGAACCGTCTTTCTTCTTAACAAACAGGATAGGAGCTCCCCAAGGCGAAGAACTAGGTTGAATAAAACCTTTTTCTAAGAGTTCATCCAATTGGGTTCTTAATTCTTTCATCTCGGTAGGTGCTAAACGGTATGGAGCTCTAGCTATGGGGGCTGCTCCGGGTATGATGTCAATTCGAAACTCTACCTGCCTATCAGGAGGTAGGCCAGGTAATTCTTCTGGAAACACATCTGGGTATTCTGAAATGATAGGAATATCTTCAATCTTCGGTTTGGGTTCATCAAGTGTAACTTGTGCCATATAGACAACACAGCCCTTCGTCATACATTTAGATGCCTTAAGCAAAACTGCTTTATCAGGCAATCCAAAGTGTTTGTCTCCGTGAATGGTGAAGATTTTGCCAGACGGGGATTTGATTTCGATGAGTTTCTTCGCAAGCAGTGCGGGGTTGATTATGCGACAACCAATCCATGCCTAAAACTACATCGAATCCCGCTAGTTTCATAGGTGAAAGGGAGACATGGATAGAATGATTCTTGATGGATATGAAACAACCGTCAAGAATGGAAGAAGTGGTTTCTATAGTTCCATCAGCGAGCTCTACTTCATAAGTTATGTCTAGAGTTCTTACGGGCAATTTAATAGTTTACTAAACTTATGATTTACAAACGATTTATCAGCGCCCGAATCGAAAAGAACTCTAGCAAAAGTGTTGTTGATAAGGAGCGTACCTGTTATGATATTATTATCATTCACTGCTTCCTTGGCACTCATTTGAAAGGCTCTAGTAGTGCCTTTCTTTGCTTCCGTAATCTTGGCTTTCCCTTCGGCATTTGCCTTAGGGCAATTCGTCTTGATGTGGTCTTTCTCACCACATCCAAAGTAGGTGGCATCCTTTATATTACGGCACTCATGTGACCGATGTCCAGTCTTCTTGTAGATACTGCACTGCTTAGGTTTCTGATCTTAGCGACACTGTCCATGGTGTCGCTTCCCACATGTCTTGCAAGTGGGTTTGTCGCTTGACTTCTGATTATCTTTGTTGAACCCATGTTTACCCTTTTTATTAAACCTTTGGGAGTTGTTATCCTCCCGCTTCCTCTTCCATTGATGTCGGTCTTAACTGACAATTGCCTCACATAGTCCTGAGTGAGGGAGAGGGATAACTCCACAACATATTTATAGGTGCCAGGATGCACCGCTTTAACCATACTCCTAATTTCAGGAGCTAGCCCATTGATAAAACGTGCAATGCGTTTGGGCTCTAGGGTAACCAAATAAGGCACTAGCCTCGAAAAGAGAGTTGAAGTCGGTGACAAACTTCCGACAATCCGTATTTTTCATAGTCAGATTTAAGAAGTCTGACTCAATCTTCTCCACCTCGTGAGGTGGGCAGTAGGTATCCTTCACCAACTCTACAAACTTGGACTAACTCAATTTGTAAAGATGACCTTGCCAGTAGACTGAACTATGGCTTTCCACCAAATGAGGGCATCGCCCTTAAATGAATGGGACACGAACTTAACAATATCTCGATCAGCGCAACCGCTGATATCCACAACCGTCTTCATTTCGTCCAACCACCTTAAACATTCCACAGCTCCTTTTTCCCCGTTAAACTCGCGGGGTTTACAAGACACAAAGTACTTGTAAGAACAACCATCATTGTTGGACTGTATTCATTCATCACGCTCTCGACTCTTAGCTATGCTTTTCACGTTTGAAGAGTGTACCTCACTCTCCTTTGGTTTTGACTGATGTGGCTGGGATTGAGGTTCAGAAATAGGTTTGGAGTGAGAAGTACTCGACTCATGTTGCCGTGCAGACCTATCTTTCAAGGCCTTGCCAATTTCTGCGGCAATAAGGTCTCTTAAGTCGTTCTTACTTATAATGATATTCTCGTTGGCATCATCATCGTTGTGTTTGCTATTAACTTCATTAGAATCCACCATTGTTGCAACTTAATTCTAAATATCGAGATGAATTTGGTTAGTTGCTATAGTGTACCCTTTTTCATGACATGGTTTCTTTAACCATACATATTTTAGACAAAGGATGGGGTATATACATATAACCTAGGTCTCAAAGGACCATCATAGGTATTTATGAATAGGACATAGTTCGGAATTTATTAGACAGTGGATCAAATGTCACTACTGTCATTGTCACTAAGGACAAATATTTTATTGCACATTGTCTTTACCTTACTATTGAGTGTTTGAATGTTTTAGCTAGGATCTAATTTGATCACTTAGGCGTAGGGCGTGGACATTACCATTACCCAAGTGACAATATCTATCACAAGGATTTAAGAGTTAACTCCACATTGTGAGTTAACATAGAGAAATGATAATTTGGAAGTTGAACATTGTTCACCTTTTCTAGATAGAATGTTACCTCCAAAATTTCCATTTGCCAATTTAATTGATCATAGTCATTGGCTGATAGATCTTTGGATAATATAGCGGATCAACAAAACTTGAATAAAAATCATGATGATTGTTTGGATGAAGTATATATAACAAAGAAAATTTTATTAAAAAGATCGTTACATAGTTGCCTAAATATAGGACATTGAAATAACAAATGTAGTCCATGCAGGAACCTTAAAAGAAATAACAATGTCCTCGCAGGGACTTTTGGAATTTAAAATTACATAAATGAAAATACAAAAACTACTCATCCTTCTTTCCTTTCACCGCTTTATAGAGTCTCTTGATGAATTTGGTTGTTTTCTTCTCTGACTTCTTAACTTGATGCTGCATTTCCCTGACTCGATCTAAGGCCTCAGTGAGAGCCTCGAGTGGTACTTATGCTTGGGGTTGAGGATGAGTTGGAGGTGGTTGAGGCATAGTCGGGTGCGAATATCTATAATGTGGATACCCAGTAGCCGCATAGGAAGAGTAAGAAGGTGGGTAATCATGGAAAGGGGAAGGATGAAGGGCATTATACATAGCTGCTTCAAGGTATGAGTCATAAGCAGGAGCAGCAAAATCAGCATCGTAGCCAGATAAATCTGGATAGGTGGGTATCAGGTTACCCAAACCCGATGATGATGGCTGAAATGCCGGTTGGGGCATTGAATCAGTAGCAGGTTGTGGGGTTGGAACCGCCACAGGTGAAGTATTTGAGGGTCCATCCATTTGTGGGTCCTCAGGGATGACAGGGTAAGGTGGTAGCAAGCTCGACCTTTAACTAGCACACGCACTGACATGCGTGCACCACGCCTCCGACATGATTGTGATGACGACTCAGGTGGTGGCTGAGCTTGATCCACCTGCTGCATATCTACATCCTCTGGGTGAGGATGTGATGATGGGGCTTGATGTTAGGATCTGAGTTTGGATTGATTGTATTGTTTTAACCAAATTGATAACAAAATAATAAATCATGAAGAACTTTGCAGTGGAAAAACAGTTAAAACTTTATAATACAATCAACGAGAGAATAGTTTTCATCATAACATGTTTTCATTACTTAAAAGATTGAAATCATTGCAAAGTAATTACATGAATGAATCACTAAACTCCCCCTCAGACCGAGCTACACATAGAAAACTGTACAAAAGTGCAGGTGTGAAAAAGCTAAATAGAACAGTACAAACACTGTCTATATATAGTACAATCCTAACCGCTGATCGTCTATGCTGACATCACCTTGACAATGACATCTAACAATACTAACAAACCCTAACCACTGCCTAAGCTATCCTCTGATAGTGGGTATAAGCACTGATGGCAAAGCACTGGTGATCCTATCCTCTGATAAGCTTAAACTCTGATGAAGCAGTAGCAGATGTTCTTCAAAGGGTGATCAGACCTTTGACTTACAGCAGACCTTTAGCTTCTAGCAGATCTTTGACCCATCAGAGGTTTGGTGATACAACAGTCTTTATAACTGGCAGAGCTTTGGCACAAGGCAGTTGTTAGAACTATCAGTTGTTTGGTAGCCGGTCTTTGAGAAGAGTGACTCTAAACTCTGTTTATTCTGGATCATATGTAGCAGACCTATTTTGGCATTTTATCATTTGTTCTTTTGTAGGGTTCTATCCCAAGAATCTCCCCCTAGAACAGATGATGCCAAAACTCTTGTTTATTCATGATCTTTATGTCTCATCAGTTTTTCCCAGATTTGTACTTTGAATTGTGATTCAAAGTTCAAGGAATCTTCATCATCCTCATCCCTGCATAGTTGTAGTTCCAAAAGATCTTGAAGGTCAGCTACACCCAGGCTTAGTGCATCCTTCCTTTATATACTCACAACTTTCCCATTGGACCTGAGTAGAGTTAAACATGGGTCTTTTATCAGAGAGCCACTTTAGTATTTTTTGAGTTCAATGGGTTTCTTGGGAGAGGAGTTATTTGTGATGAGAGTTGAAAAGGTGAACTTCTTGAAAGCCTTTGAAAAAGATCTTCAGATTCAGCTTGAGGCTTCAATGGTTCTTTATTCAAGTCAGGAAAAGGTTTCTTTGTGATAGCCTGCTTACTTTTGTTAGCATCCCTTTGCTGATCTTGCTTATCCATCTGCAGCTGCATCTTCTTTTGGTTGAGGGCTTGGATGGTTGTTTCTAAGACTAGATCTGCACTGAGGTTCTTAACATCTTTCCAATTTGGTGCATTCTGTCTTATTTGAGGGTCTTTCTTCATCCTATCAATTCTATCTGCTTCTTGTTTGAGAGCTTGGATGGACCACTCTTTGAACTGGTTCTCCACAGCTTGATAGGTTTTTTCTTTCATGATAAATCTGATGAGGTTTACCCTTTGCTTCTTTTGAGGATCATCTTTTGGAGAATCCACAGTCATTTTCTCATTTAACTATCTTGCATACTCTTCTAATTTCTTTACCTTGTTAAGCTCATGTTGTTCCCTTTTTGACAAGTAAGCATTACCCTTTCCTTCACTCTCTTCTTTTGCTATGATTTTGGCTTGCCTACTCTTTAGTTTTAGATAATCCTCAATGGTTTTGGGATTTCTATAGCCATGAAGAGATGGGAAGGTTCTTTTGGTTGGATCAGCTTCTGTATAGAATTGTAACAATTCTCCTTTTACTGTAGCCAACTCTAAAGGATATGATGTTTCCATAGGAATATTTTTTTTGGATTTTGACCTTTGAGTGACTCAGCAAAGCTGATTTGTAGTGATGATGAATGGATGTAACTGGTTTTGGGTTTGTTTGGATAACAAGTGAAGATGGTATGTCATCATTTTTCACTGTAGCCATTCTTCTTCTTTTTCTAGCATAAACCAGTTTTGGTGCAGGGGCAGGCATTTGTGCAAACCACTGCTATCGTAACATCTGCTGTTCTTTTAGTAGTATCGACATCTGGTACTGTGACAGGTGGTTGCTGAGATGAGGAAGGCAATGAAATTGAACTATCAGTGGTTTGCCTTTTAATACCAGCAGTGGTTTTGGGACCAACAGTGGTATCCTTCATCTCCTTCTCTTTTATCTTGACATGACTTTGAACGATCCTTATTTGTGTATCTTCATCATCTGCTTGAATTTTCAGGGTTTCATCACCTCCCTTTTCCTTTTCTTTGACAGATGTTTCAGCAGAAGTTACTGAGAGATTTTCCTCAGTCATTTTTCTCCCCCTTTTGGCATCATCAACTCTTTCGAAGATAGGTGCAGGGGTAGTGCCAGGAATGAGAATTTTCTTGATCACTTTAAGCTCTTCCTATGTGTCTTTATACCTTGCTTCAACTTCTTCTTTGAATGTGTCACACCCCGACATCCACGTGTCTACCGGTGGGCCTGGTGGGGAGTATCGTGACGTACAGTTGATATCATCATAACCAAATAAGCATAACACAACAGAAGGCTTGGAATAATTAAGCTATTACAACCAATAGTGTCTAGTGTCCAAAATAAATATATACAGACATAGTTGTAACTAGATCCACAGGCGGATCGCAATACGTACAAAATGATAACAGACTATAACAGGCAATTCCCTAAGGTCGCAACTCCTTGGTTATTTGCCCTGCAGCTCCCGGCCTATTCCGTACTTGCAACCTGTAACTTAAGCTTTTTAAAATATGTCAGTTTACACTGGTAAATACGCTCAACCGACTCATTTTGAAAACCTTTTCGAAAATGGTTTTAGGTGCACAAGGCACATTTTCATCAATAACTTGGGACAGTACAAAAGACCTTGTATATAGATTTACATGTTGGCTTTTACATATGAGGCCCGGTACAGAAACCGAGACATGATCGACTGACACACCACTCTAAACTTTCACACAGAAAGCAGGATAGCAATTACCCAGTGTATGCCTACACGCCATGCTATATTGTCGTGGCCACTACCAATTTAGTGTGCCAAGGATATCCCGGACACGGTCAAGCCCACCCTCAATGTTTTAGTTTCAGTCAAAACATATCAAAACCGGGTTATGTAAGATTTCAGTTAATTATCACAACTGGATAAAACATTATCCCATACCCGACCAAGCGGTAGTAGTCTACCGTATCCCAAGCCCGTATAGGGAAAATAAGTTAAGAGTATTTACCTAAATTGAAGTTCGCAAGTAATCCAAATTCAGCCGTATTCCAAAGCAAGTACAGGAGCAATCTACCGGGAGGCGTTCAGTCTGGAGTGATGGTAATTAATAACCAATATTAGAATGCTAACAGGTCCTTAGTTAAGTCCTAGACTTGGACCGGTTAGTCTTACGCTAAACTGTGATAAGGTACGATACGCTAGATTAAGCGGTGACCGAAATAGAATGTTAATTGGACCCGACAAGTACATAGACTTGTATAACATGGGAAGACCAATAGCATTCGGATTTTGATAAGGAATGGACAAAGTTAACCCGTTTTGGTTTAAATACGTAAACTAGCTACGTATGTTTAACCGAACGCGTATAAGCGAAACCGGGTAACCGTAAGAGTCGTATATAAGTTCCATAATGAGATATTGTTTAAAATATGTTATTAAATCAATAACATTGGTAAGGATAGGCCCGAGTTATATTTAAAACCGATTTATGCCTTACAAGGGCATTTTAGGCTTACAAAAGATGTTTAAGTGAATCTGATGTTATGACCTTAAATATTCTGTAAAAACATATATTTTATCATGTTATAACAGTAGAATATCAAATACATGTGTGTTTGATGATTTTGAAACATACTATGTCACGTAGGGGCATTTTAGTAATTTCACACATAGCTTTGAAGCTGAATTTGGGATTCTAAGTTCGGGACTTGTACTTACTGTTGTTATATTAAAAATAAGTTTATAAATCAGTAGATAACAAGTCTCGGCCTATGGTTATGATTTTAAACCATACTTATGCGCCAAAAGGCGTAAAAGTCGCTAAAATGCCGTTAAATCGATATTTAATATAAACTGAAGTCAAGACCTTTTTTAAATGACCAAAAATATGTCATTTAACTTATAACATCACTAAGTTAAAGTTTTAATTATAAAAAATTGATTTTCGCTATTTTTCCGTAAAAAGGTAGTTTAGCCATTTAGCGGCGATTAGCGATTCTTAAGCATGCATTCAAGTCATAAACCGAACAAACATCCCAAATGGTCCTACTTATCATAACATATCAGTAAGTAGATCATCCATATGCTCATATGCGCTAAAAATCTCATTTTGTGCAAAAATGACCTATTTGCAAGGTTTTAAGGATTTTTACGGAACTTATGCAATAACTCGGATTTCTTGGGAATCAAGTCACGAAACTTTAGGACAATATTCTAAACATAAACATGATCATAAAATGACCAAAACTCAGCAGCAAGAATGGCTCAAAATGGGTCAGAACTGAAAGTCAACAGAAAGTCAACTGTTTGAGACTTTCGGTTACGAACCGAGCCTAGACCAAAAATTGACGAACCAAACCTGTTGAAATATGTTCAAATACTTATTTTAAGGTTATTAATGCTTTAAAACATATTTTATAACATCCAGATCGTTAGTTATGAATTTTACACAAACTGCTCAGTTTGACTTTTATTGACTTTTCGGTTGACTCGTCAACTGGCCATGAATCCGTGAAAATCTGAAAATGCCCTCTTGAAGGTTTACTACCTCCATCATTATGAGCACGTAGGAACTTTTGTTACGTACAATGATAGAGTATACACGGATTTAGAGCAAAGTCAAAGCGTAATTACGTCAAGATTCGTTCTAAGCTCTAAACTATGAGGAATCGACTTAGCACAAGATTGAACACTTACATATGGTCCAAATGATGCTAAGAACAGAGTAGTATGCTCCAAATTCATCTAGAACTCCTCCAAGGTGTGTTTGACAAGCTTCCAAATATGATGAACTTGTTGCAACACAAGGGTACACTCACATATGAGTCATTTATGGAGTGTAGAGGAGGTGCCAGGTGTTGTGGTATGAATCCAGGAGTCCACAAGTGTCCTAGATGTGGCAAAAGGTGGCAAAAATGAGAGCAAGGTGGCATGAGTTCGTGAAATAGGTGTACAAGAGCAAAGCTGGCAACAACTACAATCTTTCTGTCGCTGGCACCCCCTCGCGGGGCGCGAGAGGTTTAGGCCTGGCCGATCGCGGCCCGCGACCGTGTCTTGGGTCAGCCATCCAAGTTTAAAACTTGGCATTTTCAGTCCCCGTACTAATTCAGCTCATGGAACTCTTATTTCTTGCACCTTTGGCCCCTCTACTTTATTCTAAAACATAACGAGGATAGGATAAGCGATTCAACAAACCTTGGTCCCTCCCATTTTGGCACATGGCACACATGGATTACCAAGACACGTTTCGGAAAAATATTGGACGTAAAAACACGTAGTGTTACAGAATGTTTGCACTTTTGAATCATATAACTGATTTGCGTGCTGATAGTGTTGTTGAAACAGAGGATACACTTGTTTTGCAATTCTGGTGGCTTGAGCAAAGGATTGGCAGTGTTTCGAGATTTTGCAGAATGTAACATCTGTTGCAGCACATTTTTGATATCTCCCACTGATGCCTCAATTTTTGTGACTTTATCCGTTAATTCTTTCTGTTTTAGCTCATCTCCTAAGTTAATAAGATCATCTGAGCTCCTACCAGAGGTGGTAGTTTTATCTAGGTATCATGAGCATGTGATTTATCACTTGCTTCAACCTTAGATGCCCCTTTTTCTTGGTACTGGGGTCTTCCCACTGGAACAGTGGTTGCCTTCAAAGGAGACTTATATACGAAACTACTGTCCAGATGTAAATCAGTGGATTCAACATCTGTAGTAGCTGCTCCATTTGAACTATCATCAAGGATTTCGTGAAATCCAAGTGATGTAGCCTCCTCAACTGTTTGTGGGATAACCAGTTAATTTTTATCAGACACAGTTATTGTGGAAGTTTTGCTCTCAGTAATGTGTTGGTGAGAGTGGCCTTTTTGTGACTGACTATCAAAGGCTTCAAACAGTGATGTGGTGGTTGTTGTGATTTGAAATGTGGAAAGTGGTGTGGAAAGCAAGTTTGTCCTGGGAGATGGACATTTTAACATACTCTCAAATGAGGGCGATGTTATCAATTGTGGGATCCCTGTGCTTACAACATGTTCCTTTTGTGAGGAATCATGAGGAGTCATGGTTTTGGGAGGAGATCTTTCTACCATCTGCTGTGAGGAAGTAGCAGCAGTGGTTTCATGTGACTTTTGTGTTGTCACTGGATTAACTTCTGGGATCTCATCTTCCAAAGGTCCTTTTTGATAGGTTTGGTGGGTTTTGAAGGTTTCTTTTTGGTCTTTTTAGTGATTTTTGTGTGGGTTGCACAACAGTGGTTGTGCTGCTGTGGTCACCAAGAGCAATGGGCTTAGCAGCTGAAGTCTGAGGAGTGGATGTGGACTCATCCAAGTTTTGCTCGGACTCCCCTGCTTGTGTTTTTGAAACTTTTGACTATTTGGCCATAGGCGAGTTTATGTTTCAGATGATAAGCTGTTTATTTGAAAAGGCACACCTTGAACAAGAACATGTGCACTTTATTTTGGGATTTTCTTTAGTAAATAGTAACTTAAAAGCCTAGGAAATAGCAGAAAAGCATTTTCCCTTTGTTTTTCACATGTCTAGATTTGTTACCAAATCATTAAACAACGCTTGGGAGTAATTGTAATCAGTTTTAGACATAATAGCATACCCCAAGTATTGAATTTTTAATTGTATTTCATCAAAACCAGTTGTTTTATTTGACACACATGTGAGCAGGGTATGAAACAAAAATTTCATAGGAAGTGTGAATTTTCCCTTTTTCATGGTAGCTTTTGATAAATCTCCTGTATACCCTTTGTTTTTCAAAACAATTTGATACTCACTTTTAGGGAAATAAATTTTACCTTCTAGATCGTTCATCTAAAAAACCTCTGAGATGGTTTGTGGGGTTATTGGAACCAAAATCTCTCCCACTTTTGACATGATTGCCCAAGGTTTATGGTTCAGACTTTCAATCTCAGCATTTACCCAGAAATCTCGAAGGACATTCTGATGAATCGGTGTGTTACAGGGTAACAGAGTCTTGTACTTTGAGGAAGACAATATATCAATGATTTCATGAAACTCAGTATTCTCTTTTCTCTTCTCAAGAGTACAGAGATAATTATGTGGATTTTTGATGTTAAGAGTGTGTTTCGGTGGTTCCTGTGTTGATTTCGCTTTGGGTGCCATGATTATCAGAGGAATATTTTTTGAGAAATTTTGAAATGGCACAGTAGAAGTGAAAACTCTATTTGTGGATGAAATAGGGTTTTACAGGGTTTTCAAAAAGTGATGATGACGTGGCATCTGATGCAACGACTGGTGAATAACATTTGTCCACCTGTAATCTCTGATTGACAATGGAAGACAGTTGTTTTGCTAACCACTGACAGAGTAAACTATCAGTGGTTATGATCAAATGTTAACACTATCAGAGGTTCCACATCAGTGGATAGATTTTTCTAGCCAACAGTCTTTTTGTGTTGTCAAAGCTTTGAACAAACTTTAAGGATTTATTGAAAAATTCAATTTTAACCATTTTTAAGGATGAATTTCTGATTTTCTAAAAAACATTTTATTGCTATTTACACATGGATCACAAGAAAATTTGTTTTTAATCCATGTTTAGCATTCCAAGCCTAGATATCAAACTATCAAATGTGGAAGCATCAAGTGCTTTTGTCAACACATCTACTAGTTGATCTTTGGTATGGACATGTTGTAAAGAAATCAGACTTTTTTCATAGCAATCCCTCACAAAGTGATGTCTGATGTCAATGTGTTTGATAAAAATTTTGATAATTTGCAAGGTTAGTTTTGACAGACCATTTCAAATGTCCTTCTGAGAATTTTCAATGACATAAGTTTTTAACCTTTTCAGTCAAAGCTTCATTCACATGCTCGTCCTTGTGTACAAACACTTTACAGGCCTTGGCAGAGGTTGAATATCCCAGATGGTACAACTATTTTGTCTGTAGGGACAGGTTTTCAAGGACATTTAAATCTGATTTGAACTGGTCATCATCCAGAGTCCTATTGATTCACTATCAGAGGAAGTATCTTCCCTTTCTAAAAATAGGGTTTTACTTCAAGCAGGTGCTTAGGTTTTGTCTATAAAAAATAAGCAAAACTCAAGGTGTATTATCTCCAAAAAACAGAAGAGAAACACAAGACCTGATATAAACATGAAATTCCTACTATAAAAACTCGTAGAAAATTTCGTGATACATGAATCAATTAGATCTGATAGATTTTTAGCAATCCTTTTGAGAAATTTATGAATTAAGAGTTCATTTCAGTCATTTTTATGAGACTAATATAGATCCTCTTCATCAACTAACCCCAAAATCAACATAGACTCCAACACAAACAATAAAACCACATGAATCGTGAATTTCCACACAATTTCTACTCCGTTTTCAACAATTAAGAATAGCACAATATCAATGAGATCGAGCTGATCCTTTTAGGTCAAATTGACGGTTAGATCAATTCGACTGACCAAGCTCTGATACCAATTGTTAGGATCTGAGTTTGGATTGATTGTATTGTTTTAACCAAATTGATAACAAAATAATAAATCATGAAGAACTTTGCAGCGGAAGAACAGTTAAAACTTTATAACACAATCAACGAGAGAATAGTTTTCATCATAACATGTTTTCATTACTTAAAAGATTGAAATCATTGCAAAGTAATTACATGAATGAATCACTAAACTCCCCTCAGACCGAGCTACACACAGAAAAATGTACAAAAGTTCAGGTGTGAAAAACCTAAAAAGAACAATACAAACACTGTCTATATATAGTACAATCCTAACCGCTGATCGTCTATGCTGACATCACCTTGACAATGGCATCTAACAATACTAACAAACTCTAACCACTGCCTAAGCTATTATCTAATAGTGGGTATAAGCACTGATGGCAAAGCACTAGTGATCCTATCCTTTGATAAGCTTAAACTCTGGTGAAGCAGTAGCAGATGTTCTTCAAAGGGTGATCAGACCTTTGACTTACAGCAGACCTTTAGCTTCTAGCAGATCTTTAACCCATCAGAGGTTTGGTGATACAACAGTCTTTATAACTGGCAGAGCTTTGGCACAAGGCAGTTGTTAGAACTATCAGCGGTTTGGTAGCCGGTCTTTGAGAAGGGTGACTCTAAACTTTGTTTATTCTGGATCATATATAGCAGACCTGTTTTGGCATTTTATCATATGTTCTTTTGTAGGGTTCAATCCCAACACTTGATGTTAGGGAGTGTTGTGGTAGGAGGGAGTGTTGACAAACACGTATTGTGCCTATCTTTGTTCATACTCATCAGGACCTCGATACGGAGATCCCGCCAAGGAGTTCGAGCCACTAGACAGCGCGATGGGATGACCATATGATCTGGTTTGTGGAAATTCTCTGGATCGGATCCTCCTCCAATATGTGTTGGCGAATCGACTGGAGGGGTTTCAGGTGAGGGTTGGTTAACGGGGTTGACAAAGTTAAAATATAAGAACTCTTGGTGAGAATGGGAATGAGAATGGTGTGATTGGTGGGTATGGTGTGAATGGTAAGAATGTTGGGAATGTGAGTGGGGTGGAAAGTATTCGTGCGAGATGGAATGTCTATATGGTTCAAATGGAGACGAAGAGTCTCCGGATCCTTCGTAAGGGTTGAAATTGGATGCTCCAACTAAGGATGGTCGAAAAGATGGTCTAGTCATAGAAGGTCCGCCCCTCATGGGACCTTTGCCTTTTCCTCCGCGTCTGAATTTAGGTGGCATTATTCCAGCTTCAAAATAAGTTAAACAGGAAAATACAAAGCTAGAATAATAAGATGAAAAATGATTAAGCCTAGGTCAAAGTCTAGACTCGGAAGTCTAAAAGATTTGTGTTAATATGTATTCCCGAGATTGAACACAAAAGGCTAGTGTTTAATTCACTCAGAAGTTGGCTCTGATACCAACCTATCACACCCCTAATTTCCACGTGTAACGCGGCGGGCCGGTGGGGAATATCGTGACGGAAGTTGATATCACCATTACCAAACAATACAAAATAACACAGCGGAAGTCTGGATAATTACTATTAAAAATGTTTGAATATTCAAAGTTCAAAAATAAATACAACGCTTGTAAATAGATCCACAGGCAGATCGAAATGTGATTACAATAAATGTTTAATAGACTAAGGCCTTCTAAGCAAAGGAGTTGCAAATTCCTCTTAAGCTTGCCGAGTACTTCCAGCCTATTTATGTACATTCGTCACCTGCGCTTACTCTTTTGAAAATACGTCAGATAAATCTAGTAAATAAAATTTAACGGACTCCTTTTGAAAACATTTAGTGTACACAATGGTACTTTTGTTTAATAAACAACTTGGGATAAAGTATATTCATGTTATCAGTTTTACATGCTAATAATACATTTAGAGCCCGAAAACTATGTCAGGGACATGATTAATCGACACACCACTTTAATACCTTTAATAGGTACACCCCTAATGGGTTATAGTTTATTTTAGCATCTATCGGGTGTATGCCTACACCTGTGCTTAGGCCGTGGATATCCAAGACATGGTCATTTTAACCCCCAAATGTTTAATATTAAGCAATACGAATTAAAATGGATGGATTATTTGAATTCCCGACTCATTGGTCTTTGATCCTATATCCAACCATACGGTATTATTATACCGTATCCCAAGCCCGTATAAGGGAAAATAAGTTAAATGTATTTACCTGGCTAGCAAAATCTTTAAAATAAGAAAATAAGCAAAGCACAGCCGTAATCAATTAACTAGCTTGGTGACAATCAACCAGAAGTCTCTAGTCTGGAATGAATGGTATTATTAACCGATTAGCTAGCTAGTGGGTCTTTATTTAGTCGCTGACTTAGACCGGCTAACGTAAAATAAAGATAACGGTACGAAACGCTAGATTAAGCGATAATCGGAAAAGAATGTATTTGGACCCAACAAGTACTAGGACTTGTATAATATGGGTTACCATTTTACATTCTGGAATTTGAGAATGATTTGATATGTTAAACCCGTTTCGGTTAAATTACATAAAATAATTACGTAGGCCGAACCGTACGCAAATAAGCGAAACCGGGTAACCGGTTGAGTTATATACAAGTTCCATATGCCAGTATGTTTTAAATATGTTAAAATTTTAGTAAGATATCTATAATTCAGTCCGTTATGTTTTTAAACGTGAATTATGCCTTAAAAGGGCAATTCGTCATTTTACAATTAATAAATGAGTTTATATGTAAACTGATGTTATGGTCATAAACATTCTGTAAAAATTCTTATTTTATGATGTTATATCAGTAGGATATCAATTATATGTGTGGTTTATAGTTTAAGACCAAACTATGTCCCGAAAGGTCATTTTGGTCATTTCACATATAATTTGATAACTTATTTGGGAATCTGAGTTTGAGACATGTACCTACTATTAATAATTTGAAAATATGTTTCGAAATCAGTAGGTATCAAGCCTTGATGCTCAAATATGGTTTTAAACCATATTATGCGCCGAAACGGCGATTAAGTCGATAAATGACAATTTAAATGATATTTAAGTGAAACTGTTGTTGTGGCCAGATTTGTATAGTCAAAGTATGTTAATATATATATATATATATATATATATATATATATATATATTATCAGTAAGTATATAGTTTAGTTCCATTACAATGCTTAAAACCTATTTAAAGTGCCGGAAGGGCAATATCGTCATTTAAGGACATAATATGCAAACTAAAGTTTAAACTCAGTTTGCAATCTGATTAAATATCCTAAATAATCCTAATAATGATGTTACATCAGTAAGTAATGAGTTTTGATGTCAAAATTATGTTTAAACTATTTTATACGCCAAAAGGGCGATTTGGTCACTTTAAACGCGTTTATGTGTTAGATAATCAAAACTTGGTTTATGACCAGATTATTAACTTCAAAATAAGTTTATTAATTTACAAATCAGTTTACAACTCATTTATATGCTTGTTAATGGTTAAAACGTCATTTTTATGAATTAAGTGCCTTTTTGCAAAATTTGACATATTTAACGGATACTTGTATAAAAAACTTGGATTACTACATGGCCATGTCCTATAACTCCAGAGGGTTATAGTATACTATAACATGATCATATTGCAACTTAGAAACAGTAGCTAAGGTTGCTAAATCAGGTCGGAACTGAAAGTCAAAGCAAAAGTCAACTTTTTCGACTTTCGGTTGCGAACCGATCTTAGACCTGGAATTGACGAGCCGAACATGTTCCCACATGTTCTTATAATTATTACCAAGTTATTAGAGTGTCAAAACAAATTTTATAGTACCTACATTACTAGTTATGAATTTATTTTAAAACTGACTCCTTTGACTTTTTATTAACATAACTTTGACCCGTCAATTGACCAAGCAATCATGGTAATCGGGAGGTGCCCTCTTGAGGGATTAACACCTACCCTATTACGATCACGTAGCCTTGTTTTTACGAACATTGACTGGACCATAATAGTCTTAGCTCAAGGTCAAAGCGTTTTTACGTCAACGCTTTGACTTTGGCTTAAAACTTAACAAAACTGAAAACAAGGGCTAAGAACAGTTACACAAGGTCCTTAGCATGAAATATGACATGATTAGGAAGTCCTTTAGATCAGGAACCTCCATAGAAGAGTAGAGAAGGTGAAATGAGAATGAGCAAATAATTGGGTAGGAAGGCTTGCTATTTATACTTGATCATGGAGATCAAGAGCATGCCAAGTGTCCCCAAGCTTCTCCTGGAGTTGAGTAGTGTCAAATGAGGTGGAGGAAGCAGAGGAAGGGTGGTAATTCGCGAGCAAGGTGTCCAGGACAACAGGCTGTTGTTCCAGCTGCACAAACTGCCAGCGACATCCTTACAGACCATAAGGGTGAATGCTTATGGTCCGTAAGGACCTGGAGCGCCCACATAAATTGAATTGGTTACGGGCCGTAACCATATAGCTTGTGGTCCGTAACCGTCTTCCAGGATGAGAATTTGGCATTTTTACAACTTTGGTCCTCCAACTTTTTCCGATTCTCGTTCAAAGGTTATTAAAATAACATAATGGTGTCTTTAGCCCCTTTCGGCTACACGTGGCAACCAAGAATTTACGGGACACATGTCGGGATTTTATTAGACGAAGTTTTCGAGGTGTCACAATCCTCAAGGGACTACCCTCCTCCACACCATTTAGCCTAACTTTAGATGTGTAACATCCTCATATTCACTTTTCAGTAGGTAAATGATTTGTACAGTTTTAATAACTTTCATTAGTCAACTAGTATTTGTCCCGCGCTTCGCAGCGGGGTGTAAGAGGATGCAGGCGTGGATGTATTTGTGATGTGGTATACCAGTGAATTAATGTTAGACCATTCAGGCTCTAACCTAAACAACAATAAAAAAATGGAAACAACACGGTTAATTAAACAAGTATAGAGTTAAAAGTTTGCGTTAAGTATTATAGGTTAAATAAAAAAGAAAATTTAAATGTATTATATGGTGTATTGAAGAGTTAATATGAATTTAATCTAAACGACACTATGGCGGGGACACAGTGCGAGTTCAATTTGGTATCGCACACAATGACAAAAGATAAAGGAAACAAAAAAGTAATAACATTAACCAAAATAATATTTACATGTGTTCGGTTCGTTATAGTTGCGGCTCTGAACATCGAAACGTTGATGCAAAAGCACGTCGTAATTAAAATACATCATAATCATATATCGGTATCAACCGCAAAAGAAAATCACACCAAAATGTCAATAAAAATAAACGTGTTATTAATTACGTGTTATAATACGGGGATTTTAACACTAAAAATAATATGTATAATACAATAATAACAAGGATCAAGATCAAGGGAAAACCCCTCCGAGTTGTGAGAACATAGAGAACTCGACCTTCCCGTGCGAGTTTTGCCCCATTTTTTTACACCCCTAAATTAAAATGTTAGAAAACACTGCTGTCAAATTTTTTTTTTGTTTTCGAAGTGGTGTTTTTCGGCCCCTTATAGTAGCTGTAAAATGGTGATGACATAAGCACGACATCACTTTTTACAGCATTTACGGCTGCCGTAAATGAAAAAAAAAAGTTTTTTTATTATTTTTTGGAAAAGTTGATTTTTTAGGATTTTTGGTAAAAACTTTTTTTGAAAAAACCTTTCCTAAGGCCGAGTTCTCTAAATTATCACAACTCGTATAAGTTTTTATTTTACCCTAACTCATAATAACAAAATCTAAATATAAAAATAATATATATGAACCACTCATTAACAAAAAGTGTTCACAATCAGATGTTACCATAGGAATGAGGTAAGGTGCACTCTCGAGAAGTCATCATGGCCATTCATGGGTCGAGTAGAACATGGCCAGCTCTTCCACACTCCAAACGGGTTTTCGGAATTTGGCGTACCATAGCAAATATGAACAACACCTTGACCCCTTTCAGCATTAACCTGGAAAATATGCTCATCGGCAAAGTTGGAAATGGTTGCAACACCCGTTTCTGGCTGGACACTTGGTTGTCCTCTAGTCCGTGAAAGGAGACCTTCCCCCAACATCTTTCGCATGGCCGCCAAAAAGTCCTGTTCTGTGGCTGATTGCTTTGATCCTGTCAATCAGACTTGGAGTTGGAACAAGAAGTCTGGTAGTCCTAATGCAATTCAAATGTTGGAAATTGAAAATTTATTATCTCTTCTCCAACAGGTCTCCTTATCAAATGATAATGACAAATGGTCTTGGGCTTTAGAAAAGGATGAGAATTTCATAGTTTCATCCATGAAAAAGGCTCTTTGTAACTCTCATGGATCTCATCCCTCCTATATTGTGACTTGGAATAACTGGGTTCCAAAGAAAATTAATGTCTTTGTATGGAAAGCTGTTTTGGACCGTCTTCCGACTTGTGAAGGCCTTGCTAGAAGAAATATCCCCGTTGACTCGGTGTTATGCGGCTTGTGCAATGAAAATGTGCCTCACCTCCTTACATCATGTACCCGGTCCAATCCACTTTGGAGCCATATTTCAGCATGGTGTAAGGTTCCCGTCATCTGCTGTTTCTCAGTAGAGGATCTCTTTCCCTCCATATAACAGCCCCTATGGATAAAAAGAAGAAAAAGGTTTTTCAAGGTATCATAATGACGGCTAGTTGGTGCAGATGGAAAGCAAGAAACAAGGCGATTTTCTCTCAAGAAGCTTACTCGGTTCGGAAGGTGATTGAAGACATAAAATCTCTTGCTTTTCTTTGGATTAAAAATAGGTCGACTTATAAATCTCTAAATTGGAACGATTGGTGTAATTTCTCTTTTTGATTGTATGTTTTTGTGTTGGCGTCTAGCGTTTTGCTAGTTTCGCCTTTTGTTATAAAAGTCGGCCGTTCGAAAAAAATAACCTAGTTGGTATAGGTAAACTTCTCATTCACCCAATCAGACATGCCACGTCAATTCACCTAATGTGTTTACCTAATACTCAAAAACCTTGGCAGTGGTTTACCTATCTTGGATTAGGTAAATTATTTTTTTATTTTTTATTTTTAAACTAGCATATTTAATAATTAAACATGTATTTTAACAGAATGAATGTAGAATAAATTAAAAACAACTAAAATTACACTAAATTATAAAAAACAATTAACAGTTACATTAAATGAAAATAAATTAAACTAGTCTTCGTTGGAATCGGCCAACAGGTGAGGTAAATCTTGACTATCAAGATTTTCCACGAGATCGTGTTTTAGTTAAATTTGGAATAAAGGTACGATAAAGGTTAATATTTATAGTTCAATTTAGAAAAAAAAAATTTCTTTTATTTTAAATCGCAATGGTCAAAAAAGCAAGCCCCATTCTCAAGCGGTAAAGCTTTACCAAATCCAAACATCACCGATTGGTAAACACATCGGCGCGGTATTACCGATCGGTAAAACCGTTTGCCAATGGAGTTTACCTCCGACTCCATTCAACCTGATACGTTCATATATTATTAAAAATACAAATAAAAATGGTTGGCACCTGGCAGTACATAAAATGAAGGTGAAAACAAAGTCGGACAAAGACCAAAAGAGGTGCACCACCGGCTCTCTTCCACCTTCTTCCGATCATGCCCTCTGAAACCCTAATTTCACATTTCAAACCTTCAACTTCACCTCTCAATTCCTCCAAACCACCAACACCTACCACCACACCACCACCTCCCACCGCTGCACAACCAATGATTTGCACCGCCAAATCATCCAATTGGCTCGACCGCCTCCGTTCTTCCAGAGGCTTCCGGATTCCGATCACATTGACCTCGAACACTTCCTCTCAATCTCCACACACAATATCGATCCATCAGTAACTAAATTCACCTGTAAAAAGCCTCTGATCGATGAGAATTTAGTCACCGCGTGACGATGATAATAAATCTGTACAAGAGCGTGATTTGATAAAAAATGTACTTTCGGTTCTTTTTTACATGGGAGAGTGTGAGGAACAGTCAAGAAAGACTTGTAGAAACAGGAAGCAACTGTGCCCTAGAATTCATGCTGTTTCGGCGAATTCGGATGTTCGAATGTTACTGCTGCTCGAAAGGAAAGGTTTTCTTCGAGCAGTGGGCAGAAGGTTAAGGAAGTTGGTCAGGTGAAGGAGTGTGTGGGAGAGGGAGATGGAGAAGAGAAAGGTGGTCGGGATTGTGATCTTTTGGCGTATACGCAGACGAGGTTACGGTTATTGATACGAGTGTTCCATGTTGGAAGTTTGAGAAGGTGTTGTATGGAGTAAGAATGTGTGGAAGGTTGGGGATAGGAAAGGTAAGGGGTTGATGAATGGTGATAAGAAGAGGAAAGAGAGGGTGAGTGGGAGTGGTGGCGAAGTACCGAAGAAGAAGTTGAAAAAGAAGATGAAATTGTGTAATTCGTTGAAGGCTGACCAGGTAGAACTCTTTTGATTTATCCTTGTGGAATTATGCTTGATTGAGTTGTGTACTTGTGTTGCAATTCTGTCGTACACCTGCACCGGTTGTGCTATGTAGTTACTAATCATAGATCATTGCATATCACTAGCCACATTGTTAGCGATTTGGCTCTTTGTTGTTTGGTACATCAAGTTGCTGTTGAAAAGAGTGGTTTCTTTGTGGAATGTAACATAAGGGGTTGAGAAAGATAAAGCTGATTATATTCATACATCTATATGTTATATTATGTAGGAACGCAACCAAGGAAAGATGGTAGCAGGAAATGAGAAGAAACGGGATGCTTCTAGCCAATTACAAGAAAAGAGGCATGTGGCTTCATATGATACATAGTTTAGATAAAGTATACTTTGTTCACTGATCATGCTTTCATGGACTCTTATTTTGCAGTTTCTGCAAGAAACAAATAGATGAAGGTTCATCTGTCATTCTTATTAAAAGCATCCCAACAACAAATAAAAAGAATGCGTCAGGCGTCTCAAATGGCTGTGTGAAATCTATGCAAAGATAGAATACATCAAATTTAGGGTTCTTCCAGAGGTGAGGTTTTCTTCTCTTTTTTGCAATCCGACATGAGAAGAAACTATATATTTCACTATGTTTTGCATTTACATAAACACTCTGTAGATTGCGGTTTGCAATATTACTCAATTTGATACGGCGTTGTAGCTTAGTTTTAGTCTTTGTACTTTTGTAGGGGTGTTAGTTGGCTGGTGTAGTTGTTTTGGGTTATTTGGTAGTTTCAATTCTCTCCAAGTTATATGATAACTGAGCTGAATTAGGTGACATTTGAACCAAATTATCCGATTAAGAGTTCTGTTTAAACCATTTTTGTGCTTGGTTAAACCAGATAAGCATCAATTAATTTCCTTCTTGGGTGTTATTACTACTTAAATTGAGCTGTTTTAAGCAAGCTATATGCTAAACTATAAGGAGATGTTGCCAACCAAATTTGTAATATCAGAACCTGCCCAACTGACACCAAGTAAATGAGGAACTATGTCAAGAGGACAGTTTAGACCTATGATGCACTGGGACGGGTACGGGAACGGGGTACGGATACGGAGACGGGTACGGGAAACGACAAAACTAAAAAATTCAAGAAGCGGAGACGGGACGGGTACGGGAATAAAAACATATAAAAAATAAATATATATCAAAGATAATGTAACACAAAACCGCAAAATAGTTATATATTGATGTAAAGCTCAAAAATCTCATTTCTTCCTAATTTAATGTTAGGTAGTGAAAATAGAGGGGTTAAATGTTAAAATACAAAAACTAATTTTACACTTTTTATGTAAGTTTTACAAGTTTTAATGACTAAAAGTAACCTAATGAAAGATATAGGGGTTAAATGTTAAAACCCGTAAACTTATTTAACCCTAGAAAGGCTCAAACGCAACAAAAAGCAGCCGCTCTTCTTCTTCACAGTTTCCAGCAAGTTTCCGGCAGAAATTGCAGGTTTCCGGCCAGAAGTCGTCGTCGGAATCCGCTATTTTCACGCTATTCAGTCGATAACTATGACCGGAAACTTGCAGGAAACGTTTCCTGCGCGTCCCCATACACCGTCCCCTTCTCCTGCACGCTTCCTGGCCGTTTCCTACCTGTCGGGGACGTTTCCCGACCGTCCCCGTGCCGTTTCCGTCCCCTAGCAGTCCCCGGGACGGGAGACGGCACCTCCCAGGCGTTTCCGTGCTTCCGAGGTTTAGACTCTTAATGTAGTGATGCAACAGGCCAACAGCTAATCTCGGGAAAAAACAAATTTACCAGAAAAACCTATGTTGTTAAAAGCCCAAGGCACACTCAAGGTGCATAGCCTGAGCATGGAGCCCGGAGCCTAGGCGCTTAAAAAGCGAGGCACAGTATAAAATTCCATTTTAAGGGGTTTTAGGCTAGTTTTGGTTGGGTTGATTCCATGCTTATTTAGGTTGATTCCAGCTTTATGTAGGGTTTTTTTTTTTTTTACCATTTTTGGCTGAAATTTGGCCAGAAAATGCCCTAAAGCAGCGCCTGAGACCCAGAGAGCTTGGCTTTCAGGGCACAGCACTTTGGTTCGCTGGGGTGCGCTTGAGCAGCTAGGCAACATATGTAAGATGTATCAAAACTTACCTGCAAAATCAGTTTCTACCGTAATTTATCACTGTTATCAAATGTTGCATATGTGATAGAAGTATGGTTAGAAAGTTTTTTACCTGGTAACACTTAAGAATTAAGAAGTTAAGCATATGTAAAACTATCACCCCATAAGATTAACGGACAAAGTTATGCACCAAAGCCCAACACTACGATTGAAGTTTATCATAAAGTGGTTTAACAATTGCATAAATGTTATTCAACTATCAAATGTTGCATGTGTGATGGAAGTGAGGTTAGAAAGTTTTTTACCTGGTAACAGTTAAGAATTAAGAAGTAAGCATATGTAAAACTATCATCCCATAAGATTAAAGAACAAAGTTATGCACCAAAGCCCAACAATCTGATCCGAAGTTTATCATAAAGTGGTTTAACAATTGCATAAATATTATTCAACTATCTGTACTTGATGCTACGCTTGCTTTATGTCTTTTTAAACCAGGTAACCTTTAGTCGTCAGAATCTTTACATGACCAGATGCATAACAAAAACGAATACAAACAACAACCGAACCCAGTAAATCCCACAAGTAGCAAGGCTATTGTTAGGGTCTGGGGAGGGTGAGATGTAGACAAACCTTACCTCTATCCAGGGATAGAGAGGCTGCTTCCAGAGAGACCCTCGGCTCAAAACACACAGACAGATTTATAAAGCATGACGTATATATGTATATAGAAAACTACCACATATAGAAAACTACGGCAAAAAACATAGGTGGTAAAATAGTATATGGTTAAAAATAGGCAAATATAACGTCAGAGACAATCTATAAGCATATATAAGAGTACATGGTTAAATATAGGCAAACGTAACATGAGAGACAACCTATAAGCATATGTACAAGAAACAATCCCATATAAATTCCACCCAACGTGCAAACCGAACACAGGTCCCTACAACCCATCTAAAAAACACATTTAACCTATCCCCTAAAAATCCTTAACCTTAATCCTCCGCCTCCACGAACTCCTATCATGGACCATGTCCTCGGAAAGGTGCAACCCTAGTAAATCCTGCCTAATCCGCTCGTCCCAAGTTAATTTGGGTCTGCCCCTACTCCTCCTCCCCTCCACAATGAGGGTTTCTACCACTCTAACTGGCTCAGTCGTTTGCCTCCTCTTCACATGTCCAAACCATCTAAATCTCCCCAGTCTTATCTTATCAGACAAACTAGCTACTCCCAACCTCTCCCTAAAAACCTCATTTCTTATTCGGTCAAACTGTGTATGCCCACACGTCCACCTCTCTTATCATAACAAAAACGAATAACAGCAGCAAATATTTTGGAAAACATGTCTAATTGATTGACCTATAATGGCCAAACATGTCCAAACCATCTCAATCTCCCCTCTCTTATCTTATCAGACAAACTAGCTACTCCCAACCTCTCCCTAAAAACCTCATTTCTTATTCGGTCAAACTGTGTATGCCCACACGTCCACCTCTCTTATCATAACAAAAACGAATAACAGCAGCAAATATTTTGGAAAACATGTCTAATTGATTGACCTATATGGCCAAAAAGTTCATTGTCATTTCACATAATACTGATATCAGTACCCAACATCTTCAATCTCAAGTACATACACCATTCGTTTAGGCATCAGATTGTTAATAGTAGAATTTTTTTCTGCAAAACATAGCTCCTGTTCTGAACAAGTTGGTTCTAAATGACGAATATCAACTGAAAGTGCAAAATAGCAGCAACTGCTAAAGTTGCAAAACATTAAGTAATCTGAAAATTACTTAAATATGCATGTTATATAAAGTACAATTATCTAATGTTTGAAATGCCCCCTTTGACACTAAAAACAGAATACATGAAAAAAAAACAACTGTGGAATAAACCTTATGCCCAATCAATATATGCATCAATAATCAGTAAACCCGAAGAATCGCTAACAAATCTCTAGCCAAGTAGCCAACAAAGATAGTATGGGAGAGTGGTAGACCTTGGGTTATATAGTTTCTACCATGCCAAAATATTTGTTCCACTCATTTCCATTTTCATCTTCTCTCTTTAACTTTTTTAACTGTTTAAATTACAGAAAATGCGCCTTTGGCAGGCCTCGCACCCTTGACTTCAAGGGGAGCAACTCCTTAACTCCATGGCTTTGCCAATTGGACCCAACCCCCCACCGTCTTTAACTTTATTTCTTATGGCGAGTTTTGATTTGACATGGTTGATGTCCTTTGATCAACTCAGAAGCATAACTTGGAGCATGATTTCTTTTCTCATATTCATCATATAGTTGTTGGTTAGCATTCATTGTTATTTTTATCTATGATGCCCTGTCACTTTCTCATTGACTTCAACAAGTAAAATCTTTATGTAAGCAAGCTTACTCCTTGGATCGAGAACCAAAGCAATATATAAGTGCGTTAAGTTCTTCTTAATTTACTTTCTACTGTTACCATAGAATAAAGACTTGTATTATTGAAAACATTCATACACTCATTCAATAGCACATAAAACCATCAAAATCAATGAGTGTGATCTGTGATGTGGCATAAGTTAGGCTACACATTGGATGTGAGTTCAAAGCAACAGACTTATCCTAATTTGCAAAAAAATCAAGGAATTCAAATACTCAGTTGAAACTCCAGTTAGAACTATTATTATCAAAAGTATACTGTATACTCAATCTGCACATCTAGCAAACACTTTTCTATTGCTTGAATGCTTTCCGGTATAAATCCGATGAGTTGACCAGGAGACAAATTTATGATGTTTTTTTCTCAACTTTCAATCATTAGCGTCAAATTGGACTTGTGGTGTTGAAGACCTGAAGTCCAGCTAGGGGTTAGCGAACATATCCTAAGTGTTTCTTTGTAGTATATATGGACTTTTCTCTTTTTTAGTAGGAAACATTTTGTAAACATTTTCAGTGATGGTAGTTCTACATGGATTTTCCAGTTATGGATGAGAAATGTTTAAAGCATAACCTCCACAAAACTTACAGAAAGCTCATCTACTATGATCTATAATCGTGTGAGTTTATATGTTTCTATTTCCTTTTTGGTCAAATTTCTATGCTACCATGATCCTCACTTCGAAAACTGGTCGGTGTTTGAACACGACTGATTTTTGTCCAAGCAAGTAGCACATTGTTACGGTTAGGGTACTAGCATTGTTTAGTTTTGAGGAAGGAAGTACATTTCGTTGCAATGTTGCATTTGCTTCTATCTTTAGCGTTATGGTAGTTGAACTAGTCGAAGTAATCTCCATGTTTGATTGTTGGTGCATTTTGTATGTCATTGTTGCTTTTAAGACGTCTAGGCTCTAGCAACACTAGCTAATAGTTACACACACTGTATTAACTATCAATAGTTACACACATAAACCCTACCAAGTAGCTTCACTCTGATCAGTGATATACACTTATGTGTATGTTTTGATTATTACGCGAAGCATTTCACCAACAAACTTCAAGAAATAAAAAAAAATCCTAGAATTGCACAAGTAACTTTGGTAAAACCAATAGCTGCATATGTTCTCTCTCTTTTACATTGTTCTGTGTACAACTAAATAAGCTTTATGTACAACCAATAGCTGCATATGTTCTATCTCTTCACATATCAGCCTTTTTATCAAGTTAGCTATTCATGATATTTCATCCCTGTGGTTGCATTCACATATTAGCCTCTACAACACCCTAATTTTGACCCAGACGTGCACGAGGCAACCTTTTTAAACTCAAGAAACTGCTAGTTTTTCTTTTAATATTTAAAAACTATGTTTTAAAGTTATGAATTGCTTGTGTAGGTCGAGAAAGTACAGCGGAAGCAGCAGCTAATATGGACAAAGATGAAAAGAGACTTGTTTCCCGATCATCACGAGCTGGTCTTTCAGGTTTTCAACCAATCCATCCTATTTATGATATCTTCTCTTATTATTTTTATTGAACAAGAACGCATCATAATGATTGAAGATATTATATAAGCTTGGTTTCTGTAATCATGCATGCACGTGGTTGGGTGTTTAGATCAAGTTATTCATTTTTTTTTTCAAATTGTTATTTTAGTTCACATAAGACTTCAAGCTGCTGCTTATGATCACTAAAGAGAGTATTTATGATAATTGAAGTTGCTTTATTTAAATTATATATTTACTTAATAAACGTTTACAAAGTATTTTGGTAAACTTTTTCACCTGTTGCTGTTATAAATTTCGATTCAAGACTTATTAACATTTTTGTTTTATTTTGAATGAATGGTTGGAATCTCTCTTTGTGATCAACAGCCAAAAAATAGTTGATTTGGTTTATAATTATTTTTAACGGCTCTAATAATATGAAAAGTAGTGTATTGGAAAAACCGATGCTTATATTTGAATGATGGGATCACAGGTATGAAGATGGAAGATGGAATCGAAGAGTTGCTTATGAGTTGTATTAAACCAGCTATTTATATCTCTAACTATAATGAAGAATGTGTTATTATTGTCAAGTGGTTTAGTTTATAATATAAAGTATAATAATCTACTAAAATCTGTTTTAGTTTATAATGTATTATTATAGTTCTTATTTAGGCCGAGTTGAAATGGGCGAGTAAAATTGGGTATCTTTATTTAAAAAAAATTCAGAACTGATTGTTTTAAAAAAAAGAGTTATCAATTTACGCCGAGTCTTCCAAAAAGAGTCTCAAAATGTTTGTGGCTGCTAGGTGTTGATGGTGAATATAGTTGCGGATATATTTTATATAACATTTTTTTATAAATACATCAATTTTTTTTCTGGTAATTATTTTTGACCAAATTAGAATTTGTATCAATTACAGAGAAAGCCAGAAATGACGAAGGGTTCAATTTTTTTATTATCTTATGTGCTTTATTATATTAAAAAAAAGTTGTATTACAATATAAAGAAAACATATTATTTTTAATTAATATTGCTATATATTAGACCAACAGTACATGGCGCCTCATCCTCCCATAATGCCTCATACCGTCCATGAACACAATTACGGGGGGTCCCATGTGCTGAAAATCCTTCCTGGCGAAAATTTTCACGGCGTCGCACTTTTTTCCCCACTCACATATATATATATATAATATATATAATAATATATATATATATATATATAATATATATATATATATGATTCAGTTCAAGAGATAACTAATCCCAGTTGCGAGAACCATGAGAACTCCTGTCATCCAATAGCATATTTATACATCACCCATAATCAAATTAAATCAAAAGGTTATTTTAGTCTTTTACTTCCTATGTCACATGTTTTCTCTCTCTTCTATTTAAAAGTCAACATATCACATCTTTTCTCTCTCTTATTTAAAACTCAACATGTCACATCATTTCTCTCTCTTCTATTTAAAATTCAACATAAGAAATCTATAGAGTCGTGATTTTAGGGTGGTTCGTTTGGTAATATCCTCAAATTTCGTAAACCAAAATCGGGGTGTCGGGGCGTAAAAAAGATATTGGCATTAAAAAATTGTAAAAAAGATTTTCTAAAAGATTTTTGTAAAAAAAATTTTTTTTGCGTAAAATATTTTTTGTTTTTTTGTAAAAGATTTTAAACTCGTAAAAAATTGTTATTTTTTTAAATTGTTTAAAGTTTAAAACCCGCGTAAAAAAGTTTAAACCCGGCACGTAAAAAAGTTTAAAACCGCGCGTAAAAAATCTTTTAAACCGGCGTGTAAAAAAATTTAAAACCGCGCGAAAAAAAGTTTAAAACCCGCGTGTAAAAAAAAATCTAAACCGGCGAGTAAAAATAAACCATCGAGTAAAAAAGTTTAAAACCGCGCGTAAAAAAGTAGAAAACCGGCACGTAAAAAAAAGTAGAAAACCGGCGCGTAAAAAAAGTTTAAAACCGATGCGTAAAAAATTTTCTAAAACGGCGCGTAAGAAAGTTTGAAACCCGCGCGTAAAAAAAGTTTAAAACCGCGCGTAATAAAATTTGAAAACCGCTCGTAAAAAGTGTAAAATCGCGTAAAAAAGTTTAAAATCGCGCGTAAAAAAGTTTAAATCCGGCGCGTAAAAAGTTTAAAACTCCTCGTAAAAAAATTTTAAAACCGGCGTGTAAAAAAAATTTAAAATCGGGCGTAAAAAAAGTTTGAACCCGTGCGTGAAAAAATCTAACTCGCACGTAAAAATGTTTAAAACCGGCGCGCAAAAAAAGTCTGAACCTTTAAAACCGGCGTGCAAAAAAGTTTAAAACTGGGCGTAAAAAAAAATTTGAAACCGCGCATAAAAATGTTTACAACCGGCGCGAAAAAAAAATTTGAACCCCTACGTAAAATAATTTTATTACTAGATGATTTAAAAATGTTATTAATTAAATCACGTTAATTAAATCACAAACATTAATTAAAAATAATGATTACAACTTTAATTATCAATCATTAAAGAGCATAGTAAAAATACCAATAACCCTTATCCCACTAAAAATAAAAACTCATTAATTAAAGCATAATGATTACAACTACTTTATTGTCTTTTAATCTCATCCATTAAAACACTTTTGATCAATGACTTATATTGGTTCTTACGGTTCTCACAACTCAAGGTGGTCTCATTTTACCTATCCCCTATATATATATATATATATATATATATATATATATATATATATATATTATATATATATATAAAGCCCCATACATATATAACTCCACTACACACTCAAGTTATATAAAGCTCTCTCTTACACGTTTCACCACTTGTCACATAATGCTCCACAAAGGACTTTATGACTACACATGGCATTATAAGATTTTTGAAGAAAACGGTGATATGACGCCAATTATAACGTGCGTAATTATATATACACAATGTATAATTCCATACATATGGTGCATGGTTATATTTTAAATATGGTTCATAATGATAGGGGACCAATAATTTGAGTAACTGGCTTGTTTATGAATTACTAAAAACGTGGTTGAAGAGTTTTTTTTAATGATTCATAACTCAAAAAAGGCGATTTCACCATAAGCAACAATGGAGACAGGAAGAGGAAGAGGAAACGGCGAAGAACCCGGAATTGACAACGGACCTTGGTTTGATGTTTCATCCCGTCGGAACTACAACAGAGATGGAGATAGGAAGGTAGAAAGCCCTGGGGGAAGTAACATTACTAAATTCTATGTTACAAATATGTCGTCCGATTGTAAGCCATGGGACGTGGCAGATTTCGTCAGAGTCTTTCATAGCAAGGAAAAGAGACAAAGTGGGAATCGATTTGGTTTTCTTAGTTTCAAGAATGTCAAAGATGTCAAAGCACTGGAGAAAGTTCTAAACGGTACTAAGATGGGAGGTCACAAGCTGAGGGTGAATATAGCAAAGTTTGCGGCTGAAAACACTAAATTATGGGAAACAAAATCCTTCTTGCCTGAGAAGAAGGAAGCACAACTAGCTTTGGAAGGCTTCCAACTGAAAGTTTTAGAAGAGATGAAGTATCATACAGAGAGAAAGTGGCTCCGACTCTGTTAATTCCTAAGGTCTCGAATGCTAGTAGACCGGAAAAGGTGTGAATGTTCACGAGGAAACAAATGCTTTTTTCGCTTTCAAGGAGAAGGCAATCATTGGTAGAACAATGGACATCAAAACTCTATCAGCGAAGAATACTCTCCTCTCTGAGGTAGGTTATCCAAGTGCAAAGGTGTACTACGTGGGTGGGTTAAGTCTTCTTATTGTGTTTCAAGAAGATTGTGAGGCATCTAAGTTATTGATCAACGTTGATATTTGTAAAGGGTTGTTTAGTTATCTTGATATGTGGTATGGTCAGTCCTTTCCCTTTGAATGAATTGCCTGACTAAAGTTCGATGGTGTCCCTCTTCATCTGGCCGAAAACTCGGCGTTTAATGAAATGGCAGTTCTTTTTGGCAAAATTGTGCATGCCTCCCAAGTTTCACCGGATGTCAGGGATCTCTCGGTTAACCGGGTAAGAAGTCTGGTGGATCACGGGGAGTTGATCACTGATGTGGTCACTCTAAACTAGAAAGGTAAAAAAATTTGAAGTCTGGATTACTGAAGAACAAAGTGACTGGTGCCAGGAATGTCTAATTTTCGAAGATACCAAGGTTGTGGATACCGGAGTAGATGAAGGGTCCCCGGCGGCGGATCCTCTTAGGAATTTGGTGGGACGTGTGGGAGATACCAAGAAGATAGGCGTGCATGGAGACATGCCCCCCAATGGGAACGAATAATGCATTAAATGATTGGGGGGCAGATGGAATGTTAGATTCTCGAGGCAAAGATATTATTTTTTTCGTTGCAAAGTCAGGTGGACAGATGTCAAAAAAGAAAAAGAAGTCATTTGATATTTTTAAAGGGAAACATAATAGCCTGCCCAAACCAGTTAGTCCATTAAGGAGTGACAGGCCCAATAAGAGGTCCAGAGTGGAAATGTAAGACTCTTTCATTGTTAATGAATTTATAGGCCAGAAGTCCAATAAGGAAGGATTGTCTTAGTACGAAGGTTCAGAACCAGCACATCAAACAATTAACATTGAATGGGATCTGAATGTTAGGGCAAATTCAGGCAATGAAGAAAGCAGAAGCAACTCTGAGGAGACGCTCGTGGAAGACACACAGGATACGATTTTGGTGGATGATTCTGTTTCAAAGGAGATCGAAGCCACTGTTCTTATTGGTAACATAGTGGGAGCTGATCTTAGAAGCCACAACCAGTTGCTAAAGGAGACCGTCTCGAAAGAAGGCATCAATGAGGTTAGGCAATGAACTTCCATTCAGTTAACGCCAGAGGGATTGGGGATCCGATAAAAGCAGGGTGGATTCGGGGGTTGAAAGGAAACACAAAATTGATTTTTTACTGATTCAAGAAACTAAACAAGAGGATATGTCCGGGTTTAATTTTGGAAAATTATGGGGGAATCGTGATTTTGGTCATGAGTATGTTGAAGCTACAAGTCAGTCTGGCGGTATTCTTTGCATTTGGAATAGTGGAATTTTTTATTCGGTGTGCTCGGTGAAAAATAGGAACTTTCTTCTCATTAATGGTCGGATTAAAGGTTCGCATGAAGAGATAAATGTTATTAATGTGTACGCTCCACAAAGAACGCTAGCTAAGCAAGCTTTGTGGTGTGGGATTAGGTCGGCTATGGAAGGTTTTGGTGGTATGTGGGTTGTGGCCAGAGACTTTAATGCGGTTAGATCTCAGGAGGAACAGAATAACTCCAACTTCAAAAATTCCTGCGCTAGGAACTTTAACGATTTCATTAGCCTCTTGGGTTTGGTTGAATGACATGAAAGGAAAAAAGTTCACTTGTATCAAGGATAGAGGGAGGAAACTTAGTAAGATCGACAAGTTTCTGGTTGCCCGGAGTATTTTTTTTCAAATGGCCGGATGCTGTTTTACGTGCTCTTCCTACTATGTATTCTGACCACCTGCCCCCTGATCCTTTCGGTTAGCAAATTGAATTATGGTGCAAAACCATTCAGGGTTTTCAACTCTTGGATTGGTATGTCAGATTTTCAAGGAACGATGGAGAAAGCTGTCTGTCTTCCGTGTTGTAATGAGCCTCCTGATGTCAGATTGGTTAAAAATGCGCTTCGATTAGGAAATGGTTTAAGGAATGGAGATATGAGACCAAGAAAAAGGAAGGAAAGAAATTTAACTTGGCTGAAGAAGAGCTCGAAGAATTCGAGGAAATAATGGAAGAAAGGGACCTAAACGAAGTAGAAGAGTGGGCTTTCTATGAAAACAAAAAGGTTTTGTTAGAAGTTGAATTGAAAAAATGTGCTGATATGAGACAAAGAGCTAGATTGAAGTGGGCTACAGAGGGAGACGAATATACAAATATTTTTCTAAGTCAAGTTAATTTCAGGAAAGCTTCAAATCAAATTCCGGGTTTGACTATTGGTGATAGGTGGATCACGAAGCCGTCGAGGGTTGAAAAGGAAATTATGATGTTTATCAAGAACCGGTTTATGGAAGATACTCAGTCTAGGCCTTCTCTGAGCTGTAATGGTATTAAAAAACTGTCTGACAGGGATAATGATTTTTTGGTAAGTCCTTTCTCCTCCGAGGAAATTAAGCAAGCCGTTACCGACTGTGAAGAAGACAAGGCTCCAGGCCCGGATGGGCTGAACTTTAAATTTGTTAAACATTTCTGGAGATTCTTAGAAGCCGATTTCAAGGATATCCTTGACAATTTGTTTTGTGAATGGGACATTTAATACCGGGTGTAATTCTTCCTTCATTACGCTTGTTCCGAAACTAAAAGACCCAATCCCGCTAAATGACTATCGCCACATTAACCTTATCGGCATCATTAGCAAAACTGTTTCTAATGGCAAACAGGCTCGAAAGTGTGATTGGTTCGGTTGGCTTTTTTAAAAGATAATTATATACTTGATGTGCCATTAGTGTTAAATGAAATTGTTAATTGGCGGAAAAAAGATTAAGAAGAAGGTGTTTTTTTCTAAAGATCGACTTCGAGAAGGCCTTTGATAACGTAAATTGGAGCTTTCTTATTTCCATTATGGAGCAATGGCTTTCCCGGTCAAATGGTGCTCTTGGATTTTTGGTATTCTTAAATCGGCGAGATCGTCGGTTTTAGTCAAGGGTCGCCTACATTTGAATTCTGAATTCCAATACTCCAAGGGGATAAGGCAAGGGGATCCTATTTCTCCTTTTCTCTTCATTATTGTCATGGAAGCTCTCACGTGTATCTTGAGAAAACCAAAAGCGTGGGTTCGATCTCAAGTGTCAAATTACCGAATGATGGCTCGTGTGTCTCGCATTTATTCTACGCGGACGATGCAATTATTAGGGAGAGTGGTCGGAATTAAATATTACAAATATGGTTCGAATCCTAAGGGTGTTTAATCTTTGCTCCGGGCTCAAAATTAAAATCATGAAGTCTAACTTATTTGCTATTGGAGTTGGTATTAATAGCAAATAAGTTAGACTTGCTTCGGATCTCAAGTGAGAAGTTTCCCGTTAAAATATCTTGGATTGACGGTTGGAGCAAATATGAACCGAATTTCCAACTGGAAACCGGTTTACGACATCTTTGATTCTAGACTTGCGAAATGGAAAGCTGCTTTTTTATTAAATCAGTCCTTGAAAGTTTGCCAGGTTATTATTTATCTTTATATAAGGCCCCAATCCAGGTTATTAACGACTTGGAAGCGAAAATTATAAACTTTCTTTGGGGTGGTGATGGCTCGATAAAATAGCTCTATTGGGTTGCTTGGGATCAGGTGCCCGTCCTAAAAAGTATGGAGGTTTAGGTTTGAGCAAGTTAAAAAGTAGTAATATTGCTCTACTTACTAAATGGGGTTGGAGGTTCTTGTCGAATAAAGGTAAACATGGATCAAAGTTATTGAGGCGATTCACTCCACGAAATGGTTAAGAAAGCGTTGGGAGGAGTCTGGAGTAATATTGTTCAAATTATAACGAAAACCACTGTGGATGGGATTCCCTTGAGAAAGTTTTAAAGCTTCGGTCGGCAATGATAGTGATACAGCTTTTTGGATGGTTCCCTGGATTTGTAACACTCCTTTAAAAGAGTTGTTTCCGGGTCTTTTCAAACTTGAAGTGACTAAGGATTGTCGGGTCTGCGATCGTATATCTACTCATAACAGTTCCAGGATGTTCATGTGGCAATGGAGAAGGAATTTACATGCAGGTACGGAAGTTACGGATCTGGTGAATCTTTGCAATTTGCTCATAGCGACTAAGCTGAATCAGTCGAGGGATCGTTGGGCCTGGATCGGTGTTATGGATACTGATTTTAGTGTGAAATTTGTGAAAAAATTGTTGGATAAAATAGAGTTCAGGAGAATGTTTTTACTCCCGAATCGTGTAAGTGGATCCCGAGCAAAGTAGTGTGTTTATTTGGAGAGCGGAAATGAATAGGATGACAACTTTGATGGCGTTAAAGAAAAGAAACATAGGTGGCGATGTTACGGCTTGCAGTCTGTGTGGCGAGGAAGATGAAACGGTGGAACATTTGTTCATCTCCTGTGGTTATGCAGGCATGGTTTGGATGAAACGACGGAACATTTGTTCATCTCCTGTGGTTATGCAGGCATGGTTTGGTCTTACATAAGCAGTTGGTGTAATGTTCCAAACGTTTATGCGTTTTCCTTTAAAGATTTACTTGAATTTCATGAGCATGTGAGGTTAATAGGCTAGTGTAGGACCGATCCTCGATGCTAAGGAACCTAAATTTGATATCTAACGTCCATAATAGCGGAAATATTATGTCGTGTTTACCAATAGACAAGAACTGATCAATTAATCATCAGTTTTATTGATCAAACATCAAGAGTACAAACTGACAGAGCTTCGCCTCCAAAATGCCAAAGTTTTTAAATGAGAGAGGCAAGCTAGCTATTTATAGAGTTACAAGTTCGCTACAAGGAGGTGTAAGTTCGCCCGAACTTGTCTACACATGACAATGATGAGCGGACTTGCCTCTTTAATACATAAATACTACTTTCAGCTAGCCTATTCAGCTCTATTCTATACATACTCGATATAAGACTAAGACATAGACATTATGCACCAACAGACTCCCCTTGGATATAGTTTTCGTCTTGTATCAGTCTCCAAAACTCTGTCTTCATATAAACGTTAACGCACACGACCGAAAAGTTCTTAAACGACTTCTTTCGTCGCTCTTGCTTAGGATCCGGCGTCTGGTCTGTAGGAGGCACTTTGTTCAAATGCTGAAATCTCCTAATACTTGCCTTTCTTGTTCTTTCATTAAACGCTTCAAGACGCTTCTCCTCTTTTAAAAACTCTACTCTTTCTAGATCTCTCCACTTTGTTTGCCACATCTTCCCAGAATTAACTTGTGTGCATAGCAAATATTAACAACTTTCTGAAACTGCATCGCTTGTACCTTCTCACATTCTTCAAAAACAATCTTGTTGTAGAACAAGGTTTTGATGTCTTCTCTGGAGCAATTAACCAACCACATAGGATCAAGAATCTTGATTGTCCTCCATAAACCCCTCATACCCTGATATCCCAATACTTCAACTCTTTCCTTTGAAATATCCAAGTGTTCTTCAAACTTTAAAACAATAACTGCTTCACAAGTCGATGGATCTATCTGCCACCACTTGAACAATGGATAGAAGTCTTGCTCAATCGGCATCAGTGGCATGTTTCTCATTGCCCTTGGTCGTTTCATTATCAAAGTGACGCTTCTCCTCTTTTAAAAACTCTACTCTTCTAGATCTCTCCACTTTGTTTGCCACATCTTCCCGAATTAACTTGTGTGCATAGCAAACATTAACAACTTTCTGAAACTGCATCGCTTGTACCTTCTCACGTTCTTCAAAAAACAATCTTGTTGTAGAACAAGGTTTTGATGTCTTCTCTGGAGCAGTTAACCAACCACATAGGATCAAGAATCCTAATTGTCCTCCATAAACCCCTCATACCCTGATATCCCAGTACTTCAACTCTTTCCTTTGAAATATCCAAGTGTTCTTCAAACTTTAAAACAATAATTGCTTCACAAGTCGATGGATCTATCTGCCACCACTTGAACAATGGATAGAAGTCTTGCTCAATCGGCATCAGTGGCATGTTTCTCATTGCCCTCGGTCGTTTCATTATCAACGTGATGTCTTTTTCACCCGTCTTTTTGTTTGTTTTGATTCTACGACCACGAATAAATGGCTTCCAATATCTGAATCCTTTAACCGCTTCAAACTTGATCAATTTCCACAACAATTGATCAGTCACTTTCATGTGGTATGTAACATTCACTGCCTGAACTAACTCTTCCACATCCCAATAAGGTAATGTCTTGAAATCAGAAAGATACTTGAAGTATTGCACTCCAAATTCTCTTTTGATTGCATATACGTTCAGTTCTTTAAACCAACCCAACTCAAGATATCTCCCAAAGACACGTCTTTGTCTCTGGTAAAAAATGCTAGAGGACGTCGAAACTTACGTTTGCGAGGCATCTCTTTAAACCAGGACTTTTTCGCTTGAGCAATTTCTTCTTTAGTCATTGGTTTTGGTACTTTTCCTTCACGTAAAGATTCTTCAATCTTTTCTTTAAGCATGTCTTCGTCTAACTGCTTATACATCTCCTCAAAAGTAGGAAAACTTTCAGAATTAGGACGACGTACTTTGTAGTATGATCTGTCTCATCATCAGAAGACCAATCTTCAACGATCACCCTGTTGTACTCATCAGCATCAAATCTTCTTACTTACTGATAATCGTTCGGCTCAAATGTGTTAACATTCAACACGTCTTCTTCAAAATCAAACTCTAGATCTGCAGCATCAACTTCAACTAACTTTGCAAGATCTTCCTTAGTATAGTTATGTATAAACTCGCCTTCCTCCACATTATGTTCAAGCATTAACAATAAAGGCTTCGTGGGTACTGCAGCAACTGGCTTAGCAAATCTTTCAACATTCAACAAATCAATCTCATCAGTTGGCCCTTTCTGCCCTGACTCCCCCTCACTTTATCATCCATTCTGTTCGATTCATCATCCATTAGCGAGGAAAAATCAAACTCACTTGAGACTTTAGCTTCAGTGATTCTAATACCAACACCACCCTGATCATCATCATCGTCATCGTCAGCTACATTCCAATCTTCATATTCCGAATCATCTTTTTCTTCATCATCATCTTTATCCTCCTTTTCAGCTTCTTCATCATCCTTTTCAGAAGCAACTATAGGATCAGAAGCCTTGACAGATTCGTCAACCTTTGGAATATCAGACTCAGAAGCTTTAACCACATCATCAGACTTCTCTGCAGCTTCAGAAGATTTAGGGACTTCACCCTCAATATTTTTCCTTTACCACTTACTGCTAGTTCTTTCTCAGACCTTTCTTTGGCTTCTTGTTGATCCAGACGATCATATTCTTTGATGAAATCTACTCCCAGAGAGTTAGATAAAACTTTCTGCAACCTGGTGAATCTTCTATCATTTAGGGCTTGAATTGTCTTCAAATCAGCTATTTCTGTCTACAGCTTCTCATTTGCATCTTGCAGACTCTCGATCAAAGCCTTAAAGTATTCACGTTCATTTTCAAACACTTTAACTTTGTCGTCCAATATCTCTTTCTCAACATAGCTTTGATTCACTTTCTTTACTAACTCTGCTTTCTCTTCTTCATTCTTGGCAACTTTCTCTTCTAACACTTCACACGTTTTTCCAGAAGTTCAACATTCGTCTCTGGAAAGAAATCGTTTAAATCTTGCAGACTAATCGGATCACTATGCATATCACCAAATATATTAGGCCCTGAAGATTTTGGTGTTGACTTTGGAGTAGCAGCCTTTGGTGTAGACTTCCTTGGAGTAGAACTTTCAAGATTTGAAGTCGTTGGAGCAACATGCGATTGAATAACAGGTACTTCAACAAAACTAGACACAGGAGTTCTTGTGTAGCTCCTGGCCTTTCAACTTCCGATGAAACAATCACAGGAGGTTCTTGTGTGACTCCTGGACGTTCAGCTTCACTTGTATCAACAATGGGAGGTTCTTGTGTGAGTCTGTTCTTTCTCCTGTGCACCAGAAGGTTCTTGTGTGACTTCTGCGCTTCTCAACGTTCCTTTGTATCTTTTGCTGACTGCCTTTTGAACTTTCTTCTTTTCTTGCCCTTTGTTTGAGGAGACCTTGTAGTCTTTGTAGAAGAAATAGTTCCAGACTTTACACGTTTAACTTTCTTCTTTGGTCTTTCCACATCTGACCTTTTTCTTGATTTGGATCAAAATCAGCATCCATTTCTCTCTCTTTTTCTGCTCTAATCTCAGCTTCAGATTTTTCTGGTTTTTTACTGTTCTTTGTCAGAATCATCATCTTGTTCAGAAGTAGCAGATATTACATCAACTTGGGTAACTTTCTTAGTCTCTTGTCTTTCAATAACTACTGCTGCACTAGAACCTGCTTCAGTTTGAACATTCTCAGGTTCATCTTCATCAACGAGCATAGTTTCAATTTTCCTTGCAGCTGTTTCTTTTTTGGCTTTTCAACCTCGGCCTTTAAGAACCATTCACTTCTAGCTTTCGGCTTGAAGTCTTTGAACCATTCTTTTTCAGCATTAAGCTCTTTCTCATCATCGCTTCCGTCTTTCCTCCATTTATTTTCTGGTGGAGCAACATAATTCGAATCTTTGATAGCCCCGAAAACTGGCTTTGCAACAGGAGCTGATGCTTGTTTCTGAAACTTGATTAGCTTCTTCACAGTGGTTTCATCAAGGTGAACTAGATATAACACATCGTTCGATCTCGTGCAATATTTGGGTACTTCTCATCTATCAGCATTTGCACGAATCTCAGATATAAACATAACCTCGAATCCTCCATGTTCTTCGACATGTGTGTAAATACCAGCTTTGAATAGTTGAACGGCTTTTTTAGAATTAGTGTCGTTGCCATACAGGCCAGATAATCTTGCACGTCGTCTAATCCCGCCTTGCGATGACTAAATGTGTGAATAATAGCATGCATAAGAAGCTTGTAGGGATTTGGCACTTCCCCTTTTTTTAATGTCGGCTTGTTCACGCTCCCTTTGTATCCCATTCTGAAGAAACAACCACGAACCATTTTTTCATCGAGATAAATTGGATCGTCTTTGTCATCTTGAATTGTAACACTCTGCGTATATCATCTTCAGTCAAGAAATCGGTTTGACTTCATTGCCGACTTGCATCGATGAAATAATCGTCTTATGATCATCACTTAAACTTGCATTCATCCAGAAATGGAAAGTATGAGATCTGTATGACACTGTGTGTTCCGTGATAACTCTGTGAATAGGGCTTTCCTCCAAAAACTTTAAGATACTGTCGTATTCCTTTAAAGATGGACAGATTGTCTTGTCGAGCGTAATACATGTGTTGTGAGTCTTAGAAAACTAGAGACTACACGCGCTGGTTTCTTGAGCCTGAAAAACAACGTAAAACAATTAGCACGCTTATCGAGAAAAAAATTCACCAATTTTTTTCATCAAGTTCGGGCGAATTGATTATATGTTAAAACATTTGTTTTGAAAATGGTTAAACAATCTCACTAAAGATGTGTCGTAGGCTCAGCTAGACTAGTAGTTTTGCAAAAACGATACAAACTTTAATGCAAAAAGCCTAGTTCTAGTGGAAAACCCGATTGAAAGCATAGTACTTAGTTTTGTCCTTCGTGAGTGTGTGCCTACTGGTAATCGCTGAATGCTGAAAAGCATAAAAACCGGTTAGTTTGTGAACTTTCATATCTTACTTAAAAAGTCATTGTGATTGTGTTTTCATTTTCAAAAAAATTAAACTTGTTTTATTTTTTTTTTGTTTAAGCATTGGACATCCTCTACGTATACGAAAGTATCGAACTGGATGTTAGTGCCTAAACGTTTCTGCTTTATTTTATTTGGTGTTTCGTTTAAATCTTGGATCACCTCTGCGTATATGAGAATATCGAACTGGTGGTTAAGATCTAAACAATTTCACTTGTTTTTATTTCTTATTTTGTTTAAACATTGGACTTTCTCTGTGTATCAAAGATCGGCCTGATTGTTAATGTTTAAACATTCTGCGTTATTTTCACACATATTATAGTTGATGAAAGTTTAAAGGCATTACTTGAGTTAGTTTATTACATGATGAGGGGATATGCTGAGATGTGGGGTCCATAAGAACTTAGTGCAAATTAATGTACCTTAACGTATCAGTAAGCATTACAAAGTTTTTATATTGAGTTTAAGTGGAAAGCAATATCGACAATCCATGTGAATTGTTTATACTAGTGTTTCATCTAGATCAACGGTGCACTGATATGTCTCAATAAACTGATATGATCCTCTATAGCACGTTTTCTTACAAAAATATAAACTGTAAATATTACATTTCATTTGTTTACATTTCTGCATCAAAATTCAAAATCCAAAAAGATTTTCTTTCAAAATCTTCCATGGAAACTTGATAATGTTGAATGTGAGCCGGACCAACGAGACTGTTAAGAAACTGTTTGTGTGTGGATACGTGTGTTTGTTCTTAAATGTCAAATTATAGAGATTCGGAGCATAATTCAAGGGGGAGACTATGGTTTCACTTGAAGATGTTATCCAAGGCAGTTCAAGACTAAACATCACAGATTTCTAGCTATGTCCAAGGGGGAGACTGTTAATGCACTATCTGTGTGGCCATAGATAGAAATCTAATTGTACGTGTAATGTCTAGTGTCTTGAGTCTGTATTATACCGGACAGAGGTTTCGCTAGGTTGTATTAGGATTGTTTAGGTCAGGTAAGGATTCGATACGGCTCGGTGAGAAGAAGGCTAACATAAAATCTCAAGCCTGGATTGCAAAGACACGGTCAACAACATCTGAGATCACTAAGTCTGAGCTTGTTAAGACTAGTGATAGCATGAAAGAATCAAAATCTGAAATCATAATTGAAACCACATCTGAAAATGTCAAAAGTACAAGTGGTATCAGAGCTAGAACAACCTGATTTGTTAGTATCAAGACAAGAACACTTCTATTTCATTTCCATTCTTCTATTTTTCTTAACTTTTCATCAAAAATGAAGAATTCAGGTCAAAATCTTTTCAATTTTGAATGTATCATGTAAAATACAACAAAGATAAACCCTTGAAAGATTGGAGACCAAAATCAATCGAAATTTTTGAAAAAAAACCATGTTTTCCAAAATCATGTTCATCGAACTTGTTAGCCAAGTTCGGCCGAACTTGTGCTAAAAACTCCCTTTTTTCAATGATTTTTACCAAGTTCGCTCGAACTTGAGGTGTTTTCAAGAAAATTTTGCCAAGTTCGCTCGAACTTGAGTGAATTTTTGAGGAAGTTTGGTTAAGTTCGCTCGAAGTTGCTAGAATTTTATTGAATTTTTGTCAAGTTCGACTGAACTTGATAAATTTCAAAGATTTTTAGCTAAGTTCGCCCGAACTTGCTAGTTTCTCATCAAAGTCAGTTGCTAAGTTCGCACGAACTTACAAAATCTTTACAAGATCCATCAACAAGTTCGACCGAGGTTATTAAAAGGAAAATTTTCAAATCAACATTCACAAGTTCGACCGAACTTGTGAATAATCTCTGAATTCTTCATTTCAACTACAAGTTCGACCGAACTTGTAGTAGAACTAATATTTTCAAAAGTTTTTGAGTATTTTCAGCGATCCTCGATGCTAAGGAACCTAAATTTGTGAGTTTTTATAATGATTGGATGACCGTATGATGAGCTTTTATTTTTGTTTTGAAAATTTTTAGAATTTTGTTTTTCATGTTATTTTTGTTCTCCATTCTGCTTAGAAGGTTTTTGCGTTGAGCATTCACCTTTTTCAGTAGATTGTAGAACAGTTTCTTGAAATTTTTCTTTTAGTTTTAAAAATATTTCATGTTTATCATTTTTAGCTCTTTCATCATCGATAGTATCATCACAATCTTCAATATAACATCGTCATAATTTATAACAATGTTACTTATTGGAATTTCCTTTTTATTATTATTGATCGGTTTTGGACATATATGATCTAACTTTAATGAGGAGGTCACAAAACCTTTCAATAACTTTTCTGAATTAACAGCTTTATTTTTAACAGTCTCAACTTCTTTTTCAAGTTGAGCAATTTTCTCAATATGAGAATTTATTGCTTTTTGATTTTCTATATTTAATTTTTCAAAAACAATTTTATCATTTTTAAACATTTTTATTTCATTTTGAAAATCTACTACCATTTGTAATTTTTCATTTTCTAAAATTTTTATTTTGTTTTCAAAGTTTTTTCATTTTCTTTTAATTTTTTATTTTCTAATGTCAAACTCTCAATCTCATTCAAGAGTTTGGCATTATCTGCCTGATAATTGTCTACATCATAGACCGGGCAGACTGGTTTAGAACTTGAAACTCATTTGTGGATATACTTGAAACTAGAGCTTCACAGTTCTTAATTACTACACTCTCTTCTCTCTTCACTTGATATTTATTTTTCAGAGATATCCAGAGTTCTTTTGCAGTCTTTACTCAGGCAGTAGTATCAAGATATGTTCGTTAACATATTGTTGAATCAGATTAATCATTTTCTTATTAGCAAAATACGCCTCTTTCTGTTGCGTAGAATACTTGCACTTCTCTAGAATATTCTGATTCTCATCTCTTGGAAACTATCTATTTCGATCGCCACCCAACTGCTAAAATACGTAGCTTGGACCCAGCTCTCAAATTTTCCTTTCCAAACTTCATACTTGTTCATACTCATCAACTTTGGCGGATTCTCGGACCCCATTTCGTTTTCCAAATTTATTTTTCGTTCAAAACACTTGAAAATGATTAGCAAACAGACAATTTTAGTAAAAAATTGACTTTTTAATCGACAATATTAACGTATCGGTTTGCTAAAAACGTTTAAAATTTTTCAGAAAACTGTTTTTTCAAGATTAGGGCTTTAAACTCGTCTCGTCAATACGAATCTAACGATATACAATGTCCGGGACATTTTTCGGGATTTTCATGCCTTTTTTTTCTTTTTTTAGAAACCCTGACAAGTTCGGTCGAACTTGTCACAGCGTGTGAAACTCAGCTATTTAACAAGTTCGGTCTAACTTGTTGAGATTTTATGAAAAATTCACCTTGAATATAAGTTCGAGCGATTTTGTGAAAGATTTCAAGAAACGGGCAAGTTCGGGCGAACTTGTGGAAGATTTCAACAAAAACAGCAAGTTCGGGCGGACTTATAAGAATTTCAAGAAACTTTACAAGTTCCGGCGAACTTGTAATATTTTTCAACAATATTTAATCAAGTTCGGGCGAACTTGATGAAATTTGTTTGGAAAATAAGCAAGTTCAAGCGAACTTACCCAAAAGTCTTGAAAAATCAATCAAGTTCAGGGCGAACTTGATGAAAAATGTGAATTTTTCAGTCAAATTCGAGCGAACTTGATGTCAAGTTCGAGCGAACATGAGTTTTCAAACATAGTTTTTTCAATTTTTCGGCATGAATTCGTTTGTTTTAGGTTCTGATCTTTTCAAGGGTTTTACTATTATGGATTTTACGTATTATACTTGAAAATCAGTCCATTTTGTCCGTGAATTGTCCAAGAAAAGTTAAAAATAGAAGAAATGAGTAGAAGATGAGATGTTCTATGTCCAATGTCTTCAAATTAGGCCAATCCTGCTCTGATACCAATTGAAGTTCCGTGATCAGGTGGTTCTAAACGGAAGTTAGTGGATAAACGTAAACCGATTCGGTAGAATGTTATTAAGAATGGAGTAGAAGTAGAATGCAGTGGAAGTCTTCATTCATACCGAAAGATATACATCTTATAAATCCAACTGCCGGAGTTCCTGGATAGAATCCGGCAGCACCTCCCCGTAGGATGCCAAAAACTTAAATGACAAAATGAAAAACACACCTATATATAGGAGACAAGTTCGTTGGAGTGGAGGTGAGTTCGGAGAACTTGACTATGTCAAGTTCGGCCGAACTTGACATCAACATGCACTCTCAAGCAAACTTGGCCCTGCTATAGTCAAGTTCGGGCGAACTTGACTAAAGGCACATCAAGTTCGGGCGAACTTGATCCCTTTTACACTGAAATCTCCGTATTTCGGTCGTGTGTTCGATTCTAACCTATACAATATTCAACACATGCTCTATCTAGCCTATTCGACAAGTGACGAACACCAGGTGCACCAACAGCTAGAAAAAAGAGGTATTGCAATTTGGATGCTGGAGTTTGTGTCACACCCCAACCGATGGCGGAATCATCGGGGCGTGGCACTAGGCGAAACCAGATTGTTCAAGAGAATCCATAATAACTATTTAAAATGACAATACTTAAAGTTTGATTTCCCATACAATTAAACAATATTTCACAAATAGTCAAAACATATTACATGTCTCTTAAACAATCAAAATCCGACAACCTAGATTTTATTATGAGTTTCTAGAGATCCTATCCGATTGCAGCACAAGATAATCCTCAACATGTCACATACATCAAAATAAAAGTCAAACAATAATGTAAAGGTGAGCATACATGTTTAGCATAATAATAGTAATTAAGTGTTTCCATAAACCGCATGAACATACGTAAGAGATGTGAACTATGTTAACAGCATTGATACAAGTAACCAACAAACCGCGAGTGCGAGTCACGCGAACAAGTGTCCAGTACTAAAGAGAAAAATAAAGCGAAATGTAAAAGTGAGAGCCTTAACAACCCCGGGCCTTCGGGTGGCGGGTCAACCTCTAGCATGCTATCATGTTAAGGGTGGCATACAGGTCATCAAGCAAATAAAATACAATTCAGCGATTCACGTATAGTCATGTATGAGCGGGTTGCGTTTTAAAGCTTTGAGATTTATGTGAAGTGTTTTGATATAGAGAACGCATGTAACACCCAAAAGTGCATGAAAGCAAAAGGGGGCCAGGTATACTCACAGTGAGTGCGTAACAACGATGTAACAGTAAAGGAGAGCGGGGAGAGTGTCGGGTCAGCCTATAAGTAGGAACAAAAGTGCATCAGTCTTCCATAGGTTGAATCAGTCAAACAGAGTGACGGTGTGGAAGAAACAGGTCAGTTCGCACGAACTATTACCAATTCGTACGAATTGAGTTTGGTGCAAACTAGGTTGTTTCGTGTCCAAAAATTGAGTGTTTTCGTGTCGCTTCTTCGGGAAATCGAGTGTCCATCCTTCCAACCTCAAGTTACTGAGCAAACCAAAAGTTGGGGAGGTCTTTTAGAGCAGTTTAGTCACTTATAGGAACTCGGGCTGGTTCGTACGAACTAAGCCAATTCGTACGAGCCAGTCCAGTTCGCACAAGCTGACTGCTTACGTCTTCGTACGCTTGGAACTAAGTTTTCGTCTGAATCAGATGTGATTTCGAGTCCATTTCATGATGGTATAGACACCGCTCCGTTCCACTGTTAAGTGAATGAAACATATGTCGGTTTTGATCCGTTTTAGTGCAAAAATCGAGTTTAAGACAATTTTTGTTGGATAAAACACTTAGTGAGCTTGAAACAACAAGGTTTCTATCTTAAGAGCCAAGGCTAACTAAAATACACCCGTTTAAGTGTAATCCAAGGTAAAATAAGAAAGTTCTAAGAAAAAGATGAAGGTTTTCGTAAACAGAGAAGTTTAGATTAAATCGGAGACAAACTCGTGTAAAATGGTAGTGGAAATCGTTGTATTTGCGTGGAAAATAGTTGTTTCTTACTTGAAAACCAGAGACAACGAGCAGAGGGAGTTTTTGTGCGCAGTGATAGCAAGAGTAGGAGCATGGTGTTTTTGGGTATTTATAGAGGGAGGAGGAGAATGTGATCACGTACGAATTGTCCAATTCGCACGAATTGGCCAGTTCGCACATTGGCCAGTTCGTACGAACTGATTAGTTCGCACGAAGTTGTCTGTTTTGCGTAACTCGTTTCCAGTTTGCGCATTGGTTGTTTGTTTGGCTTTTTATATTAGTTAGTTAGGTTTGGGGTTTTAGCGAAGCGTTAAGTGTTATATTAACATTGTAATGCGATATAGCTAGTTGTGTGAGCGAGAGCGTTTGCGAGAGCGAGTACAATCCATAATTTATAAGCACACATAACACATAAGTAACATAAAGTAACATAAATAACTACGATTGCGATTTGTGTGATGAGTGAGGTCGTAGGCACGAGTGGTTACCGAACAAACAAACACCCTTGGCTGATAAAGTAGCATAAGCTACTGTGATTCGTGTAGCGTTAGCGTTGCGAGTATAAAAGCGTTTTAAGTGTGATGAAATGTGTTTAATAAAACATAATTCCATTACTAATCGAATCCCCGGGTTACAAACGGTTACAAGAGGAAATAACGGTAGTACGGAACAACCAGAAAAGTCGGGTTGTTACAGTCACAATTACTTTAGGAAAGTTAGTCCCGAAATTGAAGTAGTAGAAGTAGAAGTAACAAAGAGATGTGGATATTTAGCTTGCATATCACTTTCGAGTTCCCAAGTGAACTCAGCGCCACGTTTGCCTTCCCATCAGACTTTCACAATAGGAATGCGACTGCGTCGAATTTTCTTGGTCTCTCGATCCATTATTTCTACTGGCTTTTCCACGAAGTGTAGAGTCTCGTTTATTTGCAAATCTTCGAGAGGCACGTGAAGATTTTCTTTAGCTAGGCACTTCTTGAGGTTTGAGACGTGGAAAGTCGGATGTACGTTGCTGAGCTCCGTCGGTCATTAAAGTCGATAGGCCAGTTTGCCAATTCTTTCCAGAATCTTAAAGGGACCTATGTATCGTGGCGCTAGTTTCCCTTTCTTTCCAAATCGGATTACTCCTTTCCAAGGCGGAACCTTTAGGAGAACGTGATCTCCAACTTTCAACTGTAGGGGCTTGCGGCGTTTATTTGCGTAGCTCTTTTGACGACAGTGAGCTTTCAGGAGATTGTCTCTGATTTGAAGAATCTTGTCGGTCGTTTCTTGTATTAAGTCGGGACCGGTGATTTGTGCTTCTCCTATCTCGTGCCATACAATAGGCGATCGACATTTTCTACCATGAAGTGCCTCAAAGGGTGCCATTTGAATACTAGTATGATAACTGTTATTATATGAAAATTCTATTAAAGGTAAATGCGAATCCCAATTACCACCAAAATCTATGACACACGATCGAAGCATGTCTTCAAGGGTGCGGATTGTACGTTCAGTCTGACCGTCGGTCTGCGGGTGAAAACCGGTATTGAGGTTTAGAGTCGTAATTGGAAAGTCTCCAAGAGACGTGAGGTAACCGACCATCACGGTCAGAGATGATGTCACGAGGTGTTCCATGTCGACAAATAACTTCGTCGGTATAGATTTGTGCTAATCGTTCAACCTTATAGTCTTCTCGTATCGGAATAAAGTGGGCAGATTTCGTAAGACGATCAACGATAACCCAGATACTATCGTGACCAGAAGTTGTGCGGGAGAGTTTCGTAATGAAATCTATGGCTATACTCTCCCATTTCTACATTGGAATATTGGGTTGTTCGAGTAAGCTCGAGGGCCGTTGATGTCGGCTTTAACTTTCACACAAGTCAATCATTTCAAAACGTACAGCGCGATATCCTTTTTCATGCCGGGCCACCAATACCTGGAACGAAGGTCCTGGTACATCTTGTCCGCACCGGGTTGAATGGAATATCGGGAGGTATGGGCTTCGGTCATCAATATCTCTCGGAGGTTAATGCGGCTAGGGATCCAGATGCGATTAAGAAAGTAGTAGATACCGTTTCAATGAAACATGCATGCTGGGTTATTGCGGCTAGGGAGTTATGGGCTTCGGTCATCAATTCTCCAACTGGGTTTCGGCACCACATTTCATTTCCTCATACACGGTATTTTCAATGAAACATGTGTGCTGGGATTCGCGAATTAGGGTTCGAGTTCGTTTTGGGCTTGAACGTCACGAATGCTATACACATAGCTTCGTCGGCTGAGAGCATCGGCTACGACGTTTTCCTTGCCGGGATGGTAGCGTATCTCACAATCATAGTCGTTGAGAAGTTCAACCCATCTGCATTGGCGCATGTTCAGTTCCTTCTGGCTAAAGATATGTTGCAAGCTCATATGGTTAGTGAAGACCATACACTTTGTACCATAAAGGTAGTGTCGCCATATTTTTAACGCAAAAGCAACTGCACCGAGCTCGAGATCATGGGTAGTATAGTTCTTCTCGTGGATTTTGAGTTGTCGAGACGCATACGCGATAACCTTGTCTCGTTGACCGAGACCTAGGTTAAAGGCATCGCAATAGACAACAAAATCGTCGTTCCCGTTGGGGAGTGCGAGTACGGGAGCGTCGCAAAGCATACGCTTGAGAGTTTGGAAGGATTCCTCTTGTTTAGATCTCCAGACAAAAGGTTTATCCTTGTGAGTTAAGGAGGTAAGTGGTACAACGGTTTTTGAAAAGTCAGCGATGAATAGGCAGTAGTAACCTGCCAATCCGAGAAAAGAACGGATTTCGGATGGATTTTTCGGAGTATTCCAACTCTTTACAACTTTAATCTTGGCGTGATCGACGTGATTCCTTGGTTGTTAACAATGTGACCAAGGAATTGAACTTCCTTAAGCCAAAATTCACACTTGGAGAATTTGGCGTAAAGGCGGTTTCCTTGGAGGAGTTCGAGAACTAAACGGAGATGTCGCGCGTGTTTGGCTCTCAGCTTCGAGTAGATAAGAATATCATCGATAAAAACAATAACGAAACAATCCAAAAATGCTTTGCACACACGGTTCATCAAGTCCATGAAGACCACGGGCGCGTTTGTGAGTCCAAAAGGCATGACCACGAATTCATAATGGCCATAACGAGTACGAAAGGCGGTTTTCGGAATGTCTTGCTCATGCACACGTAATTGGTGATATCCGGAACGTATATCGATTTTCGAAAAACAAGTCGCACCTTGAAATCGGTCAAATAAATCATCGATCCGAGAAAGAGGGTATCAGTTTTTAATCGTAAGCTTGTTAAGTTCCCTATAATCGATGCACATTTGGAACAATCCATCCTTCTTTTTCACAAAAAGGATGGGTGGCCCCATGGTGACGTGCTCGGGCGTATAAAGCCTTTATCAAGCAACTCTTGAAGTTGGCTAGACAGCTCGCGCATCTCGGAGGATGCAAGCCGATAGGGAGTTTTAGCGACTGGTGTAGAACCAGGGACTAGATCAATACGAAACTCAACGTCACGAGTAGGGGTAAACGAGGTAAATCGTCAGGAAAAACTTTAGGAAAATCACAAACAACGGGTACGTCTTTCAAGGTTTTCTTTTCCTTTTCCGGGTTCACGATGTGGGCTAGGAAAGCGACGTACTGCTTGTGCAAGTACTTGTTCGCTTGGACACATGACATAAGCATCAACTTCTTTGAGGGTTTTTCGCCGTAAACATGTAGTTGATCTCCGTTAGGAAGTGGAAAACGTAGCATTTTATCAAAACAAAGGACTTCGGCACGATTTTCGCGAAGGAAATCCATGCCTACTATGACATCATAACTACCTAATTGCATCGGTATGAGATCTATCGGGAAGTTGTGATTGTTGAGTTCGAGAGTACAATCACGTAGGACGGATTTGACGGTGACGGTTCTTCCGGTGGCGATTTCGACATTAAGGTCTTTGGGAGGTTAGTGCGTTTACATTTTAAAATTTTTTTCGAATTCAAAGGATACAAAACAGTTATCGGCTCCAGTATCAAATAAGCAAGAAGCATAAATACCATTAACAAGGAACGTACCATTGACAACATTGTTGTCATTCTGAGTCTGGCGAGGGTTGATGTTGAAAGCTCTTCCATGCACAACCTGTGGTTGTTGCTGTTGTTGTGGCTGTGGTGGCTGTGGCTGAGGCTGCTGCTGCTGCGGCTCTTGTTTCACAACGCAGTGAGGGCAGACATTGCTGAAGTGGCTGGGATCGCCACAAGTGTAGCAAGCACGGGCATTAACCACTAGTGCTTGTGGAGCTGGGTTGGCTTGTGGAGCATGAGGTGGAGCTGACAGTGTTGCGAGGGGCTGAGGAGCATGCTGACGAGGGCCTGAAGGACAGCTGACGGTGTAGTGACCATAGATGTTGCAGTTCACACAAAACGGTAGTTGCCTCCAACTGCGTGGTGATAGGTGCACTTATGGCACAACAGATGGGGACCAATATACGCACATTTAGCAGGAGGTGCGTTGGGGGCGGTGAGCTGGTGAGACTGGTGGTTCGGTTGTGTGACTGCTGCATTATTTTTGCTGGTGTTCCTACGCTTGCGATTCTGACAGTTGGACTTAGAGGCTTGAGACGGCGTGGTGTCGGCGCTTGGCTCAACAGTAGCCTGGCTGAGGTTCTTGGTTGTGACCTTGAAAGTTCCAGCCAAGACTCGTTTGTCGTTGATCTCGGCTGCGAGTTGGTAGGTTTCTTCAATAGTAGTCGGTCTCGCTGCTTGACAAAATCGATAACACAGTCGGGGACAGCGCGGATGTACTTCTTGATGGTTTTCTCTGGAGTATCCACTTGACTTGGGCAGATGATACTCAACTGTTTGAATCGGGCAGTGAGTCCTGCGTCATCACCTCCCACCTGCTTGCTATCCCAGAACTCATTTTCCAGCTTCTGGATTTCGTGCGGTCGGCAGAACTCTTTGATCATGAGCTCCTTAAGTTCTTCCTACGCGAGAGCGTAAGCTTCATCATTTCCGCGCCTGTTGCACTCGGCAGTCCACTAGTTTAGTGCCCTTGACTGAAAGACTCCAATGACATTGACGGTACGGAGATTTTCAGGACATCCGCTTTGCCTGAAAGTGACTTCGATTGAGTCGAACCAGTGGAACATCTTACTTGGTCCGTCTTCGCCTATGAATGCTGCAGGACCGCAGGCTTTAATTTGCTTGAAACTGAACCGAGATTTCAGGGCATCGCCCTTAGAGTCCACAGACGAATTGCTACTAACGGCTTAGATCTCACTAATAATCTGGGGAATCACCTTGGCCATATGCTTGGCCACGAGTGAGGCAATTCGCTTGTCAGCATTGTTCCTCTGGTGTTGCGGCGAGTGTGAGATCTCATGGAAGCCATTTGCAAGAGTGAGAATTTCTGTTAGATGGCATACAAAGAGGTTAGATGGGATTCAATTATAACGGGTTTTTGTTGAAAAGCTTTGCGTTTTTCACCATAATATTATTATTATTCACATAAGGCACAGAATCACGTAAGCACGTATCCACATAAGCACTTAAGCACGTAAACACATAATCACGTAAGCACATAAGCATGTAACGTATTCACCTTTACTAAATCTTGTGTAGCGCGTATGAGGTGCGAGTAGTATAGCGTATATAAGCGAGTAGTATAGCGAGTACACAGCGCGTGAGGTTATGCGTGTTATTTAGTTGTGCGATTAGTTTGATTGTGATTATAATTATCATTTTAGATTGCGAGAGCTGTGCGAGTTGTGCATACGTTTATGGAGAGAAAAGTGGTAAATCGATAAAGCGTAAAAGTTTGAAATCCACAAATGAAAACATATAAACACCATAAAATGCGGTGGTGCGAAAATCAGCGATTGCAGGCTTAAGACAAGTTGGAGTGTCCCGAGTTTTGATACGTTGACTACCCAAAGTGATTCGATTATTCCTCTAAGTTTGGACGCACACTTTGGCCTAATAGGTAAGTGCTCTCACTGCCTCGCGGCTAACGGCATCACCCTTCCGATTACTACGCGTTCCAAACCAGTGAAACAATCGAGACTCTGGTGAGATTGAAAATCGAGGAGTGGAGCTAGTTAGATGCGGGTTTCACCCCTAACTTAACAACCTTGCACCATAATTGTGGTAAGAGTAACCACGAGATAGAAATGGAGATTTCCGTCGAGATGTGGATATCACTCCTAACTCGACTGTTGGGATTTAACCCTAACAAAGGAACATATGATATCAAAGCCAAATACACTATCCGAGCTTTGGTCCAACTATCAGAGGTTACAATCTCTGATCTACCTTTACACTGCTTTCCATAAACAACTGCTCCTATCATCTGATCGAACAAGAAGCAAAGGTCTGATAGAAGAAACCAAATCAGAGGATAGAGATAAGTGCTTAGACTGGTTATAGTTTATTCAATGTACAGTGCTATGCACTGATAGTGTTAGTTTATCAGTGTTTTAGTTAGTTATGACTTTGTTAGCTGTCGCTATTAACCATGACGTCATAAAAGATGCTCAGTGGTTAGATAGTTAGTATAAATAGCTTATCGATGTAACAGTTAAACTTGTCTTCCTGAAAAAGATCAATTCACACTTTATCCTCTACATTTCTTACTATCAAACGATTGTAATTGGCTAATGGGGAGTTTGTGAATCACATGCGAGTTTACCAAACTTGAAAGCATGATGATGATGAAAACAAACGACCGATTGCTTGTAGTAAAAGTTTTGCATTAATTCTGCTGCATATCTTTAAAATTCAATCCATTTTCCATCTTTAGAAACAAAAACTACAAATGATTCAAACTTAGATCCTAACAATTGGTATCAGAGCTTGGTCAATCGATTTTGATTTAACAGTCAAATTGATTTGAACAGATCAGCTCTTTGTGCTAATTCGTTTGATAGTTTTACTTGAATACCGAGTGTTATTACTACAAAAGTTTTTAAAACACAAATCTATTGTAAACAAGAGAAATGGCACAAAACACACCGGAATCCAGTATTGGATCCATGTTCAAACCTCCGATGTTGAAACGAAATAAATATTTTATTTGGCAATGTCGGATGGGTCATATTCTTGCCCAATAGAACACCGAATGCTAGAGATCTGTTGTATTTGGACCTCATGTTCCCATGGTTCAAAGTACAGAGGATCCCACACGCAGGTCCCTAAGAAACTCGAAAATTACTGTGAACAGGATTTCCTCAAAATTGAATTGGATGCTAAGGCCTTTAGCATTGTTGCTTCGGCTTTGCCCAATGAGATTTATGCGGGATTACTTCATTGTAATAGTGCTAAAGAGTTATGGGATGCTCTTAAAGAGCAATTCGGTGGTACTCAAGAAGTGATAGAGAATAACAGAGAGGTCTTAAATCAACAGTATGAAACATTTTGCCACGTTAAGGGTGAGTCATTAACCCAACAGTTCGAACAATATAGCTGTCTCATCAGTGAGCTCAAATTGGTAAATGTGGAATTTCCAAATTCGACTGTCAATAGTCGTTTCTTGAGATCTTTACCTGAGAAATGGGAGACTGTAGCTTATGTCACTAGAACAGCTGTTCGTTACAAGGAAATAACCTTGACACAACTTCATGGATGACTCCTCACATATGAGAGAGAGTTGAACTAGAAAAAGAAGTTGCAAGAGTCAGGGAAAATGACTGATGATTATACTTTAGGAAACACTGCTCTATATAGTCATGAGGAGGGGTCTAGCAGTGGAAAGGATCAGAGTTATAATCATTACATTGACATTACATCTGGAAATAATTTCAACTCTGATTCCTGTACACCCAATTTTGCCTTTGCTGCAAATTATGAAAGCCAGACCTCTGACGATTTGTCTTTTGAAATGAATGATTTACAACATTTTGAACCCACTGACCTTGAAGAGATGCACATTTTGCATCAGCTGACACTTTTAAGTATTAGAGCAAGTAAATTTTACAAAAGAACTGGTAGAAGATTTCCAGGATTGCATAGGGGGTTAAAAGTTGGGTTGGATAAGTCTAAATCAATGTTACAAATGTAACAAGATGGGCCACTTTTCCACAGAATGCAGATCACAATCTACAGGGCCAATTGTAACACATCCTGGCAATAGACCTCAAAGCACTGTCCAATATTCCCAATATACCCCTGTAACTCAAATGCAAAACACTGCACACTTTGCACATCCTGTTGCTACTCCTGTCCATTATGTCTAAGCACCTGTACCACAGATTCAATATGTCCAAGCACCACCTCAAGTACATGTGCAGCAAGTGCCACAAGTTATTCAACCTACTCAAACTACTGTTACACAAGCAGAGGTTAATCAACAAAGCTTTTTCATTGTTGATTGGAGTAGTTTGCCTGAGGATTCAACAGATGAAAACTTTGCTCTCATAGCCAAAAATGATTTTGAGAATGAAAATATAGGTTTAATGGCTTTGGAGACCATTTTTGAAGATGATGAATCTGTGGAGCAAGAGTTAAAGTCTGATGTGGTTGATTGTTGTGAAGCAGTGGTTATACCAGAAGTTACACCATTGGTTGAAGTGAATGTTGTTGATGTTGAAAAAGACACTCTATCTGACCCTTGGGATGAGAAGGTGTGTGAGGAAGAAGAGTGTGATTGTGCTCTTATGGCTGCTTCGAAGGTATCACCTCAGATCCTTAAAGATCTATGTTCTGACAAATGAGTTATTGCTTTTGCAAACATAAAGCAGGTGAATGAAAACCTGAGAAACAAAATTTTAGAAGATGAACTTAATTTTGAAAAACTTATCAAAGAGTTGAAAACTGTAACATTTGTCGAAAAACGGGTTTTTCAAACCCGCTTCGTTTATTAATCGAATAATCAGTTTTATATTTTTGTTGCTCATTTAATGCCTATGTTAATTTTAAACAATACATAACTAATAAACATTTTAGATTATGGAAATTAAAATTGTTAAAAAATAAAAATGAAACAGTTAAAAATAAAAATGGGCTGCCGGGTTTCGAACCCGGGTCAGCCGGAGAGCCTTAACACCAAACACATAACCACTCCGCCACTTGATGCCTTTGTGAAATGTAGGAAACAAATAAAACATATGTTCACCTGAGAAACCACCTGTTTGCGCCAAAACTGAAACCGATATCGGCTTTCAACATTCCAGTCGATTGAGTGATTGTAATTCTTGATTATAACTGATAAACCGACATTCTTAATCAATTCAGCCTTGAATGAACTTGAATTCATGTGATGTTCGGTTTTAATAACCGAAAACATTCACTTCCTGAATTACTCCAACAATATAATCATCTCGCGACTCAATAACATTCACAGAACCTCTAATTTCACTTTTACTCTAATTTCTGATCGTCGGAATCGCTTTTTGAGCTCGCCGAACTTTCGCCGGAAAACCATGTCTTTCATCAAAACGGTAAATTTCTAAATTCTTTCATCTTCTATCTGTTGTTAGACTTTTACTAACTTCATTTCATCAACCAGAATCAATCCCAGACGACGTAGCCGGAATATTCTGCTTTCGCCGGTAAACGTCTGGAATTTCCAAAATCACGCTGTGAATCGGTATAATCATCTAAACCTTCGGTTAATCATTGTTTAGTAACTCAATTTCACACCTAACCGATCAAAACTGTTAATTTATCCGATCAGACGGAGTTCACGAAACATAGCCGACGATCCTAGCCGGAGTTCTGAGAAAGACATCTGTTCGGTACATTCATTTCCAAAACTCTCTCTATTTCATCACATTTCAATCATTTATAAGTTCGTTAATCGAATATAACAAGAACAGTTGAATAATCGTTGTCTGTGTTTTTGAACGAAGAAGATGAAGTCAAACTAATGTATAAGTATAATTAAAACAAGATATATAACCGGGTTAGACACACATTCCAGCGGTGGACTGTGTGCAAACAACTATCACACGTCTCGAGTTCGATCCCTGACCCAACCTCACTCTCTGAAATAAAAATGCTCTTTTTAAAACCGAACCGGGTTAACTCACTGAAAGATGTTAAGTATAATAAAAACCAGAATATTAACCAGGTTAGACACACAGTCCAGCGGTGGACTGTGTGCAACGTTAATCCACAGGTCCCGGGTTCGAGACCTGATATGCACGGCGGTTCGATGGAATAAAAATCCTTTTTAAAATAAATGAATTTTGGAATAAATTAAAATGTATATAAATATAATTAAAAACAGAAATATTTCGGGTTAGACACGTAGCTCAGTTGGTAGAGCTGCGTGCACGCGTACGGGAGGTCACAAGTTCGAACCTCACTCAATGCAAACAATATACACGACCGAACCGGTCAACAAGTCAAAGTCAAATAGTCAACGGTCAACCCGAAAAGTCAACACTTTTTTTTATATTTTTATTTATTTATTTAATTTAAAAATCAATTAAAAATACTTAAAAATAATGTTTTTAAAGTTAGAAAATAGCCTTAAACTCACAAAAATATATCTAAAAATCCTATTAAAATTATTAATAAAACCACTCATTTACCCTACCTTTTCGTTATTATTTAGGTTAGTAATCCTCGTCGATCAACCCTCTAAACTCGTGCGCATTCAACATCTTCAACCGATCGCACCCAATGTGAGTGAATCTCTACAAATTCCCCGTTTTAATCACGTTTTTTTGGGTGTATCATGTGTCTTATTATTTATTACATTTAAACAATTGTGCATCCATCATATCTATGATCAAATGTGTATTCAATATGTATAAACTGTTTGTGTGGTTATTGTTTAGATTAAATTTATCATTTTCAGTACATGCATTATCATAGGCCGCCGCTCCCCATTACCTATGAGCGTGAGCCGTTCCCCATTACTTATGAGCGTGAATGAGGCGTTGCCAACATACGATCGGCTCCGTTTGATTGAGCCTTGATCGCACATACATTTCATCATAGGCCGTCTGCTCCCCATTACCTATGAGCGTGAGCCGTTCCCCATTACCTATGAGCGTGGACGAGACGTTGCCAACATTTACATTATCATTCATGTTATATATTCATGCAAGGTGGTTTGTTATTGTTTGTTATTGTATGTTATTGTTTGTTATTGTTATTGTTATTGTATGTTAATTTACGTGTGCTCACATATGATTATTGCACAATTTTCTATAATAAATATAACAAGAAATCAATAATAAATGTTTTCTAACAAGGTTCACTCGCCAACTTTTGTTGACCCAAAAATCCCCATTTTTACACATGATACAGGTGATAGTAAGATTTGTAATATGAATACCTTTACGTTTTGCAGAGATATAAGGTGCCATTTTAGGATTCCATTTCCTAGTACCATGGCCAAAATGAACTCCTGCTTCCATCATCTCTTCTAAATTAATGTTCCAATATCTTCTTGTCATTTTTCCCCATACTGCCCCCCCTTTTGAAAAAAAGCGAAGAGGTACACTGAAATAAATATATCCAGATGCAGCAAGAAACATATAGGATGGCTTAGAAGAATAAACCGGTTTAGACTTTTGATTGTTTAGTTAGTTATTTTTCTTTGTAATTGTATGAACATGTTTGGAATATTGAGGATGTAATTTTGAATTTAATAAATATGAAACATATTAGTAAACATCATGAGCTTTGGTGATAACCAAATTATGCCCCGACTCTTATTCCGCTGCGGGTCGGGGTGTGACAGATTGGTATCAGAGCCATGACTATAGGGATATAGGATAGGTTATTAGACCCTTAGAGCCTATACTATAGTTGATTAGAATTTTTAAATTATTTGTGTGTTACATGCAAAATTCATGATGGTTACATGCTTTATGTTTATTGTTACATTCAATGTTATGCAAGCATGTTCAAAAGTACATATTATTATACAATGCCTACCATGAATCATATTCTCATAACATATCATATCCATGAGAGCACACACCACACAATTTCCATGACTTTTGCAACGATTTTTGTATTTTCAAATCACATCAAAGTGAGTTCTCATGACGGGCATGTAGTAACTGGAAGGGTACAAGTACCGGTAGTCGGAACGTCCTGTCTAGGCTTGGCATTCGTATAAATCCAAAATAAAGGACCAGTTTGCCTACCTGGGGACTAACGATGAGAGTACGAAGGACCTATTAGGCCAAAGCATGCTATACCAAACGTCGTGTGAGCTAACCCCACTTTGAGTTGTCATTGTGTCTACATCTGGACACCCTCCGACCATACATCTCACAAACATACTTCATGGTTTTCATTCGGGTGATGCGAGTGTTAAACCGCCAATACCAATGTGAATCCTATTAAGCCAATAGTCATGGGGGCCCACATGACTATACAGGTGAAGGTATGGGGGACATTTGAGGCCCAAACATGAGCAAACCCAAGACATCCTATGGATGTAGTTGCATTATTGATGTTTATGTTATTTTTATTATTTTAACGACACATGACACCTAAAAACTTCTTAAACTCACAATCTTCCTATGTACGTTCCTGTAGATGTCGACTAGGTAACTACGTGGAGGTAGAAGGTCAGGAAGGTCAAACGAACGCTTGGCCACTCAAATCGCAAAACAAATGGCCGCGGTGCTTCCTGACATCATAATTCAAGTCCAACAAGCTCTCGCCGCAAATCCCAACAATCCTCCCCATCAAGAGGACCAGAACGTCGACAACCCTACCTCCAAAAAGTGCTCTTACAAACACTTCAAGTCTTGTGATCCCCCGAAATTCGAAGGGACCGAAGGTGTCACTGCTCTCCTCCACTGTTTTGAGGAAATGGAAAACACCTTCCTCAATTGCGATGGTCCCGAGGATCGCAAGGTACGTTACGCAACCGGGAGACTATTTGGAGTAGCCCTGACCTGGTGGAACACAGAGAAGGGTAAGAGAGGAGTCGAAGATGCTATGGCCTTAACATGGGAAGAGTTAAGGGAAATAATGACAAGACGCTTCTGTCCAAGAAGCGAAATCAAGAAGTTGGAAGATGAATTCCACTCGTTAAAACAAAAGGAAGGAGATCATTCTTCCTACAACAAAAGGTTTCTAGAGTTGAATCAAATGATCCCCAACTTGTTCACCCCAGTGTACCGCTTGGTTGAACACTATATTCGAGGCCTCCCCTCGAAAATTCAAGACTCAGTTCTAAGCACTTCGCCTGCGACACTTAAAGCCGCAATGGAACTAGCTACCGAACTCACCGAAAATCGCATTCGAAATGGTAAATTCAAAGAGGAGAAAAAGAAAGCCCCCATTGAGGCTCAAACTTCAAACCATTCTGGCTCCTCTTCGAAGTTTACTGGTAAAAGGAATCGAAACACCAGAAACTTTGCTGTCACACAAACAAATTTCCCTATCCCTGCTGCACCCATCACCCAAGTTGCCCCCTCACCTGCACCATATAAAAAACCATACTCCGGCCCATACCCAAAATGCAACCGTTGCCAATACCACCACTTTCCTGATCATCCCTACCAATATTGCACCGGCTGTGGTCGCGCAGGTCACACCATTCAAACCTGTCGCGTACTTCAGCGAACGAACCGCCATCAGCCCTCAACCCAAACCCACCATCAGATAGTGGGTCAAGCCCAACAACCTTTACTACTACCACCTACCCAACATGTAGCCCAATCCTACTACCAACCCAACTATCCCATGATACAACCTATGCGGGCTTGTTACAACTGTGGAGACCCAAACCACTTTAGAAACACTTGTCCACGCTTGGTGAACATCATTCATACCCAAGCTCAAGCAAATCCGGTGAATCAAGCTAACCAAGCTCCACCACCTGCAAGAGGAAGAGCTTACAACATCAACGCCAATCCTGTTGAAAATAATAACGGCTCAAACGAATCACCCAGCTAGTTTTCCTCACCAAGAATCAAGACTCAACTCCGATCGTCTAATTTTAATGTTTTCTTTATGTTATCTCAATCTTTCCGTATTTCAGTTGTAAAATTTGGAATTTATGTATCCAAGATTTTAATGCGAATTGATATTACAGTTTTGTTTTTATACTCATTGATTTAACATTCATATCATCATACATCTCGACGTATCTCAATCTCATCATTTAAAGAAGTTGGGTTGTGTCTCACTTTTACATAAACTGACCCCTTCATCATAATAAATGAGAGAGGTACTGTCATCATTCAGTCATGTATCCTTTCAGAATTGAGACTCAAACTTTGGTTGTTGTGTTTGTTTATGTTTTAGAGTCACATCGAACTGATCATGATTTACTGATAAAGCCAACGAAAATTTGACAAGGATATGGTGGATACGCCGCTGGTACTTCCTATATATAAGTATTCTTGATAAAGGATCAAAAGCATTACCAGGAGGTTATGAGAAGTTCCATGTAGGTTTAAATATCGTCATGGTTTAAGTTTTTGTTTTATGATACATACCTTATCATGTCAAACGTATCAATTCCCTCAAAACTATTATGCATAAAATCATAACCGACATCAAAGATCAAATTCGAGAAGCCCAACATGTTTCAGTAACGGAAAACGACGTACGCAACGAGCTGTCTTGTGGAGCTGAACTTAAAATCGAAACTAAATCCGACGGTATTCTGTACTGTCTAGATCGCATATGGATTCCTGACCACAATAACCTTCGTGACTTCCTTATGAATGAGGCGCACAAAACACGATATTCTATGCACACAGGAGCCGACAAGATGTATCAAGACCTTCGATACACCTACTCGTGGCCTGGAATGAAAAAGGATATTGCTGTTTTTGTTTCCAAGTGCCTTACATGTTCCAAAGTAAAAGCTGAACATCAAAGACCCTCAGGACTTCTGGTCCAAGCTGAAATACCTGTATGGAAGTGGGAAAATATAACCATGGACTTCATTACCGGGTTACCTCGCACTTCTGGTGGGTATGACACTATATGGGTAATCATTGATCGTCTTACAAAATCAGCTCACTTTATTCCGATCCGCGAAGATTTCAAAAACGAGAAGTTAGCTCGTATCTACATCAACGAAATCGTAAGCCGTCATGGTGTACTGTTAAGCATTATTTCAGATCGTGATGGTCGTTTCACTTCACGAACATGGCAAGCCGTACAAGCCGCTCTGGGTACACGATTAGACCTCAGTACCGCTTATCATCCTCAAACTGATGGACAATCTGAATGCACCATCCAAACTCTTGAAGATATGCTTCGAGCATGTGTCATAGACATCAAGGGAAATTGGGACGCTCATCTACCATTAGTTGAATTTTCGTACAACAACAGCTATCATTCAAGTATCGGCATGGCACCTTTCGAAGCTTTATATGGTCGCAAGTGCCGATCTCCAGTATGTTGGCACGAAATTGGGGAAGCTCAAATCACCGGTCCAGAATTGATTCAAGAAACCACAGACAAGATCCATCAAATTCGAAACAATCTTCTAGCGGCACAAAGTCATCAAAAGAGTTATGCAGATAAACGACGAAAGCCTTTGGAGTTTAACATTGGTGATCATGTACTTTTAAAAGTATCACCGTGGAAGGGAGTAGTTCGTTTTGGCCAGAAGGGCAAGATAGCACCACGCTACGTAGGACCTTTCAAGATACTCGAAAGAGTAGGACCTGTAGCATACAAGCTTGATCTACCAGAAGAACTCAACAGAATTCACCCCACATTCCACGTATCAAACTTGAAGAAGTGCCTCGCCGATGAAAACCTCCATATCCCCCTGGAAGATATTCAGATCGATGAATCTATGCATTTCATTGAAAGACCAGTAGAGATCATGGACTTCGGAGAAAAACGTTTAAGACGGAGTCGTATTCCAATTGTTATGGTACGCTGGGAGTCGAAACGGGGACCTGAGTTTACTTGGGAACGTGAAGACTCAATGCACGAAAAAATACCCGCATCTTTTTCCTGTTACCACTACTACTTAAATTTCGGGACGAAATTTCTAAAGTAGGGGATACTGTAACATTTGTCGAAAAACGGGTTTTTCAAACCCGCTTCGTTTATTAATCGAATAATCAGTTTTATATTTTTGTTGCTCATTTAATGCCTATGTTAATTTTAAACAATACATAACTAATAAACATTTTAGATTATGGAAATTAAAATTGTTAAAAATAAAAATGAAACAGTTAAAAATAAAAATGGGCTGCCGGGTTTCGAACCCGGGTCAGCCGGAGAGCCTTAACACCAAACACATAACCACTCCGCCACTTGATGCCTTTGTGAAATGTAGGAAACAAATAAAACATATGTTCACCTGAGAAACCACCTGTTTGCGCCAAAACTGAAACCGATATCGGCTTTCAACATTCCAGTCGATTGAGTGATTGTAATTCTTGATTATAACTGATAAACCGACATTCTTAATCAATTCAGCCTTGAATGAACTTGAATTCATGTGATGTTCGGTTTTAATAACCGAAAACATTCACTTCCTGAATTACTCCAACAATATAATCATCTCGCGACTCAATAACATTCACAGAACCTCTAATTTCACTTTTACTCTAATTTCTAATCGTCGGAATCGCTTTTTGAGCTCGCCGAACTTTCGCCGGAAAACCGTGTCTTTCATCAAAACGGTAAATTTCTAAATTCTTTCATCTTCTATCTGTTGTTAGACTTTTACTAACTTCATTTCATCAACCAGAATCAATCCCAGACGACGTAGCCGGAATATTCTGCTTTCGCCGGTAAACGTCTGGAATTTCCAAAATCACGCTGTGAATCGGTATAATCATCTAAACCTTCTGTTAATCATTGTTTAGTAACTCAATTTCACACCTAACCGATCAAAACTGTTAATTTATCCGATCAGACGGAGTTCACGAAACATAGCCGACGATCCTAGCCGGAGTTCTGAGAAAGACATCTGTTCGGTACATTCATTTCCAAAACTCTCTCTATTTCATCACATTTCAATCATTTATAAGTTCGTTAATCGAATATAACAAGAACAGTTGAATAATCGTTGTCTGTGTTTTTGAACGAAGAAGATGAAGTCGAACTAATGTATAAGTATAATTAAAACAAGATATATAACCGGGTTAGACACACATTCCAGCGGTGGACTGTGTGCAAACAACTATCACACGTCTCGAGTTCGATCCCTGACCCAACCTCACTCTCTGAAATAAAAATGCTCTTTTTAAAACCGAACCGGGTTAACTCACTAAAAGATGTTAAGTATAATAAAAACCAGAATATTAACCAGGTTAGACACACAGTCCAGCGGTGGACTGTGTGCAACGTTAATCCACAGGTCCCGGGTTCGAGACCTGATATGCACGGCGGTTCGATGGAATAAAAATCCTTTTTAAAATAAATGAATTTTGGAATAAATTAAAATGTATATAAATATAATTAAAAACAGAAATATTTCGGGTTAGACACGTAGCTCAGTTGGTAGAGCTGCGTGCACGCGTACGGGAGGTCACAAGTTCGAACCTCACTCAATGCAAACAATATACACGACCGAACCGGTCAACAAGTCAAAGTCAAATAGTCAACGGTCAACCCGAAAAGTCAACACTTTTTTTTATATTTTTATTTATGTATTTAATTTAAAAATCAATTAAAAATACTTAAAAATAATGTTTTTAAAGTTAGAAAATAGCCTTAAACTCACAAAAATATATCTAAAAATCCTATTAAAATTATTAATAAAACCACTCATTTACCCTACCTTTTCGTTATTATTTAGGTTAGTAATCCTCGTCGATCAACCCTCTAAACTCGTGCGCATTCAACATCTTCAACCGATCGCACCCAATGTGAGTGAATCTCTACAAATTCCCCGTTTTAATCACGTTTTTTGGGTGTATCATGTGTCTTATTATTTATTACATTTAAACAATTGTGCATCCATCATATCCATGATCAAATGTGTATTCAATATGTATAAACTGTTTGTGTGGTTATTGTTTAGATTAAATTTATCATTTTCAGTACATGCATTATCATAGGCCGCCGCTCCCCATTACCTATGAGCGTGAGCCGTTCCCCATTACCTATGAGCGTGAACGAGGCGTTGCCAACATACGATCGGCTCCGTTTGATTGAGCCTTGATCGCACATACATTTCATCATAGGCCGTCTGCTCCCCATTACCTATGAGCGTGAGCCGTTCCCCATTACCTATGAGCGTGAACGAGACGTTGATAACATTTACATTATTATTCTGTTATATATTCATGCAAGGTGGTTTGTTATTGTTTGTTATTGTATGTTATTGTTTGTTATTGTTATTGTTATTGTATGTTAATTTACGTTTGCTCACATATGATTATTGCACAATTTTCTATAATAAATATAACAAGAAATCAATAATAAATGTTTTCTAACAAGGTTCACTCGCCAACTTTTGTTGACCCAAAAATCCCCATTTTTACACATGATACAGGTGATCCAGATGCAGCAAGAAACATATAGGATGGCTTAGAAGAATAAACCGGTTTAGATTTTGGATTGTTTAGTTAGTTATTTTTCTTTGTAATTGTATGAACATGTTTGGAATATTGAGGATGTAATTTTGAATTTAATAAATATGAAACATATTAGTAAACATCATGAGCTTTGGTGATAACCCAATTATGCCCCGACTCTTATTCCGCTGCGGGTCGGGGTGTGACAAAAACAAAGTTAAGTAAAAAATATTTTGAAATCAGTAGCCTAAGGCATAAATCAAGCATAGCCAAAGACCAACTCCAAACCATGGTAGAAAAATACCAAGTTTGCAAACAGGAGCTTGAATCTACCCATATCACTTGTGAAAAATGGGTAGAGTCTAGTAAAGGTTATGAGCTTATGCTTGATGTTCAAATCAAGAGCAACATAAAGTTTGGAATAGGCTTTAGAGACTATGACCAGACTTGTGAAAATGCTGCAAAAATTGATTCTGAGCCAATTGAAATAGTCCCAAAAAACTTGGCTGGTGAAGAAATTTAAATCACAGATAAAAATGGAAAAAAAAATCATTCTTGAAAAACCAGAGGTTTCAGCAAAAGATAAAGAAATTGAAAAATATTAGTTTAAACCAACCTGGTCAGATGAATGTGATATTTTGGAAAACTTCAAGCCAATGGACTTTTCAACCATCGATGGTATAAAAGCACCAAAAGCACTGGTTATCCCTATCAAAGACTTTCCAGCAGAGGTTACACCCACCGCTCTCAAAAAGTCTGATAAGAAAAGGAAAGAAAAGGTTAAATACTTGTTTTGTGAATTTTGTGAAAAGAGAAATCATGTGGCTGCAGATTGTTTTCTTCTAAAAGCCTTTGACATAAACAAAACTTGTGTTATACCCAAATCTCCTAGATGCACCATCTGCAACAAAACAAATCACATGACCCAAGAGTGTGCCTATCTCAAAATCTATCATCAAAAGGTAAAAGAGATTAGAGCAAAAGCTCTTGAAAGAGAAAGTTCAAGCTTTTCTGAAAACAAATCTAAACAGAACTTTGAATCAATTGAAACATTTGTCATAAAAGCCTTAAATCAAACCTCTGTTCACAGAGAAATTCAAGTGACAGATGTACCTCCATCAAACCAGTTTCCAAGAGGTAAAAGCCAGCCTAGTTATCAAAGGGTGCCTATGGTTTATGAGACTTACAAAAAGCCCTCTAAGCCAAGGGTAAATAGGCATCCTCATGGTTACCAACAATTGATAGGAAATGGTTCACAGTAGTGGTTACAAAAACCTGATTTAACCACTGCTCATTTATCTGAACTTGAGTCTGGATCATCTGATACCCCATCCAAAGCCATTATGGCTTTGGAAACTCACCTGAACTAATTATTTCAAAACATGTGCAGGGAGCTTCTACTTGCCTTGACAGTCTTTGGTATGTAGATAGTGGGGGATCCATGCACATGACAGGATGTAAAGCCCTGCTCAGAGATTTTAAAGCCCATGGAGGGGGTGATATATCCTTTGGAAATAATTCAAAAGGGAAGGTGTTGGGATCAGGATGTGTCTCAGCTGGAAAACTCAAGTTTGAGAATGTGAATCTCATGGATAATCTAAAATTCAATCTTCTGAGTGTCTCACAAATGAGTGATAAGGGTTATGGATCCTTCTTCACAAAGGAAACTTGTCAGATAGTAGGCCCAGAGGTTGTTAAAAGGATTAATCAAATAATTGCGTAGAGCAAAGCACAACTTACTGCTAATAGGGTAGTAAATGTGTATGCGGTAGACATGGTAAAAGATAATCCTATGTCAAATGCATGTTGTTCTCAGTTGCTTCAAGCAAAGAAACAAAATTATGGCATAAAAGACTAGGTCACACAAATCTAAAAACCATCTCCACTCTCTCAAAACAAAGTCTTGTCAGAGGTTTGCCTCACAAACAATTTACTTGTGAAGAACATTGTGTTTCCTGTTTAAAAGGTAAACAACATAAAAGTTCTTACAAGTCAATTGAAGAGTCCAAAACAAGTCAGTGCCTAAAGTTACTTCATATGGACTTGTTTGGACCTGTGAAAATCATGAGCTTAAAACACAAAAGGTATTGCCTGGTGATAGTTGATGATTTTTCCAGGTTCACATGGACTTTCTTTTTACATTCTAAAGATGAAACAGCAAACATTTTGCAAAACTTTGTTAAACAAGTTGAAAAGTAATTTGATCTTCCTGTAAAAATCTTTAGGAGTGATAATGGGACAGAGTTTAAGGACAAAGAGTTGGATGCTTTCTGTGAGTCAAAAGGGATTGTTAGGCAATATAGCATCCCTAGAACTCCAGAACAAAATGGGGTTGTTGAAAGGAAAAACAAAACTTTTATTGAATCAGCAAGAACTATGCTAGCAGATTCTGGTTTACCCCTGTCTTTCTGGGCAGAGGCTGTAAACACTGCTTGTTATGTTCAGAACAAAGTTTTGATAAACCCCAGGCATCAAAAAACTGCTTATGAATTGCTTTATAAAATCGAACCTCTGCTCTCTTATTTTAAAGTCATTGGCTGCCCATGCTTCATTTTAAATTTAAAGGATTCAATATCCAAGTTTGTAGCCAAAGTTGATTGTGGTTATTTTCTAGGATACTCAACCACTGCCAAAGCCTACAGAGTTTTAAACTCTAGGACCAAGTGTGTTGAAGAAACTCTGAATGTGAAGTTCAATGAACTCTCATCTTTGAAAATCCCAGCAGATCCTACTGAACTGTTTGACATATCAAAATTTACATTTGAAGATGTGTCTGTCAAGACTAACCATGCAGGTACCCCACAGCCATCAAGTCAACAGCAAGGGTATGATTACATTCTTCCAAGCTTCAAAATCAATCCTTCAGGCAGAGGAGCAGATGTTAGTAGCAATGGTAAAAGCTCTGCCAGGTCAACAATGGTTAATACTCAAACCTCTGCCAGCTCTCAGAAACAAACATCTTTTGATAAAAGTCCACAACAAATGGACATAAGTCAACCCACTTTCACATCCATTCCACCAATTCCTCCACCACCATTCCAATCAGATGCTAGACCATCAAATTCACCAACAGAGGATAGCTCAGATGATACACATTTGCAAGCTTCGCCTCAGAATGCCATTGTCCCATATCAAGGTGAATTGATTTTCCTCAAAAGCCATCCTTTGGATCAAGTTATTGGCAACATCAATGAAGGAGTGCTCACCAGAAGCCAATCCCAAAACATTTGTCTTTTGCTGGTTTTCTATCACTCACACAACCTGTCAAGTACCAAGAGGCACTAAAAGACAACAGTTAGGTAGAAGCCATGCAAGAGGAGCTCCTACAGTTCAAAAGACAGCAAGTATGGGAACTTGTACCACTGCCAAAAGATGTATGTCCTATTGGAACAAAGTGGGTCTTCAAGAACAAAACAGATGAAAGGGGAATTGTTGTCAAGAACAAAGCAAGGTGCGTGGTTCAAGGCTATAGACAGGAAGAAGGCATAGACTATGATGAAACATTTGCTCCAGTTGCAAGATTGGAGGCCATCAGAGTGTTCTTAGCTTTTGCTGCTAACCACAACATCAAGGTGTATCCAAGGGACATCAAAAGTGCATTCCTGTATGGAAAGATCAAGGAAGAAGTGTATGTGTGTCAACCTCCTAGTTTTGAAGATGCATTTCATCCTGATCATGTTTACAGGTTAAACAAAGCACTATATGGTCTAAAACAAGCACCCAGAGCCTGGTATAAAACTCTGTCCACTTTTCTCTTATCCATTGGTTTCACCAGAGGTAGGATTGATAAAACCCTATTTTTAAAATGGAAAGGAAATGATTTGATGCTTGTCCAAATTTATGTGGATGACATCATTTTTGGATCCACATGCACTGCCATGTGTGAAGAATTCAGAAAACTCATGGCAGCAGAGTTTGAGATGAGTGCAATAGGTGAGTTGCAATGTTTTCTTGGTTTACAAGTCAAACAAATGCAACATGGCACTTTCATCCATCAAAATAAGTATGTGAAAGAACTACTTAAGAAATTTGATATGGATGATTGTAAACCTTGCAGCACACCCATGGTAACATCCAAGCTAGTCACATTTGATGGCAAAGATGACCTTGTTGATCAAACATTGTATCGAAGCATGATTGGGTCTTTACTATACCTAACTGCATCAAGGCCAGACATCATGTTTGCAACATGTGTTTGTGCCAGATCACAGTCATTGCCAAGAAAATAAGATCTTATTGCTGTAAAAAGGATATTCAGATACATAAAAGGTTCTCCCACACTTGGTATCTGGTATCCAGCTAATGGTAACATTGAGCTTACAGGATATTCTGATAGTGACTTTGCTGGATGTAAAACAACAAGGAAGTCCACATCTGCAGGAGCCCAATTCCTAGGTGATTGCTTAGTGTCTTGGCAAAGCAAGCAACAAGTAGTTTCCACATCCACTGCTGAGGCAGAGTATATAGCTGCTGCAAGTTGTACTGCTCAACTCCTGTGGCTTCAAAATCAATTGCTGGATTTTGGTATCACTGCTTTAAAGACTCCACTCAAAATTGATAGTCAAGCAGCATAAAATATCATCAAAAATCCTCTCTCATTCCCCCACCAAACACATTGACATCAGACATCACTTTGTGAGGGATTGCTATGAAAAAGGTTTGATTTCTTTACAATATGTCCATACCAAGGATCAACTGGAAAATGTGTTGACAAAAGCACTTGATGCTCACACTTTTGACAGTTTGATATCTAGGCTTGGAATGCTAAACATGGGTTAAAAACAATTTTTTTGTGATCCATGTATAAATAGCAATAAAATGATTTTAGAAAATCAAAATCCATCCTTAAAAATAGTTTAAAACTGATTTTTCAATAAATCCTCAAAGTCTGTTCAAAGCACTGATAGCATAACAACACTGTTCGTTTAGAAAAGTCCATCCACTGTCAAAAAGTGTATCCTCTGATAGTTGCTAATACTGCTCTTATCCACTGATCAAAAATTTCAAACAGTGTTTAGCCATAAAACTGTCTTCCATTTTCAATCAGAGGTTACACGTGGTCAGATGTTATTTGACAGTCGTTGCATCATATGCCATGTCCTCATCACTTTTTCAGAAACCCTATAAAAACCATGTTCTATCCAGAACAGAGGATTCACCATACTGTGTCGATTTCAAAAATCTCAAAACAAATTGCACTCAAATCATGGCTCCTAAAACAAAATCAAAGGCGATATCAAAGCAAGATTTATCACCATACGTCTTGATTATCAAAACCCCACACAATTACACGGGGATCTTAGAAGAAACCAAAGTCAATACACGATACCACACAATGATTCGGATTCTAAGAAAGTCAAAATTTAAGCATATGCTCGAAGTCAAAGCCCAAATTTACATCGATTCCTTCGGAATTTCTGAAAAAATGCTAAGGTCAAAACATCCCTGATGGTGTTCCTTACGTAATAATCTCAAAGGTTGGGGGTACTTCTATGCAAATTAGCCCACAATCGATCTCTCAAGTTTTTAATTTGAATGATATGGCACATCCTGTGTCTTTAAGAGAGATGCAAGCAGAGTTTGTGGAAAGGGGTTACACTGGCCAATTGAAAGGTATGACAATCTTTAAACCCCATTTTCTAGCAGAGATGAAATTCTTTTTCCATAGTCTTTTAACATGTCTTTCTGCAAAATCTACTGCTTTCAGTGAGATTACCATTGAAACATGCAATATCTGGGATATGCGATTTTGACTGATTCTGATTTTAACTATTCCCAGGTATTGTTCAATGATGTTGTAAATAATTTTAAAAATATCTCAAAAAGAAAAGCTTTCTTGATACATCCTCGATTCTTGAGTGTTTACTTACAAGACCAGATCAGATCTGCAGCAAGTAAACAAGGCGCAGTGACCACACCTGGCTGCCTAACTCATGAAAATTTTACATGCATAACAAATCAAGAAAAGGTTTCCAAAACTGAAGTAGAGGAGGCTTGAGCCAGTTTTACATGAACAAAATGTTCAATCTCTTCCTCCCGCTACTGAGCCCACTGTTCTAGGTGATCAGAGCATTGCAACCACTGCTCTGAAACCCACACCTAAAATCACCAAAAAGAAACCAACAAAAACATCCAGAAAACCCACCAAACCCACAAAGGATCCTCTGGAAGATGAGATCCCAGAGGTAAACCCATGTGACAACACAAAAGTCACAAACCATTGCTGCTACTTCTTCACAGCAGATGGTTGACAGATCTCCACCTGGCTATGAAACTCCTCCTACATCCTCACAAAAGGATCAGGTTGTAAACACAGGGACACCAAATTATGAAGCTCTAGGACCACTTGGTTCTATCTTCCACAGCCCGTCTCCCAGGGTACTATCTCTTTCTCACTTGTCCCTTCTCCAATAAAATCACTACCACAAACCTTTTTACCTTTTCTGAATGCAATAGAATTAGAGCAGACATTATCTAGCACTTCTCACCAACCTATCTCTGAGAATATACTTCAACATGATGCTGGGTCTGAATCTCTATTCTTTGCTAGCCCATCAGCAAATGAAGAGGCTACATCCCTTGGGTTACATGTAACCCTCGTGATAGTTCAACTAGAGCAGCCACTACAATTGCAAAACTACCTAGTTTTCCTTTGGACAGTGGTTACATTACTAAGTCTCTGTTGAAGGCAACCACTGCTGAGGCTACCAAGGTAACCTCTGATGTTTGGGAAGTCCCCAGTACCAAGAAAAGGGGCATCTAAGGTTGAAGCTAGTGTCAAAACACATACTCATGATACCTTAGATATAACTACCACCTCTGGTAGGAGTTCAGATGATCCTATTAAATTAGGTGATGATCTAATATACAAAGATTTGACGGAGAGAGTGTCAAAGATTGAAACTTCCATTGACGAGATCAAAAATCTCTTGAAGCAGTTGTTAGCTACAACGAGCCAACCCTCTGTCTTAACCACTGCTGATCTAAAAGAAGCCCTAGACCCTCTGTTTCAGCAACAAAAGCACTTCTCTGATCTACAACACAAACATCAAATGCAGGAAGTACGAAACATGGTTGAAGCTAGATTCATGGATACAAGGGCAGACATTAAAGCGATAAAAGCTCATCTTCTCCAAACCACTGGTACTGCTCCCGCCTACAGTAATTTTTGTAAACACTGAAGATGATGCCAAAAGGGGGAGAAACCTTCGGGAAATAAGAAGCTTACAATAGATGATCAAATGGCAAAGCCAACAGTGGATATTCCCAGACCAGATGGTTCAAAGAAAAAGGATCTAACATATGATATCTTGGCTGGAGAAAAAGAGAAGCAGAAGAGAAAAGTGTATCTTGATGGCAAGGTATTGGTTGAGCAAAAGATTAAGCAGCAAAAAGAAAAGGAAGATGTTGGTACCTCAGCAAAGAGGAGACCTGCTAGAAAAGTAAGGCAACCAACTCCCACATCTTCCAAAACTGAGCCTCCTGTAAATCCAACCATTAAAACCTCTACTCTCCAAAAATCAAGCACAAGTACTTCAAATTCCATACCCATTTCCACCAAAGCAGATGTTACAGCAACTGTTGGTCAACATTTGTTGACAAGCAGAGGTTGCAGCAGATGCAATCTCATCCACTACCATGGTCATTTTTAATACATCCACCCAACCTCTACCAACACCAACCAGAATTCCAACTCATCCATCATCACCTGAAGTCAAATATAAGAGGAGAAGGACTACAAGGATTGTGAATGAATAAAGATCTTTCCTGCTCCTACTCCTTTATCATCACAACCACTGACCTCCACATCAATGCTTCCACCATCTTCAACTACAACCACTGATCCCCTTACAGTTATACCTGCAGCAAAGCAATATCCTCTTGATTTACCAGCAGTCAGGGAAGAAATTAAAAGCTTCTATTCTGAGGAAGACCCCGACAAAAGAATCATATTATCTCTTGATGACTACCCAAGACTTGCAAATATTGATGCTTATCTAGAACTCAAATTGAAACAAGCAGAGGATATAGCAAAAAAAGACTCAGCAGGTAAAAGTGATAGAGAGATACAGACCAACATGTCTTTTCAGCTAAGCAAAGCCAGGGCATTGCAAGATTTTGTCAAAGATCTGAGTAATAAGCTGTCAGAAAGGGAAGATCAATACCTTAAACATGAACTCATTGAACATATCATGAAGAACAAGCAATATAAGGCAACAAAGGCTCAATTCAAGGATTGGAGTGTGGATGAGCTGAGAGAAGAAATTGAAAGAATGCAAGAAATGTAAAAGATCCTCACAAGAAGCCAACTCCTCCTAACTGGGAAAAACATAAGAAAAACATGTCAGACAGAGCTTTGAAGATTAAAAGGATGACAAGAAGAATTGATACAGAATCACTATGGTTCAAGGAACCAAGTGACAAGGTGGGGAGAAGTCAGGGTGATTGATACTTATAAGATGTTAGAAGAGAGGAGGAAGAAAGATCCAAATGCCTCCTAAACTAGTTTACCCTCCATCAGATAATGTTCATAAAGCTCAACACTCTAAAAAGTCTATCTCATCATCTGTCCCCTCCATCCTTTCTTTTAATCAATTAAAAAGGCAAGAAATGATAGATGAAGAAGACAAGAGAGTGTATGAACACATCAAAGAGGGAATTAAAAACATGATTGACTATCACACAGATGAAGCTAGTGAAAAGCTCAGAGCAGATTTGACAAAGATAGTTCAACAAAAAGCTCTTCAAACCTCAACCGAAAAAGTTATCCTAGAAAGCCAGAAGACCCAAAAATTCTAAAGTGGAAAGTCGATAAAGATTCCCACGAATTGACACTGCTCAAGTCTAATGGTGATGCTGTCAAGATTAGCATGGAGGCTGCATATGAGCTAAGTGCAGAAGACCTTCAAGATCTTTTGAATCTGACACTCGAAAAATGATGATATGATGATGATGATGATGATGATGAAATGTCTCTGAATTTTGAATTACAGTTTAAAGGCCAAATCAGAGAATTTCTGTTGAGGAATAAAGATCAAGAATAAACAAGTGTTTTGGCATCATCTGTTCCAGGGGAGGTTGTTGGGATTGACCCATAACAAAGGAACAGATGATATCAAAGCCAAATACACAATCCGAGCTTTGTTCCAACTATCAGAGGTTACAATCTCTGATCTACCTTTACACTGCTTTCCATAAACAACTGCTCCTATCATCTGATCGAACAAGAAGCAAAGGTCTGGTAGAAGAAACAAGATCAGAGGATAGAGATCAGGGCTTAGACTAGTTATAGTTTATTCAATGTAACAGCGCTATGCACTGATAGTGTTAGTTTAGCAGTGTTTTAGTTAGTTATGACTTTGTTATCTGTCGCTATCAACCATGACGTCATAACATATGCTCAGTGGTTAGATAGTTAGTATAAATAGCTGATCGATGTAACAGTTAAACTTGTCTTCTAGAAAAAGATCAATTTGCACTTTATCCTCTACATTTTTACTATCAAAGGATTGTAATTGGCTAAGCGGGAGTTTGTGAATCACATGCGAGTTTACCAAACTTGAAAGCATGATGATGATGAAAACAAACGACTGATTGCTTGTAGTAAAAGTTTTCCATTAATTCCGCAGCATATCTTTAAAATTCAATCCAGTTTCCATCTTTAGAAACAAAAACTACAAGTGATTCAAACTTAGATCCTGACATCCACGAAAGAATCTCGTGAAGAGAGTATTACGCGGGATGAGTGATCTTATCAAGAGTTCTTGGTTTTCACTCCTAATCTCGACACAATTGTGTTACATGAGTATCTGCGAGCGTGTATTGTGTTAGCTTTAGGAAAGGCATATGTAGTTTAGTTAACAGGGCTAGATCAGAAACAGAACAGGAGCAAGTTTGTCCTTTTTCGATCGGGTGTTTGTTCACTTCGTACGAAGTGTACCCTCTCTGTTCTGAGTAGACACACTTCGTTCGAAATGGCCAATTCGCACGGATTGAGGTAAATTTTGCGGTCGGGTCTTTTTGGGTTCCTAGATATAGATTAGGCATAAATCATGCAATTCTACCTAATTCCCTATAGTTATGGCTCTGATACCAATCTATCACACCCCAACCGATGGCGGAATCATCGGGGCGTGGCACTAGGCGAACCAGATTGCTCAAGAGAATCCATAACAACTATTTAAAATGACAATACTTAAAGTTTAATTTCCCATACAATAAAACAATATTTCACAAATAGTCAAAACAGATTACATGTCTCTTAAACAATCAAAATCCGACAACCAAGATTTTTATTATGAGTTTCTAGAGATCCTATTCGATTGCAGCACAAGATAATCCTCAACCTGTCAATACGTCAAAATAAAAGTCGATACAATAATGTAAAGGTGAGCATACAGGTTTAGCATAATAATAGTAAGTAAGCGTATCGCATAAACCGCATGAACATACGTAAGAGATGTGAACTATGTTAACAACATTGATAAAAGTAACCAACAAACCGCGAGTGCGAGTCACGCGAACAAGTGTCCACGTACTAAAGAGAAAAATAAAGCGAAATGCATGTAAAAGTGAGAGCCTTAACAACCCGGGCCTCCGGGTGGCGGGTCAACCTCTAGCATGCTATCATGTTACTGTTAAAAAAATATATAATAATAACTCAAAAAGGCATTTTTAAGAATTTAGGTTTTATTTTAGATGGTTGGTTTTATTATTTATTTGATTTAAGTGTGGTTTGTTTGTTGTATTGGTCAGTATTTCGGTTATATCTTTTATTATAGCTACAATTTAGGTTTTTCTAAACGTTTGCTAGAATGTATTTAGCACATTTTATTATTTACGTTCTACATCAAATAATTATATGAACGCATATACCCCTTAATAAAATACATGTGTCGTATTATGATGGCTTCTTACACTTTGTAGAGAAGCCCTATTACCCAAATAAAACAATTGAGCAAACTTCCGTTTTGCTCCCTGTGGTTTGGTCACTTTAACGGTTTTGCCTCAATCGTTTAAAAATAGCCATTTTCCTCCAATTGTTTGCTATGTTTTCTCCATTTTGCTCCCCGCCTTTAACTCCATCCAAATTGTGTACTAACTGAAAGGGTATTTTGGTAACTTTAAATACAAAATTAAGGGTATTTTAGTAACACTATAAATAAATATAAATAAAGATTACATTATATAAAATACATAACAAAATCCAATCTGATTATCTCTCTCTCTCTATCCTTTCCTGTCTTCTCCGTCACCAACAACCACCTCACCACCACCGTGTGCACCGCCCCCACCTGACCACCACCTTGAGCCAGCTCCATTGGACCACCACCACCAACCCTAAATTAGAAGATCATTATAATATACATATGAGTTAACTTCCATCAACAACCAAAATACCACCACCACCCATCAACAACCATCATTACCAACACCATCATCAGCCATACCACCACCCATGTTCCATCAGTAACCACCACCTTCTACCAAACAGCCACTGTCACCACCTGCTATCTCTCTTCCCCCTCCCCCCTCTCTCTCACACACACGCACAAAAAAATAAGAACACAACCATCTCAAACTAGATCTTGTGAGTGCTTAGGGTTCTGTCTCAAACCAAATCGGGCAATATCATCATTCACCACTACTAACCTGCTTCGCCTCGAAATCCGTCTGCCGCCGCCGTTCAGCGTCTTTTAGGGCTTCGATTGAAAGCTCAGACCACCATATTATGCGTGTGTAAGGCTCAGATTTAGGGTCACCGCTCTTCCATTACATCTGGGTTTGCGATGATTTGAGATTAGTGCTCAGATTAGATATGGTTAGGGTTTGTGATTGAACTCATGTGTGTGTGTAGAAATTTGGGGATAAGTATGTTGTTTGTACTAGGGTTAGGGTAATCTCAGTTCAATCACGTCTGGACCGCCGTTTGGATCTGAGAAAAACAGGTGGGTGGGGAGGTGTCTGATGGTGGTGAATGTTTGGATCTGATGCAGATTGGCAGGTGGTGGTGGCTGGACGGTGATGACGGGGTGGTCGAATGGGGATGGTTCCGGTGGTCATAGAAGATGGTTGTGGTAGTGTTTGTAGAAGGTGGTTGCGGTGGTTGTCCTAGGAGGTGGCTGTGGTGGCAGGTATTTGAATAGAGATGGAGGTGAGAAAAAAGAAGAAACAGATGAAAGATGTTGGGATGGTGATGATGATGATGAACTTTAGTTTTTATTTAATTGTTTTAGGAATAAAAGAATTAAATATTTATTTATATGTAAAATTACCAAAATACCCTTTCAGTTAGTACACAATTGGATGGAGTTAAAGGCGGGGAGCAAAATGGAGAAAACATAGCAAACTATTGGAGGAAAATGACTATTTTTAAACGATTGGGACAAAACCGTTAAAGTGACCAAACCACAGGGAGCAAAACGGAAGTTTACTCAAAACAATTTATGGAAGAATGTATCATACATGCGATGTACAACCCCTCTCTTATTCACTAATATATGTGGTGAACCACGGGGTGTTAACCTAATGGCCAGCCTCACCCATTTCAAACGGGAGGACGCGGGTTCGAGTCCAGCTCGGCCCGAATAATCCTGCCGGGTAGTAACCGCCAGTGCAGCTATGGGGCTAAGCTAGCTTGGGAGGGAGAACCCTCCCCCGGTCAGGGGTACCGTGCATTTACCCTTTTTCCCCCTCCCCTCTAATATATGTGGTGGGATTTGTATATTAGTTTTTAGTTTTTTTTCAGCAACCAAAGATGTACATATGTAACGGCCTAAAACATTTAAAATCTCCAAACATGCATCAATTTGCATGAAAAATAAGTAACTAAAAACAAATTATAAAGCATTTAGAACTACAATCTTTTGATAAGTAATGATAGTTAAAATGTTTAATAATTTGGTGTTGTGGAATGTGAACGAGGAGCGGAGTGCCTCTTAATTCTTCAAAAAAACGTGTGGAACCGGACACGTTAGCCAGGCCTGCAACCCCAGTTCCGTCAGGTTGAGGCAGGCGGCCCCTCCAGTCCTGGTCAGAGACGAAAGAAACGAGGCAGGGAACGGGTGGGAACGGCAGCTGCACGGGTTCGAACCCAGGGTCTCATCTTCATCTTCTTAACTGCTTTGGCACTCCGCTATGCCCTGGGGACGGGTGCCTCTTAATTGTATGCATATCACACAATGGAGCTCAGACTGGAGCTAGTCAAGCAACCTTTCTTTCAAATGTAACACTAGTTTTCTTAACGCTAACTATTGGAGTATGCACAAAAAACGGAGACATAACTCTGAAAAAAATATATTAGATTTTCGATACACCTATCCAACGATTTATAAACAATAGTTTTAAGTAACAGGAACAATATGTTTATTCATTAGAGTATTGTAGAATGTTTCTCACTAAAATCTAGAAGTGAATTAATATATTTGTGTTCATACACTATTCTTATCTTATAAGTAAAGATATTAGTATTTATACATTATTTATATAAATATACTATAATATATATAATATTAAATAAGTAACATGTTCGACTCTTATCCAGTCTGTCATATGATATTTTTCAACAAATAATTAGAATTTTTTTAAAAGAAATGACATTTTTATTTTCATAATAAGGAAAAGCGCAGACAAAAACTCATGATTAGCGGAGTGACAGACTACACACCCTGTGACTAACTAAAAAGACACCACGTGGCACAAAAGGGCACCACTGTAATTAAAATAAATGCAAAGCATTTAGATCGCCCAACGGGACCACCCAATTGTATGTATATCTAGAAACTACACTATTCCCACGTGTCACACTGCAAACCATAAGACCTCACTAAATATCTCCTGTGGGCACCATACCACGTTTTAAATATCTATACCTTTAGACTTTAACGTAATTAATGGTGTACGATAATTTATATGCATTTCTAAGGTGTATAAAATTTCCTTTTTTTTTTCTTTTTTTGATAATTCATGTTTTAAAACTTTATATGGATTATATGTTTTTATCTAAATATATTACTGATACTATATTTTGATTATCTATAGAATTGATAATTTCGTTTTTAATTATATTTAGTCAACACAAGAAAACCTAAACATAATGAATACTCTTAGGCTATAGGGTTTGGTTATTACCTTTATGACCACCATGACCCTTCACATCACCATCATGTCACACACCTTTAATTCACCATCCAAAACCACTATCTTAAGGGTGTGACCATTACCCAAACCACTATCCTCTTATTCATGTTCCTACATGACGAATCTGGTACCAACCATGATCCCCACACCCTTTAGCCTTAACTGATATTTCTAAAAAAGAATGGTAGACTAATAATCAGGGGCGGACCCAGGTGAAGCCCAGTGTGGGCGGGCGCACCCCTTGAAAATAAAAATTAGTGTATTTTTTAGGCAAAAAACATGACCGCGCCCATGAAAATATGCTTGAACCACTCATCCGCACCCACAACAAATAATTCTTGGGTCCGCCACAGCTAATAATATTAAGGTGTAAGGAAACGTGTTAGCTCGATGAGATTGTAGTCAAGTCTCATAGTGAACAATGGTGTAGATGTAAAAGTAGACTTAAATGATGTGTACAAAAATATCTAATATTACATGGTGTTCTCAAAGCTTAGAAATCAAATTTGACAACCTTAAATTTTAAATTAAATGACCTGGTAAATGCTTAATTTATATCTAAATTTATGTGTTATTACAATTATGTTAATAATTGTAAGGAAAATCATTACCAGCCCAAATTGGTGCGTTATGTGAGTGAACTTGGGTCAGTAAGCCGGGAAAACACATGTGGTTGTTTTCATAACGTTGTTTGTACATATTTTAGACCCCATAACTCTACAACAATTAAAAATTATGATTGTTTTTAATCCAATTGCTTAAAACATGAGTTCACAAATTCTTGAATCAACTCTATACGATAATTAGTTAACTAAAATGTTAATTTAGCTAACTTATGATAAACTTAATAATTTTCATATTTTGATTTGATGTAAATACATTGTCAAAGCTTAGAAAATCAAACTTGACATCCTTGAATTAAAATTATACAACTAGATAAACATTTAATTAATTTAATTAATAAAATCCAAATTCACATGTTTTTCCGGTTAAAACTACATGAGAAACTAGTTAAAAGTTTAATAACTGTTACATACGAGTAAACTTGAAGTAAGAAAGTCAGAAAACGCCTATGACCATTTTACAAATATTGGCCTAGTTACATCGCTTCCGTCCATAACTCGATATAATAACTAGTTTCCTAAAATGTTAACATAGCTGACTTGTAATAAACTTATTGAAGAATTTTACATTCATATGAAACCATTTTATAAGGCTAATATGACTCTTATATACCATTTTCACCTTTTAAATTCCACATATATCCGGTACACAATTCTCCATCCACTAAAAACTAAATATATACTACTAACAACAAAGAATTAAAATATTAAATTAAAAAAAAAACAAATGGTTTAAAAAAAGAAGACAAGTAGAGATATTTTATTCGGATTTGTTTGAAAATATCTAATATATCAGTGGTTTAGATTTGTTGGCAGCATTAAAAAAGCGATTAACAAGCAGCAAGTGGAGGAGACGTATGCAGCACCTTGAGAGATGGGAGGCCAATAGGTTCTTGCTTTTTCTTGTCGACGTGGCATTTTTGGGCCATTCAACGACACGATAGATATTTTTTTAGATTTTTTTCATTCAGATATTTTCATTCTTATTTCATGTTTACAAAATTAAGGATAACTTTAGTTTTCCCCCTTTCAAAACACACACACAAACAAAACAACCAACCTCTCTCTCTCTCTCTCTCTCTCTCTCCGCCAGTGATATTATTGTGATGGGCAGCGCCGGTGCCGGAGGGACTCCTGACATGCCGGAACTCATGTTGAGAAGTGAAGACAAGATCATTGACGGCGGTGGCGGCGGCGGCGCGGCGGTGGTGGTGATTTGCCAACTGCTGCCACCACTAATAACTTTGTGAGGTGGGAAAAGTTTTTACCCAAGATGGTTCTCAGGGTTTTATTGGTTGAAGCTGATGATTCTACTCGCCAGATTATTACTGCTCTGCTCAGAAAATGTAGTTATAAAGGTCAGTTTCTTTTTTTTTACCAGAAATCTTTTTAATTTTTATATAATTTTTTGTGAATTTAAGTTTATTTTGAGAAATTGTTGGTGGGTTTTTGGAAATAAGGGTTCTTGACAAATCTTTATCCTCAAGTGTTGATTTTTAATATGATTTGGTAAGGTTTTAGGGGAAGTCAATGATCAGAGTTTGAATTTGAATTGATTTTTTTGGTGGGTTTTTGGAATTAAGGGTTTTTTGGCAAATCTTGATCCTCAAGTTTTGAATTTTAATATGATTTGGTAGGGTTTTAGGGGGGAATTAGTGATCAGAGTTTGAAGTTGGATTGATTATTTGGTGGGTTTTTGAAATAAGGGGTTTTTGGTAAATCTTGATCCCAAAGTTTTGATTTTTAATGTAGTTTGCAAGGGTTTAAGGAAAGTTAGTGGTTAGAATTTGAATTTGGGCTAATTGGTTATTGTTACAAGCAGTTGCTGCTGTTTCTGATGGTTTGAAGGCATGGGAGGTGCTGAAAGGAAGATCGCATAGTATCGATCTTATACTGACTGAAGTCGAGCTGCCTTCGATCTCCGGGTTTGCACTTCTCACCTTGATTATGGAGCATCAAGTCTGCAAGAACATTCCTGTCATAAGTACGATTTCGGTTCTTATTTGACTCTTTTAATGTTGTGATCGAATTTTGTTTTAGGTTGTAAGTTGTAACATCTCATTTTGATTCTGCAGTGATGTCTGCAAATGATTCGGTTAGCACGGTTTATAAGTGTATGTTGAGAGGTGCTTCTGACTTTTTGGTCAAACCTGTTAGGAAGAACGAATTGAAGAACTTGTGGCAACATGTTTGGAGGCGACAATCTGTAAGAAATCCAATGAATCACTGAATCTTATCCATCTGTTATGTTATGTTATGATCTGATCTTGGTTTATTTTGACTTTTGATTTAGTCAACCGCGGGGCCTAACAGGAACCACGAAGAAAGCGATGCACAACAGAAAGTAGAGGCCACTGCTGAAAACAATGCGACTAGCAACCGTTCGAGTGGTTACATGGCTTGCATCAAAAGAAACAGGGAATGCATTGAAAAAGGAAGTGATGCACAGGTAGAACCATTTTCTTGTTTGGTCAACTGTAGTAGAACATATATTGGGATCGGGTTTGACTTTTATGCTTGATCTGCAGAGTTCTTGCACAAAACCCGATATGGAACCTGATGAGCCACCCATGGAACAACCGGTGGACCACACAGACTCTGAACGGGCTAACCAGTTGGGGACCGCGCCCACTGAGCCAGAGGGTAATATGGCTAAAGCCGACACAAGTAGTCAAGAAAATAACACGGCTATAGATGTGAGATGGGAACACGTGAATGTCGCTACTGGTAATAATTCTAGGGAAGCAATCGATTTGATTGGATCGTTCGACAGTTACCCTAAAGCGAGTTACAAAAGCTCCTTAAATTTCGGTGAAAATAAGGTTGATCATCCTTCACCGAGGTTAGATCTTTCACTAAGAAGATCTCATCCGAGTAGCTCCGTGAATCAGTTCAGTGATGACCGGCACAGGTTGAAGCAGTCTGATGCCTCAGCATTCTCACGGTGAGTGATCTGTCGATACGGGTTTGGGCCGGGTTGTTTTGACCCGTTTATAACTAATTGATTTGAATATTTGGTATGCAGGTATATCAATAGGGGGCAACCGCCACCAACGTCAGGATCTGCTAGCATTTCCAATCAACAAAAAGACTATGAAACCAATTCCGATAAACTACTATCCAAGAATCCGGTGGAGTATATTTCCGACACCCATAGTGCACCAGTCGGAAGCTCTCAAGTCAACATAATCAGTCCACAAAAGCAGACCGAAAGTCTAAGCCCAAATCAAAATCAATTCCCATCACCAAAGGAAAGAGTGTTTCAAGTTCCAGTTGCAGTAAGAGGTTCAAGATTTGAGAACCTGTGTGCCGCTTATGGTTCAGTATTACCTCCGTTTTGCGTGCAACCGGGCTTGTCCCAGATGCAGAGCCCGTCTTCATCAGGCCATCATGAACCAATGTTTCAAACAAACGCGTATTACATTCCTAATCAAGAAACAAGAAATGAGTCCCCTCCAGAGCTGCATAACGCAACAGAAGCCCTTGAAGATCATAGCGCAAACAGCAGTTTTTGTAACGGTACGACGCTTACGCGTATCAACTGTGTAGGCAGCGGAAGCAATGGAAATAACACGCATCGATCGATACAGAGAGAAGCTGCCTTGAATAAGTTCAGAATGAAGAAGAAAGACAGATGCTTTGATAAGAAGGTACATATATACATATGTATACATTTATATTGTTACTGATTGATAGATTCGGTCAACTTAATCTGGTCAAAGTCTGATTAGAACAATGTTTCCCGCAGGTGCGATATGAAAGCCGAAAAAAGCTAGCAGAGCAGAGGCCTCGGGTGAAAGGACAGTTTGTTCGACAGACAAGCAATCCATCGGCTTCAACTTCAGTTTCACCGATGGAAATCGATACAGAAATGGCTGCTGCCGTAGCTGCAAAGACTATAGCTTGATTGTGATTTCGGTTTGTTCTATATATGGTATTAAAAGATCTAGCAAGAACACAGTGAAGAATCTAACAACTTTTCACGCATGATTCTGAGTTTTGGATTGTAAATTTGGGATTATAGAAGTAGTTTTTGATCTTGTTCTGACTATAAAACAAGATAGAATGTCTGCTCAGTGACCATTATTTAATGTTATTTGAATAGATTTAGAAGGTTTAAACTGTGTTGATTATAGAGAGTAAGTATATTGATTGTATTGAGAGGATATTGATGTATGTATGTATATTGTGTATCTTCAACTGAAAATATCTTTGTACATGATATGTTGGATGATATTGGACAAACCAACAATGTCCATAACATTGGAGAGAGAAAAAATGTTTTGTGTTTGGATTTATCGGTTTGGTGTTTAATGGAGGGGAATAGGTGATGGATGGTGAGTCCTTTGGATTTTGCAACTTGGGTCTGTTTGTGGTGTGTGTGATCAGCAGTGTCTGTGTTTGGATTTAGCAAGTTGGGTAATTTTGATTGGTTTTTGAGTTGATTTCTTGGGGGGGGGGGGGGGGTGGTAGTGGTGGTTATTGTGGTGATGTGTGACTTGTGTTGGTGAGGGATGAGTGGTGTTGCCAACAATCACTTGGCTGGCAATTGGTTTATACATACTAGGAGTAATGGTAAGTTTGCTGTCATGTGACTCGTTTTTTTTTTTTTTTTTGAATGGAAAATCATCTATATATAGATATAGAGCCAGCAAGAAGCTGGAGAAAATACAAAGACGAAACGAAAAAGAAACAAAACAGTTACAACATAATTGAAACATCAAAATGATCCAGTTTTCCCAGGACGGGGCTGTGCCGTTAGCTCTGTGCGAGTTCCAAACAAATGCATCTTCTTTAATGTCTTCCACTGTCTTTTGAACCGAGATAAGGTTGCCGTCAAAGACCTTTTTGTTCCGCGGGATCCAGATTCTCCATATCGAGGCAAGGGCTACCGTGTGGGTGATTCTTTTCCATTTCTGAGGCTTGGTCATGTGACTCGTACGTCCTAGATTCAAGATGTGGAAACAGTCTTTTGCAAAAGTGCATAGGTACATTAGGTTAAAGTTGACTTGACAATCTTGGACCTTGTGCATGTGGGAGCTTTATGGACCGGGTTTGTCCTTTGAGATAAACGATTCACAGTTTGGAATTTTAACTAGAAAGTTTGAACATGAGTAATATATTAATCTCATACTCATTTAAGAATTTATTTACTCTTTTTATTAATATATTAAAATTTTCATTTTTAATTCTTAAAAAGGAGTGCTATGAATAGTAAATAATTTTTTACGATTTTTTAAGTATAAATATTATATATAATTTTTTTTATAATATTTAATTTTCATTATTGAAAATTTTATAATAATATTTATTTTAAAGCATTTGTTTTATTGATTTTTGAATTTGTTGATTGTTATGCCAAATTTGTGTATGGTACCGATACGGAAACGAACTGAATTTATGCTGACCGAAATCCAGACGCAAAGCTCGATGAATTCCACTAGTTGTAGTCAAATACTAATGGAAGCACACAAACAAAAGAAGAAGAGACGTCTTTTGACCGATCACTTACTAGCACATAATATCTAAGCATTTACAATCACATACTTACAAAGAAGAAGAGCTTTAAGATCGTAGTTGTAGAAATCGTTTAGCGCTCCCTAGTTGGTCGATTGGGAAGTTGCTTGTAATCGATTTAGGTGGAGAGTACTCGGAGTGTACTGGGATATCTTAAATTATAAAGAAATTAGTTTTCGGGAAATTATATATATGTTTACTAATATTTATATTAAAGGACGTGAATATTAATGCAACAAAGTACGTGAATATCAGTATAAATAAAAAACATATGTTAAAATAGTAAAGTATTTTAAAAATTGATATTTATTCTTTGAAAAATGGTATTCACTATTTAATATAGAGTTAAATGCCAATTTAGTCCTTATGGTGTGGGTCATTTTGCCAGTTTAATACAAATGTTTGAAACATTGACATTTTAATCCAAATAGTTTCAAACGTTGCATTTTAGTCCACTGGGTTAACTTCATCCATTTATTCTGTTAACTAGAAGGGTAATTCAGTCATTTGATATGGCTGAATTGCGCTTCTAGTTAACATAATTAGATATAAATGACCGAATTGTCCTTCAAGTTAACAGAAAAATGAATGTAATAAGCCCAGTGGAATAAAATGCCAACGTTTCAAACGTTTGGACTAAACTGACAAAATGACCCAAACCATAAGGACTAAAATTACATTTAACTCTTTAATATATTATACATATGAATTATGTTTTATTTTTTAAAAGTCAAACTTGGCTGAGTTGACCTACTAGATTCAATTCTGACCTTGTTTGATTGATTCCGAATAATTAGACGAACTTAAAGAAAATCGTCTCCGCAGCCTAGTTTGTAGCGATTATTGAACAAATACTCCACCTCAGACACCTTGTCTTACAACATTGTCTAATATCATTCATATTTATAACACATTTACACAACCAAATGGGTCCGATTACACATAAATTGAAAAGTTGGAGAATAAACACGAGAATATTGACATGCACCCTGTTTGGTAAAGTTAGCATGTCAAAATTGTTCAAATCATCTGTATATCAAATTGTTCAAATCTAACGAAAAAATACATTATTATTATTATTATTATTATTATTATTATTATTATTATTATTATTATTATTATTATTATTATTATTATATTATAAAATATATAGTATATATATATATATATAGTATATTAAAAAGTAGTGCTCTGAATAGTAAATTTTAGGTATTTATTTAATCTTTTTTTATTAATAATCAAATTACGATTTTAAGTACATTTACATAACTTTTTTAATAACTAGAGTTAAAAATTACCTCACGCGATGCGGTAGGCAGTAACTTTCCGCGCGATACGACGGTTTCTTACGATTTCGTTACTGTACTGGGTACCAAAAAAATACTATATTGTGAATACAACTAATTTTCAACGAACTTTTTGCCTTCACGTTAAGAAAATATAAAACGAATACCATACCCCTACCAATGTTCAAAGGGTATGGGTTTCGTTCCTCACGGTAAACAAAAAGTTATTGTACCGGGTACCAAAAAAAGGAAAAACTATATTGTGAATACACTTAATTTGAATGAACTTTTTGCCTCCATGATAAGAAAACATAAAAACGAAGATGATACCACTACCAATGTTCAAAGGGTATCAGTTTCATTTCTCCCAGTAAAGAAAAAAATTAAAACATATTTAACATGTTCGAATAAAATTAAACGCGAAAAGAAAACAATTGTAGCAATAAATGTTATATTAACATATTAACAAATAAAATTATTTATAATAAATATATATTAAAGAGAATTCAAAAGTAAAAAAATGGAAAATAAAAATAAGGAATTCATAAAATTAAATTATTTGATTTAGAATGTATTAAAGTAAAGAAAAACAAATAACAATGTAAAATGTAAAATGTATTAAGGTAAAGAAAAGCATATTATATATATATATATATATATATATATATATTACTATAGAACTTCCTATAATTTATATTTATATAGAGATAATATCTAATTTATTTATCATCTAATCTAATCTAATTTTAAAAAAGGAGTGCTATGAATAGTAAACAATTTTGTAGGTATTTATTTATTTATTTAATTATTGATTTTTTAACTGTATAAACTAGTAAGATTATTCGCGCTACGCTACGGGGTTTCGGTCGATATCTATTTTGATTTTGTATACCAACCGAAAGAAATATACTCAAAAGAATATTGACACATGTTTTACATTGATCGAAAACCATAAAACAAATTTAAATTGAACAGCGAGATGAAATGATTTTATATTAACTGTAAATGCAAACGTAAATGTTATCTTAAATATAACTTCAATGAAAAGGAACCTAAAACTAAAACACTAAGCATAAAGAAAACTAAAAGATAAAAATAATAAAGTCTAGAAATAAAATCAAGAAAGAAATAAAAAAGCCACTAGGATAAAAACACTATCCACATAACTTGTTACGTGTAAATTACGTTAAAACATTGACTAACTAAAAACGTACATAAAAATTAAGAAGGAAAACGAACCAACTTGAATTTATACTGATGCGTGCATAAAAATAAGCACGCAAGAAAATAGTTACGGCGCGTTGCGGCGATGTCGAAACGTAAGGTGACTTGAATTTATAGCATTTATTGAAAATGTATTATTTTTGACTCGACATGTTTCCGAACTAAATTTACGTCAAAACGTAGACCATTTAAACACGTACATAAAAATAATCACGAAACGTATTACATTTTACTTGACTCATTTATAGAAAAATAAAATAAAATTTACATCAGAACATAGACCAATTGAAAACGTACATAATAATAAGCATAGGGAATATATTATATTTGACCCAACTTACTACCAGGAAAAATTTACGTCTAAACGTAAATCAATTTAAATTATACCAACACCTATATAAAAATAAACACGTAAAATTTGATTACAAAATTTATAGAAAGTAAAGAGGTTTGTAATTGTTAATACCTATAGTTAAAGGGTAAAAGTGTAAAAAATAATAATAAAGACAAATGAAAAAAAAACTCAAAAAGCAAAAGAGACAAAAAACAAAAACAAAAAAAAAATCAAAAGCAAATAACTGTTCATCCAACGTAAAACGATTTGAATTTATAGCGTTTAATGAAAACGTATTATATTTGACTCGCCATGTTTCCGAACAAAATTTACGTCAAAACGTAGACCATTTGAACATGTATATAAAAATAAGCACGAAAACATATTACATTTTACCTGACTCATTTATAGAAAAAAAATTAAATTTTACATCAAAACATAGACCAATTGTAAACGTACATAATAATAAACATAAGGAATATACTATATTTGACCCAACTTATCACCAGAAAAAATTTGCGTCTAAAAGTAAATCAATTTAAAATAATACCAACACCTGCATAAAAATAAACATGTAAAATTTAATTGCAAAATTTATAGAAAGTTAAGAGGTTTGTAATTGTTAATACTTATAGTTAAAGGGTAAAAGTGTAAAAAAAGAATAAAAACAAACGAAAGAAAACTTATAAAGCAAAAAAGACAAAAAGTAAAACAATAAAAAAATCAAAAAGAAAATTACTATTCATCAACTTACAATTGTTATATCATATAACATATAATATATAATAACTTTTTAGTAATATTTATTTTTTATTGTTTTTATCACTTAGGTTTGCATTTATTTTTTTTTGTTTTCGTTCGATGTAGATTACATGTCAACCGTTATACGAAGTGTATATATCGTACCGGTACTAAATGGAACAAAAACCGATACTCACCGAGATCCTGCCATGAAGCTTGATAAATCCCGGTAGTTGTAATCAAATGTTAATGGAAGCACACAAACAAAAGGAGAGGAGACGTCATTGAGTGATCTTAATTTATGACTTTTAAGTATATTTATATAAATTTTTAATAATATTTAATTTATCATTTAATTTTTAAATTGGAATGCTATAAATATTAAAGACTTTTTTTTGATTTAATATTACATATATATATATTATTGACGAAAGCCGATGAATAGTAACTTTATTTTTATAATAATATATAGTTTTTATAATAACCTAACATTACGTGATTATGTTTTAGTACGTAATTATGTAATATGTTTTTCATTCTTCAAACAAGTGTAACTTTACGTGATTATATATCAGTACTTAATTACATAACAATAGTTGACTATTTATTATTTCGTAATTACGTGATTTTGAATACCCATTACTTGATTATATGATTTCATTATAGTATTTAGATATGAAACATCACTTAGTGATTACGTAATTACGTAACACTAGCTAATCACCTATAATAGCCACATTATACCATATATTAGATATTTAATCATGTAATAAAGTATAAAGAATTAACTTCTTATTATTGATTGTGTAATCACCTAATAAGCATAATTGTAATAACATCATTTATAACAAATTATATTGAATGTGTAATCACGTAATGGATTTATATTGTATGTTTAATCACATAATGATTTATGTTGAATGTGTAATCACGTAATGATTTATATTGAATGTGTAATCATGTAATGATTTATAACAAATTAAAGAAAACTATAGCAATATTCTTCTCGAATTAAGGAGAATGAAATGTTTGTTAATACCATGTAATTCAAAAAAAAAAAATTATGAAAAAAGATATAGTTGTTTGACAAATGGGTGTCGGAGAGAATCATGGTCTCATACGTGTCTTTCTCAATTTAAGGAGGGAATGGTATGTTGTCTTTTCTCCCTTGAACTAGTTTTTCTTTTGATTTTCAAAACCTTTAACTTTTTCATACGATAATACTTAAAAAAAATTATGCCGTGTTAACAGCATTTCTATTCTCTTTAATTTGAGCAGACTTGTTACAGTTTTCTTTTTTTTTTAAATTTTTATTTTACAAGCTATAAATTTACGTGATTTGTGTAACGTTACGTGATTATGTTTCAGTACGTAATTACGTAATATGTTTTTCATTCTTCAAACAAGTGTAACGTTACATGATTATATATATCAGTACGTAATTACATAACATTAGTTTACTATTTATTATTTCGTAATTACGTGATTTTGAATACCCATTACTTGATTACATTATTTGATTATAGTATTTATATGTGAAACCTCACCGAGTGATAACATAGTTACGTAACATTGGCTAATCAACCTATAATAACCACATAATACCTACGTATATTAGAGATTTAATCATGTAATAAAACATAAAGAATAAGCTCTTATTATTGATTGTGTAATCACCTAATAAGCAAAATTGTAATAACATCAATTATAAAAAATCATAATGAATGTGTAATCACGTAATGGATTTATATTGTACGTGTAATCACGTAATGGATTTATATTGTATGTTTAATCACATAGTGAGTTATGTTGAATGTGTAATCACGTAATGATTTATATTGAATAACGTATTCTGTAAAATAAATTAAAGAAAACTATAGTAATAGTCTGATCGAAATATAGAGGATGAAATGTTCGTTAATACCATGTAATTCATAAAAAGGAAAAGAAACTTATGAAAAAGATATAACTGTTTGAAAATCGCGCGGAGGGAGGGGAGAGTTTAAGTGAGAAAAGAGCATAACACAGTTTCTTTGTTTGTTTTTTCAAATGTTTGAACATGATAGTTACCAAAATGTCACCGCTTCATTGTGAGCTTTGATTTTGAGAAATGAAGAGATGACTTATCGCGCTATAGTTCGTAAACAATTTGTCTCTTATATGTAACCACCCTCTTATTATTATATATTATATTGGAAAAGAAATGTTTGTTTTCTTTCTCAATAATATCAATTATTTGGATTTTCGATAAAGAAGCCGCCATTAAGCCAGGCTTAGTGATCAAATTGAAAATGTGTACCAAAAGAGAGAATTATCACACGTTGATTAAATCGTTCATGCACAATTTAGTATTTAGTATTATTATATCTAATGATCTAATCCTATTTAAAATGAATACCAATACCTACATAAAAATAAAAATGTAAAATTTGATTAGAAAATTTATAAAAAGTTAGAGGTTTGTAATTGTTAATACTTATAGTTAAAGGGTAAATGTGTATGTAAAAGAAGTAATAAAGACAAATGAAAGAAAACTCAAAAAGCAAAAAAGACAAAAAGTAAAAACAAAAAAAAATTAAAAAGTTGAAAATGTGTACCAAAAGAGAGAATTATCACACGTTGATTAAATCGTTCATGCACAATTTAGCATTTAGTATTATTATATCTAATGATCTAATCCTATTTAAAATAATACCAATACCTACATAAAAATAAAAATGTAAAATTTGATTAGAAAATTTATAAAAAGTTAGAGGTTTGTAATTGTTAATACTTATAGTTAAAGGGTAAATGTGTATGTAAAAGAAGTAATAAAGACAAATGAAAGAAAACTCAAAAAGCAAAAAAGACAAAAAGTAAAAAAAAAAAAATCAAAAAGCAAATTACTGTTTATCAAACTTACAATTGTTAGTTATTAATATCATATAATATAATTGTTATGTTATATAATAACTTTTTAATAATATTTATTTTTTATTGTTTTATCACTTAGGTTTGCATTTGTTTTTATGATTTTCGTTCCATGTAGATTACGTGTCGATTGTTATACGAAGTGTATATATCGTACCGGTACTAAATGAAACCAAATCGATACTCACTGAGATCCTGCCATGAAGCTCGATAAATCCAGTAGTTGTAATAAAATTTTAATGGAAGCACACAAACAAAAGGAGAGAAGACATCCTCGAGTGATCTTAATTTGTGACTTTTAAGTATATTTATACATATTTTTAATAATATTGAATTTATCATTTAATTTTTTAACTGAAGTGCTATAAATATTAAAGACTTTTTAAGTATTGATTAAATATTAATATTAACAATAATATTAATATTAATATTTAATTTATGATTTTCTAAGTATATTTAACTTTTTTAAATTGGAGTGCTATAAATATTAAAGACTTTATTAATACAATTTAATTTATCATTTACTTTTGCATTATTTAACTTTTAATAGAGTATAATGTCAAATCATTATTGAGGTTTGGTCATCTTTACTTGTTTCATTCAAATTGGCTTTTATTATGCATTTGATCCTTCATATTTTTGTTTTATTGTTATTTCTATCCAAATCACTAACTTAGGTTTTTTTTTTTTTTCTGGAGTAAACTACTATTTTGACCCATGTGGTTTAGTGTGTTTAACTCTCTCGGCCCAAACAAAGAATCTTTTGACATATTAGACCCTAAGGTTGCATTTTGCAATGGTTTTAGCCCCTAACACCAACTTTGTTACTTTTGTATAGTTAAGTCTAATGGTATTTTGGTCATTTTACACATTAGGAGCTTTTTATGTAAATTACAAAGTTATATTAATATTAAAGAGACTATTTATGTAATTAATTTCACGATTTTATTTAATAAAATACGTTTTTGGTGTTAAGGTGAAAATAATTTTTGTTCTTTTGGATAAAACAAGCAAATATGAATCCTGATGGACGATTTTAACATTTTACTCTTACAGTTTTGTTTCATATTTCTTTATTACTCGTTTCCTCTTTCTATAGCATAATGTTTATTGTTTTAATAACTTCTTCATATATATATATATATGGAATGGGTAAAATGAGAACCACCTTGAGTTGCGAGAACCGTAGGAACCAATATAAGCCACTGATTAAAAATGTTTTAATGGATGAGATTAAAAGACAATAAAGTAGTTGTAATCATTGTACTTTAATTAATGAGTTTTTGTTTTTAGTGGGATAAGGGTAAATTGGTATTTTTACTAACCTCTTTAGTGATTGATAATTAAAGTTGTAATCATTGTGTTTTATTTAATGTTTGTGATTTAATTAATGCTATTTTGAATAACGCAGTAAGAAAATTATTTTACGTAAGGGTTTAAACTTTTTTCGCGCCGTTTTTAAACATTTTAACGCCCGGGTTCAGACTTTTTTTACGCGCGGGTTCAAAAACATTTTTACGCCCGGATTTAAACTTTTTTACGCGCCGGTTTAATTTTTTTTTACGCGCGGTTTTCAACTTTTTTTACGTGACGGTTTAAAACTTTTTTTACGCGACGGTTTAGAACTTGTTTTACGCGCCGGTTTAGAACTTTTTTTACGCGCCGGTTTAGAACTTTTTTAACGTGCCAATTTAAAATTCTTTTTGCGCGCCACTTTTAAACTTTTTTTACGCGCAAACTTTTTTACGCGCGGTTTTAAACTTTTTTTATGCGATGGTTTAAAACTTTTTTTACCCGCCGGTTTATAAGTTTTTTACGCGCCGGTTTTAAACTTTTTTTACGCGCGGTTTAAAAATTTTTTACGCGCCGGAATATAAGTTTTTTTACGCGCAATTTTAAACATTTTTTTACGCACCGGTTTTAAATTTTACTACGCGTGGGTTTAAACTTTTTTTACACGTGATTTTAAACTTTAAAACAATTTTTTTTACAAAAAAACAATTTTTTACGGGTTTAAACTTTTTTACAAAAAACAAAAAATATTTTACGCCAAACAAACATATTTTATTTTTACAAAAAAACTTTTTTACAATTTTTTTTACGCCAAACATCTTTTTACGCCCCCGACCCCTGATTTCGGGTTTATGAAATTTGAGGATCTTACCAAACGAACTCACCCAAAAATCATGACTTATTAGATGTCTCATGTTGAATTTTAAATAGAAGAGAGAAAAAATGTAACATATTGAGTTTTAAATAGAATAGAGAGAAAAGATGTGACATGTTGACTTATATTGAGTTTTAAATAGAAGAGTGAGAAAAGATGTGACATGTTGACTTTTAAATAGAAGATAGAGAGAAAAGATGTGACATTAGAAGTAAAAGACTAAAATACCCATTTGATTTAATTTGGTTATCGGTGATGTGTAAATATGCTATTGGATGATAGGAGTTCTCATGGTTCTCGCAACTGGGATTGGTTCTCTCTTGAACCGAATCATATATATATATACACATACATACATATATATATATATATATATAAGTTTCACTAAAGACACTTCGATAAAAAAAGTTATATTATTTATTAAAATCCAATGAAATAACCGCTAAAAATTTATACGACCCGACCTGACTCGAACCAGACTGAAAAACATTATTACATAGCGATAGACAAACGACACCTAAAAATTTTCGCTCCTCGTCCGTCACTAGTGATATCCGCATGATGATCTTTAATATCATAGTTTTTATTTAATTCATGTGTAAAAAAACTATGAATGAAGAGGTAAATCCTACTAAAATTATGACGTTAAATATGTCCGACGCACATAAGAGCGGGAATTTTTAGGTGTTATTTTTCTATCGCTATGTAATAGTATATTTTTGGGTCACTTCGAGTCGGGTTGGGTCATATAAAATTTTAATGGGTGTTTGAATGAATTTTGATAAATAGTATGTAACATCCCAAATTCCATGTGTATTAAAAGCAAGAGGTTTGAAGTTGTTTAATTATAAGAAATATTTTATATTTTACATAGAGGTTGCAACAAACCTAAAATGTCTAAATGTTATGTATATAAAGTTGTTGGAGCCATAATATTAATTTGATGTGATAAATAGAAGAAACTAAACGTAGGTTTAGTGTCTATTTAAAAATTATAAAACTATGAGAGGTTGTTGTTAAATTGGTCTTTATAAAAAAACAGGCTAGTGTGTGATGGTGGGAAAAAAAACCACTACACACACTTGTGTGTGATTGCTCTTGGATGAATCAAGAGTAAAAAAAAAGAAGAGAAGAAGTGAATTGCATGAACAGTCTATGAATTTAGGAGTGTTCATCATATTCTAAGCATCAAGTAAGTATCCAATTAACCTCTTGAACTTTCTTGGTGGAAGTCCGTGGTGGCCTAATTGACTAAATTCGAAGTGTTGGATGGTTGAATTCATGTTTAAATGCACCAACCCAGTGTAAAAAAATAATCTAATCATCTCAAACTGGGAATTTTGAGTTAGGGTTCAGGTTCATGTTCAAGAAAAATATGAAATTTTCATTAATATGGTTTAATGCAAGTTGATGTTGTAATGGTGTTATCATCATCATGTTTGATGGTTTATGTGAAGTAATTGGCAAATTAGAGGATTTGAGAAAATGTTATACATGATATGAAGTGGATTTTAACTAAGAGATGAAAACCCCAAATTCTAGTATGATTGTTTGTAGATGCTAGTCTTATGATAAGAAATTTGGATGATGGAATGTAGTTGAATAATTTGATGTGTGAATACATGGTAATTTGCTAGAATTTAGACACTTTGAGTGAGGATTAAAAGTAGTGTCCGCCAAGTGTTCGATAAAATACCTAAGTGAATTTTATTGAATTGTAAGTGTGTTTATGTTTGACAATGGGCAGTTGACCTATAATAGAATCGAATAATGAATGTGGTATAAAAATCCACAAGGGTGATGGTCATGATATTTAATGACTAATCTAATAATCTTGTGGATATTATGTGATAGTTTGACTCTTGACAAGCTAGATGGGAGCTTGGAAATGAATGGGTCAACCGGGTCAAGTGCATGGGGAGGCTCGAACGGACGCTAGGTAAGTAAAGCTTACACCTCTTGGAATAGAATCGCAATATATGTGATGAAAGTATTTTGGTTAAGATGCGGTTAGTGGATAAATGTTAAGACAACACCCCATGGTGTAAACCGTGATGGGTCAAAATGAGTAAAATTATGACAAATTAATATTGGTAGTAAATGAGAGTTTGTTAAGACAAGGCCCATGGTGTAAACCATGAAACAGGTTAAACTGAGTAAAATTTTGACGAACGAATATTGGTGATAAATGAGAGTTTGTTAAGATGAGACTCCGTGGTGTAAACCATGAATGAGTCAAAATGGATATAATTATGATAACTATTTTTAGTAATAAGCGACAACTTGTTAAAATAAGACCCTATGATGTAAACCATAATGGGTCAAACGAGTAAAATGGTAAATAACCATATTTTGGTGATGACCAATGAATTTTAGAAATAAGACCATATAGTGTGAACCATAACGGGTCAAACAAGTAAAATGGTAAGTTATTGAGTAAGATGATTACTAAGCTTAGGTTCAGACGCCTAAAGGGTAAGCTTATAATGGGTCAAATGGACAACCGGGTATATGGGTCAAATGGACAACCAGGACATACGGGTCAAATGGTGATGTTATCACCATCTAAATATGATATTTAATGCTTTGTCTTGTTAAGTTTCATACTTACAGGTAAGCATAATGTATGGGCATGTATTGTCATGAACTAGTAAAAAGAAGCGCAAGGTATTGATAACGGGTCATTATTTTGACCCAGCCAGGTATGTGTAATGGGTTATACTCTTAGTGAGGGCTTATGTCCGATTAGAGTTGGTTGAGTCAAAGGTGGATAATAGACCACCTCAAGTGAGGTGTATCTGGTATTTGGGTAAAATGGTCCTTGGAGCCAAATTAGGTCTATGATTTAAGACATGGCTAAAATGAGTTGAAGTAGAGGACATTAGAAATCTTTATGTTCTTAGGGACATAACTAAGTTAGTGAGATAACGAGTTAAAAGTGCCCACTAGTTTTAATCTAAACTTTAAAAGTTCTCCGGGTTGTTAAAGGGCTAAATAAAGCTCGATAGTAATGAAGTGGCGAGCGAACTACGGAAAAGATTGCTTTGATTTGTGCTCATGTTAAAGCTACCCAAGACCACCATAAGTCTTGTTTAGATAAACAAATACACTCGATTGAGTTTGAAGTTCGAGACCAATTGATGTTAAAGACCACCAAAAGTTGGAGACCAAATGATGTTGAAGTGTTTCACTGGGTATTAGTTGATTTCATAAATAAGGAAAACGAAGCACACCTTTGTTGATCAATTCACAATATTAGCATGTGTGGAAACAAGTTAGCATATTACTTTAGGAATCCATAGTACTTTCTACTTATCTTATTTATGCAAATGTTTGGTTGATGAAACTACGCATGTGTCATTGGAAGATATTATTATTGACAATAAATTGAACCATGTGGAAGAACCCGTAAGCAATTAGTGACTAAAAGATCAAACAACTTCGCGACAAGACAATATAAAGATTCAACAAAAACACCAAAAGGTTCTTCTTATGCAAGTGTCTAATTTGGATCATGTGTTTCCAATCAATTAAGTAATTATGATTGGGGTGTGTTTGAATACTATAGTTCTGAAATTAATTAGCCATAGAATAGAAGAAAAACAACTCAGAAGATGTTACACTATCATTAACAAAATACAGTAAGTTACATTTGTTTTATATATTAATTATTATTATTATTATTATTATTATTATTATTATTATATCTCAATGGAAGTCTATTTGCAAAATTCCATAACCCATGTATTGAGAGCACACACAACCTTGTTGAAACCTTTGAAACCCGCCCCTTTAGCTAAAGCCTCAAATTCTTTCTCAGTTCTCTCTTTGCCACCCAGGCTGTGAGCCAACATAATCATGTCGATGTGTATTACATTTTGGGTAGTTTGAGTCGAGTCGGGTGCTTCAGGAAGAATGCATTCAGCCACAATCACTTTCCCTTTTTCCGGAAGTGATTTGTAGCAGTTCTTGAGAACTTGCAGACAGTGTGAATTACTCCAGTCATGAAGTATCCACTATATAATTAAACATTAAAACTTTATAAGAAACCAAATCAAAGTTGGTTATCTTTTTCAATCATAACTAGAGTCTAGAATAAAAAAAATCACCTTCATAAATATAGCATCTCCTATCGGTACACTTTCAAACATATCTCCTCCAACATGGTCAATGCCTACAATAACTTACATTAGTTCAACTTATTTCCAATTTAATTGTTGAACCAATAGTGAAACAATTTCATATGTACATACCATGATAAGTTGTGGCATCTTCAATAACATGTGGTAAATCAAAGTTTATACCCTTGAGTGAAGTATGTTTAGAGGTGATCATGTTAAGGCTTGCACCAGTGCCACCACCAACATCAACTAGGGTTTTCAGACCACTAAAACCATCATACAAATCTACAATCTTTTTCATGTTCATGGTGGAATGATTAAACATTGCACTGTTGAAAACCTTATTAAATCTTTGATCTTTGCCATGGTATTCGAATGCCGGCATACGATAAGCTTTGTTGAATGGGATTCCACCATCCAAAACCGCATCTTTTAGATAGTACCTAACATCATTAACAATAATGAATTAAACTTAGTTGTAGCGTACAACTTTGAAATGAGTTATGTGATATTAAATCATTTTTAATGTTACCAGCTCTCCATGAAAACCTTGTCCTGGTTCATGAGCAACAAGGGTGATAACGAAACACCACCATCATTCTTGGTCAAGAACTTGCACACCGGAGCCAAACCATAGAACCGTTCAGCGCACCCATCCGCAGTCTCCTTGAGAGTACATGTGAGCACAGAATAGCTAGCCAGAAGTCTACAAATCCGGTCCACCATCACTGGTGCTTCGGGGTTGTTAACCTTGGGAAGCTGAGCCACCAGTTCAGAAGACGAAAGTGAACCACCTGGACCAGCTTTCGCAATGGTCTCAAGCAAATCAAGCTCGATGGCGGTTTTCAACACCATTGGCAAGACAGATGCAGTTGCTAGTTGCATTGCAAACAGGAAAGATTGATCATCTTGGTTTGCTTCCAGTGGAACATTCACAGAGGCTGATGTTGAACCCATCTTCTCGACAAATGCAATAATTTTTATATATGTATCCTTTTAATTTTTTATGTGATACAAGATATAATGTTAGAAAAAACAGTTGTGAATGCATGTATATATACAGATGAGACTCACCTGTTTCGTAGAGTCTAGACCTTCACCAGTGTAAATGTCTGAATAGTCTATGAAAACAATGTTTATTTGAAAAGTCTTCCTTGTGTATATTGTAGTTTGTTTTTGCTTTGCCAGCCCCTGCCCGTTTGGCATGTGCTCTATTGCTGTTCAATTATTTTTCTTTTTCAAAAAGAAGTGCACTCCGCCATCCAATTAGAACATTGGCATAATTCAGGCATAATTCATTTATTATATATATATATATATATATATATATATATACTAGGTTATAACCTACTGTATTACACATGTTGAGTAAATAAATTTTATATACTAAATAATAAAGCAATATATCTTTAAAAACCTTCTTTATTGCACGAGTTGAATAAATATAATTTTATATATTAAAAAAGTTATATCTATTGGAATCATATTGTATGGGCTGAATAAATGTAATTTTATATATCAAATAATAAAAAGTTATATCCTTAAAAGCACATGTATTACACGAGATGAATAATTGTAATATTGTTTACCAAATAATAAAAAAGTTATATCTTTAAAAACCCTCGTGTATACACGGCTTAAATAAATATGATTTTATATACCAAATAATAAGAAAATTATAATTTAAAAAAACTAATACGTATACCCGGTACATACGCGACTACGCGATAGATATGGTAATTGCGGAGATGATTATTGAAAATAAGACACGGTGGTCAAACATATGGGTGTAAACGAGCCGAGCCGAGCCCGAGCCCGAGCTCGACTAGGCTCGAGCTCGGCTCGTCATAGTTTTATGAAGCTCGAGCTCGAGCTCGGCTCAGTTCGAGCCTAGTTATTTGAGCTCGAGCTTGGCTCGGTTCGAGCCTAGTTATTTGAGCTCGAGCTCGGCTCGCTAATAAAACCCAAAGCTCGGGCTCGGCTCGGCTCGGCTCGAGTTATTTTGAGAACAACAATCTCAAAAGAGCTAAAAAGCTTGGCTCGAGCTCACTTCAGTGTGTTTAAACGAACTAAAGCTCGGCTCGTGCTCGACTCACCAAAGTTATTATAATACTAAACATAAAAAACTAAAATTTTGTTTGGGCTCGTTTAGGATCGCGAGCTTAAACGAGCTTTGTACGTCAGGCTCGAGCTAGGGCTCGATAACTAAACGAGCTCTATTTCAGGCTCGAACTCGGGCTCGGGCTCGTTAAGGCTCGACTCGTTCGAGCTTTAGCCGAGCCGATCACGAGTAGCTCTCGAGCCTCTGGGCTTGTTTACACCCCTAGTCAAACATGTTATTCAAGAAGCAAATAAGCAACCGTTTGAGTGATAAAAAATAATTATATTTAAAAAACCCGTAATAAATCTAATTTAAAAAAATAAGGCTTTGTTATTATTAGTAAAATCACTGATTTTATATTTGTAATTTTGTTTCGTATTATTTTATTAAAAAGTGCATATTTTACATATAATTATATTATGTCTTAAGTTATTGATGTCATCCAAAATGTTTTTCGATTTTATATCTAGCATTATATATACTATGGTAAAAGTTTAAAGTTTATTAGAGATAATTACATCATCGAAAAGAATAAAGTAAATTTGTATATAACAAATAAAAAGTAGGTGTCTGTCATATGATATAGAAAATCAGATAAATAATATTATAAATGAGAAGTATATATTAAATTTAAACTAAATAATAATTATCTATAGTTAATTAGAAGCGATTAAACAAAATAATATTTAGTAGGAGAGTTATCTATAATTAACTAGAAGAGATTAAACTAAATAATAATTATTCATAAGATATTAAACTAAACAATATTTAGTAGGAAGGTTATCTATAATTAATTAAAAGAATTTAAGTTAAAATAATAATTATCCATAAGACATTAAACTAAATAATAATTATCTATAAGATGTTAAACTAAATAATATTTAGTAGGAAGGTTATTTATAATTAATTATTCAAAGAATTTAAATTAAAATATTAATTATCCATAAGACATAGCTGATATAATGACAAGTGTCCCCTAAATGGTTTCTTTTATTATATTATATATATATATATATATATATATATATATATATTTACATAGGGTTAGGGTAAAATAAAAATTTATACGAGTTGTGAGAACTTAGAGGAATCAGTCTTACAAAAGGTTTTTTCAAATTTTTTTTTACCAAAATCCTAAAAAAAATCAACCTTTCCAAAAAAAGGAAAATTCGTTTTTTCTTTTATTTACAGCAGTCGCAAAGCTGTAAAAAGGCGATGTCATGCCTATGCCATCAGCTTTTATAGTTGCTGTAAGGGGCCGAAAAATACACTTCAAATTTATTTATATATTTTTTTACAGCCTCCTTTGAAACATCTTAAACTAGGGGTGTAAAAAAAATGGGGTCGAAACTCGCACAGGAACGAGTTCTCTAAGTTCTCACAACTCGTATGTGTTTTCCCTTGATCCATATATATATATATATAAGGGAAAGGTGTTACGCAGAACACTAAATATTGCGAGAACACGCAAAACACAATGATTCACCCATTTTTTCAATCATAAATCCTAGAAGGTAAATGAAAATAGTACAAATGTAAGATTTATTTTTTCTCACATCAGAATTCAAAATAAAATATGATTTTTTTTAAATAACCTACACATATATAGGTTATGTATAAGTTAAATTACCTACATGTATGTAGGCTACTGTAGATAAAAATGTGTGGTTATTTGTATATATATAATACACATATTAATGTAAGAAACATAAAATCTAAAAAAATATGAAACTTAAATCCCAAAATTTAGTGATTTAGAGTAATTTTTTTGGTTAACACAATAATTAGTGTTCTGTAATGATTTTGATTCTTAAATTGAGAAACACACGAATGAGCCCATGATTCTCTCCTACACATCTGTAGAATTAGTCTCTTAAACATGATCTATTAACATATATATATATATATATATATATATATAGGAGAGAATCATGGTCTCATACGTGTGTTACTCAATTTAAGAGATTAATATATATATATACATATATATATATATATATGTAGTGAATATATCATGTTTAAGAAACTAATTCTACAGATATGTAGGAGAGATTATGGTCTTATATGTGTCTTTCTCAAATTCAGAGAAGGTTATGACGGTCTTTTTTCCCCTGAACTAGTTTTCCTCTTAACATTCATAAGCCTATAACTTTTTTCATACAATAATATTTTATTATTAAATCACACCGTGTTACGTGAATATATATCAGTACATAATTACATAAAAATAGTTGACTATGTATTATTCCGTAATTACGTTATTTTGAATACCCATTACTTGATTACGTGATTTCATTATAGCATTTATATGTGAAACCTCACTGATTGATTATGTAGTTACGTAACATTAGCTAATCAACCTATAATAACCACATGATACAGTATATTAGAGATTTAATTATGTAATAAAACATAAGAATTAAGTTCTTATTATTGATTGTGTAATCACCTAATAAGCATAATTATAATAACATCAATTATAACAAATCATATTAATTGTCTAATCATGTAATGGATTTATAGTGTATGTTTAATCATGTAATGGTTTATGTTGAATGTGTAATCATGTAATGATTTATATTGAATATGTAATCATGTATCATGTATAACCACGGGGTGTCAGCCCAGTGGCCAGCCTCACCCATTCTAAACGGGAGGACGCTGGTTCGAGTCCAGCTCGGCCCGAATAATCCTGCTGGGTAGTAACCGCCAGACAGCTATGGGGCTAAGCTAGCTTGGGGAGGGAGAACCCTCCCGCGGTCAGGGTACCGTGCATTTACCCCTTTTTTTTAATCATGTATCATGTAAAACAAATTAAAGAAAACTATAGGAATAGTTTGCTCGAATTAAAGAAACTGAAATGTTCATTAATACCATGTAATTCAAAAAAAGAAAAAGAAACTTATAAAAAAGATATACTCCCTCTGTCCCATTAAAAGTATCCTATTTTGAATTTTCAAAGTCTTTATTTATAAACTTTGACCTTAAATAATTTTGTTTGCATTAGATAATACTTGATGAAAGTTATATGATTTGAGTGTGTTTTACAAATGTTTTTATCGGGTTAATTTTCATCAAGTTTTATATAACACAAAAAATATATAATTAAAGTCAAAGTTTATAAATAAAGACTTTGAAAATTCAAAATAAGACACATTTAGTGAGACGGAGGGAGTAGTTGTTTGACATATGTGTAGGAGAGAATTATGGTCTCATACGTCTCTTTCTCAATTTAAGGAGTGAAGGGTATAATGGTCTTTTCTCCCTTAAACTAGTTTTCCTTTTGATTTTCAAATGCCATTAATTTTTCATACGATAATACTTTTTTTTAAATTACACCGTATTAACGTGCATTTTCTTATATTTGAGTAGACTTGCTGCAGTTTTCTTAATTTTTAAAATTTTTATTTTACAAGTTATAAATTTACGTGAATTGTGTAACGTTACGTGATTATGTTTCAGTACGTAATTATGTAATATATTTTTCATTCTTCAAACAATGTAACTTTACGTGATTATATGCCAGTACTTAATTACATAACAATAGTTGAATATTTATTATTTCGTAATTACGTGATTTTGAATACCCGTTACTTTATTATATGATTTCATTATAGTATTTAGATGTAAAACCTCACTTGATGATTACGTAGTTACGTAACATTAGCTAATCAACCTATAATAGCCACATTATACCGTATATTAGAGATTTAATCATGCAATAAAGTATAAAGAATTAAGTTCTTATTATTGATTGTGTAATCACAGTTAATAAGCATAATTGTAATAACATCATTTATAACAAATTGTATTGAATGTGTAATCACGTAATGGATTTATATTGTATGTTTAATCACATAATGATTTATGTTGAATGCGTAATCACGTAATGATTTATATTGAATGTTTAATCACATAATGATTTATATTGAATGTTTAATAACGTAAATATTTATTACAAATTAAAGAAAACTATGCAATATTTTGCTCGAATTAAAGAGAATGAAATGTTCGTTAATATCATATAATTCAAAAAAAGAAAAAAGAAATTTATGAAAAAGATATAGTTGTTTGACAAATGTGTAGGAGAGAATCATGGTCTCATACGTGTCTTTCCCAATTTAAGGAGGGAAGAGTATGATGTCTTTTCTCCCTTGAACTAGTTTACTTTTGATTTTCAAAAGCCTATAACTTTTTCATACGATAATAGTTTTTTAAACAAAAATTATGCCGTGTTAACGAGCATTTCATTCTCTTTAATTTGAGCAGACTTGCTACAGTTTTCTTTTTTTTTTAATTTTTATTTTACAAGCTATAAATTTACGTGATTTGTGTAACGTTACGTGATTATGTTTCAGTACGTAATTACGTAATATGTTTTTCATTCTTCAAACAAGTGTAACGTTACATGATTATATATATCAGTACGTAATTACATAACAATAGTTGACTATTTATTATTTCGTAATTACGTGATTTTGAATACCCATTACTTGATTACATTATTTGATTATAGTATTTATATGTGAAACCTCACCGGGTGATAACATAGTTACGTAACATTGGCTAATCAACCTATAATAACCACATAATACCTACGTATATTAGAGATTTAATCATGTAATAAAACATAAAGAATAAGCTCTTATTATTGATTGTGTAATCACCTAATAAGCAAAATTGTAATAACATCAATTATAAAAAATCATAATGAATGTGTAATCACGTAATGGATTTATATTGTACGTGTAATCACGTAATGGATTTATATTGTATGTTTAATCACATAGTAAGTTATGTTGAATGTGTAATCACGTAATGATTTATATTGAATAACGTATTCTGTAAAATAAATTAAAGAAAACTATAGTAATAGTCTCATCGAAATATAGAGGATGAAATGTTCGTTAATACCATGTAATTCAGAAAAAGGAAAAGAAACTTATGAAAAAGATATAACTGTTTGAAAATCGTGCGAAGGGAGGGGGAGAGTTTAAGTGAGAAAAGAGCATAACACAGTTTCTTTGTTTGTTTTTTCAAATGTTTGAACATGATTGTTACCAAAATGTCACCGCTTCATTATGAGCTGTTGATTTTGAGAAATGAAGAGATGACTTATCGCGTATAGTTCGTAAACAATTTGTCTCCTTTATGGTAACCACCCTCTTATTATTATATATTATATCGGAAAAGAAATGTTTGTTTTCTTTCTCAATAATATCAATTATTTGGATTTTCGATAAAGAAGCCGCCATTAAGCCAGGCTTAGTGATCAAATTGAAAATGTGTACCAAAAGAGAGAATTATCACACGTTGATTAAATCGTTAATGCACAAATTTAGCATTTACTATTATTATATCTAATGATCTAATCTAAATTTTAATAAAAGGTCTAATTTGCATGTGACATTTTCTCTTTCAACCTCGAAATTTTACTTTTATATTATTATTTATTGTTTTATTTATTAATACATAGATATCATTTATACATATCTTTATTCTATATTCTAATAATAGATTTAAAATAATGACAGCTATATGTTCTAATTCTTCTCTAAATTTTATTATATAATAAATCTCCTTTCCTTTTAGTATTGTATAAAACCTGTATAAATATCTGTTATGGTATTATAAGATTGTAACATAAATATATGTAATGGTTATGGTTGCAAAAGTCGTTAATCGCTCCCTAAATGGTCAACTACGGAGTTGAGAGTATTCGGCCTGGACAGAGAATACTCGGACATATTAAATTGTAAAGAAATTAGTTTTCAGGAAATTTACATATATATATATATATATATATATAGGGCCAGGATTTAGAGAAAACGGTTTAAAGTGTGAAAACGATGAGAACGGCTATCAGTCGTTGGATCAAAACAATCAATGACTTGGATTGGCACGGTGTCGTTTTCGTAAATAACATAAACTTTATTACCTAAATGTGCCTCATTAAGGGTAAAAGGGTCTTTCTACTGCTCTAAAACAAAACGCCACATTAATTATAAAACGCCATTCCGGCGACACGCCAAAGACAACGCTTAATGATAAAACGAGTTGAATAAAAGTAACTGGAATTACAAAAAAAAATGCATCCTGAACTATGCGCCAAAAACATAATTCCAAAAAACAAGAAACTCTGAGGGAACACCATCAACAGATAAAAAAGCTGAAACACCACAGTAACTACAATACAGTAAACTGAAAAGAAAACGTATATTTTATTACTACCATTTATTAAAATAAAATCCCGCCTAAACTACGCGTAAAAAAACTATTATATAAACACACATCCCAGTATCCATTTAGTCACACCCCAAAACACAAAAGAAACATTATATCTCAGCAAACTATCACTTTATACGCCATATTCTCTTGTCAAACTATTCACTCAAAAACGCCATGTTCTATTGCAAAACATCCACTTAAAACGTCATTTTATTTTGGTCAAAAACCATAAACTTTTGCTGAATGAGATGGACAAATCCTCGAAAAATGGCTCTAGTGATGATGATATGTCACTTTGTAGCCTTGTACACAAGGAGGGTTTGGATGAGAAGAAGAGACATATGGCAATGTAAATGCTATTTTGGCCTCCATTATTAAGATGGTGTAGAGTGAGATGAGCATGAAGATGATAGCATGTATAAACACTATTTTGGACATCAAGCGAGAAAAGCCCACACACAATCACACCTCCCATTAAATAGCATTGACTATATGTGGCACCGGTCTATCTTTTCAACATCCAAAAGAACCACCCCCAATAAAACAACAACATATCAAACACAAAACCCCAAAACACCATATATTGATCAATCGGCTTCGTCTAGAGCTTGGCATTTCAACTGTGTAGGACAAAAAAGTTAAGGAATACAAAGGATACGAAGGTTCAGAGGACAAAAAAAGTTATTGAAGAAGATATTTGATAGCAATGAAGATTAGATTAGCATTTTTAATTTTTTTGGGTTATTGTATTTTAATAATCCTAAGTTTCACCTGTTAGCCGACGAAAAATTCCCAACTTTAAAAACTCCCTCCAATGATCCAAACTTATAAAAAGTTTGGCCTCCATTCATCCCAACTTGCAATACTTCGGATTATTAAAATCCAATACTCCTTTTTTTTTGTGTCATTTTTGTGATTTGTTATCTAATAAAAACTTCTCTGTTAATACCAAAAACGCCAAACAACGTAACGGCAAACAAAAAGGGGTTCCATGCTAAATTTTTACTTTGCATCTTTACCTATAAATTAAAAAATAAAAAAACTTAAAAATATGAGAAATTTTACAATCTTAGCAGTCTGAACAAGCAGTAACTTGAAGCGACGAATACTTTATTACTACCATTTATTATATTAAAAACCACACAATGATGCACGAAAAACAATTTTTTAATATTTTCTAAACACCATAATTACCTGTAACATTATACGTCTGCACCCTACATCAAAACGACAAAAAAATAACAAAAAATACATATTAAAAAAACATAGAAAAACGCCATTAAAAAATAAAACAACAACTAAATAAAACGTGATATTTTTCTTATGTAGTTTTTTCAGAATTTTTTTAGTGTATTTTATCATCTTTACATAACAAAAAACACCATTAAACATAAAACGCCAAACTTGAAAGATTGGGGATATTACATAATTAACAAATACTTAACAAAAACAGTAAAACTGAAACGACAGATACTTTATTAATTGCATTAATTATATTAACTATCCCGCCAAAACGACGCGCCAAATATGTCCTATAAAGAGAAACGTGTCAGCACATTCCATTGATCGTACAAAAAAACATCATGTTTCCTAAACACCATCGACTTTAAAAACTCCAAAAAAATTTAAAAAAAATCAAAGATGGCAAACAACTTCTCTTGGATATTCAGTATTGTTTTCAATGAATTTTCGGTGAATGGATTCTTAAGTGAGGAGGATGACTCAATAAGCTTTTACTTAACGAGATGGACAAATCTTTAAGAAAAAAAGAGTGATGACACCAATATGTCATTTTGTGTGCTTTTTTCTTGATGAATATTGGCATGAGGAGAAGGAGACCGACACCAGTGCAAATGTTGTTTTGCCTCCATGATGATAAAGAAGATTGGGAGCAAATATCATCCACCCACACGGCGTCGAACTAAGTCTCCAAACAACCACAAAAGGCCACTTAAAAAACGAACAAAGAAAATCACGCCAAGCCAAAACGCCAATGGCGATTGTCAATATCCTCCACCGCTTAAATAGATGGCATTTTATATAATATTAGGCGTTTTATGTAGTTTGTTATCTAATTTTTTATGACAGTTAGATTTTTAAGAGATATTGGATCTGGATTTTTAATTATTTTTTTCTGTAGTTTGTTATCTGATTTTTTTCTGTAGATTGTAAAAAACGATAAGTTGCCACGAACGCCAAAACTACAAAAAAGTATAAGATCTAAAAAAAATGAAAATGCTTAATATTATATAAAACGCCATCTATTTAAGTGGTGGTGGATACTGACAATCGTGCCCCCGTATATCATTTAGTGCCCCCTGCCACGTGTTGGGCCAGGATCCGTTCTCACACTTCAAATCGTTTCTCTCCCGGGTCCCGTTTCTATATATATATATATATATATATATAATATATATATATATTTACTAATGTTTATAAATAAAATACGTAAATAAATGTTCAAATAGGCGAAATCTGGTTGAAGTCGACTTAAAACAACCATAGTTAAATTCAATATAGGAATTTTGAGGACAAATAAGTCACCTATTGACCTACTAGCTCCGACTATGGTCGAGGACGACCGCGTTTGAACGATTCCGATTAAATAGGTCGAATTGAAGAAATTTGCATCGGCAGCATACGTTGTAGTGAATACTCGGAGAGTACGACTTTACAACATTGGTTGTGGTATTATAAGATTGTAACATTATGAGATAAAAATCATGAGATTTAGAGGAGTTGCATATCAGCAACCGTGTTATATGAAATGATTTTTATCATGATAGGGCATTTCTTTGATTTTAAGTATATATTATATAACTTTCAAATAATATTTAATTTATCATATAATTTTTAAAATAGAGTTCTATAAATAGTAAAATATTATTACGTATTTATTTAATTTTTATTAATATCTAATTTATGATTTTTTAAGTATATTTATATACACTTCTTTAATAAAATTAAAATTTTCATTTACTTTTGCATTATTTTACCTTTTAATAATATTTATTTTATCATTTAGTTTTGCATTCGTTTTTATGTTTCCCGATCAGTGTAAAACACATGTTGATTGTTATACCGAGTGTCTGCATCGTACCGATATCGAGACGAACCGAAATAATATTGGCTCGTACCAGTATCAAAACGAACCGAAATGATATTGGCTGAAATCTTGCCTCGAAGCTGGATGAATCCCACTAGTTGTAGTAAAATGTTAATGGAAGCACATAGACAAAAGGAGAGGAGACGTCCTTGATTGGTCACTTACTAGCACCCAATATCTAGCATTTGAAATCAAATACTTACGTGGAAGAAGAGTCTCTAGGATCATTCATATTTACAACACGTTTAAACTACCAAATGGGGCCGCTTACACATACATTGAAAAGTTGTATAGTAAACAAGAACGTGGATCTGTCTGAGAAAAATGCGTGTCAAAATTGTCATAATTTTTCGAATCTATATGTCAAAATTGCTCAAATCTAACCAAGAATACGGATAACCATATTTGATTTTGATAGAGTAGATGATTAAAACGAACCTTAATGTTAGGATCGGGGATCAGTTAATTACAATGAACTTATACCCTAAATTAATTTTACTTGTTAGGCAACAAAATCAAATGATTTATTGATTCATATATATTTGTTTCATCATCGGCTCATCGTAAATTGATTCATATATATTTGTTTCATGATCGGCTCATCGTAAATTAAACACTAATCGAAGAAAAATCTAAGTTAATCAACACAACACAACACAAAACATTGGAATCATTAGGGGTGTTCTTTATTTGGTTTGAAACCAAATAAACCGAAATCAAAAAAGCCTAATCCAATTCTAATATGGTTATCCAGTTTCTAACTGAGACCAAATAACCAAATTGGTTTTAGGTTTGGTTATTAATTATATATATTTTGAATTTCATTTTATTTTAAATGACGTAGGCCTAGTTTGCAAATTTGCTATTAGACCATTCGTACTTATTTCACTAAAAATGGTGCTAGTCATGTCACACCCCGACATCCACGTGTCTACCGGTGGGCCCGATGGGGAGTATCGTGACGTACAGTTGATATCATCACAACCAAATAAGCATAACACAGCGGAAGGCTTTGAATAATTAAACTATTACAACCGATAATGTCTAGTGTTCAGAATAAATATATATACAGACATCGTTGTAACTAGATCCACAGGCGGATCGAAATGCGTACAAAATGAGAACAGACACTACAGGCAATTCCCTAAGGTCGCAACACCTTGGTTATTCGCCCCGCAGCTCCCGGCCTATTCCGTACTTGCAACCTGTAACTTAAGCTTTTGAAAATACGTCAGTTTACACTGGTAAATACACTCAACCGACTCATTTTGAAAATATTTTCAAAAACGGTTTTAGGTGCGCTAGGCACGTTTTTATAAATAACTTGGGACAGTACAAAAGACCTTGTATACAGATTTACATGCTGGCTTTTACATATGAGGCCTGGTACAAAAACCGAGACATGATTGACTGACACACCTCCCTTAACTTTCACAAAGAAAGCAGGATAGCAATTTCCCAGTGTATGCCTACACGCCATGCTATATTGTCGTGGCCACTACCAATTTAGTGAGCCAAGGATATCCCAGACACGGTCAAGCCCACCCCCAATGTTTTAGTTTAAGTCAAAACAGATCAAAACCGGGTTATGTAAGATTTCAGTTAATTATCACAACTGGATAAAACATTACCACCCGACCAAGCGGTAGTAGTCTACCGTATCCCAAGCCGGTATAGGGAAAATAAGTTAAAAGTATTTACCTGAATTGAAGTTCTCAAGTAATCCAAATTCAGCCGTATTCCAGAGCAAGTACAGGAGCAATCTACCGGGAAGCGTTCAGTCTGGAGTGATGGTAATTAATAACCAATATTAGAATGCTAACGGGTCCTTAGTTAAGTCCTAGAGTTGGACCGGTTAGTCTTACGCTAAATTGTGATACAGTACGATACGCTAGATTAAGCGGTGACCTGAATAGAATGTTAATTGGACCCGACAAGTACATAGACTTGTATAATATGGGAAGTCCAATAACATTATGGATTTTGATAAGGAATAGATAAAGTTAAACCCGTCTTGGTTAAAATACATAAACTAGCTACATATGCTTAACCGAACGCGTATAAGCGAAACCGGGTAACCGTAAGAGTCGTATATAAGTTCCGTAATGAGATATGTTTAAAATATGTATTTTATCATGTCATAACAGTAGGATATCAAATATATGTGTGTTTGATGATTTTGAAACATACTATGTCCCGTAGGGGCATTTTAGTCATTTCACACATAGCTTTGAAGCCAAATTTGGGATTCTGAGTTCGGGACTTGTGCTTATTATTTTATGATGAAAATAAGTTTATAAATCAGTAAGTGACAAGTCTCGGCTCATGGTTATGGTTTTTAAACCATACTTATGAGCCGAAAATGCATAAAAGTCGCTAAATTGCCGTTAAATCGATATTTAATATAAACTGGAGTTAGGACCTGTTTTAAATGGCCAAAATATGTCATTTAACTTATAACATCAGTAAGTTAAGGTTTTTATTATAAAAAGTTTGATTCTTGCTATTTTCCGTAGAAAAGGTAGTTTAGTCGTTTAGCGGCGATTAGTGATTCTTAATCATACATTTAAGTCATAAACTGAACAAACATCCCAGATGGTCCTACTTATCATAACATATAAGTAAGTATACCATCCATATGCTCATATGCGCTAAAAATCTCATTTTGTGCAAAAAGGACCTATTTGCAAAGTTTAAGGATTTTTACGGAACTTATGTAATAGCTCGGATTTCTTAGGAATCGAGTCACGAAACTTTAGGACAATATTATAGACATAATCATGGTATAAAATGACCAAAACTTAGTATCAAGAATGGCTCAAAACGGGTCAGAACTGAAAGTCAACAGAAAGTCAACTGTTTGAGACTTTCGGTTACAAACCGAGCCTAGACAAAAATTGACGAACCGAACCTGTTGACATATGTTCAAATACTTATTTTATGGTTATTAATGCTTTAAACATATTTATAACATCCAGATCGTTACTTATGAATTTTACAAAAACTGCTCAGTTTGACTTCTATTGACTTTTCGGATGACTCGTCAATTGGCCATGAATCCGTGAAAATCTGAAAAGGCCCTCTTGAGGGTTTATTACCTCCATCATTATGAGCAAGTAGGAACTTTCGTTACACACAATAAAAAATCCGAAACCGTGGGTTTTTTATACCTAGGTATTGGTACTTGAACCCGTACCTACCCATAGGCATAGATACGCATAGGGTATGCATTTGAATACAAAAAGTCGTACCAGAACCGAACACAATCCATACCTAATTACACCCAAAAACCGATTCCGGGTCCATTCTGGAAACCGGGTTTTCTCCATATCCGAATTGGGTATTTCCTGTACCAGATATATAAACCTTATGTTATTATGGTTTTTAAACTTTAACCTTTCTAATACTTTTACTTTCTAATACACATGCACTTTTATGTTACTTACTAGTAATATGACACGTACGCAATGTGTCGCGAGCTAAACATCAAATGGATTAGTTCAAACGTTATGTGAAACGTTAACCATATAAAATCGCGTGTTGTAACCTATATAAGTATTATGGTTGAATCAAAGAGTAAAATAAATTAAACTTATACCGTACAAAAGAAAAAGAATCGAACCCAGGTTGGTTTGTTTAGTTGGCGTCAAAACATACGGTAACTCGAATTAATACCGTCAAATTAAAACATATAAGCGGTCACATAAAACGTAGGGTCAGGTCAAATCGTACTATATGTGACCCATCTCATACGTTGGAAACATAGAAAATATGAAAGCATACACCTAATTTACGTGGAAACACAGCAAACTCAAAATTTATACGAAAAGATATACCGAATTTATGTCTAAATTTAGACAAACTTGAATTTCGTACTGAATATGTGGCATGATTATGTATAGATTATTACCAACCCTTTACATTAAAAGTAGACCCAATCGAATTTAATCAATCAATGAAAATGTATTATTTGACTCGACTCGTTTTCAAATAAAAATTATTGTCGAAATGAACATAAAATGTAAGAATGAAAAAGTATTATATTTGATCCGATTGGTTTCCAAACAAAAGTTTTCGCTAAATGTAGAGCAACTCGAATTTAGACTAACACGTACATAAAAATATACACGCAACAAGTTTTTTAAGTTAATGAATGAAAGTATTGAGGAAAAATCAGTTTATATATACTCTCTAGGAGGTAAAAATGGCATTTTACAAAGGTCAAAGAAAGTTAAGGGGTTGAAAATGACTATTACTAATTAAGAGGCTAATAGGAGTAAAAATGAGAGTTGACAAAAGTTAGAGGTAAAGATGAAACTGACAAAAGTTAGTATTTTCAAACCGCTATAACACTTTCATATGTTAGTATATTTTTTGTTTAAATTACACCATATTAATGAGCATTTCATTCTTTTTAATTCGAGAAGCGTATTCCTATAGTTTTCTTAAAAAAGTTACAAGATTTTGAATACCAATTACGTGATTACATGATTTTGAATACCCTGTAAGTGAGTACATGATTACGAGATTTTGAATATAGGATTTTGAATACCCATTACGTGATTACATGATTTCATTATAGTATTTTATGTGAACCCCAGTAAGCGATTACGTAATTATGTAACAATAGTTAACTATGTATTATTATGTGACTATGTGATTTTGGATACGCATTTCGTAATTATGTGATTTCATTATAGGATTTTATGTGAAAACTGTCACACCCTCAATTTCCACTTGCGGAGTATTACCGCGAGGCGTGTGATCAAACCAGAATCTCAGACACTAGTAATATCGAACGACTCTATATGATTTATTTAAACGTTTTCCAAAAACATTTGTTGTAAACATTCATAGTCATTTTCAAAATATCAAGGTTTCAAAGTTTAGCGAAAGCATTAAAGTAAAGAAACGGGCGCCAACATAAACGCCAAAACCAAAATTCCAAAAATTATTCGTAATAAAGACTCGATAAAAATGTCTTGATCCAATGCAAGTGAGTGCACCTAGCGCTCCTAGCGTCCTGAGAAACATGCAAAGAAACAAGTGTCAACATTAAAGAAGAGTGAGTTCACAGGTTTTTATAAGTTCACAAGTTCGGTTTAAAAGATTGTTTTTCTCCGTTATCCCTAACCCGGGATAACGACATAGTTCTATTATTCCTAACCTGGAATAATAATGTTGGTTCGTAAATAAGTTCAATGTTAACATGTAGGTAGCGAGCCTAAAGTTACGTCACATAAGAGTTCGCGATCGAAGCTGACTGTTGTTGCCTCTGTGTTGCCAGGTCTATCACTGACCATGGCGAAAGTTAGGCCAAATTAATCACCAGTGACCATTCCGTCGGCTAGCGCGACTAGCTCGGGGGCTTGTCGGGCCCAGTAGTACTACTATAATTTCCCCGTTATTTAACCCAATACTAACGATCCGAGAGTTGGTTGAGGACTTCCGTGATAAAGCTACTTAGTGACCATAACATACATTAACATTAACTTAGTTACCGAATAGTTAACAGCGTTAATTTCGCATAACGTAAAAGATAGAGTTGTAGAGCGTATACATGTTTCTCCCCATGTTGTTTAAAACCGGATAAAATAGGGGCCGTGAACTCACCTTAAATTTCTCGGTTAGAATAAACGCAAAAGAAGCAAATGATGGAACCGTTAATCGCGTCCTAACATGTCAACCGATTTAAAGTTAGTGTGTGAACACACTGACACAAAACCCTACGCACAACTAACACATAGTACGGCACACGTAATAACCAATTCGAAACCATAATCATGCATGCAAAATATCACCATACAAAATAACGATCAAACAAACTTTTCATAAACATAGGATAACTCATACAACACTTAGGTACACACAAACGCAAGTTATCATGTTTCAGCTTGTACGCTCATAACTGGGCTGTTTTCGAGGATTTTTATAAAATAGTTCCAACGTTCCAAAAATTCCAACTTTTTTATAGGAGGTGTCAATTAGACTGTAGAATTTTGTGTAAAATTTTCAAATCCTAAATCTTTACCATTATTTATAAACATTTATATACTAGGCTATAGTCAGAAAGCAACGGAAACCATACTGAGTGATTATGTAATTACATAAAAACAAAAACATGTAATACATAATATGTAATTTCATATGGAATACCTTATATTTCAGGTCTAATCATGTATTAAGGAGAAATTATATACAAAACGTTAGCCTAATCAACCTATAATAACCACATAATGTCATATATGGAGAAGGCTCCTTAAATGCATGATGGGAATGATGGACGGAAGCCAGGTGTAATGGGAATTATAGCAAAGCCAGGTGTAATGGGAATTATAGCAAAGTCAAGGCGTAATTACGATGAGACTTTGTTCTAGGCTAAGAACTATGAAGAATCGACTTAGCACGAGATGCAACACTTACATAAGGTCCAAGAGTTGCTAAGAACGGAATGGAATGCTCCAACTTCGTCTAGGACTCCTCCAAGGTGTGTTGACAAGCTTCAAAGGTGATGATCTTGTTGCAACATATGGAGAAGGCTCCTTAAATGCATGTTGGGAATGATAGAGGTAAGCCAGGTGTTGAGGAGGGTCTCCAGGTGCTCACAAGTGTCCTAGAGGTGTCAAACAATGAGCTTAAGGTGGCAAAAACCCGAGCAATAGGTGTCCAAGTGCATTGCTAGCAACCAAAAATCATTTTTCTGTTGCTGGCACCTCCTCCCGGGCGCGAGGGGTTTAGGCCTGGCCGTCGCGGCCCGCGACCGTGTCTTGGGTCAGCCATCCAAGTTTAAAACTTGGCAGTTTCAGTCCCCGTACTTATTTAGCTCATAGAACTCTTATTTCTTGCACTTTTGGCCCCTCTACCTCATTCTAAAACATAACGAGGATAGGATAAGCGATTCGACAAACCTTGGTCCCTCCCATTTTGGCACATGGCACACATGGATTACCGGGACACGTGTCGGAAAAATATTGGACATAAAAACACGTAGTGTTACATCCTCACCCCCTTAAAATAAAATCTCGACCCGAGATTTCAATCAAACAGTTTTGGGTACTTCTATCGCTTGACAGACTTAACTTTCCAAGTGTATTCGGGACCTCGACGAGCGTCCCATTTAACCTTTACAATAGGCACATGCTTCCTACGACGCTTCTTGACCTGGCGATCCTCGATCGCCACTGGTTGCTCAATAAAACATAGGTTCTTATCAATCTGGACCTTGTCGTGTGGCATAGCCAATGACTCGTCCGCTAAGAACTTCTTCAAGTTGGAGATGTGGAATACATCATGGATTCCACTAAACTTCTCGGGAAATTTGAGCTTGTACGCAACAGCTCCAACTCGTTCGATAATATCGAATGGTCCAACATACCTTGGACTTAGCTTGCCCTTTTTCCCGAAGCGCATAACGCCTTTCCAAGGCGACACTTTTAATAAGACCTTTTCCCCAACTTGGAATTCGAGGGGTTTGCGTCTTCGATCAGCATAACTTTTCTGCCTATCCCTGGCAGCCTTGAGACGATCACGAATTTGTAATATCTTATCCGTCGTCTCCAGGACTATTTCTGGTCCTGTCAGTTGAGCTTCCCCAACTTCTGCCCAACAAACGGGCGTCCTACACTTCCTTCTGTAGAGTGCTTCAAACGGGGCAGCTTGAATGCTTGCATGGTAGCTGATGTTGTAAGAGAACTCAGTAAGTGGCAAGTGGCTATCCCAATTTCCACCTAGATCAATCACACAAGCGCGGAGCATATCTTCCAATGTCTGTATACTGCGCTCACTTTGCCCATCCGTTTGAGGATGATAAGCCGTGCTAAAATTTAATCGAGTGCCCAAAGCCTGTTGAAAGCTCTCCCAAAAGTGTGAAGTATATCTTGTGTTCCTATCCGACACAATGGACACTGGTACTCCGTATAAAGAAACAATCTCGTCAACATAGAGTTTTGCCAATTTGTCAGAGCAACAAGTCTCATTAATAGGCAGGAAATGAGCCGACTTAGTCCAGTCTGTCTACAATCACCCATATTGCGTCATTCCCTCGCTTTGTTTTTGGTAACTTGGTAATGATATCCATATTTACGCATTCCCATTTCCACATGGGAATTTCCAATGGCTGCAATAGACCTGACGGCTTTTGATGTTTAGCTTTAACTTGTGAGCACGTCAAACATTTAGCTACATAGACTGCTATGGATTTCTTCAACCCGGACCACCAATAATCGGGTCTCAAATCCTTGTACATTTTATCACTACCCGGGTGAATTGAGTACCTAGAATTGTAGGACCGATCCTCGTTGCTTAGGAACCTAAATTTGATATCTAACATTCATAATAACGGAAATATTACGTCGTGTTACCAATAGACAAGATTTAATAGTTAAACCTCAGTTTTATAGATCAAACATTCTGTTACAAACTACAGAGCTTCGCCTCTAAGATGCCAGAGTTACAAATGAGAAACTAGAGTTAGGTATTTATAGGCTTACAAGTTCGGCCCTAGGTGTTGCAAGTTCACCCGAACTTGCCTATGCAAGTTCGGCCGAACATGCTTACATGTTACCTTTCATGAGCGAACTTGGCTACATACTTCATAAATACTTGCTACCTAGCCTATTCAGCTCTATACAATACAGACTCGATAATAGACTAAGACATAGACATTGTGTACCAACAGACTCCCCCTTGGATATCATCTTCGTCTTTTATCAGTCTTCAAATCTCTGTCTTCATATAAACGTTAACGCACACGACCGAAGAAGTTCTTGTACGGTTTCCTTTGTCGTTCTTGTTTCGGATCCGACGTCTGATCAGTTGGCGGTGGTCTTTTAAAGTTAGCCATTCTGAGTGAACTTTGCCTTACCGCTTTTTTCCATTCTTTATTTGATCGCCTCGCTTCTGGTTTCTTCTTTAAGAAATTCAACTCTCTCCAGATCCCTCCGCTTCGTTTGCCACATTTACCAGAATTTACTTCGCGTGCATAGCAAACGTTAACAACTTTTTGATATTGCATCGCTTGTACCTTTTCTCTTTCTTCAAAAACAATTTTGCTGTAGAAAAGACATTTTATATCTTCTCTCGAGCAGTTAACCAACCACATAGCATCTAGAATCCGTATCGTCCTCACAAACCTCTCATACCCTGATGACCCATCACTTTAACTCGTTCTTTAGCAATATCCAAGTGATCTTCAAATTTTAACACAATCACTGCTTCACAAGTAGCTGGATCAATCTGCCACCACTTGAATAAAGGATAGAAGTCTTGTTCGATCGGCATAAGTGGCATATTCCTCATGGCTCTAGGACGTTTCATAATTAACGTTATGTCCTTTTCCCCTATAACCTTGTTGATCTTTACCCTTCGCCTTGGAATAAACGGCTTCCAGTGATTCCAACCTTTACCAGCTTCGTACTTAATCATCTTCCACAACAATTGATCAACTGTCTTCATATGATAAGTAACATTCACTGTTTGTACCAGCTCTTCCATATCCCAATACGGCAATGTCTTGAAATCAGCAAGTTATTTGAAGTATTTCACTCCAAATTCCCTTTTGATTGCGTATACGTTGAGCTCTTTAAACCATCCCAACTCAGTATATCACCCAAAGAAACATTTTTGTTTCTGGTGGACGTCGAAACTTACGTTCACGTGGCATCTCCTTGAACCAGGACTTTTTCGCTTCAGCTATCTCTTCTTTGGTCATTGGTTTAGGAATCTTTCCTTCTCGTAACTTTTCAGCAATCCTCTCTTTCAACATATCATCATTAAGCTGTTTATATATCTCTTCGAATGTAGGAAACTTTCCGAATTTTCACCAATATACTTAGCTTTCTGATTTGATTCATCATCTGAGGACCAATCTTCAACTATCACACGATTATACTCATCAGCTTCAAACCTTCTCTCATACTGATACTCTTTCGGTTCAAATGTATGTAACATTCATCACTTCCTCAAAATCAAACTCTAAGTTCTCAGCTTCAACTTCAATTAGCTTCGCCAGATCTTCTTTTGAGTAATTATGTACAAACTCACCTTCTTCTACATTATGTTCCAACATTAGTATTAAAGGCTTCTTAGGTACTGCAGTCACAGGCTTAGCAGAACGATCAATATTTAACAAATCAATATCATCAGTTTGCCTTTTCTGCCCTGACTCCCCCTGGCTTTTATCTTCCATTTTATTCGATTCGTCGTTCATAAGATCAGAAAAATCAAACTCATCAGATATTTTAGCTTCATTGATCTTTAAAACTGTACCTCCCTGATCAAAATCATCATCTCCTTGATCAAAAATCGTCATCATCCCCAACATTCCAACATTCCAATCCTCATATCCCTCTTCCTCTTTCTCTTCATCATCCTTATCTTCCTTTTCAGCTTCTTCATCGTCCTTTTCAGAAACTCCTTTTCAGAAACAACAACAGGATCAGAAGGGTTGACAGATTCGTCAACCTTTTTGATATCGGACTCCGAAGCTTGAATCACATCAACAGGTTTCTCAGGAATATCAGAAGATTTAGGGGCTTCACCCTCAACATGCTTTCCTTTACCACTTTGAGCCAGTTCTTTCTCAGCACGTTCTTTGGCTTCCTGACGATCCAGACGATCGTATTCAGCAATGAAATCAATGTTCAAATTGTTTTCTAACACTTTCTGCAATCTATTGAATCTGTGATCGTTCAGTGCTTGAATTGTCTTTAATTCTGCAAATCTGTCTGTATTTCTCATTGGCATCCTGCAGACTTTCTATCAACGCCTTGAAATATTCACATTCATTCTCCAGCACCATTATGTTATCATCAAGCAGTTGCTTTTCAACCTCGCCTTGATTCACTTTCTTAACAAGCTCTGCCTTTTCAACCTCATTCTTTGCAACTTTCTCTTCCAATACCTTCACACGTTTTTCTAACATCTCAGCATTAGTTTCCGGGAAAAACTCATCCAAGCCTTCAAGACTGATTGGACCGTGTGGCATATCACCAAACATACTTCCCCTTGGTGTCTTTGGTGTTGAATCTTTCGGTGTTGTAGTTTTTGGTGTTGACTTCTTAGGCGTAGAACTTTCAGGAACAGAAGTCTTTGGAGCAGTAGGAGATTCAGCAATAGGAACTTCAACAAATTTAGACACAGGAGGTTCTTGTGTAACTCCTGGCCTTTCAGCTTCAGCATGAACAATAACAGGAGGTTCTTGTGGAGGAGGTTCTTGTGTGGCTCCTTTCTCCTGAGCACCAGAAGGTTCTTGTGTGGCTTCTTTGCCTTTCACCTTACTCTTGTACCTCTTGCTCACAGCTTTCTGAGCTTTCTTAGCTTTTCTTTTCCCTTTGGTATGAGGTGACCCTGTAGTCTTCTTTGATATTTCAATTGCTGGAGACTTTGTACGCTTTGACTTTTTCTTTGTTCTCTCCTCGTCAGATTCTTTTTCAGCATTGGGATCAAAATCTGCATCCAATTTCCTTTCTTTTCCTGCTCTAATTTCTGCCTTAGTCTTTTCTGGCTCTTTATCATATTCTTCATTTTCAGAAGTAGCAGAAATCACATCTTCTTGAGTCGTTTTCACAGTTTCTTGACTCTCAATAACTATTGCAGCGCTCAATCCAGCAACTGCTTCAACAATTTCTGGTTCATCCTTGTCGACAAGCAAAGTTTCAACTTTCTTCGCAGCACGTTTCTTTTTGGGCTTATCAGCTTCTGCCTTTAAAAACCATTCACATCTTGCCTTTGGTTTGAATTCCTTAAACCATTCTTGTTTAGCTTTAAGCTCTTTTTCGTCATCACTACCATCCTTTCTCCATTTGTTATCAGGCGGCGAGACATAATCTGAATCTTTTATAGCTCCAAAAACTGGTTTCGCAACAGGAGCTGAAGCTTGTTTCTGGAACTTGATAAGCTTCTTCACTGTAGTCTCATCGAGATGAACTAGATAAAGAACGTCATTCGGATCTCGAGCAATGTTGGCATACTTCTCATCAATTAACTTCTGTATAAACCTCGGACAAAGACATAATCTTGAATCTTCCATGTTCTTCGACATATGAGTAAAAACCAACTTTGAAACGTTGAACGACTTTTTCAAAATAAGCGTCGTTGCCATGCTAGCCAAATAATCATGTACATCATCCAAACCGACTTTGCGATGGCTAAAGGTATGAATTAACGCATGAATCAGAAGCTTGTAGGGGTTAGGAACTTCCCCTTTTTTCAGCGTCGGCTTGTTTACACTTCCTTTATAGCCCATGCGGAAAAAGCATCCGCGGACCATTTTCTCGTCTAAATGACTCGGATCATCCTTACTATCTTTTAGCTCCAGAATCCTTCGGATATCATCTTCAGTTACTGTGATCGGCTTGAGTTCATCACCAACTTGTACTGTAGAAGATATCGTCATCTCGTCATCGCTAAGACTCGCGTTCATCCAGAAGTGACAATATGAGATCGATAAGATACTGTGCGCTCCGTAATTGCTCGACGAATGTGACTATCTTCGAGAAACTTCAAGATACTATCATATTCTTTCAGCGATGGACAAATAGACTTGTCAAGCGTAATGCATGTATTGTGAGTTCTGGAAAACTCTACTGAGATAACACGCGCTGGAATCTATGCCTGAAAAATGAAGTAAAACAATTAGCACGCTTATCGAGAAAAATCACCAAAAAATTTCTAACACTTTTTAATCAAGTTCGGGCGAACTTGATTAGGTGTTATACATTCTGATTTTAACAAGTTCGCCCGAACATGTGACAAACATGTTTTATCTATAAGTTCGAGCGAACTTATACACAAAATAACAAATCAGATTTTCAAGGCCAAGTTCGATCGAAGATGCATATTGATCAGTTTTATTCATAAGTCTTTAAAGCAAGTTCGGTCTAACTTGACAACAAGTTCGGCCGAACTTTTCGTCTTCCTCAAAAGTTCTAATCTTGTTCAAACATTTAAACAGCCGATTTCCTTCAATTAAAACATGTTATACGGTCAATTTCTTGTGTTGATTAAAGATATGTGTTCAATTTTGATCAACATCACCTAAATTTATCAGATTTTAAACTTTCAGGTTTTTTTTGGTTCGTTTAAGGGCCAAAACATGGTTTGATGTTAAATTCTCACCTCAGCCATGGTTATTGGTGTGCAAATCACCAAAAACAGACTCTATTTCGGCAGTGTAACGACTTAAAAATGACAATTTCTCTCAAATGCTCGCAATCGCCTAAGTTCGCTCAATAGTTTCGAATAACCAGTAAATGAGTTCGGCCAAACTTGAATTGTATTTATACTATGTCAAGTTTGGGCGAACTTATTAATCCCAATATAAAGCCCATAATAAGTTCGAGCGAACTTATTAATTAATCACAAACACAGCCAACAGCAAGTTCGGTCGAACTTGCTGATTGATAACCATTGAGTTGTTTAGCAAGTTCGGCGGAACTTTCCAAACCACAAACTTCAATTTTTTTCAAATTTTCATTTTTAGCCCTGAATTTTTTTAACTTTTTACCAGTTATGAAAATCCACTCAGTTGACCAAGTCCAAGCTAATGACCTTGGTTAACCGATTTGTCTGCCAAGTCCAAGTTAATGACCCCGGTTTGACCCGTTACGAATAAACTGTTGATATTTTTAAAATCAAAGTTTCAAATTAATGATCTTTTTATCATTTTGATTTTTCTGATTTAACAGATTAGCTCCCAGCTCGTTGTCAAAGAGATTCCCACCAGTTCTAGCACCTTACCAGACTTCGAAGATCCTTTCTCCAACATTGGTTTGCTGAAAACAATGTAGAAATAAAATCTTTTTGTATTTTTGTAAGTTTATGCTAAAACTCACCGAAAATCTTTTTGATTTTAATCTGTAAAGCTGAAATACAATGTAATAAGTAATGTAAACTATGTACAAACATATTTACAGACATATTTTTATGAATTTGTGTTTAAGGATCATATCAGTTAAATGAGACATATCACCAGTACCGTTGACCTTTAGATGACTTTAAGTTTTAAACTCGTTTACCTAGATTGTCGATATGTTCGTCCTCTTAAGCTTTATCACATTTCTCAACTGTTTCAAGATATGTTAAGGTAGAATTCATGAAACTTGACTTATCTATAGTTCCCACTTCTTGAATATACTCCCGTATCCAGATTCCCTTGATTTCATCTTACAGGTGAATATAGCGTAATTAATATCTGTATCTGGGTTGTGCGAGACCTTGAGAGCTCAGGTTAGTACTACCGTACAGACAAAGAGATTAAGGCTCGTCTTTAAGGTGTGTTCCACTTAAGGAATCTTTTCAGCATTGCATATGATTATATCTTTCGATATTTTTTCACAATTGCATGCAATTTTGGGGTTTAAAGCAAAAGTATTATAGAAGTTCTAGGCCATTGTTTCCACAAAATCAGAAGAACTTGTATAATACCCCAGATATCAACTATCTATAAAGACCTCGTATCTCAGAATCAGGCAATCTTTCAAACGAAATTTCGGAGTACTAAGTCCACATATCCAAGATGTGTTAATCCACAAGATTAAGCAGTTGTAACATTTAGTTTATATCTCGAAAACAGTTTACTGAACGTGTTAAGCCTATCGACAAATCCATAGTAAGACTTGTTTATCACTTTTAAGCTTTACATTTCTTTAGCATACTTTGATAGTCCACTTATGTACTATCATTTTCTTTTATGACACTGAATTCTTTTTGCCTTTTTCAATGTTTTTGGATTTTAAAATTTTTCGAATGTTTTTGTATTTCCCTAACATTCCTCCCCCTAAAATCAAAAACATCCTTTTGGATTTTAGTTTTTAATAAAATTCTAAACTAGAAAGATACTTACAAACTATGAGGATCACGCTGTAACATCCGTCAAAAACGGATTTACCAAACCCGCTCCGTTTATCAACCGAACAGTCAGTTAAAATTTTCGTTGCGAATTAAATGCCCAAAATAATTTTAAACGATACGTAATCAATTATTATGCGGGGATATGTATTTAGTTTTTGAAAATCTGTCAAAAATATCAAAATAAAAATGTTTTACTTCTGCCGGGTTTCGAACTCGGGTCTATAACCGGCTCAACAACAGCTTATCACCTAGCCGAACAACCGCTCCGCCACTTTGTTTTTCTGTTAATAAAAAGAAACAATTAATTCAAATATTCAAGTTTCAAAGTTAAAATCAGTAAATTGCGCCCAATTAGCAGTCGTCGGAAATCCCGACGACTTCGCCGTTTAATTACGTTTACGCTCAATTCAACCGATGACTTAACTCCTACGACGGTTATAACCGACATATGAACCCGCGACATGAGCTGTAACCGCCGGAGAACGGCTGACTTCGAATTGAGACCGAATTCAGACCCTATTCATCTCAATACTACCCTATAAATACACCCTCAACTCGCCAGAAACCTTTCACACTCAAATCGCACCTTTTCTCGGCGAAAAATCACTCGCCGGAAATATTTGATACATCGCTGGAAAACCGTATTATTAGTCTCCGAGCTTTACTGAATCCCCTAAACTTTTACCGAAGTCACCCGCAACCTTTGTAACCTTTCGGAAGACTCTCTGCTGCAAAAGACTCGTCGCCGGAAGAACTTGCTGCCACCGGAGTTCTGCCGGAAAACAGAGGAGAAACAGCCGGTACTTCTCACGCCTAATTCCTTCCCTTTTTACTTTTATCTCGACTGTAATTGATCATAAAACGCTAAAGGATCTTGAATCAACTTTTCGAACCAGTCAGTCGTCACTTCCGGTTAAAAACCAGTGAAGAAGACGACGTTTCAGTAATGGTTAAGTATAATTAAAATCAAGATAATTACCGGGTTAGACACACAGTCCAGCGGTGGACTGTGTGCATATTTAACGCTAAGGTCACGAGTTCGAGTATTGTCCCTCACACGCCGCCTTGATAAAAAATTCTTTTTTTCAGCAAACTGAACCGGAGTCGCCTTAAGTATATGTTAAGTATATTGATAACCGAGTTTATAACCAAGTGAGACACACAGTCCAGCGGTGGACTGTGTGTCCGCTAACCCACAGGTCCCGGGTTCGAGACCTGTGGAGCGCACCGGTTTTGTGAATTAAATCGTTTTTAAAAATAAAGGATTTCTGTTTAATTCTAATTAATGTATATATGTAATTAAAATCGGATATATGACGGGTTAGACACGTAGCTCAGTTGGTAGAGCTGCGTGCACGCGTACGGGAGGTCTCGGGTTCGAGCCTCACTCAGCGCACAATAATATGCCTTCGAACCGGTCAACGTCAGTCAAAGTCAACTGTAGCAAAAATCAAATATTTTTTTATTATTTTTATTTAATTATTTTAATTAAAAATACTTAAAAAATAACATTTTTAAGGTTAGAAAATAGCCACAAACTCACAAAAATACACCCAACAATCCTACTAAAATAGATTAATAAAACCCGTTTACTTACCAAACCGTATTGCGATTTATCTAGGTTAATTTCACTCGTGGTTAACACCATTTCGCGTACATTCAACCTCATCAACCGAACGCACCCAATGTGAGTGAATTCTTACAAACTCCCCCTTTTTATTCACGTTTTGGGGTGTATCATGTGTCGTTTAAACTAATTCTCTTATGCAAATTTGTGCTATACCATTATATGAACTAAACTGGAATGTAACTATTATTTGGTTGTGATATATTACATATTGTCAAAGTTGTATGCAAATTATTTAGGCCCATCAGTTCCTCGTGGGAGACGAGAACAACGCGTGCCTTAAAACTCATTCATTAGGCCCATCAGTTCCTCGTGGGAGACGAGAACAACGCGTGCCTCAAAACTCATACATTAGGCCCATCAGTTCGTAAGAACAACGCGTGCCTCAAAACTCATACATTAGGCCCATCAGTTCGTAAGAACAACGCGTGCCTCAAAACTCATTCATTAGGCCCATCAGTTCCTCGTGGGAGACGAGTCGAACAACGCGTGCCTCAAAACAATTATTTGGTGTTTGTGTGTTCAATATTCAATATTATGTGTTGTGTGAATAAATTTACATCTACATTTACTCATATGTGGTATGCACCTTATTTATAATCAATTGGATAAACTTGTTCAAATGTTTTCCATAGGATTCACTCGCCAACATTATGTTGATCCAAAAACCTTTTTACACATGATACAGGTGAACAGGTTGAAGCAAGGAAAACATAGGATATGCCTTAGAAGAGAACCAAGAAGCTTAGATTGATAGTTAGAACATGTTGTATCATTTATTGTAAATTTCCATTAAATTGTATTAATGAATATGAAACATATAATAAATGTCATGAGCTTTGATGATAACCCAATTATGCCCCGATCACCTTTTCCGCTGCGGGTCGGGGTGTGACACACGCGAACTCGTCGTCCGATCCGTATTCAACCTCGCGTCAGCACCTGTAAGCAAATTTTTCATACCATTAATTCTCAGTAAGTATTTAAATCATGCCAAAGAAAATGGTTTAGTATAAAAATCAGCCTTTTGTTCGTCGGTGTGGATTTTTTCTATTCGTACCAACTTCTTCTCGTAGCAGTCACGGATGAAGTGGTAACGAATTTCAATGTGTTTTGTGTGTGAGTGATGAACTGGATTTTTAGTTATATCGATGGCTGCCTTATTATCAACATACAGCGGAGTGTCTAGAAATTGCAGACCAAAGTCTCTCATCTGTTGTTGAATCAACAGAATCTGTGAACAACAGCTGGAGGCCGAGATATACTCAGCTTCACTTGTAGAGAGAGCGACCGTAGTCTGTTTCTTACACTGCCAGGTTACCATTCTTGTTCCGAAGAACTGGCATCCCGCTGTAGTTGATTTTGAGTTCAACTTATCTACACCAAAATCGGAATCAGCATAGCCTGTGAGGTCGAAATTGTCGTTCTTCGGGTACCACAAGCCGGTGCTTGGGCATCCTTTCAGATATCTGAAGATACGCTTCACGATCTGCATGTGTAAGATCCTCGGGCTTGACTGATATCTGGCACATAAGCAGATTGGATACATAATATCTGGCCATGATGCCGTCAGATACATCAGTGATCCAATCATCGATCTGTATAACGTCTCGTCAACTTTGGCTCCAGTCTTGTCAACACAAATGCCATGATTTAGATCAAGAGGCGTAGATAAAGGCTTCAAGCTTTCCATTCCAAACTTCTTCAAGATGTCGTGAACATACTTAGTCTGATGAATAAAAATACCATCCGGAAGCTGATCTACCTGCAAACCAAGAAAGAACTTCATTTCGCCCATCAAGGATATTTCGAATTTCTTTTTCATGATTCCCTCAAACTCTTTGCAGAGACTATCGTTTGTAGATCCAAAGATGATGTCGTCAACGTAAATTTGAACTATAATCAGATGGCCATCAACTTCTCTGGTGAAAAGAGTACTATCCATAGTTCTTCTGATAAAACCGTTTCCGACGAGATGTTACGATAACGTCTCGTACCAAGCTCTCAGGGCTTGGGGTGAGTCCGTAGAGTGCTTTATCCAGCAGGTATGCTTTCTTCTTGTTGAGTGGATCGACAAACCCCGGTGGTTGTCCAACATACACCTTTTCGCGTAATTTGCCATACAGAAAAGCCGATTTGACATCCAATTGATAAACCTTAAATCCTTTCCATGATGCAAAAGCTAGAAAAATTCGAATAGATTCCAATCGAGCTACAGGTGCATAGACTTCCGTGTAGTCTATCCTTTCCTGCTGGTGAAATCCCTTGACAACAAGCCTAGCTTTGTTACGAACAATAACCCCTCTATCACCATGTTTACACTTAAAGACCCATTTTGTATCAATTGCTTTCTAATTTTCTGGTAGATCTTCAAGCTTCCACACACCCAACTTCTCAAACTGCAATAATTCTTCTTGCATTTCTTGTACCCAGTTTTCATTGGCTAAAGCTTCAGTAACTGTCTTAGGCTCAATCTGAGAGATGAAACATGAATAGAAACAATAGTTCTGGGTTGTAGCAACGCGTGTGTAGAAACAACTGAGTGCTTTATTAATTTGCCCTCGAGTTCTAACACCAGTTTGAAGTTCTCCGATAATATTTGTTGACGGATGATAGGAATATGATCGCGGCAATTCTTCACTTGGAACATCTACTGAGTTTTGCTGATTCGTGATGTTGAGATCAACAACCAATTCAATGTTTGGAGAGCTTGATGAAGCTTCATATCTGTTGTTCGGGACTACAGATTGATTAAGAAGACTTGTTATCTTCTGCACTTATTCATCTGAAGAAGATGATTCCCCATCAGCATCAAATGTTGGTGCTTCATCTGAGTCAGAAATTTGATTTTGAGGCATACTGGGCTCCGTTGTTGTATTCACTGGTTCAGTAGAAGCAGTTGTTGGAAGATTAGCAGGTGTGATAATGTTTCAGAAACATTTTCAGCCAGAACACCACTATTGTTTGAACTTTGATTAACCACAATTGGTCGAACAATTTGTTCTTGATTTGCTGACTGGTGAAGATAGTATAACGCTTCAACTTCTTTGTCAGTTGGTTCTTTGGGCAAGTCAAATTACTTCCAAAGGTCTTGATAGTTAAACAGCCACGCGTCACCTTTCCTTTGAATAGGATCCGTGTAATTGAAACAATCCACGTGCTGTGCTTCAATAACCTTTCTTAATGAAGGAACATATACTCTTCTCAACGGACTCGCATATCCGACAAAGAAACCTTCAAGAGATTTAGCTCGAAATTTGCCATCTTGGTCTATTACGGTACATGGTGCACCGAATGGTTCTAAGAACTTCAAATTTGGCTTCCGTCGGTTTATCATCTCAAAACATGTTTTCTTTGTTGGTTTGACAGTGAGAACCCTGTTTAGCGTGTAGCAAGCCGCAGCAACCGCTTCACTCCAGAAGCTGATAGGAAGTTTAGAATCTGCAAGCATGGTTCTTGCAGTTCCAATCAAAGTTCTGTTTTTCCGTTCAGCTACTCCGTTTTGTTGTGGAGTATAGGGAGCACTAAACTCGTGCGATATCCCTTTTGCATTGCAGAATTCCTTCATTTTGTTATTCTTAAACTCTGTGCCTTTGTCACTTCTAATGCGTCTGACCGGCAAATGATAAATGTTCTCGAGTTTCTTGAATAGAATAACCAAGTTCTCGAACGTTTCGTCTTTTGATTCTTGAAAGAATATCCACGAATATCTCGAATAGTCATCTGTCACGACCAAGCAATATAAGTCTCCTGAGATGTTTTCGAACATTTACAGGACCAAATAAATCCATGTGGAGACGTTCTAATGGCAACTTGATTGAGTTTATAATTTTCTTCAGATGAGATTTCTTGATCTGCTTTCCCTTGTTTCATTCCAAGCAATGATCAAACATCTGAAAACTTCGAAGATTTACGCCTTCTACAAGATCATTATGAACAAAGAAATTCATTTTTCGCAAATGAATATGCCCTATCTTACGATGCCAAAGAATAGAATCTTTTTCAGTAGCCTTTGATACAAAACATTGTGCTGATTGTGATGAAGTGGTAGCAACACCCATATCAAGAACATATAAATCATTCTCTCGCAGTGCTCGCATCAGAATCCACTCATCTGGTATTTTGAATCCCGGCTTCAAGATAATACACTCTTTGTCGTTGAAATGGACTGTAAATTTCTTGTCACAAATCTGCGATTTACTCAGAAGATTGTTCTCAAGTTCTGCAATATAGTTCACGCGATCAAATAAAACTACGCCATTGGAGAGTTTTCCCTCGGCGACTATCCTTCCACCTTGATTTCCTGCAAATCCAACGTATCCACCATTGATAGCTTTTATGTCGAATAGTAATGCCTTCATTCCCGTCATATGCCTGGACGCTCCACTATCCAAAATCCACTTTGAAAGTACGGATCTTTGGAGCCCCTGCAAAATTCAGGAATTAGGTGAAAAGCTCTACCCAAGCCTTCTTGGTCTTGGGTTTTACTGGATAATCATCATCAAAATCATATTCAAACTCATCAACATCATCAAAATCAAATTCATCACCTGTTTCAACAATGTTAATGTTTGAAAATTTCACTTTTTTTAATCTTTTACAGATTTGACATTGTCGTTCTTGATTTCTGTTTTAACTTCTTTCACATTCTCACTAGTCTTCACCTGCTCAGACTTAGTGATTTTAGACTTTGATTCATTTGTGTTGTCAGTCTTTACTAGCTCAGACTTAACAACACCAGATGTTGTTGACCTTTTCTTGGCAATCCAGGTTTGAGATTTGATATTAGCCTTTTTGATGTAAAACTTGTTTTCATTAGACCTAGAATTTTCACGTTTTTCGAAAATGGAATTTTCAATAGTCTTTTCAGACTTTGTTTTAACTTTGGTTTTGATCTTTACAGATTTTGCAAACACTGGTTGCTTTGGTTTAACAACATTTGAATCTTCTTTTCTTCGAAGATAAGCCGGTTTTGATTTCGGACATTGTCGTGCCATATGACCAATTTCATTGCACTTGAAACATGTCCGATTATCAAGTGCATGTCCTTTAATAGGTGGTTTTACCCTACTTGAAGTTTTGACACCACTTGTAACCTTGGCTTTATCTCGAATTTCTTTCTCGTTCTTTAACTCATCATTTGACTGTTTACCAATCAAATTCTCCTCATGAACTGTACTTGTCCCATATACAAAAATCATGTTTTTGTTTTTATATTCATGAAATGGTGACGGTTTCTTTACAGATTCATCAGTTTCTTCTTCTAAACCTAACCCCGCTCTCTGGTTTTCTGGATGGTCACCACCGTTCCTTCGGTAGTTGTTTCTTTTAGGTTTGGAATAGAATTTTCGTTTGTTAATTTCCAATTCCTCTTATGTGACTTCCATGAGTTTAAAGAATTTATCAAGCAATTCTTCCTTCACATTCTGAATCGGGAAACTATCATCAAAGTATAGTCTATCCGAATCCTTAATTTTGTACATTACAATGTTAGGATCGTCACTTAGACCATCCTCTGACGACTTATCGTCATTTTCAGATTGTGAATCAGAATTCTTTGAACTCGAGTTGGCGCTTTTGAAGCTGCCATTATCAGAATCACTTAAAACATTTTCAATCACTTTGTTAATCACATCATTGTTATCATCATCAGATTTAGCATAGACTATATCAATGTTCTCTGGCAACTCGTTTTTCTTTTCAGAAAGTAATGCAACATTGAGTGCCTTGTCCATCCCGTCTGCAGATTTAACACAGTATTTCTGGCAAAGGGGTGGAGGAACATTGCTATATTCTTTTCCCGCTTTCTTTTTAGGTTTTTCTTCCATTGAGATTGTTGGAAGAATGTGATCGATAACATACGCGTTGGTGGTATAACTTCTTAACAATTGTCGAACTCTTTCAGTTTTAATTGTCATGTCTTGAAGTTGTTGTTTGATTTCAGCAATGGTGTTAATATAGGTGTTAATTGCTCTTTGTTTATCCATTACTGTACCACTCAACATTCTTATATTATCATGTTGTTCAATGTTATTTCTGTCGAGTCTGCCATAATCATTTTTCATTTTGTCATACGCTTCTTTCATTGTGCGATAATCATATTTTAACAAATCGTTATGCACATTGTTTTCAGCGATGATCTTTGATTTTTCGGCACATTCGACACAAGGTTCAGTACATTTTGTACAAGGTTTCTCAACCTCAACAACTTGTACTCTGACAACTTCTTTCTCGACAACCTTTACCTCTGGACCTACCTTAGTTAGATTTGCCATCAAAGCTTTATCTGCCATGTCCTTGAGGTTTTCGGCATTAACTTCTTTGGTAACATTGATGATCTCTACATCAATCTTTTTTTCCTCAACCACTTGTGCTTTCGAGCTTCCATCAAAATGACCTGCAAAACTATCACAAGAATTAGAAGATAAAATTCTTTGTCTCTTCATATGGATATATTCCTCTTCTTCCTGTTGTTGATGGAAGTATTGTTCCAGAATAGCTTGTTCGAAAGCTGCTGCTTCTGCTGCTGCCGCTGCTTCAGCTGTTGAATTATCTTCAACTATCTCTGCCATCAAAGCAACTCCGGTCTTTTTCACAATGTAAGAATTCCAATCAAAACTGTCATCTTCTATGGATGTAACCATGGCTTTCTCCGTGGTACTACTGTTTGGCTTTTCTTGAATCTCAACTTGAGTTTTCTTCGGGAACGGTTTATATTGAAGTGCCCTCTTGTAATATCCATTCCCTCCTCCGAAAGGACTTTGATTTCTAGTTGCCTCGGTGTTCTTGCGCTCTCTTTTAAAATGTCCCTTCTGTCGGCATTTAAAGCATGTGTCTTTGGATTTATCAAAACCCAATTTGTTGCTGAAATTTCCTATGTCACGACCTGTGAGTGCAACGAACTTTTTCACTCTCCTGATGATCGAAGCTAAGGACCATTTGATATCCATTAGTTCGAGCTCTTCCTCGTCTACCTGGTCATAATCTTCTGCGGTCATCTTGGGATTTCTGATTTTACCGGCAATAAGACATTCATAGGACTCTAAGACGGTAGCAAGTAGTGACATATGTTGTTTTGCAACTTCTTCTGAAACAACATTGTTCCAATTCACTGCGATGTTGCATTTATATACATTCGGATCAGAACTTTGTTGTTGATTCTGATTCGCTTGACTTTGATACGTTAAATTTGAACCAGTGTTCGAGTAAGAACTTTGTGGACTTTGGTCATACTGAGGCTGTGAATGGTTCTGATTCTGTGGAGAAGCATTCATGTTTGCACTAAAAGCAGTTCCAATTTTTGGACTCAAAATGTTATCTTGCATTCCAATTTTGTAGTACAGACCGATGTCTTGAACAACATTAGCATTTTTTGACTTTGCTATCTTCAGAAGCTCCATTTTGTGGCCTTCGAGTTTATCGATAAAGGTTGACAACTTGAAAAATTCCCACTTATCACTATTCTTCAGAACCATCAAATAAGTTGACCATTCACCCTCTGGTAGTGCGTCAGCAAGTTTGTCGATGTATTCTTGTTCCGTCTTCTCAAGACCGTGTCTTCGCATTTCCACTTTGAGATGACAAAAACGCTCAATCATTTGCTTAATGGTCTCATTTTTTAGCATGCTGAAGATATCGAACTCTTTCAGAATAAGTGCCTTCTTGCTTTTAATCATTTCAGCACTGCCTTGGTATTTCTTCTGTAACGACAACCAAAGCTCTCTTACTGTAGTATACTCTGGTAACAGAATCAGAATATCTTCTTTGACTGACTGTTGAATGAGACTGATCATCTTTTTCTCGGCGATATATTCATCTTTCTGAATTGTCGAGTAGTTGTACTTCTCAAGAACTTGATGATGCTCGTCTACCGGAACAGTGTAGCCTCTTTTGATTGATACCCAGCCAGCGAAGTGCATGGCTTAAACCCAGTAGGTAAATTTCTCTTTCCATGCTTCGTATTCGTCCATGCTCATTAGCTTGGGCGGTTTGACGGTCGTTCCCATTTCGTTATCAAGATAGAGTTGATTAATCACGTTGGCATTTGACGAACTAGCTCCGGACATATAAGCTCTTAATTGATCTTCCATTGTGAATCACGAAGTGTGTACGCTGAAAAACTTTCAAAAACTTTGAAAATGATTAGTCCTACTACAAGTTCGGTCGAACTTGTAGTGACAAATGAAGAATTCTCTGATTTTCTAATAAGTTCGGTCGAACTTGTTAGATCAAATTTGAAAAATTTCTTTTCAAACGAAAATATGACAAAATTCAATCACAGAACTACGAGCGAACTTGTTAAAATTTTTTTGATGAATCACAAGTAAGTTCGGGCGAACTTACTTAAGAATTTCCTTTATTTTACTCAGGTTCGGTCGAACTTGATGTAAAATCAGTGAAACTTTAGTAACTTCGAGCGAACTTGACTTAAATTTTCTCAAAAACCACCTAAGTTCGGGCGAACTTACTAAAAAATCACTTGAAAAGTGATGTTTTAGGGCAAGTTCGGCCGAACATGGCCAATAAGTTCGATCTTTGGGGTTTTCAAAAACATGGTTTTTTCAAAATTTCGACATGAATTCGGTTGAATTTGGTCTCCAATTTTTCAAGGGTTTATCTTTGTTTTGTTTTACATGATATATTCAAAATTCAAAAGATTTTGACCATGAATTCTTCATTTTATGTTTAAAAGTTAAGGAAAGAAGAATGGAGTAGAAATAGAAGTGTTCTTATCTTGATACTATCAAATCAGGCTGTTCTAGCTCTGATACCACTTGTAGGACCGATCCTCGATGCCTAGGAACCTAAATTTGATATCTAACGTTTATAATAGCGGAAATATTACGTCGTGTTACCAATAGACAAGATTTAATCAGTTAAACGTCAGTTTTATAGATCAAACATTCTGGCCAAACTGAAAGAGCTTCGCCTCTAAGATGCCAAAGTTACAAATGAGAAACTAGAGCTAGGTATTTATAGGCTTACAAGTTCGGCCCTAGGTGATGCAAGTTCGCCTGAACTTGCCTATGCAAGTTCGGCCGAACATGCTTACATGTTACCTTTCATGGGCGAACTTGGCTACATACTTCATAAATACTAGCTATACCTAGCCTATTCAGCTCTATACAATACAGACTCGATAATAGACTAAGACATAGACATTGTGTACCAACAGGAATTGTGTGCTTCTTGGAGAATCAAATCTCTAAGTCCTCCGAAAACTGGAACCCAAATTCGTCCACAAAATCTAAGAATTCCATCATTTCCTGGTGTAAGTTGTTCTACCATATTTCCCAGTTCTTCTTTAGGGAGGTTTGCCTCAAGTAAAGCCTGCTTTTGAGCTTTCAAAATTTTATCTTTCAGACTATTCTTTACTTCAATACTTTTAGCATTGATCTGTATGGGTTTAATCCTTTCCTTGCGGCTCAAAGCATCGGTAACCACATTTGCCTTGCCTAGGTGGTAACGGATCTCGCAATCATAGTCGTTCAGCGTCTCCATCCATCGACGCTGTCGCATATTAAATCCTTTAGATTGAATAAATGGGAGACTTTTGTGGTGGGTGTATATAACACACTTTGTTCCATATAAATAATGTCTCCACAGTTTGAGCGCAAACACCATGGCACCTAGTTCCAAATCATGTGTGGTGTAGTTTCTTTTGTGTATCTTCAATTGCCTTGAAGCGTAGGCAATTACCTTTCCTCTTTGCATGAGTACACACCCCATGCCGGTGTGTGAAGCATCACAATATACCACAAAATCTTCAATTCCTTATGGTAGAGTCAACACAGGAGCATTACTTAATTTCTGCTTCAATACATCAAAGGCTTCCTGCCGTTTCGGACCCCAAACAAATTTAACATCTTTACGGGTCAGGGTCGTCAATGGAGTAGCTATCCTTGAAAAGTTTTCTATAAATCTTCTATAATAACCGGCCAAACCCAGAAAACTTAGGATTTCGGATGGTGTCTTAGGGGCTTGCCAGTTCATTACTGCCTTGACTTTGGCAGGGTCAACTTGTATCCCACGTTCACTAACCACGTGGCCTAAGAATTGTACTTCACGCAACCAAAATTCACACTTAGAAAACTTTGCATAAAGTTTCTCGCTCAACAACTCCAAAATACACCTCAAATGTTTCTCGTGATCCTCTTAATTACGAGAGTATATAAGTATATCATCAATAAAGACAATGACAAACTTATCTAAATACGGCTTGCAGACTCTGTTCATCAAATCCATAAATGCTGCTGGTGCATTAGTGAGTCCAAAAGGCATCACTAAGAACTCATGGTGACCATATCTTGTTCTAAACGCCGTCTTTGGAACGTCTTCAGTACGAACTTTGAGTTGATGATAACCTGACCACAAATCAATCTTCGAGAAGTAGCTTGCTCCCTAAAGCTGGTCAAATAAATCATCGATCCTGGGCAATGGATAGCGATTCTTAATTGTTAACTTATTCAGTTCGCGGTAGTCAATGCACATTCGCATTGAACCATATTTCTTTTTCACAAACAATATTGGAGCTCCCCAAGGCGAAGAGCTTGGCTGAATGAATCTTTTTTCCAACAATTCCTCAAGTTGTGTCTTCCATTCTTTCATTTCTGTAGGTGCAAGTCTATACGGGGCTCTAGCAACTAGAGCTGCACCAGGTATGATATCAATTCTAAATTCTACTTGCCTATCTGGAGGTAGACCAGGCAAGTCTTCAGGAAACACGTCAGCAAATTCTGAGATAACGGGTAGGTCTTTGCTCTTTGGCTTAGCTTCATCAATGGTTACTTGTGCCATGTAAATGATACAATTCTTCTTCAGGCATTTCGAAGTTTTAAGTAACATATCTCATCGGACAAACCATAACGTACATCACCTTGGATAAGCATCAATTCACCGGTTGAAGTTTTGATTTCGATGAGCTTCTTGTTACAGGTTATATGGGCATGGTTACTAGACAACCAGTCCATACCAAGAACTACATCGAATCCTGCCAACTTCATTGGCAATAGCGAAACAGGAATAGAGTGATCCTTAATAGAAATAAAACATCCATCAAGAATTGTAGAAGCGGTTTCTATCGTTCCATCAGCAAGTTCTAAATCGTATGTTATGTCTAGAGTTCTCATGGGCAAGTTTAATAAGGCACTAAACTTATGATCTACAAATGATTTTATCAACCCCTGAATCGAAAAGAACTCTAGCATAAACATCATTAATAAGGAACGTACCTGTTATCACATTGTCATCGTTAACAGCCTCCTTGGCTTTCATCTGGAAGGCGCGAGCTTTTCCTTTCTTCGCCCCATCGTCCTTAGCAGTGTCATCCTTCTTGTACTTAGGACAGTTGGGTTTGATATGTCCTTTCTCGCCACAATTAAAACAGGTGGCCTCCTTTAAATCCTTACATTCAAGAGCCTTGTGCCCATGCCTCTTACAAATTCCACAAGGCTTTGTCTGAACCTCGTCCCGACACGCACCAAAGTGTCGCTTGTTGTACTTTCTGCATTTAGGCCTATTATCAGACCTTTGATGGTTCTTGTTTGACCCGAACTTCCTGTTCTTGTTGAAGCGGTAAAACCTGTCATCATCTCTCTTCCTTTTCTCGCCACCTTCAGACCTAAGAGACCTCTATCTCTTCAAATCCTGAGTTAAGACCATGGAAAGGTCTACAGCAGATCTAAATGTCACAGGCCTAGATGCCCTGACATCACCCTTAATCTCTGGCTCTAATCCACCAATAAAACGTGAGATGCATTTGGATTCGGGAGTGATCAAATATGGCACCAATCGTGCATAGAGTTAAACTCCGATACATACTTCCCACAATCGAGGTTCTTCATGGTTAGCCCAATAAATTCTGTTTCGATCCTTTCCATCTCGTGAGGTGGACAATAGGCATCTTTTACAAACTCAACAAACTTTTCCCAGCTCAAATTATAAAGATAGACCTTCCCAGAAGACTGGATCATCGACTTCCACCATGTGAGGGCATCGCCCTTGAATGATTGTGCTACATACTGCACTACGTCTTTCTCAGCGCACCCACTGATTTCCACAATAGTTTCGATCTCGTCTAACCATCGGAGCGTTTCCACAGCTCCTTTTTCACCAGTGAGATCACGTGGTTTGCAAGACACGAAGTATTTATAGGAGCAACCTTCCTTATTAAATGGGTCTTTCTGCGGTACTCCTTTCTTTTCCTTTCAATATTTGACGAATACTCAGAGTCGTCTTTCTTGTGAGAGGGATGTTCAGATTTCTTTTGCGATGAGTGCTTCGAATGGTGTGAAGATGTATGCCTGGATGTGTGCTTAGAAGTATGCTTGGTATGTGAAGCATTGGATTCACCGTTCTTCTCGTCACGATCTTTAATTGCTTTTTCCACTTCGGTGGCAATTAATGCCTGCAGTTCACCTCTAGTAGTTACAATCTGTTTGTTGGCACCTCCCATCCCACGGTGGCTATCTACTTCGTCTGAATTGGCCATCCTTGTACTTTGACACTGAAGCAATCACGTGGAATTTAATTAATTACACTTGTTTGATTTATTGATAACGGCACAAACAGTCTTAATAAGGGGTGTTAGAATGTGGCACAATAGGCCTGTCACAAGGACAATTTAAAGCAGCACTAAGGGCTTGAATTATAAAATCAAGATCACCAATGGATCAAATAGCTTCGAGGTTCGAACGTAGTTTTACTACCTCGAGATAGAGAGTCGTAGACTGCAACTATTATTATCACCAATGGAAATAACATAGCCCGAGTGCATTACATAAATAATGGATGTATTAATATGGCCGTAGACACTACACCACTAATGGTCTTTAATTAAAGTAATCATCGCACTGATGATTTCTGATCGAGGTCAAAATATAATATATATAGGCTTGGACGTAGTCCTTTGCCTTGACGGCTTGTGTGGTTCCTCAGGTCACACTGCCAGGAGGTTAATACCTTGAATATATTAACCTTTTAGAATAGCAATTCCTTGAAATGGTTTAAATAGCTAGTCCAGATCAGGCGGACTAGTGAAATTTAGAACGTAGTTCACCACTTCTGAATAGAAAGGACTCCTTAGAGGATTTCTCAACCTTAACTATCAGGGTAGAACACCATATAATTAACTACCGTTTTGCCAATATATGTGACCTAATCACTTGGCAGGTGCAAACCATCAAGGAGATTTCTTGGAAATGTTTCGCAGATCACAAATTTCGAATTAATATCGAGACGTTGGCTTGAACAACTGATATAATAATAGTATATATAACGTTGATTCAAAAAAAATTCCATTAATTCAAATTACAATTGCCCTAAACAGGTCTTTTACAAGAAAATAAGATAGATTGTCCTCGCAGGGACTAAAATAAGAAACATACCCTCGCAGGGGTGTTAAAATTAAATACTTGTCCATGCAAGGACTTAATTTAAATTAAACATAGTACATAAGGATAATAGGGAGCTTAATCCTTCTTCCCCGTTAACTTTTTCATCAGCCTTTTTAATAGTTTTTGGTTCTTCTTAGCGTCCTTGGCTGATTTCTCTTGTAGCTCTTTTACTCGTTCTATTGCTTCGTTCATAACGTTTATAGTTGGTGGCGGCGGTTGCGGTTGTGGTTGAGGTGGCACAACCGATGGATGATGACTACGGAAAGAGTATCCACCAGATTGGTAAGGATAAGGGTAATGAGCGTTCATAGTCGTTTCAAGGTAAGGGTCTGGATGAGATATGTGATGGCTATGGCTATGCTCTGGCCAGGTAGAAGGATCAAAGGGGTTGTATTCTGGCAATTGTTGGTAGGTAGGTATGGGGTTATCAAAACTCGGTGGCAGAGGTGGTTGAAAAGGTTCGCCAAATGGTAGGGGTGGTTGAGGCTCAGGCTCAACAGTAGAAGGTGGTTGTTCGTTGAAAGGCGAGGCATAAGAAGGTCCACCCATTTGTGGATCTTCTGGGATAGTGGGGTAGGGTGAAGGTTGGGGAGATAGTGACCTAACTCTGGGTCCCATTCGCACGGACATGCGTGCGTTCCTCTTCCTAGGTGGACGAGGTGGTAGTTGTGGCTGTTCCATCTGTTGGTCTTTAGGTGGAGGGGTATGGGGTATAGGTGTATGTTAGGATGGAGTGTGGTGGGATGGTGTGCTATGGTAAGATGGGGTGTCGTAGAATATGTATTGTGAAAATTTTTCTTGAAATTCATCAGGATAGTGCTGTGGTGTTCCAGCGTACGAGTTAGATCCGCTGGATAGGTAAATGGGATGACCCATTGATCCCGTTGCCGGCTCTGAGTCAGAGTCTTCTTCCATAGGCCCCGGGGAATCTTCAGGTGGGGTTACTGAAGGTGAGTGGAATTGAATATCGGGGTTATAATTCCCATGAATGGGAATGTGAGTGATGAGATTGGGTAGGTTGCGGTGGCAGTGAATCTGGTGGTGGGGAATACTCGTGGGATATAGAGTGATGATGAGGGTACGGTTCCCATGGTGAAGAGGAGTCTCCTGACCCCTCGTAAGGGTTGTAGTTATGTGGGTTCGAAGGCCCTTGACCCGCAGCTCCGCCTCTCATGAGCCCTTTTTCTTTCGCTCCTCTAGATAACTTTGGAGGCATCTTTGACAATTCCTGTCACAAAGCAAATTAAAAACCAAAGCAAGCAAAATAGCAAAATAGGGAAACGAATAATCCTAGGTCAAAGCCAAGACTCGAGAGTCTAAGGAATGTGTTTTCTTATATCGTTTGAGATCAAACACTAATGGCAAGTGTCGAATTCCCTCAAACGTTGGCTCTGATACCAACCTGTCACACCCCGACATCTACGTGTCTACCGGTGGGCCCGGTGGGGAGTATTGTGAGTTGATATCATCACAACCTAATAAGCATAACACAGCGGAAGGCTTTGAATAATTAAACTATTACAACCGATAATGTCTAGTTTTCAGAATAAATATATACAGACATGGTTGTAACTAGATTACAGGCGGATCGAAATGCGTACAAAATGATAACAGACACTACATGCAATTCCCTAAGGTCGCAACTCCTTGGTTATTCGCCCCGCAGCTCCCGGCCTATTCTGTACTTGCAACCTGTAACTTAAGCTTTTGAAAAAACGTCAATTTACACTGGCAAATACACTCAACCGACTCATTTTGAAAATATTTTCGAAAACGGTTTTAGGTGCGCTAGGCACGTTTTTATAAATAACTTGGGACAGTACAAAAGACCTTTTATACAGATTTACATGCTGGGTTTTACATATGAGGCCCGGTAGAAAAACCGAGACATGATCGACTGACACACCACTCTGAACTTTCACAAAGAAAGCAGGATAGGAATTTCCCAGTGTATGCCTACACGCCATGCTATATTGTCGTGGTCACTACCAATTTAGTGAGCCAAGGATATCCTAGACACGGTCAAGCCCACCCCCAATGTTTTAGTTTCAGTCAAAACAGATCAAAACCGGGTTATGTAAGATTTCAGTTAATTATCACAACTGGATAAAACATTATCCCATACCCGACCATGCGGTAGTAGTCTACCGTATCCCAAGCCCGTATAGGAAAAATAAGTTAAGAGTATTTACCTGAATTGAAGTTCGCAAGTAATCCAAATTCAGCCGTATTCCAGAGCAAGTACAGGAGCAATCTACCGGGAAGCGTTCAGTCTGGAGTGATGGTAATTAATAACCAATATTAGAATGCTAACGGGTCCTTAGTTAAGTCCTAGACTTGGACCTGTTAGTCTTACGCTAAATTGTGATACGGTACGATACGCTAGATTAAACGGTGACCGGAATAGAATGTTAATTGGACCCGACAAGTACATAGACTTGTATAATATGGGAAGTCCAATAACATTATGGATTTTGATAAGGAATAGATAAAGTTAAACCCGTCTTGGTTAAAATACGTAAACTAGCTACATATGCTTAACCGAACGCGTATAAGCGAAACCGGGTAACCGTAAGAGTCGTATATAAGTTCCCTAATGAGATATGTTTAAAATATGTATTTTATCATGTCATAACAGTAGGATATCAAATATATGTGTGTTTGATGATTTTGAAACATACTATGTCCCGTGGGGGCATTTTAGTCATTTCACACATAGCTTTGAAGTCAAATTTGGGATTCTGAGTTCGGGACTTGTGCTTACTGTTTTTATGATGAAAATAAGTTTATAAATCAGTAAGTGACAAGTCTCGGCTCATGGTTATGGTTTTTAAACCATACTTATGAGCCGAAAATGCATAAAAGTCGCTAAATTGCCGTTAAATCGATATTTAATATAAACTGAAGTTAGGACCTATTTTAAATGGCCAAAATATGTCATTTAACTTATAACATCAGTAAGTTAAGGTTTTTGATTATAAAAAGTTTGATTCTTGCTATTTTCCGTAAAAAAAAGGTAGTTTAGTCGTTTAGCGGCGATTAGTGATTCTTAATCATACAATTAAGTCATAAACTGAACAAACGTCCCAGATGGTCCTACTTATCATAACATATAAGTAAGTATACCATCCATATGCTCATATGCGCTAAAAATCTCATTTTGTGCAAAAAGGACCTATTTGCAAAGTTCTAAGGATTTTTACGGAACTTATGTAATAGCTCGGATTTCTTAGGAATCGAGTCACGAAACTTTAGGACAATATTATAGACATAATAATGGTCATAAAATGACCAAAACTTAGTATCAAGAATGGCTCAAAACGGGTCAGAAATGAAAGTCAACAGAAAGTCAACTGTTTGAGACTTTCGGTTACAAACCGAGCCTAGACCAAAAATTGACGAACCGAACCTGTTGACATATGTTCAAATACTTATTTTATGGTTATTAATGCTTTAAACATATTTTATAACATCTAGATCGTTACTTATGAATTTTACAAAAACTGCTCAGTTTGACTTCTATTGACTTTTCGGATGACTCGTCAATTGGCCATGAATCCTTGAAAATCTGAAAATGCCCTCTTGAGGGTTTATTACCTCCATCATTATGAGCAAGTAGGAACTTTCGTTACGCACAATAAAAAATCCAAAACCGTGGGTTTTTTATACCTAGGTATTGGGTACTTGAACCCGTACCTACCCATAGGCATAGGTACGCATAGGGTATGCATTTGAATACAAAAAGTCGTACCAGAACCGAACCCAATCCATACCTAATTACACCCAAAAACCGATTCTGGGTCCATTCTGGAAACCGGGTTTTCTCCATATCCGAATTAGGTATTTCCTGTGCCAGATATATAAACCTTATGTTATTATGGTTTTTAAACTTTAACCTTTCTAATACTTTTACTTTCTAATACACATGCACTTTTATGTTACTTACTAGTAATATGACACGTACGCAATGTGTCGCGAGCCTGTTGCAAACATCAAATGGATTAGTTCAAACGTTATGTGAAACGTTAACCATATAAAATCGCATGTTGTAACCTATATAAGCATTGTGGTTGAATCAAAGAGTAAAATAAATTAAACTTATACCGTACAAAAGAAAAAGAATTGAACCCAGGTTGGTTTGTTTAGTTGGCGTCAAAACATACGGTAACTCGAATTAATACCGTCAAATTAAAACATATTAGCGGTCACATAAAACGTAGACTAAATCGAATTTATAGGGCCAGGTCAAATCGTACTATATGTGACCCATCTCATACGTAGGAAACATAGAAAATACGAAAGCATACACCCAATTTACGTGGAAACACAGACAAACTCAAAATTTATACGAAAAGATATACCGGATTTATGTCTAAATTTAGACAAACTTGAATTTCGTACTGAATATGCGGCATGATTATGTATAGATTTTTATCAACCCTTTACATTAAAAGTAGACCCAATCGAATTTAATCAATCAATGAAAATGTATTATATTTGACCCGACTCGTTTTCAAACAAAAATTATTGTCGAAATGAACATAAAAAGTAAGAATGAAAAAGTATTATATTTGATCCGATTGGTTTCCAAACAAAAGTTTTCGCTAAATGTAGAGCAACTCAAATTTATACTTGTACATAAAAATATACACGCAACAAGTTTTTTTTAAGTTAATGAATGAAAGTATTGAGGAAAAATCAGTTTATATATATACTCTCTAGGAGGTAAAAATGGCATTTTACAAAGGTCAAAGAAAGTTAAGGGGTTGAAAATGACTATTACTAATTAAGAGGCTAACAGGAGTAAAAATGAGAGTTGACAAAAGTTAGAGGTAAAGATGAAACTGACAAAAGTTAGTGTTTTCAAACCGCCATAACTTTTTCATACGTTAGTATATTTTTTGTTTAAATTGCACCATATTAACGAGCATTTCTCTTTAATTCGAAAAGTGTATTCCTATAGTTTTCTTAAAAAAGTTACAAGATTTTGAATACCAATTACGTGATTACGTGATTTTGAATACCCTGTAAGTGAGTACATGATTACGAGATTTTGAATATAGGATTTTGAATACCCATTACGTGATTATATGATTTCATTATAGTATTTTATGTGAACCCCAGTAAGCGACTACGTAATTATGTAACAATAGTTAACTATGTATTATTACGTGACTACGTGATTTTGAATACACATTTTGTTATTATGTGATTTCATTATAGGATTTTATGTGAAAACCATACTGAGTGATTAAGTAATTACGTAAAAACAAAAACATGTAATACATAATATGAAATTTCATATGGAATACCTTATGTTTCAGGTCTAATCACGTATTAAGGAGAAATTATATACAAAACATTAGCCTAATCAACCTATAATAACCACATAATGTCATATATTAGATATTTAATCACGTAATATAACATAAACAATCAAGTTCTTATTATTGAGTGTGTAATCACATCACAAGCATAGTTGTAATAACATCAGTTATAATAAATCGTATTGACTGTGTAATCAAGTAATGGATTTATATTGAATGTGTAATCACTTAATGGTTTATGTAAATGTTTAATCACTTAACGAATATTCAAAATAACATAGCCATATGCTAGGTATTCAAAATCACGTAATCACGTAATGGGCTAATGAGTATGCAAAATCTTGTAATGTTTTTAAGAAAACTATAGCTATAGGTTGCTCGAATTAAAGAGAAATGAAATTCTCGTTAATACGATATAATTTTTTAAATACTAACATCTGAAAAAGTTATAGTCGTTTGAAAATCAAGGGGGATGTTGTTCTCTTGAGAAATGACCAAAATACCCTTGCTCCTAATTACACTTGTCCTCGTCTGGTTGTCGCGTATACTTCGTACATAATTAGTGTCTTGTACTTGATCCAACCACTATGCAAATAATGGACTCATGGAAAAAAAAAAGATGTGCATCCCCTTACAAAAAACCCGATCTACACATGAAGAGAAGGTTTTGAGTAAACTGCTATTTTGGTCCCTGAGGTTTGGACAGTTTTGCCACTTTGGTCCAAATCTCAAACCTTTTGCATATAGGTCCCTGTGGTTTCAGTTTTATTGCCATTTTGGTCCAAAAGTAATATTTGTCTTCTAAAATCCTGCTATTTTGTCTTTTTCCTCAGGAGCAAAATGGTCATTTTAAGCATTAATATTTATTATATATCTAAAAAACCTCAAACTCTGTTTAAAGTGATCATTTTGCCGCTGAGGAAAATGACAAAATAGCAGGATTTTAGAAGACAAATATCACTTTTGGACCAAAATAGCAATAAAACTGAAACCACAGGGACCCCGATGCAAAAGGTTTGAGATTTGGACTAAAGTGACAAAACTGCCAAAACCTCAAGGACCAAAATGGTAGTTTACTCAAAGGTTTTATTAAATGCCCGAAAATTGGGTATTAAAATACCCAGGTATAAAGAACCCGGTTTTATACTCTACCCAAAACCAGTGACACCAGGTATCGTTTTTCAAATCTATACCCCAACCGGAATCCGACCCGGTTATGATCAATACCCAATTTTTCCATACATGGCCATGCCCGTACCAGGTCCATACCCGGAACCGGGTATTAAAAAACCCCGGTTTTACATAGCCACATAACTCAAAGACGAAAGAGTCAGACTGACGACAGTAAACGAGGAAGAGAGATCGATCAACGAACAGATAGAATGTGTTTAAGGTGTAGTGGTGAAGCTGGTGGTCGGTGAGATTTTTCTAGCCTCTTCGTTTCTGTGGGCTCCTAGTTAACCTTCAAAGTTAAATTGGATATTGAAAATTAAAAAAAAAAGTGATGCCATCTTATATTGGTGTTATGTATATTCTATCATATGTATTTAGTTTCCAAGAAATCTGTTATTATGTTGAGGGTGGATAAAATCTTTGGATTAAACGTCACAGGGTAAATAACTTGGTAATATGTTACCTGTGTTATGGTTTTGAACCATTTTTATAATGAATTGTCAATAGGTTGAAATCGGTTTATTCGTAGCCAAATTCTTGTTTGGTTATCCGGTTCGGTTTACTTTCTGGTTACAACAAAATAAAATTCAAAACCGAATAAACATTAAAACCGAACCGATAAACTAACAAACAATTTCATTAGTGGAGTGGTGATTTACCGATTTCCCAATGGAATTTACACACCAAAAGTTCACACACAGACGATCTCGACATTGGAACGATTTGACCTAACAATTGTTGGATGTCAAAAGGTTTAAGAGAGTTGAGATCCCTTTCTACTATTTATAGTTCTGTGCGCGTCATTATCATGGTGATAATGACGCTTTTAACATAATTGTCTCCACCTAGTTAGCAGGTGCCACATGGCTTCGTGTTGTCAAATTGCTAACTATTAGTGAGAGGTCACTGGCCTTCATTAGTAGGTGACTTATTAGAGTGGAGCCCCTTTCTTTCTCGTCAGTGGTAAACATACACAACGTGTTATGTTTCATTCTAGTGGTAACTTATCACTGACGACAAGTTCATATAAACTCACTTTTAAGTTCCTTGTCAAAGGAAAGTTATCCCTTCAACACCAAGATTCCTTATCATAGGAATTCTTTTTATGGTCTCAGCTCTATGTCAGTATTTCTAATTTGATCGGTTCGATAGGTTCTCACCATAAAATTTAAATTTATTATCATTACTATAAAGATACAGTAAAGAAATTTCCAACAAGTATCAATTCAAATTACATTTGTTATTTAAATGGAAATTTATTTGCAAAATTCCATAACCCATGTATTGAGAGCACAAGCAGCCTTGTTAAAACCTTTGAAACCTGCCACTTTGGCTAAAGCTTCAAATTCTTTATCAGTGATCTCTTTACCACCCGGGTTGTGAGCCAACATAATCACGTCGATGTGTATCACATTTTGGGTAGCCCAGAGGGACGAAAATAAAGTTAACAATGACAACCCACATCCAAATCCCATAAAATGCAAAAAGTACAAAACAAAAAAACCCGCTAAAAATCTTACCAGCTCTCCATAAGAACCTTATCCTGGTTCATGAGCAACAAGGGTGCCAATGAAACACCACCATCATTCTTGATCAAGAACCTGCACACAGGAGCCAAACCATAGAACCGCTCAACGCACCCATCGGCGGTCTCCTTGAGGGTGCAAGTGAGCACAGAATGGCTAGACAGAAGACTACAGATCCTGTCAATCATCAGGGGCTTTCAGGGTTGTTAACCTTGTGGAGCTGAGCCACCAGTTCAGAAGACGAGAGCGAACCGTCTGGACCAGCTTTCGCAATGGTCTCAAGCAAATCAAGCTCAATGGCGGTTTTCAAGACCATTGGCAAGACAGATGCAGTTGCTAGTTGCATTGCAAACAGGAAAGATTGATCATCTTGGCTTTCTTCCACTGGAACATTCACAGATGCTGATGTTGAACTTGAACCCATCTTTGATATCTTGAAAGTTGAATTAATTGATCTTTATATGTGGATACAAGATGGAATATGAAAGAACCATTGCATATGTATGTATATATACACTTGAGATTCACCAACCCCATGGAGTCTGGACCCTCACTGGTGCAAGTGTTTGCACACTTGTTTGGAACAAGTTTCTTTGACCCACGTTGAAAAGTCATAAAATATAATATTTTGACTTCGAATGACGGGGGTCGAAAACGTATATACCAAAAAATTTCTATAGAACCGGGGGTCGAAAACGTATATACCCAAAAAAATTATACAAAAACTACATATATAACACTACTAAGCGAAAAGTTCGGAGGGTCGGGCGCCCCCTCCGGCTCCCACTATACTTCGCCCCTGATCGCAGCAATTGATGACTGACCACCACATAATCTGATTCGCATGGGTGTGGTGGATCTAGCCCTAAAATTCATGGGTATCTCAAAAAAAAATTTTAGGGGTATCCTTTGTACAAAATGAAAAAAAATCACACTACGAAAACAGAGTTAAAGGGTAGTTCGTACTATCCGTACGACCGTACCGTAATTGTGCACTATATCCACCACTAATTATTGGTTCAGTAGTTGGACTGGTTTTGTAAATCATACAAGTTATATAGTTAGTATAGGAAGATATTAAATATCACGAATTTAAGATTTTGAAATACGGAGTTTAAAGCCGTCAATTTAATTACAATTTCTTTAAATAATTCTTTCTTTTAGTTTGTTCTTGATTTAACACTTAACACCTAAGACTGTATCTAAGTTTCATTGTTCAAATTACATAATTTTAATCCTCAACCGATTTGATAGATACAATTTATAACTTGGAAAACACTTCTTTAATATATTTTGAGTTTGCCGACGCGTTATAGCTCAATAGGTATTGGAGGGAAAGTGAAGATTTAGGTTTAAGGTCAGATGTCTCAAGTTTAAATCCAATCCCAATCAGGATTTACCACAATAGGCCTCCGGGAGGCTGGTTTTCCCCGGGACTGGTGATGATGGCAACCTAGCGCTATTTACGGTCGCGGACGTATGGGATTACATATTGCCATTATGTTACCCCGGACTTTTATTTGGTTGACCGTGTAAAAATTTGTTTTGGTAGTCAACATTTCAAGTCACCTCTAGTAAATATTATCATATTGTGGAAGGAAAAACAAGAATTTTTTAAATATCAAACTTACACACCCACTTAATTTGCTCCTGAATTTTAGACCAATGTACACCACTATCTTTTGCTAAACAATAAAATATTTGAAATTAAAAATTGGATTATCATACAAACACTTATGTACGTACAAATTGTTCATATGTCACCTAAGGCATAGTACTCGTATTTTGGACTAGACGATCAAACTAAACTTGTGTCATCCCGACCTTAGGTGATTTAAATATAAAGTGTATAATTGTTATAAAAGTATTTCTATTTGATGAGTTGGTAAGTTATAACTTTATCTATACTACCTTATAATAGAATTCTTTACGGCAAAATTGATTTTTTTACTTAATCTTAGAACGCCTACTAAGGCCAATTTTGGTACTTAATAATTTTTGTATTTATGACAAAATTTTCTTATTTAATAAAGGTATTAAATAATATTGGTATTTATTACATAATTTTGTTATTTGATTCAATTTTTTATTCAAACAAAAACCTACACCAAAAAATAAGCATAGCTTATGTAATTAAAAATTCTGTAATTAAAAACCTAACAAAAATCGAAACAGCTGATAAACAAATAAAAACGAGTACAACTTTGTAAATTGTCGACCTGCCACTATGCACGGGTTCTCTCCTTCCTACCATTTATCCAAAAGTCAAAGTTATTGTTTTAGGACAAAAAAGACAAATTACAAACTTCGGGACCAAATAAATATTTTTCTAAGTTAAGAGATATGTTTTCAAAAATTATAAAACTTGTTAAGGTCTGGCTTATTTTTTTTTTCTGGTACCTTTACTTTCACTTACTAAAACTCCATATGGTGTTACAAAGGGTGTATGTGTTTTGCGGCCAAGAGGAGATCAAGGGGACCAATGTGGCTGTAATATGTATGTTTTTCTTTTTAATAAAACTAATTTCGTGCTCATGCATTATATGATTCATAGGCTAGTCGTTGCAATATCTTTTAGAGGGAGGTTATTATACAAGACAATTTTAGCATACAAAACGCAGGGACAATCTGCACCGTCGATTTACAAGATCAATGGTTGAAATTATATGGTCCCCAAATATATAATTCACTTAAGTAAAAACAAGGGAAACAATTGAGAAAAAATGGCAAAACAGGAAAAAATCCAATATTATTGACTCATAAACCCACTTCCCTCATGATTTTCAAACGACTATGACTTTTTTATACGTTAATATTTTATTTAAAAAAATTACACGATATTAACAAACATCTCATTCTCTTTAATTTGAGCAGCCTATTGCTATAGTTTTCTTAAAAACTTTTTAAAGGATTTTAAATACTCATTATGTGATTTTGAATATCCACTGCGTGATTTTGATACCTATTACATAATTACGCAATTTTATGATAGTATTTTATGTGAAACCCCCGTAAGTGATTACGTAATTACGTAACAATAGTTGACTATGTATTATTACATGACTATGAGATTTTGAATAACCATTTCGTGATTACATGATTTCATTATAGTATTTATGTGAAACTCGACTGAGTGATTACCTAATTATGTAAAAACAAAACACGTAGTACATAATACTTTATTTAAAATACCTAATATTTTAGATCTAATCACGTATTAAGAATAAATTATATACAAAACATTAGCCAATCAACAAATAATAACCACATAATGCCGTATATTATAGATTTAATCACGTAATAAAACATAAACAATCAAGTTCTTATTATTGAATGTGTAATCACATACTAAGCATAATTGTTATAACAACTCATATTGAATGTGTAACCATGTAACGGATTTATATTGATTGTGTAATCACGTAATAATTTATGTTGAATGTGTAATCACGTAATGGGTATTTAAAATTACGTAGTCACGTATTGGGTATTCAAAATCACGTAATCATGTAATGGGTGTTCAAAATCCTGTAATTTTTTTTAAGAAAACTATAACAATAGTCTGCTCGAATTTAAGAGAATGAAATGCTTGTTAATGCGGTGTATTTTTTTAAAAAAATATTAATGTATGAAAAGGTTATATTCGTTTGAAAATCAATGAGGAAACTAGTTCACCTGAGAAAAGACTAAATTACCCTTCATGCCAGTGATGCTTGTCACTCCATGAATGTTCCATATACTTCGTACGAGATTTAACTCTTGTACTAGATCTGAATACTATGTTTTTATACATATCTAAATTTTAGTCAACATTGCAATATAGTTGCTGCTAACTTAGAGAACCCTTTATAGGTTGATATTTCTCATAGTAAATGTTTTTGGTAATCTATATCTTTTGAAGAAATATAGACAAGGCTAACGGCGTTTTCTGTTTTTTAGCTTTCGTTACAAGGTTCAGCTAATTACTCAGACTCTTTTCCCTTTGGAAACTCCGACTTACAACTAGGCGTTAAACCGACGTTTCTTCAACTTCCTTATAAATTTATTACTGAAATAGAAGATGAAAAGTATATCGTATTAATCTCATTCTCATAACCCTTGGTGAGTTTGATGTATGATGACGCAACCTTGAGTGGTTGAACCTCTAAGAATTAAAGCGAAGAGAAAGCACTTAAGGATTAAAAGACGTAATGATCTTGTCAGAGTACCTTTCTCTAAGGTCAGGATGGATAACTATGATAAGGAAAAGGAAATGTCCAGAGCAACACCTGAAACAAAATACTTCTAGGATTCTTCACCATCAAATAAGAACATAAAAAGACAGGTCTGAATAAGTATGATTTTGGCATCAACAAATCTAAGGGAGATTGTTGGGTGATATAAGATTTGCTGATAATGAAAGCCAAAATCCAAAGGAACCACTTTCTTGCTTGATTGAATAAGGTTGAAGTATGATTCAAAGTACCAGAAGTTCCCCCTTGAAAGTTTCACTAACAACTAACCAAAACTACTGAAAAGAACTACTGGATCAAAGTACTAGAAGACAAAATACAAAGTGCTAGAAAGATAAAGACTGGTCAACAAGTAAACAACTAATGATATAGTGTTGGGTTAACAAGTCAACACTTGAAGACTAAGTGCTGCTCAACAAGTCAACACAGAAAACTAAAGTACTAGAATCTTTCTAGTAGTTTTGGTTTCCTAGCTTTTTCCTTGTATTTCTAGTAGTTTCAATGTAACAATTGTTTAACTTAATCATCTAGTAGTTTTGCAAACTGCTAGTAGTTACATTATTTAATAGGTTTTTTAGGGTCACTTTCATGGGGATATCACCAGTAATTCTCTCCTTTTATAAATAGAAGAGTACATGATGTAATTCCTTAACTCTTATAGTTGAATATCCTCTAATCAAATAATCTAGAGAGAGATAAGCATAAGAAGAGAGAGAGAGAGAGCACTTCTTGTGGGGAGTGTTATTGTCCCTTGATAGTACTGAAATCATTATGGATATATGAATCATTTGACAATCATTTCCCAAATCCAAGTGTATTGAATGATATGTTTATTATTTACTTGTATTGATTAGTCTTTAAGTTATCAAACATTTTATACAAAACAAACGCAAACACACACCCTTAGGTCCAACAAGGCTTCACACCACTAAGGTTATCAAGAACACCCACAAGATCAAAGACCAAAACAATCACAAGCCTCATTAAGGAAAAATAAGAGTAGAAAGAATTATCAAAGACATATCACACCACTTTGCCAAAGTATAAACATTTAATTCATATCAAGTTTAATCTACAACCCAAGAGACACAAAGGGTTTAGCTAGAAATGTCCATTGTAATTTGTCACAAGCAATGATCGTGAAAGAATCATGGTGGATCAAGTGTAAGATCAAACAACTAAGTGAAGGTTGTTGATTACTAGTTCTCTCTCACTCACACTCTCTCTCTCTCTCTCTCTCTCTCAAACTAAGTTATTACAAGTGTTTTATTGGAGTGATCCCAAACTTCTATGTGACCTCACAAGACCATAGAGTATGTGTGTAAAAAGTGGGAGAGGAATGAGTGGAATGACATGATGAAAATGGGCAGCCAATGGCCTCTAGTTATAGGTTGGACGAGTGCAGGTGACCCCGGCATGCCTGGGGTGGCATGCTCGTGCTTTTTTCCTTTCCCCCAACAACTGGTTGTCATTCATGTCTTTTCCCGGTACATTTCGTTGAGGTTTCTATTATGTACACGAGCATGCCTAGGTATGTACGGTCATGCGTGGACAAGTGTCCTTATAGGAATTGGACACGTGTCATTCTTGTTGGATCTCGAAGCTTCCAAGATTTGTCTTTATCTAAGCACAGGTGTGCCTAGGTGTGCACGATCATGCCTCCATATATCATAGACTTCTGTTGACCATTCTTGGGTTGACTTGTTGACTTTCTGCTCCTGGGTGTTGTGCACGGACATGCCCATTGTAACACCCCAAAAACATCGCAGCGGAAATACAAACGTAATGGTGATGGAAGTTGGTGCCCATATATCTTAGTGGACGATGCATCATTGATTTTGGACATTTAACTTGGTTAAAACATAATTTTAACGTTTAACATTTAAACACAACCATAACATAATTAAGTTGTCTTGATCCTTATGGATCTTAGTACAAACATGGTCCCGTAAAAGTTTTAAAAGTTGTCCAAAAGATTGTTATTTAAAACATGCATCACAGCCACAAGATACGCCAATGATACCCGAAGCCGAACTCATGTACCTAAAGAACACGTTAAAATCAAGTGTCAACACAAAGGAGGGTGAGTTCACGTATATTTCAAATTATAATTAATTTGATCCAAGGAAAAACTTTCATATTATGTGTTTAACTAATAAAACATCCATATAATCTTAAGAAAGTCAATTTAAATATTCCTTAATAAAAATGCCGAGGGTCAGTCATCGCAAACATTTTTCCTTTATGAAATCCTTACGATATTCCGTCGTCTTCCCAAGGTTTATGCGTATTAAATTTAGCATCAAATGTTCAGACTCGTAAGTTTGCAAGGCGTTACGAGCTATATATTAACAATGAAGGTATAATCAAAGCTAGACAATACAGAATATAAATTCGTCGCTTGACTTGACCCGGAGCTACCGGTCACAACGGGGTGATCAACCCGATAGATCTACCAACAATTCCACGCATATTATATTAATGATTAAACGACAATACTTGATCAAGAGCCTGCAATGGGTCTCTTAATGCCTGCCTCACATATAATACATATATCTTACTAAAATGATAAATTTAATACTATGTGTTGTAAGAATTTCCTGCGTCCCCTCCGAAACGTAAGCCAATACCGATACTTACTCTCTTGAGACCGGGCAAACTCGTCCCAACTTTATATTTAAGCATTTTTAAATCTATAGGGTCGTTTTATCCCCCAAAACACCGTAATAATCCCTATTTCATCCCCGAAACGTATATATCATTAATCAAATCTCGTTTCTCCCCAAAACATATATTTATATCAAAACTGTTTCTCCCTGAAACATATTTATATCAAAACCATATATTTTCCACGAAAATATATTCATAGTTTAATCAAAGGCATATTATACAAAAGCGTATACTTATCCTTTTAAGGCGTGTTCTTCCCCAAAACAGTTATAAAGCAGTAAAAAGAGGGGTTTAGTGACACTCACATTTGGGTGCGTAATTAAATTAGCGCAATTCCCACAAATTGATTCTACACGTCCTAATATACGTAGGAACAGTTTAACAATCAATATTCTACTAAATTCCTAAGTTTCTCCAATACTTAGAATTTTCAAATAACTTTGAGATTTTCTCGAAAAGACTTTGTTTCGATTATGTTAGCGTATTTATATATATGATTTCATATATATTAAAATTTTCGCGATTTGAACGATTTTAGTTGTGACCCTCATTATGTTATATCCGTTATCACACCCGTTTATAAGCAATATATCTACGATTTGCGCGCCGTAATATATATATATACATAAACGTGAACACATAAATTCATATCGTGACCCACGTATTTTGTTAACTTATATATTTTATCATTTTTAAAGCATTTATACATGAAATAAATTATCAAGTTAACCTATATATCATTTTCATGCTCGACAACAAGTTACACATATAACGCGATATTTACCGATATTACCGATTTATCCGCCTAAGTGTACATGCATAGTTTAAATCCCTACTATCATGTCATCACTTAACATATCATATTTCATATTCTTATGTTCTCATATCACATCATAATACACACAAAGTTCACTCTTGAACATTCTACGTTCGTGTACATTGAAATATGTGTATTTAGCGTTTTCGGTATCATTTTCGGGCGTCGGAAGTCACGTATGACTAACCAAACATCAAAGATACTTATTATAAGTTAATATAATTATATTTATATCAAAAATATCAGTTTACTTACTGATCTAACAGTTTTACTAAAATCTCTTAAAAAGGCGATTTTTACCGTTTTTAACGCATAGTTTTGTACCGAACTTTACCATAAGCATCCCAAATTGATACGGCTTGATATTTTAACATGATGCAATTTATTTACTGAATAAAATGATGGTTATACCCATGATAGTGCAGGTCTCACATAAGACACACAAATCACATCATTTCATTCCCTTTTACAACTTTCTAAGCCTCATGTACAACATGTAAAGCTAGTAAACATATGACCAAGTTTCATGCCACTACAACACACTAAATATCATTATTTTTAGGGTTTATAATCTGATTAAAAATCTTTTTTTCATAACTTATCATTTTCATCATTTCATGACCATAAATCAACATGCCTGCCTATGTACAAGCATCTAATGCATCCATATCATATCATCATCATCCTACATAAACTTAAATGCATCTAAGAACACATTTATTTCATATTCATATATTCAAAGACATTCTCATCATATTTCATCATGTTTACATGATTTGCATGCAACATTCTTTCATTTATTCACTAAATAACAAAACTCACAAGTGCATATATACATATATACATACACGACACATGCATACATACATACATACATATATATAATTCCAAAAATTTCCCTTTTCACAAATCTAATTCAAATCACAAGAACCTTTTTATGACACCTTTTTAAGCATACATGCATTCACTTTACAAGAATCATGTTAATCAAGTATCTAAAAATCAAAACTCAACCTCATATACATCTATATACATACATACGGCCACACACACACACACATATATATATATATATATGTATATATATTCTTCCATTTTTGTTTTGTTAAAAAGCTCATCTGTTTTTAGTTTCAAGTTTGTAATCATTCAAGAACATTCAGAAACTTCCATCATCATCAAAATCATCTAGAATTAAGAACAAGGTTTTTAAAGTAAATTTTATACCTTCTAGATTTTGATGGGTTTTTAGCAAAATGTGATGATATGGAGCTAGATTCTTGCTTGAAACACCTTGAAATTACCTTCAGGACTTCAAACGAGCTTGAAACCAACTTGAAATAGCTTTGAGTCTCCAAGAACAAGTTTGAAAATTCAAAATGGATGAAGAAAAGGGGTGTTCAGTTGTAGCATGTAGAGAGAGCGTGAGAGTGATTTGTTTTGATTGTGTTTCTTGGATTTTTAAGATTGTAGAAGATTTGATAAAGTATAATCATCATCTTGAGCCTTCTAATGTTAACAAGTGTAAGAGAGAGAGTGTGGACACTCCTCCTAGCCGCCACCTCCATGCCCTCTCACATTCATCATATATACATACATATATTATATATATATGTATTAGCTTTAAACAGGTATTTAACTGGTTACCGGGTATTTTATCTAGCGTTTTAATCTCGTTTTATGGAGTTTTAAATTATTTTTATCACTCTATAAAAATAAACTTACATTAATATTGCTGAACAATATTTTATTTGCCTAGACTGGCTGTGTTGTCGTTTTTGGTATTTTGGCAGTATGCGCGTTGTGTTGCGCAGTACGCGCTTAAATTCGCAAAAATACGGATTTTAAGCGTTTTAATTTATTTTTCCTCACCAACATGATTAAAAATATTATTTTAATCATAACGGACTATTTAGGATTTTAACATTAATCGGGCGGTCACCGACGTTCGTTTTGCATTTTAACCATTACGCGATAAGCGTTTATCTTAAAATTGCCAACATAATTTCTAATAAATTTTCAATTTATTATCACATCAAATAACACCAAATAACATCAATTTCAATAAAATTTGCCTATTTAATCATAACACGTGTCACGTTAGTACAGGCTCAAATTAACCGAGTGTCACAATCTCCCCCTGTTTAAGGAATTTCGTCCCTGAAATTCTTACACTACAGGTTTCGTTTTTGTACTAGAACTAAAGAGATGCGAATATTTCTCTTCTGTCGTTCCCATGTGAACTCGAGTCCAAGTTTGGAATCAGCGAACATGTTCTTCGATAAATCTCAGTTTATCGTCTACTTGAACCTCGTCGGGGAGTATGATTAGTGTCTCATCCGACATACACTTTCTTAGGTTGGAAACATGAAACACATCATGAACTCCACTTAATTCCTGTGACAGCTTAAGCCTATACGCGACTGATCCAACTCGAGAGAGGACTTCGAAAGGACCTATATAACACGGGCTTATCCCCATTTCCCAAACCTAACAACACCTTTCCAAGGTGACACCTTCAGCAGAACACGATCTTTGACTTGAAACTGCAAAGGTTTACAATTCATCTCAAGGCGACTGAGATGCATCATGGTATAGAAACAAATATGATTTTTAAGGATTGATTCTTGATGAAGCACATAAATCGGATTACAATTCATCTCAAGGTGACTGAGATGCATCACGGTATAGAAATGATAATATTACTGATTGCCCGATATGAAGCATGATAAGGTGAAGTATGTAAAGAAATTTATGGCATGTTTGCAAGTCAAACAGTAGTATCAAAAGCCCCATTTGAATATCCAAACCTTGGAAATTCCAAGGTGGAAATGGGAATGTATCATAATTAATCTTGTGAAAAATATGCCCAAGATGGAAAAAGGTTATATGCTACATGAGTGATTGTGGACAGACTAACAAAAAGTGCCCATTTCTTACCCGTTCAAGAAACTTATTATTCTGAAAAGATAGCATATGTACATACATACGAGAGGTGATGGCATGGTGTGTCTCATCCCAACCGATGGCGGAAACATCGAGGCGGGACGGAATATATTGCTCATTAAACATAACAATAGGGCTGGCAATTGGGTACCTGTTAAGACATGATTAGACCTGTTTGACTAAAAAATACACCCTTTGGCTTTTTTATTTTTTAAAATAATTAAAATTACAATGTTACGATCCATCATTTATTCATCTTTGTACATAAAACATAAAACTGTTTTATAAACATGAGGTATAAAAGAGTTAAACGAGTCGTAATCATTTTTGAAACTTATGTTGTGCGCACCGTCAGAAACCTGTTAAACCTGTTAAGACACGATTTGCCAGCCCTACATAACAACAAGTACAAAATTTGATACAACAATAATAACCCTAAACGTCAATGTGTGTATCTAGCATCATCGCTACTTGGATTTCATAGCATCATTCTTCATCAACCTGTAACATGTTTTAAAATAGAGTTCAATGAAAAAGCAAAGGCGAGTACACAAGTTTAAGCATACGTATACGAATAAAGTTTAAAACGAATCCACATGATACTAAGTTTATACAAGAGCATTATACATGGCATGCAATATTCTAGTCAATCCTCTTGCTTACGCGAAATAACGATAATTTAACATGACCACTAGATTCACGATTGGGCAGTGTGTTACTCCTATAGCGTTATACATGTCAAATGGAGGCTTAAGATAAGCTAATGACTATCGTATTACATAAGAATGGTCTAAGATATAAGAAACAAGTAACGTATCAAAGCATTCATGAATATTGGATTGTTTCCTGCATTTCATAGAGTTTAAGATTTGTGATTTTGTATATGGTAAACATGTTATACCCAAAAGTGGATATAAACGAAAAGTGGGTCGAGTGTACTCACGGTTTTGCAAGCTTTCGGACATGTTAGTTCTGTGAAGAGTGGTTTAGTTGATGAGGAAACACTGAGTTATCCTACAAGAGGAAAACGTAGGTGTGAGTATTTGGATGATGATCATTGATTCGGAATTTGGAATAAAGCGTAACAAAGTAACGTTTACGAAAATATTCACTAAAGTCTAGCACTCATTTTGACACTATGGGAACCCATTAGGGTTTATGTGTAGGTTATAACACCTATTAGAATCATAACGAGGAACTAAACTCTTTTAGTGATTAAACTTAGTAACTTGACACATAACTATATAGTCATTATCAAGGTTTCGGTTTTAAGTATATTATATAGATTATAATAGTTATATGTATATCATAAGTCCACAAGGATGTCATAGAAGTCATGTAGGAGGTAGGTGGTATAACCATCCATTTAGAAACCTCATAAGAGTTCACCACTACACAAGTTGTCATAGACAACAAGGAGGGTCAAGAACAAGAAAAATAATGAAATGGAATTACATGTTTATCACTATACCAAGTAGCCAGGTAAGCTACAACCGGTGAGCCGACGTCGACAGAAGTCAAAGGCTAGACGGGGTTGTGTTACTTTCATCTAGAAAACTACATTGGGATAGTGATGAGAAATCATCAAGTGATGTGTGGACTTAGTTGTAGGATAGCCCAAGCTAACCGGGTAGTCACACTAACATCAAGTTCAAGACTTGGCATCACTTGTGAGCTTAAAGCTCATTGAAAACAGAAAGTTTAGAGTGTTTATACCACTCATATTTCATATAGAACAACTTAGGTTAGGCTTACTATCAATAATATTGATTAGAAGCATAAGCACACAAAGTTGTATGAAGTATAACATAAGTTTACTAAAGTTTTAATCATAACAGAAAGTTTCAGCCTACTTTGGAGTCTTTTTAGTAAATTCCCAGGTTTGGATTTGCCATGGCAAGTCCGTTGGATCATACCTAAGACTTATCCAAGTAAGTAGGAAGAAGAATCAAGCAAAAACGTTGAAAAATGAGCAAGTTATGCTCACTTTGGTGAGGATGAGTGAATCTGCCCGGATTCTTGAGACTTAACTGATTTGACAGTGATAGATTAGAGAGTTGTTAAAGTGGAAAACTGTTGTGGAGAACACTTGGTATTTATAAGGGATGAATTAGGGTTGGTTAGGAAGTGTTTAAATGAGGTTTAAGGTGGTTGGGGATGTGGGTTTGTGTGGATTCATGCTTAAATTCGTGGCTGGTATGCTTTTTGCCCGCCTAGACACGCTTGCGGACCGTAAGAGGTTTCCCATCCGGTCCGTAAGGCACGGGCCAGAAGCACAAGTTTTTTTTTTTTGATGAATGGGCCTTGTCTAGTTGTTATAAGTTACGTGTTTTAGGTCCATATTAGGGTATTTACGCATATATAAAAGTTTACATAAGTATAAAATGAATATGTATACGTATAAGAATCTCCTTTACGTTTCGTATGAAGCTTAAATGTCACGTATTTGCAATTTGTCACACGTTTACGAGTATCACGATTATGTTTGAATGTATGAATATGTATAACACGAATATTGATAAAATATGAATTTTCATTATGATTCAAGTCTCGATTACAACGATTACAACGAAAGACGAATACAAGATTACAAGGGTTTCCAAAATAGAAATACTAGACTAGCTTTCTAAATAGGGAAAGTATGAAAACGCCGGGCGTTATAGCCTCCCCTCCTTTAGGAAATTTCATCCTGAAATTTAGGAAGATGCAACGAAAAGATGCGGATACTTAGTCTTCATATCACACTCGAGTTCCCAAGTAAATTTGGCGCCACGTTTTCCTTCCCATCGAACCTTGACGATAGGAATTCGATTGCGCCTCAATTGTTTGATTCCTCGGTCCATGATTTCGACTGGTTTTTCCACAAAATGCAATGTCTCGTTGATTTGAAGATCTTCGAGTGGAACTTGAAGTCCTTCTTCAGCTAGACATTTTTTGAGATTCGAAACATGGAAGACAGGATGAACGTTGTTGAGTTCTTGAGGTAGGTCCAGTCGATAGGCAACCTTGCCAATCCTTTCGAAAATCTTTAAAGGACCTACACAGGGAGGTGCGAGTTTGTCTTTCTTACCAAATCGAACAACACCCTTCCAAGGGGATACCTTGAGAAGTACGTTATCACCTACATTTAATTCCAAAGGCTTGCGTCTTTTGTCGGCATAACTCTTTTGTCGGCTTCGAGCTTTGAGAAGATTATCACGTATTTGTAGGATCTTGTCCGTTGTCTCTTGTATAAGTTCGGGACCAGTGATTTGAGAGTCTCCGATCTCATGCCAACAAATAGGCGAAACGGCACTTACGACCATACAATGCTTCAAATGGAGCCATTTGAATACTACCGTGATAATTGTTGTTGTACGAGAACTCTACCAAGGGTGAGTGCGATCCCAGTTGCCGCCAAAATCGATTACGCCTGAACGGAGCATATCCTCCACGGTTTAGATAGTATGCTCGGTTTGACTATCAGATTGAGGGTGAAAAGCGGTGCTAAGATTGAGACAAGAGCCAAGGGCGGATTGAAACGTTTGCCAAGGGCGGATTGAAATGTTTGACAAAGGCGGGACGTAAAACGAGCATCGCGATCAGAAATGATGTTAATGGGGTACCATGACGACTGATGACTTCATCCTTGTAGATACGAGCCAATTTCTTGACTTTGTAATATTCACGAATGGCAAGGAAATGAGCGGATTTGGTCAAACGATCAATGATGACCCATATGCTGTCATGACCAGATGAAGTGTGAGGAAGCTTGGTAATGAAATCCATAGCGATACTCTCCCATTTCCAGACAGGAATTTCTGGTTGTTCGAGTAAGCCAGAGGGGCGTTGATGTTCAGCTTTAACCTTTGAACAGGTGAGACACTTCAAGACGGAAAGGGCGATATATTTCTTCATTCCAGGCCACCAATAAGATGCTCGAAGATCATGGTACATCTTGTTGGCGCCAGGATGAATGGAGTATCGGGATTTGTGGGCTTCATCCATCAAAGTGTTTTGAAGGTTGAGACCGTTAGGAATCCAAATGCGATCATGGTAGTAAAGAATACCATCAGGTTTAGCTTCGAGTGGGTTTTCGACTCCACAATTCAATTCGTTATCGAGATTACCCTCTTTAATGACTGAGAATTGCGCTTGGCGAATTAGCTTGTGAAGTTTTCCCACGGTTTGGTAGCAACGAATACTCTTGACATGAGTCTTACAACTAAGTGCATCGGCTACAACATTCGCTTTACCAAGGTGGTAACGAAAATCACAGTTGGTGTGTGCTAAGCGTATTATATTTTTATTGTTATTTTTAATTCATTTTATGCATAGTCAAGTTTAAATTTATAAAACACGATATTCTACTTAACACTAAACACACACTTGGGCAAGTGCGCCCATCGTGAGCGTAGTATAGCGTTGGTAAGATACCGAGATCGTCCAATGACACAAGAGCTTTTAATACCGGTTTATCGTCAACGTCTAATCAATCTAAATTTTTTGATAAAAGTTTAAAAAACATAAAGATAAGTAAAAAGATAAATAAAATGAAATATAAATAGACAAGATAGAATCACTTGGATCCAACTTCTCTTTTATGTATCCTTTGATAGTTTTCGCACTTTTGGACTTTTTAAGAGATTGTCTTAGTTATAGTAGTAGGCCCCTCTTTTGAAGGTGACGTTACCCTCAACCCAATGGTTTGAGTCAGCAGGAATACAATCCCAAAAGGTCGGAATATTGGAAGATAATTAAGTAAGTTATTAATTCGAAAAGTGGTAGGCCCCTCTTTTGAAGGTGACGTTACCCTCGGCTAAGTGGTTTGAGTCAGCAGGGATACAATCCCAATTAGCCGGTTTAAAATATTAATAGTCGTTTACATATGAGGGGTTCAAGCCATTCGCGCCCCCGCCATCCAATACCCGTTGAGCAATGAAGGAGGCCCTAATAGGCTTGAACCAAGTCCTTGCAGGATCTATACACTGAACGAGACAGGAACTTTACCAAACCACCCTTCTAACCCCCTTCCAAATAGTTAACGCGCTTTACATAGACCGTAAAGACACGAATGAGCAGATCAATGACATCATGAAGAAATGGTTAAGAAAATTCACTTTCAACATAAGAAACTAGTTATTAAAGTCATTAATACAAAGCCAAATAAAAAGTGCCGAAAGATTAAAAACTAAAAGTAATACATAAAAGATTAGTCTACACCAAGTGATGTAAGGAATTTAACCAAGCATGGCCTTTGTTTGACAAGAACCCTTACAATCTATCTTGGATCCCGAGACTACTACACACTCTAAAGATGGATGATGGTGGTGGGTGTTGGTGTTGTAGTGGTGGTGGAGTGGTGGCAAAGTGAGAGAGAAGTGGTTTGCCAAAGGATGTTTTTGTGGGTAACCAAGCACCCCTATTTATAGCCTGAACAGGAGTCCGGCCACGGCCCCGTGTCTAGCGTACGGCCCGTGGCTAACATCCTTCTCTTTCTTTATTAATTGCATTTGTCAGCAGAGGGCCCCACACGACCCGTGGCCTCTGGTTACGGCCCCGTGGTCAATTGTTCGCTGTACTATCCAGATTCTGCAAATCTTATAGTTGACCATGGCCCGTGTTACTCTGGACACGGCCCCGTGGTGGGCGTGGAAGCTTCTGAATGTTTTGTCTTGTAGTGCAGGTCTTGACCATGCCCCGTGCTTGGTGGACACGGCCCGTGCTCATCTTCTGTGATCTGTTTTTTTGTCTTTTGGGGTGTTGCTGAGGGGTCGGGCTTGGCTTGTTATTCCTTCTTTGTGTATTTATATTGGTTTTAGCTGCTTATTTGCTTCTTTTGTTCGTTTGAGCTCTTTTTATCCAAAAAATACAAAAGGAACAAAGAAACGTACATTTATGCCTCATTTGAAGTAATTTATATGTTGCATTTTGTGTACATCAAATATCCCCACACTTGAATTCTTGCTTGTCCTCAAGCAAAACTCTTTAAATGTGGCTTACACACCCAAATGGAATTGGTAGAGAAGAAGTTTTGTGACTTGTCTTCGAGTGTCGGGAATCCAAGATTCTTTTTCAAATTGCGTTTTTATTTTTAATTACAGTTGCTATTCGTCATGATTTATTAAAAAATTATTTATTTGTTTAGGCATAACATGCTTCTTTAAAATTCTATTTATTTATATACAAGTTCACGTACCTCACAAGGGATCACTCAATACTCGGCCGAAGATGTATTTTTGTGATATCTCTCGATTCCGGTTTGGACTTTACTTCTACCATATGCTTGCCAAGTGATCAAACCTCCTCCTTTTTAACTATAAACCTTTGCGAGTATTAAGAGGAATTTGAAAGGTTTAGGCTTGGTTTAGAGGTAGGTGAAGTTTTTTTGTTAGTGGTTAGTAGTATGGCGAAAGATGTAAATAGCGTCGGATATCGTAAAATTTTTTCGTATTTATTTTATCAAGCGTTTTTCAAACAAGATGTGAAGGAACTTGTTTGGTTATTCGAAGATCTAAATACATACATATATATATATACATATATTATATATACATATATATACATATATTATACATATATATATACATATGTATATATATGTATATATATATATATATATATATATATTTCTTTTTTTCAAGAAGATATCCGAGGTTTTTACCAAACAAATGGGTTTGAAAAGAAAATGGTTTTGTGGGTAATAGGTGTTTGTCTTTGTGGGCTTTTGAAACGAAAAGGTTTTAGGCTCAAAAGGGTTGATTAGGGGGATTTTTTGGTGATGGGTGAAAAGAAATAAAAATATAGGTTTTAAGAAAAAAAACATAGAAATGGTTTAGTCCTAATGCCTCCATCATTTACTTACTTGGGTTTTAAGTTGGTAAGGACCGGAAATGCATCATTTTGACAAGTTCTAGAGTTGTAAGGACCAAGCGGCTATTCACACAAGAAACGAAAAATGAGCATTTAGTTTAAAAATGTATTAATGTATGCTCGATAAAGGCTCAAAACTCACTTAATGTGGAAATGGGTTTATAATGTGAACAAGTATATACAATCGAATTTTAAAAAGATTTGTTATGCCCCTTTTTTATAATTTTCTTATTTGGTTCTTTTTATCACGACGCTATCGATTGTAAATTTGTAAAAACATAACTTATTAGAACTTGTTATTCCCAAATTGAACCAAGACAAGTAAAAATAATGAAAAATTTTGAAAAAGATTTGGGGTGATTAGCGGTTCCAATAGAGTTTTGTCTAAGGCTTGTTATTAGGACTTGCTAAATTCAAAGTGTTAGTTACCCCCCCCCCCACACACTTAAATTACACATTGCCCTCAATGTGTCCAAAAATAAATTTTTCGGTTGATTTGAATGCGTAAAAGTGCGTTTAAAAACAATTTTTTGTGTTACTGGCCATTTGGGCACGCCGGGCACGGCCCCGTGTCCAGAGTGTCAGTAACAATTTTAACAGAAGCTTGACCACGGGGCGTGGCCAGTCAACACGGCCCGTGGTCGGTTACCTGTTTTTGGACTTTTCTTGCAGAAGCTGAGCACGGGGCGTGTTGGGCTGAACACGGCCCGTGCTGCACATGCTGGAAGGTTGAAAATTTTGTCAGAAGGCACTGTTTTTATGCATGGGGTGTGGATTTGACGTCCCTTTGGTAGTTTCCATCTTTTCTCGTGTGTTTTATTTCTGAAAAGTAGGCTAGACTAGAAAACATTAAACTAAGTTAATACTAAGGATAGTTCCACGGAGTGCCTCCGGGGTGCGCCACGTTTATAAGGGTCCTTGGCTAGACCCAATACCTGTCATATATCACTCAAGTGGGATGTCATACACCCTATGTTGCATCGCTCGAGCGCGTCATTTAAGCTTGAGTCTATGACTTTCATGTAGTTGACTAGGTCGTCTTCAATTCTCTTCCCTACCCAAACTTCATTTCCTTGTCTCCTACCCTCAATGTTAGTTTTCTGTCACTCATGTCCACCATAGTACGAGCGGTGGCGAGGAATGGTCTTCCCAAAATGAGAGGAACTTCGGCGTCTTCCTCCATGTCGAGTATGACAAAGTCGGCAGGAAAAACGAATTCTCCAACTTTGACCAAGAGATTCTCGGTGATTCCTTGAGGGCGTTTGATTGATCTATCGGCGAGTTGAATACTCATTTTTGTGGGGGTTGGTTCTCCGAGCCCGAGTCATTTGAACATTGATGCGGGCATGAGATTGATACTAGCCCCTAGGTCGGCTAGTGCATTTCGAATAGGTGATCCCCCAATTGAGCAAGGAACGGTGAAGTTTCCGGGGTCGATCTTCGTTTGTGGGAGTTTGTTGAGGAGTACAGCGGAACATTCTTCACTTAAATTAACAAATTGCAATGTTTCAACCTTTCGTTTGTGAGTGAGGAAGTCTTTCATGAATTTTGAATATTTTGGCATTTGAGTGAGGACTTCTACAAAAGGGAGGTTGATGTGCAATTGTTTTAGGAGGTTTATGAATTTTGTGAATTGCTCATCTGTCTTTTGGCGAAGTAAACGACCTGGGTAGGGCATTGATGGGTTTTTTGTTGGTTCGGGATGTTGTGTGGCAGCGGTGTCTTCATGTTAAGGAGGTGTGAGTGTGTTTTGTTCGGGTGGACTGTGGTTGGTCGATTGTGGCGGTGTTTCCTCAGGACCTACTTTTCGGTTCCTAAGGGTTATGAAGTGTACTTGTGCGTTTAGATTAGTTTCGGTATTACTAGGTAGTGCGCCTTGTGGTCGTTCGGACAAATTTTGGGCGAGCTGGCTAAGCTGTTTTTCAATGTTTTGAATACTCGCCCTTTGGTTCCTAATATCGGACTCTGTTTGTGAGAACCGGTCCGAGTGCCTTTTTTCGGTTTTGGAAATCAGGCGGGTGATGAGGTCTTCAAGCCTCTCTCGGCCTCCTCGTTGTTGAGTGAAATTTTGTGCTTCATTTCGTGGTTGTTGTTGAAAGTTAGGACTTTGATTTTGTTGGTTACTACTATTCCCTGGTTCCCTCCAACCAAAGTTAAGATGGTTTCGCCATCCTTGGTTGTAGGTACCTGTAGGGGGCCCGATGGTCTAGGTCGATTATCTACGTATTTTAGCATTTCTGTTTTGTCACACCCCGACCCGCAGCGGATAAGGTGATCGGGGCATGATTGGGTTATCATCAAAGCTCATGACATTTATTAAGCGTTTCATATTCATTAATACAAATTAAATGGAAATTTACAATATAGGTTACAACTGTTCTAACTAACAATCTAAACTTCTTGGTTCTCTTCTAAGGCATATCCTATGTTTTCCTTGCTTCAACCTGTTCACCTGTATCATGTGTAAAAGGGATTTTGGATCAACATAATGTTGGCGAGTGAATCCTATGGAAAACATTTGAACAATTTATTTAACTTGATTATGAAATATGTGCACAACCAAACATGAGTAAAAATAGATGTAACATAATCAACAATCATAAGATGTTAAATGAAACACTCATGAACAATAATGGAACAATTAAAGGCACGCGATGCTCAACTCGTCTCTCACGAGGAACTGAGGGGCCTGATGAATGAATTGCATAAACATGATAATATGAATGACACAACTACAAACAATACAAACTCAATGATATACACATAAACAATAATGAATTTGAATTGAAGCACGCGATGTTCTACTCGTTTCCCACGAGGAACTGATGGGCTTAATGTATGAGTTTCATATAATTTGTCAAAAGGAATATAAGTAAATCACAACAATAAAAACAATCTAAGTTTAAGTCATGATGTGGTATGGCACAAGTTTAAATAAATAAATTAGTTATTTTCATAACACATGACACACCCCAAAACGTGTAATTTAAAAGAGGGAATTGTAAGATTCACTCACAGTGGGTGCGTTCGGTTGATGACGTTGAATGCACGCGAAGTGGTTTTAACCACGAGTGAGATTTAACCTAGATAAATCGCATTATGGTTTGGTAAGTAAACGGATTTTATTAAACTATTTTAGTAGGATTGTTGGGTGCATTTTTTGTGAGTTTGAGGCTATTTTCTAACCTTAAAAATGTTATTTTTAAGTATTTATAATTGATTTTTAATTAAAATAATTAAATAAAAATAATAAAAAAATATTTTTTTTTTTGCTACAGTTGACTTTGACCATTGACTTTGACTGGCGTTGACCTGTTCGAGGCATATTGTTGTGCGCTGGGTGAGGCTCGAACCCGAGACCTCCCGTACGCGTGCACGCAGTTCTACCAACTGAGCTACGTGTCTAACCCGTTATATATCCGATTTTAATTACATATATACATTAATTAGAATTAAACAGAAATCCTTTTTATTTTAAAAACAGTTTAAACGAAACGGTCATGCACTCCACAGGTCTCGAACCCGGGACCTGTGGTTTAATCCAACACACAGTCCACCGCTGGACTGTGTGTTCAACATGTTATATCATTCGATTTTTATTATACTTAAATACTAATTAGTTATTTCCTTTTCTGCCTTATTTAAAAGAAAAGATAATTGTCCGAGTCGGTGCTGAAGACCGGACTCGAACTCGTGACCTGTGATATAAACAAACACACAGTCCACCGCTGGACTGTGTGTCTAACTTGATTATTATTCCGGTTATTAATATACTTAACATATATCTAAGGCGACTCCGGTTCAGTAAACAAAAAAATGGATTTTATTAAGGCAGCGTGTGTGAGACGGGATTCGAACTTGAGACGTTTTGCGTTTTATATGTGCACACAGTCCACCGCTGGACTGTGTGTCTAACCCGATTAATTTCATGATTTATATTATACTTATATGATACAGAATTACGTCGTCTTCTTCATCCAGTTTGAACCAGAAATCGGAAATCGACTGGTTCAAACTTTTTATCAGTTTATTAGCGTTTTGCAGTCCATTAAGGTAAGATAAAGGTGAAAAGATAAAGAAAATAAGCGAAAGAGGTATACCGACTGGATCCTCTGTTTTCCGGCAGAACTCCGGCGACAGAATTCAACTCCGGCGACGTGTTCCGTATAGCAGCTAGTCTCCGGAAAGCTTGGAAAAGGTAAGGGTGACTTCGGTATAAACTTAGGAGGTTCAGAAAAGCTCGGCAATGGGGAAACCGGTTTTTCGGCGACGAACAGATTTATTCCGGCGAGTGGAATTACGCCGAGAAAAGGTGTGATTTTGAGTGAAAGTGTTTGTCGTGGGTTGTGGGTGAATTTATAAGGCAAATCGTCAATGCACTTGGTCTGAATTCCGACTGTGTTCGTTTATTTAAATTTTCCGGCGGTTATGAATTTGGTCGCGGACTTTAAACATCGGTTATAACCGATGTATTGTTAATGGTTTACGTTATAACTGAAAGTGGTGTTAAAACTCGCGAGATATCCGGGATTCCGACGACTGAACCGTTTGGGCGCCGGTTTTGAATTCGTAAAGACACTTTATCAATTAAATGATTTCAATATGTAACAAACAAAATCCGCGGCGCAGTGGTTTGTGTGTGTGAGTTAAGTTTGCTGAACTGACTCGGTACAGACCCGGGTTCGAAACCCGGCAGAGGTAATATATTTTTATTTTGCGATTTTTGACAGTTTTTCAAAAACTAAATATATATTCCCGTATAATAATTGATTACGGATCATTTAAAAATATTTTGGGCATTTAATTCGCAACGAAAATTTTGACTGACTGTTCGGTTGATAAACGGAGCGGGTTTGGTAAATCCGTTTTTGACGGATGTTACATGTTTGGTTTTCCATGTCTTTCATACAACTCCAATTTTCATGTGGCCCACCACACCCTTCACAAGCCATAATCGAAGTTGTTTTTGTCATTTCTAATTTTTTTACTTTCGAGGATAAGGCTTCGATTTGGGCTTGTAATGAGGTGTTTTCGTCAATCTTATGGGCGCCCGGGGCAATAGACTTTGAACCCCGGGGGGTGTGCCATTGAAAATTGTTTTGAGCAATTTCCTCAATTTGATTGTAAATTTCATGGGGTCGTCTATTACCTAGGAGTCCCCCGGAGCTTGAGTCTAGTGTTTGTCTCGTGTGTGGCAACAGTCCATTATAGAAAGTGGATACCTGTTGCCATACTGCGAGGCCGTGGTGCGGGCGTTTCCTCAAGGCCCTCTTGTGAATAAGTGTTGATTTCTGTCATTAGTTTAGCGGTCTTAGAGGGCGGGAAATATTTGTATAGAAACTTTTGGGCAAGTTCATCCCAAGTGTTTACCGAACCACTTGGAAGGGTGTTTAGCCAAGCCTTAGCTCGGTCTTTCAATGAAAATGGGAACATGCGGAGGCGGATGGCATCGTTTGATGCTCCATTGATTCGGAATGTGTCGCATATTTCCAAAAAAATGGTAATATGTAAATGGGGATCTTCATCAGGAAGGCTGTGAAATGTGGCGGAATTTTGGAGCATTTGAATCAAATGTGGCCTTAGTTATAAGTTGTTAGCATCAACGTTTGGTGCATTGATTGCGGCCCCTAGATTATCGACCATGGGTCGTAGGTAATCCATTAGGGTACGTTGATCCGCCATTGTGTTTTGATCCTCCGAAGCTTTCTCCTTATTTTTGGCCTTTAACCTTTTTCTTAGAAACCGTTCGGGCTCGTCTAGAGGTTCTTTTATGTCTTTATCAGAACTAGAGCTCATGCACCGCGTAGAGATTTCAGCTTCAGCACTTGAGTTTGAAGTCCTGTAAAAAGATATGGGTCAGATTATATCACCACGGCCCCGTCTTCAATGACCACGGCCTGTGGTCGAGATGAGTAGTTCTATTTTCTAGATCCTAGTTACAGAGGAGCTGGGCACGGCCCCGTGGTGCACCACCACGGCCCCGTGTTCACTCTTCTGTGACAGAAAACTTCTTACTGCCAGTGATGATGCTGGGCACGGCCCCGTGTTCACCCAGCACGACCCGTGCTGCACATCTGCAGATTTCCTAAAAATTAAAAATTTCCTAAAAAGAAAAAGAAAAATTGTTAAAAATAATTAGGCCGTTGATTTTAAACTTTCTCAACATCCTTGTGTCCCCGGCAACGGCGCCAAAAACTTGGTGTGTGCTAAGCGTATTATATTTTTATTGTTATTTTTAATTCATTTTACGCATAGTCAAGTTTTAAATTTATAAAACACGATATTCAACTTAACACTAAACAAACACTTGGGCAAGTGCACCCATCGTGAGCGTAGTATAGCGTTGGTAAGATACCGAGATCGTTCAAGGACACAAGAGCTTTTAATACCGGTTTATCGTCAAAGTCTAATCAATCTAAATTTTTTGATAAAAGTTTTAAAAACATAAAGATAAGTAAAAAAGATAAATAAAATGAAATACAAATAGACAAGATAGAATCACTTGGATCCAACTTCTCTTTTATGTATCATTTGATAGTTTTCGCACTTTCGGACTTTTTAAGAGATTATCTTAGTTATAGTAGTAGGCCCCTCTTTTGAAGGTGACGTTACCCTCAACCCAGTGGTTTGAGTCAGCAGGGATACAATCCCAAAAGGTCGAAATATTGGAAGATAATTAAGTAAGTTATTAACGCGAAAAGTGGTAGGCCCCTCTTTTGAAGGTGACGTTACCCTCGGCTAAGTGGTTTGAGTCAGCAGGGATACAATCCCAAGTAGCCAGTTTAAAATATTAATAGTAGTTTACATATGAGGGGTTCAAGCCATTCGCGCCCCCACCATCCAATACCCGTTGAGCATTGAAGGAGGCCCTAATAGGCTTGAACCAAGTCCTCGCAGGATCTATATACTGAGCGAGACAGGAACTTTACCAAACCACCCTTCTAACCCCCTTCCAAGTAGTTAACGCGCTTTATATAGACCGTAAAGACACGAATGAGCAGATCAATGACCTCATGAAGAAATGGTTAAGAAAATTCACTTTCAACATAAGAAACTAGTTATTAAAGTCATTAATACAAACCCAAATAAAAAGTGCCGAAAGATTAAAAACTAAAAGTAATACATAAAAGATTAATCTACACCAAGTGATGTAAGGAATTTAGCCAAGCATGGCCTTTGTTTGACAAGAACCCTTACAATCTATCTTGGATCCCGAGACTACTACACACTCTAAAGATGGAAGATGGATGATGGTGGTGGGTGTTGGTGTTGTAGTGGTGGTGGAGTGGTGGCAAAGTGAGAGAGAAGTGGTTTGCTAAGAGATGCTTTTGTGGGTAGCCAAGCACCCCTATTTATAGCCTGAACAGAAGTTCGGCCACGGCCCCGTGTCTAGCGAACACGGCCCGTGGCCAACATCCTTCTCTTTCTTCATTAGTTGCATTTGTTAGCAGAGGGCCCCACACGACCCGTGGCCTCTAGGCACGGCCCCGTGGTCAACTGTTCGATGTACTATCCAGATTCTGTAAATCTTATAGTTGACCATGTCTCGTGTTACTCTGGACACGGCCCCGTGGTGGGCGTGGAAGCTTCTGAATGTTTTGTCTTATAGTGCAGGTCTTGACCACGGCCCGTGCTCATCTTCTGTGATCTGGTTTTTTTTCTCTTTTGGGGTGTTCCTGAGGGGTCGGGCATGGCTTGTTATTCCTTCTTTCTGTAATTATGTTGGTTTTAGCTGCTTATTTGCTTCTTTTGTTCGTTTGAGCTCTTTTTATCCTGAAAATACAAAAGGAACAAAGAAACGTGCTTTTTCCAACTTTAGTACTAAAAAGGGTTAGTTTTATTCCTCATTTGATGTAATTTATATGTTGCATTTTGTGTACATCAACCGTCGTAGTCGTATAACAATTCTATCCAATGACGTTGACGCATGTTGAGTTCCTTTTTATTAAAGATATGTTGAAGGCTCTTGTGGTTGGTGAAGACCGTACACTTAGTACCGTAAAGGTAGTGTCGCCAAATCTTTAATGCAAAAACAACTCCACCAAGTTAAAGGTCGTGTGTGGTATAGTTTTTCTCATGGATCTTGAGTTGTCTTGACGCATAAGCGATAACCTTGTCCCGTTGCATAAGAGCGCAACCAAGACCTTGGTTTGAAGCATCACAATACACGACGAAATCGTAGTTTCCATCGGGAAGGGTAAGGATAGGAGCATTACAAAGCATGTCCTTGAGAGTTTGAAAAGACTCCTCTTGTTCGGGACCCCAAACAAAAGGTTTATCTTTTTGATTCAAAGACGTAAGAGTAACGGCGATCTTGGAAAAGTTCAAGATGAAGCGGCGATAATAACCAGCTAGGCCAAGAAACGAACAAATTTCAGAAGGCGATTTAGGTGCAATCCAATTCTTCACAGCTTCAATCTTTGCGGGGTAAACATGAATATCGAGTTCATTGACGGTGTGACCACGGAACTGAACCTCTTTTAGCCAAAATTCACACTTGGAGAATTTGGTGTAAAGACGTTCGGTAAGCAAAAGCTGAAGGATAAGTCGCAAATGTCGCCCATGTTCTTCTTTCGTCTTGGAGTAGATGAGAAAATCGTCGATGAATACGATTACGAAGCGATTGAGAAAAGGCTTACACATGCGGTTCATTAAATCCATGAACACTGCAGGCGCGTTAGTCAAACTAAAAGGCATGACCACGAACTCGTAGTATCCATAACGTGTGCGAAAGACGGTTTTAGGTACATCTTCTTCGAGGACTCGAAGTTGATGATAGCCAGAACAAAGGTCGATTTTCGAGAAACAAGTCGCACCTTGAAGTTGATCGAAGAGGTCTTCAATGCGAGGAAGTGGATATCGGTTTTTGACAGTAAGCTTGTTGAGCTCACGATAGTCAATGCACATATGAAAGGATCCATCCTTCTTCTTGACAAACAAAACGGGAGTGCCCCAAGGAGAAGTACTAGGACGTATAAAGCCTTTATCAAGAAGTTCTTGAAGCTGGCTTGATAGCTCTTTCATTTCCGAGGGAGCTAAACAATAAGGAGATTTCATAACCGGGGTTGCGCCAGGAATAAGATCAATACGGAAGTCAACGGATCGAGGAGGAGGAGGACCAGGAAGATCCTCTGGGAAGACATCGGGAAAATCGCAAACAACAGGACATCACTTACGCTCGGACCCTTGTCTTTCTTTTCCATGCTGTGGGCGAGAAAGGCGAAGTATTCCTTACATAAGTATTTGTTCACTTGGATACACGACATAAGCTTGAGACCCTTAGAAGATTTCTCGCCGTAGACATGCAAGGAATCACCGTTCGGAAGAGGAAGGCGAATGAACTTCTTAGAACAAACAACTTCAGCACGAACTAGCCTAAGCCAATCCATGCCTACTATGATATCGAAGCTTCCCAATTGCATGGGTATGAGGTCAATCGAGAACGTATGATCGTTCATATTCAAAGAACAATTAGAAAGGACAGAATCAACAATGACGGACTTTCCGTTAGCGACTTCGACTGCGAATGGATTGGGCAACTTAGAACGTACGCACTTAAGCAAAGGTTCAAATTCATTAGACACAAAACTTCTATCAGTGCCAGTATCAAAAAGACAAGAAGCATAGACATGGTTGACAAGAAACGTACCCGTTATAACGTCGTTCGCATTTTGTGCCTGAGCGGCAGTGAGGGCGAAGGCTCTGCCTCGAGCTGGTTGAGGCTGTTTTGCTGTTGCTAATTGTTGACGCATTGGGGGCAAACATTGGCGAAATGGTTAGGATCGCCACATTGTAACACGCTCGCGCATGAGCAGCTTGAGGTTGAGCTTGGGCAGGGTTAGGGTTCGGTACGAGGGCTTGGGGTTGTTGGTTTTGGGGTTGAGGGAAGTTTTGGCAACGGTTAGCAAAATGCCCCAATCTCTGACATTGGGCGCACTTGCGGCATAGTGTATTGGCGGGGTGGTAGTAGGAGCAGTTAGCACACTGGGGATGAGGTCAAGTGTAGCCACGTGTGGGCTGCTCGGGGTTGGCAGGGGTGATGGCTGCTAACGTTTGGATGGGTTGAGGGTTTGGTGGAGTAACAATCCCGTAATTTTGACTAGAAGCCTTCCGCTTCATGTTCTTGGGGTTGTTGTTTCTTGGGGGTTTGGGTGAAGGTTCAATGGTGGCGGTGGTATTGGCGGTGGCTTGGTGAGCATTCTTCGTAGAGACCTTGTCATGGGCCCCGTGAAGAACACAATTTTAAGCTCAATTGCGATGCTGTAAGCATCTTCAATGGTTTTGAGACAAGCGAAGGCAACATGGTTGATCAAAACGGAAGGTAGGCAACGGATGAATTTGGCGATGGCTTTGGGGTGGTATCAACTTGGCCGGGGCAAAGGATGCTGAGTTGCTTGAATCGTGCAACCAGACCTGTAGTGTCGCTCCCAATTTGCTTCAGATTCCAAAACTCATTATCGAGTTTCTGAAGCTCGTGTGGAGGACAAAACTCGTCCTTTATTGGCTCCTTTAATTCTGCCTAGGGCAAGGCGTGGGCTACTTCGTTTCCCCTCTTGTTGCGCTCGGAGGTCCATTATTCGAGGGCTCTCGAACGAAAAACCCTTGTCGCGTTCAGGGTTTGGAGTTCGTCAGGGCATCCACTTTGCATAAAAGTGAGTTCGATCGCGTCGAACCAATTCATCATGGCGGTAGCGCCATCATTGCCGGTAAATTCCATGGGCTTACAGGCCATGAACTGCTTGTATTGGAATGAGGCTTTAGGTTTTTCCACCTTGGAATTGACGGAGGATTTCGGGGTGTCACGGATGGTTTGAATTTGGCTCACGATGTTGGGGATAATCTTAGCCATCTGCTCGGCCATTTGTTCCGTGACTAATCCTACAAGTTCTTACTTCGAAATAGAGTCCACATGGTTGTTGGAACCCTTTGATTTCTTTGAGGAGCTTGGAGAAGACATCTAGGGTTGAAATAGAAAGGAAAAGGATGAGACTTGATCATAATGTAAAAATAAGTTTTGCATGTATAAGCATGTATAGGTTCACGTATGTTGCATGTATTCGACGATTCTTCAACAAGTATCGGCATGTATAATCACGTATGAATGCGTATAAAGAGTATAAATTTAGTTTGTTCACGAGGATTATTATTGTTTTTTATTGCGATAGACGTGCGAATTGTGTAACGGTTCGAAACGAATAAGGTAACAAGTATAAAATCACATAAAAATTGAGATAACATAAAAGATTGGCTCAATAAAACATGGGATTGTTTCGGGTAGAGAAACATCGACCATTCCAAAGTGATTCGTAAGATCTTTCGAGTTAGGGAACATGCTTTGGCCTAATAGGTAAAATACTCTCGTTGAGAAGCGATTAACGGTATTTTACCCTCCAAGTTACTACATGTCCCTAGTTGATCGAAAATTCGAGACTTTGGCGAGATTGAAAATCGAGGAACGGGATTAGTTGAAGTGCGGGTTTCACCCCTAACTTAACAACATCGTACCCTAAGAGTGGTTGGTACTCGTCGGGTCAAAATTTAATTTTGACAGTTTGACGAGGGTCCACTAGAGTTTGAATGGGAAGTTTTCCATCAAGATGTGGATGTCACTCCTAACTTGATGGTGTAACTTCGTGAAAAATCGATTACGCAGAGTGAGGTATTCCACCAAAAATTGTAAGCCATTGGGCCTATCTTGGTGCAAACCGCCTCGTTTGCATCACGAGTGTCTTCAAGCCTTCAAGTTTATTGTGTAAGATGTCTTAGGAAAGATATTATGTAAGTATTAAGACCAAAAGAAAGGAAGAAGCAATGAAGGAAGAATAAAGTTTTAAGCATAATACAAGAATGGTAAAAAATGGGACACTTAAACTATAGACTAGGTCGAACATGGCAATTCTACCTGATTCCCTATAGTTATGGCTCTGATACCAATCTGTCACACCCCAACCGATGGCGGAAACACCGAGGCGGGACGAAATAGATTGCTCATTGCACACAACACTAATGGTGACAATAATTAATTAAACTGAATTTCATTTCAAAAGTAATTGTCATTACAATACATGTGAAATTTCAAATAAACATAACAACAAGTACAAAATTTGATACAATAATAATAAACCTAAACATCTATGTGTGTATCTAGCATCATCGCTACTTGGATTTCATAGCATCATTCTTCATCAACCTGTAACATGTTTTAAAATAGAGTTCAATGCAAAAGCAAAGGCGAGTACACAAGTTTAAGCATAAGCATACGTATCGGAATAAAGTTTAAAACGAATCCACATGACACTAAGTTTATACAAGAGCATTATACATGGCATGCCATATTTCTAGTCAATCATTTTGCTTACGCAAAATAACGATAATTTAACATGACCACTAGATTTACGATTGGGCGGTGCGTTACTCCTATAGAGCTATACATGTCAAATGGAGGCTTAAGATAAGCTAATGACTATGGTATTGCATAAGAATGGTCCAAGATATAAGCAACAAGTAACGTATCAAAGCATTCATGAATATTGGATTGTTTCGTGCATTTCATAAAGTTTAAGATTTGTGATTTTGTATATGGTAAACATGTTACACCCAAAAGTGATATAAACGAAAAGTAGGTCGAGTGTACTCACGGTTTTGCAAGCTTTCCGACTTGTTAGTTCCGTGAAGAGTGGTTTAGTTGACGGGGGAACACCAAGTTATCCTACAAGAGGAAAACGTAAGTGTGAGTATTTGGATGATGATGGTAGATTCGGAATTTGGAATAAAACGTAACAATGTAACGTTTACGAAAATATTCACTAAGGTCTAGCACTCGTTTTGACACTATGAGAACCCATTAGGGTTTATGTGATTTTATAGGTTATAACACCTATTAGAATCATAACGAGTAACTAAATTCTTTTAGTGAATAAACTTAGTAACTTGACACATGATTATATAGTCATTATCAAGGTTTCGGTTTTAAGTATATTATATAGATTATAATAGTTATATGTATATCATAAGTCCACAAGGATGTCATAGAATCATGTAGGAGGTAGGTGGTATAACCATCCATTTAGAAACCTCATAAGAGTTCACCACTACACAAGTTGTCATAGACAACAAGGAGGGTCTAGAACAAGAATAATAATGAAATGGAATTACATGTTTATCACTATACCAAGTAGCAGGTAAGCTACAACCGGTGAGCCGACGTCGACAGAAGTCAAAGGCTAGACGGGGTTGTGTTACTTTCATCTAGAAAACTACATTGGGATAGTGATGAGAAATCATCAAGTGATGTGTGGACTTAGTTGTAGGATAGCCCAAGCTAACCGGGTAGTCACACTAACATCAAGTTCAAGACTTGGCATCACTTGTGAGCTTAAAGCTCATTGAAAACAGAAAGTTTAGAGTGTTTATACCACTCATATTTCATATAGAACAACTTAGGTTAGGCTTACTATCAATAATCTTGATTAGAAGCATAAGCACACAAAGTTGTATGAAGTATAACATAAGTTTACTAAAGTTTTAATCATAACAGAAAGTTTCAGCCCACTTTGGAGTCTTTTTAGTAAATTCCCAGGTTTGGATTTGCCATGGCAAGTCCGTGCGATCATACCTAAGACTTATCCAAGTAAGTAGGAAGAAGAATCAAGCAAAAAGGTTGAGAAATGAGCAAGTTATGCTCACTTTGGTGAGTATGAGTGAATCTGCTCGGATTCTTGAGACTTAACTGATTTGACAGTGATAGATAAGAGAGTTGTTAAAGTGGAAAACTGTGTGGAGAACACTTGGTATTTATAAGGGATGAATTAGGGTTGGTTAGGAAGTGTTTAAATGAGGTTTAAGGTGATTGGGGATGTGGGTTTGTGTGGATTCATGCTTAAATTCGCGGCTGGTGTGCTTTCTGCCCGCCCAGACACGCTTGCGGACCGTATGGGGTTTCCCATGCGGTCCGTAAGGCACGGGCCAAAAGCACAAGTTTTTATTTTTTTTTTTGTTTTGATGAATGGGCCTTGTCTAGTTGTTATAAGTTACGTGTTTTAGGTCCATTTTAGGGTATTTAGGCATATATAAAAGTTTACATAAGTATAAAATGAATATGTATACGTATAAGAATCTCGTTTACGTTTCGTATGAAGCTTAAATGTCATGTATTTGCAATTTGTCACACGTTTACGAGTATCACGATTATGTTTGAATGTATGAATATGTATAACACGAATATGGAAAAAATATGAATTTTTGTTATGATTCAAGTGTCGATTACAACGAAAGACGAATGATCACAAGGGTTTCCAAAAATAGAAATACTAGACTAGCTTTCTGAATATGGAAAGTATGAAAACGCCGGGCGTTACATGGTGTGTGGTGTCAGTATGTAAGATTATGACACATAGTTTACCTCTCGATTTTGGGGAGAATACCAGGAGGAGTTGAAATCTAAGTTGTTGATAAGAACAATTCAAATCTTTGAAGATATGCTTCATCCATGTATTGTTGACTTCACGGGTAGTTGGGAAATGTGTTTGCCTTTGGCTAAATCCTTGTACAATAATAGTTACCATTCAAGTGAGCTTGGTACGGTGGAAAGTTTAGAAGTTTGATTTGTTAGGGAATACAGTCAATGTGAGTTCAATAGCAATGAAGTCGTGAGTGTAACTACATAAAAGAATGATGTAATTCACCTTAAAGCTACCCAAGACCACCAAAAGTCTTGTCAAAATAAACAAAAACCGCTCAATTGAGTTAAAAATTGGAGACCGAATGATGATGATGCTGAAGTATCTCATTAGATGGATATTATTTGATTTAATAAACAAGGAAAATGAACCTCGTGTTTAATTATACTTTCACGATAATAGCACATGAAGAAAAGGTATCATTTTATTTGGAGTTACCTTAGGAAGTAAGTGGAATCCATAATACTTTTCGCTTGTCATTTACGCATATGTTTGACAGATGAAACTACACATGTGTCGTTGGAAAATATTATTATTGGCAATAAGTTGAACTACGTGGAAGAACTTGTAAGCAATCATTGACCAAAAGATCAAACAATTGCAAAACAAGATGATATAAAAATTCAACCGAAACACCAAAAGGTCCACATTCTGGTGCAAGTATCTAATTAGGATCATGTGTGTCCTAACACTTAAAGTAATGTTGATTGGGGTGTGTTTGTGAATACTAAAAGTTGTGAAGTTAATTAGCCATAAAAATAGAAGAATATGCTTAAAAATGGAATAATATCGCCCAAAAGATGTATTACTATTATTCTTATTATTATTATTATAAAAATATCGGAAATAAGATTTCCAACAACACGTAAAATTACATTTGTTTATTTAAATGGAAGTCTATTTGCAAAATTCCATAACCCATGTATTGAGAGCACAAGCAACCTTGTTGAAACCTTTGAAACCTGCCCCTTTAGCTAAAGCCTCAAAGTCTTTCTCGGTTCTCTCTTTGCCACCCGGGTTATGAGCCAACATAATCACGTCGATGTGTATCACATTTTGGGTAGCCCAGAGGGACGAAAATAACAGTTAACAATGACAACCCACATCCAAATCCCATAAAATGCAAAAAGTACAAAACAAAAAAACCCGCTAAAAATCTTACCAGCTCTCCATAAGAACCTTATCCTGGTTCATGAGCAACAAGGGTGCCAATGAAACACCACCATCATTCTTGATCAAGAACTTGCACACAGGAGCCAAACCATAGAACCGCTCAACGCACCCATCGGCGGTCTCCTTGAGGGTGCAAGTGAGCACAGAATGGCTAGACAGAAGACTACAGATCCTGTCAATCATCAGGGGCGCTTCAGGGTTGTTAACCTTGTGGAGCTGAGCCACCAGTTCAGAAGACGAGAGCGAACCGTCTGGACCAGCTTTCGCAATGGTCTCAAGCAAATCAAGCTCAATGGCGGTTTTCAAGACCATTGGCAAGACAGATGCAGTTGCTAGTTGCATTGCAAACAGGAAAGATTGATCATCTTGGCTTTCTTCCACTGGAACATTCACAGATGCTGATGTTGAACTTGAACCCATCTTTGATATCTTGAAAGTTGAATTAATTGATCTTTATATGTGGATACAAGATGGAATATGAAAGAACCATTGCATATGTATGTATATATACACTTGAGATTCACCAACCCCATGGAGTCTGGACCCTCACTGGTGCAAGTGTTTGCACACTTGTTTGGAACAAGTTTCTTTGACCCACGTTGAAAAGTCATAAAATATAATATTTTGACTTCATATGATTGCAAGTGGTCCGACAAAATCCTCACCCACCATGGTATCTATCATCATCATCATCATACTCAGTAAATCCTACCAATATCAAAGCTAAGGTAGGGTCTAAGAAACGTAAGATGTAGACAGCCTTACTTCTACCCTGTTGGAATAGAGAGGCTGCTTCCAGTGAGACCCCCGGCTCGATAGTAGTTTTGCATCAAGTCTTGGACATAAGGCACATAACACTCAGCAATTGAGACAAACGCCGATTAGTGTATATACTTCCTTGTCTTTCGGCTATCAACGCCACCATATGATGCATGATTAACAATCCCCCTCTTTTAACGTTATTTTCATGAAATAGTAAAATAACGTTAAAATTAGTACACTTTCACTTTTGCCTTCCGAGCGCCCGCACATATATACATTATATGAACATACCGCAAGCAGGGCGACACCACGGTATCTATGAATGAATACAAAGAAGAGGGTTTCGCAGCAGTAGATGGCTGACCACCAAGTCTTCTGCTATCACCTCTATTGCAGCAATTGATGACTGACCACCACATAATCTGATTCGCATGGGGTGTGGTGGATCTAGCCCTAAAATTTAGGGGTATTCTCGTATTTATTTAGGGGTATCCTTTATATAAAACGAAAAAAATATCACACTACGAAAACCGAGTTGAAGGGTAGTCTGTACTATCCGTACTTGTGCGCTATATCCACCACTAATTATTGGTTCACTAGTTGGACTTGTTTTGTAAATCATACGAGTTATATAGATAGTGTAGAAAGATATTAAATATCACGAATTTAAGATTTTAAACTACGGAGTTTAAAGCCGTCAATTTAATTATGATTTCTTTAAATAATTCTTTCTTTTCCTTTGTTCTTGATTTACTTCAGTTCCTGTGCATTCAGAATCTTTAAACACAAATGCAATAAAGTAATAATTTAGTTATAATTACTTTAAATAATTATTTCTTTTCGTTTGTTATTGATTCAACACCTAAGACTGTATTTAAGTTTCATTGTTCAAATTACATAATTTTAATCCTTAACCGATTTGATAGATACAATTTATAACTTGGAAAACACTTCTTTAATATATTTTGAGTTTGCCGATGCGTTATAACTCAATAGATATTGGGGGGAAGTGAAGATTTGGGTTTAAGGTCAGATGTATCAAGTTCAAATCTAATCCCAACCAAGTTTTCCCCCGAAACTAGTGATGATCAACTTGGGCAACCTAGCACTATTTACGGTCGCCGACGTATGGGATTGCATATTGCCATTAGGTTACCCCGGACTTTTATTTCGTTGACCGTGTAAAAATTTATTTTGGTAGTCAACATTACAAGTCACCTCTAGTAAAATTTATCATATTGTAAGGAAAAACAAAAAAAAATTAAATATCAAACTTACACACCCAGTAAATCTGCTCCTGAATTTTACACCAATGTATACCACTATAAAACAAAATATTTGAAATTAAAAATTTGATTATCATACAAACTCTTATTTACGTCCAAATTGTTCATATGTCACCTAAGGCATAGTACTCGTATTTTTGGACTAGACGATCAAACTAAAATTGTATCATCCCGACCTTATAATTGTTATAAAAGTATTTCTATTTGATGAGTTGATAACTTATAACTTTATCTATACTACCTTATAATAGAATTCTTTACGGCAAAATTGATATTTTTACTTACTTTTAAAACGCCTACTAAGGCCATTTTTGGTACTTAATAATCTTTGTATTTATGACAAAATTTTCTTATTTAATGCAATTTTCGTATTTAAACAAAGGTATTAAATAATATTGGTATTTATTACATAATTTTGTTATTTGATTCAATTTTTTATTCACACAAAAAACTACACCAAAAAATAAGCATAGCATATGTTATTACAAATTCTTTTAAGTAATTTAAAACCTAACAAAAACCGAAACAATTGATAAACAAATAAAAACGAGTACAACGTTGTAAATTCTTAACCTGCCACTATGCACGGGTTCTCTACTTCTTACCATTTATCCAAAAGTCAAAGTTATTGTTTTAGGACAAAAAAGACAAATCACAAACTCCGGGACCAAATAAATATTTTTTAAAGTTAAGAAATTTGTTTTCACAAATTAAAAAACTTGATAAGGTCTGGTTTATTTTTTTGTCCAGGTACCTTTACTTTCACTTACTAAAACTCAGCATGTTGTTACAAAGGGTGTATGTGTTTCGCGGAGCTCTGAGCATGTGCCGGGTGGGCGCCGACTCAGGGCCAAAACGTAACAGGACCCATATTTTTTTATAAATTTATATATATATACATAATATTATATACATATATATAATTACAAACCTATGATTATAACAAAGTATCAATTGCCGTTGAGTGGTAGTTAGAATGGTTTTGAAGTCGCTTGTGATGAGATCGAAACTTGCTATCACCGATTTTTACAGTTTTATAAGTCACTCTCTTAAATGCCCACAACCCTTTATTTTTACAATTACTAAATTAAATGCCCACAACCCTTTCACTATGACAAAAGAAGTATGGATATATCAATATTTCCTTATTTTTCTTATCACCTGTGAATACTCACGGGTCGGATATTTAAATTTTAATAAACAACTGTATATATTTTTTTTTAAATGAAGAATATGTGACGAATAAGGTATTTTAATTAAACGTTAAAGTCTTTAAAATAAAAAATAATTATCAAATATAAGACAGAAAACAAACTTGATCATATTCGTTACATGATTATTAAAAGACAGTTTATCATGAGTTTATATTGTTAATCAAACAATATCGTAACAACTTTACCTCAAGTGAATGAATGCATAGCAAGTTGTGGTGGACCAAATCCACACCATAACCTACGGTTTATTTTATAAAATATCCATTCTTGTAATATAATATAGAATTAGCAATTTGTAGAAGTCTTGATTTTCAAGAATTTTTCAATCTCAAAGCCAACCTTGAGTAAAAACCAAACCAGCTTGCTGGCACAATAAAGTTACAAAAAACAACCAAACTTAAACACAAAACTCAATGTCACACCCCAACCGATAGCGGAAACATCAGGATGAGACGAAAACGAGATTGCAAGAAGCTTCATAACGCTATTTATGTCAAGTGTTTAATAATTACATTGTTTAACTCAGCTAATACAATTTAAGTTACGACACGTATAAAGGAATATAATTTCATTTCACTGATAACAGTTTAGTACAAAGTATTGAAACGAAATACAACATGATAAAAAAAAATAACAATGTAACGAATATTAAGATTTAAATGCGTTTCTAGGCAAATCCTACTAGATTCGTCGATCGCAATCCTGCAACATGTAATAAAAGCATGGATCAGTACGAAAGCACTGGCGAGCATACAAGTTTGAAATTAAATACAAGTATAAATGTGTGTTTCGATTATAACATGGCAAGTGTATATTCAGGTCGAATAGTACATATATGGAGTCGACTTTCACACAATAATAACGTATAATATAATCAAATTATTCGACTAGCATGCAAAACGTCCTACGCATAACAATATCATGATAACACAAGTTGGAACTAAACAAGCATAAACAAATAGCATGTATGTACGAGTTGGATACGTTTTGTTTCGTATAATGTGATTGTTGTTAATTATTACATGTTGCATCCCAAAACGCGTTGAAATGTAAAAAAAAAAAGAGGGGTCGAGTATGCTCACACTTTGCAAAGCTTCCGCTGGTATGCTCGTGGCGAGTCGAAGAGTTTGGGATTGAAATGTCGAGGCCGTCAATATGAGTAACGAAAGTACTTAAATGTTAGAAGTTGTCGAAGTATTATTAAAATAAGAATACATTTATTTTCTAAAAGTATTAAATTCGATGAGCTTCGTTTTATAGGTTAACTTGTCTTGGTTTTACAGATTTTACGAAAAACGGGCAGAGTTTCCTCTGTTTTTGGACGATCCTGACAACACAAGTTGTCGATTAAACTTCAAAACTCACAATTTTCAAACAATATATTTATATCTTTTGTAAAGTTACCGTTCTTACTAATCGAAACGCATTAAATAACGAAGTATCAATATATTTGCCGAGCCCAAATGATTCAACAACATTACTTATCGGATTTTCGTCAAATGCCAAAAAAAACGTAGATAAGTATTAATGTAACGGTCCGACTTTTTAAAGCTAGATTTCTTAACTAAAACATATACATATATGAAACAATATAAATGAAAAAGCGTCGTTATTTTACCGAGTCCGTGTTGACCATAGCCAGCTGCGTTGACCGGGCCTGACCCGAGTTGACTGAGCCGAGACCTGAACCCGAATCTGACTGGTTCTGCCGTTGACTAGTCGTTGACCCGAACCGAACCCGAAAACCTGAACTGAACTTGCATCCACCTGTGTTGTGAAGCAAATCTGGAACAAAACCCAACTAAACTGAACTCGAGTCTAACGGCACTGAACCGACTAGAACCGAGACATAACCCGAGCCAAACCAAGGATGAACCGACTCGAACAAGACCAAAAGACAAAACTGAAACAAGAACAGATCCGAACATAACCTGAACCGTCGCCGCTGCTGTGCCGCCTGCCGCCGTGGTTAGAGCCACTGCTGCTGCCGCTGAACTACCGTCGTCGCTGATGCCGTTCGGGTCGTCTGCCCCGTTGCGCCGCCACTTCAGTGGTGGCCAGCTGTTCAATGCTCAGAGGTGCGGGAGGAGGCTGAGTGGTGAGCGAAGGTGAGTCTATGGGGGGGGTGTTGCGGTGGTCAGAGGAGCCAAAGACGGTCGTCGACCCGTCTCGAGTGAGAGGAAGCAGGGGGGTTCGAGTGTGGGAGGGAAGGGAAGGAGGAAAGGGGTTGTCGCCGGTGACCGGCCGGAGTGGCTGCGCCGGTGACTGGCTTCTTGAGGGAGAGATGACAGGAGGGTGCGTTTGTATGATGTATGTAGTGCGTGTGTGTGTATTAGGTTTAATAGGTGGGTTTAGGGTTTAGTTATGGGTCTAATGTGTTGGGCCTAAAGTCCGCTAGTATCGTTCTTGCGTTAGAGAGCGGCCTATCTACATTTTTTTTTAATTTCCATTCATATCCGAACTTCATAGCGCGTCATGCACTATCGTATGTTGTCGTTTTAGGATTATTAAATTACTATTATTATTATTATTTATTATTGTTATTATATTATTGTTATTATTATTTTAAAAAATAAACAATAATAATAATGATAATAATAATAATAGATATGTAAATAAATTTAGTGAAACGATACGTACTTCCTAAAGGTATGGAAGTGCGGTAATACGAGGCGTTACACTCAAGACCACGAATTGTGAGCATGATTCGAATCTCCTCCGTAAACCCCATTCGCTTCGGTCAACCCTGGATGTCGCTGTTAACCATAGAAAAGATATTTCTTTGATTTTGTCCATAGAAAAGATATTTCTTTGATTTTGTCCACCATGACACTTACACAAGCCTCCTTCTGACTAAACACCCGATCATTTTGTGATGCCATATGGTACATACAGTTGACAAAACAATTAAGTTCATCACCTTCTTTCCCTACTTAGACGTCCTATTACCATCGAAATGTGCCACCACATCGTCCAAAGAACCGTAGTTTTGTGAACATCAGGATATTAGTCCATATGCATACCTGTGACCCTACTTGCCTCGGTACCTGACAGTTAAGGGCTAAATGTGAGTTGTTCTCCGGACGTAAAGAACATAATGAACATTGCGTATCCGTAGTTGGAACACCCCCTTCGAGTTGACGCCACCTTTGTTGGTATTGCATCCGCTTTAGCCCTCCATAGGACCATAGGAAGTAATTAACTTTCGCCGGCATCCAAATGTTCCATTTGACATCCTACCGCAACGACTGACCTATGGCAAGACAACACACATAAAGGTTGTGTCAATATACGAACCCATAAATCATACCAAACTCATGAACACGAGCCATGTATTCACGGGTTGACACGAACTCGACCCATTTAACCCGAAGGTTTAAGTTATTACATAAACAGATTTATAAAAATAGATGGGTTAAATAGGTCAAAATGCTAACTCGTTGGGTTGACATGAACAGTACCCTTTTAGCTAAATGTGCTCACGGGTCCGACCTGAACTTACCCAAACTGTTTAGACTAACCCATTTGAAATTTAAACCCTTAATTGAAAGTAGAATATTGTACTTACATAAATGTTTCTAAGTTGTTCATCAAAGGCCTGCATTCTTGTTTGGCTCCTTTCATGTTCAGCTCCTAAAAAATTGAAAACCAATAAATCCCAACATTCAACTTCACTTTTAAGGTTAACATATGAACTTTTCAATTCCAAAGTTATTTAACATTTTTTTTTCAAATTCAAACATAACACCAAAATTCCACACACAACCAATTCTACTTGTTTCCAATCGCATATGGAATTGCCACATGCGAAATCATTAGGTAGAATAGGCTCATGATCGTATTCCTAAGGATATAGATTTATGATAAAAAAAATATTTTCGAGACTGAGACATACCTATGAAGGAGACTTGACCGTCGAGGAAACCAAGAGCAGAGAAAGATGATTAGTTAATAAAGGCGTCAGAATCCACTCCTGAAACTGCATGTAGGTGATGTAGGATTTGAACAATACACCGCATCCCATTCTGCATACAAATTCATGAATTGTGAGTCTTAAGAAGAATCATAAACACTATAAACAAAAGCTATTGCTACAAAATACAAAAGGTTAATCGAACACATATCTGAAAACCAATATGATAAATAGATTGAAATTGGGCCTTGAGAAAAGAAAACGACAGGGGCCGCACCACCATCTCTACCATGATCTTTGGATCCTTGTCAATAAAGCATATGTATAAAAATTCATCTTTTGATGTTTGTTCTTGTTTGGGAAAATATATTTAGTCACCCGAGGTCCAGTTAAAAGTATTCACAAACCACTAAACACAATATACTATAATTTAGTATGGCTAGAAACACATAGAGAAAGGCACACAACAATACATCACACATGAACTCTATATATTAAGACACCTAAACATTTCATTGAATCACTTTTAGATAGACATATGATGTCTACCATATAAACTTACAAACTAAAAATTAACACCTTTTTTATTATATATTTTTACAAAAACATAGTCTTACCTTAAACTACGCATTCATTCATGTTACTCACATGAATATGTGAGCTCTAATGAATTCTCAACATCAGTATCATCACAAAATTTTGCAAACTCAAATTTAGCCTCCTACGCCAGCACCTTGTATATTCACAACTTGTCACAGTCAAATAAGATCTATTTGTCGTTGTAAAAGAAAATAAAAAAGAGTACCTCCAAAGAAAAAAATCATTAAGCCTCATTGTTTGATAACCAGCTCTAAGTCTCCCATAACCCCACCTCTGTAGAATTAAAAAATGAAATAGACCATATTAGTTTTCAGTGAAATAGACCATATTATGATTCTTTTATAATTCGAGTGTCAAATAACAAAATTTAATAACCTCGTTTGTTCCGAGACACAGTTTGGGCCTAATTCCAGGTCCAAAATCTATTGGCTCCTATGTGCTATTTCTTTATAACAACTGACACGCACTAAAATATATCCATTTAGATTTAAAATAATAGGCATCACGCAAAGAATATAAGGTTGTTCTCTAAAACCTTCTTCATATTAAAATAGGTTAGTACTATACAATGATGGAAATTTACAACACATATCATGACAAAATAAAAACCAACAATAATTGTGAAAAATATACCAAAAGGGAGTACAATGGTTACCTTCATTGCCAAGCAAGACGTATGGTGATGGTTTGCCGGTTACTAAGGGATGATTTTGATGGTTAGCCCTGAAATATAAAGATCATCAATATACTTTATCTCTGAAAGTTTCTAATAAGATATACATTAATATAAAGAATCTGCCAATAGGTTATTTCCCGTGAACTTCACATGAGTGGAAAAATTTAGTTACATATTGGCCAGTTTATTATCCGGGTTGAATTAAAGCTATATTAAATAGGTTTGAACCCGTGAACTTCACTGCATGGAATGTTAAATTTACATTAATCATAAATGTGTAAATTAAATAGATGCAAATAAAGTGACATATTTCATAAATTACTATTGTAATGACCATGATTGTTATCCGATCCATAAAACATTAATGGCGTGACTCCATGAGTTTGGCCCATCTGTTTGGTCATTTTTAAATAGTAAAGAGGTATCAATAGTACAGTATCCGGACAAATAATACAAATATCCAAACCTCCATACACTTTCGTATGTTTCTCAAATGCAGCAGCCACTTCTCCTATTTTATTAAAACAAATATCATCAAAAGGATCAGGCAAATTGAGTAGAAGGTGATCAAAACGGGTAATTTTGATTGCAAGACAAGACAAAACAGGCCAAACTAAGTTAACCCACAACACTTGATGTCCAATCATTTTACTAAAAATACTTGGTGCTTGATATAATTACAAAAACTTAAACTATTGGGACCCTAACTTCTTGCTTAACATGTGATACCTCGAGTTGGAACAAATGTTTTATAATTATTATTATTTAAATAATATGGGTATGCAGTATAGTTATTGAATTTTGAAAATACAAAAATCAGACTCTTATTTGATCAAAGCTGGAGATGCTTATAATCATTTTAAGCATCTAAATGAAAAGCCAACATATACATTAAAAATACATATTACATTAAAGAAGCCGTAAAAATAAGAGTGAAGTAATTGATCATTGGCACTATTGTTGATGTTCTTCAAACCCTAGCGCTTCTAAAACGACTACCAAATCGAAAAAAAAACAAATCGGATCCGATTGAGTATATGAAAACTTGTTATTCCTTGATTGTAATGACACCCCTTGCTCGAAGCCATAACATAGTTGATCGATTTGCAGACTCATATTCATCGCACCATAAAGATCGAATGAACAACACAGAGATCTAACAGAGAGGAGAGAACACAGAGATGGATCAGAAGAATAAACACGGCTAGAAAATGCAAGACCCTCAAATCGATTGATGAGAAAGAACATCATACCTTTTTACAATTGATTTGAACAACAAACCACTATCTGAATGAGAGAAACGGCGAAGATGGGGTGTGTTAGGGTTTGGTAAGGAAGCTTGCAAATAAAACCCTTATTTTGCATTGCTTCTCTATGGTTTCTCTGATTTAATTATATTTGAAACAATAACATATATGTAAGTCAAGAAAGGCAAATGATCATAAGATGGAAACCTTAAACATACCTCAAAGAATGGAATACGCCGGCTTCAATGGAGAGGAGAAAACACAGGGATAGATCAAAAGAATGAAAGCGGCGATGAAGTTTAGGGTTTACAGAGAGAAAATGGTCTGAGCTATTGCCTTTTATACAGATCCGAATTCAAAGTAATGGATGACCTAAATATCCGACCCGAATTATTGCCGGATCCCGCGTCCAACTATTGAATGGAAGTATAACATTGCTTCCCACCTTAACATGCCACGTCAGCAAATTGCTCTACCATCGTATGTCAAATGATTCAAATCCATCTCATTTATTAATATATAGATATAGATACTTTTTTTTTCCTGTTATCTTTTATGTTTCACTCAAGTTTTTTTTTCTGTTCACTTAAATTTTCTGTTTTCTTTTTTCAAACAACCAAATTCTTTTATTGTTTAATATTCTTATCTAATTATAAACATATTTTTTTTTTAACTTCTAAAATATTGTTTTTACAAATTTTTCAAACTGACCTGAAACTTTTCGGTTTGTTATAGTACTTCTAATAGGGTTTGATGGAATTGTTGAGTGATGCAACAACACTGAATTTTTGTTTTACTAGGGCGTGTAGGGCCCCTTTTTTTATCTCGCACAGAACCCAAATTTCTTTTAACATTTTCAGAGACAGCCCTGTCAAAGGGGACCAAGGTGGCTGTAACATGTATGTTTTTCTTTTTAACAAAACTACTTTTGTGCTCATGCATTATATGATTTATAGGCTAGTAGTTGTAATATGTTTTAGAGGGAGGTTATTGTACAAGACAATCTTAGCGTACAAAACGTAGTGGATAATTTGGGTCGTCAATTTGCAAGATCAATGGCTGAAATTATATGGTCCCTAAATATATAATTCACTTAAGTAAAATCAAGGGAAACAAGTGGGGAATATGGCAAAATAGGAAAATACAATATTATTGACACATAAACCACTTTCCCATGATTTTCAAACGGCTTTTGACTTTTTTATACGTTAGTATTTTATTTAAAAAAAATACACAATATTAACGAACATTTCATTCTCTTTAATTTAAGCAGCCTATTGGTATAGCTTTCTTAATAACTTTTTACAGGATTTTGAATACTCATTACGTGATTTTGAATATCCACTACGTGATTTTGAATACCTATTACGGAATTACATGATTTTATTATAGTATTTTTATGTGAAACCCCCGTAAGTGATTACGTAATTACGTAATAATAGTTGACTATGTATTATTACATGACTATGAGATTTTGAATAACCATTTCGTGATTACATGATTTCATTATAGTATTTATGTGAAACTCGACTAAGTGATTACCAAATTATGTAAGAACAAAACACTTAGTACATAATATTTTACATGGAATACCTAATATTTTAGATCTAATCACGTATTAAGGATAAATTATATATAAAACATTAGCCAATCAACCAATAATAACCACATACTACCGTATATTAGAGATTTAATCACGTACCCGGCGGGTTGCTCTGACTCAGACGCCCTGAGAAGCGCAGCACTCCGGTAACGGATCCTTTTGCAGGTGAAGGGCAGAGCGTTCCCTGGTCTCTCTTGGCAATAGTTTACCTTTCTAATGTTCTGCCTTGATGAGTGGGAGAGGTAGCCGAATTAGGATATCACTACTGGCACGGACTGCGCAGGAAGTTGCAATCCTAATCAAGTTCTTATTATTGAATGTGTAATCACATACAAAGCATAATTGTTATAACAAATCATATTGAATGTGTAACCATGTAACGGATTTATATTGATTGTATAATCACATAATGATTTATGTTGAATGTGTAATCACATAATGGGTATTTAAAATCACGTAGCCACGTATTTGGTATTCAAAATCACGTAATCACGTAATGGGTATTCAAAATCCTGAAATTTTCTTTTAAGAAAACTATAACAATAGTCTGCTCGAATTAAAGAGAATGAAATGCTCGTTAATACGGTGTATTTTTTTATTTGAAAATATTAACATATGAAAAAGTTATAATCGTTTGAAAATCAAGGGGGAAACTAGTTCACCTGCGAAAAGACTAAATTACGAGTGAGATTTGTCACTCCCTGAACGTTCTGTATACTTCGTACGAGATTTGTCTTTTGTACTTGATCCGAATACTATGTTTTTATACATATCCGAATTTTAGTCAACGTTGCAATATAGTTGCTGCTAACTTAGAGAATCCTTTATAGGTGGATATTTCCCATAGTAAATGTTTTGGTAATCTATATCTTATGAAGAAATATGGACGAGGCTAACGGCGTTTTCTGCTTTTTAGCTTTCGTTACAAGGTTCAAGCTAATTACTCAGACTTTTTTCCCTTTAGAAACTCCGACTTAAAACTAGGCGTTAAATCGGTGTTTCTTCATCTTCCCTATAATTTTATTACTGAAATAGAAGATGAAAAGTATATTGTGTCAATCTCATTCCCATAACCCTTGGTGAGTTTGATGTATGACGCAACCCTTGAGTGGCTGAACCTCTAAGAATTAAAGCGAAGAGAAAGCACTTAAGGATTAAAAGATGTAAAGATCTTGTCAGAGTACCTTTCTCTAAGGTCAGGATGGATAACAATGATGTGGAAAAGGAAATGTCCAGAGCAACACCTGAAACAAAATACTTCTAGAATTCTTCAACCATCAAATAAGAAAATAAAAGACATGTCTGAATAAGTATGATTTTGGCATCCACAAATCTGGGGGAGATTGTTGGATGATATAAGATTTGCTGATAATGAAAGTCAAAACCCAAAGGAACCACTTTCTTGCCTGATTGAATAAGGTTGAAGTATGATTTAAAGTACCAGAAGTTCCCCTTGAAAGTTTCACTAACAACTAACCAAAACTGCTTAAAAGAACTATTGGATCAAAGTACAAGAAGACAAAGTACAAAGTGCTAGAAAGATAAAGACTGGTCAACAAGTAACAATTGATGACAAAGTGTTGGGTTAAAGTACTGGAATCTTTCTAGTAGTTTTGGTTTCCTAGTTTTTTCCTTGTATTTCTAGTAGTTTCAATGTAACAATTGTTTAACTTAAAGTTTTGCAAACTGCTTGCAGTTGTGTTATTTAATAGGTTTTTTAGGGTCGCTTTCATGGGGACATCACCATTAGTTCTCTCCTTTTATAAATAGAACAGTACATGGGATGTAATTCCTTAACTCTTATAGTTGAATATCCTCTAATCGAAGAATCTAGAGAGGGATAAGCATAAGAAGAGAGAGCACTTCTTGAGGGGGAGTGTTATTGTCCCTTGATAGTACTGAAATCATTATGGATATATGAATCATTTGACAATCATTTCCCAAATCCAGTTGTGTATTGAATGATATGTTTATTATTTACTTGTATTGATTAGCCTTTAAATTATCAAACATTTTATACAAAACAAACACAAACACACACTCTTAGGTCCAACAAGGCTTCACACCACTAAAGTTATCAAGAACACCCACAAGATCAAAGACCAAAACAATCACAAGCCTCATTAAGAAAAAAAGAAGAGTAGAAAGAATTATCAAAGAAAAATCACACCACTTTGCCAAAGTATAAACATTTAATTCATATCAAGTTTAATCTACAACCCAAGCAACACAAAGGGTTTAGCTAGAAATGGCCATTGTAACTTGTCCACAAGCAATGATCGTGGAAAGGATCATGGTGGATCAAGTGTAAGATCAAACAACTAAGTGAAGGTTGTTGATTGCAAGTTCTCTCTCTCACACACTTTCTTTCTCTCTCTCAAACTAAGTTATTACAAGTGTTTTCTTGGAGTGATCCCAAATTCCTATGTGACCTCACAAGACCATAGAGTATGTGTGTAAAAAGTGGGAGATGAACGAGTGGAATGGGATGATGAAAATGGCAGCCAATGGCCTCTATTTATAGGTTGGACGAGTGCAGGTGAGCACCGGCGTGCCTGGGGTGGCATGCTCGTGCTTTTTTCCTTTCCCCCAACAACCGGTTGTCATTCTTGTCCTTTCCCGGTCATTTCGTTGAGGTTTTTATTATGGGCAAAAGCATGCCTAGGTATGTACGGTCATGCGTGGACAAGTGTCCTTATAGGAATTGGACACGTGTCATTCTTGTTGGATCTCGAAGCTTCCAAGATTTTCTTTATCGAAGCATAGGTGTGCCTAGGTGTGCATGGTCATGCCTCCACATATCGTAGACTTCTGTTGACCATTCTTGGTTGACTTGTTGACTTTCTATTCCTGGGTGTTGTGTACGGCCATGCCCATAGCCTAGCACGGTTGTGCCTATCTAACACTCTGTTGATTTCCTTGGAATTGTGGATTTTTTTGTCTCGTTTTTCACTTATTTTTATGTAGAGACCTTAGAAACCAACATTTGTCAAATAGGGACGATTTAGGTAAACCAAAATTGGAATTAAAATATTTGTAAACAAAAAACCAAAACAAATCATTAGTTTACTTGCCTAAAATAATGGAGTTGATTAAATTAACTCAATAAAATTGTTGAATTTCTTATAGTATAGATATTGATTGGTATATATATAAATAAACTGCTGGTGTATAAATATATAATCGAGCATAGTCTAAAAGTAATTCAAACTTTGTTTAACTCAACTTAACCATGCTGATTAGTAATATAAACTATGTTTTTACTACCACAAAATACAAGATTCATGTGAAGTCAAATAGTAGTCGAAATTTATAAAAAAAAATCAAATTCCTTTTTCAATACGATAAATAAATTGTGTAATATTAACCGTTGTAATAAAATCGGGTTAATGTTTCATAAGAAAACTTGGTTTGCCACTACTAAACAAATGAGTATCACCAAAGGACAATTTCGTTGGAAATGCGGTGGTTAAAATCATTACTAACAAGTATCAGACAGGAATGAGGGTTCATGTCAAGAGATGATTTGGTTGGATTTGGATTACAAACAAATCTGATTTTTAAGGATTGATTCTCGATGAAGCACATAAATCAGATTACAATTCATCTCAAGGCGACTGAGATGCATCACGGTATAGAAATGATGATATTACTGATTCCCCGATATGAAGCGTGATAAGGTGAAGTATGTAGAGAAATTTATGGCATGTTTGCAAGTTAAACTCTAGTATCAAAAGCCCCATTTGAATATCCAAACCTTGGAAATTCCAAGATGTAAATGGGAATGTATCATAATTAATCTTGTGAAAAATATGCCCAAGATGGCAAAAGGTTATATGCAAGTGATTGTGGAGAGACTAACAAAAAGTGCCCATTTCTTACCCGGTTCAAGAAACTATTATTCTGAAAAGCTAGCACATGTACATAGATACGAGAGGTATTGGCATTGCGTGTGGTGTCCAGTATGTAAGATTATGACACATAGTTTACCTCTCGACTTTGGGGGAGAATACCAGGAGAAGTTGAACCCTAAGTTGTTGATAAGAACAATTCAAACCCTTGAAGATATGCTTCATCCATGTATTGTTGACTTCACGGGGTAGTTGGGAAATGTGTTTGCCTTTGGCTAAATCCTCGTACAATAATAGTTACCATTCAGGTGAGCTCGGTACGGTGGAAAGTTTTGAAGTTTGATTTGTTAGGGAATACAGTCAATGTGAGTTCGATAGCAATGAAATCATGAGTGTAACTACGCAAAAGAATGATGTAATTTGTGCTCCCCTTAAAGCTACCATGACCACAAAGTCTTGTCAAAATAAACAAAAACCGCTCAATTGAGTTTGAAATTGAGACCGAATGATGATGATGCTGAAGTATCTCATTAGATGGCTATTATTTGATTTAGTAAACAAGGAAAACGAACGACGTGTTTATTTATACTTTCACAATAATAGCACACGCGGAAAAGGTAGCATTTTGTTTGGAGTTACCTTAGGAAGTAAGTGGAATCCATAATACTTTTCGCTTGTCATTTACGCAAATATTTTGGCTGATGGAACTACACATGTGTTGTTGGAAAATGTTATTATTGCCAATAAGTTGAACTATGTGGAAGAAATTGTAAGCAATCATTGACCAAAAGATCAAACAACTACAAAACAAGATGATATAAAAATTCAACGGAAGCACCAAAAGGTTCACATTCTTGTGCAAGTATCTAACTGGACATGTGTGTCCCAACACTTAGCAATGAGAACACCCGTAGTGGGGGGTTTTGGGTGTTTTTTCCCCTAAAAAATGCCCTGCAACTCCCTTGTTCCGCCCCGGGACGTTATTTTAAAAAAAGAAGCCCTGTGCATCCTTTTTTCCATGCCAGAGATGAAAAGAGTTTGCCAATGATATGTATTCTACTTTTTGGTTGGCCAATACCCCTTTTTTATGGTTTTTTTTAATATTTTACATCTCTTTTAACATAATGCCCCACAATGCCCAAATTCCCACTACACCCATTTTAGAAATACGCCTCATAATGCCCCATTGCAGACTGGGATGAATGTGTCGCATGATGCCTTGAGTAGGGGTATTATTCATGATCTCCACTACACATGTTCTGAAGGTTGGGGTGTGTGCGAATACTAAAGTTGTGAGGTTAATTAGCCATAAAAATAGAAGAATATGCTTAAAAATGGAAGAATATCGACTCAAAAGACGTATTACTGTTATTATTTTAAAATTATCGAAAATAAGATTTCCAACAATCAACAGGTCAAATTACATTTGTTTATTTAAATGGAAGTCTATTTGCAAAATTCCATAACCCATTGTTGAGAGCACAAGCAACTTTGTTGAAACCTTTGAAACCTGTCCCTTTAGCTAAAGCCTCAAATTCTTTCTCGGTTCTCTCTTTGCCACCCGGGTTATGAGCTAACATAATCACGTCGATATGTATCACATTTTGGGTAGCTGGAGTCGAGTCAGGTGCCTCGGGAAGAATGCATTCGGCCACAATCACTTTCCCATTTTCCGGAAGTGATTTGTAGCAGTTCTTTAGAACTTGCAGGCAATGTGCATCACTCCAGTCATGAAGTATCCACTATCAAATTAAACATCAAAACTTTATTATAAACCAAATCGAGACGATTGTCTTTTTAAATCATAACTAGAATAAAAAGTCACCTTCATAAAAATAGCATCCCCTTTCGGTACACTTTCAAACATATCTCCTCCAACATGCTCAATACCTGCAATATTTAACATTAGTTCAACTTATTTCCTATTTGATATTTGAACCAATACTAAAACCATTTCATATGTACATACCATGATAAGTTGTGGCATCTTCAATAACATGTGGTAGATCAAAGTTTATACCCTTGAGTGAAGTATGTTTAGAGGTGATCATGTTAAGACTTGCACCAGTGCCACCACCAACATCAACTAGGGTTTTAAGACCACTAAAACCATCATACAAATCTACAATCTTGTTCATGGTCATGGTGGAATGATTAAACATTCCACTGTTGAAAACCTTGTTAAATCTTTGATCTTTGCCATGGTATTTGAAAGCTGACATACCATAAGCTTTGTTGAATGGGATTCCACCATCCAAAACCGCCTCTTTTAGATAGTACCTAACATCATTATCAATCAAGAATCAAACTTAGTTATACCGTACAACTTTGAAACTACTTATGTGATATTAAATTATTTCATTTAAAAAACATGTTGCATATTGTCAATTGTTTAAATAACTAAACTCTATTAGAATAGTTTTTGTCAATGGCTTTATTATATACTTTCAATTTTTTTTCATTACAAGCCATCTATTAGAATCATGATTACTTTATCAAAGCATTTAAACCCATCAATACTACTTCAAATGCAATGAATCGATTATCAAATAATCCTATGATAACATACCCCCCCCCCCCCAAAAAAAAATACTGAAAACTAAACAAAAAAAGAAAAAAAAAGTATATTAAATCTTACCAGCTCTCCATGAGAACCTTGTCCTGGTTCATGAGCAACAAGGGTGCCAATGAAACACCACCATCATTCTTGGTCAAGAACTTGCACACCGGAGCCACACCATAGAACCGCTCAGCGCACCCATCCGCGGTCTCCTTGAGAGTACATGTGAGCACAGAATAGCTAGCCAGAAGTCTACAAATCCGGTCAACCATCACGGGTGCTTCGGGGTTGTTAACCTTGGGGAGCTGAGCCACCAGCTCAGAAGACGAAAGCAGACCGTCTGGACCCGCCTTGGCAATGGTCTCAAGCAGATCAAGCTCAATGGCGGTTTTCAACACCATTGGCAAGACAGATGCTGATGCCAATTGCATTGCAAACAAGAAAGACTGATCATCTCGGTGTGCATCCACTGGCACATTCACAGATGCTGATGTTGAACCCATAATAATTGTTATTAGTGTAACCTTTTAATTATTTCTATGTGGATAAAATATGCAATATGAAAGAACATTTGTGTATGTATATATACAGATGAGACTCACCTACTTCATAGAGTCTGGACCCTCACTAGTGTAAATGTTTGCACACTCGTTGAAAACAATGTTTATATATAAAAATATATTTTTGACTTTGATGTCGGACAAAACCCTCACCAACCACCGGCCACAAAAGAGGAGGTTTCGTGGTAGCCGATGGCGGACCACCTCATCTATATCTGTTGACTCCACCAACTCTTCCGCCAGCCAATTGAGAACAAATGCTTAATTCTGTTATTTATTATTTATTTATTAATATACGAAAGAGATGTTTTTTTTTCGTTTAATAATATTAGGGAATTGAATTTTCGACAAAGAAACCGAGATTAACGGCTTTAGTGATAAGATCGAAAATGTGTGTCAAAGGAGAGAATTACCAAAAGTTGATTATATCGTTCATACTACGGATTTAGTACGTTTGTAATATACCAAAGATTAAGTTAAGGTTATTGTATAAATGAATGTTAACATACAAAATATCCTTAATGTGAGAAACAGAGGGAATACGTTTTTTTTCCCATCTTATGAAATATGTATTTTAGTCTTAGAATCAAAAAATGAATCTTGATTTTACACTAGCACGGTAATTATGTAATTTTGTAGAGTAATTATAATTACTCTACAATAATACTCTACTACTATAAAATCACAATTTTTTTTTATATTTTATAATTAAACATCATTTTTAAGTAGATGGAGGAAAATCAAAAGAAAAAAGTTTCATTCACTTCCCACTTTTTTAGAACGGCTTAAGACTCATTTGTATTAATTTTTACATTATATAAAATACCTACTCTATAATATCAAATATATATACAATCGAGCAGAAAACTACAAATTTAGTATTTTATTATAATATATAAACACCAACTATAAATATATAATCGAGCAGAAATTGAGTCCAAAAGTTTGTTCAACTTTGTATAACTCAACTCAACCACTTCATTTGTAACGTAAACTATGTTTTTACTACCACAAAATACATCATTTGAAGCCGAATAGGAGTCGAGTTCTTTATAAGAAAATCACTCCGTTTCCAACAAAAAAAAACGCAAAATAAAGTAACACTACATTGTTGTAATAAAACTATGTTTTTCCCCGCCCATGTTGCGGGGCACTAAGTCGAATATTTCTCGCTCATACTACTCATAAATGATCTGAAAAAAATTACATCGGGTCAACCAATTAAAACAAAACACTACCATATTTTTGCTAAAAAACAAACAAACGATGGAAACACAATAATTTTAAACTGGGGCCAAAATTGTATTTTTTTTCAGGACACAAATGAGTGTGTCAGCCAGTCGCCTGGCACGAATAAAAATTACACCGTGTCAACCAATTAAGACAAAACACTACCATAATTTTGTCAAAAAAAAAACTAAAACGATGAAATGACTGTAATTTTACACTGGGGGCAAAATCGTAATTTGACAGGAGAAAAAAACTAAAACGATGGTAAAACTGTAAATTTGAACTAAAAGCAAAATTGTAATTTGGATGGAAGGAAAAAAAACATAAAAAATGGCAAAACTGTAAATTTAAACGGAACAAAATCGTAAATTGACTTGACCAACGGGTGAATGCCATGTGACATCCACCACCGCCCATCTCAACCAATTGCAGGGAAACACTATTCCCTGTCATCTCCTTTGTAGTATATATAAATATAAATATAAATATAAATATAAATAAATAGGTTCAATCTTTCAAAAAAACCCGAATTATCCCCACTAAACAAAGAGTATCACCAACGGACAATTCTGTTGGAAATCCAGCGGTGAAAATCATCACCGATGAGTATTCGTCCATGAGAGTCTGTCAGTATTATGGGCCTTTGTAATTAGATTACCAAGGAAATAGGAATTACTAATTGTCATCTAAATGTGGAAGGTTGATGCTTGAAATGTGCTCCACGAGATCCACTCGAAGGACATGATGTTATTTTCATTAGCAATTCCTAAAGAACATCATCATTAACCTCTTCGTTTGTTTGAAGATTCATCTTGTGCTCTTGTGATATCGTCAATTGTTTGTTTTTTATTATCATATCATGTAATATGATATACATGTACATTATGTTTCTAATCTTGGCTACTGACATTGCCCATGTCGGAAGTAGAACTATATCTCAATGATTCTTTAACACACCAAATGTTCATATTGCGTCCATTATTGCTACCTTTTGTATCGTCTTAAATCGTTTCATTTTCGTCATTTAGATAGGCGAATGTTTTCGCAAAGGTTGCCCAAGTTGGGTATATCACATCTACAAGGTAGTATCCATGCTTGTACTGTACCCCAATTACCTCGAATGGAGCCTTCGGGCGATCCGTGCATAACGGCATTAAAAATGGCGATTATCGGAGGATGTTCAGATCATTGTTTGAACAGAAACACCAAAGAAAGCATGCCAAAACCATATATATTGGGATGTTGTTGCCTCGATCATTAGTTGTGATCACCTCTCATATATTGCGATGGCAATCACTTTGGACAATTCCTCCGCAACCACTGTGTGAAATCAATGTTACCTAGCATCCTCGGAAAGTCGTTTTTGCTTTCATGTGCGGCATACAATAGTTGTATGTCGCCGGACATCAGCCTTCGCATATACTCCTTAACATATAACATAATAACCCATTCCCAAAAGTACCACATGCTTTCACTTGGAGTCCTTTCAGACACAGCGAGGTACTCATCGGGCGAGTCTGGAACATTCACATACGCAGGTTGTTGATTTAAGTACACTTATGTAATGGGTGAAACTTTTTTGCCAACGAATGTCTATGCCGATTAGCTATATATTGCATATTTTAACTAAAATCAATTTTCACAGGCTAATAATATAACAAATAAGCACAAACAAAATTTTTATACTAACTTTGAATCATAATAAATGCAAAAGAACATAAAAACATTTTACACAAATAAACATTTATTATAAACCTTTTGTCAAAAAAAAAAGACATTTGAAACTGAAAACCCACATAATGTCCCATTTATTTATTATAAATATTTTTAATTGAAATAACCGTGATTAGTGATTATCTTATGGAGTTTCAGTAGGTTTGAAAAAAGGAGAATTGTTTGCAAAACTGATTATGTTGATATTGTTGAATATGAGATGTCCGATAGATTGATTAATTAACGTTGCTAACGAGGTACGACCCAATGAGTTACACGTTGGACGACAAACAAGTAAATAATATTTATAAGTTAAATATTATGTTCGTGATTTGCGGTTTAGCGAAATGCGGATATTAAATATTTGGTGAAATATTTGGAGTAAATAATTATTAATGAAATGATTATTGAATTAGTTATTATTATTTTTTAGAAGTATTTAATAGATAACCAGTGAAATTCCCCCGCGCTTCGTAGCAGGAATTCGATCGCTGTCTGTTCAGTTCACTAGATACCAAAACTCGTTTAGTAGATATCTATTTGATTAGTTTGCATTCTATGTTTGTTTTTTTTGGCATTGTGATATAAATTTTATTGAAAACGAATATTGTGTCGTTATCGTACTAAATCAAACCAAAATAGGCTGAACAACATAGTATTGGTACCAGTATGTATTTTTATTCCTTTTGCTTTCAATAAACTAACTTCGTATCACTACCATAATGTACCAAATCGAACAACATATGTATTCATTTTAATGGTTTCTTGTTTGATAATGGATATTATGTCGTTAGCATTGTGTACCGAACCGAAACCAAATAAACAACATTAGTTGCAATATCAATATATATTTTTAATGTTTATTCTTTCAATAAACTAACACTGTATTGCTATTGTATCGTACCGATCAACATGGGTCTTGGTACTCGTATTCATTTTTAGGGTTTCTCCTTTCGAAAGTTTTTCATTTACACAACTTTGCCTGTGACAAAAAATGACTATCGGCACAATTGCCGTGACAATCTGAACTGGTCGATATCGTTCGGACAACAATGGTGTCGGTACCGGTGTCCATTTATATCGTTTTTGGTCGATGTAATACCAAGTGAATGTATCGTACGAGTATTGTAATGAACCAAATCGATACTGTTCCAGTGTATGCGATAACGTACCGATCCAATGCCTCATGCTGGCATACATGATTCTAGAGCTTCGGCAGACTCTGTATAATCTGCCAGCTTATGATATGAAACTACAGTTAAAGCAAATGTTCCAATAGCAAGCAAGGCATGAACGACTTGAGGTGATGAGATCACTCATGGGAATTCACTTGCAGGAGGGTTCATCTGTCAGTGCTCACATACTGAAAATGAAGGGGTACATTGATCGTCTCACTCATCTAGAAACTCCCTTAAGCAATGACCTGGATAGTGATATCATCCTCAACTTATTACCCACGTGATATGACTAATTCAAGTTAAACTATGATATAAATGGTTGGGACAAGACCATTATGGAGCTGCATATGATACTTAAAACTATTGAGGGTAATATACCCAAGAAACCGGGGATGTGTTAATGATCAAGTAGGGTCAAGTTAAGAAACCTAGATCCAAGATGAAGGGCGGTAAGGATAAAAGTAACAAGGGCAAAGGCAAAGTTGTTGCCTCAAGTAAGAATCCACCAAAGTTGTTGCCTCAAGTAAGAATCCATGAGTAGGTGTACAACAAGTAATAGTAAGATAGCAAGAAATGTGATTTGCTTTAGCACATAAACAGAAAGTTTTATTGAAAGAAAGAAATATTGAACAAGTTACATGGTATGCATATTAGAAGTCAACTCATGATAGTCATGGTGAATAACGGGCGAAGATTCGGACGAATGACTTAAGTATGGACGGGGAAGGAAATGTTTTGCAAGAAACGCTAAATGATGAAATGACGTTTTTGTAAGTATGTTTGAATTGAAAGTAAGTACAAACGCGTACTTCAGTATACATACAATAAGTAAACTATGTATATTAGCGAAATAATTAACGAGCTGTAAGAATTGTACGTAAGAAATGAAATGTGTAATGTGGTATAGCATGTAAGTGAGAAATTTGTGAAAGAATTATAGGTGAAAAAATACCGAGTAGAATGAATATTTGAAGAAAATGTGCTAACCATTAATTTTGTAGATGAGAATGGTAGAATTCTTGATGTGATGAAACCAATAGAGTTGATGAAAGGATGTTCACGAGCCGGAGCTCATCACATGGATGGATGAAATCAATCCAGATATGGTATGGACCTGTGAAGATGCAGAACGATCCGGGTTATGGATCATTGGTCTACACAATGAAGGCGAGGTTAGTAACATGTTTAAGTTATGATTGTTAAGAAGAAGTTCAGATTGAATAATACCTTTCGTACAAAAGGATGGTAGTTTGAACATTACATTATATAGGATGTTTGACTTTGAAAGTTAACATATTAAGGATTTTTTACTCAGACTTGGGTCATGGATAGGTATTTAAAACCCTCGAATGAAGATTTCGGGTTATAATTTAATAACCCGAAGGTTACCTTAGATAGGGTGTACATAATAGTTGTAATGGTAGTGACAGTAGAATGATGCTCTACCTTCTTGTTAGTACGAATGAGTGAGAATGAAATAATAACTATTTAGTGATAATGATAACCCTGCATGAATGTTGTCAATATGCGTATGTACATGGTAAACTAAACTACCATGTGTCGATGAAAGTACTTAGAAAGAATGTTAATAGTAAAATACCGAAGTAAACTCATGGTAAGTACTCATGCAGCTGATTCCAGAATGGAATATCACGTATGGTATACGAGTAAGATGGAATTAATCGATTCATTATGATTAGTAAATGTATGAAAGCCATATGCTTAATTAATAAGGTAGGAACAAGACATATAATTATGTGTGTACGTGAGTAAAACCTTTTGTATAAACCACGAGTGTGTAACATGCGAATGTACACATATGTAGTTTATGATGTACATATATGTAACACGTCAATCTACAAATATTTTTTTCAAGTTTTTTATAGGTAAAGATTAGTAACATATCAATAATCGTAAGACAAATTTAAAAAAAAAATTTGTTTGATTGATAGTGGTTCTCTCGATTCGCAAATCTTCTTTTGGTTGTCATTTGATCCTAATCTCTCTCTCTCTCTCTCTCTCTCTCTCTCTCTCTTACACACACGCATACTATATTATAATGTATGAGGGTGGGGGACATTTTAAGAGACCTAAAAAATAAGAATTTTCTCTCTTCACAACAAACTTATAATTCTTTTACGTATTCTTATCATATATTATAAACGATAACGTTTTTAAAAAAAGCAAAAAGTACCGTGACGACCTACTCATTTTTGTGGACATTTTGATAGTTGTTTTGGCCAGTATTAACGTGTGGATTAAAAAGGTACAAGTAGATGATTCCTTAGTGTACAAGTAATTAAAACCCAACGTACTTAGTCATTATCCCAAAATGTATAATAGCTACAGAATGTTAAGTGACTTAATACCGTAAGTTTAATCCTCTCATCTAGATTACACTTTAATCTCTTATCTTAACAAAATATTAGATAGTTAGTTAGTAGTTATACTTTATACCCTTATAAAAAAAACTCCCACGATTTTTAAACGGTCATACATCTTTGGTACGTTAATATATATTTTTTTTCAAATTACACCATATAAACGAGTATTTTATTCTCTTTAATTTGAGTATGGTATTGCTATAGTTTTTTAATTAAAAAATTGATATGTTACGTGATTAACAGTGTCTAAGGGTGAGTAATAATTGAATCATTAACCAAAACTGAACCGAACCAAACCGAAATCAACAAAAATTGAATTAACTGAAAACTGATTAACCGATAACTGAATTAATCAAAACGGTTATCAATTTTTTTGTACCCTCATTTAACCCAAATTAACTGAACCGAACCGTTCATATTTTCATATCTTTCGACCTTATATATCTTAAGTTCATGTATTACATATTTATTCCCTCGTTTTAGTATTTATACATCCATTTGGGTTGGTTAATAAAACAGACTAATCGATGACCTCGATTTCGGTTGAGGATAATAATCTAAGCAACGGAACAATGCCCACCGTGGCAATGTCTGCGTTCATCGCCGCATCACGCACGCAACTATCGGTTATTAACCAATATCGGTTATTGGTGAGCAATAACTAAATTGTTAACCTATATCAAGCCGAAAATAGACGAAACTGGACCGAAATTAAACAAAAATTGAAAATCGAATTAACCAAAAACCAGTTATCAATTTTTTTGCACTCTCATTTAACCAAAATTAGTTGAACTGAATCATTCATATTTTCATATATTTCTAGCTTTTATACACCAAGTTCATATATTCATACTTTCATTTCATGTATGTATAGCTCAATTTCATATATTTCTAACAAAAGTTTTAGCTCAAGTTTGGTTTTTGCTATTAACTGAAATAAAATGAACCAAATTAAAAACCATCAATCTAACTGAATCAACCTATGTGATTAACCGAAAACCGATTGGTTAATAAAATAGACTAACCGATGACTTTGGTTTCGCGTTCGGTTGAGGATAATAACTGAATCGACCGAACCATGCACCTTACAAGTTGGTTTTGCTATTAGCTAAAACTAAATGAACCAAACCAAAAACCTTCAATCTAACCGAAAAAAACCAAAATGATTAACCGAAAACTGATTGGTCAATAAAATAAACTAACCGATTACTTTGATTTCGGCCTTGGTTGAGGATAATAACCGAATCGACCAAACCATACACAACACAATGAAATGGATTACCCGATTACTTCGCTTTTGATGTATATCTATTATAATGATGCTACAATAAATATTTTATGAATAAGAACACTGCCAATGTGAGGCTAGCCCACTTGGTGGAGCCTTATGCCTCTTAAAAGGGAGGTCTTGGTGTTAATGCACTTTGGGTGATAAATGCAGGCCTTCTAATCGTTAGGGTCTTTTATGTAATTCTTGTAATCATGTAGTCCATGTTTAGTATGAGGAGTATGATAGAGTTTATTGTAAGGACTAGTCCATAAAGTTTAATGTAAGAACTAGTCCATAGAGTTTATTGTAAGGACTGGTGATAGAGTTTAGTATAAGGAGAGTTGTCAGGGTTTATGATATGTATGTTTGTCCGGACTTCCAATATGTTATGGAGTTCGAGATTAGTTCTTGTATAGGCTTTGGGCCTTTGTCTCCGGACAATGTGTTGTCCGAAGTTGTCTTGTATATATACCTTTATGTGGAATAGACAAGACATCGATTCTTTTGTGGAAATCTGTGCCCTAATCATTGTGTTTGTTTTGTCTGGCGGCTACTGTGTGTGTGACGTCACTCATCTCCTACATCAAGAATACTCTGTGTATTCTTGATTTCTCTCATAAATCTTGCATTCTTTTTCTACATCCTACAGTGGTTGATCATCAGGTGGATTCCGCACACCTGTTGGCAGTGTTGTAAAAATCGCGACTAGGCGGCGATTAATTGCTAGTCGTCCAGTTACTAAGTAATTTTTCTTAAATCGGTACATTAATCGACTAGGTCCGACTAGGCCCGACTAGGTCGACTAGGCCAACCAAAAATCAACGATTCCAGCCAGATTCCAGTAAAAAACCTGTATATTCTGGCCAAAACTGTGACATCCCGGTTTTTCAGGTATCTTAAACGCACTACTTCACGGTTATTCGTTCCTACGCTAAATTGATTCGGGGATTTATTTTACACGCTCGAAATAACTATGCTAACCTTGTGAACTTATCAAGTGAATTAGGTGCTATATGTATTAGACGTTTATAAGCTTGGTGAGTGATTATGTTATGTTTTGATTTCGTGGTGATTAGTTATAAAAATATATAGTAAATAGATAAACGAACCGAACCGGGTCGCGAAATGGGTTGACCTCACTTCCTTGCGACTCAAGGAGTTAAGCAAAACTTGAGGCTCAAGTTAAAGACCCAAACCGCCCCACCCAAACCCTTTGCGGCCGCAAGCTTAAATCGCCCCAAACCCTTCTCCTTTTCTTTCCTTCCCCACACTATATATAGATAAGAATGCATGAGAATTGTTAACAAAAAAAAAGAAGAGGAACCCTAGTTCTAAAACCAGCCGACGGCAGCCTTCTCCCCACTCTTTCTCTCGGTCGCGATTCCCTTCAAACCCGAATCAACTACCATCTCGTTCCCGGTTCGTTAATCTCCATTGTTAAAGGTTAGGGTTTTCTATTGTTTCGCAAATCATGTTAGGGTTTATGAACTATTGATCATGCTTGTATGTTATGGTAGAATCATGGTATTGAAAGAGTTATGATGTTTAGTTTGATGATTTGTGCAAGAATTGCGATTAAGACGATTAGTTGAATAAAAGGATCATTGGCTGCGTTTTGTGATAAAAATCATATAATATGATTAGGGTTTGCATGAGTATGATGTACATGATGATATATGATTGATAAATCTGTTCTTGATCGTTCATATTTAACATCTCGATTGTTTAAGCGTGTTAGATTGCGATAAAAAGTTGAAAACAGGATGCTGAATGGTGTTTACAGCCAACTTCAATTGGCTGTAACTTGGCTATTATTTATCGAAAAACGGATTTTCTGAAGAGTAAATTGCACAAAACGTCCTTTAAGTTTCACCAATCTTGCTGGTTTCAGCCTTAATCTTTAAAAGTTGCCAAAACCAGCCTTTAAGATTAATTTTGTTGCAGGTTTCATCCTTTATCACTAACCCAGTTACTAATCCATGTTAAATGGCCTCACATGCATAGCATGTGAGGGTAAAACCGTCTTTTCATCTCTCTCCACTTTCTTTATCTTCAAACACTTCACCAACAATCTCACCTAACCCTCCCAAAATCCCAGAAACCCTCAAAATACCATCTCAAATGCTGCTGGATGCTCCTGGATGCTGCTGCCACTGCCACTATCAGGCGCCACCATCTATGGGTCGCCATTACCGCTGTTTTCACTGCCGCTGCCTCCGCCTGCTGTCGCTATCGTAAAAACAAATACAACAGGTGAACCCCCCTACAAATCGCCAACACACGACCATCGTTACCACCACCGCCTACACCTACCAGCTGCTGCCTGCCGCTGTTATGGGTTGGCAGTTGGCACCACCATTACCGCCGTTGCCGCCTGTGTCGTCACCATAAAAACAAATAAAGCTGGTGAACCCATTTTGATGCCTTTTATTCTCAAACAACCCGTTTAACCAAAGCCCATTTTTAGATGTTTTTTTGAAACGACCTATTTTGAACTATCATCTGACTTGACCAACATCGCCAAGCTTTAAGTCCAGATGTTGCATATAGCACCGTAACTAACTCTTTGACTCTTTGTATTCCAGTTTTGATCCAAAAATATTCTGATTTTAAGTGTATTTGTCGCAGGTTGCCGAACGTGCGCTGTTTTTATGGAACAATGAACGAATCGTGAGTTTAATCGCACTTAACAGACCTGTCATTTTACCAATAATATTTGAATCATTAGAAAGAAATATACAAGGTCACTGGAACCAAACAATCAATGAATTAACAGCGAATGTCAGAAGAATGTTCATGGAAATGGACCCAGAGCTCTTTGAAGATTGCCAGACTCAATGTATGGATAAAGAAGCCACACTCAACGAAAAGTCAAAGCAACGTGAGTTGACCAGGAAAAAACTCGAGTCAATCGCCTCACCACCTGAATGAAATCATACGCTTCGCTTGTTGTAATGAATTAAAGCAGCATTGGATGCAAAAACGACATTTTCCTTCATTTCCTTCTGTTGATTTACCGACTTTTTTTCCCTCTGCGGTTTTGGAAAGGTAATCTGTACCATCTGTTGCTATAGTTACGGATTTTGATTTTTCAGTCTTGGTTTGGGAGGGTTAGGTGAGATTGTTGGTGGAGAGATGAAATGGGTAGGTGTGAATTTAGAGAGAGAAAGTGTGATCGATGTGAATGGGATAATGGGGAGGTGAGATTGGAGTTCTGATGGGTTTGTATCTGGGTTTTGTGAATCTTGAGATTTGGAAGCCATTTTTGTCGGCTGGAGAACGGTGAAGATGAAGGTGAAGGTTGAAGGTGAAAGAGTTTGAAGATAAAGAAAGTGGAGAGAGAGAGATGAAAAGACGGTTTTACCCTCACATGCTATGCATGTGAGGCCATTTAACATGGATTAGTAACTGGGTTAGTGATAAAGGATGAAACCTGCAACAAAATTAATCTTAAAGGCTGGTTTTGGCAACTTTTAAAGATTAAGGCTGAAACCAGCAAGATTGGTGAAACTTAAAGGACGTTTTGTGCAATTTACTCTTTTCTGAAGCCTAAAACGTATATTTTTGAAAAACGCTTCTAATGGCGCTGGATTCGTATTTTTCTGAGGTCGTTTGATATTTTTAAGTGGTCAATTAAGTGCAGTAACTGAAGCTGTGTAAATTTTGAAAATTTGTTAGTTGTTTATCAAGTCGGATCTCATAATCTGTAGAGAGTCGAATCACGAAATTTGTACAGCAACTGAAGATGGAAATTTCCGGGAAACTCCCACAGGAATTTTGTTAATTGGATGAACGGTGATTTTTAAATAAATTCTCCCGTGGACTGCAGTCAGAAAGCGACGAATCTGACTGCAGCCTAGTATATTAATATTTATGAATAATTGGTAAAGTGTTAGGACTTGAAAAATTTATATAAAATTCTACAGTTTAGTTGACACCTTCTGTAAAAAAATGGAATTTTTGGAATGTTGGAACTATTTCATAAAAATCCTCGAAAACAGCCTAGTTATGAGCATACAAGCTGAAACTTGATTACTTGCAAATGTGTGTACCAAAATGTCGTATGAGTTGATTTATGTTCATGATAAGTTGGTTTGATCATTATGTTGGTATGATAATACTTTGCATGCATGATTGTGTTTTCGAAATTGTTATCATGTGTGCCGCATTGTATGATAGTTATGTGTAGGGTTTGTATCAGTGTGTTCACACACTAACTCTAAATCGATTGACTTGTTAGGATGCGATTAGTGGTCCCATCATTTGCTACTTCTGTGTTACACCAACCGAGCAACTAAAGGTGAGTTCACGGCCCCTAATTTGATCTGGTTATAAACAACAGGGGGAGAAACATGTATACACTCTACAACTCTATCTCTTTACGTTATACGAAATTAACGTCGTTAAACTATTCGGTAACTAAGTTAATGTTAATGTACGTTATGGTCACTAAGCAGCTATATCACGGAAGTCCTCGACAAACTCTCGGATCGTTAGTATTGGGTTAGATAGCGGGGAGATTATAAGTAGTACTACTGGGCCCGACAAGCCCCACCCGAGCTAGTCGCGCTAGCCGACCGGGTATGGTCAACGGGTGAATAATTTAGCCTAACTTTCGCCATGGTCAGTGATAGGCCTGGCAACACGGAGGCACAACAGTCAGCTTCGATCGTGAACACTTATGTGACATAACTTTAGGCTAGCTACCTACATGTTAACATTGAACTTAATTACCAAACAACAATATTATTCCGGGTTAGGAATAATGAAACGAAACAACAATATTATTCCGGGTTAGGAATAATGAAACAAACAACAATATTATTCCGGGTTAGGAATAATGAAATCAACATCATTGTTATTCCGAGTTTGGAATAATGGAACTATAACGTTATTCCGGGTTAGGGATAACGGGGGAAACAAACTTATAACCGAACAAATGAACTTATGAAAACCTGTGAACTCACTCTTCTTTAATGTTGACACTTGTTTCTTTACATGTTTCTCAGGACGCTAGGAGCTCTAGGTGCACTCACTTGCATTGATCAAGACATCTTTTTATCGAGTCTCATTTACGAATATTGTTTGGGTTTTTCTTTAGTTTTGGCGTTTGTGTTGGCGCCCGTCCCTTTACTTTACTTTAATGCTTCCGCTCAACTTTAAAACTAATGCTTCCGCTAAACATTGAAACCAAACTAAGAAAATTTAAAATTAACTATGAATGGTTAAAAATGATTTTGGAAAACGTATAAACTAATCATATAGAGTCGTTCGATGTTACTAGTGTCTCGGATTCTGGTTTGTTCACACGCCTCGCGGTAAAACTCCGCAAGTGGAAATTGAGGGTGTGACAGATTGGTATCAGAGCCTCTAGCTATAGAGAACCAGGTTTGCATTGAAAGTAGACCTAAACTATAGCTGATTACACGACACTAGACTTAGTTTGGCACTGAACTGTGATATCTTGTTATATGTTGTACCACAACTGTGTTATGTAAAATATAAATGCATAATTGAAATGAATGCAACTCGTAACTAACTACACAACCCAACAGGCAATGTCATCATCATCATCATCCGACAAACTTTTGCAACCAAGGGCACCGGGAAAGGCACCTATGGTCGAACCCTCACCACCTCATGGCGTGGAGACACGCTCAGCTGCTAGAAAAAGACTCGCTCTCGGAGAGGAGTCGTCCTCACGCCCGACCATCGCTATGCCGGTCGAACCGGTTAACTCGTTAGAAGTAGGGAACGACCTACTTAAAGATATGATAAGAAAACAACAGGAACAACTAGAGAGAATGCAGGAAACCATCCTAGCACAGGGATGGATGATACGACAATTAACGGGTAAGACGGGAGAACTCGAGGGAGAGCAACATGAGAATAAGATAGCTCGTAACACCTTAGCTAAAGATCTTCGTGCTGAGCAGCTGAGGGCTGACTGGCTCGAAGACAGAGTTCTTGAGTCTAGCTGGAGAATTCAAGAACTAGAACAGAATCAGGCACCTGTACCAGTACCCGCACCAGCACCGGCCCCCCCAGTGCCGGTAGAGGAGGATCCAGAGGAGGATCCGGAGGAAGACCCGACTGTGGAAGCTGGAAACGCCGAGGAGGATGACGGCAACGATAGCGATTTGGGAGATGGAGACGTAGAAGACTGATTCGTCTCGCTTATCCCATTTGCTTCCTTCAGTCTATTTATTTTTCTACTTATGTTTAAACTTGAGATTTTATAGTAAACTGATATGTTTGGTTGGCATTTTGTGAGACGTTGAAATTTTATTTAATCGAATATTTCTTTTGATTGTTTAATTTATTTGGGTTAACATAATTTGAGGGATTATTGAAGTATGGAATAGGATAACTATATTGGATATATATACTTATCGGTCTGTGTTTATGTTGTCTTGCGAAGATCTAAAATGGCAACTGGACGTCGCGGAAACCTCAACATGACACCCGAAGAATTGGCCGCAATGATCCAAGAACACGTGAATGCTGCTCTGGCAGGTGTTCAAAACCAACCAGCAGGTAACCATTATTAAATTTTCATGGGAAAATCTAATAGTTGGGCTAGTAGACTTTCTCGTTGACTACCTGCCCTCTGTCAGCAGGAGGGGGTCTTAACCCCTACAAGATGTTCCTCGATGCGAAACCGAGCAAATTCATGGGTGCAGAAGGACCCATAGGACTGGTCCACTGGATTGAAAAGTCCGAATCAGTGTTCGAAATGTGCAATTGTCTGGAGGCAAACAAGGTCAAGTATGTTGCCTCAACGTTGGAGGATGGGGCACTAACTTGGTGGAATGCACAAGTACAAACGCGTGGATTTATTGCTGCAAACGCAATGGCCTGGGCCGAGTTTAAGGCCCTAATCAAAGAGGAGTACTGTCCGCGAGACAGGGTTCAGCAGTTGGAGCAAGCATTATGGAACCACAAGATTGTGGGATCTGAAATTGAAGCATACACAGCGAAACATCATGACCTGGTATTTCTATGTCCCGATCTGGCCAACACCATGGAGAAACGACTCGAGTTTTACCTTGGGGGTCTGGTCCCCGAGATCCAGGGCATGGTAATGGCTAGCAACCCTGCGACTGAGCATCAAGCGATCAGGTTGGCGCACAAACTCACCGATAAGGCGGTGGAACAAAAGAAGTTTCCATCTCGGGGTGCAACTGAAGTGGTCCCTGATAATAAAAGAAAATTTGAAGACTCGTTTGCTCGACAGTCTTCGTCAGCCCAGCCACAACAAGGGAACCAGAAACGGTTCAATAATTTCAACAGCAACCGGGGTCACAATAATCAGCCCGCCAACAACACCCAGAACACAAGCGGCTATGTGGGTCGAAAGCCACAATGTAATCGTTGTAACCTTCATCATCACGGCCCTTGTGCCGGAAATCGCTGCCAACGATGTGGCAAAGTGGGACACGCGGCAAAGGATTGTCGCGGGGAAATCATGTCCCGTCAAAATCAAAATCAGCACCAGGGTCAGCAGCAGGGTATTAACAAGGGGTGCTATCAGTGTGGTAGCACTGCCCACTTCAAACAAGACTGCCCACAGCTTCGTAACAACAACAACAATGGTGGGAACCACAACAACCACAACAACAACAATAGCAACAACAACAATGGGAATGGTGGCACAGGAGGTGCCAAAGGTCGTGCATTTACGCTAGGCCGCGGAGAGGCCAGAAAGACGACTCGAACGTGGTCACCGGTAAGTTTCCCCTTAACGAACATTTTGCTACTGTACTTTTTGATACGGGTGCGAATAGGAGTTTTATATCGGAGTCTTTTAGGAAGAACCTAAATCTCACGCCTAAACCCCTAGAGACCCCTTACGTCATAGAACTAGCCGATGATAAATCTGTAGATGTGACCCAAACTCGCGGGTCACACCTTTACCATTGATCTGATGACAACTACCCTGGGTAGTTTTGACGTGGTAGCCGGAATGGACTGGCTATCCGACGTCCGAGCTGAAGTTCTCTGTTTCGAGAAAGCTATCCGTATTCCGCTCTCTAACGACGAAATCTTGATGGTACAAGGCGAGAAGGCAGGCGCCGTTACAAACATCATCTCATACATGCAAGCACAGAAGTATCTTCGGAGGAAGAACTCCTTCGCTTTTCTCGCACTGGTCACTGAACAGCCTAAGGGCGAGAAGCGTATAGAAGATATCCCCGTCGTCCGTGATTTTTCCGATGTATTTCCAGAGGAGTTACCTGGTCTTCCACCACATCGACAAGTGGAGTTTGAAATTGAATTGGCGAACCATGCAACTCCCATCGCCAAGGCCCCATACCGCCTAGCTCCAGCCGAGTTGCAAGAGCTGTCTACCCAACTTCAGGAATTGTTAGAAAAAGGATTTATCCGACCCAGTACTTCGCCATGGGGAGCTCCGGTCCTTTTTGTCAAGAAGAAGGACGGGACCTTCCGCATATGCATCGACTACAGGGAACTCAATAAGGTTACTGTCAAGAACCGATACCCATTACCTCGCATCGACGATCTCTTCGACCAACTTCAAGGGTCAAGCTACTACTCCAAGATTGATCTACAGTCTGGCTATCACCAGTTACGCGTCAGGGAGGAGGATATTGCTAAGACGGCATTTCGTACTCGGTATGGCCATTATGAGTTCTTGGTCATGCCCTTCGGTCTCACCAACGCACCCGCGGTGTTTATGGACCTCATGAACCGCGTGTGTAAACCGTATCTCGACAAGTTTGTCATTGTGTTCATCGATGACATACTCATCTACTCTAAAGGTGAAGAAGAACATGCTGAACATCTACGATTACTGCTGGAATTACATCAACAGGAGAAACTATATGCCAAGCTTTCAAAGTGTGATTTCTGGATTTGGGAAGTTCAGTTCCTCGGGCATATTGTGAATGAAAAGGGTATCCACGTCGATCCCGCCAAGATCGATGCTATCAAGAACTGGGAAGCACCCAAGACACCGACAGAGATCCGCCAATTTTTGGGTTTGGCGGGTTACTACAGACGTTTCATAGAGGGATTTTCAAAGATTGCGCAACCGCTTACCACCCTCACCCAGAAAGGCACCAAGTATGCTTGGGGTGACAAGCATGAAGCGGCATTTCAATTGCTGAAGCAGAAACTTTGCAGTGCACCCATTCTGTCATTGCCGGATGGGACTGATGATTTTGTGGTATATTGTGATGCTTCCATTAAGGGATTGGGATGCGTACTCATGCAACGTGATAAGGTCATCGCGTATGCGTCCCGACAATTGAAGGTTCACGAGAAAAACTACACAACACATGACCTGGAATTGGGAGTAGTGGTGTTTGCGCTGAAGATTTGGAGACACTACCTATATGGAACAAAGTGCACAATCTATACAGATCACAAGAGCCTCCAACACATCTTTGACCAGAAGGAGTTGAACATGCGACAGCGTCGCTGGGTCGAACTCCTGAATGATTATGAATGTGCCATTCGGTATCACCCGGGTAAAGCTAATGTGGTAGCTAATGCCCTCAATAGGAAGGAGCACTTGAAACCTCGTCGGGTACGAGCACTACAGTTCACCATTCATTCGGGGTTACCCGAACAGATACGCGATGCGCAGTTAGAAGCAGTTAAGGAAGAAAACATCAAGGCCGAATCGTTGGGAAAAATGGAACGCGATTGGGAAGTAAAACCCAATGGAGCCCGGTATTTCATGAATCGTATATGGGTACCTCTCCACGGAGACCTCAAAAAGCTAGTCATGGACGAAGCTCACAAATCCCGATACTCTGTCCATCCTGGTTCGGATAAGATGTATCAAGACCTTAAAGCCGTGTACTGGTGGCCCAACATGAAAGCTGATATAGCCACCTACGTGAGCAAGTGTTTGACTTGTGCAAAAGTCAAGGTAGAGTATCAAAAGCTATCGGGGCTACTTCAACAACCTGAGATCCCGGTGTGGAAATGGGATCAGATCTCGATGGACTTCATCACTAAACTCCCGCGAACTTTAGGTGGTTGCGATACCATCTGGGTGATCGTGGATCGTTTAACTAAGTCCGCACACTTCCTACCGATTAAAGAAACAGATAAGATGGATAAGTTGACTCGCATCTACATTAAGGAAGTAGTTTCTCGGCACGGGGTGCCAACGTCCATCATCTCAGACAGAGATGCTCGTTTCACGTCCAACTTTTGGCAGTCACTTCAGAAAGCGTTGGGTACACGCTTAGATATGAGCACAGCTTATCACCCTCAAACTGATGGTCAAAGCGAAAGGACCATTCAGACCTTGGAAGACATGCTTAGGGCATGCGTGGTAGACTTTGGGAATAGTTGGGAAATCCATCTGCCTTTAGTGGAATTCTCGTATAACAACAGTTACCATACGAGTATATCGGCAGCACCGTTTGAAGCATTATACGGTCGTAAATGTAGATCACCGGTCTGTTGGGCAGAAGTCGGTGACAGTCAACTCACAGGCCCTGAGTTGATACTTGAGGCTACTGAAAAGATTGTACAAATCAGAAACCGCATGGCAGCGGCACGAGATCGACAGAAAAGCTATGCTGATCAACGACGCAAACCGCTCGAATTTCAAGTAGGCGACCGCGTCCTACTGAAGGTGTCACCTTGGAAGGGTGTAATCCGCTTTGGGAAACGAGGCAAACTAAACCCACGGTACGTAGGCCCGTTCGTGATCTTGAAACGTATCGGACCCGTAGCTTATCAATTAGACCTTCCTACCAAACTCAGTGGAGTTCACAACGTTTTTCACGTGTCAAATCTGAAGAAGTGTCTATCAGATGAAACCCTAGTCATTCCATTGGATGAGATTCAAGTGGATGAACAACTGCACTTTGTGGAACAACCTATCGAGATCATGGATCGTGAGATCAAGACTCGAAGGCACAGCAAGATACCGATCGTCAAGGTTCGTTGGGATTCTAAGCGTGGACCGGAATTCACGTGGGAAAGAGAGGACCAAATGAAAAGCAAATACCCACACCTCTTTGCAGCTGAGCAGCAAGCTAACGATACCACCAACTAAATTTTCGGGACGAAAATTCTTTCAACATGGGGATGATGTGACAACCTGGGAATTTCTTGTAATTTCGTGTACCATTGTTAACGAACTAAATCTTTGTGCGTTGCATTCTAAACCGCGTTTACTCAATTTTCGGGACGAAAATTCTTTCAACATGGGGATAATGTGACATCCCGGTTTTTCAGGTATTTTAAACGCACTACTTCACGGTTATTCGTTCCTACGCTAAATTGATTCGGGGATTTATTTTACACGCTCGAAATAACTATGCTAACCTTGTGAACTTATCAAGTGAATTACGTGCTATATGTATTAGACGTTTATAAGCTTGGTGAGTGATTATGTTATGTTTTGATTTCGTGGTGATTAGTTATAAAAATATATAGTAAATAGATAAACGAACCGAACCGGGTCGCGAAACAGGTTGACCTCACTTCCTTGCGACTCAAGGAGTTAAGCAAAACTGAGGCTCAAGTTAAAGACCCAAACCGCCCCACCCAAACCCTTTGCGGCCGCAAGCTTAAATCGCCCCAAACCCTTCTCCTTTTCTTTCCTTCCCCACACTATATATAGATAAGCATGCATGAGAATTGTTAACAAAAAAAAGAAGAGGAACCCTAGTTCTAAAACCAGCCGACGGCAGCCTTCTCCCCACTCTTTCTCTCGGTCGCGATTCCCTTCAAACCCGAATCAACAACCATCTCGTTCCCGGTTCGTTAATCTCCATTGTTAAAGGTTAGGGTTTTCTATTGTTTCGCAAATCATGTTAGGGTTTATGAACTATTGATCATGCTTGTACGTAATGGTAGAATCATGGTATTGAAAGAGTTATGATGTTTAGTTTGATGATTTGTGCAAGAATTGCGATTAAGACGATTAGTTGAATAAAAGGATCATTGGCTGCGTTTTGTGATAAAAATCATATAATATGATTAGGGTTTGCATGAGTATGATGTACATGATGATATATGATTGATAAATCTGTTCTTGATCGTTCATATTTAACATCTCGATTGTTTAAGCGTGTTAGATTGCGATAAAAAGTTGAAAACAGGATGCTGAATGGTGTTTACAGCCAACTTCAATTGGCTGTAACTTGGCTATTATTTATCGAAAAACGGATTTTCTGAAGCCTAAAACGTATATTTTTGAAAAATGCTTCTAATGGCGCTGGATTCGTATTTTTCTGAGTTTGTTTGATATTTTTAAGTGGTCAATTAAGTGCAGTAACTGAAGCTGTGTAAATTCTAAAAATTTGTTAGTTGTTTATCGAGTCGGATCTCATAATCTGTAGAGAGTCGAATCACGAAATTTGTACAGCAACTGGAGATGGAAATTTCCGGGAAACTCCACTGGAATTTTGTTTATTGGATGAACGGTGATTTTTAAATAAATTCTCCCGTGGACTGCAGTCAGAAAGCGACGAATCTGACTGCAGCCTAGTATATTAATATTTATGAATAATTGGTAAAGTGTTAGGACTTGAAAAATTTATATAAAATTCTACAGTTTAGTTGACACCTTCTGTAAAAAAATTGGAATTTTTGGAACGTTGGAACTATTTCATAAAAATCCTCGAAAACAGCCTAGTTATGAGCATACAAGCTGAAACTTGATTACTTGCAAATGTGTGTACCAAAATGTCGTATGAGTTGATTTATGTTCATGATAAGTTGGTTTGATCATTATGTTGGTATGATAATACTTTGCATGCATGATTGTGTTTTCGAAATTGTTATCATGTGTGCCGCATTGTATGATAGTTATGTGTAGGGTTTGTATCAGTGTGTTCACACACTAACTCTAAATCGATTGACTTGTTAGGACGCGATTAGCGGTCCCATCATTTGCTACTTCTGTGTTACACTAACCGAGAAACTAAAGGTGAGTTCACGGCCCCTAATTTTATCCGGTTTTAAACAACAGGGGGAGAAACATGTATACACTCTACAACTCTATCTCTTTACGTTATACGAAATTAACGTCGTTAAACTATTCGGTAACTAAGTTAATGTTAATGTACGTTATGGTCACTAAGCAGCTATATCACGGAAGTCCTCGACAAACTCTCGGATCGTTAGTATTGGGTTAGATAGCGGGGAGATTATAAGTAGTACTACTGGGCCCGACAAGCCCCACCCGAGCTAGTTGCGCTAGCCGACCGGGTATGGTCAACGGGTGAATAATTTAGCATAACTTTCGCCATGGTCAGTGATAGGCCTGGCAACACGGAGGCACAACAGTCAGCTTCGATCGCGAACACTTATGTGACATAACTTTAGGCTAGCTACCTACATGTTAATATTGAACTTAATTACCAAACAACAATATTATTCCGGGTTAGGAATAATGAAACGAAACAACAATATTATTCCGGGTTAGGAATAATGAAACGAAACAACAAATATTATTCCGGGTTAGGAATAATGAAATCAACATCATTGTTATTCCGGGTTTGGAATAATGGAACTATAACGTTATTCCGGGTTAGGGATAACGGGGAAACAAACTTATAACGAACAAATGAACTTATGAAAACCTGTGAAATCACTCTTCTTTAATGTTGACACTTGTTTCTTTACATGTTTCTCAGGACGCTAGGAGCTCTAGGTGCACTCACTTGCATTGATCAAGACATCTTTTTATCGAGTCTCATTTACGAATATTGTTTGGGTTTTTCTTTAGTTTTGGCGTTTGTGTTGGCGCCCGTCCCTTTACTTTACTTTAATGCTTCCGCTCAACTTTAAAACTAATGCTTCCGCTAAACATTGAAACCAAACTAAGACAATTTAAAATTAACTATGAATGGTTAAACAAATGATTTTGGAAAACGTATAAACTAATAATATAGAGTCGTTCGATGTTACTAGTGTCTCGGATTCTGGTTTGTTCACACGCCTCGCGGTAAAACTCCGTAAGTGGAAATTGAGGGTGTGACAAAAACCTCTAAATTCCGGTCAGTTTTCAACCAAATCATATGAATTCCAACAATTAATCATGTATACTTAAATAATAAGTTAAGTAAGATTTAAAACCTAGCTATTTAAAGTATTTGCCTATAAAATGTATATATATATACATAAAATTGAAAATTACATATAAAAAACCCGATCCGATTAATCCTGATTAATCACCAGTAATCCCGAGTAGTCGTTAGTCCCCACTTCACTGGCCGACTAGCGACTAACGAGTTCTTCAACCTTGCCTGTTGGTTGTCTTTGTTGAGTGAGATCTTGGGTTTGAGTGACCTTACAAGTGGTATTAGAGCAGTGTGCTCATACTACTGTAGGTGTTTCTTAGTTTGAAGGTTTTTGTGAGAAAAGTTCAATCTTTGATAGGGTTTAGTGTTTGTTTAGTGAGTTTTTGTGATTTATTCTTTATTCTTCACTCTTTTCTAGTGATTTGGTGATGGATTTTGAGTAGTTTAGTGATTTTTAGTGTTGATCTTCATCTGGGTTTTTTACAGAGGTTTCTTGGTGTTCATACTGTGTTTTTGAGGTTTGTGAAAGATTCCTTGTTTGATCTTCAAAAAATCTTGTCCGTGTTTTTAATTCAATTTGTGTTTCCGGAGTATTAGTGAACCAGTGTGAAGTCACATTGGGGAGATAATCTGGAAGCGAGGGTCGGATTTTTTAAACCCTATTAGTTGTAGGAGTTTTAAACTCTTTAAGCTGGGAGGAGTTTTAAACCCTATTAGCTGTAGGAGTTTTAAACTCTTTAAGCTGGTAGGAGTTTTAAACCCTTTCAATTATAGGAGTTTTAAACCCTTTCAACAATTGTAGGAGTTTTAAACCCTTTCAATGGTTGGAGTTTTAAACTCTTTCAAGTAGGTCCGAGTTTTTGTTTCTAGAGTTAACATCGGAGTTTTAAAATTTTCAAGCGTGTCCGAGTTTTGACTCTTAAACTTGACTAAAGTTCCGAGTTTAGTTGATTAAAATATTCCGATTTTCTAGTAGTCCGAGTTTCATGCTCCTTGTTAGAGATTATAGGTGTCCGAGTTTGTTACTAATTCAGGTTGTGGATCCGGGTTTTACACTCCGATAACTCTCAGACATTTCATTTCGTGTTTCTCTCTCCGAGTTTAGGACTTAGAAACTTTCTTAGTCAATCTTTCTGCTTAAGAATCTACTGTTAACACCTTCTGTGAACTCTTTGTTTCTTTCGAAAACTATTCAAATGGCAAACAATCTCACTGCAATGGTTCAGAATCTCAAACACAATGCGGAAGTGGGAAGCAGCGACAAACCTCCTCTTCTAATTAACGAATTAGACTTTCCTGAATGGAAGAAATGTTATGAATGATATGTGAGAGCTAAGGATATCAAGATATGGTTGTGTATTGTCAAAGGGTGTGGAACTACACCGATTAGAACTTTAACGATTGACACTTATCTAGCTCTGACAGATGAATAGAAGAAGTTTTTCGAGTGTGAAGAAAGAGCTAGGTCCATGATAACTATGGCTCTTACCCAATCCATACTTCATACTTTTCGAAAAAGAAACATTTCGAAAGAGTTATGGGATAGCATGGTTGAGCTCTACGAAGGGAATGCCATCTACAGGAAGCGTCGTTTAGACCGATTGAAGACTCAATTTGTTGTGTTCAAAGCATTGAAGAATGAGTCTTTCGATGACACTGTGAATAGATTTTTTTTCATCTGTTAAGTGAACTCGATAGAAGTCAAGAAGGCATTTACATCGAATTCGAAAAGGTTGAAAAATTCTTGAATTGTCTTCCTAGAGAATGGAATATGTATACGGCGTTGATTAGAGAATGTGTTCTTTACGAAGAGTTATCATTGGAAGAAGCTATTCAGAAGTTGAAAGGATATGCATGGAACATGGAAGATCAAGCATCGGATTTTGAGAAGATTCAAGATCCCCAATTGTATAAAGCTTCAAAGCCAACGGATAAGGGAAACACATGTGGTGTTGGTGTTGCCCTATATTCTGAAAATGAAGATCCCGCTTCTCATCAGGCTTTTATAAGCAACAATGCCAATCCCAGTGTTTCAAGTGGAACTACAAGTTCGAATCAAGGAATGTACTCTTCGGGTGGAAGTCAAAAGTCACAAGCAACGAATTTCAACATTCCTAAGTTAGATCCAAATTGTTTAAGGTTGATAGAAGATAACATGAGTCTCCTAGCGTCGTTTATGATGGCCTATGAGAACTTTTGTCTCGGGAAGCTTGTAGAACAATCCAGTCTTGATGAAGACTTTGACCAGATTGATCAAGATGAAATGGAAGAACTTGATCTTCAACTCAATATGGCGTTATTGGTTAGAAGAGCAAAGAAGTTTCTTTTGAAAATGGGAAAGAAATTTATAGGTGGTCAAACCAAGACACGAATGAGTACTGATATGTCAAAGGTGAAATGCTACAATTGTGGTATCTATGGTCACTATGCCCAAGATTGTCGAAAGCCGAAGATGGAGAAATCTAACAGAGAAGGTAGCTCTCAGAATGGAAACAACTCAAGGAATCAGTCGAATTCCAACGGTGGATCTACTTCAAATTCTTGATCAAACACTTCAGACAACCTTGTTCCTTCTTCAAACAATGCCTTAGTTGCTCAACCTTTACAAGAAGTGACCGACTGTGCATTAGAAGACTTGTCAGGAGCCACTGTTTCTCAAGCCTTTATGGCTGAAATCATTGATGAAGTTGTGTGTGAAGAAGTGGAGGAGGAAGCAAGCATTGAGGAGCTTGCGGTTGTTGCTGAAGTAATGGGCGAAGAGATGGAAGTAATCAAAGTTGTTGAAGTTGAAGATGAGTTGAATGTTGAAGCTACAACAAGTTCGAGGAAAAGTGAAAGCTTCTCATTTGAAATCTCAACTGCCGATATGCAAAAATTCGCCGATGAAGAAGCACAGAAGCTGGAAAATGAATCCACGGAAGATGAAGATTGTGCTTTCATGGCTGGCATTGAGGTCCCATCAAACCCTGTAGATAAACGTTGTGCTAGATGTGTTGAATTTATAGCTAAGATCGATAGATACGCTTTACACAACACAAATCTAATTGCAGATCTTGAAAAATCCAGAGAACTCATTGCTGTTCTATCTTGTTCGGATAAAGAACACCGAATTAAGATAAAATCTCTAAAGAATGACATCTCTGAATTTGAAGGACGTGTGGCTCAAGCAACTCTTAAAAATCAAGAATTAAAATATGAGCTTGAAATGAATCAAAATTGTGTTCTGGAAAAGAATAAAATCATTTTAGAAAAGGATAATTTGATTTTAGATTTGGAAAGAAAAATTGAAAAGTTTGAAGTTCATCTGAGGTGATGAATTAGTGTATCAATAGCCAACGTATCAAGGAAACCGAAGTGGAAATGTTTGGCATCGGGTATAGCAGGGTTCCTCCACCAACTAACCACAACTACACATCGATGGCAAGCGTTGATCCAGAGATCGCTAACTTTGTTAACGACTCCTCTGACCGTTGATTCGCCAAGTGGGGTGGATTCTGAGCTCGAGATTTCCTCGGACTCAGAACAATCGAAGTTTGATGAAGCGTCAAAGAAAAGTGAATTTAATCTTGAAAACATTGAAAACTTAATCAGTAACAAAATTTTGGAAATTTTTAATCAAGTTCAAAATGCCAGTGAGAAACCCAAACCTCGTGGGAAGTCTCAAAAGAAATCAAAAAATATTTCCAAAACTGAATTTGTTAAAGGAGAAGATTTTAATACAGAAGTCGAGAAAATTGAGACTGTATCAAATTCTCAATTTGTTTCACAAATCTTAAAAAATCCAACAAATGCTTCATCATCTTCGAACAGCCAAGAGGAACGTCCAAAGAACGCGGCAAAAGTTCGAAAATGTTATAAATGTCGTGTGAAAGGACACCTAGCTGCTGAATGCCTAAATAACAATGGCAAACCCCTTGTTGATCCTAATCAAAGAAAACCATTTGTTGAAAAACCTGAATTTGAGGTAAAAGTTGAAAAGAAAAATAACAAACCTCAAAAGTTTGAGAAAACAGAAGTTATTAAACAAAGAAACAAGACCTGTTGTTAAATCAAATGCTAAATCACAACAACATCAGGATCAACGTGAGGAACCACTGGATATTCGTCCAAAACATGGATCAGAAAGTTCATCACAAACACACGATGCTCGTGAAAAACGCCTCACTAACGCCGAAATCGTGTTACTTTCCAATCACAAGAGAATGAGAAACGTTCTGGAGGGATCTAACGGCGACTATGTTAGACCTCATGCTCAGAACCGATTTGTGAATGACCGAAGTGCCTCCCCCCCCCCCCGATATCACAATCAAAGAGCCATTCGGTTAAGACAATTCTCAAGAAATTACGAAGCGCCAAGTGTTAATCGAAATTTCGAGACTCCGAGAAGTCAAAATTTCGGGTATCAACACCATGGTGGGCAAAACTTTGAAAATTATGGTTACACGAATCGATCGTCAACTCCATACAATTCCCGTTTCGATAGGAACCACTCCAACAACTTCCAAAATGGAAATGGAGGACGTGGTGGTGGTGACGGTTATTTCAAAGAATTTTCGTATGTTGATGAAATGGGACGACCCAAGACCGTTATGGCTTGGGTCCCACATTCTAACTGATTTTCTTTGGTGAGTGTATGAGTAGCTAAAGAGGGCTATATTTATTTGGTATATCGATAGTGGTTGTTCCACACACATGACATGAAATAAAGAGTTGTTGGAAAATCTCAAGTCGATTCGTGGTGGTTATGTGAACTTTGCTGGTGAAAAGGGAGGTTATATCACTGGTGAAGGTCCTGTTTCAAATGGAAAGATCATGCTGCACAAAGTGAATTTTGTCGAAGAGCTAAAGCATAATTTGATGTTGGTATCTCAAATCTGTGACAACAAGTATTCGATGATGTTCACTGATAAAGCTTGCTTCATTTTGCGTCCTGGATTTGCTGTTCCCGAAGATTGGATCGTTATGAGGGCTCCACGGGTGAATAACACATATGTCATGGACATGCGCCCGTTGGTCAACTCATCTGCTCCAGTGACATGTTTACTATCAAAAGCGACTGAAGATCAATCTTATTTATAACATAGACGAATGGGCCATGTGCATCTGCGAAAAATGAACCACGTAGTGAAAAACGACTTGGTGTTGGGGTTCCTTTACGTAGTTTTAATATGCACAACAAATGTGAATCATGCGAAAAAGAAAAAATCAAAAGAAAGCCTCATAAACCGAAAACTGTTAACTCGATCCAAAAACCACTTGAATTGCTTCGCATGGATCTTTTCAGCCCTATCCATGTTGCTAGCATTGGTGGTATGTCCTACTATCTAGTTGTCACCGACGATTTCTCACGATACTCGTGGGTAATTTTCTTAAAAACTAAGGATCAAACACATGGTATTTTAAGAGATCTTTTTAAACAACTTGAGAAAAATTATTCACTACCTATTAAGAAAATCCGAAGTGACAACGGGTCGGAATTTAAAAATCAACATATGGATGAGTTATGTCGGGAAATGGGAATAGTTCATCAGTTTAGCGCTCCTTTTGTTCCCCAACAGAATGGAGTTGCAGAACGAAAGAACCGAACCCTTATTGAGGCGGCCCGTACTATGCTTTTTGAATCAAAATTACCTATTTTCTTCTGGGTTGAGGCAGTAAACGCAGCATGCTATGTGCTTAACCATGTGCTTATGGTCAAAAGGGAATATAAGAGTTGCTATGAACTTCTCAATAATAAGAAACCTAATTTGTCTGGGTTTCAACCCTTTGGGATCAAATGTGTTATCGAACGAACAAAGGATACTCCTAAGATGGGCGAACTTGGAGAGATAGGTTTCTTTCTGGGTTATGTTAACGGAGCTTCAAATAAACGTGTTTATAACATTAAAAAACGGGCAGTGGAAGTCGTGTTTGATATTACTCCCTTAAGTTACGATCCTCCACCGTCCGAATTTGGTCCTAAAAGTGGGTATGACTATGAGAAATTATTTGATTCTTTTGATCTCCCTGATGTTACAGAAGCAGATTTGGAGGTCGTCTACACGCATTTGGTGGATAAGGACGAAGTGGGTGCTAGCTGGAGGGCAAGTATTCCAACAAACATGACTCCGAATGTCGCATCAGAAGATCCAGTCGATGAATCGTCGTTAGTAAACAATGTTGTTGCTGGTCAGATCCCCAATGAAGCTGGTCCCAATCACTCTGAAGCGAGTAGTAGTGCAAGTGCTGAGGGGGAGATTCAATCTTATTTGGGAAGCAATCTCCAAGCTCCAGCTATCCCTGTTCCAAGAACAAATATCTATCATCGTGTTGATAATATTATTGGGAATCCAAATGCTGGAGTGCAAACTCGAAGAAGTCGTTCAGAGATGCAGTGTCTGTTACAGAAATCAAGCAGGAACCAATTTTCAATCTAAGCCTTCATGAATGCTTTATCTCTCAAGTTGAGCCAAAAAATTATCAAATGGCTTTGAAAGATAGCTCATGGTGTGAGGCAATGCAGGAAGAGTTAGCTCAGTTCAACAAATTAAAGGTGTGGAATTTGGTCGATCTTCCGAAGGGTCAACATGCAATCAACACAAAGTGGGTCTTTAATTGCAAAAAGGATGATAGGGGTGTTGTCGTCAGAAATAAAACACGATTGGTTGTACAAGGCTTCAATCAGGAAGAAGGGATTGATTACACAGAGGTTTATGCACACGTAGCTCATCTGGAGGCAATACGTCTGTTTCTAGCGTTCGCAGCTCATATGCGTTTCAAGGTATATCAGTTGGATGTCAAGAGTGCATTCCTTTATGGAAAGCTTTCAGAAACCGTGTATGTATCTCAGCCACCTCGGTTCGCTGCTCCAGAGTCCAACTATAAAGTCTATTTGTTGGATAAAGCTTTGTATGGTCTTCATCAGGCTCCTCGTGCCTGGTATGCGACGTTATCAAAACATCTTTTGGAGCATGGGTTCACTCGTGGTTCGATTGACTCCACATTATTCATTTTGAAGAAAGGGGAGATTTTCTGATTGTCCAAATTTACGTGGATGACATAATTTTCGGTGTTCTTCAAATGAAGAATTGTTTCGCGAGTTTGAGAAGGTGATGCGTCAAAATTTGAAACTAGTGCGCTGGGAGAATTATCTTTCTTTATTGGTCTCCAATTCAGTCAGGAGAAAGAAGGGATGTATGTGCATCAAACAAAGTATGTCCACGAAACTCTCAAGAGATTCGGGTTGGAAGATAACTCACCTTTCGACACACCTCTTCCAACGAATCACAAGCTGACGACTCATAAAGAGAAGGATCCAAAAGTGGACCCAACTCTATATCGGGCAATGATCGGCTCTCTTATATATCTGACCGCGTCACGTCCCGATATTATGTTTTATGTTTGTTTGTGTGCTAGGTACCAATCAACTCCGAGATAATCTCATATGGCTGCAGTCAAACGCATTTTCAGATATCTGAAAGGAAACCAAAACTTGGTCTATGGTATCCAGCTGATGGTGGTCTGGATTTGATTGCATATGCTGATGCAGATTTCAGGGGGTGTCCAGTTAACAGAAAATCAACCTCTGGCGGTGCACAACTACTTGGAAACTGTCTTGTGACTTGGCAATGCAAAAAACAAGTTGTCGTGTCGCTATCCACATGTAAGGTCGAGTATATTGAAGCTTCAAGCTGTTGTGCTCAGGTTCTGGGGATTCAACAACAAATGAGAGACTACGGTTTGAATTTTACTCGAACACCTATTTTGGTCGATAATAACTCTGCCATTTCCATAACAAATAATCCGGTTGATCATTCACGCACTAAACACGTAGATGTTAGGCATCATTTTATTCGTGATTGTGCTGAAAAGGGTTTATCGAGGTAGTTAGGGTAGACACGTTGGATAATCTTGCCGACCTTTTTACTAAGACTTTCGATCGGGCTAGGTTTGAGGATCTGGTTCGAATGATCGGCATGATCAACCCAGAGTGAAATGCTTTCAGAAACTCGCATAGAAACTTTATTTTAAACTTCACGTACAGTTCTTACTGCTTTTCAAAATTCAAAAAATCCAAAAATATTTTACTTAGTTATAGGATTATTTTCCAAAGAAAATACAAAAAACATCAGAAAAATGAAAAATGAAGTTGTTTTGAGATATAGTCGAAATGATAGTACATCGGTTGTAGTATCTGATGCAGGACTATGGTCAAATATATAATTAACGTTAACTGTAACAGCTTCATCACATGTTGCTTCGGTAGGCTTTACGCGTAAATAAGAACATGCTTTTGGTATATAAACATAATGAACTGTGTAATTTGTGTGACGCATCCCTCGGATATATGGTCTTGGTACCGTAATTTCGTTTGACAAATTGGCAAACTTCTGAGATACTAGGTCATTATGTTTGTTAAATCTCTGGGGTATTATGCTTGGTCTTCTGATATTGTGTGAGCAATGGCCTAGATCTCGTATAATGCTTTGCTAAGCGCTTCGTTTGTGCGCAAACCCTTTTGGTGGATTTCTTTTCTGCCTCAACAATCATCACCAGATGATCTGTTCTAAAAGTTGTCATCACCGGATGTACAAGTTGGAAATCTATGCTACCACCGGGTACATGGAATAAACTGCTAAAAATTTTGCAGAAAAAGATACCAAACGATGGTACACCACCTTTAAGTCGAGCCTTCATCTCTTTGTATGTGCGGTGGCACTAACCTGAGCTCTCAAGGCATCGCATCTAGCCGGATACAGAGATTTTTCAGATATACTCACCTGTAAGATGCAATGTTTAGCAGTTTCGATACGGGAGTATATTTTGGGGTGGGATTACATAGTTACAATCAGTAATTAATACACTTAACGCATATCTCGAAAGCAGTGTTCGAAAGCGCGCTAAAGTTTAAATGAACCACAATACCGTTGAACATCTTGAACTGTTAATATCATTCTAAGTGCTTAACCAGAAATCTATAGTTTTGTGATTGGATATTGACAGAATAGCCGATATGATCTCCTTGCTCCAACTTCACAAAAAAATATTTAGTGTATATATTTCTCGTAGTGGTTAGATTTTAATTTCTGTCAATAATGAAAAATATCAAAAAGATTTTAGTTTCTTGTTTCTATGTGCGAGTTATATTTTGAACACTCTGTCGGGTTGTGAGCATTCTTTAAATAAGGTGAAAAATTCATCAGGTCAGGTAATTCTCGCTAAGTCTTTCTCAATAAAATTCGGTCGTGCGGGTTTTATCCAGACGTGTACTTAGTGTATTTTGTCAAAAAGGGGGTTGCGAGTCTAATCAAAATCAGTTGTGAAATCTTTTTGAAGCAAATGTTTAATTGAAAAAGTCACTAAAAAGGAGGGTAGAAATTGAATATGGCAGGTTTGAGTTATAATGTAAGTTAAAAATGTTTCCGGGTTTTGGGTTTATATAAGAGTACCGGGTTTAAGGTTTCCGGTTTTGGTTTATTTACGAATTCCGGGTTTTACCAATAAGTTTGTTTTTATGGTGTCCGGGATTGAGTCTTCCAGGTTCCGGGTTATGATGGTTTATCCTCCAGCTAGATGTCTTCGTAAAATCCCTATGCACAATTTCGATCTTGATAAACTCGATGGCATAGGTTATTGGTATCTTGATGGAAAAACTGGAGAGGCTGTAATCACTCAGAAGGATTCTACAAAAGAGATTGTGAGGATTCTTGATCCGGTTTGGTTGGTGAATCTTAAAGAAGAGCATTTGAAGAAACTTCGTCGTCTGCCCTTACAATACCTTAAATAAGATCGCGAGTTAGCTGTTCAGTTCATAAAGGTTGTTCAATTATGTGTGAAGAAGAAAGTCTGGGCAGGAAGTGAATACTCCAAGCAAGGATGAAGATTTCAAGACCATATGAAGACAATGCACTGATCAAGGGGGAGTTTGTTAATGCACCTTAGGTGATAAGTGCAGGCCTTCTAATCGTTAGGGTCTTTTATGTAATTCTTGTAATCATGTAGTCCAAGTTTAGTATGAGGAGTATGATAGAGTTTATTGTAAGGACTAGTCCATAGAGTTTATTGTAAGGACTAGTGATAGAGTTTAGTATAAGGAGAGTTGTCAGGGTTTAAGATATGTATGTTTGTCCGGACTTCCAATATGTTATGGAGTCCGAGGTTAGTTCTTGTATAGGCTTTGGGCCTTTGTCTCCGGACAATGTGTTGTCCGGAGTTGTGTTGTATATATACCTTTATGTGGAATAGACAAGACAACGATTCTTTTGTGGAAATCTGTGCCCTAATCATTGTGTGTGTTTTGTCTGGCGGCTACTGTGTGTGTGACGTCACTCATCTCCTACATCAATAATACTCTGTGTATTCTTTATTTCTCCCATAAATCTTGCATTCTTGTTCTACATCCTACAGTGATTGATCATCAGGTGGATTCCACACACCTGTTGGTTGTCTTTGTTGAGTGAGATCTTGGGTTTGAGTGACCTTACACTTGGGTTCAATCCCAAGCAGTGGCGGATCCAAGATTTTTTTCTACTGGGTTCACTTTTTTCAGTGCTCGAATTTCGGTCAACTCAATGTTAGAATTTTAGGGTCGGGTCGGGCTTTATCACCTTTTTTTCTCTCTATGATGCTTCTTAGCATTCCTATCCCTAACCTGAGGATGCGTTGTGCAAGATTCATTGTCTACGTGAGGTTCATCTCTACCACCAAATGTGGACTTATATCCCATACTAGGTGGTATCTCTTTCAAGATCCTATCTAAAGGCAATAAAAAGTAATGGTTAGTTTTTATAAACTGTTGGTGCATATAAAGTTGAAGGAGCAGTTTTAGATCATGACAAATGTTGTGCTATCATCAAAACAAGCAAAAAGGGATATGTACAACTTGCTGGTTTCTAGATACCTTTGAAACAAGCTTTAATATAATTAGACAAGGACTGCAGGTGTGAGCACCAACTAAATTTGAAATCAAATAAATAGAAATAGAATCGTATCAACACATACTTTTTGCCAATTACAAACGCAACAATCATAGAATATATCTAAACAATAAGTATGAATTTAATACACCTAATTTACTATCACACAATTTGTTTCTTTAATTTTGTTTGGATGAATAAATTTTGTTTCTGATTATCTAGTGATTAAATTAACAGATTAAAGCATATTAAAAGAATAAAAGACAACCTATTGAAAAAGGGAGGAGTTTGTTCGGTGTTCGCAGGGAGGAAACAAATTAAAAGCATATCAACATACTTGAGAGATTGTGAAAAATTTGGAGAGGGAGTAATGATGTGGTCAAGCCTTTTTTTTAGTTTAACCCTAAAAAAGAAAAAAAATCGATCTGATATGGGTCTTGCTATTAAAAAAAAAACAAAAAATTCCAACTGATGCGTGATGCGGAATCGAACCCGGCATGTTGATGTTGGAAAGGGGGCGCTTTACCTGTTAGACACAAGACATTTTTGTTTATGGGTGCGCCTTAACAGATAAAGCTGAACAAACAGTAACTGAAACGACGGAAACTTTATTACTAACATTTATTATATTAAAAACCACACCATGGCAATTCAACTTTTTTATATTTTCTAAACGCCATAATTACCTGTCACATTAGAGGTCTGCATACTACATCACACGACAAAAGATACACATAAAAAATATAATTACTATTGTTTTTAGCGCCAAAAACATATATCTACCACGCGCCAAAAACGGTCATTTTATAAGCAGAACATGTAAACAAACTTAACACTCCGCAGATTATCTAAACACGCCACAAATTGTTTAAAACGCCATACAACTTAAAAAATGGCTTAGGTTATTGCATGGAGTTTGAGAGGTCGGAGAGACGTTTCATCCTAAAATTCTCTGACAGGAGAAGGGTGAAGACCAAGACCATCAAGGCCATACTTAGTATGGATGAGGCTGTTCAGAGGGATATTCTGGCCCTTGGGGGATCCAAGGGCCAACGATTGTGAATGGACTTAATCGGTAATAAGAAGATTGAAAAGAAAATTTCCAGCAGATGATGATGATGACATTACTGATCTACCAACAGTTACCAGATGGAGTTTGGATGAACAATCAAGAACGGTGAAAGTGACTTATCAAGACGGGGTGGATTATTCATTAACGATGGACAAAGTGCTGAACATAGATAGACTACACCTGAAGAAACCCTAGATCAACTAGATCGGAATCTAAGTAGATCTATGGATTGGGCTCTGCATAAATGGGTTAATCTTTCGTTTGGTTTCACGACAATGATGAATGAAACAGTACTCCGGCTGATCCTGCAAAACAGAACATCGTTAGCTCGCCACCAGGAGAAGGGGGGTTCTCTCCGTGACCACCCTCTGGCGTGAGAATAAGTACAGGTAGTCGGAAGTACAGTATGGTAAGAGAGAGAGAGTAGTTGAGAGTGAATACCTTCTACTTGAAGTCCAAGTCACCTATTTATAGCCAGAGTTTGGGCGCCAAAATGAGAGATGTTAACTTTAACGGAATCTTTTGCTATTCCGCTAATGTTTGTGGCGATCCGTTAGTGCACATGGATCGTGAGCTCATCAATGGTTAAGAAGGTGCCACGTGTCATCATGAGATCACTATATTTTATAAGTGTGAGCATGCCATCACCGTGATCTTTCCCAGCCGTCCAGATGCTGCCATGTGGCAATTGGTTATAACCGAAAAGATGCCTGCACGATTGGGTATTAGTGGCTTCTAGAAGGTTTCACAGCTGTTACCCAGCTGTTGCTCGCCACGTGTCTATTCTGTTATAACAGAAAAGATTCCCTTTACCTCTACACCAATTCAAGGATTTTCTAAGGGAAAGTTCCTCATGATTAACTGCTTCCTTGCGCGAGAGGCGCAAGTTAGTTAACTGATCCTTTTCCCTCTTCCTGCTGCTTGGCGCAATGTTTTGGGCGAGCACTTGCCTTGATATAAATATCGGCGCAAGGTTTCCATATAAAGTATTATCCAAGGAGTTTGATTAAGGTTAACTTTGAACCTTACGCGAGCTCGCACAAGGTGGTTAAGTGATCTTTTTCCTTCCTTGGATACTTGGCGCAGGGTTTCAGTGACTTTCCTTGGTGGAGAGGTTTGCGCAAGATCTTCTTAAAAGTTAATAGTGGGTATGGTTCCCTTGATTGGCGCAAGGCTTTTGGGACCATACCCCTTCAACACCTTCTTGAACAACTCTGTGATTTTGCACCTTCAAATGATGCAACATCCAGGGTTGTGATGATATTTAAATATAGGATGCGAGAAAGGTTAAACGAGATTATAGCGTTATGCCGTTATACGCCAATGAATAGATAATGATGATGAGTCTGAAGAAAGTGTTGACCAAAGCGATGGGTACATCTCTGATTTAATACCATCAAAAGAAGACTATTAGTTTAGTTTGATTTCGTCTTAGTTGTATTGTTTTGAATTATTAATGAAATGTAATGAATTTAGGAATGACATGAACGCCAAGATATTTACCTTTATAAAATATAAGAGATTAATTCAACTGGACATATCTACAAATGAAGTGGCTGCTGAAAGGGAAGAAGGTGAAAATTCCATGATAAACAAACCATTGGTTGTATTATAAACAATTAGAATATTAGATTTACTGTAACCCTAAAACATTTTAACGAAAACGCCATAATTCAGATAAGCGTAACAGAGTGTAAAACACCATTGATAAGTTTTAAATAATGAATACGCTGAATATTGATTCTAGATTAAAGGACATAACAACATTTTTCATAAAAATTGCTTTGAAAAATAAATTTGAAATTAAAACGCCATTGAAACAAGAATAAAGAACATCACTTGATGTCTGATGGACTTTTGTTTCAAAATGAATTATAACGTCATCTATTAAAGCGGACTTTAACAATGACAATCGTACCCGACATATCATTTAGTGCCCCTGTCACATGTTCGACCAGGATCCTTTCTCACCGTTTTTACACTTACAATCGTTTTCTCCTAATCCGTTTATATATATATATATATATATATATATATATATATTATATATGGTAAGGTTAGATAGAAAACCCTAAAAATTGAGAAAACCATAGAAAACTTAACCTCCCGACTTTTTTTTTTTTGAAAAAAATAACACATGTAATATACATGTTTTTAAGAGTTTTGGGCCAAAAAAACAAAAAAGGGCCGAAGGGATGTTTTAAAAAAATAAACAAGTTTCAGCATCTTTGTCTAACACACGTTAGTTGCTGAAATTTTTTTTATTTTTTTTAAATATTCCTTAGGCGCTTTTTTGTTTTTTTTTTCCCAAAACTCTTAAAAACACGTATATTACATGTGTTATTTTTTTCAACAAAAAAAGTCGGGAGGTTGGGTTTTTTCAGGATTTTCTAGGGTTTTCATTTTATCTTTATCCTATATATATATATATATATGATGACTATTTGACTCTATAACTAATATCAAATTTACCTTTTTTGACATTAATTATTGAACATCATCAAAATTGTCACAATCCAGTTAACAATAAAAATCGTACAAGTAGTAAATTTATACCTAATAAATAAGTAACTGGTTATGCAACGTATCATAAATATTTATGTAAGTCAAACATCCTCTTTTTGTTTTTTTCTCTTATTTCACCATTACATATGCATAAACTTAAAAGTTTTAAAAAGTTGATTAAAATAAACATAATAAACAATAATAACATAATATAATTTATTAAGACGTAATTTCGATTATATTTTATCCTATACCAGCTTTTCAAATTGAAATTCTTATACCAATCCAAACCTTAGTTCATCTAATTCAAAATGTTAATAGTTATCCCATAATATATTCCGAATAAACTGGGATAGGCCCATATATGAAGCCCAATAACGGAAGAACCCTAAACTCTTTAAAAGGATTATCCCCTACGCATAGCGTCCACCTTCCAGCACCGTACACCAATCTTCTCACACACACATTACCAAACATGCCCGGCGTCGTCGTAGAAGAACTCGAAAACCAGCAGAAGATAGAGTTGGTACTCTACCATTCATGCTTCACATTATTATTACTATTATCTTTCTCTAATATTTTTAATTATTGATTCTACAGCACGACGACAACCCAATCATTGAGGACGTTAAAGATGAAGATGATCACGTAGATGATGACGCCGATTCTGACGACAATGAATATGACAAGGAAGACGGTCCCGAAGGTCGTTACATAGGTTACCCTTTCTATTATGTTATTAAATCATGTGTTTTGTTGTTTGAATGGATGGATGTTAGATACTCGATTTGGGGTTCGGGTGGTTTCTAATTGTCATTGTAGTTGTTTGATTGATGTTTATATTGTGTGGTTTGAATTTAGGTGCCAATGATGAGTCGAAACAGAGCAGAAGCGAGAAGAAGAGTCGAAAGGCGATGTTGAAGCTTGGGATGAAGGCGGTTATTGGCGTTAGTAGAGTCACTATTAAGAAAACAAAAAATGTAAGCTGCTCTCTGTTTGTGTTAATTATATAGTTACTGTATTATAAGTAGGTGTTTACGGTCCGGTTTGGCTGGTTTTGACCAAAATTTTTTATAAGAATATACAAACCTAACGTGTAGGATAGGTTGGGTTGCGTGTAACGGGCATTGCTTAGCATAGTTGTCAATAGCGACCGTAGCGACGCTATAGCGCGCTATGTAGCGTATAGGTATAGTGTCGCTATTAGGGCTGTAGCGATGGATAGCGAGAATAGCGACACCTTATGTTTATTTAATTTTTTTTATTATAAATAACAATTATATATAGCTATAAAATAGCTGGATTTTATGTTTTTGTTATATATACATGTAAAATAGCCTAAATACCTTTGATATATTAAAAAATTGATAAACATTGTTATTTAGTATAATAATAGTAATAATAATAATATGTACCCATAATTGAGTATTTATAAGATTAATTAAGGTTAAATAATAAACGTTTAAAACAACCAATTTAGTTTATACAAGTAATAATTCGTTAATTGAACTGTGAACAGGACTATACATATTTAAACCGATCAAACCTGTCGACTTCTTTCAGTTTGCGCAGTTTATAGACACCCGTAATTAAATGATATGATGATTGTGTGATGATGCAGATGATGTTTTCCATCTCAAAACCTGACGTATTTAAAAGCCCCAATTCTGAAACCTATGTGATATTTGGGGAGGCAAAGTTTGAGGATCTTAGCTCGCAATTGCAGGCTCAAGCTGCTCAGCGATTTAAAATGCCTGATATGAGTTCAGTTATGGAAAATGCCGGATGCAGAAGCAGCAGCTGCTACTGCACAGGCAGATGAGGAAGAAGAAGAGGTTGATGAGACTGGTGTTGTGCCAAGCGACATTGAATTGGTTATGACACAGGCTGGTGTGTCGAGGGCGAAAGCTGTCAAGGCTCTAAAGTCTGGCAATGGGGACATTGTCAGCGCTATTATGGAGCTCACCACTTAGAATTTGAAATTGTTGGTTTGGTTTGGTTTAAGTTTGAACAGTTTTGGTGGCATTTGAGGTGATGCATCTTTGGTTTATGTTTTCAGAGTTCATTTCTCAGTGATTTTACAGGATACTTTTTGGTTGATTTTGGTCATTCATTGAAAATTATTTTTTTACATTTTTGCATCTAGCAGTCTCATGCTTGTTGGCAGTTTGAATTGGTGAACATGTCGGCATATATTTATTTGTGTCGAGTTGCATTAGACCCACTTATAATTGTGTTGTGTTTCGTGTAATATGAGTAAACATGAGTCACGTCAAACCCAGTTGAAGTTGTGTTGTGGTTAGCTTGTGTTTGACCTAGTTGAAGTTGTGTCATGTTAAGGTTGTGTTTTGTGTCAAGGCTTGTCTAATCTCCCTTTTCAAATTGTTCAAAGAGAATAATGAAACAAACTAAAAATTTTAGAACATTGAATGTTGATATGTGAATATGAGTATGGATTGGATTGAGTGTGTAACAGGAAAAATGAATATAAAAACAGATCATGCACTTTTTCGACCCGGACCCCTTCCAGCTTGAACCCATGCCGACCCAAACCAAATCAACCATATATGAGTAAAAATATGGCGATTTAGTAACAATTTACATATGTGAGTAAATAACCGATTACATAAACTTAAAATATCATGTTTGTAATTGTTTCTAAAAGTAGACCATGCCCTAAGAGGCGTCTTCCTGGTGGTGATTGAGCAGCTACTTTACTAGTGACGAGGACGATGTAGGTGCCATCATTGTGGGGTCAATGGGAGTAGCGATGGTTGCGGTGGTGGAGACGACAACAATGATAGTGCAAGTGGTGTCAAGGTGGGGTGGTGTAGGCGGTGCCAGCGATGGGGTTATGACTGGTGGCGACATCACCATGGTAGAGGCGGTGGTGGTTGCGTCTCTAGAGGGGAAGGGTGATGACAGACTATGGTCATGAGTGGTGATAGCCCCTTTAAACTCTTCTTAAGCAAGCAAGTCTTATACAAATGATCCATTTTGAGTCGTATAATTTGAGTAAACCCAATAAGGCACCCAGATCAAACTATTTATTCGAGAATGGATCATAGTTACACTCAATAGTAACGACACAATGGTATGCATTTGGTACTTGCTTTGTTACTGGACCCTCCCATATTTGGTAAAAGTTTAATGGTGTCAAAAGTTTATCGGAACTCTAAATGTTGGCAGGACAAGTGCGTGTCACACGTGCCTTTACTAGTCTAGCAATTGGTCATTAAAGATTGCACACTCAACTTTACCATGGGAGAGAAACAACCAATGCTTCAAATTCCCAAAGTCTTACACTATTCGGAATCCAGTCATGAATGAGTGAATGAAAGTTGATATATAAAACGTCTCACGGGATCCTGGTTCAAATTCATAAAATCTAACCAAACATATGTTGATATGATTGAATAACCACAACATAGGGCTGAAAACTAATGATCAAAAGCCTGATGAATGATTAAAAGATTCAATACCTCCACATCAAGTATGCATTTACACAAACAATCCAAGTTAACTTCATAAAACCTCTGATTCAACACCACATATGTACATATATCACAAATATACCCCATTCCATACCTCGATCACACGTGTTCGTAACCAACCCTGTTCATCATTTCATCACATATTCCCAACCAAATGATGATGCATTGTAGGCGCTCAATGACCCAAAGTGATTCGGCATCATGCTTGTCCCCACTCCCTCTTCTGCAATCACCAAAATAAAAGTTTAAACACCCATTATTAATTAAGTTCGTTTCATCTCAGACAGGTCAATACAAAATTTTGACTTTACCTGAAACTTGAGCGTCATCGGGATCCAGCTCGCCTCGTGATTTCAAAATATTCAACCTAGCCATAACTGCATGGTCAACATCCTCTGTGACAAAAGGTCCTTGCATCTTTTGGTAACCATGAGAATGCATCGCTACTGCTACATCTGATACAAGCAACAGCTTTGTCATCAGTTTCACATTTCCATGTAAAGTTCATAGCCCTTTTGTTAGTTAAGGTGACGATTTCAACAATTTATCTAAAAAACAAGATAATATGGATAATGATATATCTCTAACAAGTCAAATAAAAAAAAGAATTAGCAGAAACAATTATGAGTCAAATGGATTGAAGTAGCTAAAGTGGATCTTTAATGTTTACAGTCCCTTAATGGTTTTTGTTTTATATGTCAGAGAACTACTAAAGAATCATAGTTTTTATACTCGTACGTTACGCATTAACTAGTTATAAACAAGAACTAAGCAAAGAAGTTTCAAGGTCAACCCTTACCCCTTTTGACCCGAATGCATTTCAAGTATCAACCCACTACCCAACATGAACCTGTTTTGACACAATACAAGTTACACGTGACCCAGTACCTGTATCAAGGAGATGCTTCAAACGGGGGTCCTCAGCCGCCCCAGAACTTTGACTTTTATTACCAGAAGTTTCAACATCTGTAGGCTCTTTTTCTGCCATATTAACCGGATTTGATTCTTCACGTCGTTTCAGGATATTGAAACGGGCCATGACTGAATTATCAACATCATCAATATCATCAACAACAGGCAAAGAAATATTAGCTGCTTGCGTGTTCGATGTCTTTCTGCCATCAGCTTCATGTATCATTCTGGGAGCGGTTGGAGCGAAATTGGAACTTGGGATTTTCTTTATGTCGGGAGCAACTTCAGATGCATCTGGGACTTCAAAATTTTGTACATTTAGAGATCGTACACATAAGATGCTGTTTTAGAGGGTGCTTAATGTCAAACAATAGCAATACCTAATGTTTTCGCTTTATCCATCTCTCTCTTTGCACGATGTAAGCGAGCTTTATAACTAGAGACGCACAGCTCTGCTTCAGCTTCAAGCCACAAATTCTTGTATAATAGAGGGCCGGATGGTAAATCCTCCTTGAACTCTAAATTCTCATCAAGGACCCTCTTTATTTTCTGCTTCAGTTAATGGTTAAAGACATAAAGAGTTTCTAAGTTAAAAAGAAAAATAAGTCATTCAAGAAAGGACAAAGAAAATACCTGGACCGTGTTATAATCTTTTGGTAGACTTTCATCCCTTACGTAAGCACTCTGTAGTTCCTCATTATTCTTACCATATTGATCATTGTTCCGTTCCTGATGTAGAGCCGACAGATGAACAGTCTGATCAAAATAAGCGTAGAATGTGTGTGTGTGTGTGTGGGGGGGGGGGGGGGGGGGTAATACGAGTGTGCCGAATAAGATTATAAAAACTACAATAACTTAATATTGAAATTTTAATAAAACAATGTAAGAGGTTTTAGAAATTAAAAAAAATATTGGGCGCACCCATTTGGCATATATAGTGATTTTACCTAGGGTTGTAAATGAACCAAATAGTTCGTGAACCCTTCGGCAGGAAGTTTGTTCAATAAATTAAGAAACACGAACAAGAAATTTCATTCGATAAGTTCAAAAAAACGAACATGAACAGAGGCTGCCGAATATGATTATAAAAACGTTCGTTTGTGTTCATGAATATTTGTGTTCATTTACGTTCAGTGAGTGTTCAAGGACATGCTCATTTCCTTAATGAACAAACACGAACAAGAAATCTCGTTCGGTGAGCGTTCCTGAACATGCTCATTCCTTAATGAAGCGTTCGTTTGGTTCATTTACAATCCTAATATAGGCATTGTAATTGCCACCTTTACTGGATACATTATGAAGAGGGGGTACCTCGTGAAGCTCGTTTGAAGGAATTTGCTGAGGCGGTGAACTTTTTTGCGCGGGATCCACTTGTTGAGTTTTACTAGACAAACAAACATTTAAATTAGCAATGACATGATCAAGAGCCTTGTGATCTTGTTCCTTCAGTCTACATTCATCCTTCGAGCATAGGCGTAAAAGCAATTCTGAGAGGTTATTCAGCGCTTTAACGACCGTATTCACATCTAAACTTTCAGATGTTACAACATTAGCAACGTTTTCAACCGTTGCATGCAAACTTTGGTCCATATGTAATAGAACTTCCTCACCACTGGCACTGTTACTTTGTAGTTTCTTCATAGGATGCTGAGATGACTCCTCTTCTTGAGACCCGCTTGAAGAAAAGTGAGTCGGAGCTCCTTTCCAGCATGGAGAATCTTCACCGGGGTTATGCTGATCTAAATGCTCCGTCACACGTTCAGCAGAGTTTACTTCTTCAGTGCTATTTATATCAGGAACTTGAGAACTAAAACTTGATTTGTACTCAAAACCTACTGCCTGAAACGACTCGTTTTCTTTCAAGGGTTTAGGACTGACCGAAAGATTATTTTTGTTTAAAGGTGACGTACTGCTGATATCCTGACTTTTGGTCGTCAATGGCGATAGGTGCTCAGTTGAAGAATCATAGAAGACTGATCTTGTCTCAAATGAATAATGTGGTGCATAGTCATTCCATTTAAATGTATGTTCATTTGAAAAAACCACTAGAAACAATCCCATGACCTGTTGCAGGAGATGATGTACCAAGTGACGCCCCGATTATCGAAGGTCCAACGTTGTTTTCCCTTTGAACAGGACGGCTGAACACTGGTTCAAACGAAGAAGAATCTTCTTTTCCTGTGTATTTACAGAAAAAAACGATAAAAAGTTAAACCTGAAGGATCATAATACATGTGAGATTTTAATATACTAAAACAAAAGTGATAAAACAAGAGGTACATTACCTTGTGATCCATTCGCTTGCCCACTATACAACGATCCAGACAAACTTTGGCTATAACCAACTTGAGAAGATCCATAATCCTGAACAAAACTCCCACTAGGCAACAAAACGTATTCAAGCGGCATCATCGGAGCCCCACTATCACTACCATCATCACCAAACGACCACTTCTGAGACTGTGTGTTACTTTTTACACCAAACACATGGCCACCAGGCGGATCCACATGTTCTAACCCCGACTTAACACTAGAGTTCATAGAAGACCAATTATGTGCATTCGGTGCATAGAAACCGCTCGAAAAAGACGCATCAATTACACGCTGATTCGGACCAATAGCAGACACATTCACAGCAGAAACCGGAGACCAATTATGCGCATTCGGTGCATCGAAACCACTCGAAAAAGACGCATCAATTACACGGTGATACGGGCCAATAGCAGACACATTCACAGAAGAAACCGAAGACCGATTGTGACCACTGGATGCACTAAAAGCGCTCGAAAAAGTAGTAAACGATGCATCAAACGCATGTTGATTAGGATCAACAGCAGTCAAATTAACAGCAGGACTAGAATTCCGATTATGAGTGCTTGGTGCAGTGATAGTAACCGGGTTAGGGTTTGGAAATGAAGAATAAGTAACCGGAACGGTGGCGGTTCGTATCGAATCAGCCGATAAACCTTGTGAAGTAGTTAAAGACTGTAAATTGGGGGAACTAGACCAAAACCCTAATCCATCAGATTTAGCATTAAAATTGAAATGAGAGTCAAAGGTTGTACCCAAATTGAACTTATTAGGGTTACTAGATCGTTCCACCGTGAACGGAGCAGCCAACGGCGACAAATTTGACGACGGCGATGATGACGATGACGACGATGAGAATAATCCGAAACTCATCATTTCATTATCTGTAAAAAAATGCTAACAATTATGAAGAATCAGATAACAGTGATTGAACGTGTTGATACTTAAATAACGGAAAGTGTTGTTGAATAGGCGATGAACAAGATGAAAAATTTTGATCAGAGAAAGTGTACCAGAGAGAGAAAATGGAGACTTGTTGGTGTGTCTAGGGTTTCTGATTTCTGATTTTGTTTTTGTTGTTCTGCTCCTTCTCTTATGATAGTGATGGTTTCCCCATTTGAACTTTGTGCACTCTGGTTTTGACCGTGAAGAATGATATATCTTTTTTTTTTGTTCTTCTGAACGTGGAATTTATTTTTGAGTGATCAAATGTTACAACGTCTAAGCGGCAGTCCTAGCCAAGATCTGTTTAGACTATGTTGTTTTAATCGAGTTCATGCTGGGTTGGTTAGACTTGCTTACGGCGCTCCCCTTAAAACCGTACTACCTTCACACGAGTTGCCTCGCGTAAAGAATGATATATGCGTTCTACCTTTGAGGGGTAACTTAGGTTAAGTTTTGTATGCTTTTAACCTTTAAGATAATTTTAAAAGCATGTATTTGTGGTCTAAAGTATAAAATATTATATCGGGTTTTTATTGATTAATGTTTTGCCTAGGTTTTTCAAATCGAATGGAACATAACATGACATGAAAACAACAAGAATAAACTTACTCGTGTTTAAGTACAAAAGATTAGATGAGATCAAACTAGTTGTTGAGGTAACACACTTATAAGAGAACCAACATAATATAAGACTTACAAAAGAATGAACTTATTAGTAGGACTTACAAAAGAATAAACTTATGATTTTGATGAGATCAAACTAGTTGTTGAAGTGACACACTTATCATAGAACCAAAATGATATTATAAAATAAGTGCGAGTACAGGTTACAACACCCAAAGTATAATACAAAACAAAAACTAAACTAAACTAAACTAAACTGATACAAAACTAAAGGACTACATCACATATATTGAAAACGCACCATCTCTCCCATTTAGTCTCCTTTATTTTTATCTCTCTTTGATCTATATGAACGAGCTGGCCTTTATTTCATCCACCGTTTTATTATTAACCGAGTAATTTTGTCCTTTAAACTTCATTTCATTTCTGGATTTCCATATGTGTCAAAACGTTGTTAACAAGATTGCTCCCCAATCATTTTTTCCACTCCTTTGACCCTTTGTATTATTCCACTAATCCAACCATATTATTACCGTTGTTTTAGGTGGGGGAGGGGGGGTTTAACCATACAAAGATGCTCCACCATACCAATTTTGCATTCAAGCATTCTAATGGTAGGTGATCTGAGGACTCCAAGTGTATCCCACATTTAAAACAGTTCTGATTATAAATGTTAGGGTAAACTGCCATTTTGGTCCTTGAGGTTTGGTCAATTTGTCATTTTAGTCCAAAATTCAAACCTTTTGCATCTGGGTCCCTGTGGTTTCAGTTTTATTGTCATTTTGGTCCAAAAGTGTAAAACCCTTAATAATAAATCGAAAATTTAAAGAATATCAAGAATTTATATGTAATTACACGTTTGTACTATAATGCGAGTTTATTAAAACTTCATAAACACTAAACATTTCAACGTATTATCATTGATTTGTTTCGTATCAACAAAACAAATTGCGAAAGCTTTAACTTGATCGTGTTCAGTTCTTCGTTGAGCTTGATCGTCATCCGGTACTTCAAATCAACCTGTATTTCATAAACACATGAAATACGTTAGTTATAACAAGTGTGTAACATGTCTAATTATACACGAATGCCAAAAATGACAAAAAAAAAACAAACAAATAAGAATTTTTGTCAGTACCCGCCGTAAGCTACGGTTAGCAAGACACAATTTTAATTGTATTGAAAACCCACATCTTTGTATAAACACATACCATTGATTTAGATTCGATAGATTACAACCCATGTTTACTCTTGCATACTGCAACTCAATTTTGCATACTGCAGCTCAATATTTGCATACTGCATCTCAATATTTGCATATACATACTTTTATATTCAGATTTGCATACTGCAGCTTGTTATTTGCATGTACATACTTTTATATTCAGATTTGCATACAACAGCCCGTTATTTGCGTATACATACTTTTATATTTAGTTTTGCATACAGCAGCTCAATATTTGCATACATACTTTTATATTCAGATTTGCATACTGCAGCTAGTTATTTGCATGTACATACTTTTATATTCAGATTTGTATACTGCAGCTCGTTATTTGCATGTACATACTTTTATATTCAGTTTTGCATACAGCAGCCCGTTATTTGCGTATACATACTTTTATTTTTAGTTTGCATACAGCAGCTCAATATTTGCATACAACAGCTCATCAGCCCCTTTTTTTCTAGTTTGCCGTTTTTTGTTGCGAAAACTTCCGTAACTTATTCGTTTTTCATCCGTTTTACTTGAAACTTACTTCTAAATGTCCGTAAATTGTTTACCTACATATTTAACTATAAATCCTTAACCCGGATTCTTAATTCTTATGAAATACGCATCCATTCCCGGTTTATGCGCATATTCATTTTAACCCGTTAAGAGATTTAAGCACTTAAGCTTAATTCTCACTTCCTCTATCATTGCCTCTTATTTCCACACTAAGACATCTATTTATTTTTCCGCCACGACTATATTTGTGGTGGATTTGTTATAGGAAATCATACAATTTCGAATTCTACCCTTCGTTTTGACAATTTACAAAAAAGACCCGTTATGAGGCATTAAACCAAAATGGCTTATGCCATTTGCTTTTACACTACCAAAAGGTTATACTTACTTATAAAAGTCATTTTAAACAACCCTCAAGGGTCGTTTACTTGTTTTATCATTTGAGGGTGTTTTGGTCAACTTTAGCTCCCTTTACGACAAAGGACTTTTAATAGCATTTGACCAAATGTACCCATTTTAACCATGATCTATTTAAATTCATTATGTTCCTAAGAACATAATGTCTACAATTTAAATTATTAGATTTACCTTACTTTATGTAATCCAATGTTCACTCACGACTCGTTTAACTCTCGTTGGACCTTAAATCCTCAATGAGAGTTTGACCCGTTACACATACCTGGCTCGGGTCATAGCATTGACCCGTTTAAATATCTTGCACTATTAATTGCTAATTAATAGTAATGTAAACCATATGCTATCTCCCTGTGAGCACAAAACTCGACAAACGATCATTAGTTATTATTGTTAAATAGTGGTAACATCACCATTCGACCCGTTTGGCCTAATTGATCATTTTATTATTATGAGATGGTATTTATTTAACATCTCACCTTTTAATCTGTTCCGGTTTAGACCGTATGATCATATTACTTAAAGTCGTTACTTAATTCGTTCAACCTATTATGCCTTACGCCATAAGGTATCTTTTTCCAAATTCAATATTAAAATTGTCAACTCATGACCGAATTATCTTTTACCATTTTACACCTTATGGTTTACACCATAAGGTAACTTTGAAAACTTCTTGTTTATTCGTCGTCACATGACTAAATTACTGTTTTACCCTTTATACCATCAACTATGGTTTATTACCATTCTCACTTGTTCCGACCCGTATCATACCTCGTCGGAACATCATATTTTAAATACTAAATTTATAATCAATACAACAAGTAAGTATTCTACTAGATGGGTGTAAGCTTTACTTACCTTGCATCCGATTATGTTTTCCACGCGTATTCAATCTGTTTGACTCGCTTCTTCCCAAGCTTCCACCTAGCTTGTCAAGCGTCAAACTACCTTTTATCATTCGCAAGATGGTTAGATTAGTCATCTCTTGACACCATTATTCCACCTTATGCACTTTATATCAAAACTACCATTTGATCTTATTATAGGTCAATTTGACTTTTAAAAGTCAACTGCCTATTAAAATTTGCAAACGCACATTTAAGTTCGACTAACTCATTTAGGCATTCTATCAATTACCCTGTAGGCGTTATTTCTAGGCCACCGTTTTAACCAAATTTCTCTACTAAGTTCATAAAATTGTTAACTTTGGATTAACATATTTTCAATCATTGTATGCTATTCTATCAATCATTATACAATAACTTAGGATTGTCTCATCTCTATAAAACAACCCATTACATCATATGTATTTGGAATTTACCCAAACATCAAACTTAGCCAAACATTTTAAACATTCACAAACACATGATGATTTCAACATCATTTAACATGAATGTATCATCTATTTCATAGTATCATACAAAAACCCATTTCTTGTCATGTATGATCATGTACTCAAACTCATATATTATTCAAACATCTTGCTATTACTATAATGTATGATGATTCTAAGCACAAGTATATCATCAGCTTCATCATAACATCAAAACCCACTTCATAATCTACTTGTTAATCACCTACAAGTAATCATACCTCAAATATTTCATAATTTCTTTATGTCTAACGAAATCAAGTATACATATACACTTAATTTCATCTTTGGATTATGATCCAACAATCTAATTGCAAGAAATCTACTTGTCACAAATTACAACCTTCACCAATCTAGGTTTTAAGACATACCTTATGATCCCCTTGTCTAGTTGATCGTTAAAATGCGTTCATGCATGAGTTTAAGATCCGAATTCCCTTTCAATTTGGCGATTTTGGGATGAACTATGGTTTCACTCTTTTCCTTTCTCCTGAAGGTCGACACACACACACACTAAATGTCTGTTATGTCTAATTTCTTGTTTTAAAACTCTAGTTTCCTTTTTGACATTTTGGGTCCCTCAAGTTTAGTTTTTGTTTAAACCCCCATATAACTCTTACTATAAATTAACCATTATTAGGTTCAGATATTCCTAGTCGAATTACTTAAATTTGGGGTGTTACGACCCGATTAACTTTAAGTCCCACTCACCGGAGCCTTTTATAAACTTGTACTTACCACAAAGTATTTGTTCTCTTTAACTAGCGTTAGCTTTGATTATTTAAAAGCGTAACGCTTATCCGGTTAATCTTTTACCATTGATGGTATTTTACCAGTTTTTTACCAAACCCATTTTTTTGGGTGTTACAAAAAGTGAAATCAGATCATATTTGTCTTATAAAATCTTGTTATTTTATCCTTTTCCTCAGGGGCAAAATGGTCATTTTGATTAAAAAATAAGTTAATTAAAATGGTCATTTTATGTTTGAACCCTAATAACAAAATCATCTCCTTCCCCACAACTCCATTTTCGCTGCAAACCCCACCGTTCAGTGCAACCACCCTCCATCGCCGCCGGTCGCCGACCACCACCACACACCATCGTCTCAGAACCACCCTTTCCGACCGGAACCCTTATCCACCCCACTCCTACCTACCGTTCTCCATCACCAATCACCATCCTCCATCTTCCATCTTCACTCCGAGTCGACAACCCTAATAACACCATCAGCTTCGCCGCACCACCCTAGCTGAACCACTGCCGCTCGCCTCACACCTCTGAAACACTTCACCACCGCCATTCATCGTCTCCGTCAGGTATGTTCTTCTCTCGTTCTATCCTCTCTACAACGATCTATGTCGGTTAAAACCCACCACTATTGTCTATCGTTGTAGTTCTCCTTCACCCGATTTCAACAGCCATTGAAACTCTTTCAAGTGTTTGAATCAGATCTCTGAAGTTTCAGATCCGTTGGGAAAGAGGATGGGGTTAAATGTAGAGAGGGGAGAAAGAGAGAGGAGGATTCATGTTGTTGGGTTTGAGTTGATGGAAGATGATGGTGATGCTATTGGCTGCCGGAGGTTGGGTGATGGTGGTGGTTGTTGTTGGTTGCTGGTAAAAACGTAGAGAGAGAAAGAGAAAGGAGCTGAGATAGTTGATTAGTTGTTTTGATGTTTTTATCATATATATATATATATATATATATATATATATATATATATTAATGCTCAAAATGACCATTTTGCCCCTGAGGAAAAGGACAAAATAGTATGATTTAATAAGACAAATATGACCTGATTTCACTTTTGGACCAAAATGACAATAAAACTGAAACCACAGGGACCCAGATGCAAAATGTTTGGTTTTAGACTAAAGTGACAAAAGTGACCAAACCTTAGGGACCAAAATGGCAGTTTAGTCTAAACACTGCATTTAATCGGCTCCTTTTTAACCGGTATACGATTCATAGTCGCTTTCCAACAAAATAGTTTACCTTTGATGGTACCCATCTATTCCAAAAGGCCCATTCCACATCATGCTTCATATCCAGTGCCTTCAAGATCTCCTCTTTCCAAGTATTGTATATTAAATCGTGTTTGGATCTACATAGAAAGAGATTTGTGTGTGTGTGTAGAGTAAATGATATTGAATATAAATATATATCTTCGAGTTATCTTTAAAATTCTATTTCATTGTAATCAGGATAGTTTTAACGAAAAGATTATTCTTGAACAAGATTTTGATAAATCCAAGTTGTTATCTTTGAACTACTTTGATTCTAATATTTGTGTGATGTCTATCATGTCTTATGAATATACATGTGTTCCAACATATGTAATGTATCAAATGTGTTCTACATGCAATGTTGATCCCATTCTTTAGTTGTAATTTTTTGTATTAATCGATGTGATTAAGTGTTTTACAAGGACAGAAGATTCAAACATTAGACTTGCATGCTATAACATCTAACCCAATTTAAGGACAACTAGCCCTTTTACTAAGTTGAATGATGTTCTATTGACTAATAAAACATTTGATTCCTTACTGTTGGAACATCTGGCCCTGTACTAGTTTGTAGATAGTGCTTTACAAACTAACAACTTCGAACAATTACAAGCTAAATAATGTTCATCGGGCCTCAACACATGATCAAACTTTTACTTACATTGTTCATATGTATATTGTAATATTATATAAAAGGAAAAACTTTCTAAAGTTTTATATGAGGAAATCCAAATGTTTCTTTCCGTAACTTTATACTTGTGTTTTTGTTGGATCAAATTTAACCCACAAGAATTGGCCTACACACACACTTAACAGTGTAGGTAGTTATGTTAGGTACGGATGATTATACTAAAGATGTTAGGAAGTTACAGTTAGTTATTATGGTTACCTATAAATACCCTTGTAATATTCATTTGTAAATTAATTGAGAATGTTCATTCAATAGCAATATACAAAATATATGTTCATATATTCAAGCCATGTTGATTGTTCTTGATGATGTTATTGATCCTTAATTATAATTCGATTAGTGGTATAAGAAAAGTAAATCACGTGAACCGATCAAGAAGACAATCATGTGATATGATCATAGCAATGAGACTAAGATGATTAATAAGGTCAAACCATGAAAGAAATTGGCGTTGGTTGGTCTATTTTCTTTTCATGCTTCCAAGGCTTTTGTGTTATGTGTTAGAATCGACATCAAGTAGGGGGACCTGACTATCATCCAGTTTGCCTTGAATTTGTTTGATTGCATTTGAGTTTTAGAACATCATCATACATTTATTATCGGGGGTCATATTAGTTGTCTATTTTTTGGTGGAATTATCAGATTAAACTCGGGTAGCAAAGTCTAAATAAGCATTACCATGAAAATCAAGAATTCAAGACCACTTATTATTGAAACTTAATATATATGATTAATAACTTCATAACAAGTTTTGAAACTCACTAAATTTGACAATTATGATAGTTTATTGATGTAGATGACGAATGATTTTGAAGTCAAAAGTTCATTACCATGATGACGTCTGTAATTAAATAATTATAGGAAGTTGACTTCTATTACCAATAGTAGATGGTAATTTATCTAAATGTTTAAAATGTCACCCCAGTTTCAATTTGCCATTGGTAAAAGCAAGCACAAGGCCACTATCACAACATGTTAAAAGGCATAAACAATTATACCCAAACTTATCCTTTAATCATCTATCTGTTTATAGTGCTTATAGACAATGGACATATGGTTGCATAATGCTCAAGAGAGCAAGATTACCATACATTAAAGAAAATAAAGAACTTGGTCACAGATATCGCGTCTTGAAGTGGCAAGAAGCGCAGCTGCAGCTAGAACAGATTGAAGATAAGATGAACCAGATCAAGGAATAAACGGAAACAGTGTTAGCGTTTAACCGGTTTATATGTTCAGATCTGGCTATGAATTTCTTCACTTCTGCTGAAAATGAGGAGTCGATGCACAATTCAAGAGGTAAAACTGTTTACAGCCCTTAAAACTTAGGCAGGATAACGGGTCAACCTAGACAACGGGTTATATTGATCCACCCCTATGCACAACCATTGCCAAGGTCACCATCAATTTACTGATTAAAAGGTTAGAACTTTCGACTCTAGCATTTCATAATTATGACGTCAAGAAACGGATGGCGGTCGCTATTCTTCATAAACCATTAGCAAGAATGCAAGATCAACAAACATGAGAATGATGTAAAAAGCTAGGAGCTTGATGCTAAGTTAAATAAAATATAGTCAAAAAGACATTCAGAAACATTAACAAAAAGAACCAATTATGTCATACCACTGATAACTTCAGTTCATAAAGTACATAATAGATTTCATAACTGATAAGAAAAAGAAAAAAAATACAAGACAGATCCTTGGAAAGTGACATAGTGGTCCTGCAGCTAAAACTTCAAATAACCAAATCGGTTAAATCCGATGCAGTCGTGGCAGAGTATCGTGCGGGTTCCCTCTAAAATGTTTAAAAGAACAAACTTTCATTAATCCTAGACGTGACAGATATTAACACTGGTACGCAATAGCAAACACCATACCTATGTCTGTCACGACCTTCACATTACTGAACCGGCCATTTGAATGGCAGATTTAATTGTATTATTGAATAAGTGAATTAAATGTGAAGATGAAGAAGGCTTCAAGAACGTCGATGTGAGGGTCAGGGGCAAGAATGGAAGAAAGTTGATCTTGAATAGGGAATTTAATGTGAAACCTTTCACATGCCATCTTAAAATCTATAGGTAATTATGATCTTACGTCTGCTTACAAGTCATGTATCAAAAGATAGTGTGTGGAAAGCAGCAAGATGCTTAATTTGATCAGTGACCAAGTTTATAAACAAACATTAATAGCTGAGTATCCATGTGTGTGTGTTACTGAGTGATGCATCTTACATCAAATTAGTGCCATCAGGTGGATACTGCTTCTAGGAATACAATTCTTGAAGTTGTCAAGGCCATAGACTTTTCTTATTTGGTTTACCTTTTTCAAGTTTTTGCAAAATAGATTGACATTTTGAGCACAGTGTTGCTTACATATGTATTTGTGAAAATAGATAATATGAAAATTTTCACCTTGTTGAAGACTTCTGATGTAGTCCATGAGTTGACTGAAAGTAATTCACCGAATAGTCAATAAAAGACTATTGACTCTTTTTCTCATGAGTCCAAGTAAAAAGACAGAGAAAAAACAGTTGAAATAAATTTGTGATACGTGTCAAAATAAGTAGAGGGACCAAAATGTAATTGTTGTATAGTGTAGGGGTTAATGGTTAGTTAGTTGGCTATATAGTTGGGTGAGTTGTACTACTTAGGTATCGATGATTTGAGATAAACTTCTTCTTCTTTGTGTTCTTCTTTCTCTTTATCGATCTTGTGCTTGATTACCAATTGTGTTCGTAACAATGGTATCAGAGCATTCCTTCCTCTGACTGTGGGTTAGGGTTGCGTTAGTAACAACTATCAACACCAGTGGTTCAAGAATTAGGGCAATAAACAGATTGTAATTGGCGGTGAGTATTCACTGTGGCAATTCAAGAAATCGTGGTTAAAGGAACAATCAGTGTCTATTGCTTCGATTGGCGACTTAACAAATCTCGAGTTGATCAGTTGTTCAATCAATTGTAGCGGCAATTTACAGATATCACAGTTCTTGATCTCAGTTCAAGAATTAGGGCATCCAAAGGTTTTGTATAACAAGAGTCGAAATTGTGGTAAATAAATCAAGATTCAAAACTATGGATTATGCGTTGAACGAGATGATGGCGTTGCGACAAGAAGGTACCGTTAAAAGATATTGTGATGAATTTCAATTTCTGTTCGAGTTGGTTAAAATTCTGAAGAAATGAGTGAATATTACGCCATATACCTCTTTATGGATGGTCTTGAACCAGAAATTAGAGATATTTTTCAAACATGGCATCAATATAGTTTTCATACATTGAAAGACAACATTTTGTTAGCTCTGAAATTAGATGCAAATAAACTGAGTGATACACTATCTCCTTATGATCCTAAGTCTTCATTATATATAAAGGATTTGGTGTTTGATTTTAGGAAAAGTATCAATGAAATAATGGAAAGGAATGATATGAATGAATCAATGGAAATTGGGAGGGCAATTGATAATGATGTTTTAGGAGAAAATGGAAAAGATAACTTGATCGCACCCAAGTTGTTCGATGAAATGCCTGAAGGTTTTAGGAGTGAAATGTGTGCAAGAATGGATGTTGATTCAGAAGACAGAGAACAAGTATTAAAAACAAATCAAGATGGGATGCTTATTACTGATAAAGTTGTGGGTCCATTGGTTTTTGTTGAGCTTGAAAGCGCACAAGAGTAAAAAATTGAGGCCAAAGATATAACACTTCCTACATTGCCTGCTACCCTGCATATTTCAGATATGGAATTAATAAATGATATTGATCACGATTTAGAGGAAACATTGAAAGATATGATCATAGACAAGAGTACTCTTCACACTTTAGTTAAAGAAAATAAGATGATCTTAGAAAGGAATGCCCTAGTGCATGTTTGGCACAAATGGAAATCCAAATTTTGCAATTTCAAAATTAATATGGCGCTACACGCATCTGGATCTGCAAATGTTGCTGATGTTACGTATGAGTCATCTAATTTTCCTATTGAAAACAGTTCCACCTCAAATACTAAAGACTTGTATGCAGTGCAAAGACCACAGCAAGAGTACAAAACAACCAGCTTAGCAACAAACATTGACAATAGAGATGTGGGTTTAGTTAGACATGTTATACAATCTACTCTCCCAATTATTTTTGAAACTGAGGCTCAAATTATGGATAAATCCAAAAATGAGAATGATATCCATGTTCAAGAGTCATATGATCTGTGTAAAACGGATTCTTCACTTCAAGTTAAGGGTATGGAAGGGGTTTTTGACATACTTGAGAAACTTAGTAGTAAAATAAAAAGGGAACCAGAAATACTAAAGATACATATGGAAATCAGTTACTGTTGGATTTGAATGAGTTGGAATTGTTAGATGCTACAAGTTATGCAAGGATGTCTGTTCATAAGGTGGTACAATGGAGTCCTTGGTTAGTCTATTTGCACAGGGTTGAACATACTAGTCAGTTCAGAATTAGAGTTGAACAAATTGACAAAAATAAGGTATGGGATGTGGGTGATAATGGTGTGCTGAAGAAACGGTTATATTGGATAGATACCGGTTGGGAATGGATTGGAAGTTCGGGTATGTTGGGTAAAAAGAATAGAGGGGTTAAGAAAGTTTCTTATAATCATTTTGGTATTTCTGGTCCAAAGGATTATGGTCAACGTTTGGGTATACCTGGAAATGTTCTCGTTTGGTGTACCTTTGGTTCATGCTTAAAAACACAAGTACTTCAGTTTATCACTACATATGATCAGGTTGCCATGTGGATAGCAAAACCATTGGTAGAGCAAGTATTTGGAAGACATGAATCTGGAAAACAGTGGCAACAACGAAGGGATGTTATAAATAACAAGGTGGAAGTATATTACATGGAGAAAGGATTGAACAACTTTATGCTTAACTGTGAAAAAGAACAGTTCATGGGGTCTTATTTCATATGTGGACTTTTGAGGACAAAAGTCTTTGAAGGGGAAAAGCTAAGCATAAGCATAAGAGGTGGAAATGTAGTTTGGCATGTTATGGTGACAATTGATGTCTGCTATGGAACATGGGTTAGTCAATATGGTGACAATTCAACGAAATATTTTCATCTTTTTATAGTAAAACATGAAGTTGAGCAGGGGTTTGGTGGTCAAGCTTTCTCTTTTGTTTTTGACACTTTTGATTAATGGGTTTGGGTTGTTATTTTAAACTTTTGAGGTCAAAAGTTTTATAGGAGGGAAGTATTGATACGTGTCAAAATAAGTAGACGGACCAAAATGTAATTGTTGTATAGTGTAGGGGTTAATGGTTAGTTAGTTGGCTATATAGTTGGGTGAGTTGTACTACTTAGGTATCGATGATTTGAGATAAACTTCTTCTTCTTTGTGTTCTTCTTTCTCTTTATCGATCTTGTGCTTGATTACCAATTGTGTTCGTAACAATTTGGATGCATTAATCTGCATTTCTATCTCCTAAATAGTTATAACCAGAACCAAACTCAAACCTTGATGTTGCATCGATGATTATCAAGCTCGATCGACAAATTACAGCAAAATCTCAATACATAGACTCAAATCAGTATTAACAAAGGATCGGTTCAAACAGTATCAAATGATGCGTAGTAGAGAAAGAAGAAGCAAACCTGATAATGCCGATACGCAGACCCAATTGTGGGCACATGTTCTGGTTCTTATCAGGGGGTGTGATGGTAACGGAGAGGGATTGTAAAGACGAATTGAAGGATAGACGATTCAATGGAAGCATTCAATCGAACAAAGGGTAACCGGAACTGAAGTTTGCATTCAATGTGGTTTAATCGATGAGGGTAGGGGAAACGACGAGCGCAAGGGTAATTCAGGCTTCAAGCAGAGATAGGGTTTGGCTTTAAAGAGGGAGGCAGGTCAAATGTGTATGTTGCCTAAAGTGTCTTAAAACTTTTGATAATGTTAAAGTTTACCCTAACTGAAATAATAGTTTTATTTATATTTATTTAACTGACATAAAAAGATAGAAAACCTAATTTCTTTAATAAGAATATTATAGATTATAGATATGCATGTTTGGCTGTATGCAATTGAATTTAAGTGAATGAGTCAGGACTGTGTTTTATAAAGTGAGATTTTATATAATAATAATAATAATAATAAATAATAATAATACATATTAATTGCAAGTGATCAGTAGATTATTAATAGATCATTTATTTTATCATTTGTCATAATATTATATGTACTTTATCATAATATTATATGAGCATATAATTGGTAATTTTGAGCATTGGATTTTATTTATTATAATATTATATATATAATAATATACAATATAAATACGGTGTTAGTTTATCGAAAGGAAAAACAATGACAATAAAGATCGCTATCGAATTTGATGTTCGTTCGGTTTTGGTTCAGTTCACCAATATAGTGTACCGTATCTGTTATCAAACAGGAAAATATAGAAATGAGTACATACCGGTACCGATGCTATTCAGTTTGGTTCGGCATGTACATGTATGGCAGTGATACATGTCAATTTATAAAAAGTAAGAACAATAAAAAAAACAGATGTTGTTAGGGTAGTTTTAGTTTGGTTTGGTATGATAGATGCATAGTATCCGTTTTTCAATAAAATTTGTATCGGAATATTAAAAAATAAAACATAAATGCCAACAACTTGAACCAAATCAGCCGAACAACATTGGTACCGGTATCAATATTCATTTTTGTTGTTTTTGATGGATGTAAGGTTTTCCCTCTGATTACTATAGTAAGTGCTCAGTACAATAGCTAAACACACCATACCGATCAAATTCCTACCGCAAAGCGCGGAAAAATTTCACTAGTAATAATAATTAATTAATGATGAGAAGATGTACCAACACAAAATTTTTATATTGAGGATTATACCCTTTAGTCTCTCCAAATCATATCCTTCAAGTTTCTTTGTTTGTCTATTAAAGAATTAATTATGAATAACTAACCTTATCTCTTTGACTTTGTCCATATATCAAGTGTGTAGTTAAAATTTTTGTTTGTTTGACTATTAAGGAATTAATTATAAATAACTAGCTTATCTCTTTGACTTTTGTCCATCCAATCAAGTGTGCAATTATTTTCTCTAAAGGCCAACAGAAAAAGTTTATTTCAACAAAAAGGTGCCAACAAGTTATTGCACAAAATATACTGTCAAATGGTATAAATATACAACACAACATAAAAAACAACACAGAACAAAAGGAGAAGTGACAAAAACGGTGATGAAAATCTTATTGATCAACATTTAACCCAAACCAACCCCCCGCAAACCCTAGATCTCACAATATGTAAGATCAGAAATCAAAGACAAAGTACAACACAATACCTAGATGATCATCGACAACTGCAAATCAAACTCTCACAAACAGAGAGGAATACAAGTTGATCTTCAACAATAGATTAATATACAAACCCTAAAACTAGAACAAACAAAGAACTGGTATGCGTACAGGTGAGAGAGAATGTGAGGAGTGTCTAACGAACTTCTGCGCAAAAGGACCTCTTTTATATGTCTGCACCAACAATTTACACTTAAGTCCAAAAGAATGACAAGAGATGATCGCGGCCCTTCAAATGTTGCATAATACACCCTCAATCGTCTAACAATATTTCACCTGATATAACAAACTAACAAACAATCAGTTAAGTGAACTAGGCCACCAACAAAGATAAGTCCATTAATGTTTAATTGTTACCAGCCCATCAATGGACAGCCCAATAAATAAAACATATGAATTAATTCTCTTCTTTTAACACATACAGTATAGAATTCCACTTCAATTAAGCCCCCCATACATGTTAAACTAACAGTACACCAGCATTCCCTTGTAAAATCATGCATCTTTTCCCGATTTCGGATCCACAAGAAGCTAAGGCTCTTTATTTCCTCCATTTACCATTAAAAAGCGGATCATTTATGCACTTCCAGACGCACCAAACAACCGTTTGAGTTACCAACTAAATTGCCTTCTTTCATTTGTAGGATCCCCACATACTTATGCATACTGAACAAATCTGATGCAATGAAAGCATAAACTGGCTGGATCTTACACCAGCTTGCAATCTGTTCCCAAATTGTTTGTGCCAACGAACATGATACAAATAAATGATCCGTGGTTTCATCATTTTCTCCGCAAAAACGACACCGAAAAGAGCCAATAGCACGTTCCTCTTATCCAGTTCAACTATTGTGGGGATCCAATTTAGATTAACTCTCCAAGACAAATAATTTAACTTGATAGGGCACCAGTTGTTCCAAGAGAAAACAAACTCAGAGTTCATGTTTCCTACATTATGCATCCGCATCCATAGGCTCCGAACTGTAAACTCACCTAACTGCTCCAGCCCCCAAACCCAATTATCCCCAACTTCCAGTTTCGCATCAGCAAGCACAACCAGAAGGCTATCCAGCTCTAGAGCTTTAGTAGCCGACCCAGGTCTTCTGGTCCACTCAAAGCTAATGACCGGGATCCCGTTCCGCATCTCGAACCCGATCCGCCACTAACAGTTCTTGTGTTTTTCAATTGAGAACAAATTTGGGAACATGGTTTGAAGGGACTCATCTAAGACCTATTTGTCTCTCTAGAATTGGATTAACGTACCGTTCCCCAGATGGCCACGACATAACTCTAATCTCTCAATTCCCAACTCCCCCATATATCTTGAAATTCCAACCACTTGCTTCCATGGACCCGCAGCTGTTAGACGGGCCGAGATAAAATTCCATTGCCTTAAATTGCTAGGAATGCACCATATGATTTTTCTCCAAAGGCTATTGGTGTCGACCTTGAAACTCCACCACCACTTGGTGAGAAGTGCTATGTTATCATCTTTTAGTGACCCGAAACCCACTCCACCTTGTTCTTTAGATGCCATTGTCACACCCCAACCGATGCGGAAACATCGGGGCGTGACACTAGGCGAATCAGATTGTTCAAGAGAATTCCATAACACTATTTAAGCGACAATATTTAAAAGGTCAAATTTCCTATACAATTCGACAAACATTCCACAAATAGTCAACAGATACATAATCTCTTAAACAAATTCCAATTCGATCTACCCTAGATTTTATTACATGAGTTTCTAAGATAAACCTAATCAAATTGCAGCAGTAGGAAATCCTTAACCTGTCACATACGTTAAAATAAAGTCAATACAATTAAGTAAAAGTGAGCATACAGGTTTGCGTACATAATAGATATAAAAGCATTTAGCATACACCGGATGACATACGTAAGAGAAGTGAACTATCTACTTAGATTCAAGTAAACCATCAAACCGCGAGTGCGAGGTACGCGAACAAGCGTCCACGTCCTAAAGAGAAAATAAATGTGAAATAAAAATACGAGCCTTAACAACCCCGGGCCTTCGGGTGGCGGGTCAACCTCTAGCAAGCTATCATGTTAAGGGTGGCGTACTAGCAATCAAGTAACAAATACATTCAGTAGATTTTACGTATAATCATGTATCAGCGGTTTGCGAGTAAGCGTTTGAGAGTCGTGTGATGTGATTTGTTATATGAACGTATGTAACATCCAAAAGTGCGTTTAAGCGTAAAAAGGGTTCAAGTATACTCATTGTCGGCGCTTAAGAGAGGGAGACGGGATCTGATGTGACTTGAAGGGAGCGCCGGATCAGCCTGTAAGCGAACAAAAGTGCATCAGTCTTCTGAACTGCTGAAACGGTTGAAACGTGAAGGAGCAGAGGACAAGTTCGGGCGAAGTTACCAGTTCCTTGGAATTGGTACAAGTTCGGGTGAACTTGCTTGAATTCTTCTGGATTACACAAGTTCGGGCGACCTTGGCACCTTTTCCTTAGAAATAGGTGCAAGTTCGGGCGAACTTGATCATTCTCGAGTGAACTTGTTATGTTTTGAGAGGGGACTGACTAACTCCGGGCGAACTTGGTCAAGTTCGGGGAACTTGATCAAGTTCGGGGGAACTTGATTTGGTTCGAGCGAACTTGGCCTACTTCGAGCGAAGTTGTTAGTTCGTGCTAGTTTCGGGCGTTTGATCGATGCGTAACGGTCTGGTTTGGTGTCCTAACTATAGACTAGGTAAAATAGCGCAGTTCTACCTAATTTTCCCTATAGTTATGGCTCTAATACCAACCTGTCACACCCCAACCGATGGCGGAAACATCGGGGCGTGGCACTAGGCAAATCAGATTGTTCAAGAGAATTCCATAACACTATTTAAGCGACAATATTTAAAAGGTCCAATTTCCCATACAATTCGACAAACATTCCACAAATAGTCAACATAATACATAATCTCTTAAACAAATTCCAATCCAATCTACCCTAGATTTTATTACAAGAGTTTCTAAGATAAACCTAATCCAATTGCAGCAGTAGGAAATCCTCAACCTGTCACATACGTTAAAATAAAAGTCAATACAATTAAGTAAAGGTAAGCATACAGGTTTGCGTACATAATAGATATAAAAGCGTTTAGCATACACCGATGACATACGTAAGAGAAGTGAACTATGTAACTACTTAGATTCAAGTAAACCAACAAACCGCGAGTGCAAGGCACGCGAACAAGCGTCCACGTCCTAAATAGAAAATAAATGGGAAATAAAAATGCGAGCCTTAACAACCCTGGGCCTCCGGGTTGCGGGTCAACCTCTAGCAAGCTATCATCTTAAGGGTGGCATACTAGCAATCAAGTAACACATACAATTCAGCAGATTTCACGTATAGTCATGTATCAGCGGGTTGCGAGTAAGCGTTTGAGAGTCGTGTGATGTGATTTGTTATATGAATGTATGTAACACCCAAAAGTGCGTTTAAGCGTAAAAAGGGTTCAAGTATACTCATTGTCGGTGCATTAAGAGAGGGAGACGGGATCTGATGTGACTTGAAGGGAGCGCCGGATCAGCCTATAAGCGAACAAAAGTGCATCAGTCTTCCGAATTGCTGAAACGGTCGAAACGTGAAGGAGCAGAGGACAAGTTCGGGCGAAGTTGTACCAATCCCTTGGAATTAGTACAAGTTCGGGCGAACTTGCTTGAATTCTTCTGGATTACACAAGTTCGGGCGAACTTGGCACCTTTTCCTTAGAAATTGGTGCAAGTTCAGGCGAACTTGACTGTGTTCTTGGAGTTGATACAAGTTCGGGCGAACTTGTCTAGTTTCCTTGGAAACTATACAAGTTCGGGCGAACTTGGTTGATTTTCTTGAAGATTGGACAAGTTCGGCCGAAGTTGGTCACTAATCTGGTGACAACTTCGAGCGAACTTGCTCTTTTGGAGCAAACTTGGCTGTTTTGGTCACCAATCATGTGTTTTCGCGTCGTTTGCTGAGGAAATCGAGTGTCCATCCCTCCAACCTTAAGCTACTGAGCAAAACATAGGCTGGAGAGGTCTTTTGGAGCGAGTTTAGCCATTTTACAGAAACTCGGGCTAATCCGGGCGAACTTGATGGTTCGTACAGGTTAGTCCAGTTTGTGCAAAGTGACGATTTCGTCCTTGTGCTTCCAGATTTGAGATCTTGCTTGACAACGCCTCGTTCCACTTCATAGTGAACGAAACATACGTCATTATTCCGTATGTAAAAATTGATACTTTAAAAGGTTTTTCTCAGATCTAACACGTGGCGAGTTGAAATCATAAAGATTTCTTGTTCGGGAAGCCAAAGCTAAGCCCAAATACTCTCGTTCAGTGTAGATCTAAGTGAAAAGAAGAAGTTTTGTTGAAAAAGATGAAGGTTTTCGTAAACAGAAGAGATTTAATGAAAAAGAAGGTAATCCTTGTGCAAAATCGTAGTAAAAGTGTTGTTGTTTGCATAAAAACGGGTTGATTTTTACTTGGAAATCAAAGGTTTTCGGTTTTGGGAGTTTTCGGGCGAACTTGCAGCAAGGGGAGCATGAATGGAGGTGCTTGGTATTTATAGGTGAGGAGAAATGGAGGTGATATAAATCAATTTCGGCTGAAGTTGACACAAGTTCAAGCGAACTTGGCACAAGTTCGGGCGAACTTGACCAGTTTTGCTGGAATAAGTGCAAGTTCTAGCGAACTTGCTGAGTTTGGGGGAAAAATTTTGTTTGTTCACCACTGATCAATTTCGGGCGAACTTGGGGTACCCAAGTTCGGCCAAACTTGGCCTAATGGCGAAGTTTCGTTCGTTATTTTCGTGTTAGGTGTTCGTTTTGCGATTCGGCTCGTATTAGATAGTTATATTAAGCGTTTTAGCGAAGCGTTAAGCGTTGTTTACCATTGTAATAAGAGAGAGCGAGTTGCGTGAGAGTTTTAGAGATAGCAAACCATAACATAAACAAATATAACACACATATAACATAATTCCACATAATTAACTGTGTCTGCGATGCGATGAGATAAGCGATGGCGAAGGCACAAGTGTTTAATATACAACAATACACTCGGCTCTTAAGGTGACATAGTTACTTGTGATTGCGTTGAGTTAGCGTTTCATTTAGTAGGCGTTTAGATGTAATATAGTTGTGACAAAAATGTATTTAACAAACCTAAACCATTCCATTAATCAAATCTCGGATTCCAATAACAGGTACAAACGAAATTGACAGAAAAAGATAATAACGAAAAATACGAGTTGTTACAGTCTCCCCTACTTTAGAAAATTTCGTCCCGAAATTTAAGTAGTGATCGCAACAAAAAGATGTGGATATTTAGCTTTCATATCACTTTCCAGTTCCCAAGTGAAATCGGCACCGCGTTTGCCTTCCCATCGGACTTTCACAATAGGAATGCGAGAGCGTCGAAGTTTCTTGGTCTCTCGGTCCATGATTTCTACTGGCTTTTCCACGAAGTGCAGAGTCTTGTTTATTTGCAAATCCTGAGTGGTACATCAAGGTTTTCTTCAGCTAGGCATTTCTTGAGGTTTGAGACGTGGAAAGTCGGATGTACGTTGTGAAGTTCTGCCGGTAGTTCAAGTTGATAGGCCACTTTGCCAATTCTTTCCAGAATCTAAAAGGGAACCACATATCGTGGCGCTAGTTTCCCTTTCTTTCCAAATCGGATCACTCCCTTCGAACTGTAGGGGCTTGCAGCGTTTCTCAGCATAACTCTTTTGGCGACTCTGAGCTTTCAAGAGATTGTCTCTGATTTGGAGGATCTTGTCCGTCATTTCTTGTATTAACTCGGGACCAGTGATTTGTGCTTCTCCGATCTCGTGCCATGCAATAGGCGATCAACATTTCCTTCCATACAGTGCCTCAAAAGGTGCCATTTGAATACTAGTATGATAACTGTTATTGTACGAAAATTCTACTAAAGGTAAATGCGTATCCCAATTACCACCGAAATCTATAATGCACGCACGAAGCATGTCTTCGAGGATGCGGATCGTGCGCTCAGTCTGACCATCGGTTTGAGGATGAAAAGCGGTACTGAGATTAAGCGTAGTACCGAGAGCGGATTGAAAAGTCTCCCAGAGACGTGAGGTAAAGCGACCATCGTGGTCAGAGATGATGTCACGAGGCGTCCCGTGTCGACAAATGACTTTGGCGGTATAGATTTGTGCCAATCGTTCGACCTTCTAGTCTTCTCGTATGGCAATAAAGTGAGTTGATTTAGTAAGACGATCAACGATAACCCAAATGCTATCATGACCAGAGGAGGTGCGAGGGAGTTTCGTAACAAAGTCCATGGCTATGCTCTCCCACTTCCACATCGGGATTCGGGTTGTTCGAGCAAACCAGAGGGCCTTTGATGTTCGGCTTTAACTTTCGAGCAAGTTAAGCACTTTGAGACGTAAACATCGATATCCTTTTTCATGCCCGACCACCAATACTTAGGACGAAGGTCCTGGTACATCTTGTCGGCTCCAGGGTGAATGGAGTATCGAGATTTATGAGCTTCGGTCATTAGCAATTCTCGAAGATTATCACGGCTAGGAATCCAAATACGATCGAGATAATAATGAATACCATTAGTTTTAACTACGAGTTGGGTTTCGGCTCCACAATTCATTTCTTCTTGTAGGGTATTCTCATTAAAACAGGCAAACATGGGCAGCGCGAATCAAAATTTCGTGATTATTCAAAGTTTGAGAGTCACGAACACTATACACATAGCTTCGTCGGCTGAGAGCATCGGCTACGACGTTTGCTTTGCCAGGATGGAGTGTATCTCACAATCGTAGTCGTTGAGAAGTTCAACCCATCTGCGTTGGCGCATGTTCAGTTCCTTTTGATTAAAGATATGCTGTAAGCTCTTATGGTCAGTGAAGACCGTACACTTGGTACCGTAATGGTAGTGTCGCCATATCTTTAATGCAAAAACAACTGCATCGAGTTCGAGATCGTGGGTTGTGTAGTTCTTCTCGAGGATCTTGAGTTGTCGAGATGCAAACGCGATAACCTTGTCTCGTTGCATAAGAACACAACCAAGACCTAGGTTAGAGGTATCACAATAAACAACGAAGTCGTCATTTCCATCGGGTAGAGCGAGTACAGGAGCGTTGCATAGCATACGCTTGAGGGTTTGAAAGGCTTCCTCTGGTTTGGAATTCCAAACGAAAGGTTTATCCTTATGAGTTAAGATTTTAGAAAAGTTGGCGATGAATCAGCGGTAGTAACCCGCCAATCCAAGAAAAGAACGGATTTCAGATGCATTTTTCGGCGTAATCCAACTCTTTACAGCTTCTATCTTTGCAGGGTCGACGTGAATCATTGACTGTTAACGATGTGACCAAGGAATTGGACTTCGTCGAGCCAGAATTCACACTTAGAGAACTTGGCATAAAGGCAATTTCCTTGGAGAAGTTCGAGGACTAAACGGAGATGGAGCGCGTGTTCGTCTCTCGACTTCGAGTAGATAAGGATGTCATCGATAAACACAATGACGAAACAATCCAAGAAGGCTTTACACACACGGTTCATCAAATCCATGAAGACCACGGGTGCATTTGTGAGACCGAAAGGCATGACCACGAATTCAAAATGGCCATAACGAGTACGAAAGGCGGTTTTCGGAATATCTTCCTCTAGAACGTGTAACTGATGATAACCGGAAACGTAGATTGATTTTAGAAAAATAAGTAACACCTTGAAGCTGATCAAACAAATCATTGATTCGGGGAAGAGGGTAGCGGTTCTTTATCGTGAGTTTGTTAAGTTCACGATAATCGATGCACATTCAGAACGTCCCATCTTTCTTTTTCACAAAAAGAATGGGTGCGCCCCAAGGTGAAGTGCTCGGGCGTATAAAGCCTTTATCAAGAAGCTCTTGAAGTTGGCTAGATAGCTCGCGCATCTCTGATGGTGCAAGGCAATAGGGAGCTTTAGCGACGGGTGCAGCACCGGGGATTAGATCAATACGGAATTCGACATCACGAGTAGGGGGTAAACCAGGTAAATCGACAGGAAAAACTTTAGGAAATTCACTAAAAGGGTACGTCTTTCCCGGTTTTCTTTTCCTTCTCCGGGTTCACGATGTGGGCTAGGAATGCATCGCATTGCTTGCGTAAATACTTGCTTGCTTGGGTACATGACAGAAGCATCAACTTCTTTGAGGGTGTCTCGCCATAGACATGTAGTTGATCACCATTAGGAAGAGGAAAACGAATCATCTTATCGTAACAAACAACTTCAGCATGATTCTCACGAAGAAAATCCATGCCTACTATGATATCGAAGCTTCCTAATTGCATAGGTATGAGATGGATCGAGAAGATGTAGTTGTTGAGATCGAGTACAACCACGTAAGACGGAGTTAACAGTAACGGTTCTTCCGGTGGCGACTTCAACATCGAAAGTCTTTGTTAGTTCAGCGTGTTTACATTTTAAAAGTTTTTCGAATTATAACGACACAAAATAGTTATCGGCACTAGTATCAAATAAACAGGAAGCATAAATACCATTACCGAGGAACGTACCATTGACAACATTGTTGTCGTTCTGAGCCTGGCGGTGATTGAGATTGAAGGCTCTTCCACGCACCACCTGTGGTTGCTGCTGCTGCTGCTGGGCTGTGGTGGCTGTGGCTGAGGCTGCTGCTGCGGCACTTGCTTCAGGGCTTTGTTTGGGCAGACATTGCTAAAGTGATTCGGGTCACCGTAAGTGTGGCAAGCGCGTGCTTTTGGGACTGGTGCTTGCTGCTGAGGCTGCTGCTGGTTAGTTTGAGGAGCACGGGGTGAGCTGGTAGTGCTGCTGGTGCTTGAGGAGATGGCTGATGAGGACCAGTACGGCAGGTGACAGTAAAGTGGCCGTAGATATTGCAGTTGGTGCAGAACGGCAATTGCCTCCAACTGGGTGATGGTAGGTACACTTTGAGCATAGCGGGTGAGGACCAGTGTACGAACATTTAGCAGGCGGTGCGTTTGGTGTAGCAGCTTGAAGTGGCTGAGGGTTCAACGGTGCAACAGCTGCATAGTTCTTGCTTGGGTTCCCTCTTTTGCGACCTCGGCGATTTGACTTTGACTCTTGAGACGGCTCGGTAGTAGCACTCGTCTCGGTGATAGCTTGATTCGTGACTTTGCTGTGGCTTTTGAAGTAACCAGCCTGGACACGCTTATCATTAATTTCAGCTGTAAGCTGATAGGTTTCCTCGATGGTAGTAGTACACGTTGCTTGGACAAAATCAGCGACGCAGTCAGCAGAGCGCGGAGATACTTTTTGATTGCTTTTTATGTTGTGTCCACCTGACAGGGATAAATGATACTTAGCTGCTTGAAGCGGGCAGTGAGACCTGCGTTGTCGGGTCCATCTTGCATGATATCCCAAAACTCATTCTCCAGTTTCTGAATTTCGTGGGGAGGACATAATTCCTTTATTATAACTGCCTTGAGTTCCTCCCATGTGAGCCCGTAAGCTTCATCATTTCCACAATTGTTTGCTCGACGGTCCACCAATCAAGTGCCCTCGATTGGAACACACCGGTAGCATTGATGGTGTGGAGAGATTCGTGGCATCCACTTTGGCGGAACGTGACCTCGATAGAGTCGAACCAGTGAAACATTGCGCTCGGTCCATCTGTGCCAGTGAAAGTAAGAGGTCCGTACGCTTTGAATTGTTTGAAGCTGAACGAGGACTTTGGCACACCCGTCTTCGAATCAACGGATGAGTTGCTGCTAACAACTTGGATTTCCTAACAATCTGGGGGATCACCTTGGCCACGAGCGAGGCGATACGCTTGTCAGCGTTGTTGCGCTGGATGTTCCTCCTAGTGTGAGATCCCATGGAAGACATCTACATGAATGATTTGATTGGGTGAGATTTGATTATAATAGGTTTATGTTCAAAAGTTTAGCGTTTCATTACTATTATTATTATTATACAAATAATGCACAAAACACGTAAGTACGTATCCACGTAACCACATAATCACGTAGGCACATAATCACATAAGCACAAAAGTACATATTTTGCACGTATTCATCTTCAATCTAAATCATGCGTAGCGCGTACGAGATGCGAGATATAAGCGTAATAAGCGAGTAAGGCCGCGTACGAGTTCGGGTGAAGTTGTACCAATTCCTTGGAAACGTGAAGGAGCAGAGGACAAGTTCGGGCGAAGTTGTACCAATTCCTTGGAATTAGTAAAAGTTCGGGGCGAACTTGCTTGAATTCTTCTGGATTACACAAGTTCAGGCAAACTTGGCACCTTTTCCTTAGAAATAGGTGCAAGTTCGGGCGAACTTGACTGTGTTCTTGGAGTTGATACAAGTTCGGGCGAACTTGGTTGATTTCTTGAAAGTTTGGACAAGTTTCGGCCGAATTTGGTCACTAATCTGGTGACAACTTTGAGCGAACTTGCTCTTTTTGGAGCAAACTTGGATTATGTTTATCTTATTTGTTTCAGGTAAGGCGGTAAGTGCGGTCCTAGTTAAGGATCACGAAGGCCAACAACATCCGGTATACTATGTAAGTAAAAGTCTACTTAATGCTGAAGCCAGGAATTCTCATTTAGAGTAACTCATTGTAGGTCCCCTTAATGCTATGGATCTTCACAGAATTGTATATCTAATCTAGAGTGCGGAATCCTCTAGATGAGATTGTCACAGAAAACGTGTAGGAACAGAAATCACCACAAACTGATCTTTACTGATTATCAATCAAACTGATTACAATCAATCAAGATCCTCACACACAGAATTTCGTCCAAGCCCTATGTGCTATACAAAATCCTCTTCTCACTTGTGATTCTGGTGATTAACCTAAACCCTAATGCAAAGCCTTGTTTATATAACACAAGTTTGCAACCTGGGCTGGTTTCACACAAGCCTGCAAATTAGACTGGTCCAATTCGCATACCATTCCCCCAATGTGGGTTTGGTTTGGCCCAATCACTATTAACTCACTAATACAAAGCTAAACCCGCTAACTGTTTATCATTTCAATAATTACAAGATATCCAAAGACCTGAATCTAAAAGCTGTTGTCACAAACATGCACCAACAGACTTCCCCTTGACAATAGCTTCATAAAAACTTTGTCTTCAGTCTTCTATCTTCAATCTTCTTGCATTCTACATGTAATCTTTCATCGTCATTGGTCTTTGGATAGCTTCAGCTTCAATAGCTTCTGTCAGCAACAGACTCCCCCTGAGCTGATGCATCCAATCACCAAATCTTTAAAGTTGTTAGCACTTGATTAAACTCTAGTTCAATATTTGCATAGCAATCTTCAACCTCTTCAAACGTCGTCAGCAATGTAGAAAGGAGGATTCTACCATGCATCCAAACAGACTCCTCTTCACTAAAATTCACTTGCTTCACAAGAACGAATTGCAACTATCTGTATACAAAACAAACATCTCGAGAAACCATAAGGATTTTTCAATCTAAATAACAAATTATCATAATCAGGAGATGTGTAAACTTTAATACTATACAGATTAAGCAATTTTTCATCTCAACACCAACACTCAAAACTTTTTACTCAAACACCACTAGACCTGCAAATTTTGAACTCATTTTGGAACACCGTCTCCCCCTTTCGGTAACAATTCCTTCAAGAATAATCATTTTCCGTACGTTAAGAATTTTTAAAGAAAAAGAAAATCTTTTTGGATTTTTATAATTTTTTGAAAACAAATAAATAACAAGAAAATAAACACTCTGTTTTTGTGAGAATCACTGGTTAAGAAGATCAAATCAGCCTAATCACATTGTTTGACACTCCAGTTCATTTTATCTTTTAACTTTCATGAAAAGCAGTTCAAGATGATTACCAGTATGTTTGTCCATTTAAACAAAACATATGAACATTTAAAGTACCTTTACCCAGTGATATGTTAAGGTAATATATACCAGATGTACTAGTGTGTCCCACTTCAGGACATATCCCCACGATCAAGGTATGCACAAAAATTCATCGTAGTAGGTGAGATTTTATCCTTTTGTTTTTCAACATTAGATAACTGGTGATCAGGTCAGTACTTCCGTACAACAAAGAGACCAATATCCAACGAGGGTTAAGACAAATACCAAATGTTGGTATGATTTATGCATTTTGCACATTTGAATGACTCTCTAGGAGAGTTTCTTCAATTTCTGGGATTTAGCATTTTTTGCTCTTTTAAGATATCCTGGTTGTGCCTAGGTCAACATATATCTGGATGCAGCAAAAGGACAACCCTGATACCCCGGATGAAATAACAGTATAAAGACCAAAACTTCAGATTTTGGCAATCTATCAACGTAAGATTTAAGGTTATAAAACCATACGTCACTGATATGTTACCCACTCATACTCAATTATTTATGTTTATATCACCATGGTAAGTTGATTATTTCATGTTTCTTGCCTACTGGTACATCATATGATGAAGCTGCTATCACTTAAGCAATTTAATTTCAGTTTTAGTGTGACAGTCTAACCTGCTGATGTAATATCATTTCTTCTTTTTCAACACAGTGAAAACTCATTTTTGATTTTTCTATTTTTTATTTTCGGATTTTCTAATTTTTTTTATGTTTTTGATTTTAAGAAAGCAATAAACTATTTACAAAAATTCTTATGAAAAATTGGTTATTCAGGATTCCTCATCCCGTTGAGTTCGACTAGATGTTCAAATCGAGCCCTGTCAAAAGCTTTTGTGTAATGATCTGCCAGGTTATCTAGTGTGTCGACTCTATGCAGTGCAATCATTCTCTTTTCAGCACAATCCCGTATAAAATGATGACGAATGTCAATATGTTTTGTGCGACTGTGTTTTACGGGATTATTTGTGATGGAGATTATGGCGTTATTGTCTACCATAATAGGTGTGCGAGTGAAATTCAAACCGTAATCGTGCATTTGCTTTGGATCCACAGAACCTGTGAACACAACTACCCGCAACAATGTATTTAGCTTCACACGAAGACGTAGACACACAGGCTTGTTTCTTGCACTGCCATGAAATTAGTCTTTCCCCCTAAGAACTGACAACCACCCGTGGTAGATTTTCTGGTAGATTTGCATCCTCTGAAATCCGAATCAGTATATGCAATAAACTTCAAGTCACTATCACAGGATACCATAGCCCAAACTTAGGTTTCCCCTTTAAGTAACGAAGTATACACTTCACCGCCTTCATATGCGATTCCTTTGGATTAGCTTGATATCTGGCACACAAACATACGACGAACATAATGTCCGGTCTTGAAGCAGTAAGATACATCAACGATCCAATCATGGCCCTATATTGAGTAGGATCAACATCGTCCACACTCTCAACATCTAGACCAATGTTGTGATTTTCACAAATGGGTGTATTAAATTGTAGCGCAATCCTCCATCTTGAAATGAGTTAAAATGTCATACACATACTTTGTCTGATGAATAAAGATCCCATCCTTCTTTTGTTCAACTTGCAACCCAAGAAGAATGATTACTCACCCATTGCACTCATCTCGAACTTACCCTTCATCACCTCTTCGAACTCATGACATGCTCTCATCAGATGATCCAAAAATGATATCATCGACGTATATTTGTACCAGCAGAAAATCTTCCTTCTTTCTCTTAATGGAAAATGTACTGTCAATTTGACCTCTTTCAAACCCATTTTTCAAGAAATGAGCTGACAGTGTCTCATACCACGCCCTGGGTGCCTGATGCAATCCATACAATGTTTTGTTCAGTTTATACACTCTATCTGATAGTCTGGATCAGTAAACCCATCTGGTTGTGAGACATACATCACTTCTTGGACTTTCCTAAAGAAATGCACTCTTCACGTCAAGCTGATAAACTTTAAAGCCCTTGAATGATGCGAAAGCTAGAAACTACCTAATTGCTTCCAACCTGGCAATGGTGCAAACACTTCATTATAATCAATCCCCTCTTGCTAATTGAACCCTTTTACCACATAACTGAGCCTTATTCCGTGTCACGATCCCTGGTCATCTTTCTTACACTTGAACACCCACTTGGTGCCAATCTCTCTTTCTCCCTCTGGTAAATCAACTAACTCCAAACTTTCAACTTCTCAAACTGAGCTAGTTCTTCCTGCATAGCTTCTACCCATGAATTATCCTTCAGAGCCATATGAACATTCCTCGGCTCCTCTTGAGAAATAAAACAGCTATACAAGCACTCATTGCTAATACCAGTCTTCTCAGTCTAGCATACATACATGAACCTTCTGCGATACTTCTCCTTGTCTGAACACCTGCATTCGGATCACTGATAATATTCTCCACTGGATGATCTCTGTTTGCTCGTGTTGTAGCAATGGTGTCAACTCCCAAACTTTCAACTTCTCAAACTGAGCTAGTTCTTCCTGCATAGCTTCTACCCATGAATTATCCTTCAGAGCCATATGAACATTCCTCGGCTCCTCTTGAGAAATAAAACAGCTATACAAGCACTCATTGCTAATACCAGTCTTCTCAATCGTAGCATACATACATGAACCTTCTACGATACTTCTCCTTGTCTGAACACCTGCATTCGGATCACCGATAATATTCTCCACTGGATGATCTCTGTTTGCTCGTGTTGTAGCAATGGTGTCAACTTCCAAATTAGTCTCTAGATTTGATCCAATCTCCCCCTGAACATGTGGATCAGCAAACGGATTAGTAAAATCCTCCCCCTCAAGAGGTTCAGACTCACTGTCACTGGAATCCGCTACTTCTGCATTTGCATTTGCTGTTGAGGAAGATCCTGATGCAACAACACTTGGAACACTTGAACTCGGACCAAAAGTACGATCATCTTCATCCCGAGCCAAACTATGAATTACTTCTAAATCACCTGCATAAGAAAACTCAGGAAATTTAAAAGACTCAAAACATAGATCATAATCATATAAGATGGCTGGACCTGAGCTGGACTGTTTGGGCGAATATATGATAATTTCAATATTAAAAACCGTTTCAATTTTACCATTAGTTTTATTAAAAACTCTATTGTTTGGTGCACCGTCGACATAACCTAAGAAAAATCCTTCGTCAGTGACCTCACCAAATTTTGGTTGGTTTTTATTTCTGATTATCGTGCATGGAAGCCCAAACGGTTCGAGCCCTTCTAAATTTGGTTTACGGTTTCTCAGAAGTTCATAACACGTTTTATTGTGTCGTTTAACCGTCAAAACCCTATTGAGAACATAGCAAGCTGTATTCACTGCCTCTGCCCAAAAGATGACAGGAAGCTTAGAATCAGAAAGCATGGTCCTAGCGGCTTCTATTAATGTCATGTTTTTCCGTTCTGCCACTCCATTCTGTTGTGGTGTGTATGGAGCACTGAATTGATGCTCTATCCCCTTGCGGAGACAGTACATTTCCAGCAACCGATTCTTGAACTCCGTGCCATTGTCGCTTCTAATGCGCTTTATTCTTGTCTGAAGTAGATTCTCCAACTTTGCAAAAGATTGATTAACATTTCTGCTGTCTCATCCTTTGTCACTAGAAAGAAAACCCAAGAAAAACGAGAGAAGTCATCAGTAACAACTAAGCAATAATATTTTCCTCCAATACTCCTTACATTCACTGGACGAACAAATCCATATGAAGTAATTCAAGTGGAGAGGCAATGGAATTCACGGTTTTAGACTTGTGAGGTTTTCTGTGTTGCTTTCCCTTTTTAAAAGGGTAAGACACTTATCATCCACAGAAAACTTCTGCATAGGCACACCTTCCACTAAACCATTTTTAATTATATTATTCATTTTGCAATAGTGGATATGTGCCATGCGTCTATGCCATAACAACGACTCCGCCTCAGATGCTTTCGACAACAAGCATGTAGTCACCACTGAAGAATCATGTACACTCATGTCCATGACATAGGTATCATTCTTCCTGGTGCTCGCATAACTACCCAATCATCAGGAATTGACCAAACCCGGTCTTAACACCAGTGCCTCAGACTTGTAATGTGGACAGAGTAACCCTTGTCACAGACTTGCGACACACTCATCAGATTGTTTTGAGCTGCTCGACATAGATTAACTTTGTCCAAGGTTATCTTCCCATTTGTCACTTTCCCTTAACCTGTGATTTTTCCACCTTTTGCTCCCGCAAAATTCACGTTACCACCATTTATTAACTCAAAATCTTTCAGCAACCTCTTATCCCCCGTCATGTGCCTAGGCAGCCATTGTCAACATACCACAAGTTGATCAGCCTCCTTAGCAGCTCCTGCACAAACCAAAACAAATTTAGTCAGTTTGGGGGACCCAAGCCTTAATCGTCTTGGGTCTTTCAGATTCATCAACCACATGAACATCCATCCAATATCCATCACTCCTTGTAGGAGTCTTAGATCTCAGGACCTGTTGATGGAAATGGTCTTTGACTTCCACTAGGTCTTTGGTCCTGAGGGTTCCTATGCAAGTTTGGACTGTTTGACCTTTGGAAGTTTTGACTTCTTACACTTCTGTTTTTATTCACAACATTCTGATCTATAATAATTTCTTGCGTCAGTTTTGTAAAAATATCGATTACCACTGTTGTATTATCGACTTTGTTGTGGACTTTGACACCTGAAATTATTAGACTGACCATTAAAATTGTTCATTCTTGGTGAATTACTTCTAGGTCTGTCGAATCTGCCAGGTGGTGACCTAGGCTAAATCTTGGTTGATTTCTTTGAAAACGAGGAAATTGTGGTTTCCTTTTTCAGCCTTGTCATCACTAACATATTTCTTTGGTGAGTTCGATGCTCTCGACTCCTGATCACTCTTCTGTTCATGTGATTTCTCTCTCTTTGCCTCTTTCAAGGGTGCTTCACCCTTTTTGTAAGGACAACATCTAACTACGTGTCCCTTTGTGTGGCAGTTAAAGCAAGAGCGTTTCTTAAAAGCCTTAAACTCGTTGGCTTTTGAAGTTGATGGGTCTGATGAATTGGCCGACGTTTTAGAAGGACTAGCTTTTGTTGTAAGTGGAGGATTCATTTTATTTTGAATAAACGTTTCATTTGACTCTGTTTCAATGACGTTTGTTTCATCTTTCATATCAACCCACTTAACAAAGTTAACCTTTTTAACAATTTCTGTTTTAAATCTCGTTTAGGTGCAATTTTTGTTTTCAAAACAGGTTCTTTCTTTGCATCCTTCATTACGTCAACCACTTCATAATCAGACACTCTATTACTCTCACTTCCAGAAGTTTCAGGCACTTCAACAGGTGTTGCTCGTTAACCTTATCTGCACTGTAAAAATTTGTTAACTCATCTTCATGTGGCAAAAATGTCTTGATGGATAGGAGGTGGAACTTCATTGAAGCCCACCGTTGTCTTATCAGAACTCTTTTTCATATTACCCATCATGTGTTTCATAACAAAAGATGAGTTTCTAAATTGATCTATTTTTCTTTGGAGTTCAACAATCTTAATTTGTGCCTCAGACAGTTTCGTGCACTTATCAGAAAGCTCTTTTGATTTATCACGCATGGTCTCATGAGCTAAATCAATCACTTGAAGCTCTTTGTTTAATTTGGTGGTTAAAATTTCGACCTGAGCTTCACATGATTTAATTTTCTTTAAATATTGAGACTCACGTTTCTTTAGAAATTTTTTTGACTCTTTTAGATCATTTAGTTCATTGCGCAGACTTTGGTTGTGAGCTGACAACCTGTCGACTGTTCCTTTCAACTCACTGCAACTCATGCAGACTGAACTTACTGGTTTTGAACTTACATCACCAGTTGCTTTACTCAAATCAGCCATTGATGCAGCAAGATTGGCTTTGACCTTCTCTTCTTCGTCAGATTTCACTTGTACCTCATTAGTCTTTTCTACTTCAACTGGTTTCGCCTGAGGCTCAACTTTTCAACTTCACTTTGCAGCCTCAGCAGCATCATACACACTTGCTTCATTACCAGCATCTTTACAGTCACTTGTCACATTCTCACTACTCACACTTACATCACTATTATCACCTTGACTCTTACTATCCACACTAGCTTCCTCCTCATCTAGTTGACCTTCTTCGATCGCAGTAACGATCTCGGCCATTAGAGCTTGTGTTATGGTTTCATCATCTTCGAGGTGAAGACTCCAATCATATGAACCATCAGGAGAAGTAGTGGAAACAAGTGCACGTGATGCACCGTTGGATGAACTTTGGTTAGATGAGTTATAAAACGTGGAAGATTTTTGCGATTCTCCTGTTTGTCTTTGGCACTCTCTAGCAAAATGCCCAAGATTTTGACATTAAAAGCATCTAACCTTGGATTTATCGAATCCAACTCTTTTGCCAATGAACTTCCTCCCAGTTCTGTTCGTGAACCATTTAGCGCTGAGAGTTATCATGGCCATCTGCCACTGAATATCCATCTCATCCAAATCGTCTGGATCAATCTGCTCAAAATCTTCGTCCAGTGCTGCTGGATCTGTTATCTTGCCCTGTATATAATTCTGATATGAAGCAAGAAACGAGGCAAGGAGTGCCAGTTGAGTCTCAGCAGATTTCACACTCATGGGCATAGAATTTGGAATCCTGCTATTATTGGATCCAGTCTGCTGTTGCTCCTGTTATCTCTTCCCTGCATTTGAACCTCCCGTTGAGGCAACAAAACACAATTCACCATTTTCATCATAGAAATTTTCACATTCACTTGAGAGAAAGGCCGTTGCTGAGTCACTCGAAGCGTTGTGAGAAGATGAAGATGGAATGCCTTTGTAAACTCCTAGATCTTGAACCTGATCATAACCTGTTCCTTTCTTCCTCATGTTGAGCTCGTAAGCTCTCAGCTTCCCAACAACTTCTTCTAAGTCCATAGTTGCATAATCAGCTTCTCTCTTGATCATGAGGGTGTAAATATCCCATTTAGTGGGTAGAGCATCTAGCAACTTGTCACTGATCTCAGTATCACTGTATCCCTCAATATCATAATTATCTATCTCCGTCATCAGATGATAAAACCTTGTAATGATGTCTTCTAGAGATTCATTTCTCATGCCCTTAAAGACAGCAAACTTCTTCTTCAACAAATCTTTCTTGTTCTTCTTCACATCAGGATTACCCTCATACCTCTTCTCTAGAGCATCCCACATTTCCTTTGAACTCGTGTACCTCTTAAAGGTGTGTTTAATTTCCTCTGGTAGAGACATTTTGATAGCAGCTAGAGCACGTTTTTCAGCTTCATACATCTTCTTGTCTGCTTCCTTCATGTTGACATAATATGTGACCGTTGTCTGCCTTCGAAAACATGAGTTGGGTTTGTGTACCCATCGACAATACAGATCCTCATTCTTGTGTCTTGATACTCAACAAACGACTGAAACCGGTCTTTCCATGTAAGGTAATTTTCTACCTTCATCATCTTTGGCGGTTTGTTCGTTGTGCCAACTTCATGCTCCATTCTCAACAAGTTGTTCAAATTCGACATATTCGACATTTTTTACGAACCGGCTCGCTAAAAACGGTTAAAAACTGTCTGAAAACTGTTTTTACTAAATTACACAGTTAGACTCGTCTCGACGATACGAATCCGATGATATAATATGTCGAAAACCTTTTTCGGAATTTCCGTGTTTTTTTGGTCCTACAAATAGTTCGGATCAAACTGCGCAACTCGTTTCCGAAAATTCCTTACGGATGGTTCTGTATTTGCGAAAACGTTAATTACACTATACGCACCCTCAAAATTATTCCACCCCTTAAAATTAATTACACTAGATTAATTACACTAGCAAGTCAAAGTCCAGGGGTTAATTACGCATGTGAGTCCTAGTTAATTTCGTTGATTCCAACTCCAAATACGCAAGCCAAGACAAATTCGCTGAGTTAAATTCGCTGGTTAATTTCGCTGGTTAAATACGCAGGTAAATCAAATCCTCTGGTAAATCTGCAGGATGATTACGTAGGCAGATCAAATCCGCTGGTAACGTAGCAGATCACCGAAGTAATGTCGCACAGGACAATTACGCGGTTACCTAAGTTGCCTTAGGATTTAAAAACGTTGGGTCAGTTAAATGCGCTGGTTTATCAAATCCGCAGTTCCAGACTGCGTTTTTTGATAAACTTGTTCAGCAAGCTGGTAACAACCTTCCAAAGGGATTCTGATATTTTCGATCAAATCTTTTCAAAGTTTGAAGAGATTTTATCTCTTTCCCAAAAAGATTCCTGCAAAATCAAAGTAACCAAAATCAACAATTTTCACAAAAATCCTGATGAACACTACGAAGAACACGAAGAACAATTCTTCGAATCTTCAACTTTCCAAGCAAAATTCTTCCAAAATCCTACAAAAACAGCCAATAAACCTGCAAAACAGCAAACAATCAAATACGCCAAGACTAATAAAAACACAGAATTTAGGGTTTCACCAAACAGCTTCCAAAACTCCAAAAACTTGTCAGTTTTCTGCAGCAAACAATTCTGAACCGAGCCAATCAAGAGCCTAATGCTCTGATACCAATTGTTGGTCCCCTTAATGCTATGAATCTTCACAGAATTGTATATCTAATCTAGAGTGCGGAATCATCTAGATCAGTTTGTCACAGAAAACGTGTAGGAACAGAAATCACCACAAACTGAACTTTACTGATTATTAATCAAACTGATTACAATCAATCTAGATCCTCACACGCAGAATTTCGTCCAAGCCCTATGTGCTATACGAAATCTCTCTCTCACTTGTGATTCTGGTGATTAACCTAAACCCTAATGCAAAGCCTTGTTTATATAACACAAGTTTGCAACCTGGGTTGGTTTCACACAAGCCTGCGAATTGGACAGGCCCAATTCGCATACCATTCCCCCAATGTGTATTTGGTTTGGCCCAATCACAATTAACTCACTAATACAAAGCTAAACCCGCTAACTGTTTATCGTTTCAATAATTACAAGATATCCAAAGACCTGAATCTAAAAGTTGTTGTCGCAAACATGCACCAACACTCATTCTTGCTTTAATCATGGCTTCTACCCAACTAAGACATTATTTTGAAACTCATACTATTGTTGTTAAAAGTAACTTTCCTATTAAGAATGTTCTCAGGAAACCAGAGATGTCAGGAAGAATGGCAAAATGGACTGTTAAACTTAGTGCATATGACATTAAGTATGAGCCTAGAACTGCTATTAAATATCAAGCTTTGGCTGACTTTGTGGCTGATTTCAGTAGTGATCTACAAAGAGAAGCTGAACTAGAAGTGCAACAACTTGAGGAGACCAAGGATCCTTGGACACTCTTCACAGATGGAGCCTCGAATGTCAAAGGAACTGGACTAGGCCTACTACTAAAATCGCTAGATGGGGACATTATACCCCAATCTACAGCGTGTGAGTTTCAGAACACTAATAATGAGGCTGAATATGAAGCCTTGATAGCAGGTTTGCAACTAGCTAAAATATGAGGATCAGGTATCTTCAAGTATTTGTAGATTCTTTATTTATTACTAATCATTATAACGGATCCTATGTTGTTAAAGGCGAAAAACTAATCAAATATTTGGAGATAGTCAGGAAACTGGCAGATTCTTTTGCTTTTTTCAGTTTAATACAGGTACCTAGGGAATAGAATGCAGAAGCCGATGCTCTAGCCAACCTTGGATCCTCATTGAAGATGCCTAAGGATGTGAAGATACCTATTATCCATGTACTAACTCCTACAATTAAGGAGAATGAAGCAATGGAAATAGTGGATGATGCTATAGTTGTTCCTAGTGATGATATGCAGTCGAATTCAGGATCCTGGATCCTTCCAATTCTGAAATACATCCAAATGGAGAAATCCCTAATGGGGAAAATCCAAGAGCATTCAGGATTAAGGTATCCCAGTTTACCATTATAAATAACATTTTATATAAAAAATCTCTTGCAGGACCCTATCTAAGGTGCATTGAGGATCCTGAGATACAAGAAGTCCTGAAGGATTTTCACGAAGGAGATTGTGGGAATCACACTGGGGCAGAGCACTGTTTACAAGGATCCTTAGAACAGGATATTACTGGCCTACTATGAAGAAGGATGCTGTAGAATACGCGAAGAAATGTGATGCTTGCCAGAGACACAGTAATATCCTTCATCAACCAGCAGAACCTCTGCATCCTATATCCTCCTCTTGGCCATTTATGAGATGGGGAATGGATATAGTAGGCAAGCTTCCCAAGGCTCCAGGAGGAAAGGTGTTCATGCTAGCTATGACAGACTACTTCTCCAATTGGATAGAAGCTGAAGCCTTCGCTCAAGTCAGAGAAAAGGAATATCCTTTATTAAAGAAATATCATTACTAGATTTGGTATCCTTCAGAAATAGTTTGTGATAACGGATCCCAGTTTATTGGGAATCGTACTACTAACTTTTGTGACAGCTGGGGGATTAGGATGATTACCTCAACACCAGTCACCCACAAGCTAATGGCCAGGCAGAATCATCCAATAAGATCATTATCAACAATTTGAAGAAAAATCTTGGATCCAAGAAAGGCAAATGGGCTGAAGAGTTACCATACATCTTATGGGCAGATAGAACAACCCCCAAGAATGCTACGGGTCAAACTCCTTTTTCCTTAGTCTTTGGAGCTGAGGCAGTAATCCCTACAGAAATGGTAATCCCTACGGCCAGAACAAGCATCCGTGATCCTGAAGCAAATGTTGAGACTCTGGCTCAAGACTTGGATACCGTGGAAGAACTGAGAGACTTGGCAAGGATAAGGCTAGCTAGTTATCAATATAGAATGGCTGGTACTTATAACAAGAATGTCAGGATGAGAAGTTTCAAGTTGGTGACTTGGTATTAAGAAAAGCATTCCAGAATACCAAGAATCCTTCTGATGGCAAGCTAGCACCAAAATAGGAAGGCCCCTATCTTATCGAAGCTGAAGCTGGAAAGGGGGCATATCATTTACTAACTATGGATGGTGACCTTCTGCCAAGAGCCTGGAATGCTATCCACCTAAAGAAGTACTTTATGTAAGGATCAAGGATCCTTAGGCATTCAAATGATCAGTTCAGATTGAACGATCCTCAAAGGAAATATGATTCTTACTTTGGTAACATTTTACTGCTGCTTTCGTTCTTATTATACTTTTTATTGTTTATTATAAAGTAAGGATGTTGAATTTTCAACATTCAACCTTATCAAGCTTTAAGTTTTGCTGAATATTTACGAAGGATCAAGAGGTTGGCCACCTCTCCAAGACTTTGGGCATGTCCCCAGCTTAAGGTATCCAATACCTTCTAAGGTTTAAAGGTTTTCACCTTTCACACGAATTGGTTTCGACACCCCGCCAGTAGCGCACGTTATCCAAGTATAGTTCGAGGCAATGGGACCAGTATCCACTTTCGGGGGTGACAATTTCATTGTTGTTGGCTATATGTAGGATCTTAGGTATAATGGTAGACGTACCATACATCCGTTCATAAGGTTTCTAACGTTTTCACGTTAGCCAAGGTTTTGGCATTTTCATGTCACTTAAGAATGGTTAGATGCCAGCATGGGCCATACACCAGAATTCTAAGGTTTCTAACGTTTTCACGTTAGCTCAAGTTACACAACATATTTAGGCTTGTCCCCTGTTTATTTGGCTTGTCCCAAGTCTATTTGGGCTTGTCCCCAGTCATCAATGATCATTTTGATACATATTTGGCTTACCCAAGTTGCTAATTTCAGGTTGCTGAAGTCTCGAAAGAAAGGTCCAGGATCCTCAAATCTTGACTAATTCCTATGATATGTACGTACAACTGTGAGTTTTAAAGATTTAGAATCCTAACGTGGATTCCCTGGTATGACTTATTCTTAGTTTATTTGTTTCATTGTTTCAACCTTTAACCATGAATATGAAGGTAAGTGATCCAAGATCATACGATGCTTTGTGCGCTAGCAGTTGTTATGATTGCCAATTTAAAATCTTTTTATAAGGTCAAAATTTTAAGAACTTTACATAACATGATTTTGTAAAGCATAAACATGTAAAGGCAATAATTCAAAAACAAAGTTGTAACACCAAATATAGTCAAAAGTCTAATATTATTAGGCCCATTAATATTTATCAAAAGTATCCGGCCCAGACTTCACCAGCAAAACGTGGACCATCCATCCAGGCCGGATCGGGTTTGTCTAACAGTTAATGTTCATGCGGAAAAGTAAAATGCAGGAAGTATAACAAAGGCTTCATCCCCTAAATAGAGGATCCTTCCACCTTTGTTAACCTACCTATTGTCTGAAGGATCAATGATCCTTAAACCTAAGAGCTATTGTTCAAAACAACCAACAAAAACCACAAATCCTAGAAAGTGGGCTACGGCCTCGTCTACGTTATCCATCATTGCCCACATATGCAGCTCACACCACGGCTGCCTCACCACCTTCACCTTCAACCACCGTTTCTTAACCTCCTTCTGCACCCCGCTGGATCCTGCCACAACTGCTGTTGCCACTGCCGTCTCTGGTTCGCTGCCACCAGGGTTGCTCAGCGCTACTTCCCAGGAAGCCACGTCCCACGAGGATCTATCAAAACCAGGATCGCTAGCCACTTTGGCCATCTTGATCATGGATTGAAGAACTGTTTTGGCAGCACAAACCTTGTCCTCTTCGATAGCATTCAGAGCAGCTTCATAAGCTCCTACCTCAGAATTCAGCAACAGCTCTTCCAGGCCCACCTTCACCTTTTCCAGCGCCTTATTCTGCTTTTCAAGTTTGGAAATGTCCTTGTCCTTAGCGACGACAATGGAGCGCATCCCAGCTAGAGTCTCTTCGTATTCAGCCAACTTCTTCTCATAGAGGATCTTCATATGGCTAAATTCCTAAGAACAAACAAGATAGGGAAATATGAGAATCAAGGATCCCCACAAACAGGTAAAGTAGGACTTCAAGATCAAGGATCCTTACATCGGTCAGAACGTTATGAGGGTTTCTCAACGGAGGCAAGATCACTCTCGGGTTAGAGGGTTTCTTCCTTTTTGAGCCTGACTTAGTTCTGGCGGAGACCTGGCGGGGTTCAGCAGCGGGAATGTTCTTCATTGGCTCCTTCTTTACGACCTTGGAAGAGATGATGTTCTGTATGTCGTCAAGAGCGAATGATGCAGACTTGGAAGTGAATTTTTGAACACCTGTCATCGTACATCAAAAAGATAAGTTCTTAACTAAAAATCTATTATTTTCCACACAATATATTGTACAATTATTTACTTGACATGCAGTAAGATGAGGAGGTTTGTACTTCTTCACCAGGATCCTGGATCCTTACTTTGAATGTCCTGTCTATAGGGTCAAGCTTCAGGAAGGCTTTGGCTCGATCAACAGTTCCCGGTTCCTCTGCTAAGCTTGCGAAGTTTTTCACCGCAAAAATAAAAAAGGCAAAGTTGGTGAGAAATCAGAATGTGACCAAATTATACGCAATAACCCTATCTCCTACCCTTCGAGATCCATTGAAGAGGCAAAGTGTCCCCCTCAGGAATGGAATCTCTCCTTACAAATAAAAATTGATTCTTCCAAAGAGAATCATTTCTGGTGGTTTTAAGAACAGGAACAGGTTGGAGTAGTTTGGATTTGAATACAAAACGGTTGGAACCATGGGTGGTGAGCGTATAAGATAAGCAAGTTCATTGAGACCAAACTGCAAACCCTTCTCTTCAATGACCTGTTCGATGGTAAAGAGAGTGCTCTATAACATCAACATTGCTTGACTAAAGCTGATACCGGTGTGTTTGAAGAACTCATGGGTCAAAGCGGGGAAAGGGTATGAAAACCCTAGCAAAAAGGGAAGTGCAGGAAAGCATATCCAGGTTGTCGACACAACATCGCTCAACACGGAGGGATCAGACGGCTGAAAATGGCGGTGGAAGGAAAACAGGATTTCAAATTCTGAACTTCCGGATCTGTAAATTTGCAGATCTCGGAGGAGGGATCTTTGATCAGGTTTGGAGATTCAAGAGACTCATCGGGGTTCTTGGGGTCGGACTTGGGTGAGGATCTAGTATGCATCTTCGTCGGAGAAAGATAAGAACGAGAAGAGAAGAGAAAGAGAAATACCTGATGAAGGGATTGTGTGAAGGATTTAAAAAGGCAGATATGCATATTTAAATAAACAGGGAGTTATCTTTTCCCCAGAAACCGTAATAATGATTTTATAGACTGTGCGAGTCCCATCAGTCATCTTAACGGCTAGTTTTGAATTAAAGACAATATGACAGCTGTGATCTATGATCACAACCACCATATTGGGGGCAATTGTTAGGCTAGTTTTACGACTTAATCAGTGATCCTTCTATGTATTAAGGATATTTATCCTTGTGCCAAGTAACGGATACTGGAAGGATCAAGGATCCATAGTACTTTTAACGATTTCTAACAATTGTCTTCGATATGTTTGAAATTTAATGCAGGTATTTGTTGAAGAATAGGTCAAGCTGGAATATTGGGATACACTGAGAATTATGCATGTGCATGAAGCTTTGTGGACGTTGTAGGTGAACGTGGGTGATCCCCGATATTTCGCATAGTTAGTTGCAAGTTAAAAACGTTATTATTTTAGGGGATATTGAGCTATTATTAGACACTACTGGAACACCCATACCACTCCTGGCGAACACACACTACACTTTAGAGGTCGATTGTAAAGAGCTCAATATCTTCCGAAATTGTAATTTTGTTGGTTTAATAGAATTGATAGTGATAATTTTCACTATCCGAGGTTTTTATGCCGGAGATCTACTAGTGATCAAGGGCTTTTCCTCGTATAAATCTCGGTGTCCATCATTATTTACATTGTTCATTCAATTGTTCATCATATCAAGCACTCAACCTCACAATCAAAGTTTGGTGACATTATCCTTAATTAGATTTTCGACCAAAACATTCCTAGAGTTAAAAACTCTGTAGGCTTTAGCAGTGGTTGAGTATCCCAGAAAATAGTCACAATCAACTTTGGCTGCAAACTTAGAGATAGAATCTTTTAAGTTCAAAATGAAACAAGGACACTAAAAACTTTGAAATATGAGATCAGAGGTTTGATTTTGTAAAGCAATTCATAGGCAGTCTTTTGATGCCTGGGGTTAATCAAAACTCTGTTTTGAACATAGCAAGCAGTGTTTACAGCCTCTGCCCAAAAAGACAAGGGTAAACCAGAGTCTGCTAGCATAGTTCTTGCAGATTCAACTGAAGTCCTGTTTTTCTTTCAACCACCCCATTTTTTTCTAGAGTTCTTGGGATACTAAATTGCTTAGCAATCACTTTTGACTCACAGAAATCATCCAACTCCTTGTTTCTAAACTCTGTCCCATTGTCACTCCTAAAGATTTTTCACTGGAAGGTCATATTGCTTTTAACTTGTTTAACAAAATTTTGCAATATACCAACAGTTTCATCCTTAGAGTGTAAGAAAAACGTCCATTAAACCTTTAAAAATCATCAACAATGACTAAACAAAATCTTTTCTTCATTAAACTCATGATTTTTACAGGGCCAAACAAGTCCATGTGCAGCAATTGCAAGCATTGGGTTGTTTTGGAATCTTCAATTGACTTGTAAGAACTTTTATGTTGTTTACCTTATAGACAGGAAACACAATGTTCTTCACAAGTAAATTACTTTTGTGGTAAAGCTATGACAAGACAATTTTTAGAGAGTGTGGTGATTGTTTTCAAATTTGTGTGTCCAAGTCTCCTGTGCCATAACTCTTTCTCTTTGCTGGAAGCAACTGAGAACAGGCATGCATTAGACATAGGATTATCTTTCAACATATCAACCACATACACATTGCCACTCCTATGAGCAACAAGTTGTGCTTTACTCTCAACAATGATTTGATCAATCTTTTTGACAACCTTTGGTCCTACAATTTGACATGTTTTCTTTGTAAAGAAGGATCCATATCCTTTATCACTCATTTGTGAGACACTCAGAAGATTGAATTTTAGATTGTCAATTAAGTTAACATTTTCAAATTTGAGATTCCCAACCTGAACACACCCTGACCCCAACACCTTCCCCTTTGAATTGTTACCAAAAGATATATCACCCCCTCCATGAGCTAAGAAATCCTTGAGAAGGGCTCTACATCTTATCATGTGCTGGAGCCTCCACTATCTACATACCATAAACTATCAAGGCAAGTAGAAGCTCCATGCACATAAGTAAACAATTAGTTTAGATGAAATCCAAAGCCAAAATGGCTTTGAAAGGGGTCACAGATTGTCCATTCTCTAATCCAAGAACATGGTCAGTGGTTTGAGTTTTGATTTGTATCACTGTTGTGAACCATTTCCTGTCATATGTTAGTAACCATGAGGATATTTATTCACTTTGGGCTTTGAAGGTTTTTTGTGACCTTCATAGCTCATAGGAACCTTTTGATAAATTGGTTGTCCATGTCCTTTTGGGTACCTGTTTACAGGTGGAGCATCTTTCACTTGTACCTCTCTGGGAGCAGAGGTTCTGTTCAATGCTTTTGTGACAGATGTTTCCACAAGTTCTAAGGTCTGCTTAGATTTATTTCTAGCAGAGCTTGAACTTTCTCTCTCAAGAGCTTTTACCTTGATCTCTTTTACCTTTTTATCATAGGTTTGAAGATAGACACACTCATGAGTTAAGTGATTTGTTTTACCACAGACAAATGTGAATCATTTGGGATCAAATGAGTTCTATTTATGTCATATGCTTTTAAAAGAAAACAGTTTTCAGTTACATGATTTCTTTTGTTGCAAAATTCACAGAACAAATGTTTGATCTTTTCTCTTTTCTTTTTATCTGATTTCTTCTCAGCAGATATTGTAACCTCTGCTGGAAGATCTTTTATGGGAATGATTCTAGCAGTGCTTTGACACCTTCAATGGTTGAAAAGTCCATTGGCTTGAAATTTTCAAGAATATCACTGTTAGGGCATGGATTTTATGCTAAGGATCATCCATCCTGAGACTGGGCCTAGATCATGGATCCTTAACGGATAATGCAGGGAGTCTAAGGATCAAGGATCCTTACTAATGTTTGTGTTTTTAACAATTGTTCCTTGTGCATCTAGTTTACGTTTGCAGGTATAAAGTGAATTAAGTCAATACGGGAATATCGGAGGAATATGCTGAATGTAGCACGTGCAGAGAAAGCAATGACCGTTGAGGGAGAACGTGTGAAGCTTGCATGGATTTCAGATAGTTTGTTAGCTAGATATTTTAATTAAAAAGGGGTAAATAAGCTCATAATAGAAATATATGAACACACTCTCGCATACTCTGACTCAACTGGCGAAACACATACTTTCACATTAGGAAATCATTGTATCGAGCTTGTTACCATCCAAAGTTGTAATCTTTCTGGTTCAATATAGTTGGTGATCGTGTAGTTTCCATCACCCTTAGGTTTTTTATGTCGGAGATCAACTTTTGAGCAAGGGCTTTTTCCTCGTACAAATCATTGTCTTCATTGTCATTTACTTTCAATATTTATTCGTACACTTATTCATTTAACCAAGCATCTAACCTCACAAATAATTTTTGGTTACATTATCCTTGGTCAGATTTTTGACCAATACAATCACATTGACCATGTGGTTTGAATTGGTATTTCTCAATTTCCTTAAAAGTTGAAGATTCTTTTTTGTTTTTCACGAGAAATTTTGTTACCATTTTTATCAGTGATTTTTATCTCATTTCCAGCCAAATTCTTTGGAACCACTTCAACCTTTTCAGAATCAATTTTTGTAACATTTTCAGTGGCTTGTTCTTCATTTTGAAAACCAATGCCAAATTTTATGTTACTCTTGATCTGTTTGTCTAGCATAATTTCATAACCTTTGGAAGACTCTACCCATTTTTCACATGTGATCTTGGTAGCTTCTAACTCCTTTTTGCAAACTTGGTATTTCTCTACCATAGTTTGGAGTTGGTCCTTGGTTATGCTAGCTTCATGCTTTAGGCTACTTATCTCAGAATCTTTTGAAATCAATTTTGTTTTTAACTCTTTGATAAGTTTTCAAAATTTAATTCATCTTCTAAGATTTTGTTCCTAAGGCTTTCATTCACCTGCTTAATGTTAGAAAAAGCTATTATACATTTTTCTGAACAGAGATTCTTAAGAATTTGAGGTGATACCTTGGAAGCAGCCATAAGAACACAATCACAATCATCTTCACACACATCTGTATCCCATGGGTCAGATAGAGAGGTCTTTTCTTCATCAATAGTGTTTTGAGAAACCACTAGTGTAACCACTGCTTCATCACAACTTTGAACTTCATCAGATTAACTCTTGTTCCTCAGACTCAACACCTTCAACTATAGTTTCTAAGGCCATTAAACAGATATTTTCATTTTCAACATCATTTTTAGCCATTAGAGCAAAGTTTTCATCATTTAAATCCTCTGGCAAATTACTCCAATCAACAAAGCCTTGTGTAAATAAGCTTTGTTGGTTGCCCTCTGCCGGAGCAGTGGTTTGAGTAGTTTGTGTGACATGTGGAGCTTGTTGCACATGCACTTGAGGTGGTGCTTGGACATACTGAATCTGTGGAGCAGGCATTTGGATATAATGAACAGGAACTGTGGTAGCAGGATGTGCATCATGTGCAGTATTTTGCATTTGTGGTGCAGGGGTATAATGGGAATAATGAGCAGTGCTTTGAGGTTTAGGGCCTGAGTGAGTCACAATTGGACATGCAGTTTGAGATCTGCATTTCCTGGCAAAGTGTCCTAACCTATTGCACTTATAACATTTGATTTTGGATTTATCCAACCCCACTTTCAACCCCCCCATGCAATCCAGGAAACTTCATCCAGTCCTTTTGTAAAATTTACTTACTCTAACACTCAAAAGTGCCAAATGATGTAAAATATCCATTTCTTTCAAATCAGTGGGTTCAAAATGTTGTAAGTCATTCATTTCAAAGGACATATTCTCAGAGTTTTGGCTTTCCCCATTTGCAGCAAAAGCAAAATTGGGTGTGTAAGGATCAGAAGTGAAATTGTTTCCAAAAGTTATATCAATATAATGATCATAACCCTGATCCTTGCCACTTCCAGAACTCTCTTCATGACTATAAAGAGTAGTGTTATCCAAGGTATAGTCGTCAGTTGTTTTCCCTGACTCTTGAAACTTCTTTTTCTGGTTCAACTATCTCTCATAAGTGAGAAGTCGACCATGAAGTTGAGTGAGGGTCATCTCTTTAAACCCAACAGATGTTCGAGTAACCTAAGCTACAGTCTCCCATTTTTCTGGTAACAATCTTAAGAAACGACTATTGACAGTCGAATTAGGAAATTCCACATTACCCAGTTTCAATTCACTGATGAGACAGCTAAAACGTTCGAACTGTTGTGTTAATGACTCACCTTTTATGTGACAAAACGTCTCATACTGTTGATTTAAAACTTCTCTATTTTTCTCTATCACCTCCTCAGTCCCACCGAACTGTTCTTTTAGTGCATCCCACAACTCTTTTGCACTGTTGCAGTGGAGCAATCCAGTATAGATTTCGTTGGGTAGCGCAGAAGCAACAATGCTAAACGCTTTTGCATCCAACTCTATTTTCTGGAAATCCTGCTCAGAGTAGTTTTCAGGATTTTTTGGCACTTGTTTAGTGGGATCCTCTGTGCTGGGAACCAATGGAATATGTGGTCCATACACAACAGATTGCCAACAGCCGGTGTTTTGCTGAGCCAAGATGTGACCCATCCGACGTTGCAATATGAAATATTCATTTCGTTTAAACATCGGTGGTTTGAACATAGATCCAATTTTAGATTCTGATGTGTTTTGAGGCATTTCTGCTTGTTTACAACAAATTTGTGTTTTAAAAACTTTGAACATGATAAAACTCTGTTTTCAAGTAAAACTAACAAACTGATTAGCAATGAGAGCTGATCTTTCAAATCAAATTGAATTTAATCAAATTTTGATTGACCAAGCTCTCATACCAGTTGTTAGGATCTGGGTTTGATTTACTTGTAGTTTTTGTTTCAAAAGATGGAAATATGATTGAATTGTAAAGTAAATGCAGCGGAATAAGATGGAAAACTTCTACTACAAGTAAAGGTCGTTTGTTTTCATCATCATCATGCTTTCAAGTTGATAAACTTTGCATGTGATTCACAAACTCCCCCTCAGCTAATTACAACAGTTTGATAGTACAAAAAAACTCAGAGAAGATAATTGGTTGATGATCTTTTAATAGACGAGTTTAACTGTTACAACGATTCACCTATTTATACTAAACTATCTAACCACTAAGCATCTTTGATGACATCAGGGTTGATAATGACTGTTGACAACTAAAATAACTAACTCAAAACACTGTTCTATAACAACTGATAGTGCAAAGCACTGTTACATTGATTATTTAATTAATATAAGTAAAACTCTGATGACCATCCTCTGTTCCTTATCTTCTGGCAGACCTTTGGTAATTTGTTGTGACAGATGATGTAAAGGTAGCAAATCTTAGGAAGATAGAGTTTAGGTTATCATGTCGTTGTAAACTCTGATAGTTGGACCAAACTGCAGATAGTGTATTTGGCTTTATATCATCTGTTCCTTTATATAGGGTTCAATCTCAACAAGACAGCTATAGGAACTACTTCGCAGTTGTAGAGCTTAGAATACCAAGGAGTTCTTAGTGTTGAGAGTTTGTAAACAAATAATGTTTTGTACTCAGATAGTTATAAGTTTTAATGAAAGTAAGTTTGTCCCCGCTGTAACTGTATGTGTATCAATTGTACATAATCACCTGAGTTATGTGTGGGGTATTACACTTAATTTATTAAACGAATGAACATAAACAAACTTACCGCCAAACAATTTGCTGAACTTTCAGTTCATTTATAGCCCAAGGTCCTCCTCATGTTCTTGCTACTATGTAAGGTTAACTAAAATTTGAATATTTACTTAACCTTATTCCGTTAATTGTTTCCCTGCTTTGATTCACGTCTTCATCTGTTACATGGATGCTTCACCTTTCTTTTTTGTATATAAATATATATAAGTCAATATAGGGCTAATTCACTTGATAGAGGTGTTTGTCTTTTAATAGAGATTTTGGATCTAATCCCAAGCATGAAACAAATTGGGATTTGTTTAGTGTAATTTAAGATTTTGTAAGAGTTGTCATAAATAAATATAACGTTTTAGTTCCCGTCCAACGATCGGGGAATACTTTCATGTTCTTTTTTATGATTTGACACACGTACGTATCAATACACATATAACATGTGTGTTCATGCTGTTTTGAGTCAATGGCCACTTTATATGCAAATGTTTGTTTGCTAAATAATACTTTTAAAAACCAGTAAGTTGTAAGATAATGTTTAAAGAGGCTATTAAACAACCCAGGTGTTTGATTTATAATGATAATAATATTACAATTCTAAATACATAATATATTATAATTCTGAATACATATTAAAATGTGATGTCCGTATTTTCATTGAGTTTGATAAATAATTTTGTAGTCGATTTAAGCTTAAACAAAATTTTTATGAAAAACATACACTTCGGAAGTTATATATATCTAAAACACCGTTCAAAAAAATATATATCTAGAATAAATTCAATATAAATTTTTACAATATAAATTAGCAATTATTTTGTGCATTAGGAGTTGTACTCCAAGCTTAGTGTGGTTTCCAAAAAAAACTTTCATTTATCATTTTTAACCCAAGCATTTTCATATTTTTTGTTTTAACCCTTTTTAATTTTTTTACTTTTAACACAAAGTTTTTCATCTTTTATAATTTAACCCAACACTTTATAATTTACAACTTTGGTCACTCATGCTTTTTATCTTTCGCAAGTTTTTCGTTTTACATTTCGTTCTAAATTATGTGAGTTAACACGTCGTAGCGTGCATGTGAGGTTCAACGTTTTTGCTCTATTTTTTCGAATTTGGTAGGCCCGTCGCAACGTGTCCATTTTTCCTCTTTTGACAAGTTCGCCGCAATGGGCGGGTCCTTGATCGACTAAGTTATTATTTTCTAGGTTTTACGTTTCTGTTTAATTTCTTCGCATTAACACAGTAACGAGTGTGTGTGGTTCAACGATTTTAAGTATGCTTTTCGTTCAATGTAATTTTTTCCATTTTATCTATTTTATTTTCACGAGTTTTCCGATGTTGGGAATCAACGCCGGTCTGGCATTGGTGCTACTTGGCACGGTTTTACGAACGTTTTTAACAATATTAAATTTTTTACTAATATTTTGTTTCGGATTACCCTTATACTTCCTTTACTTAAAAACTATTTTTTACGTGCATATTTTATGTACAGGTAGGTATTTATATGATTTGTTATACATTTCCACATAAACTTTTTTTAATAAAAACTCTAGGTCAAATATAATACGTTTTCGTTTAAAGAAACCATTTTTACGTGCATATTTTTATGTACGTTTCGGTATACATTTAAGTTGTTTTACGTTTCGACGTAAATTCCCTTTGGAAATGATTCAAGTCAAATATAATATGTTTTCGTGTTTATTTTATGTGTGTTTTGTAAAGTTTGTTTCGAACCGAGTAGAGTCAAATTATGGTTTCTTTTTTTCCCTTTTATTCGAAAGCTCTAACTAATCCCTTTAGATTACATACGTCAGATTTTCCTTTATACCCATTACGTTTTTTTATGTATGAGTTGGGTCACATATAATACGTTACGATTATTCGATATGAATTTGATTTACTTTACGTTTGATCCAATCACAATGCTTATACATGTTACATTGAGTTCAACTGGATACGTCGAAATGCGTGTTTCATATGGTTAATGCATCATATAACGTTTGGACTAATCTTTTCAATGTTTACGATGTACCCGCGCCGCAACGCGGGCGGGTCTTAATCCTAGTTAAATTTGATTTCAAAGTTTTGGGAGTTAGAGTTGGAGTTAGAGTTAGGGCTATAAACAAACTAAACGAACATAAACGAGGTCATGTTCATGGTCGTTCGTTAAGAAAATGTAGATGTTCGTGAACTGTTCGCGAACACATGTCTATGTTCGTGTTCTTTTGTTAAGGTTTTATAGTTGTTCACGAACAGCTCGTGAACACTGGTGACGAACACAAACAAACGCAAACGGGCACATACGAACATTAAACTTGAATTTTCAAAAAGCGCCATTAACCTTAAACATTCGACACAAGTAGTCAAATACAAGCATTAAATGATAAATCAAGAATTCAAGACACAAGAAGTATACTATAAGCATCACGAGATAAATCAAGTTTAGCTAACTAACGACATAATTATCTAATTACTTAAACATATGCAAAAAAAATGCGTTTAGTGTCCAATTTCTTTGTATGTTTAGATAAGGACGAAAGCAAAACTTAAGAAAAAAAATGCATTTTACTAACATAATTTTTAACTAGAGTTTGGGGGGGAAGTAAAAAAATGGGGAAAGTAAATCTTAAGAAAGAAAGTGAAATATTAAAAAACATTAAAAACATGTAACAAATTAACATAAACAAATGAACGTAAACGGACATATTATCAAACATTCACGAACGCAGTCGAACGAACAAGACCTTTGTTCATATTTGTTCATTTAGTTGATCTAACAGAATATCTTGTTCATGTTCGTTCATTAACTAAACGAACAAACATTAAAGAACTTTCCGCCGAATGGTTCACGAACTGTTCGTTAACCGTTTGGTTCGTTTACAACCCGAATTAGAGCTTTTAAAACAATAAATAATAAATTTAAGAGAAGGTTTAACTTGGCTACTAACCCAGACCTGAGGCACGTCTAATCTCTACCCGTGTGACCAACCCCTTAGACTGTTGGGTGTGAGGGGGCTTGGGTTGACATGTGGCGGAGGTAGGCTCCACATGGGGAAGCTTGGCTGCCGTGACTTTGTTTGAGTGTGGGGTGGTGTGGCTCCGGCTGGCGTGGCCAACCATGTGTCACTGCTACTTTTTTTCAACTATATAAAATTTCATTTAATTAAATTAACAAACTAACTAAAAAAATACATAAATTAAAAAAAAAACAACTACATTAAAATAAAAAGAAAATTGAAGTGGTTGAATTTATAAAAAATATAGAGTTTGAAGAAGGTGAAAAGTAGATAAGTGGTAAAAATAATTTAAAAATGGGTGAGTATTTATAAGTTTGAAAAAAGTTTTTTTTTAATAATCTAGCCGTTGGGTAACGGCTACCCTAAACGGTCTGATTTCCCTAGCCAATCCTAGCCATCCACATCATCTCCCCAACCCACCCCCGCCAGACACCATAGCAACGCCAGCGGGGCAACGGCGCTACCTACGTTGGCCCTGTGTAACTAAAGCGGTGTTTCTTGGCTTCCACACCCACACCCCGTGGCCTTACTGAAAAACCACATTGCCACTACGGCTATTAACATAACTAGTTAGATGCCCCGCCCGCGTTGCGGGGCGATGGCCGAATAATGAGCGAGTGTTAGGTAGCTCATTCACACAGTAAACAATTAAATCGAGTCAACCAATAAAAACATAACACTTTATAGTTTTGGTAAAAAAACTAAAATAATGGCAATACTGTTATTTTTAACTAATGGAAAGTTATATTTTTTTCACTCGTGTAAAAAGCAAAATGTATTTAGGTAGAGAAGGTTTCCATCATCCTATAAGAATGGTTTGATTGTCACCCTAAACCGATTTGGAATTTACATCTCCGCCCTCTTTTAGGGAGCCAATGTCCTCGCTGGCACATCTGCTCGGCCCTTAGCATTGGTACCATTTGTAAAGTGATGGCAGTACTGGAAATTGAAACCAGGGGCAAAAGTGTAATCTGCGCATGGCGAATTCGTACTTTTGAACCTAGGGCAACACAGTAATATAAATTTAAACTAAAGGCACAACCGTAATTTTTGGTCAGAGGCAAAACCATATTTTTATTTTGAACTAAGTGCGTAATCGTAATTTTGAGTTGGAGCGAAAAGCGTAATTTTATTTTGAACAGGGGTGAAAACGTAATTTTTAACTGCGGGCGAAATCATAATTTTTTAAACGGGGAGAAATCGTAATTTTAAGGTGGGGGCGAGAACAATTGTTTTTCATTTGAACAGAGGTGAAAACGTAATTTTGAGCTGAGGGCGAAATTGTAATTTTGAGTCGTGGGCAAAATCGTAATTTTTAGCTGGGGCCAAAGGCGTAGTTTTATTTTGAGCAGGGGGCAGAGACATAATCTTAAAGTGGTGGCAAACCCGTAATTTTACAGCGTAAACAAATAATAAACGGTTGCTCCAATGGGGGAGTGGCAGGCCAGCTGCCTGGCACTATTCTGGGGCAATCCCGTAATTTTACAGTGTTAACAAATAATAAACGGCTAGTCCAATAGAAGAGTGACAGGCAAACGGCTGGTCCAATAGGAGAGTGGCAGACAAACGACTGGTCCAATGGGAGAGGGCTAGACCAGCTGCCTGACACTGTTCCTTTTTTTTATATTAAACTCACTCTTCAAATCATTCAATCTTTATTGTATTGATAATGATAATGATAATATTGATAATAATAATGATAATGTATGATTTATTTAATTAGAGTAATTTATGTTATTAGCTCACGCCTGTATCCTAAAACAAGTAAAAAGTGTCTTTTCGTTCAATCCACTAAAAAATGAAACGTGAAATAGAATGGAGTATCTTGTTTTTATAGTTGTGTGTCCCTAAAACAAATGACTTTCATCGGCCGACAAGTCCCTTACTATTCCGTAGAGAAGCCTAGCTCCGTCAGTGATAATGCATTTATCTATGGAATTTATGACGTGACCACTCATGGGAACTATGTGCAATGGATTTCAATGGGGATTAAATGATAATTATCATGGCACTCACATTGTCGAACTAGCGGGTGGTATTTTCACCGATAGTGCACCGATGTGCTTGATCGAAAAATTACAGACGGTTTTTTCCGTCGGCTACTATTTATGTACAAATAATAAAAAAAAGTTTCCAAAACAGAAAGAATTCCGTTAAAAAAATTAAACAAAAACTAGGTTTATACGAAATATACAGAAAACTATATACAAGATCAAAATCTAGCTAAATAGCAGGAGGGTCATCTTGTGGTGGCTAACTTGACTCATTCTGGCGCAAAAATTCTCTCATGGTCATTTTGGACGGTTCTTATACTGCTATATGCTCACCATGCTGCTCATCGTGTATTTTCTAGTCAATGGTGTGTATGGTGGCTTCTACATATATAGAGTGACATACCCACACATTAACATTTGTAGTGTAATACATATTTCCACCATAGTGTAATCTTAAATACGTGACCTACACACTTCCATGTTTATTTCCTAGCTTGTGCATTAATATATATGGTTGTCCTTTTTTACCCGAAACTTGACTCGAATTCGAAGCCACACGAACCCGAATTAGAGAATATCCAAAAAAAACCTAACTCGAAGAACTCGAATCTGACCAACCCAAACCTTAAATGGGCCGATTAGATGATCATTGTATTCGTATTTCTATCTTTGGAAACTTGTAACCGTATCGTATTCGTATTTCATTTCCAATCTTGTAATCCGAGACTTCGATCATAATGGAAATTCACTTCTATACTTATACTTGTGTTATACGCAAACAAACGTTGAATGCACATTTACATGCAAACCGAGGCTTAATATACAATTGAATTATCATTTATGCGTACATGATACTCGTCGTATACTTATAAACACGTTTCATACTCGAAAATATCTTAAATTATGAAGTTATGGCATAAAATGATGAACAAACCAAAGTTCAGGGACCATTTTGCAATTAAACGAATCTGGCTTGGCTAAATGAGCCGCAACGTCACGCGACGCCCTCCCCCATTTAGCTTGCCGTGACGCCAAGGCTGCCAATCCGCAAAATGTTGTTTCTAGCTCTTGGGTTGGCTAATTTACTCCACCTTTCTTCTTCACAAATCACCTTAAAACCTCATTAAATACTAAATCCTAATCCTCCATGATAAAACCTAGCCTCTATCACCTCATTTGCACTTTTCGAATTCTCTTACACTCTCTAATCACTCCATAATCGGCTAAAATACTTTAAAATGTGAAAAATACAAGAACGACCACAAACAATCATAAGCTAGCGGATCTTGACCTACACAAGACAGTTGCGGAGCCTGACCAATGCCTGACGACTATGGATCCCCCGCCAGCGGACGTTGATCGTCCGGATACACTCGGTGCGCTACTATCAGACAGACTTGGAAACTAGCAAATGTCGCCGCACCGATATCCCCCTGAAACACCCATAACAAAAGGTCCTTAGTACCTTATTATTTAATGGGTTAGGGCATCTATCACTGAATCACCCCTAAATGAAACACATACCTTATTATTTCATGGGTTAGGTTATCTGTCACTGATATTGAATTTTTTAATTTTTATATTTTGATGAGGTCTGTCAATAATTACCCACAGTTTATTGGTGATTGGTCGTCAATAATACTTATTTTTTTTTAGTAGTGTCATTTCGTTTTCATTGTGGATAATGATATGCAAATGAGATTCGATATACGACTTTTTACACTCAGATTTTATGTACTACATCGGACATAAAAACTAACTCATTCAACTGTATAGTGCCTCGCTAGTCTTGTTGAATTATACTATTATATTATACTATTATTAAAAATACAAGATAATGAATGGTAATACTATAATAATATATATACTTTTCTTTTAATATTATAATAATTATTTTATTTACTTTTAAGCTCAATACATTATGCTATTTTTCTTTTAACTTTGATATCTTTTTAATATCACGGGTTGGTATAACCTTTGTGTAACCGGTACTGGTATCGAAAATATCGGTATGGTCCTGTTCGGTATCGGTACATGAATGTAAAAACCGGCACCAGCCTGGTACAGAAAACACCAAAAGTCGTACCGAATTAATATTGAAAATCTTTTAGTTCGGGAAATTTGGTATTGCTACCTCGTACTATTTGCTCATCCATGATCACGGGTACCGTCTGAACAATAACGGTATCGTAAAACATTTTTTTGTTGATTTCTTCAACTTTTAATGATTTTTTATTGATTGGTCACTTAAAGCAATATACTTGTGTGTTCGGTTAAAACCTACAATCGACCCAAACCAACATGCAGACCCCTGCCAAGTTGTATTACTTATTTACTTTTCTTATTTATCTGCAATGCAACCCGAATGAATTTCGGGTTATATTTGGGGTATGTTTGGCTAGGAGCTTTTAGAATCTTTAAAAGCTTCTAGCTTTAAAAGCTTCTAGCTTTAAGCTTTTAAGAAAAAGCTCATGCTCAATAAAAGGTTTTGTTTGGTTGAAGGAGCTTCAAGTTTTTAGGTTAGGAGCTTGAAGCTTTTGGTTGAATGCTCCTACTAGTAGCGTTTAGAAGGAGCTACAAGCTTTTAGGAAAAAAATGACTATTTTAACTGTAACAACTCTGTTTTTCGTTGTTATCTTTTTCATTTGTTTACGTCTTATGTATTTCCGAGATTCGAGTATAATAAAGTTTATGTTAAATTATGGTGTATTACGTTATTATCGCATCTAATCGCTTATTAAATCGCATCGTCTATCTCATTGTATCGCAATCAGAGTTAATTATGTGGTTTTTATGTTATTTATGTGTTATGTGTGTTTGTGGTGATGTTTACGATCGCTATCGCATCGCTCTCGCATCGCTCTCGCACTCTCGAATCGCTATATCGAACTATTATATCAACTATAATGCTTAACGCTTTAATTTAACGCTTAATATAACTAATAAATGCGAGTCGAATCGCCAAACGAACCCTTAACGCGAAATTAGCAAACGGAACTTGGTCACCAGGCCAAGTTCGGCCGAACTTGACTACCACAAGTTCGCCCGAACTTGCCTAGCAACCAGGAACCCCTTTGTTTTATTAAGTTCGCGCGAACTTGCACGAGTATATGCAAGTTCAGCCGAACTTACTCATAATTCTTCCCAAAATCCGTCAAGTTTGCGCGAACTTGCATGAATTTCATGCAAGTTCGGCCGAACATGCCTCCACCAGCTCTCCTCCTATAAATACCAAGCTCATTTCTCTCATTTGAACTTGTTGCAAGTTCGCCCAGAGCTCTCTCAACCCGAAACCTTCGTATTCTAAGTAAGAATCGACCCGATTTTCACTGCGACAACGTTTATCAACAACCAACAAAGATTTACAACGATTTTGCACAAGGATCTACCTTCGTTTTCATCAAAAACCCATTCTTTTATGAAAATCTTCATCTCTTTCTTCAAAACTTCTGTTTTTAACTTAGATCTACACAACACGAGTTCGTTTGGTGTTAGCAGAGGCTTCCCAAACACGAGATCTGCAAGATCTCGGCTTGTAAGTTCTAGATCTGAGAAAACCTTTGATAAATATCGATTTTGACACAAAATACGGACTTTTGAGGATGTTTTGTTCATTTATTGATATGAAACAAAGCATCTATCATTCAAGATCCCAGATCTGGAAGCACAAGGACGTTTATGTTGGTTTACACAAGCCGAACTAATCCGAACGAACCCTGAGTTGGCCCGGATTAGCCCACGCTTTTGTAAAACGGCTAAAATAACTCTAAAAGACCTCTCCGACCTAAGTTTGCTCAGTAGCACAGGGTTGGAGGGATGAACACTCAATTTTCCTCAGCAAACGACGCGAAAACGCAAGATTTTGGACCCGAAAACATCAAGTTCGCTCGAGAATCACCAGCTTATCAGGTCAAGTTCGACCGAACTTGAGTGTTTCTTCACCAAGTTTCTTGCAAGTTCGCCGAACTTGCCTGGTTTCTTAGGAAACCATACAAGTTCGACCGAACTTGCCAAATCAGTAAGGTTTTCATATAAGTTCGCCCGAACTTGACGAGTTTCTTAGGAAACTCATCAAGTTCGACCGAACTTGACTCTAAACCCACCAAAACCCAGCAAGTTCGCCCGAACTTGGCTACTGCCCAACCAAGACTTAACCGTTTCAGCTTTTCGGAGACTGACGCACTTCCGTTCGTGTATGCAGGCTGATCCGGCACACTTCTCGACTCCTCGCATAATCTCAAACCTAACAAAACGCACCCATAGTGAGTATACTTGACCCATTTTCGCTTTAACGCACTTTTGGGTGTTGCATACATTCCTATATTAAAATCACATTACAAATCAAAACTGTTTATCACACGTGAATAATCTGATTGTATATGCTCAATACGTGATACTAGAAACATGTGACTAGGACTTATTTTCGTTAACTTGCCTCCTTAGCTAGTATGGTACTATAGTGTGGCTTATACCCGACGGGGTCTAGTTAGGATGGACGCGCAAGCCTTCTCACGGTAGTTAGCATGAGAAATGAGCCTATGTTATGTTAAGTTTTTTGGTGTATCATGATATGTAATTAGATTGTTTCGCAAACATTCTTCTCTATTATGCTAGTAGTATTCAAACATGTATGCTCACCTTTACTTAATTGTATTGACTTGTATTTTAACGTATGTAACAGGTTGAGGATTTAGCTATGGATGCTTGGATGAATGCATGCTTAGCTTAGTTTATTTTCTTTTGTTTTGTTTAGTTGGAATGTAATAAATCTAGGGGAAATCGAACCGTTTTGTTTTTATGAGAAAACTTTGGATTTTTTAATGATTATTTAGAATATTATGTTTAATAGTATGGGATGTTAAACGTTTAATAATGTTGTGAATAATTGTTATGGAATTTCTCGTGAGAACAATCTCGTCGCCTAGTGCCAAGAACCCCGGTGATTCCGCCATCGGTCGGGGTGTGACAGATTGGTATCAGAGTGCCATAACTTTAGGATAATAGGTAGAATTGCCATGATTCGACCTAGTAGCATGTTTAAGTATCCGATTGACCTATCTTTGAATTAAATGCTAATCTACTTGCCATAAATGATTAAATATGCCTTTCCTAAGGCTAATACAATAATACACGCTTGGAAACGCTTGCATCACACCAATGAGTGATCAAGTCGAGAATAGGTGTGAAAACCAAAAACTCTCGACGAGATCATTCACTCCGCGCATTCTCTCACACGAGATACCTTCCGTGAGTTAGGAGTGACATCCAAACCTCGACGAAAATCTCCATTTCTATCTAGGAATAAAGTTGCTAAGTTAGTGGTGAAACCCGCATCTTAGTAACTAATTCCGAAATTCGATTTTCAATCTCACCAAAGTCTCGGTTGTGCCGATGGTTTGGAACACGTATTAACTGGAAGGGTAAACGTCGTTAGCCGCTTGCGGTGAGAACGTTTATCTATTAGGCCAAAGCGTGGGTCCAAATGCAAAGGGTAGTCGAATCACTTTGGCGTGTCGAATGTCTCAAAACCCCGGACATTCCCAATTGATTTAAGCTTATATCGTCGATTAACGCATCATCGAGTTTATTACTATTTATGTGTTTAAAATTTTTGAGAATTTTCGATTTATTCGATTTCTCGTTTTGATGATTTATCATATCATCGTTTTCTCGATTTATCGCATTTACGCTCCATCGAATGTATGTATAACTCGCACAGCTCTCGTAAGCTAAAACGCTAATTAATACACCAACCAAACTAATCGCTTAACTCGCTTACGCCTATGAGGACGTGTGCCTCATACGCGGTATTATCTCGCTATTATATATCGCATATATCTCGCTATTATATCGCATCTCATATCGCGCTTCGCATTGTTATTATTAGAATGGTGAATACGTGCAAATATGTGCTTACGTGCTCATGCGCTTACGTGCTTATGTGTCTATGTGGCTATGTGTTTATGTGTTTTTGTGCCTTGCATGAATAATTATAATAAATATTTTAAACATAACTCTATTATAATCGAATCTTGTCTAATCTAAATCCTTCGTGTAGATGTCTTCTATGGGATCACACACCCGAAGGAATCTCCAGCGCAGCAACACCGACAAGCGCATCGCCTCTATGGTAGCCAAGGAAATGGCTAAGGTGATCCCACAGATTGTCAGTGAAATTCAAGCGGTTAGCATCAACTCGTCTGTTGACTCCAAGAGTGATGCTCCGAAATCCCGCTTCAGCTTCAAGCAGTTTAAGGCTTGCGCACCTCTAACATTATCTGGCACCGAAGGACCGAGTATCATGTTCCATTGGTTTGATTTGATTGAGGTTACCTTCCGCCAAAGCGGATGCCCCAAGGCACTGCGCACTATCAACGCCACCGGCGTGTTTCAGTCGAGGGCTCTCGATTGGTGGACAGCCGAGCGCAACAGGCGCGGAAACGACGAAGCCTATGGGCTCTCATGGGAGGAACTTAAGGAAATCATGATTAAGGAGTTCTGTTATTTTTAACTAATGGCAATACTGTTATTTTTAACTAATGGCAATACTGTTATTTTTAACTAATGGAAAGTTATATTTTTTTCACTGGTGTAAAAAGCAAAATGTATTTAGGTAGAGAAGGTTTCCATCATCCTATCAGAATGGTTTGATTGTCACCCTAAACCGATTTGGAATTTACATCTCCGCCCTCTTTTAGGGAGCCAATGTCCTCGCTGGCACATCTGCTCGGCCCTTAGCTTTGATACCATTTGTAAAGTGATGGCAGAACTGGAAATTGAAACCAGGGGAAAAAGTGTAAATCTGCGCATGGGAGAATTCGTACTTTTGAACCTAGGGCAACACAGTAATATAAATTTAAACTAAAGGCACAACCGTAATTTTTGGCCAGAGGCAAAACCATATTTTTATTTTGAACCAAGCGCGTAATCGTAATTTTGAGTTGGAGCGAAAAGCGTAATTTTATTTTGAACAGGGGTGAAACGTAATTTTTAACTGCGGGCGAAATCATAATTTTTTAAACGGGGAGAAATCGTAATTTTAAGGTGGGGGCGAGAACAATTTTTTTTCACTTGTGTAACATCCGTCAAAAAACGGGTTTCCAAAACCCGCTTCGTTTATTAACCGAACATCTAGTTAAAATTTCGTTGCATGTTTAAGGCTCAAACAAATTTTAAACAATACATAAGTAATAAACATTTTAGAATTTAAAAACTATAATTATTAAAAATTAAAAATTAGTGCAAAAAAAATAATAACAAGCTGCCGGGTTTCGAACCCGGGTCAGCTAGTTCCCCAAACAACCACAACACCACTCCGCCACACGCTGCCTTTGGAATAATACAGAAACGATTAATACTTAAATCAAAACTCGAATTCAAAAACCAGATATCAGCGCGGCGGAACTCGCAATCACCGGAAAATCCGGCAATCCGCGAGTTCAGCCATTATTCCTTTTGACTATAACGCTATAACCGTCGACGACATCGGTTATAACCGATTTCTATCCCCAATTCCAGTCGTAACCGTCGATGATTGACCGAAATCAAACCTTACCCTAACAGCCTATAAATACAGGGCTAAATTCCTCACTCCAATTCGTTTATCACTCTCAAACTCACTCTGAAAAACCTCGCTGCAAGTCGCCGGAAATTTTCTGCAACTCGCCGGAAAACCGAACCCATTTCATTTCTTTGCCTTACTCTAAAATAAGACTTCTAGAGCTCAGACAGAAAGCACCACACTCACCTCAAACTTCCTGTAGAGCCTCTGTCGCAAGATAAAACTCGTCGGAGTTAACCTCAGCCACCGGAACTTCGTCGGAGATCACAACTGTTCGGTACAGCACCTTTAATCTTTCTGTTTAGATTAATTTCGTTAAGCAGTAATACTCAATCAACTAATTCAACAAGAATTATTTATTAAACAGTCGAGTTGATTCACTGGTTTCATAAACTGAAGAAGATGAAGCACTGTTAATATATAAGTTTAATTTAAAACAGATTTTTAAACGGGTTAGACACACAGTCCAGTGGTGGACTGTGTGCAATTTTAAACCACACGTCCCGAGTTCGATTCGTGCACTTAACCGGTTTCCTGTAATAAATCTCAATTTTTTAAAGGCTCCAGAACACCTTCCAGTTAGTATTTAAGTTTAATAAAAACCAGTATTCTAACCAGGTTAGACACACAGTCCAGCGGTGGACTGTGTGCAAAGTTAAACCACAGGTCCCGAGTTCGAATCCTGCTTCTGTAACCGGTTCTGGCAATTATCAAATTTTTAAATAAAGACAGAAATGAATTAATGTAATTTGTATATATATATATAATTAAAAACGAGATTATTTCGGGTTAGACAAGTAGCTCAGTTGGTAGAGCTGCGTGCACGCATACGGGAGGTCACGAGTTCGAACCTCACTCAGCGCACATAATAAACACAATCAGACCGGTCAACGGTCAAAGTCAACGGTCAACATTTTTTATTTATTTATTTAATCAGAAAATTATTTAAAAATACTTAAAAATAATATTTTTAAAGTTAGAAAATGTCCTTAAACTCACAAAAATAAATCTAGAAATCCTATTAAGGTTATGAATTAAAATTATTAATCTCAAATAAAATCCATTTATTTACCGAACCATTATGTTATTATTTAGGTTAGTTTCTCTCGTGGTTAAATCCAAATTCGTGCGCATTCATCATCAATCCAAGAAAACGCAACCACTGTGAGTGAATTCTTACAAATTCCCCTTTTTATTCATGTTTTGGGGTGTATCATGTGTCGCTTAAATTAATTCGCTTATTCAAACTCGTGCTAAACCATTATATGATCTAAACTTAGAATGTAAATATTGTTTGTTGTGATGTATTACATATTGTCAAGTTGTATGCAAATTATTTATTAGGTCCATCAGTTCCTCGTGGGAGACGAGTTGAACAACGCGTGCCTCAAAACTCATTCATTAGGCCCATCAGTTCCTCGTGGGAGACGAGTTAAACAACGCATGCCTCAAAACAATCAATTGTTGTATGTGTGTGCAATATTTAATATTATGTGTTTTGTGAATAAATTTACATCTACATTTACTCATATGTGGTTATGCACTTTATTTTATAATCAATACAATAAACACGTTTAAATGTTTTCATAGGATTCACTCGCCAACTTTTTGTTGACCCAAAAACCATTTTTACACATGATACAGGTGGACAGGATGAAGCAAGGAACACATAGGAAATTGCCTTAGAAGAAAAATAATGAAGTCTAGAAAGATGTATAGAACATGTTGTACTTGTATGATTTGATTGTATGATCTCCTTTAAATTGTAATAATAAATATGAAACATTATAATAAATGTCATGAGCTTTGATGAAAACCCAATCATGCCCCGATCACCTTTTTCCGCTGCGGGTCGGGGTGTGACAGATTGGTATCAGAGCCATGACTATAGGGATATAGGATAAGTTATTAGACCCTTAGAGCCTATACTATAGTTGATTAGATTTTAATTGTTTATGTGGTTACATGCAAACTCATGATGTTTATTTGTTTCATATTTATTACATACACAAATGCATGCAAACACTTCCACTATCATATTGTGTGATACTTAATGAATCATACCTATAGTCGAACATAACATGCTTACATATACAATCATCACGCATATTTCAATGTTCACATATTCAAATCATCATACTTCCGTTATTCAAGATTTTGTCGCATTTTTCATTTTTCAATCTCATCAAAGTGAGTTCTACGACGGGCATGTAGTAACTGTAAGGGTACGAGTACCGGTAGTCGGAACGTCCTGTCTAGGTTGGCATTCGTATAAATCCAATATAACGGACCAGTTTGCCTAACTGGGGACTAACGATGAGAGTACGAAGGACCTATTAGGCCAAAGCATGCCACACCAAACTTCGTTCGAACTAACCCCACTTTGAGGTGTCACCGTGTCCACACCTGGATGCACTCCGAATATCATACGTTACATACATATTTCTCGATTTTCTCTGGGTTTTAGTGTACGTTACCAGGTTAACACATGCTAACCATATGAAAAACCCGGTAATCATGGGGGCCCACATGATTACGAAGGTGAAGTATGGCGGCATGCAAGGCCCAATTACGAGCAAAGCCCAAGACATCCTATGGATGTAGTAGATTTATTATTCTATATTTATTTTATGAATGTTCATTCCTAAATACGACACATGACCCCTATAACGTCCAACTCATGCTCTAGATACATATTCCTTGTAGATGTCTTCTAGTCTCGCTCGTAGGAAAATGAGATCAGGAAAATCCCGCGAGCGCATGGCTGCCCAAATCGCTCAACGAATGGCGGCCGTAATACCCAACATCGTAGTTCAAGTTCAACAAGCCCTTACCGCTAATCCCGACAACCCAATCAATCAAGAGGATCAAAATGTTATCAACCCTCCCCCAAATACCACTAAATGCACCTTCAAGCATTTCAAATCCTGCAACTTTGGAAGCAGCCATGGAGTTAGCTACAGAGCTCACCGAAAACCGCATACGGAATAAAGACTTCAAGGAGGAGAAGAAGAAGGATAAAGCATCAACCGAAACCTCAAACTCCACCCAAACCGAATCCCCTTCTCAACCCATTTCTAAGAGGAAACGAGATGGGCAAATTTTCGCTGTCACACAACGCAATCAACCAGCCTCACAAGCCATACCCCTCCAAGCTATCCCAATCACTCAAGTAGCACCCAACTCAACTTACCCAAATAAGAAACCTTACATTGGATCTCACCCTCAATGCAACACCTGTTTTTATCACCATCCATCTACCTTACCTTGTCGACTATATGCGAATTGTGGACGCTATGGTCATTTGAGCAAGGTTTGTCGCACCTCTCAAAACCAAACCTCACCCCTACTCAAAACATGATCCAAGCATATCAACAACCCCAATACCCCATATTTCCATATGTTCGAGCTTGTTTTAATCGTGGTGACCCTACCCACTTTAGAAACATGTGCCCCCGATTGATTAACATCATAAACGCCCAAGCTCAAGCAAACCCAGTTAACCAAGCAAATCAAGAAAACCTAACCACTAGGCCACCAGCAAGAGGAAGAGATTACAACATCAACGCCAATCCTGTTGAAGATAATATCGGCCCAAACGAACCACCCAACTAGCTTTCCTTCACCAAAAATCAAGATTCAACTCCAACCGTTTAGTTTTTATGTTTTCTTTATGTTATCTCAATCTTTACATATCTCAATTATAAATTGGAAATTTATATATCCAAGAATCTTAATGCGAATTACTATTTCAGTTTTGTATTATACTCATTGATTTAACATTCATATCATCATACATCTCGACGTATTTCAATCTCATCATTCAAAGAAGTTGGGTTGTGTCTCACTTCTACATAGACTAACCTCGTCATCATAACAAACGAGAGAGGTACTGTCATCATTCAAACATGTATACTTTCAGAGTTAAGACTCAAGCTTTGGTTGTTGTGTTTGTTTATGTTTTAGAGTCACATAGAACTAATCATAATTTACTAATAAAGCCAATGAAAATTTGACAAGAATATGGTGGATACGCCGCTGGTACTTCCTATATATAAGTATTCTTGCCAAAGGATCAGAGGCATTGTCAGGCGGTTATGAGAAGTTCCATATAGGATTTAGTAATGTCATGGTTGAAGTTTGTTTTATACTCACTGATTTAGCATTCATATCATCATACATCTCAACGTATTTCAATCTCATCATTCAAAGAAGTTGGGTTGTGTCTCACTTCTACATAGACTAACCTCTTCATCATAACAAACGAGAGAGGTACTGTCATCATCCAAACATGTATACTATCAGAATTAAGACTCAAGCTTTTGTTGTTGTGTTTGTTTATGTTCTAGAGTCACATAGAACTAATCATAACTTACTGATAAAGCCAATGTAAATTTGACAAGAATATGGTGGATACGCCGCTGGTACTTCCTATATATAAGTATTCTTGCCAAAGGATCAGAGGCATTGTCAGGCGGTTATGAGAAGTTCCATGTAGGTTTTAGTGGTAGAAGTTTTGTTTTAGGATATAACCTTATCTTTCCAAACACATCAATTCTCTCAAAACTCTTATGCATGAAATCATACCTAGTCAATCAACTCTGTTTATCAATATTCCTTATCTTAGGCATCAAAAAGCGATTCCTGTAGCAGGGTATTCAACCCTTACTAGGAACGTTACCGCCTCAAATAAAATTTAAACTCTTACCCCCCTTCTAAGTATGTAATTGTCAAAATCACCCTCCTTTCGAGTCAAACATACCACTACTTAAATTTCGGGATGAAATTTCTAAAAGTAGGGGATACTGTAACATCCGTCAAAAAACGGGTTTCCAAAACCCGCTTCGTTTATTAACCGAACATCCAGTTAAAATTTTCGTTGCATGTTTAAGGCTCAAACAAATTTTAAACAATACATAACTAATAAACATTTTAGAATTTAAAAACAATAATTATTAAAAATTAAAAATTAGTGCAAAAAAAATAATAACAAGCTGCCGGGTTTCGAACCCGGGTCAGCTAGTTCACCAAACAACCATAACACCACTCCGCCACACGCTGCCTTTGGAATAATACTGAAACGATTAATACTTAAATCAAAACTCGAATTCAAAAACCAGATATCAGCGCGGCGGAACTCGCAATCACTGGAAAATCCGATAATCCGCGAGTTCAGCCATTATTCCTTTTGACTATAACGCTATAACCGTCGACGACATCGGTTATAACCGATGTCTAGCCCCAATTCCAGTCGTAACCGTCGATGATTGACCGAAATCAAACCTTACCCTAACAGCCTATAAATACAGGGCTAAATTTCTCACTCCAATTCGTTTATCACTCTCAAACTCACTCTGAAAAACCTCGCTGCAAGTCGCCGGAAATTTTCTTCAACTCGCCGGAAAACCGAACCCATTTCATTTCTTTGCCTTACTCTAAAATAAGACTTCTAGAGCTCAGACAGAAAGCACCACACTCACCTCAAACTTCCTGTAGAGCCTCTGTCGCAAGATAAAACTCGCCGGAGTTAACCTCAGCCGCCGGAACTTCGTCGGAGATCACAACTGTTCGGTACAACACCTTTAATCTTTCTGTTTAAATTAATTTCGTTAAGCAGTAATACTCAATCAACTAATTCAACAAGAATTATTGATTAAACAGTCGAGTTGATTCACTGGTTTCATAAATTGAAGAAGATGAAGCACTGTTAATATATAAGTTTAATTTAAAACAGATTTTAAACGGGTTAGACACACAGTCCAGTGGTGGACAGTGTGCAATTTTAAACCACACGTCCCGAGTTCGATTCGTGCACTTAACCGGTTTCCTGTAATAAATCTCAATTTTTTTAAAGGCTCCAGAACACCTTCCAGCTAGTATTTAAGTTTAATAAAAACCAGTATTCTAACCAGGTTAGACACACAGTCCAGCGGTGGACTGTGTGCAAAGTTAAACCACAGGTCCCGAGTTCGAATCCTGCTTCTGTAACCGGTTCTGGCAATTATCAAATTTTTAAATAAAGACATAAATGAATTAATCTAATTTGTATATATATATATAATTAAAAACAAGATTATTTCGGGTTAGACAAGTAGCTCAGTTGGTAGAGCTGCGTGCACGCATACGGGAGGTCACGAGTTCGAACCTCACTCAGCGCACATAATAAACACAATCAGACCGGTCAACGGTCAACATTTTTTATTTATTTATTTAATCAGAAAATTATTTAAAAATACTTAAAAATAATATTTTTAAAGTTAGAAAATGTCCTTAAACTCACAAAAATAAATCTAGAAATCCTATTAAGGTTATGAATTAAAATTATTAATCTCAAATAAAATCCATTTATTTACCGAACCATTATGTTATTATTTAGGTTAGTTTCTCTCGTGGTTAAATCCAAATTCGTGCGCATTCATCATCAATCCAAGAAAACGCAACCACTGTGAGTGAATTCTTACAAATTCCCCTTTTTATTCATGTTTTGGGGTGTATCATGTGTCGCTTAAATTAATTCGCTTATTCAAACTCGTGCTAAACCATTATATGATCTAAACTTAGAATGTAAATATTGTTTGTTGTGATGTATTACATATTGTCAAGTTGTATGCAAATTATTTATTAGGTCCATCAGTTCCTCGTGGAGAGAGTTGAACAACGCGTGCCTCAAAACTCATTCATTAGGCCCATCAGTTCCTCGTGGGAGACGAGTTGAACAACGCGTGCCTCAAAACAATCAATTGTTGTATGTGTGTGCAATATTTAATATTATGTGTTTTGTGAATAAATTTACATCTACATTTACTCATATGTGGTTATGCACTTTATTTTATAATCAATACAATAAACACGTTTAAATGTTTTCATAGGATTCACTCGCCAACTTTTTGTTGACCCAAAAACCATTTTTACACATGATACAGGTGGACAGGATGAAGCAAGGAACACATAGGAAATTGCCTTAGAAGAAAAATAATGAAGTCAAGAAAGATGTATAGAACATGTTGTACTTGTATGATTTGATTGTATGATCTCCTTTAAATTGTAATAATAAATATGAAACATTATAATAAATGTCATGAGCTTTGATGAAAACCCAATCATGCCCCGATCACCTTTTTCCGCAGCGGGTCGGGGTGTGACAATTTGAACAGAGGTGAAAACGTAATTTTGAGTTGAGGGCGAAATTGTAATTTTGAGTCGTGGGCAAAATCGTAATTTTTAGCTGGGGCCAAAGGCGCAGTTTTATTTTGAGCAGGGGGCAGAGACCTAATCTTAAAGTGGGGGCAAACCCGTAATTTTACAGCGTAAACAAATAATAAACAGTTGGTCCAATGGGGGAGTGGCAGGACAGCTGCCTGGCACTATTCCGGGGGCAATCCCGTAATTTTACAGTGTTAACAAATAATAAACGGCTGGTCCAATAGGAGAGTGACATGCAAACGGCTGGTCCAATAGGAGAGTAGCAGGCAAACGACTGGTCTAATGGGAGAGGGCTAGACCAGCTGCCTGGCACTGTTCCTTTTTTTTATATTAAACTCACTCTTCAACTCATTCAATCTTTATTGTATTGATAATGATAATGATAATGATAATGATAATATTGATAATAATAATGATAATGTATGATTTATTTAATTAGAGTAATTTATGTTATTAGCTCACGCCTGTATCCTAAAACAAGTAAAAAGTGTCTTTTCGTTCAATCCACTAAAAAATGAAACGTGAAATAGAATGGAGTATCTTGTTTTTATAGTTGTGTGTCCCTAAAACAAATGACTTTCATCGGCCGACAAGTCCCTTACTATTCCGTAGAGAAGCCTAGCTCCGTCAGTGATAATGCATTTATCTATGGAATTTATGACGTGACCACTCATGGGAACTATGTGCAATGGATTTCAATGGGGATTAAATGATAATTATCATGGCACTCACATTGTAGAACTAGCGGGTGGTATTTTCACCGATAGTGCACCGATGTGCTTGATCGAAAAATTACAGACGGTTTTTTCCGTCGGCTACTATTTATGTACAAATAATAAAAAAAAGTTTCCAAAACAGAAAAATTCCGTTTAAAAAAATTAAACAAAAACTAGGTTTATACGAAATATACAGAAAACTATATACAAGATCAAAATCTAGCTAAATAGCAGGAGGGTCATCTTGTGGTGGCTAACTTGACTCATTCTGGCGCAAAAATTCTCTCATGGTCATTTTGGACGGTCTTATACTGCTATATGCTCACCATGCTGCTCATCGTGTATTTTCTAGTCATGGTGTGTATGGTGGCTTCTACATATATAGAGTGACATACCAACACATTAACATTTGTAGTGTAATACATATTTCCACCATAGTGTAATCTTAAATACGTGACCTACACACTTCCATGTTTATTTCCTAGCTTGTGCATTAATATATATGGTTGTCCATTTTTACCCGAAACTTGACTCGAATTCGAAGCCACACGAACCTGAATTAGAGAATATCCAAAAAAAACCTAACTCGAAGAACTCGAATCTGACCAACCCAAACCTTAAATGGGCCGATTAGATGATCATTGTATTCGTATTTCTATCTTTGGAAACTTGTAACCGTATCGTATTCGTATTTCATTTCCAATCTTGTAATCCGAGACTTCGATCATAATGGAAATTCACTTCTATACTTATACTTGTGTTATACGCAAACAAACGTTGAATGCACATTTACATGCAAACCGAGGCTTAATATACAATTGAATTATCATTTATGCGTACATGATACTCGTCGTATACTTATAAACACGTTTCATACTCGAAAAGATCTTAAATTATGAAGTTATGGCATAAAATGATGAACAAACCAAAGTTCAGGGACCATTTTGCAATTAAACGAATCTGGCTTGGCTAAATGAGCCGCAACGTCACGCGACGCCCTCCCCCATTTAGCTTGCCGTGACGCCAAGGCTGCCAATCCGCAAAATGTTGTTTCTAGCTCTTGGGTTGGCTAATTTACTCCACCTTTCTTCTTCACAAATCACCTTAAAACCTCATTAAATACTAAATCCTAATCCTCCATGATAAAACCTAGCCTCTATCACCTCATTTGCACTTTTCGAATTCTCTTACACTCTCTAATCACTCCATAATCGGCTGAAAATACTTTAAAATGTGAAAAATACAAGAACGACCACAAACAATCATAAGCTAGCGGATCTTGACCTACACAAGACAGTTGCGGAGCCTGACCAATGCCTGACGACTATGGATCCCCGCCAGCGGACGTTGATCGTCCGGATACACTCGATGCGCTACTATCAGACAGACTTGAAAACTAGCAAATGTCGCCGCACCGATATCCCCCTGAAACACCCATAACAAAAGGTCCTTAGTACCTTATTATTTAATGGGTTAGGGTATCTATCACTGAATCACCCCTAAATGAAACACATACCTTACTATTTCATGGGTTAGGGTATCTGTCACTGATATTGAATTTTTTAATTTTTATATTTTGATGGGGTCTGTCAATAATTACCCACAGTTTATTGGTGATTGGTCGTCAATAATACTTATTTTTTTTAGTAGTGTCATTTTGTTTTCATTGTGGATAATGATATGCAAATGAGATTCGATATACGACTTTTTACACTCATATTTTATGTACTACATCGGACATAAAAACTAACTCATTCAACTGTATAGTGCCTCGCTAGTCTTGTTGAATTATACTATTATTAAAAATACAAGATAATGAATGGTAATACTATAATAATATATATACTTTTCTTTTAATATTATAATAATTATTTTATTTACTTTTAAGCTCAATACATTATGCTATTTTTCTTTTAACTTTGATATTTTTTTTATATCACGGGTTGGTATAAGCTTTGTGTCAACCGGTACTGGTATCGAAAATATCGGTATGGTCCTGTTCGATATCGGTACATGAATGTAAAAACCGGCACTAGCCTGGTACAGAAAACGCCAAAAGTCGTACAGAATTAATATTGAAAATCTTTTAATTCGGGAAATTTGGTATTGCTACCTCGTACTATTTGCTCATCCCTGATCACAGGTACCGTATGAACAATAACGGTATCATAAAACATTTTTTTGTTGATTTTCTTCAACTTTTAATGATTTTTTGTTGATTGGTCACTTAAAGCAATATACTTGTGTGTTAGGTTAAAACCTACAATCGACCCAAACCAACATGCAGACCCTGCCAAGTTGTATTACTTATTTACTTTTCTTATTTATCTGCAATGCAACCCGAATGAATTTCGGGTTATATTTGGGGTATGTTTGGCTAGGAGCTTTTAGAAGCTTTTAAAGCTTCTAGCTTTAAGCTTTTAAGAAAAAGCTCATGCTCAATAAAAAGTCTTGTTTGGTTGAAGGAGCTTCAAGCTTTTAGGTTAGGAGCTTGAAGCTTTTGGTTGAACGCTCCTACTAGTAGCGTTTAGAAGGAGCTAAAGCTTTTAGGGAAAAAATGACTATTTTAATTGTAACAACTCTGTTTTTCGTTGTTATCTTTTTCATTTGTTTCCGTCTTATGTATTTCCGAGATTCGAGTATAATAAAGTTTATGTTAATTAATTATGGTGTATTACGTTATTATCGCATCTAATCGCTTATTAAATCGCACGTCTATCTCATTGCATCGCAATCGGACTTAATTATGTGGTTTTTAAGTTATTTATGTGTTATGTGTGTTTGTGGTGATGTTTACGATCGCTATCGCATCGCTCTCGCACTCTCGAATCGCTAAATCGCACTATTATATCAACTATAACGCTTAATATAACTAATAAATGCGAGTCGAATCGCCAAATGAACCCTTAACGCGAAATCAGCAAACGGAACTTGGTCACCAGGCCAAGTTCGGCGGAACTTGACTACCACAAGTTCGCCCGAACTTGCCTGGCAACCAGGAACCCCTTTGTTTTATCAAGTTCGCGCGAACTTGCAGGAGTATATGCAAGTTCCGCCGAACTTACTCATAATTCATCCCAAAATCCATCACGTTCGCGCGAACTTGCATGAATGTCATGCAAATTCGGCCGAACATGCCTCCACCAGCTCTCCTCCTATAAATACCAAGCTCATTTCTCTCATTTGAACTTGCTGCAAGTTCGCCCAGAGCTCTCTCAACCCGAAACCTTCGTGTTCTAAGTAAGAATCGACCCGATTTTCACTACGACAACGTTTATCAACAACCAACAAAGATTTACAACGATTTTGCACAAGGATCTACCTTCGTTTTCATCAAAAACCCATTCATTTAAGAAAATCTTCATCTCTTTCTTCAAAACTTCTGTTTTTAACTTAGATCTACACAACACGAGTTCGTTTGGTGTTAGCAGAGGCTTCCCAAACACGAGATCTGCAAGATCTTGGCTTGTAAGTTCTAGATCTGAGAAAACCTTTGATAAATATCGATTTTGACATAAAATACGGACTTTTGAGGATGTTTTGTTCATTTATTGATATGAAACGAAGCATCTATCATTCAAGATCCCAGATCTGGAAGCACAAGGACGTTTATGTTGGTTTACACAAGCCGGACTAATCCGAACGAACCATGAGTTCACCCGGATTAGCCCACGCTTTTGTAAAACGGCTAAAACAGCTCTAAAAGACCTCTCCGACCTAAGTTTGCTTAGTAGCACAGGGTTGGAGGGATGAACACTCGATTTTCCTCAGCAAACGACGCGAAAACGCAAGATTTTGGACCCGAAAACATCAAGTTCGCTCAAGAATCACTAGCTTATCAGGTCAAGTTCGACCGAACTTGTACCCATTTGGGTCAAGTTCGACCGAACTTGAGTGTTTCTTCAACAAGTTTCTTGCAAGTTCGCCCGAACTTGCCTGGTTTCTTAGGAAACCATACAAATTCGACCGAACTTACCAAATCAGTAAGGTTTTCCTACAAGTTCGCCCGAACTTGACAAGTTTCTTAGGAAACTCATCAAGTTCGACCGAACTTGACTCTAAACCCACCAAAACCCAGCAAGTTCGCTCGAACTTGTGTGTTTACACACAAGTTCTCCCGAACTTGGCTACTGCCCAACCAAGACTTAACCGTTTCAGCTTTTCGGAGACTGATGCACTTCCGTTCGCGTATGCAGGCTGATCCGGCGCTCTTCTCGACTCCTCGCATAATCTCAATCCTAACAAAACGCACCCACAGTGAGTATACTTGACCCATTTTCGCTTTAACGCACTTTTGGGTGTTACATACGTTCCTATATTAAAATCACATCACAAATCAAAACTGTTTATCACACGCGAATAATCTGATTGTATATGCTCAATGCGTGATACTAGAAACATGTGATTAGGACTTATTTTCGTTAACTTGCCTCCTTAGCTAGTATGGTACTATAGTGTGGCTTACACCCGACGGGGTCTAGTTAGGATGGACGCGCAAGCCTTCTCACGGTAGTTAGCATGAGAAATGAGCCTATGTTATGTTAAGTGTTTTGGTGTATCATGATATGTAATTAGATTGTTTCGCAAACGTTCTTCTCGATTATGTTAGTAGTATTCAAACATGTATGCTCACCTTTACTTAATTGTATTGACTTGTATTTTGACGTATGTAACAGGTTGAGGATTTAGCTATGGATGCTTGGATGAATGCATGCATGCTTAGCTTAGTTTATTTTATTTTGTTTTGTTTAGTTGGAATGTAATAAATCTAGGGGAAATCGAAACGTTTTGTTTTTATGAGAAAACTTTGGATTTTGTAATGATTATTTAGAATATTATGTTTAATAGTATGGGATGTTAAACATTTAATAATGTTGTGAATAATTGTTATGGAATTTCACGTGAGAATAATATGGTCGCCTAGTGCCACTAACGCCGGTGATTTCGCCATCGGTCGGGGTGTGACATATTGGTATCAGAGCGCCATAACTTTAGGATAATAGGTAAAATTGCCATGATTCGACCTAGTAGCATGTTTAAGTACCCGATTGACCTATCGTTGAATTAAATGCTAATCTACTTGCCATAAATGCTTAAATATGCCTTTCCTAAGGCTAATACAATAATACACGCTTGGTAACGCTCGCATCACAAAAACGATTGATCAAGTCGAGAATAGGTGTGAAAACCAAGAACTCTCGACGAGATCATTCACTCCGCGCATTCTCTCACACGAGATACCTTCGGTGAGTTAGGAGTGACATCCAAAACTTGATGAAAATCTCCATTTCTATCTAGGAATAAAGTTGCTAAGTTAAGGGTGAAACCCGCATCTTAGTAACTAATTCCGAAATTCGATTTTCAATCTCACCAAAGTCTCGGTTGTGCTGATGGTTTGGAACACGTATTAACTGGACGGGTAAACGTCGTTAGCCGCTTGCGGTGAGAACACTTATCTATTAGGCTAAAGCGTGGGTCCAAATGCAAAGGGTAGTCGAATCACTTTGGCGTGTCGAATGTCTCAAAACCCCACACACTCCCAATTGATTTAAGCCTATATCATCGATTTACGCATAATCGAGTTTATTACTATTTATGTGTTTAAATTTTTGAGAATTTTCGCTTTATTCGATTTCTCGCTTTGATGATTTATCATATCATCGTTTTCTCGATTTATCGCATTTACGCTCCATCGAATGTACGCACAACTCGCACAGCTCTCGTAATCTAAAACGCTAATTAATACACCAACCAAACTAATCGCTTAACTCGTTTACGCCTATGAGGACGTGTGCCTCATACGCGGTATTATCTCGCTTATCTCGCTATTATATATCGCATATATCTCGCTATTATATCGCATCTCATATCGCGCTTCGCATTGTTATTATTAAAATGGTGAATACGTGCAAATATGTGCTTACGTGCTTATGTGCTTACGTGCTTATGTGTCTATGTGGCTACGTGTTTATGTGTTTTTGTGCCTTGCATGAATAATTATAATAAATATTTTAAACATAACTCTATTATAATCGAATCTTGTCTAATCTAAATCCTTCGTGTAGATGTCTTCTATGGGATCGCACACCCGAAGGAATCTCCAGCGCAGCAACGCCGACAAGCGCATCGCCTCTATGGTAGCCAAGGAAATGGCTAAGGTGATCCCACAGATTGTCAGCAAAATTCAAGCGGTTGGCAGCAACTCGTCTGTTGACTCCAAGAGTGATGCTCCGAAATCCCGCTTCAGCTTCAAGCAGTTCAAGGCTTGCGCACCTCTAACATTCTCTGGCACCGAAGGACTGAGTGCCATGTTCCATTGGTTTGATTCGATTGAGGTTACCTTCCACCAAAGCGGATGCCCCGAGGCACTGCGCACTATCAATGCCACCGACGTGTTTCAGTCGAGAGCTCTCGATTGGTGGACAGCTAACAGGCACGGAAACGACGAAGCCTATGGGCTCTCATGGGAGGAACTTAAGGAAATCATGATTAAGGAGTTCTGTCCTCCGTACGAAATTCAGAAATTGGAGAACGAGTTCTGGAATATTAAGCAAGTCGGTCCTGACAATGCCGGTCTTACCGCTCGTTTCAAGTAGTTGAGCATCATTTGTCCCGGTCAGGTTGACACGACCGAAAAAGCAATCAACAAGTACCTCAATGCTCTCCCCGATTGCGTCGCTGACTTTGTGCAAGTAGCACGCCCTGCTACCATCGAGGAGACTTATCAGTTAGCAGCCGAAATCAACGACAAGCGTGTTCAGTCAGGTTACTTCAAGAACACCAAGGTCGCAAATCAAGCAGTTACCGAATCAGCAGCTCCTCCTACCGATCAGCCCCGCGAGTCAAAGAATAGTCGCCGTGGTCGCAAGCGTGAGAACTCCAGCAAGAAGTTCACCCTCGCAGCTCCAGCGAACCCGCAGCCGCTCCAATCCGCAGCACCCAACGCACCTCCTGCCAAGCGTGCGTATACTGGTCCTCACCCGATGTGCCCTAAGTGCACATATCATCATGTAGTGGGTGGCAACTGCCGTTTTTGCACAAATTGCAATATCTACGGCCATTTCACAGTGAGCTGCCGTACCGGCCCTCGTCAGCCAGCTCCTCAGGCTCCAGCAGCTCCAGCTTTACCTGCTCCTCCTCCAGCCAATCAGCAAGCTCCAAAAGCACGTGTGTGCTATGTTTGTGGTGATCCTAACCATTTCGCCAATGACTGCCCGAATCGTCCAGTTAAGCAAGAGCAGCCAGCACCGCCGCCTCAGCAGTAGCCAGCACAGCCACAGCAGCAGCAACCACAAGCTGCGCGGGGTAGGGCTTTCAACCTCAACCATCGCCAGGCTCAGAATGACAACAATGTTGTCAATGGTACATTTCTCGTTAATGGTATTTATGTTTCGTGTTTATTTGATACTGGTGCCGATAATTGTTTTGTATCGTTAGAATTCGAAAAAGGTTTTAAAATGTAAACGCGCTAAACTCCCAAAGACTTTCGATGTGGAAGTCGCCACTGGAAGAACCGTTACCGTTAACTCCGTTTTACGTGGTTGTAATCTCGATCTCAACAACCATGTCTTCTCGATCAATCTCCTACCTATGCAGTTAGGTAGTTTCGATATCATAGTAGGCATGGATTTTCTTCGTGAAAATCATGCTGAAGTTGTATGCTTCGATAAAATGATTCGCTTCTACTTCCCAATGGTGATCAACTTCATGTTTATGGGGAAACTCCCTCAAAGAAGTTGATGCTTTTTTCATGTACTCGAGCACACAAATGCTTGCAAAAGCGATGTGTTGCTTTCCTCGCCCATATCGTGAACCCGGAGAAAGAAAAGAAGACTTATAAAGACGTTCCCGTTGTTTGTGAATTTCCTAAAGTCTTTCCCGACGATTTACCCGGTTTACCCCCTACTCGAGATGTTGAATTCCGTATCGATTTAGTTCCCGGAGCTACTCCCGTTGCTAAAGCTCCTTATCGCCTCGCACCATCCGAAATGCGCGAGCTATCGAGACAACTTCAAGAGCTTCTTGATAAAGGTTTCATACGCCCGAGCACTTCGACATGGGGCGCTCCTGTCCTTTTCGTGAAAAAAAGAGGATGGATCGTTCCGTATGTGTATCGATTATCGTGAACTTAACAAACTCATGATAAAGAACCGCTACCCTCTTCCCCGTATTGACAACCTATTTGATCAGCTTCAAGGTGCTACTTGTTTTTCCAAGATCGATCTTCGTTTCGGCTATCATCAGTTACGCGTGTTAGAAGAAGACATTCCTAAAACCGCCTTTCGTACTCGCGATGGCCATTTCGAATTCGTGGTTATGCCTTTTGGTCTAACCAATGCACCCACGGTCTTCATGGATTTGATGAACCGTGTGTGTAAATATTTCTTGGACCGTTTCGTCATTGTTTTCATCGATGATATACTTATCTATTTGAAGTCAAGAGATGTACACGTGCGCCATCTCCGTTTAGTCCTCGAACTTCTCCAAGGAAATCGCCTTCATGCTAAGTTTTCAAAGTGTGAATTCTGGCTCGAAGAAGTCCAATTTCTCGGCCACATCGTTAATAGTCAAGGAATTCACGTCGACCCTGCAAAGATTGAAGCTGTCAAGAGTTGGATTACACCGAAGAATGCTTCCGAAATCCGTTCATTCTTGGATTGGCGGGTTATTACTGTCGATTCATCGCCGACTTCTCGAAATCGCCGTTCCGCTTACAGCTTTAACTCATAAAGATAAACCTGTTGTTTGGGAATCCCAGCAAGAGGAAGCTTTTCAAACTCTCAAGCGTATGCTATGCAACGCTCCCGTTCTAGCCTTACCGGACGGAAACGACGATTTCGTTGTTTATTGTGATGCCTCAAACCTTGGTCTTGGTTGTGTTCTCATGCAACGAGACAAGGTTATCGCGTATGCGTCTCGCCAACTCAAGATCCACGAGAAGAACTACACAACCCATGATCTCGAACTCGGTGCAGTTATTTTTGCATTGAAGATATGGCGACACTACCTTACAGTACTAAGTGTACGGTCTTCACCGATCATAAGAGCTTATAACATATCTTTAATAAAACAGAACTAAACATGCGACAACGTCGATGGGTTGAACTTCTCAACGACTACGATTATGAAATACGCTACCATCCCGGCAAAGCAAACGTCGTCGCCGATGCTCTCAGTAGACGAAGCTATGTATATAGCATTCGTGACTCTCAAGCTTGTGCTAAACTTGAAACCCTCATCCGTGCCGCTCAATTCGCCTGTTTCAATGAGAATACTTTGGAAGACGAAATGAAATGTGGTGCCAAAACTCAGCTTGTATCTAAATCTGATGGTATTTACTGCTATCTCAATCGCATTTGGATTCCCAGTCGTGATAATCTTTGTAAGTTGCTAATGGATGAAGCTCATAAATCTCGATATTCCATTCACCCCGGTGCCGACAAGATGTACCAGGACCTTTGTCCTAAATACTGGTGGTCGGGCATGAAAAAGGATATCGCCTTGTACGTCTCAAAATGCTTAACTTGTTCGAAAGTTAAAGCCGAACATCAGAGGCCCTCAGGTTTACTCGAACAACCCAAAATCCCGATGTGGAAGTGGGAGAGTATAGCTATGGACTTCGTTACTAAACTCCCGCGTACTTCATCTGGTCACGATAGCATTTGGGTTATCGTTGATCGTCTCACCAAATCCACGCACTTTATTGCTATATGAGAAGACTTTAAGGTCGAACGGTTAGCCCGAATCTATACCGACGAAGTTATATGTCGACACGGGACGCCTCGTGACATCATCTCTGACCGAGACGGTCATTTTACCTCGCGTCTCTGGAGACCTTTCAATCCGCTTTCGGTACTACGCTTAACCTAAGTACCGCTTTTCACCCTCAAACCGACGGTCAGACTGAGCGTACGATCCGCACCCTCGAAGACATGCTTCGTGCGTGCATCATAGATTTCGGTGGTAACTGGGACACGCATTTACCTTTGATTGAATTCTCGTACAATAATAGTTATCATGCCAGCATTCAAATGGCTCCTTTTGAGGCACTGTATGGAAGAAAATGTCGATCACCTATTGCATGGCACGAAATCGGAGAAGCACAAATTACCGGTCCCGAGCTAATTCAAGAAACGATGGACAAGATCCTCCAAATCAGAGACAATCTCTTGAAAACTCGGAGTCGTCAAAAGAGTTATGCCGATAAACGCCGCAAGCCCCTACAGTTCGAAGTGGGAGATCACGTTCTCCTAAAGGTTGCACCTTGGAAGGGAGTGGTTCGCTTCGGCAAGAAAGGAAAGCTAGCGCCTCGAATTACCGGAGGAACTTAATAATGTACATCCGACTTTCCACGTGTCTAACCTCAAGAAGTGCTTAGCCGAAGAAAATCTGCATGTCCCTCTCGAAGATCTGCAAATTAACGAGACTCTCCATTTCGTGGAAAAACCCGTTGAAATCATGGATCGGGAAACCAAGAAACTCCGACGCTCTCGCATACTTATCATGAAGGTCCGATGGGAAGGCAAACGCGGCGCCGAGTTCACTTGGGAACTCGAAAGTGATATGAAAACGAAATATCCGCATCTTTTTGTTAAGACCGCTGCCTAATTTCGGGACGAAATTCCCTAAAGTAGGGGAGACTGTAACAACTCTGTTTTTCGTTGTTATCTTTTTCATTTGTTTCCGTCTTATGTATTTCCGAGATTCGAGTATAATAAAGTTTATGTTAATTAATTATGGTGTATTACGTTATTATCGCATCTAATCGCTTATTAAATCACATCGTCTATCTCACTGCATCGCAATCGCAGTTAATTATGTGGTTTTTATGTGTTATGTGTGTTTGTGGTGATGTTTACGATCGCTCTCGCACTATCGAATCGCTAAATCGCACTATTATATCAACTATAGTGCTTAATGCTTTAATTTAACGCTTAATACAACTAATAAATGCGAGTCGAATCGCCAAACGAACCCTTAACCCCGAAATCAGCAAACACAACTTGGTCACCAGGCCAAGTTCGGCCGAACTTAACTACCACAAGTTCGCCCGAACTTGCCTGGCAACCAGGAACCCTTTTGTTTTATCAAGTTCGCGCGAACTTGCAGGAGTATATGCAAGTTCGGCCGAACTTACTCATAATTCTTCCCAAAATCCATCAAGTTCGCGCGAACTTGCATGAATTTCATGCAAGTTCGGCCGAACATGCCTCCACCAGCTCTCTTCCTATAAATATCAAGCTCATTTCTCTCATTTGAACTTGCTGCAAGTTCGCACAGAGCTCTCTCAACCCGAAACCTTCGTGTTCTAAGTAAGAATCGACCCGATTTTCACTGCGACAACGTTTATCAACAACCAACAAAGATTTACAACGATTTTGCACAAGGATCTACCTTCGTTTTCATCAAAAACCCATTCTTTTACGAAAATCTTCATCTCTTTCTTCAAAACTTCTGTTTTTAACTTAGATCAACACAATACGAGTTCGTTTGGTGTTAGCAGAGGCTTCCCAAACATGAGATCTGTAAGATCTCGGCTTGTAAGTTCTATATCTGAGAAAACCTTTGATAAATATCGATTTTGACACTATATGGGTGATTATAGACCGACTTACAAAATCATCTCACTTTATTCCTATCCACGAAGATTTCAAGAACGAAAAGCTTGCACGTATTTATATCAACGAAATCGTAAGCCGGCATGGGGTACCATTAAGTATTATTTCTGATCGTGATAGTCGTTTCACCTCACGAACATGGCAAGCAGTACAGTCCGCTATGGGCACACGATTAGATCTCAGTACCGCCTATCATCCTCAAACTGATGGACAGTCTGAGCGCACCATTCAAACTCTTGAAGATATGCTTAGAGCATGTGTCATAGACTTCAAGGGAAATTGGGACGCCCACCTACCATTAGTAGAATTTTCGTACAACAACAGCTATCATTCGAGCATCGGCATGGCACCTTTTGAAGCCTTATATGGACGTAAGTGCCGATCTCCTGTATGTTGGCACGAAATTGGGGAAGCACAAATTACTGGTCCAGAATTGATCCAAGAAGCCACAGATAAGATCCATCAAATTCGAAACAATCTTCTAGCGGCTCAAAGTCGTCAAAAGAGTTATGCAGATAAACTACGGAAGCCCTTAGAGTTTAACATTGGTGATCATGTGCTTTTAAAAGTATCACCGTGGAAGGGAGTAGTTCGTTTTGGTCAAAAGGGGAAGCTAGCATCTCGTTACGTGGGACCTTTCAAGATACTCGAAAGAGTAGGTCCTGTAGCATACAAGCTTGACCTACCAGAAGAACTCAATAGGATTCATCCCACATTCCACGTGTCGAACTTGAAGAAGTGCCTTGCTGATGAGAATCTCCATATTCCGCTGGAAGATATCCAGATTATGAATCTATGCATTTTATTGAAAGACAAATTTTTATTTATTTAATTTAATTTAAAAATTAATTAAAAATACTTAAAAATAACATTTTTAAAGATAGAAAATAGCCATAAACTCACAAAAATATATCAAAAAATTTCATTAAAATCCTTAATAAAATCCACCAATTTAATATATTTTTCCGTTATTACTTAGGTTAGTAATCCCCATTGTTCCGCTCATCTAAATCGTGCGCATATCACCATCTCCAATCCAACGCACCCAAGGTGAGTGAATCTTACAAATTCCCCGTTTTAATCACGTTTTGGGGTGTATCATGTGTCTTTGTATATATATATATTATAACTAAACCATTGTGCATGCATCATATCATGAACATGTGTATTCAGTTTGTTGCTGTTAAGTAGTTATTATTGGATGCAATTTATTATTCAGTACATGCAATTTCATAGGCCGCCGCTCCCCATTACATTATGAGCGTTGAGCATGTTCCCCATTTTATTATGCGGTTGAACCTGGCGTGCCCACATACGATCGGCTCCGTTTGATTGAGCCTTGATCGCACAGACATATTCATTTTCAGTACATGCAATACGATCGGCTCCGTTTGATTGAGCCTTGATCGCACAGTTTCATTTATGTTATTTACAGTATGATGTTGGTATGATCATGTATGCTGTCATGTGGTATTGTATGTTACAGTTGTGACTGCTATTTGCCTTTGCTTGATTATTTACATTTGTTCATCTGTGATTATGCACTAATTTTCATTGATAAACTAACAATTAATTTATTAATATATGTTTATCTAAAAAGGTTCACTCGCCAACTTATGTTGACCCAAAAACTCCCATTTTACACATGATACAGGTGAACCAGTAGCAGCTAGGAACACATAGGACTTGGATTAAAAGAATAAAACGTTTTAGAGTTGGGATTGTTATGTTTGGTTTATTTCCTTTGTATTGAATGAACATGTTTGGATATTTGAAAATGTAACTTTGACTTTATTAAATATGAAACATAATAGTAAATGTCATGAGCTTTGGTGATAACCCAAATATGCCCCGACTCTTATTCCGCTGCGGGTCGGGGTGTGACAGATTGGTATCAGAGCCATGACTATAGGGATATAGGATAGGTTATTAGACCCTTAGAGCCTATACTATAGTCGATTAGAAACTTATAAGATTTTTGTGTGTTACATGCCAAATTTCATGATGTTTATATGCTTCATGTTAAATGTTACATTTGATATTGTACAAGCATGTTCATAAGTATGTATTATCATAAAATGCCTATCATGACTCGTATACTCATAACATATCACATCCATGAAAGCACACACCACATCATGATTGCTTTTACAATGATTTTCGTATTTTCAAATCTCATCAAAGTGAGTTCTCATGACGGGCATGTAGTAACTGGAAGGGTACCCGTACCGGTAGTCGGAATGTCCTGTCTAGGCTGGCATTCGTATAAATCCAAAATAAAGGGCCAGTTTGCCTACCTGGGGACTAACGATGAGAGTACGAAGTACCTATTAGGCCAAAGCATGCTATACCAAACGTTGTGTGAGCTAACCCCACTTTGAGTTGTCATTGTGTCTACACCTGGACACGTTCCGACCAAACATCTCATGAACATATTTTGTGGTTTGCATTCGGGGGATGCGAGTGTTAAATTGCCAATACTAATGTGAATCCTACCAAGCCAAAAGCCATGGGGGCCCACATGACTATGTAGGTGAAGGTATGGGGGACATTTGAGGCCCAACATGAGCGAACCCAAGACATCCTATGGATGTAGTTGCATTATTGATATTTATGTTATTTTCATTTTCTTAAAGACACATGACACCTAAAAAGACACCATAAACTCACAATCTTCTCATTTTATGATCCTGTAGATGTCGTCTAGACAGCAACGAAGGGGTAAAAGATCGGGAAGGTCTCAGGAACGTTTGGCCACTCAGATCGCGAAACAAATGGCCACGATACTTCCTGACATTGTGGTCCAAGTACAACAAGCCCTTGCTACAAATCCTACTAACCCTCCCCAACAACAGGACCAGAACATCGACAACCCTCCTACCAACAAGTGCTCTTACAAACATTTTAAGTCCTGTGATCCTCCTAAATTTGAAGGGACCGAGGGTGTCACTGCTCTCCTACATTGGTTCGAGGAGATGGAAAACACCTTCCTAAACTGCGATTGTCCTGAGGATCGCAAGGTTCGATACACCACCGGGAGACTACTTGGAGTAGCTCTCACTTGGTGGAATACTGAGAAAGGGAAGAGGGGAACTGAAGATGCGATGGCCTTAACTTGGGAGGAGTTAAGGGAAATCATGACTAGGCGTTTCTGTCCTAGAAGTGAAATTAAGAAGTTGGAGGATGAATTTCATGCTCTAAAGCAAAAGGAGGGTGATCACACTACCTACAATAAGAGGTTTATGGAGTTGAACCAAATGGTTCCAAATCTGTTCACACCAACCTATCGTCTGATTGAACATTATATTCAAGGACTTCCCTCGAAAATCCAAGATTCAATTCTCAGCGTATCACCAGTAACACTTGAAGCTGCTATGGAGTTAGCAACTGAACTGACCGAAAACCGAATTCGCAACGGGAAGTTCAAAGAAGAGAAGAAGAAAGCCCCTGTTGAGGGACAAACTTCAAACCACCCCATTCCTTCCTCTAAGTTCGCTAATAAGAGGAAGCGCAACACCAGAAATTTTGCAGTTACCCAAACCAACACCCCTATTCCTGCTGCACCCATTACTCAAGTCACTCCTTCACCCGCACCATACAGAAGACCCTACACCGGCCGGTTACCAAAATGTAACCGTTGCCAATATCACCATTCCCCTGATCATCCTTGCCAATACTGCACCGGCTGCGGTCGCGCGGGACATACTGTTCAAACCTACCGTATGCCTCAACGAACAAACCGCCACCAACCTTTAACCCAAACCCACCAACAGTTAATGGGTCAAGCCCAACAACCCATACCATTTCCACCCACCCAACATTTAGCCCAAACATACTACCAACCCAATTATCCTATGGGCCAACCTATGCGGGCTTGCTTCAATTGCGGCGACCCGAGTCATTTCAGAAACACATGTCCAAGGCTGGTTAATATTATTCATGCTCAGGCCCAAGCCAACCCAGTGAACCAAGCAAACCAAGCTCCCCCACCTGCAAGAGGGAGAGATTTCAATATCAACGCTAACCAGGCCAGAGCTGACGGCAATGTGGTCAACGGTACGTTCCTTATAAATGGTAGATATGCATCTATATTATTTGATACTGGTGCGGATAGAAGTTTTGTGTCTTTAGAGTTTGAACCTATATTAAGCAAAAATCGGGATAAGCTCACGGAATCCATAACGGTAGAAGTTGCGGACGGGAAACCAGTTTCATTAGACTCTATTTTACGCAACTGTACACTCACATTAAACGACCACGATTTCTCAGTCGACCTTATTCCTATGAAGCTGGGCAGTTTTGACATCATAATCGGTATGGATTGGCTCAGTCAACATCAGGCGGAAGTTGTTTGTCGTGAAAAATTTATTCGTATTCCTCTTTCAAACGGTCAGACTCTTCGAATCATTGGAGAAAACTCGTCGAAAGGACTCAGCTTAATGTCTTGTCTTCAAGCTCAAAAATATCTTCGCAAGAATTATGTCGCGTTTTTAGCCCATATCATCAAAAAGGAAATCACAGAGAAGAAACTTGAAGACATTCCTGTAGTAAAAGACTTCCCACAAGTTTTTCCTGACGACATTTCAGGACTTCCTCCAGTTAGAGACGTCGAATTCCGTATTGATCTTATACATGGTGCTACACCAGTTGCAAAGTCTCCATATAGGTTAGCCCCCTCTGAAATGCAAGAGCTAGCCAGTCAATTGCAAGAGTTGACTGACGAGGGATTCATACGTCCTAGCTCATCGCCTTGGGGTGCACCTGTCCTCTTTGTAAGAAGAAAGATGGATCTTTCCGTATGTGCATCGACTACAGAGAGCTCAACAAGTTAACCATCAAAAATCGCTATCCTTTACCTCGCATTGATGATCTTCTTGACCAACTACAAGGTGCCAGCTGCTTTTCAAAAATCGATCTTCGATCTGGCTATCATCAACTTAGAGTGCATGAAGAAGACGTCCCTAAGACTGCTTTTCGAACTCGTTATGGCCACTATGAATTCATGGTTATGCCGTTTGGATTAACCAACGCACCAGCTGTCTTCATGGACCTAATGAACAGAGTCTGCAAACCTTATCTTGATCGATTTGTTATAGTCTTCATCGACGATAATCTTATTTATTCAAAATCTAAAGCTGATCATGAGCGTCATCTTCGACTCGTTCTTGCACTTCTAGAAAAGGAAAAGCTTTAAGCCAAGTTCTCCAAATGTGAATTCTGGTTAAAAGAGGTGCAATTCCTCGGGCATGTAGTCAATGACAAAGGAATACATGTTGACCCTTCAAAGATCAAAGCAGTTCAAGAATGGCAAGCTCCACGTACACCAACTGAAGTAAGATCTTTTCTTGGACTAGCTGGCTATTATCGTCGGTTCATTTCTAACTTCTCTCGCATTGCTGTGCCACTCACGGCTTTAACTCATAAGGGAAAACCTTTCGTATGGGGACCCAAGCAAGAAGAAGCGTTTCAAACTCTTAAACAAAAACTTTGTGATGCACCAATCCTCACTCTTCCTGAAGGTTGTGATGATTTTGTAGTCTATTGCGACGCGTTAGGGCAAGGATTAGGCTGCGTTCTCATGCAAAGAGGAAAAGTCATAGCTTATGCTTCGAGACAACTCAAGACGCATGAAAAGAACTACACCACTCATGACCTAGAACTTGGAGCCGTTGTATTCGCTCTTAAGATATGGAGACATTATCTCTATGGTACTAAGTGTGAAATATACACTGACCATAAGAGTCTTCAACATATCTTCAATCAAAAAGAGTTAAACATGAGGCAACGAAGATGGGTCGAACTTCTGAATGATTACGACTGTGAAATTAGATCCCACCCCGGTAAAGCAAATGTGGTGGCTGATGCACTTAGTCGAAAGGGTTATGCGAACTCCATTCATCTTCTATGTTCGCAAATTATAACCGACATTAAAGATCAAATTCGAGAAGCCCAACACGTTTCAATAACAGAAGAAGATGTACGAAAGGAGATGTCCTGTGGAGCCGAGCTAAAACTTGAAACTAAATCAGACGGTATTCTGTATTACCTTGATCGTATCTGGATTCCTAACCACAACAATCTTCGTGAAACTCTTATGAATGAAGCTCACAAAACGCGATATTCTATACACCCAGGAGCCGATAAGATGTATCAAGACCTACGATACACCTATTGGTGGCCTGGAATGAAGAAGGATATTGCCGTTTTTGTTTCCAAGTGTCTCACATGTTCCAAGGTGAAGGCTGAACACCAAAGACCCTCAGGACTTCTAGTCCAACCGGAAATACCTGTATGGAAGTGGGAAAATATAACCATGGATTTCATTACCGGGTTACCTCGCACTTCTGGTGGGTATGACACTATATGGGTGATTATAGACCGACTTACAAAATCAGCTCACTTTATTCCTATCCGCGAAGATTTCAAGAACGAAAAGCTTGCACGTATTTATATCAACGAAATCGTAAGCCGGCATGGGGTACCATTAAGTATTATTTCTGATCGTGATGGTCGTTTCACCTCACGAACATGGCAAGCAGTACAGTCCGCTATGGGCACACGATTAGATCTCAGTACCGCCTATCATCCTCAAACTGATGGACAGTCTGAGCGCACCATTCAAACTCTTGAAGATATGCTTAGAGCATGTGTCATAGACTTCAAGGGAAATTGGGACGCCCACCTACCATTAGTAGAATTTTCGTACAACAACAGCTATCATTCGAGCATCGGCATGGCACCTTTTGAAGCCTTATATGGACGTAAGTGCCGATCTCCTGTATGTTGGCACGAAATTGGGGAAGCACAAATTACTGGTCCAGAATTGATCCAAGAAGCCACAGATAAGATCCATCAAATTCGAAACAATCTTCTAGCGGCTCAAAGTCGTCAAAAGAGTTATGCAGATAAACGACGGAAGCCCTTAGAGTTTAACATTGGTGATCATGTGCTTTTAAAAGTATCACCGTGGAAGGGAGTAGTTCGTTTTGGTCAAAAGGGGAAGCTAGCACCTCGTTACGTGGGACCTTTCAAGATACTCGAAAGAGTAGGTCCTGTAGCATACAAGCTTGACCTACCAGAAGAACTCAATAGGATTCATCCCACATTCCACGTGTCGAACTTGAAGAAGTGCCTTGCTGATGAGAATCTCCATATTCCGCTGGAAGATATCCAGATTATGAATCTATGCATTTTATTGAAAGACCAGTGGAGATCATGGACTACGGGGAGAAACGTCTTCGAGGTAGTCGCATTCCAATTATTAGGGTACGCTGGGAGTCGAAACGGGGACCTGAGTTTACTTGGGAACGTGAAGACTCAATGCGTGAAAAATACCCGCATCTTTTTCCTACTACTTCAACTACTTAAATTTCGGGACGAAATTTCTAAGAGTAGGGGATACTGTAACATTTGTAAAAATCGGGTTTTCAAAACCCGCTCCGTTTTGTAATCAAGTATCAAGTTATAAAAGTTACATTAAATATTTATGATTATTTTGAGTTAAAACGATACATAATTAATGAATAAACTAAACTATAAAAATTATATTTGATAAAAAGTTAAAATAAAATAAATAAAAAAATTATGAAGCTGCCGGGACTCGAACCCGGGTCAGCCAAGACACTTCAGCGATTTATCACCCAATCACAAGACCACTCCGCCACTTGTTTGTTTTCTGTCATCTTTAGGAAACAAATAAGTTTTATAGACTAAGGTAAATCAATCGATTTTACAAATTGTAACTGAAATCGGTTATCAAACACCCAAAGTCGATTTGGATACTCTCGATTCAGCGAGTATAACCGATAAACGGACGATTCCAATCAATGCTGCCATGAGTGTAACTTGAATTCGGAAGTAGATCGGTTTAATAACCGAAAGTTGTCAATTCTCGAACTACTTCAATCCTAGACCTTTCCTACGACTCAAAACACTCCGCAAAGCTTTCAATTGCATTTCCGCAACCTTACAGTCCACCGGAGAAGCTTGAATCAGACCGCCGGAAAAATTCTGCAAATCGCCGGAAAACCGGGACTCACATCCACGCGGTATTTCCTCCGACTCTTTCTGTTTCAATCATGTGATTAATCAGTCACTAACACAACTCCACCATCAGAATCGATCCTAGTCAACGTTTGTCGAAAATCTTACCTTCGCCGGAAAACTTCTGAAACTGCCGGAAACACACCGTGAACGGGTATGATCTCCCAAACTTCTGTTAAACTTTGTTTAAGTGACTCAACTTCTTAAATAATCGAACAAAGCTGTTAATTGGTTTCAACAGCCGGAGTTCACCTTCAGTACCGACGAACCTCTGCCGGAATTCTGTGAACAACATCAATCGGTATATCTTTTTCCCCAAACCCTCTCCATTCTTTACTTTTAAATTACTTGTAATGTCTGGAAAACGTATACGTCAAGAATTGGTCATAACAGTCGGAATAAGTGTTCTGTGTAAAATCAACGAAGAAGATGAAGACGCAACATAGCTTAAGACTAATTAAAATTGGTATTTTAAAGGGTTAGACACACAGTCCAGCGGTGGACTGTGTGCAAAATACAAACGCACGTCCCGAGTTCGATTCCTGCTATACGCACTCCTTGTATAATAAAAGGCCTTTTTGTTTAAACTAAATCAGGATAACCCAGTTAGTTGTTAAGTATAATAAAAACTGAGATAATAACCAGGTTAGACACACAGTCCAGCGGTGGACTGTGTGCAACATGAACCACACGTCGCGCGTTCGAAACCCGTCACGAGCACCGGTCCGATTGAATTAAAATGTTTTTGCAAATAAAGGAAATTCGGTTAAATTGAATAAGTGTATAAATATAATTAAAAACAAGATTATTTCGGGTTAGACACGTAGCTCAGTTGGTAGAGCTGCGTACACGCGAACGGGAGGTCTCGGGTTCGAGCCTCACCCGGCGCAAACTAATACGCTGACCGAACCGGTCAATGGTCAACGGTCAACGGTCAACGCTAAATAAACAAAATTTTTTTATATTTTTATTTATTTAATTTAATTTAAAAATTAATTAAAAATACTTAAAAATAACATTTTTAAAGATAGAAAATAGCCATAAACTCATAAAAATATATCTAAAAATTTCATTAAAATCCTTAATAAAATCCACCCATTTAATATATTTTTTCGTTATTACTTAGGTTAGTAATCCCCGTTATTCCGCTCAAATAAATCGTGCGCATATCACCATCTCCAATCCAACGCACCCAAGGTGAGTGAATCTTACAAATTCCCCGTTTTAATCACGTTTTGGGGTGTATCATGTGTCTTTGTATATATATATTATAACTAAACCATTGTGCATGCATCATATCATGAACATGTGTATTCAGTTTGTTGCTGTTAAGTAGTTATTATTGGATGCAATTTATTATTCAGTACATGCAATTTCATAGGCCGCCGCTCCCCATTACATTATGAGCGTTGAGCATGTTCCCCATTTTATTATGCGGTTGAACCTGGCGTGCCCACATACGATCGGCTCCGTTTGATTGAGCCTTGATCGCACAGACATATTCTTTTCAGTACATGCAATACGATCGGCTCGTTTGATTGAGCCTTGATCGCACAGTTTCATTTATGTTATTACAGTATGAGTTGGTATGATCATGTATGCTGTCATGTGTTATTGTATGTTATAGTTGTGACTGCTATTTGCCTTTGCTTGATTATTTACATTTGTTCATCTATGATTATGCACTAATTTTCATTGATAAACTAACAATTAATTTATTAATATATGTTTATCTAATAAGGTTCACTCGCCAACTTATGTTGACCCAAAAACTCTCATTTTACACATGATACAGGTGAACCAGCAGCAGCTAGGAACACATAGGACTTGGATTAGAAGAATAAAACGTTTTAGAGTTGGGATTGTTATGTTTGGTTTATTTCCTTTGTATTGAATGAACATGTTTGGATATTTGAAAATGTAACTTTGACTTTATTAAATATGAAACATAATAGTAAATGTCATGAGCTTTGGTGATAACCCAATTATGCCCCGACTCTTATTCCGCTGCGGGTCGGGGTGTGACATATATGCTCAATACGTGATACTAGAAACATGTGATTAGGACTTATTTTCGTTAACTTGCCTCCTTAGCTAGTATGGTACTATAGTGTGGCTTACACCCGACGGGGTCTAGTTAGGATGGACGCGCAAGCCTTCTCTCTGTAGTTAGCATGAGAAATGAGCCTATGTTATGTTAAGTGTTTTGGTGTATCATGATATGTAATTAGATTGTTTCGCAAACGTTCTTCTCTATTATGCTAGTAGTATTCAAACCTGTATTCTCACCTGTACTTAATTGTATTGACTTGTATTTTAACGTATGTAACAGGTTGAGGATTTAGCTATGGATGCTTGGATGAATGCATGCTTAGCTTAGTTTATTTTCTTTTGTTTTGTTTAGTTGGAATGTAATAAATCTAGGGGAAATAGAACCGTTTTGTTTTTGTGAGAAAACTTTGGATTTTGTAATGATTATTTAGAATATTATGTTTAATAGTATGGGATGTTAAACGTTTAATAATGTTATGAATAATTGTTATGGAATTTATCGTGAGAACAATCTGGTCGCCTAGTGCCACTAACCCTGGTGATTCCGCCATCGGTCGGGGTGTGACATTAACCTCTAAAGATAATGAATTTTTTAAATGCACCAACTTTTTAATATCCATTTTGGTCATTTTATATATTTTATTAAAAGTTCCAGCTACTCTCCCAAACACCTAAATATATCTAAAAAGCATCCAGCTACCAGCTTCCAACCACCATCTTCCAACTTCCAGCCACCAGCCACCAGCTACTTTTACCAAACATACCCTTGATATTTTAACCGGGTTATTAACCCGCATGTAGTGTGTTGGCCCCTTTGCTACTGCAACTAATTAGGGGCGTACCTAGGTTTAGCCTTGGGTGAGCGGGCGCCCTCTTTAAAAAAATTGTGTATTTTATACATAAAAATCTCGCTCACACCCCTTGAAATTTTGTTGAACCCCTAGTTCGCACCATCAAAAAATAAATCCTGGGTCCGTCATTGCAACTAATTTTTGGTGCCTGAGTTTAACAAATTTCACAGTGTTTTAAGATTAACTCGCCTATTAAGGGATAAATATAGTACTTGTTTTCAATAACGTATAATCAGGGGTGTACCCAGGTTCAGCCTTGTGTGGGCGGACGTCCTCCTTTAAAAGAATTATTTTGTGCATTTTATACGTAAAAACCCGCCCGCACCCTTGAAATTTTGGTTGAAATCCTAGTTCGCACCCCTAAAAAATAAATCCAGGGTCCGTCACTGCCTGTAATTATCTTTTAATGATAATTACATTCCTAATTAAATCATATCTTTCTTATTAGTTAATCATTAATTAGTTCTAGATACGTTGTTCAAGTTATCGAACAGTCACACTAATACCTGGAGAAGATGATCAATAGTCGAATCACTAAGTTCATTACATAAACTAGCGGATTCAAAGACAACTAAAGCAATTTCTATATGCTTTTCTGGAGAATGTCTACATTGCTTTACTGATCATATAATAAATACATGAGATCGAGAATGATCCAATCAAATTATTCATAACTTATTACAACAAATGCTAGGAACAATAATCAAAAGAAAAATGACTTGAGGGTTGCACCTAGAAGAACACAATGTATGAAGATGATGTGTGATCACTCGGGTTGTAGAACGTTGAAGACCACGATGAAGATGAATCTACACGCGTTCGTGTGCCAGTGCTATTTAGAATGTTCCTCATACGATCTCTCAATAGATCCATCACCATTTGATATTCTTCCAAAAGCTCAACCATCACGCCTAGCTGCATCATCTTCTTTCCTGCACACAGGCGTTTACGTTTTGTTTTTCTTCCCTTGAAAAAATATGTATATAATTCATACATCTATATGTTAATAAAGAAATATTATAGTTGGTGGTTAAGATGTAAACGTTAAGAGTACAACAATAAAGATAGGGGTCTACAAAATTTATCCTTATTCTTTCCCATGATTAATTTAAGTCACATATTATATCATTAACATTAACAATAATAATTAAACATTATAACATTATTATTATTATTTGATAATTATATGAGACAAAATTATAAATATTGAATGATGTGGATATATGCCAATACTCGTTGTCATCATCATCATACTCAGTAAATCCCATCAATAACAAAGTTAAGGTAGGGTCTGAGGAGGGTAAGATGTAGACAGTCTTACCTCCACCCCGTAGGAATAGAGATGTTGTTTCCAGTGAGACCCGCGGCTCAATAGTAGCTTTGCATCAAGCCTTGGCCATAAGGCACATGACACTCAGAAACCGGGACAAAGGACGATTTGTACATGTATCACCATGTCATTCGGGTATCAACACCACCACATGATGCATGATTAACCGTCCGCCGCTTTTAACATTATTTTCACGAAAGTAGTAAAATAATGCTAAAGTTAATGCAATTTCACTTTTGCCTCCAAACGCCCACAAATATATAAATTATATGAAGTAGGTGTTTGATATATGCCAATAGTAATTATGGTAAAAGGGTTGATTCATCTCAGTCACATGTGAGTTTGAGGAAAGAACATCATCATAACATTAAAGAAAAAGAGAATGTTAGTCTTTAAATTATAATATTTTCCATGGTATACATGAATTCGAATTTGTGGCCACAATTTTGATGTCATCTTTAAATTGCAATGATAGATGCATTAATGACATAAAACAATTAAATTAAATTCATGGGTCCAAATAATAATGTAGGTTCAAATAACAGTGGATCTCCTATTAGTGTATCGTGTAGCTAGCTCGATCTTTAATTAATAATGAGGTCACAGAAACATAGGAAAAAAATATAAGCAAACCAAACTTTAAATATTAAGAAATTTTAGAAGTTATAATTCATGTGAAAGTATACTTCATTTGATCTGATTTAGAACACTTCCTTTGAAAATCTTGGTTAATTTGTTAAGACATTATGGTCAAAGAGGGTAGTTTGTAAAGATAATATTATACACGGTTTTTTTTTTTGTCAATCTTCACAAGTAAAGAAGATTTGAGAAGCAAAGCCAAATTTGTTGATAAAAGTCTTCCCTTTTGAAACGTGAACAAAACATTTTTCAATGTAACTCATTTGTCACACCAACTATTTGCAACTTATTTGAACAAGTATCACTTTTTGAAAGGTACGATGATAGCTCATTCACATTCAAATGCTCATCTTATAATTTTTATAATATATATATATCCTTAAAATACGTTCATCTTTTAAATAATACTTAGTTATTCTATTTTTGTGTTTATAACCACTCACGAAAAACATATGAAATGATTATAACCGTTTATATAGAGTGATTAGTAATTTCATATATGTAAGGATTCCAAGAGGAATGCCATTATTTGTCACGCCAATTGATCTCAAATATCATTTGTTTCTTCTTTATTTATTCACTAATTAAATTATAAAAAATATACGCCATGTTGCTACTCCACTTAACTATTCAAATGTTATTAAAATCTTATTATATCAGTATCTCTTTTTACAAAAGAAAGAGAAAATACAAATTATTTTACGAGGTATTAGGCTTTATAGTCTAGTGACATCTTGATGGTGGGATAAGGCTTTGGGACCAATAGGTCCTGTGTTCGACTCTCACAATGGGGTTTTCTCATGTTTATTGGGTTTGCTCCTGAATTGGTGTGGCATTATGTCTAATGAAGATGGATATGATCGGATGCTTCCTCTGGTGGCACGAGATACACCAGTGATCTGTTAGTGATCCAAATTTCCCGTTAAAAGAAAAAAAAATCAAATTGAGTTAAGAATTTTTAGGCACTGTACTCTTTTCGTCCTAATCATGAAACCTCAACATGTCTAATTATGATTGGTTGTAACAAAAATTGATAAAATATATGTTTGACTTAAAGTCTGAAAGTGATTAGTGGGTTCTGGGTTATATATTTCATTTTAAAACCTTAAAAACAAAAAAAAACCCTTAAACAATTAATTAGTTATAACATTTATCCTAAAAAAATTAAATGACTTAAATCTTTCATCCTAATACGAATTAATATTTTCTAATTAGCAATACTAGCTAATAGTAGTTACACGAATTCAATAAATAGTGTTCAATTATTTGTGTTGACAGATTGATTAAAACCTGCATTTTTATTTGATTTAACACAAATATTATATGTATATGGACTAGGTTATCTCCCGTAGGACACACGGGTGTAACAAATAAAAATTGTATAAACTTTAAAGCTATAAGTAACTGAGATTACACGTAACCCAAGATACATAAAATGTATTAGAATTAAGGCACGAACTTATTGAGAATATAAATGTATTAAGACAATTATACAAAGAATTCATAAATTTGCAAATATCTCCTTGTATACAAGGTTCATTGTTTTATTTGTAACATTGTCATCCCTAACCCTATCAAGTATTAGTAATTCAACACTGGCTATGTTTTTTACTTTTGAAAATGTGTTATTTTCTTTACTCTTGAAAATGTGTTGATTACTTGATAACATACATTCCCTGTTGATAACCTTGTTAAAGTTGATCTTTGAGTTAATTCAATGCATCGGTAGATGTAACGATTCCCTGTTGATAACCTTGTTAAAGTTGATCTTTGAGTTAATTCAATGCATCGGTAAATGTAATGATGTTTGAACATATAGTATATCAACAATTATTATATGACAGTGTTGAATTGTTACTATCAGAATCAGATAGACCAGAAACAAATAAACTTAGAATGTAAAAAAGAAATAATATTATACTTTGGTGTATAAATTGAAGGAGTAAAGTACAACATATCACACCAGATATTGTAGCATTCAAGAGTCTTGTGTGATTTATATTTATATAAACATCAAGCATGAAGGTGATAGCTTTAATGGTAAATGATGTTGGCGATGTTCTATTTTGTACATCATACGTAACGGATTTCGAAAAATTTGATGTTGATATTTTGTTATAATATGTTGATTTAGGTATCATATTGGATCTATAATAATCCAGCAACTACTTTTAAATTTTTTTTGACAGTGTTGGTATAAGTATTATCAAGGATACAAACTTCAATAAATAATTATTTTTTATGAAAAAATTAAAGGTAGAAATGCATTAATAATGTATACATGTACAAGGTAATATATATGGTACCATCTCAAATGTTAGATAAAAAAAGTTTTTTCCTCATCATCTACATAAGAGTTAGTCATATGTTTATTTATGTTATTTATGCGTGTTTCATTATATTTTATAAATAAAACATGCGAATAATAAAAAAACTCACAATTAAAAAAACTTACAATTTGATGTATCAGCGTTGGTAGGTTTTTTTAGAAGAACAACGAATTTGAGAGTGTTATCTTTTTTACATTTCCTTAGTATAATAAAAATGCAAAACGATAAGTTATATTATAATTTGAAAAAAGATATAAAGAAACATAATTTTAAAATACAAAGTAGTTAAATAACCTATTAACTTTATTTATTATTTTATAATGCTAAGGCGCAAATATTAGAGTTCCATAGATAATATGAGAATAGAAATTATAAGAAAAAGTAAAATATCTTTTGTAAATTAAAATTGATACTTATCTGATGAATTAAGTAGGGATAAATGAGAAAAAAAATACATTTTTTAGATACATATCTGATAAATTAAAATAGGGATAATGATAAAAAATATTTTAGGAGGGAAAACTTTATGAAAATCAGCTCATAGAGTGACATGTGTCCTATATCTGATTTCTTTTATTATATGTATAGATAGATATGTATATACATATAACATATGCAATAATAATTTATCAAAACAAGCTAAAAATAATTTGAAATATATTAAAATAATTTTTAATTAACTAAGAAATCAAAGATTAGAATACTGATATTATAAAATAATTTAACCTATATCACCTCATCTCCACTTTTAACATTTATATATTTTAATAACCGAGTAAATTATCTCATTTGAAATAAAATGCCTAAATTGTTAAATCACGTACGCAATCAGAAACAGGCCCAATACAGAAACTAAACTGAACTGATCCGCCATTCAAAAACAATTTTGAATTGATCCACATGTTTGTATACGGCCACCTTTAAAATGTGCTAAAAACGTTTTGGGCCAAAACCGACTTTGACTTTCTTTGACCAAAACGGCTTGGCCCAAAAACCGGGTTGTGCACCTTTTCATTTATTCATACACTCATTACTCTATACTCATTTACTTATACATTGATTTCTGGGGTGCATTTAAACATTTATGTGGACTAACCCATTTACAAATGGGCCAATACTGAAACATATCGGCCCAACAGTCAGGACCGGTTGGAAAAACGAAACCCGATATGGGAATTGTTTTTGTTTCATCTTCTTCTTCTTCTTCAGTTACAGTCACCGGCTTTTTAACAGTTTGAGTGTTTACAAAGGACATACAGTGAAACACATACATACATACATACATACATAATAGAATCAGAGTTACCTTGGGCGGGAAGCAACGTCGATGGGATCTCAGTCAGAAGTTTGATCGGCCGACTGTGGTGACAGTACAACAACGGGTATGGGGTGGAGATGGCTACTGATTGCTTTTTATTTAAATTTGGGAGAGGCGTAGGTGCACTCTGCTCTGTATTTAAATATTAGAAACCGTGTGGCCATTTCGGCATTGAGTTGGCCGGATTATTCGGCATTGACTGTTACGTTAATATTTTTTAAATCCGTTTTTGTCTCTATATTTGGTGGTTTCATTTGGTAAAATTATCTATTTGTCAAAAGTTAACATACTTCCAAATTTCCAATATCTTTATAGGTGAGGGTGTGGGATTATGGTTGTGATATGATTATAGAAACATGAATGGAATTTTACACCATCTTCTTCCCTAATCCATCATAGTTTGCATGGATTAAATGATGGCAACCATGGATCTCTTTTTCAATTTCTAAGATTTCTTTTTCTTTTTCTTTAGACAAAAACAAATAAAAATAAAGAGTTAACTGTCATTTTCGTCCCTGTGGTTTGTTCACTTTTCCCATTTCAGTCCAATTTTAAAAAACGCATCAGTTTCCTTCTGATATACTGGAAACGAGCCATTTCAGTCCAAAAATTAAAACCCCGTTAAGTCTGACAGGTTTAATGAGGGGTATTTTGTCCTCATATTTATTTTATTTTCACCTTATTTTATGTCTGACTAACGAAATGCCAAAAATACTCTTCGGTAAACTTGTATAACTTAACTGGGTTTTAATTTTTGTACTGAAATGTCACGTTTCCAGTATGCCATGGAGGAAATTGGTGCATTTTTTAAAATTGGACTGAAATGGCAAAAGTGAACAAACCATAGGGACGAAAATGACAGTTAACTCTAAAATAAATCAAGAGATAGTGGTTAGGGTCATGATCACACTCTTAGGGTAATGGTTTTGGATGGTGGATTAAATATGGGTAACATGACGCAGACATGGAGGGTTATGGTGGTCATGACCACACCCTATAACCTAATAACTAAAGATTTCTACGGTCTAGATTGTAACTGTGAAGCCGTTTAAACCTGTTCGTGATTTGATTTTATGCTTAATTTTTTTCTTAACTTTCGGTTGATTGGTTAAAAAATTTCAAATCGTAATAATAGTTTGGTTTATGTACATATCCAAAACTGACTTTTAAAATCTAACCCTTCATCTAACTTCAAACCTTGATGTTTTTTTTTTCTACTTTGTGTGATTGAGACTCATGTCTATAAATCTACAATAAGGTTTAAGAAGTAAATTACAAAAATCGTCCTTTATGTATGCTACTTATCGCAAACTGTGTCCTTTGCCTTTAATATATACAAGAAACGTACTCGATGTTTACAAACCCTTACAAATTATGTCCTTTAGTTTTAACTCAGTTACTTTTTATGGTTAAATCTTATCTAATAGACCCCACGTTAAAGAAATTTTAGTCATTTTACCCTATATACTTTAATAATTAGACATTAATAAAACTCAGAAACTCTGTCTCTCTGCAAATTGTCTCTCTCTCTCTCTCTCTCTCTACAATCAGGCCGTGCACACCTCCATTGAATCACCACCAACATCACACCATTACGACTGCCATCTGCACCACCGCCATCGCACCACCACCGACATCGCACCACCCCATTTCTCTCCCCTACTATTCCGATTAATCAGTTTTGCTCATATATGATTATTTAATCAAAGTTTATTAATCTTCAAGTAGTTGAGATCTGCAACCATTAGTTTATTGCAATTTACTACAATATCATGCTCATAAACCCAAATTTTGACCAAAATATTCATGTATTCTCCCCAAATTCAAAATAAAAAATCAAATATTGAAAAACCTAACCACCGTCATTTTCTCCCCAAATCTGGAATAACCTAACCTCCCATGAAATTGAAAACAATCACCACTAAAAAAAACAATCACCGTGAAATTGAGAGATTGAGAAAGAAATCTGGAGAGATGACGAAAAATCACCGTGAGATGGAAAAAAAAATCGATTAGAAAAACAATTTTGATCGGAGATTTAACACAGAGCATGATTCTGATCGGAATATTGATTCGGAAAAGATGAAGAATAGATCTGAAACTGGAAAGACTGGAATAGCTGGCCGGAGAAGATAAGGAAATCGCCGGAGAAGGGAGGATTTCGCCGGAAATAAATCTTCGACAATTGTGTGCTCGGATACCATGAAGAAATTCATGATATCATGTCATCTCTCAATCTCAACTGTATAACAGAATGTGTAAAAAAGTCAATACATGATACTACTGTACATCTATATATATACATGAGAAAGGAATAAAAGGGAAGGGATAACCAACTCATCTCTATACTCCAACAGTGGTTAAGGTGGTGGTGTGCTATGCGGTGGTGGGTACTGAAAGTTAGAAAGAGAGAGGTGAGGGAAAGGAAAGGAGAGAGAGAGAGAGATAGAGAGAGAGAGTTGAGATAGAGGGGGTTCTTTATATATATTTTTAATTTTTTATTTATTAAATATATTATAAATATAAAAGTGTAAAATTACCATTCTACCCTAATTTAACTTTAAAAAATAACTCAATTAAGGCTAAAGGACATAACTTGCAAGGGTTTGTAAACATCAAATACATTTCTTATATATATTAAAGACAAAGGACAGAATTTGCAATTTAGTGTTAACATAAAGGATGTTTTTTGTAATTTACTCAAGGTTTAATAATTAAATGTAGTTTGCAACCACAAAATTCTTATCTTGTAAGGGATCTATTAGAAATGGGTTTTGTCTAGGTAGTTTAAAAACACTTATTATTAGGGTTGGTGGTCCAGTATCAAAACAAGACTTTTAAAACACTTAAATGTGATATCTTAGATTCAAGTATCATAAGGAGGAAGAAATTCGCTATTAAATTAAAGCTTAAGAAACATTAAAGAGATGGCATGTGACATGTAGGGTAAAAGAACCTTTTAGTCCTAAAATACAAGCTATCACCCTTTTGTTTTTTTTAAACACAACAAAAAAAAATATTATGCAGCACAAAAAATTTAGTACAAAATTCTAGCATATAAATCTAGCACAAAAAATGTAGCAAAAATGTTATTCAGCACAAAAAATTTAGTACAAAATTCTAGCATATAAATCTAGCACAAAAAATGTTATTCGACATAGAAATCCAACATAATTTTTTGGTAGTTTTTTTGTTGTCATGTTTTATATAGCAAAATGATACTCAAATTAAGGATAGAAAGACACTCGACTTTATGATACAATTTTTTAAATAATTTCATATAAAAACTTATGAACATTTAAAAAATAGAGGAATACGCATAACGCATATATCTTGCATGTGAAGATAGAAAATCAAGAAATAAGCTATTTCAAAAATACCTTTACACTCTCTTTACTACACTATTGATTTGATAATAAAAGTTACAAAATCCACTTTTTATTTAATTTATGTATTTTATCTCATTGAAAACTTTGGTAGTACATGTTCGATTACTCTTCTAATTATTGATTTACGAAATTCCAATTTCACACCAATCTTGTCTTATCTGTATTAGTATATGTTAGATTAGTTTCTTTATATGTTAGATTAGTTTCTTAATTCTCGTCATTGAGAGGGTAAGGAAAATCAAGTTATACAGTATTTAATAATTTTACTTTACTTTTATATTATATTTATCATATAATATATAAGGGCTCAATAAAGTTTAAGTTATGAAATTAAGCCGGAATTAAACCGTCGGTAATGGTTCGGTTCTAAGTTTCAACAGTTCGTTTAATATTCAAAAATCGTTATTAACGGATTATCCTATAGTTTGACTTAAAAACCATCAAAACTGAACTATAAACGCCCCTACTAATAACTTCAAAAATTGTCAAGTTATTATTATCTTTATCTTGTTATTATTTAAAATCTATAAATTAGCAACATTTGATTGCTTTGTATAGTTGTAACTTGTGGATAGGAAGTTTTTAAAAAAGAAAAAAAATTGTATTTTTAACTTTTATCTCATTTTACTTTTTAGTTTTAACCCCAAGCTTTTTAACTTCAATTTAACCTCAACACTTTTTAATTTTCAACTTTGGTCCTTCATAATTATACTTTTATTTTTCGCAAGTTTTTCATTTCACGTTTTGTTTTAAATTTTGCGAGTCAACACGCAACAATATGTGTGTGGAGTTCAACGTTTTTTTTGTCTGTTTTTTCCCATTTGACAGGCCAGTTGCAACGCATCGCACGCGGATCTTAGATCGACTTAGTTATTGTTTTCTACGTTTTACGTTTTTGTCTAATTTCATCGTATTAACACGCCGCAACGGGCGTGCGTGGTTCAACGATATTACGTATGTTTTTGTTCGGTGTAATTTTTTTTGGAAAACGAGTTAGGTGATGTTTTGTAAATTTTGTTTGTAACCGAGTGGAATCAAATTGTGGTTTTTTTCTTTTTTTTTCCATTTTTACTAAAGCTCTAATTTATCTCTTTGGTTATACGTGTCATCTTTCCGTTATACCCGCTACATTTTCTATGTATGAATTAAGTCACATATAATACGTTATGATTGTTTGGTATATATTTGATTTACTTTATGTTTGATCCAATTACAATGCTTATATAGGTTACGTTGAGTTCAATCGGATACGTCGAAACACGTGTTTTCATATGGTTAACGCGTCACATAACGTTTGCACTGATCCATTTGATATTTGCGATGTACTGCGCCGCAACGCGCGCGGGTGTTATTCTAGTTATTATTATATTAAAAATCTTAGTTATTACATCAATTATTATTGTTATCTTGTTATTATTATTGTGAGTTAAATGCCATTTTAGTCCATGTGGTTTGGGTCATTTTGCCAATTTAGTCCAAAGGTTTCATTTTTCCTCTGTGGGTTCAAAAATGTTTCATCGTTGCTATCTTAGTCCATTGGGTTAACTTCATCTATTTATTCTGTTAACAAGAAGGGCAATCCGGTCATTTTATATGTAATTCTTTTAACTAGAAGGACAATATGACCATATAAAATGACCGGATTGCCCTTCTCGTTAACAGAAAAAATGGATGAAGTTAACCTAGTGGACTAAAATGGCAATGATGAAACTTTTTTGGACCCACAGAAGAAAAATAAAACCTTTAAACTAAACTGACAAAATGACCCAAACCATATGAACTAAAATGAGATTTGACTCTATTATTATTTTAAAAATCTGAGTTATTACATCAATCTGAGTTAATATCAACATTTCTGATCTCATATTAGCACCTACAACTAGTCAGGTAAACATAAGGGGCAAGTGAAACGGGATTATAAAAAACAATCAAAACAATATTATATGGAAGTTGGTGTGATAAACTAAAGAGTAAATTACGGTTTTGGTCCTAGTGGTTTATTGGCCATCGTAATATTTTATAATTTTGAAACTTCTTGCAATTTTAATACCAATGTTTCCATTTGATTGCAATTTTAATCCATCTTACTAACTCCATCATATCTTAGTTAAACCAACTCACATGTTAGTCATGTGCAAGGTAAAAATCGTAAATAACCATAAATTTAAAGAAAGAATGTTATTTAACTCCTGTTTCTATCTTTTTCACATCCCAAACCCTAATTTCTAACATATGACCAGACGCAGAAGAAAGCGCGAACCAGACCTCATGAACCAACAATTTGTGTTTTGGAAATTAGGATTTATTTGGGTCTCTACAACAATACCAAATGAAAGGTTATTGTGTTCTCACAAGAATATGTTAAAAAATGTTTTTTTAAAAAAAATTAACGTCAAAATTAACAACGAAAAACGTGATAAGTGATAACTTCACGTCAAAAACTAATGAAAGTGGTCATTTAGACGTTAAATCATAAATATATATGTATGAAACTTTATTTATTTAAAATTAGAGAATAAAATTTATGTCACATTATTCCCTTTGGATAACAATTCTTTTTCAACAAGTTATTGACTTGATTCTAAAACCTAAGCCCAAAGGGACTAGGGTTCTCAGTTTGTTCAAGGTTTTGGAGATTGAAGATGGCGATGGATCGATCTCAGCTTCTTCTTGTAGGACTTCCTCTCTTTCTCTTTGACTCGGACGTTTTCATCCTACGGTTCTAACCCGAGCACTCTCCGCCTAGGCCGAGTACTCACAATTTCGACTTGCGAGCACCTAGCGATTTTTGCGACCATGATATTAGGCCTGCGACTATAGAATTAAATTAAGTTATCGGTGTTCTTTTTGGGCATGCTACTATAAGTATCTTAACGACTGTTATGCAATCGCTAGCTTTGTCCATCTTTTTAGCGATCTGGCTGAAAATTTTGTAAAAAGCTGTAGTAACTTAATATTTTCTAAGCCAACACGACCTAGGCCCAAAGATATGATTAACCAAAAGCTTAACTGATGTATTAGACTAACAAATTATGTAGATGTATTAGACGCCTAACCTGCATATCAAAGGCCACCATCTGAGCTCCATGCATCCACCCAACCAGTGGGTTATTGTTAGATGAGATTTGTAACGAAAAATATTTGATCTTATCGTTTATTCAAGTTATATTCTCACAAGACTGTCCATACAATTCTTTGTGCGTCTGGTCGTATGTTACAAATTAGGATTTAGGATGTGAAGATGGTAGAAAAAGGAGTTAAATAACATTCTTTCTTTAAATTTATGGTTTTTTTTATGATTTTACCCTTGCACGTGACAAACATGTGAGTTGGTTTTAACTAAGATATAGATGAAGTTAGTAAGGTGGATTAAAATTGCAATTAAATGGAAACATTGGTATTAAAATTGCAAGAAGTATTAAAATTGTAAAATATTGCAATGGCCTATAAATCATAGGGACCAAATCAGCAATTCACTCTAAACTAAATGGCGGTGACTAATATATTTTTAACTTTTATAATAACACCAGTGTTTTTTGCCAGCAAAACTGTTAAAAATACATATCTTTGTATTTTTTTTAGTCAATTCAATCATTATTTAAGTTATTTTCTTTTAACTAATTTTGTTTTTTTTTCTTTTATTTAACTGTATAAAATACAAATTGGGTATTTGTTGGAGTTGGGCTACATGAGTAATGCTTGTTGCTGATTGGGCTGCCCAATAAACGTGTTGGGCCTAAATACCAATTTGGGCATAAAGATTGCTGTAACGTGTTGGGCCGAAAGATTCAGAGTAGGTATAAAAAGGCAGAAGGTTATTTCTAAAAGGGCATCACATCATTCTCTGGCCTATCTTCAGACTCATCTCATCCCTGAAGTTGCTACTTTGATTCTATAGCGTCTAGCTGTAAATTATAGATATAGTAGTGTTGATGTTGATAGAGTTATGGTTTTGATATTCGTTGTATGTTCTTGATAGAATATTTGTAATATGTTAAAAATAATAATAATTTCTAGTAAAACCAAACCATTTTAACAAAAATAAATGAGCAAGATATGAAATGATTCATCAACAAACGATATGATATAGATGTCAGGATTAATCAACTCTCACCTTGTCAAGTAAAGTAATGGGTTCAATATGCAAATATGTTATAGTTAGGTTTAGAGTCTAAAGTGTCATTGTAAGTGGTTTAAGGGTTGTATGTGTCAAACCCTAAAGTGTGAAAGTGTACATATGTGTGTGTGTCGTATAATAAATGACGCGTTTGTTCATAGTGATTGGTATATAGACGACTCACATTGTAACATTCAAGTTTATTTATGTTTAATCTTGTGATTTAATTGTTTAATTATCAATCATGGGAAAAATTAGTATGAGACTATGAGAGCACAAGGTTTTCATTCAACATCACCACAACCGAAATCCTCGTCATTGTTAAACCCCTTCGAATGGAAAATTGAAATTCGTTCTTAGTCCCAAACAATTTCATAATTTTGTGTTTTGAATTCGGAAAAAAAATCAGTGTGCTGATAGGTGGTCGAAAACCGGTGTTCTTATGTGTTTAAGTTTGTGTATTTACATAACTTTTAGTTTTGAATAGCCTACTTTTGGTTAGAATTGTGTTTTGCAGGTCTAACGGAGTTTAAGGAGCTATTCGGAAGTTATTCGGAGTACTGGGAACAAACGGGATCAACCGGAAATGCGTGAAATGAAGAACCGAAGGAAATTGCCTTAGAAGGGGCACCGGCGACGCGTTGCGTCGATGAAAACTTGCGTAGACAGCACGGAATCGCGTCAGCAGAAAAACCCATTTTCTGGGTTATGCGTCGCCGACGCCACTCCCTGCTCTCCAACGCGAATTTTTGTTGTTTGTTGATGATTTGACGAAATATAACGCAAGTTTTGACCTTTTCATGAGAGTTACAAAGTTTTGAAGTTTGAACCTTGTTCTTGGAGCCATAACCATCCACCAATCCATTTTTAATCATCATCAATCACCCCGAATCATCCATCTTTGATCCAAACCCTAGTTCATCATCATTACTATCATCATCCAACCATCAATCCATTCATCACCACCATCAACCACAAACCCTAATCACCATTCATCTCCGCTTCCAAGCTTCAAGATGTTCAAGTTCAAGGCTTTATCATCCGGCGATCGTGTTCCGTTCACCATGAGCGGCTAATCTCATTGGTTTCACCCTGGTGTAGGTATTTGTTTAATCTAGGGTTTTGAATTGTTTGTTGATTCTACTTTGTGACAACTTGTATTGATTTTTGAAACCATTGACAATAGCTTACATTTGTTTCGTATTCGTAAATTGTCGAACGATTTATAAAGTTATGACTTTGCGAAATGGTTATGTGTATTTATGCATTGTTATGGTTTGGTTTTACTTGTTGTGATTATAAAGTGCATTCTTGTCCGTTCTCTGTAACGTTGATAGTTATTGGTACCTAAGTCACGGTACACTAAATCCGTTAATCGCTATACAATTGAGTTGAATCTAAAACCTGTAGAAATCCTAGATTGGCAATTACCGAAACCGGGAGTGAACCCTTTTTCTCAAACATTGTTTAAGTCGTTAATTGAGTTTTCGTTAATCGTAATCAATAGAGTTCTAGTAGTTAATCAAGCTTTACCATCATTGTTGGTTATTTCCAACATTCCTTTCAAACATGCAAAACAATTTAATATAGCAAGCTTCATAAAACGTGACAAATTCATAATCAAGCTAGTCCATACGCAAAACAATAAACCCTTCGCGGATCGACCCCTTACTACCACTAACACATTTGTTAAGGGTAATTCGGGACTATAAATCTTATCTTTGACCAGAGCACGACACTCCGATCAAATTTTGGCGCCGTTGCTGGGGGTTAGTGCGCTTTGCATTTGGATTGCGTTTGACAATTGTGATAAACTGTTTAAGTGCTTGTTTCTTTCATTTTATTTGCTTTTGTGTTACGTGTTACTTGTACAGATTATAGGTAGTGCATGCGTACACGGAATTCCGAGTGAACTTCACTGTTAGTTTACGAATCGGAAATCGAGTGAGTAGTAAGAAGGAACCTAGCAAGCCGGTTAGAGGCAACACTCGTCTCTAATCAAGTTACCAAAACTCACCATCAACACCATTTGTTGGAACCATTCCAATGGACCAACAAGACCAAAATAACCAAAACCGTAACAACCGTCCGGGGGGTAGCAACAACCGCCCTCCAGCCAACCCACTTCGCCAACCTGATCCTTAAAACCAAAATCCTTGTAACATTCGTCGAAAAACGGGTTTCAAAACCCGCTTCGTTTAATAACCAAGTATTCAGCTATAAATTTTCGTTGCGTATTTATTGTTCTGATTATTTTAAATAATACATAATTAATAAACATTTTAGAATTTAAAAACCATAATTAATAAATAATAAAAATAAGTGTATAGAAAATAAAATGGAGCTGCCGGGTCTCGAACCCGGGTCTCCCACAAACACAAACACACACCACACCACTCCGCCACACGCCACTTTTGTGTTTAATACTGAAACGAATAATATTTATAATAAAAACCGAAACTCAAATTTGTAAATCAGCGCCCAGAACCCTCAATCACCGGAAAAACCGGAACACTGCGATTTTGGCTAGTTTTCCTTTGACTGAAACGCACAAACTGAATTCGACATCAGTTATAACCGTTGCCGGCCATCAATTTAGTCAAAAACCGTCGGAAAGCTTAAATCGCGATTGTTGACCTTAAATCAAACCCAAATCAACTGTTCCTCCTTATAAATACTCACTCCAACCTCTTGTAAACTTTTCGCTCACAACCGCGCTCACTCCTGAAGCTTTAGTCCACTCAGAACACGTCGCCGGAAATTCTCGCACTCGCCGGAATATCACCGGAGAACCGAAGCCTTACTCCTAATCGGTACAATCATCTAAATCTTTCTTGCTATCTCTTGATTAGTAATCTTATTACTCAACACAATAATCGAAACTGTTAAACAGTTCACTCAACCGGAATCTGTAAATCAGAGCCGACGAAATCTTGCCGGAAATCTGAAGCAAACTCGCTGTTCTGGTATACCATATCACTTAATTTTCTTTCCATTTCAATCAAGTATAAGTTGTGATCGATTAAACAGAACAGTCGGATTTCACTGTTCTATGTTTTTGTAAGCGAAGAAGATGAAGATGAAAATGTGTTTTAGTATAATTAAAAACGGATATTTAACCGGGTTAGACACACAGTCCAGCGGTGGATTGTGTGCAATTTCAATACACACGTCCCGGGTTCGAATCGCACACGTTACCGACTTTCAGAAATAAAACCAACATTTTTAAAACCGAATCAGATCAAGTCACAGTATATACATAAAAGGAATATAATCCAGTAGTTAAACAGATTAGACACACAGCCCAACTGGTTGGGCTGTGCGCACTCGAACCGAAGGTCCCGAGTTCGACTCCGGGTCTCTACAACCGGTTCGACCATATAAATCATTTTTAATAAAAACCAAATAAGGTTAAGGTTAATTAGTATATATATATAATTAAAACAGAGAATATTTCAGGTTAGACACGTAGCTCAGTTGGTAGAGCTGCGTGCACGTATACGAGAGGTCCCGAGTTCGAACCTCACAAGCCGCATACAATAAACACAGTCTGACCGGTCGGACCCGGTCAACTGTCAGAAAGTCAACCCAATTTTTATTATTTTTATTTATTTATTTAATTGGAAAATTTATTAAAAATACTTAAAAATAGGATTTTTAAAGTTAGAAAATTTCCTTAAACTCACAAAAATAAATCTAAAAATCCCATTAAGAGCACTAATTAAAAATATTAATCTCAAATAAAATTTATTTATTTATCGAATCATTTTGTTATTATCTAGGTTAGTTTTTCCCTCGTCGATTGAATCATAAATTCGTGCGCCTTCATCATCATCAAAGAACGCACCCATTGTGAGTGAATCTCTACCAATTCCCTGTTTTAATCATGTTTTGGGGTGTATCATGTGTCGTATAATTCCTTTATTTTATTTAAACACTCGTGCATACATCATATCCGTGATCAAATGTGTATCAAATGTGTATCAATTGTTGTGTGAATTATATGTAGATTGGATTTATCATTTTCAGTGCACGCATTTCATTAGGCCCATCAGTTCCCCGTGGGATACGGGTTGAGCATCAGGAGCCTCATTAGATCGGCTCTGTTTGATTGAGCCTTGATCTCACATGCATCATCATTCATGTCATATACTCATCCAAAGTGGTTTGTGATTGTTTATCTATATATGTTTGCTCACATGTGATTATTGCACGAATTTTCTTTATTGAATAAAACAAGAAATTAGTAAAAATGTTTTATCAAGGTTCACTCGCCAACTTTTGTTGACCCAAAATATCCCCCGTTTTACACATGATACAGGTGATCCAGCTGAGACATCCAGCTGAGACAGGAAACACTTAGGAAGGCCTAGAAGAATAAACAAGTTTATGCTTTGGAATAATTATGTAGTTTCATTTTCTTGTAATTGTATGAATTTTGTTTTGGATATTTAAGTTGTAATTTGAATTTAATAAATATGAAACATCTTAGTAAACATCATGAGCTTTGGTGATAACCCAATTATGCCCCGACTTTTATTCCGCTGCGGGTCGGGGTGTGACAGATTGGTATCAGAGCTTATGACTATAGGGATATAGGATAGGTTATTAGACCCTTAGAGCCTATACTATAGTTGATTAAAAATTTTAAATTGTTTATGCGTTACATACAAAATTCATTATGTTTATATGCTTTATGTTTATTTTCACACTCAATGTTATGCAAGCATGCTCACAAATACATGTTATTATACAATGCTCATCATGAATCATATCCTCATAACATATGATATCCATGAGAGCACACACCTCACGATTCCCATGATTTTTGCAATGATTTTTGTATTTTTCAAATCACATCAAAGTGAGTTCTCATGACAGGCATGTAGTAACTGGAAGGGTACGAGTACCGGTAGTCGGAACGTCCTGTCTAGGCTTGGCATTCGTATAAATCCAAAATAAGGACCAGTTTGCCTACCTTGGGACTAACAATGAGAGTACGAAGGACCTATTAGGCCAAAGCATGCTATACCAAACGTCGTGTGAGCTAACCCCACTTTGAGTTGTCATTGTGTCTACACCTGGACACCCTCCTACCATACATCTCGCAATCATATTTTACGATTTCATTCGGGTGGTGCGAGTGTTAATCCGCCAACACCAATGTGAATCCTACCAAGCCCAATAGTTATGGGGGCCCACATGACTACACAGGCGATGGTATGGGGGACATTGGAGGCCCAAACATGAGCAAACCCAAGACATCCTATGGATGTAGTTAAATTATTGCCAATTATGTTGTTTTTCATTCTTTTACGACACATGACACCTAGAAAATTCTTAAACTCACAATCTTCCTATGTATGTTCCTATAGATGTCGGCTAGGCAACTACGTGGAGGTAGAAAGTCAGGAAGATCAAATGAACGTTTGGCCACACAAATTGCTAAACAAATGGCCGCCGTGCTTCCTGACATCGTGATTCAAGTTCAACAAGCTCTCACCGCAAATCCCATCAACCCTCCCAATCAAGAAGACCAGAGCGTCGCCAACCCCCTTCCAAAAAGTGCTCCTACAAACACTTCAAATCTTGCGATCCCCCAAAGTATGAAGGGACCGAAGGTGTTACTGCCCTCCTTCACTGGTTTGAAGAAATGGAGAACACTTTCCTCAATTGCGATTGTCCCGAGGACCGTAAGGTACATTATGCAACTGGAAGACTGTTTGGGGTAGCTCTTACCTGGTGGAACACGGAAAAAGGTAAGCGAGGAGTTGAAGATGCCATGGCCTTAACATGGGAAGAGTTAAGGGAACTCATGACAAGACGCTTCTGTCCAAGAAGCGAAATCAAAAAGCTGGAAGACGAATTCCACTCACTGAACAAAAGGAAGGAGATCACACCTCCTATAATAAGAGATTTCTCGAGCTGAACCAGATGATCCCTAATTTGTTCACCCCCGTGTACCGCTTGGTTGAACATTACATTCGAGGTCTTCCCTCGAAAATTCAAGACTCGGTTTTAAGCACTTCGCCTGCAACACTGGAAGCCGCGATGGAGTTAGCTACAGAACTCACTGAAAATCGCATTCGAAACGGCAAATTCAAAGATGAAAAGAAGAAAGCACCCATAGAGACCTCAACTACAAACCACCCAGTCTCATCCTCAAGGTTTGCTGGTAAGAGGAAACGTAATGGCAAGAATTTTGCTATCACTCAAACCAACCCTCCTATCACTGCTGCACCAATCACCCAAATTGCTCCTTCAACTGTACCATTCAAAAAGCCATACACCGGCCCACACCCAAAATGCAACCGTTGTCAGTACCATCACCCTCCCGAAAATCCCTGCCAACATTGCACAGGTTGTGGCCGTGCGGGTCACACCATCCAAACCTGTCGTACTCTTCAACGAATGAACCGCAATCAACCTCCAACCCAAACCTACAATCAGATAGTGGGTCAAGCCCAACAACCCTTACTTCTACCACCTACACAACACGTAGCCCAAACTTACTACCAACCCAACTACCCCATGATGCAACCCATGCGAGCTTGTTACAACTGTGGGGACCCAAACCACTTTAGGAACACTTGTCCACGCTTAGTGAACATCATCCATGCCCAAGCTCAAGCAAACCCGGTAAACCAAGCTAACCAAGCTCCTCCACCTGCCAGAGGAAGAGCTTTCAACATCAATGCCAACCAAGCTAGGGCTGACAACAACGTGGTCAACGGTACGTTTCTCATCAATGGTAGTTTTGCATCCATATTATTCGATACTGGCGCGGATAAGAGCTTTGTGTCCTTAGAATTTGAACCTAGCCTCAACCAAACTCGTGTTAATCTCATGGAATCTCTAACGGTGGAAGTTGCTGACGGAAAACCCGTTTCATTAAATTCTATTATACGCAATTGTACCCTCACTCAAAACGATCACGATTTTCCAATTGACCTTATTCCTATGAAGTTGGGAAGTTTCGATGTTATAATCGGTATGGACTGGCTCAGCCAGCATCACGCTGAAGTAGTGTGCCACGAAAAGTTCATTCGCATTCCTCTCGCAGACAATCAGACCCTACGTATTTTTGGGGAAACCCCTTTGAAAGGACTCAAACTAATGTCCTGCCTTCAAGCCCGAAGATATCTCCGCAAGAACTATGTCGCATTCCTAACTCACGTCGTCAAAAAGGGAAACAAGGAGAGGAAACTCAAAGATATCCCAGTTGTGAAAGAATTCCCACAAGTCTTTCCTGACGACATTTCAGGACTTCCTCCTGTGAGAGAAGTCGAATTCCGCATCGATCTTGTACCTGGCGCTACACCAGTCGCAAAATCTCCTTATAGGTTAGCCCCATCCGAAATGCAAGAGCTGGCCAGTCAACTGCAAGAGCTGACTGACAAAGGATTCATACGTCCTAGCTCCTCGCCTTGGGGTGCACCTGTTCTCTTTGTGAAGAAGAAAGATGGAACGTTTCGCATGTGCATTGATTATAGAGAACTCAACAAGTGAACGGTTAAGAATCTTTATCCACTACCTCGCATCGATGACCTCTTAGACCAACTTCAAGGCGCCACCTGCTTTTCAAAAATCGACCTTCGTTCTGGGTATCATCAGCTCAGAGTGCACGAAGAAGATATCCCAAAAACCGGTTTCCGGACTCGTTATGGTCATTACGAGTTCATGGTCATGCCTTTCGGTTTAACCAACGCCCCCGCTGTCTTCATGGATCCAATGAATAGGGTATGCAAACCCTACCTCGACCGTTTCGTCATAGTCTTCATCGACAACATCCTTATCTACTCCAAGTCTAAATCCGATCATGAACGACACCTTCGACTCATCCTTACACTCTTAAGGACTGAAAAGCTCTACGCTAAGTTCTCAAAATGCGAATTCTGGTTAGGAGAAGTACAATTTCTTGGACATGTCGTCAATGACAAGGGAATTCATGTTGATCCTTCAAAAATCAAGGCAGTGCAGGAATGGCAAGCGCCACGTACCCCTACCGAGGTAAGGTCATTTCTTGGTTTGGCTGGTTACTATCGACGCTTCATTGCCAATTTTTCCCGTATTGCCGTACCACTCACGGCTTTGACTCATAAAGGAAAACCCTTCATATGGGGACCTAAACAAGAGGAAGCCTTCCAAACTCTAAAGCAAAAACTTTGTGACGCACCTATCCTCACACTCCCTGAGGGTTGCGATGACTTTGTGGTATATTGCGACGCATTGGGGCAAGAGCTAGGCTGTGTATTGATGCAAAGAGGAAAAGTGATAGCCTATGCTTCTAGGCAACTCAAAGTTCATGAGAAGAATTACACCACCCACGACCTGGAACTTGGAGCCGTTGTGTTCGCTCTCAAGATATGGAGACATTACCTCTATGGTACCAAGTGTGAAATATACACTGACCACAAAGTCTCCAACATATCTTCAACCAGAAGGAGTTGAATTTGAGGCAACGAAGATGGGTCGAACTTCTCAACGACTACGACTGTGAAATTCGGTATCATCCTGGCAAGGCGAACGTAGTGGCCGATGCGCTCAGTCGAAAAGGTTATGCGAACTCCATTCGTCTTCTATGTTCGCAAATCATAACCGACATCAAAGATCGAATACGAGCAGCTCAACATGTTTCTGTAACGGAAAATGATGTACGCGATGAACTTTCATGTGGAACTGAACTCAAAATCGAAACCAAATCCGACGGTATTCTATACTATTTAAACCGCATATGGATTCCTGATCGCGATAACCTTCGTGATTTCCTCATGAATGAAGCGCACAAAACACGATACTCTGTACACCCAGGAGCCGACAAGATGTATCAAGACCTACGATACACCTACTGGTGGCCTGGCATGAAAAAGGATATCGCTGTTTTTGTTTCCAAGTGCCTTACCTGTTCCAAAGTAAAGGGCTGAACATCAAAGACCTTCAGGACTTCTAGTCCAACCCGAAATACCTGTATGGAAGTGGGAAAACATAACCATGGATTTCATTATCCGGTTACCTCGCACCTCCAGTGGGTATGACACCATATGGGTAATAATCGATCGTCTTACAAAGTCATCTCATTTCATTCCGATTCGCGAGGAATTCAAGAACGAGAAGTTAGCTCGTATCTACATCAGCGAGATTGTAAGCCGTCATGGTGTACCATTAAGCATCATTTCAGACCGTGATGGTCGTTTCACTTCACGAACATGGCGAGCCGTACAAACCGCTTTGGGTACACGATTAGACCTCAGTACCGCTTTTCATCCTCAAACTGATGGTCAATCTGAACGCACCATCCAAACCCTTGAAGACATGCTGCGAGCATGTGTCATAGACTTCAAAGGGAATTGGGACGTTCACCTACCATTAGTGGAATTTTCGTACAACAATAGCTATCATTCAAGTATCGGCATGGCTCCTTTCGAAGCTTTATATGGTCGTAAGTGCCGATCTCCAGTATGTTGGCACGAAATTGGGGAATCGCAAATCACCGGTCCAGAATTAATTCAAGAAACAACCGACAAGGTCATTCAAATTCGAAACAATCTTCTAGCAGCTCAAAGTCATCAAAAGAGTTATGCAGACAAACGACGAAAGCCCTTGGAGTTTGACATTGGTGATCAAGTACTTTTAAAAGTATCACCGTGGAAGGGAGTGGTTCGTTTTGGCCAGAAGGGCAAGCTAGCACCACGCTATGTAGGACCTTTCAAGATACTCGAAAGAGTAGGTCCTGTAGCATACAAGCTTGACCTACCAGAAGAACTCAACAGAATTCATCCCACATTTCACGTATCAAACTTGAAAAAGTGCCTCGCCGATGAAAATCTCCATATTCCTCTAGAAGACATTCAAGTCGATGAATCGATGCACTTCGTTGAAAGACCGGTAGAAATCATGGACTTCGGAGAGAAGCGTTTAAGACGAAGTCGTATTCCATTGTCAGGATACGTTAGGAGTCGAAACGAGGACCCGAGTTTACTTGGGAACGTGAAGACTCAATGCGCGAAAAATACCCACATCTCTTTCCAGTTACCACTACTACTTAAATTTCGGGACGAAATTCCTAAAAGTAGGGGATACTGTAACATTCGTCGAAAAACGGGTTTCAAAACCCGCTTCGTTTAATAACCAAGTATTCGGTTATAAATTTTCGTTGCGTATTTATTGTTCTGATTATTTTAAATAATACATAATTAATAAACATTTTACAATTTAAAAACCATAATTAATAAATAATAAAAATAAGTGTATAGAAAATAAAATGGAGCCGCCGGGTCTCGAACCCGGGTCTCCCACAAACACAAACACACACCACACCACTCCGCCACATGCCACTTTTGTGTTTAATACTGAAACGAATAATATTTATAATAAAAACCGAAACTCAAATTTGTAAATCAGCGCCCAGAACCCGCAATCACCGGAAAAACCGGAACACCGCGATTTTGGCTAGTTTTCCTTTGACTGAAACGCACAAACTGAATTCGACATCAGTTATAACCGTTGCCGGCCATCAATTTAGTAAAAAACCGTCGGAAATCTTAAATCACGATTGTTGACCTTAAATCAAACCCAAATCGACTGTTCCTCCTTATAAATACTTACTCCAACCTCCTGTAAACTTTTCGCTCACAACCGCGCTCACTCCTGAAGCTTTAGTCCACTCAGAACACGTCGCCGGAAATTCTCGCACTCGCCGGAATATCACCGGAGAACCGAAGCCTTACTCCTAATCGGTACAATCATCTAAATCTTTCTTGCTCTCTCTTGATTAGTAATCTAATTACTCAACACAATAATCGAAACTGTTAAACAGTTCACTCAGCCGGAATCTGCAAATCAGAGCCGACGAAATCTTGCCGGAAATCTGAAGCAAACTCGCTGTTCTGGTATACCATATCACTTAATTTTCTTTCCATTTCAATCAAGTATAAGTTGTGATCGATTAAACAAAACAGTCGGATTTCACTGTTCTATGTTTTTGTAAGCGAAGAAGATGAAGATGAAAATGTGTTTTAGTATAATTAAAAACGGATATTTAACCGGGTTAGACACACAGTCCAGCGGTGGACTGTGTGCAATTTCAATACACACGTCCCGGGTTCGAATCGCACACGTTACCGACTTTCAGAAATAAAACCAACATTTTTAAAACCGAATCAGATCAAGTCACAGTATATACATAAAAGGAATATAATCCAGTAGTTAAACAGATTAGACACACAGCCCAACTGATTGGGCTGTGCGCACTCGAACCGAAGGTCCCGAGTTCGACTCCGGGTCTCTACAACCGGTTCGACCATATACATCATTTTTAATAAAAACCAAATAAGGTTAAGGTTAATTAGTATATATATATAATTAAAACAAAGAATATTTCAGGTTAGACACGTAGCTCAGTTGGTAGAGCTGCGTGCACGTATACGAGAGGTCCCGAGTTCGAACCTCATAAGCCGCATACAATAAACACAGTCTGACCGGTCGGACCCGGTCAACTGTCAGAAAGTCAACCCAATTTTTATTATTTTTATTTATTTATTTAATTGGAAAATTTATTAAAAATACTTAAAAATAGATTTTTTAAAGTTAGAAAATTTCCTTAAACTCACAAAAATAAATCTAAAAATCCCATTAAGAGCACTAATTAAAAATATTAATCTCAAATAAAATTTATTTATTTATCGAATCATTTTGTTATTATCTAGGTTAGTTTTTCCCTCGTCGATTGAATCATAAATTCGTGCGCCTTCATCATCATCAAAGAACGCACCCGTTGTGAGTGAATCTCTACCAATTCCCCGTTTTAATCATGTTTTGGGGTGTATCATGTGTCGTATAATTCCTTTATTTTAGTTAAACACTCGTGCATACATCATATCCGTGATCAAATGTGTATCAAATGTGTATCAATTGTTGCGTGAATTATATGTAGATTGGATTTATCATTTTCAGTGCACGCATTTCATTAGGCCCATCAGTTCCCCGTGGGATACGGGTTGAGCATCAGGAGCCTCATTAGATCGGCTCCGTTTGATTGAGCCTTGATCTCACATACATCATCATTCATGTCATATACTCATCCAAAGTGGTTTGTGATTGTTTATCTATATATGTTTGCTCACATGTGATTATTGCACGAATTTTCTTTATTAAATAAAACAAGAAATTAGTAAAAATGTTTTATCAAGGTTCACTCGCCAACTTTTGTTGACCCAAAATATCCCCCGTTTAACACATGATACAGGTGATCCAGCTGAGACAGGAAACACTTAGGAAGGCCTAGAAGAATAAACAAGTTTATGCTTTGGAATAATTATGTAGTTTCATTTTCTTGTAATTGTATGAATTTTGTTTTGGATATTTAAGTTGTAATTTGAATTTAATAAATATGAAACATCTTAGTAAACATCATGAGCTTTAGTGATAACCCAATTATGCCCCGACTTTTATTCCGCTGCGGGTCGGGGTGTGACAATCCTCCCCCAACCTTAATAACCGTAATCGAAATCAAAACCCGGGTGCTGGACTCAACTTTGACCGACCGGAGTTTGAACGAGTAAACCCTGATCATGCGGGTATCACGAACCGAATTACGATGAATTAAGGAATAACATCCCGGATGACGAGAGGTATAGTGTTCTGAGTTATTGTTCACCGGACCGGTTTAGTGTTCACACATATCATTTGGAAGAGGATGAGAATGATGGATTTGGGGAGAATGAATTCAACGGAAATTTCTACAACGGTAGGGGTTTCAACCAGGATGATGGATATCAAAATGCCAACATCTACAATGGCAATGATGAGTGGGATAACGGTGATGGTTATGATGATGATGCTTATTATGGTGAGTATAACCGTAATGACGGTTATAGAAACAACCGCCAACCTCGGAACAACAATCAGAGGAATCCGAATAACAACCAAAACAACAACATACGGATTCCCGACTTTGTGGGTATGGCGAATCAATACCCGAATCGACAGGAAAATCGTGGGCCACCGGTAAACCAAGAGGTGAATGGTCCACCGAGGAATAACCGCAACAACAATCAACGTCACCCACCACAAGGCGTTGATGGTCGGTTCCGACCGATGATATCGGAGAACAATTCTCCGATTGTACCACCACCACCACGAGGGAGAGTCGCATTTGATTGCAAACCGAACTACATCAACATACTTCCTCATTTTAACGGATGGTCAAATGACGAACCATATATGCATCTACAAGAATTCTCACTATTTGTAGCACTATTGGCGTGGTCATTTCACCCAAGATGAGGTTGGTTTACGTCTATTTCATTTTTCTTTAAAGGACAAAGCCAAGCAATGGTTTTTGACGTTGCCCACTAATAGTATTCACACATGCAACAAACCTTCCTTGATGAATACTATTCAATGGCAAAGACTGATGATGCACGTGACGAGATTAGAGCGTTCAAGCAGTTATCAAGTGAGCCGCTTCACGAGGCATTCGCCCTGTATAAATAGTTGATTCGAAAGTGTCTGCATCATTAAATTTAAGAAATGGGAACTGGTAAAGTGTTTCGTGAGGGGTTTAGATGGAGGACATGGAACCACCTTAAGTCAACGAGTAATGGGACGCAACTAAGCAATCATGAGGATGACGATTGCGAATTCCTTGAAAGGATGGCAAAGAGGTCAAAGGCTAAGGAGTCGGCTGATCGGGCTAAGAAGCATCCTATTTCTCGATCACTTCCTAATCTTGATTCTAGTTCTAAGGATCGAATCTCCACTTTAGAACGAGAGTTGGCATGCATGAAAAAGAAAGATGTGAATGCGGTGCAGTTTGCGGTTTGCGAAGATTGTGGGGAACTTGGTCACCGGGCCGACCAATGTCAAGTAGTTGCAACTGAAGACACCGAGGAGGTAAATCAAGTGTTTGGTGATCGCAAGAATAACGACATGAATTCAAATACTTATCATCCCGGTTTGAGAAATCACCCAAACTTCCGATATGGGAATGCCGCCAACCAAATGAATCCCAATTTTCAGTCGGGCAATCAAGGCGGATCTTCATATCAAAATCGTCAAGGGGGTAATCAAGGGGGTTACCAACGTAATTACAATCAAGGGTATCAAGGGCGTGACAATAATTATCAAGGCGGATACCAAAGAAATTACAACAATCAAGGCGGTGGTGGAGGTGGCTTGGGTAATCAAAGTGGGGGTGGTAGTGATTTGAATGCCAAAATGGACGCAATGCTCTCAATGATGCAAGAGTCAAAGAAAGAGAATGAGATTCGAGACAAGTCACATGAAGCATTAGCGAAGCAAGTGGGCAAACTTGTAGAAGAAATGGCCCAAATGCGGGGAAGCAGAGGAAGGCTTCCAAGTGACACCATGGTGAATCCGAAACATCAAGGCTCTTCCAGAAAGAACACACGAGAGGTACCGATTAATAAAATATCTTTATGTAGTGGTCGAGTCGTTTATAATGGTGTCAAAACACCATCACCTCAATTTGTTGAAGGGGTAGTGGAAGAGGTGATTGATGAAGAGGTTGATGACGGTCAAACGGGTCAAAACAAAAATATTTTTAAAAATGAAAAAAATACACCCGTTGTGACCACATCCATCCCGATTTCTAAGGAAAAGGGTGTGGAGGTTAATACCGCCCCTTATCTCGAAGCATTGAAGGGCCCCGTGAAAAAGATTGTAAACAAAAGAGGTCCACAACAAGAAGAGTTGTTGGAGGTTTTCAAACAAGTTAAAATAAATTTACCTCTTTTGGATGCAATCAAGCAAGTACCGTATTATGCGAAGTACTTAAAAGAGTTATGTACTCAGAAACGAACCCATAAATTCCCAAAAAAATAGATTTAATTGAAAATGTGAGTTCGATTCTTTCGGGTGCACTTCCACCTAAACTCCAAGATCCAGGAGTGCCAATTATTTCAATTCAAGTGGGTGATTTCAAAATTGGTCGGGCCGTTTTTTAGATCTCGGAGCGAGTGTGAGCATTCTACCGGGTAGTTTGTATGACCAATATGACTTTGGTCCTCTTCAAGCAGCAAATACCACTGTGGTGTTAGCTGACTTGACTCCTAAATTACTTCATGGGATAGTCTCAGATGCGATAGTGAAAATTGAGGATTTGTACTATCCGGTGGACTTTTTAGTACTTGATTATGTGGCCATGGACTCAACCAAGCAACCTACAGTGATTTTCGGTTGACCGTTTTTAGCAACTGCTAACTCTCAAATTGATTGTCAAACGGGAACGGTCGATATGACATTTGGAAACCAGGTTGAGGTTGCATGTTTTTTCCGGATTGACGAATCCTTTAGTCGATGATGAATGCTACATGGCAGGCGTCATTGACCAGTGTATACCTCTCTGCAACACCGTTGTAGATGAGGAGAACACAATGGAGGAATGTTCTATGTTTGACAGGTCACAGGTGGAGATGAATCAAAGCATAGCCGTGGAGGTGAAAAGTTTGGAGGTGCTTGCGGTTAAAGAGGGAAAAACAATATGGACGCACCAAGTGGAGAGCTTACCGGATACCATTGATACAAAATTGAAGCCGTCCTTAGTGGAGCCTCCAGAAATTGAGTTGAAGGTGTTGCCAAAGCATCTCAAGTATGCTTATAATGGTGAGGGCAACACGCTTCCGGTCATAATTACCTCAAATTTTACCGAGGAGCAAGAGAAGAAGTTGATGGAGATTTTGGTCACCAATAAGGCGACTATTGGGTGGACCATCACGGATTTGAAGGGTATTAGTCCCTCGGTAGTGATGCATAAGATCATCACTGATGACACCATAACACCCGCCCGTGATGCACAAAGGAGGTTAAATCCAAACATGCGGGAATTTGTCAAGAAATAAGTGTTAAAGTGGCTTGATGCGGGTATTATCTACCCCATTTCTAACAGCTAACGGGTGAGTCCCACACAAACCGTCCCAAAGAAGGCAGGTATTCAAGTTGTCAAGAATGAAGCAGGTGAGGAAGTAGCTACCCGGCCGGTAACCGGGTGGCGTATTTGCATTGACTATAGGAAGTTAAATCATGCTACTTCTAAAGATCATTTTCCCTTACCATTTATTGATAAATTGAGGAAAAACTAGCCGGACACAAATTTTATTGTTTCTTGGATGGATATTCCAGATACAATCAAATTGCAATTCATCCGGAAGATCAACAAAAGACTACGTTTACATGTCCATACGGAACTTTCGCATTCAGGCGAATGCCGTTTGGATTTTGTAACGTCCCCGTCACCTTTCAAAGGTGTATGATGAGTATCTTCTCGGATATGGTGGGGGAGTCATTGGAGATCTTCATGGATGACTTTTCCATTTTGGGTCATCTTTTGAAACCTGTCTAGACCAATTAGAAAAAGTGTTGAAACGATGCGTTGAAACAAACTTGGTTTTGAGTTGGGAGAAGAGCCATTTTATGGTTCAGGAGGGGATAGTGTTGGGACACGTGGTTTCAAGTCGTGGGGAAGAGCCATGAAAAAATTAAAGTAATTTCTACTCTACCATATCCCACGAATGTTAAGGGCATTAGGTCATTTTTGGGACACACGAGTTTCTATAGGAGGTTTATTAAAGGGTTTAGTGATTTTTCAAAACCATTATGTAACCTTTTACTAAAAGACCTGCCATTTGACTTTAATGAAAAATGTAAAGATGCCTTTAATGTTTTAAAGAAAAAGTTAGTTGAGGCCCCAATCTTGCAATCACCAAATTGGTCACTTCCATTTGAAATCATGTGTGATGCAAGCGACTATGCGGTTGGGGCTGAGTTGGGTCAAAGAGTTGATAGGAAACCGGTTGCGGTGTACTACGCAAGTAAGACTCTTTCGGATGCACAATTAAACTACACAACAACCGAGAAAGAACTACTTGCGGTGGTATACGCGTTGGATAAGTTTAGGGCTTATATTTGGGGTAGCAAAGTGATTATCTACTCGGACCATAGTGCCGTAAGGTACCTTAAGGAAAAGAATGATGCTAAGCCTAGACTAAGTTGTTGCAGGAATTTGACCTAGAGATCCGGGACAAAAAGGGAAGTGAAAATGTGGTGGCCAACCACTTGTCCCGTGTGGTATTTGAGGAGGATCCTACACCTGTAGAGATCGATGAATCATCCCCAGATGAACATATTATGAGTGTATCTCAGTTACCATGGTATGCTAACATAGTTAACTATCTTGTTATAGGTGACTTACCGGCTCATTGGGATCGAAGGAGGAGGCATCATTTTTTGTCTCAGAATAAGTATTACCGGTTGGAGGAACCGGATTTATGGAGAGAGTGCGTGGATCAAAGGATCCGGAGATGTATAGCCGATGAAGAGATTCCGAGTGTGTTGAAGCATGTGCACTCATTTGTGTGCGGTGGCCATTTTAGTGGTCACAAGAGACAGGTTATAAAGTGTTGAATAGTGGCCTTTATCGGCCAACTATATTTAATGACGCATTTGAGTTTTCAAAGAATTGTGTTGAGTGCCAAAGATTAGGGGTATATCGAAAAGGGACGAGATGCCCATGCAGCCAATCCTCATCGTTTATATTTTTGAAGTGTGGGGTATTGACTTTATGGGCCCGTTCCCCAATTCTTATGGTAATTTGTATATCTTGGTGGCCGTTGACTATGTGTCAAAATGGGTCGAAGCAGTAGCCACCAAGACGAACGATCATATCGTAGTTTGCAGTTTTGTTCAATCCTACATATTTTCAAGGTTTGGGATTCCTCGTGTCATCATAAGCGATGGAGGATCCCATTTTAAAAACTTTTGGTTTGGCAAACTCTTAAAACGGTATGGTGTTGACCATAGAATTGCTACCCCTATCACCCGCAAACAATCGGGCAAGTGGAAGTTTCAAATCGGCAAATCAAAGAGATTTTGCAAAAGACCGTACGGACGGACCGTAAGGATTGGTCAATTAAGTTGAACGATGCCTTATGGGCCTACCGGACGACACATAAGACACCCATTGGCACTACACCTTACCAATTAGTTTATGGTAAAAATTGCCATTTACCGGTTGAACTTGTGCATCGATCATTATAGGCTATTAAAGAGGTCAATGTTAAATATGATGATGCAGGTAAGAAGAGGAAGCTCAATCTTCGCGAGTTGGATGAGCTAAGGGAAACGACATATGAATGCGCGTCCAAGTACAATGACGGAATGAAGAGGGCACATGATGCTAAGATAAGGAAGAAAGAGTTGGTAGCGGGGCAAAAGGTATGGCTTTACAACTCAAAGCATAAGTTCTTTCCCAAAAAGCTCCGAAGCAAATGGATGGGACCTTATGTGATCACCCGGGTCGGACAATTAGGTGATGTTACTATTGAGGATCCAAGGGATGGATCGCCGCAAACGGTGAATGGTCACCGACTTAAGCTGTTTCTTGATGATAACGAACGGGTGGAGGAAGGCAAGGAATCGGTGAGCTTCTTGGCGAGCATTCCGGTTTATGAGGTCGACTAGAAAGGGACGGTAACATACTTGTAGAGTTTTGTATATTTTAATTGTTTAAGTTTTGAGTGTTTGTTAGTTGTTTTTACGGTTCATATTAACCTTTTTTTGTGATGTGTGAAGTTCCGGAAATCATGAACGAGTCATGAAGATGTAAGGTATGTTTTTAGACTTGTTTATGTGTATTAGGGACAATACACATCTATTTGGGGGGTGGTAGGATCGTTGAAAGATAAATTATTACTAAGATTTAAAACTGAAAATTTAACAAAAAGATTTTTAATTATTTTTAGGATTTATTTTGACTAGGCCTCTTTTGTAAAAAGTGCTTGTTTTTTCCCACAGTTTTCAAAAAGATAATCGAGTTTAGGGTGGCGTCGCCGACACAAGGGGGCGTTGTCGACGGCCACCGGTTAGTGGCGTCGATCAAGAAACGGCGTAGGCAACATGAAATGGCGTCGGCCATGTTTTGTTTTTTTGGCTTGCGTCGCCGACGCCGGGGTCGCCTCAGACGCTGAAGTTTGGTTTTTCATTCGTTCTTCACTTATAGGGTCACCCGAACCCGTTTTAAAACCCACCCGAACATGTTTCCAGCCACAAACTCGACCTAATCTTACCCCTATCTGATTTCTAACCTTTTATGACCACAAAACCTACCTCTTTCACTTCATCCAAAACACCAAGAACCCTAAAACCTTCGTCTTTTCATAACTCCTTCAATTCTTAGCCGATTCAAGTGATTCTTGAGTCTAAATCATGTAGTTTTTCGAGAGCAACAAAACCTTGATCTTAGTTTTCAGTAATTCTTGCTTATTTGCAAGATATTGGAGCTGTAAATTTTGGGTTTTGAGAGATTGTTGAATCATTTACTTGTTTTTACATCTCTTTAGAGTTCTTCTCCTTCTAATTGACAAAGGTATGAAATTTACTAATTTTTGAGCATGAGTATTGTGGTATGTTATTTCCTCTGAAATTTTAATATTTATTGTTTAAGAGTAGGTTGTTTATGATATACATATGATGTAATTGCTTGAATGTTGGGTAAAAACGCGAATTGGGATGGAATTGAGCATGGAACAAGTGTGGGGATGTGATTACACCCACTTGTTCATATGGTTAAGTATGAACATTATGATGAACGTTGTTAAAGAATCTTATAGATTTAGGATCAAAGCATGGAAGTTTGATTCTTTTGAGATGTTAAAGTTTGCTACTTGGTAAGTTTAAAATTGGATAATTTACATCTAGAGGTTAAACTTAAGTTCATCATTATGGTTTATACTTAGAGTTGAATTGTTTAGATGTTTAAAGGGTGTATTGATTGTATTGTTGATGTTGTTTTAAAGACATGGCTAACCGCAAACGATCTAAGACTACTGATGTGGAAGCTTCATCATCGAGTGGCGTGCAGGTTAAGTGGCAACAACAGTGCAACTTACCTGATATAGAAGATAGACTATTCAGGTAGAATTGGGATTGGGTAGATTCGATGATGAAGTTTTTGGGGCTCAGTGGGAGCAAAACCAAAAGAAGCCGTTACACTGATTTAACAATAAGCAAGCATAGATCAAATTGTGGAAGCATAAAATGTCTAAGGTCAGTGTGATAGACAAGGTTTGTGTTTGTGAACGGGTGATAAATTTGGAAGAATTCCGTCAAGTCGGAATTACACAAAAATTTGAGAGGTTGGGATGGGAGCGTGCACTTAATTGGCGCGAGGGTGCAACTTCTAGAGTATATTTAAAGGCGGTGACAAATTGGTATGCAACATTGCGTTTAGAACACTGGATGAGCATCCTGGTATGTGGCGTTTAGTAGGTGATACGGGAAAGGGCCAGATGACAATGTGTTTTGACACATTGAACCGGATTGCCAATTTAGTCTCATTGGGCACCGATAGTTATTATTACTATGATACAAATCTGTTTTGGCAACCAGAGCTGGTTTAGGCAGATCCGGTTAATATGCTCGAGACAACTTTGCCCAATTACACGACTGGTATGTATGATCGGAGTCATTTATCCTGTGAAGGGAAGATTCTACAGAACATTTCTGTGGAGAATATTATGGTAAGGTTGGGAGACCGTGGAAAGCTTCGGATGTGGGATCTCCGCGTGTTACATGCTTTGCTTGTTGGGACACCCAAGTTGTTGTGGCGACACATAAACCATGATGAACATATAGGATACAAGAAATCAGTATAAGAGGAAAACGATTCCTTATGTTCTTCTCATTAGTGCTATGATTTTTGAGCAATACCATTTACCCGACAATTCACTTTGGGTGGTTAAAGGCATTGATACGATTGATTTTACTCAGCTGAGATCGGGGGCAAATATATGCGAAGGTTCTTAATGGGAAGGCTAGAGTTGTTGATCGGAAAACGGGATTTCAATTTGAGTATGTGCAAAGGGGTGAAGACGAAGAAATGGGTGAAGGTGATGAGGAAGAAGATGAGGAAGATAGGGGGCGAAGGCCTTCTAGGCAAAGGTATGCTCGGCGACATAACGAATCGTCGCACACAGTGGCGCAGTTTATCAACAATCGATGAAGAGCAGCCTATGCCAGTTATCCTCTTGGAACGCAAGATAGCTATGATAACGTTTCCGCGGTTATGGGGGAAAACCACGAGTATCATAAGGAGAGATGACAGTGGGAGCAGAGCTTTCAGGCCCAATATCAAACACATTGGGATGCGGAAGCTTCCCACCTGGCTAAGATAAAAAAATATTGGGAAGAACAACAGCGGTTTCAAGCCCAACAGAGATCTCAGTGGGAATTGATGGAGCAGCAAAGGTCACAGAAGATAACCCAAAGACGGGCGTGGGAAGACGAGCAAGTTCGTCTTCGTGTTGAGAGAAACGCCTTGGACGATCGTCGTTGGATGACCGTGGGGACGCATCAAGAGTTGGCGATTAATAACGCACAGATCCCCCATGATCGAGAAAGGCATCATCAAGACTATCTTGCCGGGTTACCATATGTTTAGCATTCGGGGTGGACCTGTTATGAGGACCTCCCGGTACCACAAGGTCCATCTGACCCGTCCCTGCACTGGCCCGAAGCGGTAGGCTCCAGTTTCATCCCGCCACAGCTGCCCACACCTGCCGAGGGGGAGAGAGGACCCCTTGATGATTGGAAGGAGGTGATGTCTTCTCTCACCGGATACCGGTACAACCCATACCCGCCAGTGGACCCAAATAAGCGCTATTAGAGATAGGCGAGGTATGTTTCTTGTTGTTGTTGTATTTTTTTCTTTTGGTTTAGATAGTCTTTTGTTATTAGTAGATAGTTTTTATTGCTTTCCTAGCTAAATGAACTTTGTGGGTGTGTTCCCTATATAACTCTCATGAGACCTACTCGTCCTCCCGAGCTATCGGGCGGTTTAAAAGGGCTTGTTGCATAAGCTAAATGCAACCGTGATTCCTACGAAAGTGAGTTAGGTTTGTCGTTGTTGTACATTAATTTTTCACAATAATCAAAGTGAACTAACGTATGGTTTGGTAATGTCTTCATAAAAATGGTAGAATTAGATAACTAACAAGTTTTGATGGTTGTGAGAAGCATGCTTCTACACAAGGGTTGAGATTTGTAGGTACATCGTGTTCGTGAGATGGCCATTTTCTTGAAGGATGGAGAGCAAACGAGGAATGAGCTCAAAAATCAGGTGCATACGTTTCTTGTTACTTTGATTCTTAGTTAGTAATAAGTGGAATGTAAATTGTATTTTATATTCCAGGGTGAAATTTTGGGGAAGTTAGCCGTGTCACATCCCTTATGCGATTTAAAAAGCCCTATTCTTGCACATTGAGGACAATTTGACCTCAAGTGTGGGGATGGGGGAAAATTTCAATTTTTTTTTCAAAAATGTCTTTGTTTGAAGCAATCTAAAAGCACAAGTAACCAAGTTGACGAGGGATAGCACGACCCATGTGGTCTTTTGTCATGGTCAAAGTTCAATTTAATAGCATGATGGGTATTTAGCGGATGGTTATTTGGGAATAACCGCCTAGGCGCTTGCAATTTGTGTATATCATATTCCATACCCTTTATACGTGAGGTTTTGAGCCGCTTTTATACATCAAATATACATATATTTCTTTGTTTGAGTGGACCATTAGTCATGTATAGTAGAACTTTGATCTTTTGATACGTTTGAGACCACAGACCGAATAAAAGCACGAGAATGATTAGGCATTAGGTAAACCTTTTCTTTTTACACCATTTGTTTATCCTTACCCGAAATCTATCCCTTAATAGCCAACTTTGAGCCTAAACCTTTCGTTTGATCACCCCATTTAGCCCTTAACCTTTAAACCTCTTTTAACCCGTGTGATGAAAATTCGATCTTAGGATTAGTTGTTTGTAAAGTTGTGATTTGCATTTGTTAAAAAAAAAACAAAAAATGCTGCAAAAAAGAATAGAAAATCATTGAGAAAAGTACAAAAATAAGAGTTTTGAGTCATTGAATAAAAGGCGAAAATCGTTGCATCGTAGTTGATATTTATGGTTCATTTTACTTAGAGTAGTTGTTTTGTAATAAAAATCGAATTTTCATCACCTTAGCCATTTTTAAAACATCCTATTTCCTACCCTTCGCCTAGCCTCATTACAACCCTTCAAAGACCTTTTGACTTGTGCTTAGTATTCATTTTCGGTGGTGGAGAATGATTGAGTTGCAAGCCTATGCGGGTACGTGTTCTATTCGGTTTTGAATGATTATTTTCAAAAGTGCTAATACATCATTAAAGTTAGCCAAGTTGTAAACCAAGAGGAGTGAACATTGTGAGGGATATGTATGACTTGTGAGTTTCAAGGGCGTGTTAATCTTGAATAACCATTTTTATATGTTTGGTCATTTATCGCTATATACGTTGAAGTGTGAAAAATTATGAACGAGGCATGACATTAGACCTTAGCTTACGTCTCAAGAATGGAAAGTGTGTTTCTCATTTGACCCACGTGAAAGTGAAAAACAGATTTGCATGAGGCAAGCAAAAGACAAGTGTGGGGACGTGATGCGTGGTCGAAAACCGGTGTTCTTATGTGTTTAAGTTTGTGTATTTAAATAACTTTTAGTTTCGAATAGCCTACTTTTGATTAGAATTGTGTTTTGTAGGTCTAACAGAGTTTAAGGAGCTATTCGGAGTACCAAGAACGAACAGGATCAACTGGAAACGCGTGAAATGAAGAACCGAAGGAAATTGCCCTAGAAGGGGCGTCAGCGACGCGTTGCATCGACGAAAACTTGCGTAAACAACACAGAATCGCGTCAGCAGAAAAACCCATTTTCTGGGTGGCGTCGGCGACACCACTCCATGCTCTCCAACACGAATTTTTGTTGTTTGCTGATGTTTTGACAAAATATAACGCAAGTTTTGACCTTTTCATGAGAGTTACAAAGTTTTGAAGTTTGAACCTTGTTCTTGGAGCCACAACCATCCACCAATCCATTTTCAATCGTCATCAATCACCCCGAATCATCCATCTTTGATCCAAACCCTAGTTCATCATCATTACTATCGTCATCCAACCATCAATCCATTCATCACCACCATCAACCACAAACCCTAATCACCATTCATCTCCGCTTCCAAGCTTTAAGATGTTCAAGTTCAAGGCTTTATCATCCGGCGATCGTGTTCCGTTCACCATGAGCGGCTAATCACCTTGGTTTCACCCCGGTGTAGGTATTTGTTTAATCTAGGGTTTTGAATTGTTCGTTGATTCTACTTTTGACAACTTGTATTGATTTTTTAAACCATTGACAATAGCTTACATTTGTTTCGTATTCGTAAATTGTCGCACGATTATAAAGTTATGACTTTGCGAAATGGTTATGTGTATTTATGCATTGTTATTGTTAGGTTTTACTTGTTGTGATCATAAAGTGCATTCTTGTCTGTTCTCCGGAACTTTGATAGTTGTTGGCACCTAAGTCACGGTACACTAAATCCGTTAATCGCTATACAATTGAGTTGAATCTAAAACTTGTAGAAATCCTAGATTGGCAATTATCGAAACCGGGCGTGAATCTCAAACATTGTTTAAGTCGTTAATTGAGTTTTCGTTAATCGTAATCAATAGAGTTTTAGTAGTTAATCAAGCTTTACCATCATTGTTGGTTATTTCCAACATTCCTTTCAAACAAACAAACAATTTAATATAGCAAGCTTCATAAAACGTGACAAATTCATAATCAAGCTAGTCCATACGTAAACCACAAACTCTTCGCGGATCGACCCCTTACTACCACTAACACATTTGTTAAAGGTAACTCGGGACTATAAATCTTATCTTTGACCGGAGTGCGACACTCCGATCATGTGCACTCAAAATTGTTGCTTGTGACTCTTTTTTTATTGCCACCTTGAGACGAAACTGATACCCTGTTTTTGTTTGTTCTTTAAAACCAAAAAGAAATAGAAATTCAATAAGTCGATTTTTATTCCTTCAATTAGAACAAAGGAAAGTGCTTGGCGTAATCTAGTTGGTTCCTGATCATCACTGAAAACTAAGAATAAACAATGTAAAGAACCGAAGTTTTGATTCACTCTTGACGATTCTCGAAAACAACATTTAAATTAGTATTTGAAGAACATACAAGAGTAAAAAGAAAGAAAGATCAGATTCAAGACTTGCATCTTTGATCAACCGAGGAATCAAGAAACTGATCAACCTAAATTCGGGTTGGTGATTGCAGTATATTGCGAACCATAGAATTTAGGACTTTGAACTGTAAGAAAATTAGAGATGATGTTGGAAGGAACACCTCCAAATACTTGTGTTATGATACAATACAAAGAAGTGGCAACACTATCTAATTTCCAATGCCCAATACTCAAATCGTCAAATTATGTCGTGTGAGATATTCTTATCAAGACCATCTTGGAAGCAAACAATCTTTGGGACATGATTGAACTGAATGGGGCAACACAACTGAATGTAAAGAAAGATAAGACAACAATTGCATAGTTGTTTCAATCACTTCCAGAAGACCTAATCTTACAAGTTGCAGATTTTAAAAGTACAAAGCAAATATGGGACACGTTGAAGACTAGACACGTTCGTGTGGATCATGTAGAAGGCGCTCCTTCATTCAAAAAGTTGCATCCAAAGAGCAATACTTGGACTTAACAACTACAAAGGAAAGAGGTTCACAAGGGACTTAAGTAACATTAAGTGTTTTAATTGTAATAAGCATGGACACTATGATGTGAACTTCCCTCATAAGGATTCTGCACAAGAACATGCCAATCTAGTGAAAGAAGATGAAGAACCAACCCTTTTTTGATGGCTGTTATAGAAGACTACGAACTTCATCAGGAGTTTTTGTTAAGCAAGAAGGACATCGAGCCTAATAAATATACGATGACTGATGAAAACCTGTGGTATCTCGACAACGGTGCAAATAACACATTACCGACTCTCAAACCTATTTCACGAAGTTGGATGAGAAGGTTAGTGGAAATTTTAGGTTTGGTGACGGATCATATGTAAATTTAAAATATTAGGGCTCAATAATGTTGGAGTGTAAAAACTGGGAACAATAAGTCATTTCTCAAGTTGTCATATTCCAAGTCTGAATAACAATATTTTGAGTCTTGGATAGCTAACAGAAAACAGATGTAAAGTTGTTATAAAGCACAACCACTTACGTCTTTATGACATGAACTAGAAACTTCTCAAAAAGGGCGCATGTTCGAAGAATAGACTTTACAATGTCGATTTGAAGAATGGCAATCCAGTTTCTTTGTTAGCAACTTTAGTTGATCAAGCATTGTTATGGAACACACGAGTAGGTCATATGAACTTTAATGCAATTCGATACATGACCCAAAAGAGGTTAGTTCAAGGAATACCTCAAATTAATCATTCAACACAAGTCTGTGATGAATGCCTGCTTGGAAAACACAACAGAGCTCCATTCCAACACAACACATTCAGGAAAGAAGTATATATTCCTTCTAGTCGACTTTTGTACTAGATTTATGTGGGTATACACTTCTGTGACTCAAAGGATCAAGCATATGAGATGTTCAAGGATTTCAAGTTGATGTTAGAAACAGAGGTAGAACCATACTGAAGATGTTTAGAACTGATAGAGGTGGAGAGTACACTTTAAATGAATTCTCTAAATTCTGCAAGGCTAATAGTATAACTTGAGACAACTTTCATGAAATAGTTCTATTTTCTTGACAAGAAGAGATCTCAAGTCATGGACATGATTTTGGAGTAAATTAAGGCCAAGGTGGATTCAATTCGATATGAGAGTAAGGACAAGGTAGAATCATTGGGCAAGGAAGAGAAGAAGGAAACACCTCATACATGTCTTTTACATGAAATAATCAGGCATACAACAACTTATGAAAGTTTATGAAGGATCAATCCAAACTTGTATATCAGAAAAATATTAGATGTTACACATATGTATGGAGATTATGCCTCAGAATGCCTTGAAATAAATCAAACCTAGGAAGAATCTAATCTTGTTCAAGAAGTTGATGAGCTAATAGATACAACTCCTATTAATTACAATTTCAAGCATCAACAAGAATTACCACGAAGTCTCCTTAAATAAGAAACAAGCTGAACTTACCTACTAATAGAAGTTATTGTTTTTTTTTTGGAAAAGGTCAAGCCAAAATTCCATTACTCAATACTGAGACATAAGAAACAAGCAATGAAGGTTTCAGTGTTAACAATAATTATCATGACAAAGGGGTTGTTAATGCAAGCACATGACACAATGATTATCATGACAAGGGGGTTGTTTACAAGCACATGAAAGTTCAGATGTAAATATGATCGCTCAAGTAATAATTAATCTCTCACAATTGCTTTTACTCCTATATTGAAAGGATGAATGTAGAGTGAAGGAATTGTACCACAAGGATCTTAATCATGTCGTTGCAAACTTAAATGGTTGTTGATATACACATAACTGCACATATTTTTCACATCATTTAATACCCATTTTAGGATTGTGAAAATATTAGTAAACTAGTTCTACATTTGTTTACTTTTGATTTTAAGGGCAATCGAGCCGAAAAATGACAAAAGAAGCAAAAAAAGAAAGAAAAAATAAGAGAAAAGTCAAGTTGCAGCTCAAGACACGGGTCATGCACGCATGGCATGCCCCGTGCATGATCCTCAAAGTAATGATCTCCTTAAGAAATGGTGGTCCCTTTAGTCGACTAAAAGTCAACGATACAACCAGAAAAGCCTAGAACTTTGCATAAGCGTATCTAGGGCTAGGAAATGAGTTACGAGAACTATAATATATGAATCACGAGTGTTTCAACAAGACGAAGATAAAAAATGGTTTTTCATAGTTAAATAATTGAGGCACGCCTCGTGTCTTGACAAGAAACAGACCGTGTCTCGACAACAAAACAACAAAAAGATTTTCTGAAGATTTCCAAATATGTCTAAAGATCTGGTGGGGCCCAATGTGTCACACCCCAACCGATGGCGGAATCATCAGGATGAGACGAAAACGAGATTGCTCATTGCTCACAACATTAATAAGTGACATTAATTAATTAAACCGTATTTCATTTCATAAAAATTGTCAAATACATCAATGTAACAAAACAAAGAAACAACATAACATTTGCAAAGTCATAACAAAATTGATACATCAACATTAAACCTAACGTCTAATTTATGTGTATCTAGTCCTTGCTATATTGTTTTCATAGCATCATCTCCTTCAACCTGTAACATGTTTTAAAATAATGTCAATGCGAAAGCAAAGGCGAGTACATAAGTTTAGGCATAACATACGTATACGAATAAGTTTAAACAATCCTCATGGCAATTAAATCTATACAAGAGCAATATCAAGGCATGCAATACTAATAATCAAACCCTTAACGCAATCACGATGTTTTAACATGACCTCACGAATAACACGATGGAGGTGGATGCGTGAATTCCTATAGCGATATGCATGTTAAATGAAGGCTAAAAATAGTTAATGACTGAAGTATAGCATAACGAATATCCAAGACAAGCAACAACTATATGATTCAAGTATTCATGGGTATAGGATTGTTTGTGTGTTTCATAAAGTTTAAGTGTTCGTGAATTTTGTATAAGTAAAACATGTTACACCCAAAAGTGTTATAAACGAAAGTGGGTCGAGTGTACTCATGGTTTGTTAGTCTTTTCTACACTTGACAATCCGTGAAGACGTTGGTTCGAGGATGACGCCGAATTATCCTACAAGAGGAAACGAGGCGTATGAGTATAGAGTTTAGACGGGAGATGAGGAGTATTCGAGCATGATTAAAAAATAAGTTTGATAAAGTATTATGATACGAAAGTATTCACTAAGATGTAACACTCGTTCTTGACACTATAGTAACTCTTACGAGTTGGATGTGATTTCATAGGTTCGGGACCTATTAGAATCGTGACAAGGAATTACATACTTTAGTGTTAAACTTAATAACTTGATAGTTGATTATAAGGTCATTATCAAGGTTTTGGTTTTAGGATTATAATATAGTTCCATATAGTTATATAATCATGTAGGAGGTGGGAGGATGAACCATCCACTTTGGAACCTCTTAGTATTATGTAAGTCAAGTAGGAGGTGGGAGGATTAACCATCCACTTTGGACCTCATATGATTGTTCACCACTTCACGAGTCACCAAAGGTAACAAGGAGGGTCTTAGAACAAGATAATAACATACAAAAAAGTAAATAACATGAATGTAAAGATGTGTCACCATGATACCAAGTAGCCAAGTGAAATACAACCCGGTGAGCACACTTTGACACACGTCAAAGGTTAGACGGGGTTGTGACACTTTCAAGCTAGCAAACTAACTTGGGATAATGATGAAAATCATCAAGTGATGTGTGGTCTTAGAGTTAGGATAGCCCAAGCTAACCAAGGTAGACACACATGAACAAGTTCAAGACTTGCATCACTTGTGAGCTTAAAGCTCCATGAAAACAGAAAGTTTATGAGGATAAATCCTCTGAATTTGAATGTCAAACCCTTGTTTTTAAGCCCAACTAACCATACAAGTGATTATGAGCATTAGGACATAGGATGTTTGAACTTTTGAGATCGTTGATACTTGACTAAACTAGGTTTTGGATAGTTTTATGTTAGTTTACAATGTTTTAGATAGTTTAGGGACTGAAAGTGTAATTTTGGAAATCTTTGTACTGTCCAGCGTAATTAATATTATAGCGTATTTATTAATTACGCTGGATGGTCAGTACCTATATATATGTTGCTTAATAAAACCCTATCTCCAAGGTTCTTGGAATAGCAACTTTTGGTGATTTCTTGTGTTGTGATTTCTGTGTTTGTTCTTGTGCTTAATCCGTATATCCAGGTGCTTAAATCGTTTTACTAGTTGGGATTCATCATACAACACTTGTAGTTTCTACCAAAACAAGAATCTTCATCTTCTACCTTGATTTTTCTTATCTTTATACATACAAACACCTAATCCATTGTTGTTTGTGTGTTTACAATCAAACCACTGTGATCCGTAGCTGATTCGGGACTCACAATTTGGTATCAGAGCCTTTGTGCTCTTGATTGTTTGATTTTTGTTGAGATTTTTCAAGTTTTGAAGATTTTTCAAAAGTTTTCAAAGTTTCAAGGTTTTTCAAATTTTTGGGTTTAAAATGAGTTGATTTGGTGTGATTAATTGTTAGGTTGTTGTTAATCAGTGTTTAGACAAACATTTGGGTCATTTTGGTACAAAGAATCATGAATTTTGAGTCGTTTTTGGGTAATTAGAGGGCTTTCGTTCGTGTAAAAACCCTGCTGGGCGTATTTAAACTTGAAGATAGCGTAGATAATTTTAAATCTGGCGTAGATATCTTTGAAGACATCGTGTTTGTCTTTAAAGGTCGCGTAATTAACAAATACGTCGGAGACTCACCAGCGTATTTGTTGATCTTCTGCGAAACAGTATCAGCCAATTTAATCGAAGGCGACTTCGAAGTCAGTAATAAGGATCCTCAGTGACCTTATTACGGTGATCGAAGAACTTAACAGAACTCTTGTTTGTGTTGTGTTTGTTAGCGGATTTAGCATTTACGCAGGATCAGGACTCGTCCAGCGAACTTAAGTCAGGATCAGCGTATTTATCATCTAGCACTGTTACCAGCGTAATTAACAACCTGATCAAGTTCTTAAATTCAAATCATGAATCAAAATGTCTCTAAGTCAATTGACCACTTTCGCATAAGCCGAACTTGAAACTGGAACTGCAACTAGGCCACCTAAGTTGAAAGGATCCGAGGACTTTAGCAGTTGGAAAACCCGCATCAGGGCGTTATTTGAGTACACTGATTACACTCAATGGACGTCTTCACCGTTGGACCACATTCTAGTGATTATAGAAGTTGATGTCCGGGTCGTAAACGAAGATCCTACTACCTTCACGGATGAAGATAGAGCTCTGATTCAACGTGACCGCCGTGCTCATGCTGCTCTAACTATGGCATTGAACAAGGAAGACAACAACCTGTCGAAGAGTACACTTCAGCTCATGAACTTTGGTTGGCACTTATTGAGCACTACGAGGGAAATTATGAATTGATGGACAACAAGAGATATGGTGCAAAAGGAATATGATATTTTGGAAGTATCCAAGGAGAAAGCCTATTTGATCATATCAGCCGCTTTCTAAACGTGCTGACCAAGATGAAGAAAGTGGGAAATCCTGTTGCTAACTATGCATCAATGAAGAAACTCTTTGACTCACTTCCTAAAGAATGAAGCTTGCAATGCATGTTGATCAAAAGAACCTTCTTGCATAGTACAACCCCCGTCACTCTTTCAGATCTGATTAACACTCTGAAGGCATTTGAAATGGACGTCATCAAGAGAGAAATGAATCAATCTAGTCAAAAATCGACTACTGTCATCATGCCCAAGAACATGGCTTTTCTTGCTCCAACAAGCTCAGGAGGTTCAGGCTCTCAAAGTGCTCATGCATCCTACAACAATGCTTCCGCAAACTCTGTTACATCTTCACAGTCTAAATCCTATGTGGTCGCGGATGCTCAAGCACTCAAAGTATCAACTGTACATGTTGCTTTGTTCAATACCTTCATAAGCAGTTATGAAGCTCTTATGTCCGGGGAATTGAAGCGAGACTATCTCACTGCTGAAGATATGTACCAGGTGGATCTAGATGACATGGAAGAGATGGACTTGAAATGGCAAATGGCTATGATCACTCTTCGCTTGAAAAAGTTCCAGGACAAAACAGGGAAAAAATTGTCTCTCGGTAAAGCAGGATTTGACAAATCAGAGCTACGTTGTTATAAGACCTTGGTCACTTCAAGAGAGATTGTCCTCTGTTAAAGAAGGATAATGCTGAAATTGCTCCTGTTCGAAGGGCGATTGCCATTGAAGGAAACCCAAATGCTTCCGAAAATGCTCCAAAGGCTCTAGTTGTGGAAGATTACAATTGGGCAGACGAGATAGCTGAGACAAAAGAAGAATTAAACAAAGCGCTAATGGCTAAAATCTCAAAAGAACCAAAAGCATCAGTTAAGGTCTCTGCAACCAAGATATCGAATGACACAGCAGCTCCTCCCATGAAATACATTCAAAACAAAGTTGTAGGAATTCCAAAATAAAATTCTGTTGACAAGGGGCTGAAAAGCATTGCTAATCCATCAAATTATGAAGCTAAAAAGGAAACTCCAGAGGATGGTAAAGAAGAAAAGAAGCAAGATGGTGAGGCGTCTGCAGCTGCAATGAAGACTGAGTCGGCAAAAGAGAATGAGGATAAGGAACTGGTAAATAGCATTCCATACGAGTTCAAAGCAAAACTGCATTCGAAGCCGTGTATGAACGTCGTGGCTCACTATAAATCAATCAACCGTGACCTTATTAGAGAAAAAGAAAAAGTTTTACGAGTAAATAAAGAAATGAAACTGAACGAAGCTGTATATCAGAGAAAGTTGAACTCAACTTTAACTGAAATGCAGTCTTTAAAGGAGTTGGTTTTTAAAAAGGATTTCATTATTAATGATCAAGCTAAACGTTTAGAAAATTCTGAAATCAAAAACACTAAATTGCAACTTACCATTGATAAATGGAATGTTAGCAAAAAGGCACTGATTGATATAAAAAATAGCCAACGACCAACATACGTGAAAGATGGCACTGGGTACAAAGATAAGCTTGGAAATGAAAGAAAAATATTCCTCCTCCCCATAGCAAGAACTATGTACCAATGCCAACTCCTCATCCTGAAAATGATTTAATTGATAAAACTGACTTAATTGCTCAAAGTGTCGATTACTTGAATGATAAAAATACTAATGTTTCTATGAGTAATGCGGATGCAAATGAGCGTAAAGGAGATTCAGGCGACAGTTATACTACGGTTAACTGGCACAAAACTAATGTTTCTATGAGTAATGCAGATGCAAATGAGGAGGGTGAAGGCACAAAAATAGGCATAGGATATTCAGGCGACAGTTATACTACGGTTAACTGGTTTGCCTGGAATTGTGGAAAAACAAAGGACAAATCTATTCGGGATGAATGTAATAATTTAACTATGATGGATGACTGTATTAAACCTAGTTTAAGTATTTGGGATGACTGTAATAGGCGTATGCCTAAGCCTTTGACCCAAAGCCACGAGAATGTAGTGGTTGAATGCATGGACTTAAATTCTGTCTTTTGTGATGAAAATGTTACCCGTGAATCACCTATGTTTGTTCCAGAATTGAAGAAAAACAGATTCGGAAAGTTCTTTACTAAGGAAATTCCCGAGTTTGTTCCATCATGTGCAGGTGTATCGAAAGATCATCAAGACTCAAGTCAAGAATGTATAAGTGAAGAAGACTCAAGTGATGATCGAAGATCAGATGAGTCGAGTTTAAATCAAGAATCATCCTCATCGGAATACAAGTCAGAAGATGAATTCACAAAAGATGAAAGTCGGATTGACAAGAAAATGAAGAAAATGATTAAATTAAGCACCGACAAAACAAGCAAAGATCCTTGCAACTCAAGAAACTCATCACATACATCATTTTCTTTTGGTACGTAGATAGCTGATGCTCAAGGTAGAAAAGAAGCAAGTTGGTGAGGCGTATGCATTTGCAATGAATACTGAGTCGGCAAAAGAGAAGGAGGATAAGGAACTGAATAAATTGAAAAACTGGCTCTGAATGCTCATGGAGTACATTTGGAACGTAGATAACTGATGCTCAAGGCATATGACGGGATTGAAGGAGCTGTTAAAGAATTTTCGATTCATCGATGGTGACTTCGTATCATTTGCAGGAGATGAAAAGGGTGGAAAGATTGTCGGTATAGGGGATGTTGTGTCAGAGGCTCTTACCTTGGAAAACGTGAACTATGTTCCAGATTTGTGTTACAACCTTATGAGTGTATCACAAGTATGTGACAAAGGAATTTCAGTTTTTCTCAATGACGTGGAATGTCTCTTTCTCAAGCCAGAATACACAGTTCCCGCCGAAATAATCATGCTAACTGCTCCTCGCCAAAACAACACCTACGTGCTCAATATGAAGAATGCCAAAACAAATGAGAAAATGACTTGCTTAATTTCTAAAGCCTCAGAATCAGAATCACTGCTTTGGCACAGGCGCCTAGGGCATGTAAACTTTAAAAATATGAACAAACTTTCAAAATTAAATCTCGTAAGAGGTTTACCTTTAAAAGAATTTCCTTTTTCTGAAAAATGTATTGCATGCGCCCAAGGCAAGCAACACAAAAGGCCGCACAAATCCAAAGCAGTAAATTCTATCTTAGCACCATTGCAATTGCTGCACATGGATCTTTCCGGTCCTATCAGTGTTAAAAGTTTAGCTAAAAGATCTTATTGCTTGGTGATTACAGATGACTTCTCTCGCTTTTCATGGGTTTACTTTCTTGAAGCAAAGAGCGAAACGGGATCTATTATTCAGACATTTATTCCTATGATCGAGAATGTCATCAAACTGAAGGTCAAATCAATTAGAAGTGATAATGGATCAGAATTCAAGAATCAATCGGTTATCTCATTTTTTGAAGAAAAAGGGATTCGACTTCAGTACAGTGCAGCAAGAAATCCTCAGCAAAACGGTGTAGCTGAACGCAAAAACAGGACACTTATGCTAGAACCATGTTGGTAGACTCAAAGCTTCCAATCATCTTCTGGGTAGAGGCAGTGAACACAGCATGCTATGTCTTAAATCGAGTTCTCATCGTCAAACCTCATAAAAAACAGCATACGATCTTCTTTTCAAGAGAAAGCCTCTGATAGATTTCTTTAGACCGTTTGGTTGCTCATGTACACTCCTCAACACTGAAGACAATCTTATCAAGTTCGAAGCAGTCGGTGATGTGTGCTATTTCATGGGTTATTCATCTACTCAAAAGGCATATCGTGTCTACAACAAACGAACCAAAATGGTGGTTGAGTCTTACTACGTAGATTTTCAAGAAGGAAATTACACCAACACTGGAAACTCTCCTGATTGGTTCTATGATGCAGACATCATCTTCAAAACCTTTAACATTCCAGAACCTATTCCCGAACCTGCAGAAACCACTCCTGTAGAACCACTGTTTGATTATTCAGACATTGGTTTCACTCCTTTTACCACTCGTTTCACTCCCTTCTCTGCTGGTCCTATTCTTCCTGAGGAAGAAACAAATGGTGATACTTCGGGTGAGAATGCATCTGCAAATGATGCCTCTTCTTCACAAACGAACGTGAATGAACCAACTCAGGAAGATGGATTACCAATAATTTACGTCGATGAACACTTCTCAAATCTACCACAGCAAATTGAAACCCACATCAATGCAGGATACAAGACAAATCAGAATCATCCACTTGAGAATGTTATTAGTCAAGTGGAAGATGGTGTACGAACTCGTGGCTAAACTTATGTCATCAACAAAGGATTGTATGCCGCCTTCCTATCGCAATCAGTACCTCACGACATAGAAGAAGCAATTCAAGACTATAGCTGGGTGCAAGCGATGCAGGAAGAATTATCTCAGTTCCGGAAACTTAAAGTGTGGGAACTAGTTGATCTGCCTGAAGGGAAGTTTCCGATTAGAACAAAGTGGGTATTTCGTAACAAGATGGATGACCGTGGGGTGGTTACTAAGAACAAAGCACGATTAGTTGTCCAGGGTTTTCGACAAGAAGAATGGATTGATTACGAAGAAGTTTTCGCACTTGTTGCATGTTTGGAAGCTATCAGAATATTCTTGGCATATGCATCATACAAGAACTTCAAGGTATTTCAAATGGACGTGAAAAGTGCATTTCTGTACGGAGATATTAAGGAAGAAGTGTATGTCTGTCAGCCTCCTGGCTCCGAAGATCCACACTTTCCCAAACGATACTACAAGCTAGACAAAGCTCTCTATGGTCTTCACCAAGCTCCTCGAGCATGGTACGAGACTTTGTCAACCTATCTTCTGGAATGTGGCTACACTAGAGGCAAAATTGACACGACTCTCTTCACAAAAAGGATAGGAGATAATATGATGCTGGTTCAAATTTGTGTAGACGATATCATTTTTGGGTCAACCGATGAAGCGTTATGCAAGGAGTTCGAGAAGGTTATGAAAGAAAAATTCGAAATGACTATGATGGGCGAACTCACCTTTTTCTTAGGTTAGGAAGTGAAACAGAGAGAGGACGGAATTCTAATTCATCAAGCTAAATATATCAGAGATATACTTGCCAAGTACAACTTGCCTGACTGCAAAACTGCAAGTACTTCGTTTACCCCACAAACCAAACTTACTCTCGATCCTCAAGGAAAGCCAGTGAATAAGTCCTTTTACCGTTCGATGATAGGCTCTTTGATGTACTTAACAGCAAGTAGGCCTGACATTATGTGATCAGTCTGCATCTGTGCAAGCTTTCAGACGAATCCTAAAGAATCTCATAAGATATTGTCAAAAGAATCTTTCGCTATCTGAAAGGAACGCCCAAGCTTGGGCTTTGGTATCCTAAAGATAGTAATTTTGATTTAATTGCTTATTCTGATAGTGATCATGCAGGTTGCAAAGTCGATCGGAAATCTGTCTCAGGTGGTTGCCAATTCCTAGGAAATCGTCTGATATCGTGGCAAAGCAAGAAGTAGACAACAATGTCCACCTCTACTGCTCAAGCTAAATACACGACTGCTTATAGTTGTTGCTCACAAGTCCTTTAGATACAAAATCAGTTGCTGGATTATGGAATCAACCTCATGAAGACTCCTATATTCATCGACAACGAGGCGTGTCTGGGAATTGTGAAGAATCCTATCCATCACTCGCGAACTGAACATATTGAGATTCGTATTCACGCGATTCGAGATGCGTACGAAAAGCGTTACCTTAAAGTGGTGCCAGTGGATACCACGCAACAGAAAGCCGACATCTTCATAAAAGCATTTGATAAAATTCGTTTTAACCAGTTGGTAACCTGGTTGGAAATGGTTAATTTCCTTGAGTGGAAATGAACTTTGCTGAATTGACAAATTGTATATACTCTATCTAAAAAAAATCTTTAAGTATCGTAAATTGTGCCCAGCAAATCGATTTTCGGCTCTTTAAAATTTCCCTTTCAAGCAATGGACACTCGAAGTAAAATTTTAAGGGGGGAAGAATATCCAGAAAATTAAATAAATGCTTCTGATCTCCGTTTGACACCTGTTTTGAGAAATGATAGAAAACTGCTAACACTTTTGTTGATTTTTGAAACAGAAAAAGCAAAATCAAGATGCTAAGAAAAGAAGATCGGGGTACCAAGCAACGACGTGTCAGTAGATTCAGCAACACTCTCAAGTAAACTGCGATTAGGCATCAAAAGAAAAAGATCACACAAGAATTCTGGATACCCACAATGTTGTGCTTCCCGCGGGTAACACGTTGCGGCATATGGCTTAATGGTCTTAAATCTTGCGTTGACAGATTGCCAAAGTCTGAATTTTCGGGTCTTTATGTCATTTATCGGTCGAGGATATCATAGTCGCTCTTCTGTTGCATCAAGAAACATGCAGACCTAGACACGATTATGATATCCTATCTAAAAGAGTCCAAGATGCCAAAATCCTTAAATTGAAAAAGCTCAAATCAAAAGAGCAAATCAAATGTAATCATACCACAACAAGGTATCTGCCTAACCCTAGTCAGGACTGCAACTGCTCTCTTTGTGCACGGAAGTGCATACCTGTTCACCATTGCGCTGATCTTATATTTCTCAAACGAATGAACTCGGCATACTCACCCGTTATGATGAATATTTTCTCATACCTTGATCGCGGGGGTATGTCCTGATGTGGGACTCACGGGCACAGTATTCTACTCATCTAGCTGGAGTGGGGGCCATTGTAATTTTTGTCAATATTACCACAACATGATAAAACAAAAACGAAAGCATGTTGAAAGAAGGATGCATGGATTTAAGTGGACAAACATACTGACAGTTTTTCTTGTGCCTCGATCATTCAAAATTCTAAAACATCTGACTGACAAAGTGTTAACAGTATGATCTTATGCAGGAATGTCACGGAGTGTCAAGCAAAGTCTCCCATTGTTCTCGGGGTCCAAATTGGCAAAATTTTCACTGATTAACCTCATCCTTACTAAAAAGGGGCACAATTTTCGAGAAAGTCTAGGATTTTCGAGCGTATTTTTTTGTGTTTCTTAATCTAGAAGAATACATAGAAAATCTTTCAAACGCTGCGTAATTATCTTACCAACGTAATTTTCGAGCGTATTTTTTTGTGTTTCTTAATCTAGAAGAATACATAGAAAATCTTTCAAACGCTGCGTAATTATCTTACCAGCGTAATTAATAATTACGCTGGTAGATATTTTTTTATATAACCCCATTTTAAAAAAAACCGTCTTCATGTCTATACTCTCTCTCACCATCAATAAACCTTCTTTCCATTGAATCCAAATCAGTGCTTCTTTATCGACAATTCAACATACATTTCGGTATGATTATATGATAGTTTGTGTGTTAAATCGTATTATCATTTACAAGTAGTTTCGCTTTGTCTAAACAGGGAATCGGTGTGCGATTTGAATGGATTTGTTGTTGGGTTTTTGAAGGTTTATGAAGAATTTTTGAATTTAGCGAAATTAACTTGAATACAGTGTAATTAATATGAATTCAGCGTTTTTGTCCGAAGATCAGAGACTAGTGAAGTTAAGTCTTGAACGCGAGTTCAAGCAACCGGCGAAATTGATTAATTACGCCGGCAATACAGCGTAGATAATCTTCTACGCTGATCAAGAACTCAGCGAACAAAGAATTAACTACGCTATTATCTTCCAGCGTAAATAATCAACTATTTTACTATCTTACCCGGCATAAATAACAGCGTTTTATTTTGTTTTGCTTTGTGTAAATATTTCTAACACTTAACTTATATCTATATCTCTCTGATCTCACTTGGCTCGTCTTCACGATTACAGAAATGGTGAAAGAAGTGTTATGGGATCCAACCATGAAACATAACCAGACAGTGGCACTTGATCATACCATAAAAGATTTTGAAGACGTGATGGATTGGTTATCCGAAGCAAGATCAGCTATGCAGTTCAAGCAAATCCTGACATCTACACTATCCACATAGAGGAATTCTAGAAAACTGCAAAAGTCTCATCTGTTAATCAAGTCAGACGAATTACCTCAATAGTTCGAAACAAGAAATCATTGTAACTAAAGAAAGAATTCGAAAAGTTTTGTGTCTGGTGACTCTCAGGAGATCCTCTAAGGTTGAGCAAAGACGACATTCTCGATGGGTTTCGAGGAATGGTTATCAGGGAGACTTCATAGGAAAGAACGAGATAAAGAGGAATGGGTTAACTAGAGACTGGAGATACATCCTGCACACGTTTCCAGTAAGTATTGCTCATCGAAAAGGATGATATGATGGTTTAAATCTTGAATGGTCAGCAGCAATGCTCAATATATGTACAAACCAACCATTCAATATCTCAGGTCTGATCTTTTGCTGCATGGTTGATAATGTCAACAAAAGACCACGGGCAATGTATCCCGTTTCGTACAACTGCTGATAAATGATAATCACAAAAACCTACCACATGACGGGTACCGATACATGTTTTCATTGCCAAAGGGAAGGCAATTTACGGAACTAAGACAGAGCAATGGGTTATGCTCCATAATCACATGTATAAGCCGAAAGACTTCCTGTGGTGCAGGCCGCTACAACAAATACAGAGAGGAAGTGAGAATGGCGAGAGAACGACAAGAAAGACAAGCTGCCGATGAAGAGGTTGAGGTTGAAGAAGAAGCTTCACTGGTTCGAAAAAGGAAAAAACAAAGGAAAGAAGAAAGCTGAAGAAGAACATCCAAAAAGAAAAGCAAGAAAGACACTTCGGGGGTGAACGTTTGATGGATGATAGCATTAGAGCTAGAATGTCTCAAGAAGAGATAGAACGAATGCAAGCTATTCATGCTGTAAGAGAAGCTGAAAAGCGTGAACGACGACTAAAGAGAAGAGAAATGACTGAATCTGAAACTCCTGTGGTAGTAACTGAGGAACAAGAAAAATTTGGATCGCTTTGTGAGAGCTTAATAAGTGATCCAGCTGAGACCGGACCAAGTAAGTCTCCGTGCAAAAGAAACGAAAAGCTGATGAAGGTTCTTCAAAAGATGTGCCACCAAAACCAAGCAAGCCACTCTGCTACTCCACCACAAGTTCCATCTAGACCATGCCTTTCCCAGGACCTTTTCAATCGCCTATCTAAAGACATTGGAAAGTTTCCCGCCAAATAAATATGCTTGCTAAAGAATCAAGTGAACGACACAAATCTGCTTCGTGAAAAGCTCAAGGAGCAATGTAAAAGAACAAGGAACTGAGTTTGTATGTCTCAAAGCAGACCGACTTCATCAGATTTCAACAAGAGGGATTGGAAAAGCTGCACGAGCTAGTTCAAGATTTATACAATCGGCCAATCGAAAACCAAAATACTCAAGTGATGAAATTTTCGATTTTGATAGCTTCAGAGAAAGAGAGGAAAAACGCAAGACTGAGCTTGCTGAAAAGAAAAAGAAGCGTCTTGATTCTGCAGTGGAAGTAACCCCCGGAGAAGATAGTGATGAAGAAGAGGTCGACAGGCTTGAGATGCCTAAAACGTTTTTAGAGTGGGGCTGAGGATGAAGTTGTGTATGAGTCTGATGGAGGAGATGAGTTTGCACCTCAACATCCTGAATGGTTCAAGAAAGAAAGAGCTAAGTTACCAGACTTTTACCAAGTTATCACGGTAGAGAAAACTGAGGTGACAGATCGAATCATCAGTTGGAAGTATGATAATCTCACAGGGTGGTTTATTGTCAAGCGTCGAGGAGGGGTGATCCAATATTTCCGAAATGGAAATGCCATGCAAAGCTTACCACATGGGATATCAGAGAACTGAGCAAGCACGACATGATCAATCCCACCAACAGCAGCATCGGTGGAGATTTCAAAAGATTAATATTGAGAGAGTGTGCTCGTGGATTCACCGTTTTCAAGCCTCAACGCCCACGCCGTAGAATATCAAAAACCACCAAAGATCCTCTCACCGGAAAAGGCAGAATTACTTGGGTTATAAGTCCAGCAGATGTGGTTACCAGGGTTAAACTTCCTCCAAAACAACCCGTCATGCTCAAAGACTTCAAGAAATGGTTTTATGATGGTCAAACAGGTGAGGTCGTGATTCGATCCAACTCAAACGAAGACATTAGATTACTGGATCCCATGGAAGTGTTCATGTTCTGTCTGTCTGACTTGAACGTTCTCTATGGCAACAAAATTCACGTTGGGGCAGGGAATGTATTCTTGGAGGAAGGAATGATGTTTCAAAGAGCAGTTGAGCGTGCCAGAGAAAGAAAGATCGAAATAATGGAAATTCTTAGCCGAATCAAAAACTCAAGTCAAGAAAAGAATGCTGAGAAAGCTGCAGAGTCACAACCGTCGTCATCTCTTCCGCAAGACCTTCCACCACTATCTGATCCTCAAGTCACTGTCCCACCACTCCGACTTCATCCACATATGAAGTCACTATGGAGGACCAACCACCAACAAGTGAAGCTATTTTTAATCCACCACCAACAATTGAAGCACCGCCAGAACAGTCCTCTAAACAAGATGCAACAAATCCAGAACCAGAAGCTAGCAAATGAAGAACAGTCAAGTACGCAACGATCTAGGGGGGATATTGTTGGAACTTTTGAGATCGTTGATACTTGACTAAACTAGGTTTTGGATAGTTTTATGTTAGTTTACAATGTTTTAGATAGTTCAGGGACTGAAAGTGTAATTCTGGGAATCTTTGTACAGCGTAATTAATCTTCAAGCGTATTTATTAATTACGCTGGATGGTCAGTACCTATATATATGTTGCTTAATGAAACCCTAGCTCCAAGGTTCTTAGACTAGCAACGTTTGGTGATTTTTTATGTTGTGATTTCTGTGTTTGTTCTTGTGCTTAATCCGTATATCCTAGGTGTCTTAAATCGTTTTACTAATTGGGATTCATCATACAACACTTGTAGTTTCTACCAAAACAAGAATCTTCATCTTCTACCTTGATTTTTCTTATCTTTATACATACAAACACCTAATCCATTGGTGTTTGTGTGTTTACAATCAAACCATTGTGATCCGTAGCTGATTTAGGACTCACATAAGAATGTATGAAGAAAACATGAGTTTTCTTCCAAAACATGAAGAATCAAAAAGATGAAAATGAGCAGAATTTTAGTTGCATTTGGACCTCAAAAATGGTGAGGTTTCACCTTAGTTTGCCCAAGCAAACTTGTGAGAACCTTCCTAGAGGTTGTACAAGTGTTATTGAAGAAGAAACAAGAAGAAAATTGAAGTAGAAATGAGTTAAAACTCACTTTTTATGGCTGGAACTCTAAAAAACATGGCTGAAACTCAGCTGAGTTTGGAGAGTTTTTGAAGTGTTTGGAGGCTTGCAAAAGTAGAATAAGGAGTGGGGAAGTGTTTATTATATAGGGAAGTGATTAGGGTTTAAGTGGGTTGGGATTTGGACAAGATTTGGGGGAAGACTTGAAACTAGTCCACTAAACCCAGCCCAAAGCTGAAAAATAGGGGCTGCCATTTTTTATTTTTTTCTTATTTTTTGTTATTTAATGTTATATATTAGGTTAATAGATGTTATGTATTGTGTACATAACATGTATTATCGTGTGACAACTTATTTCGGGAGTATGAACCTCATAATTTAGAGTTTTAATAGCGAAAAGAGCGGGTTTTAAAGTTTTAAAATTCCTAAGATGGTTACAAGTGTAGATTTCATAGTTATACTTTTTGTGATCGAATAATCAAGTGTCTCACATGAATGAAGCGTGTACGAATTACGAATACCCGATAAGGATTTACGATTTAATTCATGTTTAGAAATCATGTAACGAATGTATGCACGAATCAATGTATATATAATGTCTATCTCGCATAAAATATTAATTTCATTACAATCAAGTCTCGGATTTACAACGATTCGAAAATGAGATACAATTATAAGACGACAAATTTCCAAAAATAGGATTTCGATTCGTCCTTTCTAAAATAGAAAGTTGCAAAAGGCGAAGCGTTACACCATGAAAGTTGACCACGACCTTGTCTCTAAGACACACTCCATGTATCGAGACACACCCCATGTCTGGGCAACCGGCAGATGCCAGTCACCGATGATGTGTCGCCCAGACACACCCCATCGATCGTCGGAAACGCCTCGTGTCTAAACGTGCAACAGTCTATAAATAGAGGCATTTGTTTTCCATTTTCACTTGCTTATTCTCTCATCTCTTCCCCCACAACACATATCTTCTGCCCACTATTTCTAATCATTATAATCATTAAGAAAAACACAAGAATCATTAGTGTAATCAAGCTTTTGATGATCAATATAATCCTTTCAAGTTTGATAAAAACTAGTTCCATAGCAATTCTTGGCTAGATTTCTTGAGGTGTTTAGGGGTAACTCACCCCTTTGATGGGGAGTTACTAAACCAAACCATGGGTGGATTGGGTGTGCTTTAATGACTTTAGTTAAATAGTGGTTTATTGAAAGTGAGTAAAATATTAGTGTCGCCATTGACTTGGGTCATTAGTCTTTTGGCTTAACCCTTAAAGAACAATAATTTTGTGTCGCCAATGATTTGGGTCGTTTGTGTTTTTTTATGTCTATGTAGAGTCAAAACATGTTGATGCTCCGGAAGAAGGTTAAAGGTTTTAGAATGGGACTTCAAGTTGGTAAGCTCTTGCCGTTGCGTGGCGTTGATACCAAAACACAAAGGACTTGGTTTTTATAAAAGTAACAACCTTAGGGAATTGACAACTCACCCAGGAACGACAATAACAAGTAATTTAAACCTCTTAAACTATGTAATTAACTAATGCTAAATCATAGTGGTATACCATTACTGATTAGGCGGTACCATTATGGTTTGATCTGAACTCAAGTGGTGTTTCTCTGCTGATTCAAAGCGATATGGTTGAGTGTGCTAGGGTCCTGAACCAGGAATTACAACTTTATGCATTAAGACACACAGTTACTTGTCTGACAATCACGCCCTTATTACAGGGCCGTCTCCGAAAATCACAAAAACATTTTTGGCCTGTACGAGATAAAAAATTTGGGACCTCAAATAGTTAGTGTCATTTGGCTATAGTGACAAACAATAATTAGATGAAAATATACATAGATAAAAATGATTGGCAAAGGACTGATTCAAGCTTTGTTGTCAATAATAAGTTAGAAATTTTGCAATTAACTTACAAATGCATGCTCAGATAAAAACTAAAAAGAGATGCTTAGAGAATAATCAATGAAATTGTTGTTATATATCTATAATGAGGATTAAGTTAAGTCTAACTAAATTTCATATGGCAATCTGCTTGATAGAAAGTTATGATATTAACACCAAAAAAATATGGACTTATAATGATTTTAGCACAACTGAATCTAATTGGCCCAAAACAACAGTCCGAGCTGCGACAATTTAGCATTCTTATCTGTATATAAATTGTATATAAATACCAGAAATGTAAGACAGAAATATTTTTTTAGGCAAAAAAAATGTTGGGTCCTGTTCGGTGGCACACGTTGCACACTCTATGGGTCAGGCCTGCCTTTTTACCCCATGCTAAGACATAGTTAAGAAAACATGAAGAGGTAAGTGGATCCCAACACCTCCTTTTCTTATTAATGATTACTGCTTTTTTTATTTATTTATCTTTTTGTTTTGAGCTATTTTTAACGTTTTACTTTCGGTTTGACTAGATGCTACAAAAATATTCCAGCTTTTATGCACACTCCTATTCACGTTAGTTGTATCTCAAGTAAAATCAAAAAGCAAATCCCGCACAAAGTTGTTCTTCATATCAACAAATCATTTAAAATGTGCCTCAGCAAATACCACTTTAGCCTCTATTATACAAGAATTTGTCGTTTAAAGCTGAAGGAAAATTATTCGTTTTAGTGTTAGAACTCGCCTACATCCTACAAAGAAAAGTTGGGAAAAAATAAAGTATTTGTTCACGAACAAAACTAGAAACTCAAATTCAGTCCTACTGCTGGAAGCAGAACATTCGTGCACTTTTACCTAACACTGATGATACTGACAAAGGAACCATTGGTTGTCAAGAATCTTCTACAACATGATCAAGATTAAGAGAGTGACTCTTGGGTTAGTCTTATTCATTCCTCAAAGTTAAAGTCTAGGGTCATTTACGTTATTATTGGATATATGTTATAAATTTTATCTTGTTTAAAGGGTTCAAGGTTAGGCAATTTGTATTAATGATTCAATCAAATAGCGTTTGCTATTTATATTGAAGAGTTAACTGTCATTTTCGTCTCTTTAATTTGTTCAATTATGTTAATTTAGGTCAAATTTTAAAATTGTACCATTTATGTCCCTGACGTTCTTGAAACATGTCGGTTCAATCCAAAAAAAATGAGTTAACAGCCATTTTCGTCCATGTGTTTGTCTATTTATTTGATTCAACCTTAGTTTATTGGACGAAACTGACATGCTTTAAGAATGTCAGGGACGAGAATGATACAAATTTAAAATTTGGCCGGAGACATAATTGAACAAACAATAAAGACGAAAATGACACTTAACTCTACATTGAATTCTTTGACTCCATAAACTTGGACGTTATAATTTCAAATAATAATTTCTTGACTCTTGGAATAATTACGGGTCTCAACAATTTTTTTGGGTTGCATAAAAATCAAAGATTTAGCTTTCCATGGTCTTAACTCTCAAATCGAGTTAATCTATTACATTATTTAATCAAATATATCTACAATAACTCCGAAATGAAAACTTAACCTATCTCATACACAAAATGACAAAATAAAAAGGAAACAATTGGTAATTACTTATATTAATAAAATAATAATTAACAATGTAGTATTCATGTCACATTCTAAAATATTTGTGACTGAATTATCAACAATTTATATATGTTATAATTCAACAGAGTGTGCATGCATTTGGGTTCTCGTCGGAGAAGAGTTGCGGTGGTGGAATTCTTTCCATTAAATACAATGGCGGATATTGATGGTAATACATCATCCTTTGCATGTCAATCACTTCCATCTTTTCTCCTTTCTCCTTCTTCTCTTCATCCTTAGCATCACCACCGCCAGCATCACCGCCTTCTTTCTTCTCTTCTTCGGCCGGTTTCTCTTCAGCTTTTGCTTCTTCTGCCGGTTTCTCTTCCGGTTTTTCTTCTTCTTTCGGCTTCTCAGCTGGTTCGGGTGTGGGTGCTGGCTCAGGCTCAGGCTGTGGTACGATCTTGGCTTGCTTTTTGGTGCGTCTATACACATATTCCACTAGCTTGTCACCGTCCATGCTCCCTGTCACCGTTACCTTACTTGAACTCACTTCTGTCTCCACTGTTCTCACCCCTACAAATTTATATATATATATATACACGTTTAAGTATCATCTGGTTGTAATCTCTTCGGCCAAAAAACTTATAATGGTTTGTGGTTAATATAGTTAGCCAGTTAGGTACCTTTCATTCGAAGGATCTTGCGTTTGAGTTGTAGAGCACAGGCTTCACAGTGCATATTGACGTTTAACTCGACTGTAATCGATTTGGGAACCTCGGAGGTGACGAGTTGGGGAATGGGTTCACCTTCAGCAGCGGGAAGAGGTGACAACACTTTGGCAGTTCTCTTTGTTTTCCTGGCTATTTTGTCACAAACTGCTTGTGGTTCCACCACTCCTTTTATGGTCACTTGGTTCTTCTCCATATCTATGTCCATCCCCACAACCCCTACAAACTTACACATATCATTCAACTACATATATATATATATATATTGTATATATATGCTTGCGAGCAAAGTAGCTCTCTATTTTCTGGTATAGAGGAAAGGTTTATACTTATCCCTTTCTCCAAAGATTGTTCCCTGGCTATTAGTGAGATTTTGCTAGCTACATTTTGTGTGTCTTATGTCCAAGGCATGATACAAAACTACTATCAAGTCGGGGGTTTCACTGGAAGCAGGCTCTCTATTCCTACAGGATAGATGTAAGGCTGTCTACATCTACCCTTCTCAGACCTTACATTGGCTTTGCTATTGGTGGGATTTACTGACTATGATGTTTGTATGTATGTATGCATGCATGTATATGTCATGTCATCATACTCACTAAATCCTACCAATAGCAAAGCTAAGATAGGATATGAGGAAGGTAAGATGTAGACAACCTTACATCTACCGTGTAGGAATAGATAGACTGTTTACAGTAAGACCTGGCTCGATTATATGATATGCATGCATGTATGTGTGTATTTATATATAAAAGAGTATATACCTGGGATTCTAAGAAGGGATCTTTCAATCTTTTTGGCACAACCAACACAATGCAAATCAATGTACAACACAAAGGGAGGAGGTGGTTTAGGTTCTTCATCTTTTTTCTCTTCAGCAGGAGGTTTCTCATCCCCATTTTCTTCTTTCTTTTCTTCTGGTTTCACTTCTTCTACTTTTGGTTCTTCCTGTTAAAAGTAGCAAAAAAGATGACGAATTTAGAACAACTAAAACAAACCACATAACATGTCATAAAAGTCACTAAAACAAGAGGAAAAATCATATTAATAACTCACAACTTTCTGTTCTTCACCCATTGTTGTTGATAGAAAACTAGAGCTAATTAGTGTGACTTCACAAGAGAGAAGAATGGAATGGTATGAGAGAGATATAGAATCGGAGAGAAATATATAAGAAATAATTTTGAGAATCTTAAGGATGGACGGTGAGTTATTATCCTATAAAGGCCAAACATTGAAATGACAGAGCACATGCATAGCCACTAACTCCCATTTATAATTTATAAAAAGGGAATATAATACTTTTGAATTGGGTCTATTGGTTACAAAACTTAAGAAGAGGGAATTCCAAGATCAGGGTGGATTAATTTATTGGAAACTAACTGAATAATGCGCCCAAAAAAATACAAAATATAGAAATTCACGAGGTATGATATACTCCAATTTTACTAGTTTATCATACTTCTATTCATATTTATACATATGGAGGTTGGTTAACGTATAATGTTCTTACGTATAATGTGTACGCTAGGAAATCATGCACGTTATAAAACTCAGAAACCCTAATCATGCATGTTGAAAATCATAATCACGCAAGTTGAACCTATAATCACGCATGTTGGTTATGTTCCTGCATCCTCTATCATGTCCCTGCATCCTCTGTTACTACGGTCTGATTTCGACTCGTCATTTTGATGACAATTTCCAAAATCAAAGATGAATTTGAACACAAATCGATGAACTTGACCGAACATTGTCCAATTTGAACTGAAACGAAAAGAAAATTGAAACGAATTAGGCGAAATTGATCAATCCCAGGCTAATTGAAAACAAACCCTAATCACGCATGTTGTACAACTAATCATGCACGTTATATTTTCCCGTCGTCGTTAACGCTTTCTCTCTCTCTCTCTATATATATATATATGTGTATATATATATATATATGTTCCTAAATACATCTTTAACAACAATGGTACTCAAGTATCAACTTTTACTCGTATATTATTTTCTAACATTTTTTTGGTAGTTAACTATCAAATATTAATAGTGCATGGCATCTCGTGTTGTTCTAACCGTGTATAGTATTGGCAATTATAACAATGTTCATTTGGTGTGATTAAATGTTTGAATTTCGTTCACAATCGCCCATTTAAACCCGATGTTTACTTCAGTAACCTATATAGAGAGCTTACTGATGCATGTTGAGAGGTTTGTTAAAGATGGAATCCGTAGTTGGTTTGTCATGTATCGATTAAGTACTCACGAGTGTGATGACGAGTCTGGTTTTAAGAGCTATCGCCCCGTTAGTGGAGTGTTGCACTTGTAAGTGGTATGTGTTGCTAGTGTTGGAGGAATAAAACTTTGTCACATTATTGTTTCTAAGGGATGTTTTTCATATTTTAGATGTCTCAACGTGTATAAAACTTGTTCGTATATTTTGTGGCGGAGCTTGAATGAAAAAATAATGGGGACCAGACTCTTAAAATCCTAATCAGTAGGGTCGTACCCTTCAAAATATATTTTACAATAAAAAAATTCAGAAATTTTGGTAAAATCACACTACGAGCGAAAAATCAGGAGGGGCCAGGCACCGTACCTTCTTGAATTATTTTCCAGAATGCCACCGATGAAGCCACCGTATCTTCTTGAATGTGGCATCCTTATAGTCTTAAATCACATGCTTTGAATGTAATTCTTGTCCTCTCATTAAGAAACTGAATTGATTGTTCCAGATCCTAGATTGTATGTTGGAGGACTTGAATTGATATATGATTAACAATCCATATCACATGGTAGAGTAATAAAATATACCTACCATTCTTTTGATCATAATTAACCATTTAGCATTATGTAGAATGTGGTACAATAAAATCTAGAATAAAAAATGAACTTATATGTAGATATGTTGATCATACACGAGTTATTGTCATGAATTACCAACGTTTATCGATAAAAGGCAAGTGTTATAATGATACGCGAGTTACGTTTATCAATAAAAGGACAAGGGTTATAATGATACACGAGTGAAAGGTGATGTGCGACTACCGGTCACTCACAAGATGTGTTTACTGACGTATTAATGTGAACAAATTCATGATATACGCGCAAAATAAGTTGGATACATAATATGTACTATAGACATGATTTTGTCTCATGACTATAGAGGTATATCACACTTTAGAAAATTCTACTTTCATAATTTTATTGATAAATTGTTCCGGATGTTTGATAAATTGTTTATACCAGATGTTAGATAGGTTCTGATGTGGTATATTGAATGAATCTTCGTAAATCGTCATTCTTTTCTTGAAGGTCAAATTTCCTAACTCACATAGATTTTTTTTTTGAATGGCTAACCCACGTAGATGTACCACTTTCGGTTCTTGAAGTCTCTTTCCTTCGACTCTTTATGTATGTTTCTTAAAAACAACTTATTGCTATCATTTTGGACTATACGGAAAAGAAAAAAAAAACAGAACAAGTAAATTTAGAAGTCACAAGGTCTATCTTTTATACACGTATCAGCTTACAAATAGTTTTATCTAAAGATTCAGATTAAAAAAGTAACCCATAATTAATTAAATATTTGTATATTAAAAATGGAACAAGACGCATTTACGATGAACCCAATCCCATGTGGCCGGTTTCTACATCCCATTATCAACCTGGGTGACCCATCCATCTATCTTGTCGATCACCTTTTAAAACAATGATCTTTTGAAAATTTTATCATGTAATGGTTAGTATGATCATGAAACTACTCGAACAACAACCACATTATCATACTCAGTAAATCTCATCAACATCAAACTTAAGGTAGGATCTGAAAATGCTAAGATGTAGACAACCTTACCTCTATCCCGTAGGTATAGAGAGACTGCTTTCAGTGAAACCCACGACTCGAAAAACGACCAGAACATTGTGAAAACCGACGGATGATGTATGAATAGAGTAATCGAGCAAAAGCAAATAACTTTAATTTTTGGAGGATACGAAAAAGGAACAAATGATTACGTGTAAAGATTTGCTAGCTCGAAACTTGGTATCACATGCTATATTATTCAATAATTCTTTTTGGGTTTATAATTTGTGGTTACCTAACCTATCATCTTTTTCTATCTTTTTTTTTTAAATTGATGTGACCAACTTGATTGAATCTAGACACCAAATAGAGGTGATAGATGAGGTTCCCCCACTTGGGATTGCAGCATTTTAGCTTTGTTACGTGGGGATGATTATAATACACATGGAATTGCATATGGATCTACACAACAAATTCTGTAACTTAGTCTATGAGAGTAAGAAAACTTTATTTGGATTAAAAAGGCTTTAGATCAAGTACCATATATAGAAACAATCTATAACATGTGGATATGAGTTAGCATGGGTCCCTTAGGTTTCCTCTCCATACAAATTATCTTTCTAACTTCATACCCATCATGTAGTCTAACTCTAAACCTTTTTAAAACCTTTTAATGACACAAATAATGACACTTCAGGAGAATCTTAAATCATTATGTTATGTCCATATGAGATATAATAGAAAATAAGAAATTGATTCTGCTTAAGAGCATGTTTGGGTAAGCTTTTTGAAACAACTTATTAACTTATTGGATTTTTCAGAAAACCAATAAGTCAAAATAATATTTGGGTAATTGAAAAAGACTTTTTGAAACAACTTTCTGTATGAGAAAAAAAAGTCATTTTGAAAAGTTAGCATTTTGTGACTTTTTGAACTTTTCAATTTATTGGTTTTTACCACCTCATAACCTAATCCAAACACTTTTTTAACAACTCCTTTTCAAAAAGTTATAAGTCAATAAGTCATATTTAATAAAAATTCCTTTTTGAGTTAAATAAGCTTAGCCAAACAAGCCCTAAATATCATCAACGCGTTTGAGTCAGCATGGGTCCCTTAGGTTTCCTCTCCATATACAAATTATCTTTGTAAGTTTCTAACACATGATATGTTAAGGTTTTTACTATTCTCACATCCCTATATCTTGTTTCCATACCTCTTTTCACTCTCTCTCTCTCTCTCTTATATATATATAGAAAGAGACAGAGAGGGGATGGATGTGAGTATTAACTCCCGTTGTTAATATGGCCGTAAAACTTTTCAATCAGACACAATCTATAACAACCATCAAATAATTTCATTTTAATTTCTTGTGACACATAGAATATTCTTTTTAATGATGTTATTTGGAATGGTTGTGTGAGATTAGTGTGGGGCCTGAGAATTGGAATAAGAGGTTAGGATTAAATAATGTAGGAATTATTCCTTTGTTTAGGTATTAAGAAATCATACTTAACCATATATCATATGCTTAACTTTGGCTAAAGGTATATGGAGTCCAAACGTATAGATTCTACAGTTAACTAAATCAATAATGGTGGTTTTGTTCTGACCCCATAAAGCTACCAAATCAATAATAGAATTATAACAGACATCATAAAGACATATTATAGAAACACCATATCACCCAACCTCTACCAATTAGCACCTGAGAATGTTTCCATCAAGATGTAAATGTAGGAGATGGTCACCAATTTTATAAACATATATCATAGCGATATTCTCGTTATTAATATGGAAAAATTCAACGGAGCAAATACCGAAATACAAAATAGACATTGTATGCATGTGAAATGATTCAAATCAAGATCTTTAAGAGGTAGAGTCTTCAACTTGTTCTTCAATAAAGTTTTCTTGTAGTCTCCTTATCTGCAAGAATAAATAAACTGATATTAACGGTTGAGGCTGCGGATTCAAGTTCAACTTGGGTCCTTTTAAACAGATTCAGTGCTACTACTTAAACAACGGTCGGTCTCCCTAGGTACAACAGCCAAGGCAGTATGTACTACCGAGAAGGCCACGCACCGAAGGTTGAGTAAATTAGTGTATAAGAATTTGGAAACGTGAAGATGATATTTAGAGAGTACTCTTCTCTAATTTTCCTTGAAAGAAAGAAATATTCTAAAGCTTCTTGGTTGGTGTGGTTTGTTATAATACTTAGGGTTTTCTTTTCTCAATAAAACAAACCTTCATGTTCATTATATAATTACACAAACCATAAAATTCATGTCTATTAATCATGTAATAATCAAGTCAAGTGTCATACTACATAGAAATAATATGGAATTATGAAACCTCATCAAACATCCTTAAGAGATCGTATGAACAATCCAATTTTAAAAAAAAAAAACAAGTTAATATAGGTCATCACATGATTAATGACATGGCATTTGGTTATACAAACCACCCGATTTCTCATTCATCCTTGCATAAAACACATTTTTATTATATTTTCAAAAATCCCCTACATGTATGGAGATCGATCAAAACACACAAATTCCTAATGAAACTTCAACATTTTATTATTGCATGATAGGTAGGTGTTACCTTTTAACCTTCCTTTGTAAAGCATACTTGCCTCTTAGCGGTTTGTAGACACGATATCCTTGAACAAAACCTCATTTGTGTAGACACCAGTACACTTCACACAATACTCTCCTTACTTGGGTCATTCCTTCAGTATTGTACAATAATGGTCCTAAAACACTTTACTGGAAAATGTGAGAGCTCTAGAAATTGTGCCCACAATTCTATTTGAAGTGACACTACTTCTCTTTAACATAGGTGATATGTCCTCAAATCATTAGAAGCATTATGGTTTCTGTGATTTACACAAATTATTAACCATGTATTATGCTTAGCCTCACGTTTGTCACTGATCGTCATAGGAATGGAATAGTATATATTGAAACATCTTTATTATAGTTCAGCGGGATCTATATACACATATATATTAGTTTATATATAAACATAGATATTAGCTTATATATAAACATATATATTAGTTATACCCCATGCAACGTTCTGTATATTTCATTCTTTTTATTTTAAATATAATCCGTACACTCTCTTCTATTCCTTGAAAGTCGACACTTGATCATAATGGAAATTATATATTATATTAGTTTTGCCTAATTATACTTGTATAATACGTAAGTATTTACGAATATGCATTTTTTTAATTCAAAACCGAGTTATACATCAAGATTATATTTGTCTATGGAACATTATTTATACGTGTTTTCTTATTATACATGCTTACATACACCTTAAAACCCTAAAAACATGCTTAACTACGTGTTTTGAACACCAAATAACCACAAGGACTAAAATAATTTTTTTTCATTTTCTGAGGGTCCTTGCGGACCGTATAGACCCCCTTGCGGTCTACAAGGGTCCATCTGACAACAGTATATGCGAATTTTGTTGTATTTTGAACTCTCCCTCATTTTAAATCTCAACCACCTTCATTAAAACCCCAACCACTTATCCCCCTTATAAATACACGCCCCAAACACCATCTAAACATTTTTCACCACCTCCAGATCACTCTCTAGCACTCTCTAATCTTCCACTTTTGCAACTTTGAGCAGAAAGTTTAAGAACCAAAACAGTGAGTTTTGGTCTTTCTTCTTGCATTTTCTTCTTGTTTTTCTTCTTCCCTACATTGGAAAACCTCTAGGAGTATTACCACTTGTTTACCTTACCAAGGTAAACAAAGATAGTAAACCACTATTTTTGAGGTCCAAGTTGCGATTTATAGTAAGCTTTTTATTCTTGTTTTTCTTAACAAATCTCTACACCTGTTTATTTTGTTGCTAACATCCAGAATAAGATCCGAACCATAGATGGTGAAAAAGTCACCTACTCGGCATGGGTTAAATTTTTTAAACTACATGCACGTGGCTACGACGGATCCAAACCCCCAACCAAAGAGGACATGTGTTATGATGTGTGGCTCAAGATCAATGTCATAGTCCTTCAATGGATCTACGGCACGCTCTGTGATGATTTATTGGTCCATTTTTTTGAAGACGGACTCTACTGCTCTACAAGCCTGGGATCGAAACCAAGCAATTTTTCTCAATAATAAAAACTCTCGTGCCGCCACACTTGAACATGTTTTCACCACAAAGACCCTATCACCATGCTCTTCCATGAATGATTATTTCCAGAAGCTAAAAGATACCGCTGAGCAACTTCGGGATGTGGGCCATCAAGTTACTAAATCTAGACTAATGTTATAAATGGTGTGTGGGCTGCCTCAAGAATACGACACGGTAGCTTCGATCATTACTTAAGCAAACACCTCCTAGGATGATGCACGGGAAATGATTGACCAAGAGCAACGTCGCCAAGCGACTCGCCAACAAACCACACACTCTGCTTATGCCGTTCAGCATAGCCGAAACCTATCACCCCTACCCACTAACACTCAATCACCACACCCTCCCCTCTACAACCATATCATCCATCGCAAGCCTATGACCCGAACCAGCAGCGCACATCGCAACGGGTGTGTGGTCGTGGCCGAAGCTCCTATCGGGGTGGCTGTGGTTGTCGAGGCCACAGTGGGTACAACCCAGGTTATACTGGTTACTCTCAAAATACAGGCTCAGGTTAGAACAATTATGGGCCGAACCCAAGCTCAGCTCAAAACTATGGTACTTATGGTTATTGGGCCTCTCCACCTCCATGTGCTCATGTGCTCATCCAGCCCAATCCCAATGGAGCGCAAACTGGGCCAGGTCACCCAATCCACCAGCAATCCAACCAACTCAGCCCACCCCACAACACAAATACCCCACTTACGAACTCACCGCCCAAACGCCACAAACGTGCCCATTCAATCGAGGCCCTATATAAGCCCCCACCCGGTTACCTCTACAACCCTATACACTCATTGATGTTGATCCTTTGTAACCTACTGACCTTGGTGCTGCTCTCTCTATATATATATATATATCCTGACACTGAACCAAGCTGACCGCGCAATTCTCCATGGATTCCAAAGCATCCTTGCATATCACGCCGGATCAGGGGTAAGATTCACACTCCTTTGTCTTGTTCTTTTACAGCTAACATATTTGTAGGAAATGGTCATACTTTGCCAATTCGGGTACGGGTAACAACTCTTACACAACCCTCAACAACACCTTCAAACTAAACCAAATTCTTTATGCACCCACTAACGTTAAAAACCTTTTATCCGTCAGAAATTTTACCCATGAGAATTCGGTTTCCATTGAATTTGATCCTAATGGCTTTACTTTGAAGGAAATCAAGACTGTACAACCCCTTTCCCGACATGAAAGCGATGGTGATCTCTACTCGTTCACACCACCAACTCAAGTGTTTTTTACCGCACGGTCGTGTTGGACATCCCGGCTCACACGTTTTGTAGTTCCTTTCTAGTCATTCCCGTATTTCGTGTAACAAGAATTCTTTTGCATTTTGTGACTCATGTCATTTATCAAATAGCAAAAGACTTTCGTTTATTAATTCAAAATCATTTACTTATGCACCGTTTGATATCGTTCAATGTGATCTTTGGACTTCACCAATACTTAGCAATTCCTCGTATAAATATGATATGGTATTAATAGATAAGTTTTCTTATTGTGTTTAGGTATACCCACTTAAGTTTAAATCGGAAGACTTTTGCTAAATTTCACATGTTTATTCAAACACAATTCCTTAAAAATATCAAAGCTTTTCAATGTGATATAGGGGAGAATTTAATAATCATGCTTTTCACAACTTTGCATCACAAAACGGCCTTACTTTTCGCTTCTCGTGTCAACAAACCTCAATGGTCGGTCAGAGTAAATGATTAGATGCCTATATGATATCATTCGGGCACCCTTGTCCATGCTCACATACCACCCGCATATTGGGTCGAGGCTCTTGACACCGCTGCCTACTTACACAACATCCTTCCAACCAAAAGATTAAATTTCAACACACCAACCTTTGCCCTCTATCTCTACCACCCGACTTATGATCATATTAAAGCGTTTAAATGCGCATGCTATCCAAATTTGTCATCTACTCAACTTCATAAGCTCCATGCACGGTCCATTTGGTGCATCTTTCTTGGCTATCTGCCATTTTTTGTGGCTATCGATGTCTTGACCCATCTATGGGGCTTGTCCACATATCGCACCATGTTGATTTTGATGAAACGTCGTTTCCGTTTGCCAAACCCTTACCCTCATCTGCCTATACATTCCTCAATGAGGATAACACACCATTCCTTCTTACACCTTCCCTCCAAATATAGCCCACACCCACCAACCTGTGACACCCCAACCCACACACCTCCACCACATCGGTTGAAACCAATTCACCCGCCCCCACCCCTACCCGCATCACCACCACCTAACCTGCCAAACCCACCGTTTACACGGAACTCACCAAAAAACATTAACCCATCGCCCTCACCGAACTCACCGCCACTTACCACTCACCACATGACCACTCGCGTCAAAGCCGGTGTTACCAAACCAAACCCAAAATATAACCTTTACTCCACCACCTTACCCCTTATCTCACTAATACCTACCTCTCACCTAAAGGCATTAGCCAACCCAAACTGGCAATCGGCCATGCTAAATGAATATAATGCATTAGTAGACAATGGGACATAGGAATTGGTACCGTGCCCGACTTCCCATCTGGTCCTACATTGCATGTGGTTGTTTAGACATAAATTTAAACCGGATGGAATTACGATCACTACAAGGTGAGGCTAGTAGTTAATGGACAATCACAAACCATTGGCGTTGATTGTGACGAAACATTTAGTCCGTTTGTCAAACCGGCTACAATTCGAATGGTTTTGACCATCGCTCTATCTAAGGGTTGGCCGATACATCAAATGGATGTTAAAAACGCATTCTTACATGGAAATTTACAAGAAACTGTATTCAAGCACCAACCACCCGGGTTTGCTGATTCATCGAAACCCAATTTTGTTTATCGCCTGTGCAAGTCTTTATATGGACTCAAGCAGGCACCGAGGGCATGGTTTAACAGGTTTTCTACATTTATCACCTCTCAAGGATTCAAAGGCAGTCTATGTGACCAATCATTATTTATCTATCATAACGGAAGTCAGCTCACTTATCTTTTATTATATGTGGATGATATCATTTTAACAGCGACATTTCAAGCTTTATTGGCAACTATTATTTGGCTATTGTTAAGTCAGATTTAGGAGCATTGCATCATTTTTAAGGATTACGATAAAAAGAGACAACCATAGTATGTTCTTATCACAAACCCAATATGCCCGTGTTGTATCGCGCCAATATGTTTTCATGCAAACCTTGCACTACACCGGTGGATTCGTCCTCAAGCTTAATGCTACTGATGATGAGTTATTACCCGACGGTACTCAATATCGTAGCTTGGCGGGGGGATTACAATATATCACTTTTACAAGACCTGACATTTCGTATGCGATACAACAAGTATGTCTTTTCATGCATGCTCCCAGGGAGCCACACTTTGCTTTCATGAAGCGAATTCTAAGGTACATCCATGGCACTCTTGACTATGGATTACGTTTAAATGCCGCCCCAGTTTACTCTCCGGTTGCTTATTTGGATGCGGATTGGGGTGGGATTCTAGGCGGTCTACTTCAAGATATTGGGTATATTTGGCATGAAGCTTTTAGGAGCTTTTAAGAGCTTGTAGCTTTAAGCTTTTAAGAAAAAGCCCCTATTCAATAAAAAGCCTAGTTTGGTTGAAGGAGCTTGAAGCTTTTAGGTTAGGAGCTTGAAGCTTTTGGTTGAACGCTCCTACTAGTAGCGTTTAGAAGGAGCTACAAGCTTTTAGAGAAAAATGACTATTTTAACCTCTAAAGCTTGAGCTACATGCCAAACACCTAAATATATTTTATTAATTATGTCCATTTTGGTCATTTTATAGATTTTATTAAAAGCTACAGCTACTCTGTCAAACACCTAATTATCTAAAAAGCTACAGTTACCAGCAACTAGTAACAGCTTCCAGCTCCATATCCAGCTACTTTTGCCAAACATACCCATTGTGTGTATATGGGTAACTACTTGGTTTCATGGTCCTCTAAAAGGCAACCCACAGTCTCACGTTCCAGTGCGGAAGCCGAATACCAGGGCGTAGCAAACGTTGTAGCAGAAACCACCTGGTTGCGCAATTACTGCTAGAACTACATGTACCAGTTACACGGGCAACCATCATCTACTGTGATAATGTTTCAGCTATCTATTTGTCCAAAAATCCCGTGCAACAACAACAAATAAAACTCGTTGAACTCGATATCCACTTTGTTCATGAGAAAGTACGCCTAGGTCAGATTCGAGTTTTACATGTTCCCTCATCCTACCAATTTGCCGATATTTTTACAAAGGGTCTCTCGAGACAACTGTTTGAAAGCTTCCGCTCTAGTTTGACCGTTTGCAAGAACTCCCGCTCAAACTGAGGGGGAGTATTAACGGAAACATAAACATATCAATCAAACTCATATCAATCAAATACCGTAAATGTGGAAAGTAAATAAGTAGCCATATAGATAGGACAATTAGTTACAAATGTATCTCTATATATTGTATGATGTAGTGTGAGTATCTTCATCAAGAAATACAAGAACCATAAACACTTTTAGTATAATTTCTTACAAATATGAGAAGAAATCAAATGTTATAAAGATTGAATAAATCACACTCCAACGATTATCTTTTTAATAGAACTCTTAAAAGATAAAGAAAATGAATATTAATGACATTCTTTCTTTATCCAATACCATAAACAACCTAAAATCTACTCATAAAAACCGTACATATTATTCACTTTGTGGGACTTAAACCTATATCACTTTGGTGAGGATAAACATTTGGTGCCATTTAGCTAAGACACCATCGGAAGAATTAATATATCAAATAAAATAAATTTTTAGCAGTTATTTAGTTGTTTGCTATAAATTAGTGTAAATTATTTCTAATAAATTTTTATTATTGGTGTAAATTTATAATTCTATACTACTATTATGAAAAGAAATATAAGACAACTAAAATTTGAGTTCAACACTTAAGACGCTTTGTTTCAGTGTCTATCCGCTACAACTTGTGTTGACTTGCATGATTTTCGAGTTAGTGCAATGTTCAAATTCACGTCAAACTTTGTGTTTCGTGTCAGATTCAACTCGCAAACAAGATACATTTAACACTCCAAAATTCTAAGTGTAGTGACATATCATCATGTGGTTCTTCGGGTCCATTCCTAGGCACACTTTAATTGCTTTAACCAAAACCAAGCAAGGCTTAATCTCAACTTTAGCACGTCTTTCTACTTTTATTTCTTTAAATCTCGGTACTCTTGATTGTTGGTTCAACAATCTACAATACATGGATACACAAATCAATCATTCAACACTGGGCTTATCGGTACACAAGTCCCATTTTGTTGCTTCTCGGAGCCACAAGATGCAAGTTAATGACAAATCACAATCTATTCTTTGTTTTGGTAAAGCTTTGTGATTTTATTTATTATTTGTGTTAAAATACACGGTGATTTGGTGGCTCCATTGGGATTTTGTGGATTAATTTGGTTTTTTATTTGTGTATTGATTAAACTGGTTTGATTTGGAATGTATATTTTGATATGAAAAAACAAATTTGTACAAAGCGACATATCAAAAGGCCCAGTTGTGACTTGAGCTTTCAGTCACATTATGCAATGAAACGCGAGACATTAAAACCCCAACAAAAAAGTTCAAAATATGACATTAAATCATTGATAGCTTTACTCTTCTCATCCTAGATAAAGCAAAACTTAAGGCACAAAAATGAAGAGGGTTTTTCCTTAGTGGCTCGGGTATGCATCCAACTCTGACCGTTGTAGAGGAGGGGATGCATTTGCTTGATTGAGGGCATCCCAGGATACTTATTCAATGATTTAGTTGACCGTTAAAAAAATTGCACATAAATGAAGTATATACTATAATAAAAACTAATAAAAAGATAAAAACTAGAATGAACGGATCCAATTATAATTTGTTGGTGATACTAGGTTGTAAAACATGACATCAGGATCTCTGACAATGTGTTCAGCAACAGATTACCAAGTCTTTTTGTTTTTTGCTAAACTTGTATACTATGGGGATTGCACTCATGACCTCCTACTACCTGAAACTTTATCATCCCAGGTTCTTTGACGGTCAGTTTATTGATAGATCACTAACAATCTTTACCGACCTAGTAGAGCCATCATTATATTATCAATAATTGATTTTATTTATACAAAAGAAATAAATAAGTGTTGTCGATTTTCTTAAAAATGTAAATAAAATTTACAAGTATTAAAAATGTATCGTAAACCACAAAACTTCTAAGTAGAACAAAATTAAACACAAAATTGAGAAAATGTAGCTATGTAGCAGGAGAGTTGGGTGGTAGCAGTCTAGACTTCTTTCATCACAACACTTCTTTCCGTAGAGCAAGCATCTTCAAGTCACATGTTCATGTTGATCCTTCCATGCAACCTCTAGTTTCTCATGTAAGGGTATAATCTATATACATTAAACAAATGAGTTTGTTGATGATAAAAAAATATATAAAAAACTACATTATATATAAATAATTGCATACCTTTTTTCAACCTCCATTTTTAGTGGCATATGCCGTTGTGTTTACTAATAGATCATATATGTAGATGATGTTTCGTTGGCGATAGTTATTTTATTTTTTGTAATGATGGAGTTCTAGTTTGATCCACACATAATGGAGTACCAAATTGTAAAGTAAAGGTGTGTTCCTTTCTAAGTTGTTAAGGGTTCTTATCACATGTGAACTGTTAAAAATAATAATACAATGTATTATTTCTATCATTCATATTTGGGCTTATTCTAAGTTATTATGAGCTGGTTATATTGTTGATCTGGGCTTGCTATTGTTGGGCTAATGTTTGGTGTGTTTGTTAAGTTGTTGTAACAGGATTGAAAGTTGTTGAGAGATAAGGGGTGTAATGTGTAACTATGGAGGGACTGCGATCATCTCCTTCAATAGTTTTGGGCTAAAGTGAAAGTTGTCATAAAGGGGCATATATAAGAGCAGAGATATTTGTGATCTCTTTAATCACTCATCTCTGTCACTCTCTTTCTCTCTGTATTGTTATGTTAGGGTTTCATGGTTGTATTGTCTACATCATCTCTCACCTGTATCTGAGAGTTTGATCTTGTTGGTTTGATCACATGATCATCAGTGGATGATCATCAATAGACTTGGTATTGTTTGTGTTGATCGAGATCTTACAATTGTAAGATCTAGGGTTCTTGGAGGGCAAACATTTTGGGTTGGATAAATAAGATTTTGTCACCGTATTTGTCGCTATTTCTCTCTGTTTTGTGTTGTGATTTATTTTCTGTTGGATTTGGTAATCATACCATAGTTTTTAACATGGTATCAGAGCTATAAAGCTCTTGTTCTTGATCGGTCTTGTTGTTTTTCCGCTGAAAAAATATTATATCTAATTGATTGTTTTTTTTTACTTTTATTGTTAGGGTTTCATCTCCTGGAAACCCTTGCTCGTGATTAGAGGTTCAGATCTGTTGTCTCGAGGCATAATCTTTGGTGTTGAAGACAAACCCTAGGTTAGGGTTTGGTGTTCTTGCTCAGATCTGCGTTGGTCTCTGTAATCCTTGAAGATTACAGGGCAAACTAACCAGTCTGATTAACTTGGAGTTAAATGCTTTTGTGAGATTTTTCCTAACTCTTGATCTTTATTGTTGTCTGTTGATTAGTTGATGCCGAGGTAGTGAGGACCGGTTTTTATTGTCTGTTTGGATATATTGTGTTTGTCTTGGTCTTAGTTGCAAATGTGTTATACTTGTCCAGGCACCTACAAAGTGATGAACCTGGAATCTGGCCTTTGACACAGTCTTGTTGTTGCTTGTTGTTTGATTATGTTGTTTGTTTGTGGCTTGTTCTTTTTCTATAATTTGGATATTGTTATCTGGTATTTTCTTGTTGATTGATAAGTATGGTTGATAATGTTGGTACTTCTTCTACATTGATTAGTAAAGTTGATATAGGAAATCCTCTGTTCTTACATCCTAGTGACTCTAGTTCATTGACCATAGTTAGTATTAAGCTTAAGGGTACCGAAAACTATGTTGTTTGGTCCAATGCAATGAAACTTGCCTTGGAAGCTAAAAATAAGTATGAGTTTATAAATGGAAAGTGTGAAAAACCTGAGGATGATGATGTATTTGCTGCTCAATGGGATAGATGTAATTCTGTTGTGTTAACTTGGCTGTTAAATTTTGTCAGTGATGAACTATTTCTAGGTCATTTTTTTCTAAACTTGCATCTGAGGTGTGGTTAGACTTAAAGGAGACCTATGATAGAGTAGATGGTCCTGTGGTCTATGACTTGTATAAAAAGATTAGTTGCATTTCTCAAAATGGAAGTCCTGTGTCTGAATATTACAATAGGCTAACAACAACGTGGAAGCAATTCGATGCAATGGTGCATTTGCCTTCATGTTCTTGTGAAGCTGCTAAGGACTTTAATGATTTTTCAACTTTAATAAAGCTTATGCAATTCTTGATGGGTCTTGATGATATATATCAACCAGTAAGAACTAAACTACTGACCAAAGAACCATTGCCTTCTGTCAATGCTACTTTTGCTTTAATCTCTAGAGAAGAGTCTCATAGACTCTCAAGTAGTGGGTCAAAGAGTCAGTCTGTCTCGTTTGTGTTTAAGTCCAATCAGTCCAGTCAGCCATTTAACCGTAGTAAAAGAAACTTTAGAGGACCCAATCCAAACTTGAAATGTACTAATTGTAACATGATAGGTCATACTGTTGACCGTTGTTTTGAGTTGATTAGTTATCCCCCTGGTATGAAGAAGAGATCTGTAGGACAATCTGGTAGAAATTTTAATAATAATAATAATAATAATAATAATAATAATAATAATAATAATAAAATAATAATAATAATAATAATAATAATAATAATAATAATAATAATAAAGTCTAATGTATCTACTGGTCCTTCTAGTTCTGTTGTGTCTACTTCTCCATTTACTCCTGAGCAGATATCAAAGTTAATGAGTTTAGTTGGAGGTGAAAAATTTTAGACAGATCGTGTGAAGTCTAATATGGGAGGTGAGTCATCTTGTGTGAATAACTTTGTTAGTTGTTCTAGTATTGTTAGTTTTGAGCATGATTACAGTTGGGTAGTAGATTCAGGTGCTAATCAGCATATGATTAAAACTGATAAAGATATGATAAATTGTATTGATGTTTCTGAATGTGGTTTAAAAGTGATTCATCCTAATGGAACTAGTGTAACTGTTTTGAAAATTGGTGAACTAAAAATAATTAATAATGTGATTTAAAGGATGTATTCTATGTTCCTGGTTATAGTGTCAATCTGTTATATGTTCATAAGTTAGCCAAGGATAATAATATTACTGTTTTGTTTAATGAGGATAACTGTATGCTTCAGGATTCAAAATCAAAGAAAGTCCTGGTGATTGGTAGTCAAGATAATGGACTATACTTTGTTGGTAGGCATGGTACTTCTGTAAATATGAGTTTTAATAGTGTTTTGAAATCTAATATGTGGCACAGTAGGTTAAGGCACCCTTCAGATCAAGTTCTGGCTATTTTAAAGGATAATTTGGGTATAAAATCAATTGAACATGGTCCATGTGATATTTGTCACAAGTCTATACAGGTTAGAGTTCCATTTCCGTTAAGTGATCATAAGTCTAAAGGTGTTGGGGATTTTGTTCACCTAGATCTGCGGGGTCCTTATAGGGTTACAAGTTATGAAGGATAAGTATTTCCTAACTATTGTAGATGATTATTCTAGGGCTGTTTGGTGTTATTTACTCAAAAATAAAATGGAAGGTTTTGAGAATCTCACTTTTTTATGAACTTGTTTTAACTCAGTTAAAACCAAGGTTAAGATTTTTCGTAGTGATAATGATACTGAGTTTGTGAATAATCAGATGAATGGTTTTTGTAAAGAAAAAGGGATTATACATCAGATATCCTGTTCATATACACCACAACAGAATGGTGTAGCTGAACGGAAATACAGGCATCTTTTAAATATAGCCAGAGCATTGATGTTCCAGGGTGGTCTACCTCTGCGTTTTTGGAGTGATTGTGTGCTAACTGCTGTGTATTTAATTAATAGGCGTCCATCTTCAGTAGTTTTAGGAAAAAGTACGTTTGAGTGTATGTTTGGCTTTGAACCCTCCTTGTCCCATCTGAGAACTTTTGGGTGTTTATGCTTTAGTATAGTTCTAAATGAGTCTGATAAGTTTGCTTATCATGCTGATAAGTGTGTTCTTATTGGATATTCAAATGTTAAAAAGGGTTACAAACTTTGGAGTTTAGATGAGAAAAAAATTATTTTTTCTGGAGATGTAAAGTTTTATGAACATGTTTTTCTTTTTAAATCTAAGCTTGTTAATGATAAAATAGATCAACATGTTGTTGAGAAAAGTCTAAATCATGTAAACTTTTTTGATCTGTATGAAGTAAACACACCTGAAGGGTCTCAAACTCCCAATGATGAAGAGGGTCTAACTGGTTCTCATGACACTATCAGTGATGATCAGCAACCAGTTCCTTCTACATCTGCCACTCCTAGTCCGGTTGAGATCAGTCATAACTTAGGTATTAGTGTAGAAAGTAGTGTTAGAAAGGAGTCTGGCAGGGCAGAGGACACTGATGTGTCACTTGATGAGATCACCCCACCTGAGGGAAATGTTTCTAGTCTTAGAAGGTCTGATGTCACACCCCAACCGATGGCGGAAACATCGGGGCGCGGCACTAGGCGAATCAGATTGCTCGAGAGAATCCATAACAACTATTTACGCGACAATATTTAAGCATTCGTTATCCCATACTAACAAACATATAATCCATAAACAATCATTACAAATATCCAAACATCTCTCAAACAAACATGATTCGATCTTCCCTAGATTCTATTACATGCGTTTCTAAAGATGAAATCCTACGTCCAGTTGCAGCAAGTAGATTTCAATAACCTGCAACATACGTTAAAATAATTGTCAATACAAAAATGTATTGGCGAGCGTACAAGTTTCGATATAATATCATAGTAGATAAAAAGCGTCGCGAATTTCCACATACATAATCATGATACGCATAACATATAAACTCACAAGACAATTTCACATATTAAGCTCTCGACAAGGCTGCGATGCGCGATGTGTGCTTCCTAACTAGACCCCGTCGGGTGTTAGCTAAACTATAGTACTATACTAGCTAAGGTGGAGTTAACGCAAGAAAGTGTCATAGTTTACATGTTTCTAGCATCACATGTAAATATGTATAACAGGATTTCGCGGGTGATAAATCAGTTTAGTGTGTTTCGTGTACTTTGATATGAACGTATGTTACACCCAAAAAGTGCGTTGAAGCGAAAATGGGTCAAGTATACTCACAGTTAGTGCGATTAGAGGGATAGGGGATCTGAGGTAAGTTGAGAGGAGCGCCGGAACAGCCTGTAATCGAACAGAAGTGCATCAGTCTTCCGAATTGCTGAAACGGTCGAAACGGGAAGGAGCAGAGTACAAGTTCGGGCGAAGTTGTACCAAATCTCTTGGATTTGGTACAAGTTCGGGCGAACTTGACTGTTTGTCTGGCTGAAAGTGCAAGTTAGGGCGAACTTGTCTGGTTTCATGAGAAACTGGACAAGTTCGAGCGAACTTGTCTTGTTTGGTTTGAGTTTGACACAAGTTCGGGCGAACTTGTCTGATTCTCTTGAGAATGGACAAGTTCGGGCGAACTTGTCTGATTCTCTTGAGAATGGACAAGTTCGGGCGAACTTGATTGAATTGTTGAAGGTTTAGGCAAGTTCGGGCGAACTTGGTCACCAATCTGGTGACAAGTTCGAGCGAACTTGCTGTTTTCCGAGCGAACTTGACTGTTTTGGTCACCAATTCGTGCGTTTTTGCGTCGTTTGCTGAGGAAATCGAGTGTCCATCCCTCCAACCTTAAGCTACTAAGCAAAACCTAGGCTGGAGTGGTCTTTTGGAGCGAGCTTTAGCCATTTTAAAGAAACTCAGACTAATCCGGGTGAACTTGAAGGTTCGTACGGTTTAGTCCAGTTTGTGCAAAGTGACAATTTCGTCCTTGTGCTTCCAGATCTGAGATCTTGCTTGACAATGCCTCGTTCCACTTCAAAGTGAACGAAACATATGTCATTTAGTCCGAATTTGTGTGAAAATTAAGGTTTAAAAAGGGTTTTACTTAGATCTAAGTATAGATGTAAGTGAAAAAAACAGAAGTTTTGCATAAAATGATGAAGATTTTCGTAAACAGGGGAGTTTTGATGAAATCGAAGGTAAAACCTTGTGCAAAATCGTTGTAAAACATTGTTGTAGCTTGAAAACGGGTTGATTCTTACTTAGAAAACGAAAGTATTCGATCAGGAGAGCTCTGAGCGACTTGGTCAACAAAGCGAGCATGAATGAGGAGCTGGGTATTTATAGGTGAGGTGAAATAAGGTGGGCAGACATCAAGTTCGGGCGAACTTGTCTCAAGTTCGGGCGAACTTGTCTCAAGTTCGGGCGAACTTGGCCTGTCTCACTTGGCTTGGTCAAGTTTGGGGAGAATCTGTCTTTTGTGCACCACTAGTCAAGTTCGGGCGAACTTGGCCTGATGGTTAAGTTTTTGTTCGTTATTTCACGTTAGGCGTTTGTTTAGCGTTTCGGTTCGTAATAGATAGATATATTAAGCGTTTTAGCAAAGCGTTAAGCGTATTAACCGATTAAATTAAGCTAAGATTCGATAAGTAAGCGAGGTAGCATGCAGCTTTGTTCCCAAGTCTTGCGAGAGTCGGGTTGTAGCTTAAGCGAGCAGATAGCCTTGGAAAGTTCACGCAAAGTTTGTAGTATTTAGCGAGTGCGATATAAGCGTAAGCGTTGTGATGTGTGATGTGGTGCGAAAATATGCGATATAGCGTAGTAAGCGATTTAGGTTACATTATGATCTGAATCTCTGGTGCTAGGCGTAACGAGAGTGACGAGCTTGCGAGGAAGCGGGTTGTTACATCTGATAGGAATACAAGTGTGCCAAGAAAATTTCTGGATTATGTGTTAAATAGTTTGTAAAATATGATATAAACAAGTTATGTAGTTATACATGTTTGTCTGCTGATAACTTATGCTTTATTAGTAGTTTAAATAAATCCACTGAGCCTAGTAGTTACAGTGAAGCTTCCAAAGACCCTAAGTGGGTCGAAGCCATGAACTTAGAAATGGAAGCTTTGCTTCATAACAAGACTTGGGAAATTGTTGATTTACCATCTGATAGAAAACCCATAGGTTGTAAGTGGATCTACAAGATTAAATATAAAGCTAATGGTGAAGTGGAGAGATATAAGGCTAGGTTAGTGGCTAAAGGGTATAATCAACGGGAAGGTTTGGATTTTGGAGAAACTTTTTCTCCAGTGGTAAAAATGGTAACAGTTAGGTTCATTTTAAGTCTTGTTGTACAAAATAAGTGGACCTTATATCAACTAGATGTTAATAATGCCTTCTTGTATGGTTCAATAACTGAAAATGTCTATATATCTCTTCCTGAGGGGTATTATTCTAAAAATGATGCTAAAGTTTGCAAATTAGTTAAGTCCTTGTATGGATTAAAACAGGCTCTAAGAAAATGGAATGAAAAATTGACTGATGTGTTACTTAGTGTTGGGTTTGTTCAAAGTCAGTGTGATCATTCTTTGTATGTCATGAATAAGGAGTTTGTGTTTGTTGTCTTGTTGGTATATGTAGATGATATAGTCATTACAGGAAACAGTGATGTTGAAATTGAAAAATTAAAGGGTCTCCTTAGTAACAGTTTTCAAATCAAAGACCTGGGTGTTCTAAAGTATTTTCTGGGTTTAGAAGTTGTCTATGATAAGAGTGGTATTTGTCTTAATCAAAGAAAATATTGCTTGGAGTTGTTGTCTGAATTTGGTTATCTTGGTTGTAAGCCTGTTAGGACTCCCATTGAATTGAGCCATGTTGTTAATAATAAGGCTAGTGATAAACAAGAGGAACTTATTGATGTAACTAGTTACCAAAAGTTGATTGGCAAACTGATTTACTTGTCTTTAACTCGACCAGATTTTTGTTATACAGTTCAGTATTTAAGTCAATATATGCACAAGCCTTGTAACTCACATCTTAAAGTGGCTTTAAGATTGTTGAGATATCTGAAGTCTTGTCATGGAAAGGGTATTATGTTCAAAAGGAGTGATATTTTTTACTTAACTTGTTTTGCTGATTCAGATTGGGGTAATTGTCTTGTTTCTAGGAAGTTTGTGACTGGTTACTGCATCTTCTTAAGTGGTAATCTAATATCCTGGAAAAGTAAGAAATAGAGTATTGTTTCCAGGTCTTCAGGTGAGGCTGAGTACACACCTATGAACTTACTTGGATTGTTAATATGTTAAGTGAACTGAATGTTTGTTGTAAAGTGCCAATAAAACTGTATTGTGATGGCAGTGCAGCTAGATCTATAGATGCTAACCCGGTGTTCCATGAGAGAACAAAACACTTTGAATTGGATCTGTATTTTCTTAGAGAGAAGGTTGCTAAAAGTTTTATTCAAACAGTTAAGGTTGACTCTAAGAGTCAACTTGCAGATGTATTTACAAAAGGGATAGTGAATCTGTCTAAGCTATATGAATGAAGGGGGGATGTTAAAAATAATAATACAGTGTATTATTTCTATCATTCATATTTGGGCTTATTCTAAGTTATTATGAACTGGTTATATTAGTGATCTGGGCTTGCTATTGTTGGGCTAATGTTTGTTCAGTGTTTGTTTAGTTGTTGTAACAGGATTGAAAGTTGTTGAGAGTTAAGGGGTGTAATGTGTAACTATGGAGGGACTGCGATTATCTCCTTCAATAGTTTTGGGCTAAAGTGAAAGTTGTCATAAAGGGGCATATATAAGAGCAGAGATATTTGTGATCTCTTTAATCACTCATCTCTGTCACTCTCTTTCTCTCTGTATTGTTACGTTAGGGTCTCATGGTTGTATTGTCTGCATCATCTCTCACCTGTATCTAAGAGTTTGATCTTGTTGGTTTGTGTAGATGATCATCAATGGATGATCATCAAGAGACTTTGTATTGTTTGTGTTGATCGAGATCTTACAATTGTAAGATCTATGGTTCTTGGGGGGCAAATGTTTTGGGTTGGATAAATAAGATTTTGTCACCATTTTTGTCGCTATTTCTCTCTGTTTTGTGTTGTGATTTATTTTCTGTTGGATTTGGTCATCATACCATAGTTTTTAACATGAACATTAGTGTGGATTCAGGAATAGGTTTAGAATGGATGTAAGTTAGGTGCTTTATAAAATCTAGCTAGGTAGGGACTCGTCTTCTTAATGGGGTTTGCCCCAACATCCTAAACATAATAGGAGTAACTCTAATACACATTTGTAACATTCGGTCACTAATAAAATCAATACTGTTTATTTTACTCACAAGTAATTCATGACTTTTTTCACTTGCCCGTATGTAAACTTTTCGGGAGTTCACCAATGTTAGAATTACTCACATTTAAATATGAAAGGTAATGCGTCCAAAACGTGTTTATAGTATTTGAGGTCATGTACTTTCTATGACCAGGTATCTCTTGTATGATAAAAAAAATGACAATTGTATAAATGTCTCAATAATTAGTTAGTTATATAATTATTTAACACATAGTAGAATTAAATTTTTGTAATTTAACATATTTGAAATCTGAATTATATTCCTAGCTTTTTTAGAGGAAATAATAATTCTGTCTATATTTGAAACAAAGTGAAACCTCGTTTAAACTAAAGCATACAATCAACTTAATTACATCGAAATAGAAAGTAAACAGGCAACAAGCTGCGCTGCTACCCCTTTTTGAATAGCAAAACTAAGTCTTTTAAAAACTACATCCATAGATCTCAGGGTCATAACATTACTGTGCATGATCATTTGAACTCGGCTAAATAGGTCCACAGCCTCTGGCGCAAGGAACCCAAATGTATCAAAGGCAAATGGGATAAATACATGCTGGTTGTCAAGACACGCTTTCTCGTGTTTGGTCACTTTACCAGAAGCAGCTTTTAAAGCAGCCCGACCCACCGTGAAAACACTACCCCTGTGCCCACAAGGGGGGAGACCCCTGTTAGATCCACACATTCGTGTTTAAATTGTTTATTAAAGTTATATAAGTTATATACTGGTTAGTTCACCGAAACATATACAATCCCACCATAACCAACTAGCCTGCATGTTTCAAATCAATCTCCGAGGAAACCACAAGATCAAATATGCAAACTTCCATTGTCAAAGGGGCCAACGATTCAACGTATGGAGAAAAGGAAAAGTGTGAAAAATATATCCTCTCCACATGATCATACCTTGCAAGACTTTTCCTCTGCCAACCTACAAAAGAAAACCCGGTGCATGTCTAGAGATGATCAAGACATGGAAGATGAATGCGTGGAGCACATACTTCAATTCTTCAATGGCAGGCCTGAAATCACCCTAAAAAGAACATGATGAGCTTCAAGCTTGAAAATCTGCACCAACTACAGGGTAGGTGCAGTGCAAACTGTAACATCCGTCAAAAACGGATTTACCAAACCCGCTCCTTTTATTAACCGAACAATCAGTTAAAAATTTCGTTGCGAATTTAATGCCCAAAATAATTTTAAACGATACATAATTAATTATTATATGGGAATATATAATTAGTTTTTGAAAAACTGTTAAAAATAAGAAAATAAAAATAATATGGCACTGCCGGGTTTCGAACCCGGGTCAGTCAGCCGGGTCAACACAACTTAACACTCAACCCTTTAACCACTGCGCCACACATGCTTCTTGTTAATTAATGGAAACAAATAATACATATCATAATCCTCGAATTCAAAATCGGCGCGCCCAAATTGCAGTCGTCGGAAATCCCGACTAACTCTCCAAGAATCGACGGTTACTTCAGTTATAACGTAAACCTTAAACACTACATCGGTTATAACCGATGTCTGAGTCCGCGACACAAGTTATAACCGCCAGAGAAATTCTAACCGACGAATCAAGTCGGAAATCGGACCAAATTCATCGACGACTTGCCATATAAATACCCCCTGGAACCTCTGCAAGCTTTTTCGCTCAAAACCGCACCTTTACCCGACGTAATTCCATTCGCTGGAAAATTTCTGTACCTCGCCGGAAAGCCGAATCCTTCACTTCCGAGCCTTACTGAACCCCTGAGCTTATACCGAAGTCACCCACATCCTTTTCAAGTTTTCTGAAGACTCTCTGCTGCAAGACACACGTCGCCGGAAGTGTTTGCTGTCACCGGAGTTTCGCCGGAGAAAACAGAGGAGTCCAGTCGGTATACCTTATGCTTAATCCTTCATTCTTTTTATTTAATCTCACATGTAATTAACCATCAGACACTAACGAACATGATTTAATCATCGAACCAGTCGGACTTCCGATTCTGGTTAAAATCAACGAAGAAGACGAAGTTTCTGTAGTGTATAAGTATAATTAAAATCAAGTTATTACTCGGGTTAGACACACAGTCCAGCGGTGGACTGTGTGCACATTAAACACGTAAACGTCTCGAGTTCGAATCTTGTCCCACGCATGCTTGCCTTAATAAAAATGTCTTTTTGTTAACCGAACCGGAGTCACCGCTGTATATGTTAAGTATAATAATAACCGGAATAATAACCAAGATAGACACACAGTCCAGCGGTGGACTGCGTGTATGTTTAAATCACAGGACACGAGTTCGAGTCCGGGCAACCGCACCGGCCCGGATAATTATTAAACTTTTTATTTAAGACAGAAATGGAAATGTTCAGTTTGTATATAAGTATAATAAAAATCGGTTTATATAACAAGTTAAACACACAGTCCAGCGGTGGACTGTGTGTTAACCTAAACCACAGGTCCCGGGTTCGAGACCTGTGGAGAGCACCGGTCCGATTCAGTAAAATCTTTTTAGAAATAAGTTGATTTTCGGATTAATCTAATTAATATATAAATATAATTAAAAACAGAAATATTTCGGGTTAGACACGTAGCTCAGTTGGTAGAGCTGCGTGCACGCGTACGGGAGGTCTCGGGTTCGAGCCTCACTCAGCGCACACATACACGCATACGAACCGGTCAAACAGTCAAGGTCAAAGGTCAACGGTCAACGGTCAACGGTAAAAAGTCAACTTTTTTTATTATTTTTATTTATTTGTTTTAATTAAAAATCAATTAAAAATACTTAAAAATAACATTTTTAAGGTTAGAAAATAGCCTTAAACTCACAAAAATACACCCAACAATCCTACTAAAATGGATTAATAAAATCCGTTTACTTACAGAAACATTATGCCATTATCTAGGTTAATTTCACTCGTGGTTAAAACCACTTCGCGTGCATTCAACATCATCAACCGAACGCACCCACTGTGAGTGAATCTTACAACTCCCCCTTTTTAATTACATGTTTTGGGGTGTGTCATGTGTCACAAAATAATTAACTCGTTTATTTAAACTTGTGCCATACCATATCGTGATCTAAACTTAGATTGTTTATATTGTTGTAATTATGTATTTCATTTTGTCAACTTATATGAAATTCATTCAATAAGCCCATCAGTTCCTCGTGGGAGACGAGTTGAGCAACGCGTGCCTCAAAACCAATCCATTATTGTTCATGTGTGTATTATTGAGTTTATATTGTTTGTAATTATGTCTTTCATATTATCATGTTTATGCAATTCATTCATTAGGCCCATCAGTTCCTCGTGAGAGACGAGTTGAGCAACGCGTGCCTCTAAACGATTCATTATTGTTCATGTGTGTATTGTTTAATATTAAATTGATTTATGAATAAGTTTACATCTATTTTTACTCATGTGTGGTTGTGCACTTTATTTCATAATCAATTAAATAATCTTGTTCAAATGTTTTCCATAGGATTCACTCGCCAATTTTTTGTTGATCCAAAAACCCTTTTACACATGATACAGGTGAACATGATGAAGCAAGGAAAACATAGGAAATGCCTTAGAAGAAAACAAAGAAGCTTAGTTGATGTTGAGGTCATTGAAGTAATTATGATTGTAAATTTCCATTAAATTGTATTAATGAATATGAAACGTTAAAATAAATGTCATGAGCTTTGATGATAACCCAATCATGCCCCGATCACCTTTTCCGCTGCGGGTCGGGGTGTGACAGATTGGTATCAGAGCCATGACTATAGGGATATAGGATAGATTATTAGACCCTTAGAGCCTATACTATAGTCTGCCTAAATTTTAATTGATTAGGTGGTTACATACAAACTTGTGATATTTATTTGTTTCATATTTGTTTATACTTACAGTCAAACATACATACTTATATACATATTCATTATACATATATCAATGTTCATATATTCAATTCATTTTCGTACTCTCATTATTCAAAGATTTTGTTGCAATTTTCAAATCTTATCAAAGTAAGTTCTGTGACGGGCATGTAGTAACTGGAAGGGTACAAGTACCGGTAGTCGGAACGTCCTGTCTAGGTTGGCATTCGTATAAATCCAATATAACGGACCAGTTTGCCTACCTGGGGACCAACAATGAGAGTGCGAAGGACCTATTAGGCCAAAGCATGCCACACCAAACGTCGTTCGAACTAACCCCACTTTGAGGTGTCACCGTGTCTACACCTGGACACATTCCGAATACCATACGTTGTATACAGATTTCTCGATTTTCTCCGGGTTTTAGTGTACGCAACCAGGAAAACCCATGCGAACCATATGAAAAACCCGGTATTCATGGGGGCCCACATGATTACGAAGGTGAAGTATGGCGGCATGTAGGGCCTAATGGCGAGCAAAGCCCAAGACATCCTATGGATGTAGTAGATTTATTTTTCTATAATTATTTTATGAATATTCATTCCTAAGTGCGACCCATGAACCCAAAAACATCCAACTCATACTCTTGACATGTATTCCTTGTAGATGTCTTCTAACCTCGCCTGTAGGAAGATGAGAGCAGGAAAAGCCCGTGAGCGCATGGCTGCCCTAATCGCTCAACAAATGGCTGCCGTAATACCCAACATTGTAATCCAAGTACAACAAGCACTTACCGCTAATCCTGCCAATCAAGAAAATCAAAACGTTATCAACTCTCCCCCAAATACCACTAAATGCACCTACAAGCATTTCAAATCATGCGACCCTCCAAAATACAAAGTGACTGAAGGCGTCACCGCTCTCCTCCATTGGTTTGAAGAAATGGAGAGCACTTTTCTAAATTGCGATTGCCCCGATGATCGCAAAGTGCGATATGCTACCGGTCGATTATATGGAATAGCACTCACTTGGTGGAATACAGAGAAGGCCATATGAGGTGTTGAAGATGTTATGACTTTAACTTGGAATGAATTGAAGGAAATCATGACCAGACGATTTTGCCCAAGGAGCGAAATCAAGAAATTAGAAGATGAATTTTATTCGTTGAAGAAAAAGGAAGGAGACCACACCACGTACAACAATTCCTCGAGTTACATCAAATGGTTCCCAACATGTTCACTCCCCTCTACCGTTTGATCGAGCACTACATTCGAGGTCTTCCGTCAAAGATTCAAGACTCTGTAATAAGTACCACACCTGCAACTTTGGAAGCAGCAATGGAGCTAGCAACAGCGCTCACCGAGAACCGAATCCGGAACAAAGACTTCAAGGAGGAGAAGAAGAAGGATAAAGCATCGACTGAAACCTCCTACTACACCCAAACCGAATCCCCTTTCAACCCAATTCTAATAGAAAAAGAGACGGGCAACTTTTCGCTGCTATCCAACGAAATCAACCAATTTCACACGCCATACCCATCCAAGCTATCCCAATCACTCAAGTGGCACCCAACTCAACTTACCCAAATAAGAAACCATATCTTGGACCTCACCCTCGATGCAACAACTGTTTTTACCACCATCCCCTTACCTTACCTTATCGACTATGTGCAACTTGTGGACGCTATGGTCATTTGAGCAAGGTTTGCCGCACCTTTCAAAACCAAATCTCTCCCCCTACTCAAACCATGAACCAAACCTATCAACAACCCCAATACTCCATGTTCCCATATGTTCGAGCTTGTTTCAATTGTGGCGACCCTACCCACTTTAGAAACACATGCCCTCAATTGGTTAACGTCATCAACACTCAAGCTCAATCAAACCCAGTTAACCAAGTAAACCAAGAAAACCCAACCGCTAGGCCACCAGCAAGAGGAAGAGTCTTCAACATCAACGCCAATCCTGTCAAAGATAATGACGGCCCAAACGAAGATACCCAACTAGTCCTCTTCACCGAAAATCCAGATTCAACTCCAATCGTTTAGTTTTATGTTTTCTTTATGTTTTAGAATCACATAGAACCAATCATAACTTAAGGATAAAGCCAATGAAACTTTGACAAGAATATGGTGGATACGCCGCTGGTGCTTCCTATATATAAGTATTCTTGTCAAAGGATCAGAAGCATTATCTGGCGGTTATGAGAGGTTCCATGTGTAGACTGTTTGAGTAATTATTGTTTATTCTTTCAGTACATGCAATTTCATAGGCCGCCACTCCCCATTACATTATGAGCGTTGAGCATGTTCCCCATTTTATTATGAGGTTGAACCTGGCGTGCCCACATACGATCGGCTCCGTTTGATTGAGCCTTGATCGCACAGACATTTTTCATTTTCAGTACATGCAATACGATCGGCTCCGTTTGATTGAGCCTTGATCGCACAGACATTTTCATTACCAGTATCTTGTGGTTGTTGTGTTTGTTGTGAGTCGCATAGAACTAATCATAACTTGCGGATAAAGTCAATGAGAATTTGACAAGAATATGGTGGATACGCCGCTGGTACTTCCTATATATAAGTATTCTTGTCAAAGGATCGGAGGCATTATCAGGCGGTTATGAGAGGTTCCATGTATAGGCTGTTTGTGTGATTATTGTTTAGATTAAATTTATTATTTTCAGTACATGCAATACGATCGGCTCCGTTTGATTGAGCCTTGATCGCACAGACATTTTCATTTTCAGTACATGCAATACGATTGGCTCCGTTTGATTGAGCCTTGATCGCACAGACATTTTCATTATCAGTATCTTGTGGTGGTTGTGTTTGTTGTAGAGTCACATAGAACTAATCATAGCTTGCGGATAAAGTCAATGAGAATTTGACAAGAATATGGTGGATATGCCGCTGGTACTTCCTATATATAAGTATTCTTGTCAAAGGATCGGAGGCATTATCAGGCGGTTATGAGAGGTTCCATGTATAAGCTGTTTGTGTGATTGTTGTTTAGATTAAATTTATTATTTTCAGTACATGCAATACGATCGGCTCCGTTTGATTGAGCCTTGATCGCACAGACATTTTCATTTTCAGTACATGCAATACGATCGGCTCCGTTTGATTGAGCCTTGATCGCACAGACATTTTTCATTTTCAGTATCTTGTGTTTGTTGTATTGGTTGTAGAGTCACATAGGACTAATCATAATTCACTGATAAAACCAATGAAAATTTGACAAGAATATTGTGGATACGCCGCTGGTACTTCCTATATATAAGTATTCTTGTCAAAGGATCAGAGGCATTGTCAGACGGTTATGAGAGGTTCTATGTAGGATTTAGTAGTTTCTTGGTAACTAATCATAACTTGTGGATAAAACCAATGAAAATTTGGCAAGAATATGGTGGATACGCCGCTGGTACTTCCTATATATAAGTATTCTTGCCAAAGGATCAGAGGCATTATCAGGCGGTTATGAGAGGTTCCATGTAGGATTTAGTATTGCCTTGGTTGAAATTTGTGTTACATTTATATCATCTTGCTATTTAAAGAGATTGGATTGTGTTCCATTTCTACATAAACTAACCTCTCCATCATAACAAACGAGAGAGGAACTGTCACCATTCAAACATATATGCTATCAGAATGTGGATTCAAATATTAGTTGTTGTGTTTATTTATGTTCTATAGTCATAGGACCAATCATAACTTACTGATAAAACCAATGAAAATTTGACAAGAATATGGTGGATACGCCGCTGGTACTTCCTATATATAAGTATTCTTGTCAAATGATCAGAGGTATTGTTAGATGGTTATGAGAAGTTCCATTAGGTTGTAGTATTAGAAGTTTTGCCTTAGGATATAACCATATCCTTCCAAACATATCCAAACTCTTATGCATGATATCATATTTAGCGAATCAATTCTGCTTATCAATACTTTTACAGTAGGCAACAAAAAGCGATTCCTGTAATAAGGTACTTAACCCTTACATGGAACGTTACCGCCTCAAACAAAAACTTAAAACCTTACTTCTTCTAAGCATGTAACTGTCAAACTAAACATCATCATTCTTTTAGTCAAATATATCACTATTTAAATTTCGGGACGAAATTTCTAAAAAGCAGGGGATACTGTAACATCCGTCAAAAACGGATTTACCAAACCCGCTCCGTTTATTAACCGAACAATCAGTTAAAAATTTCGTTGCGAATTTAATGCCCAAAATAATTTTAAATGATACATAATTAATTATTATATGGGAATATATAATTAGTTTTTGAAAAACTGTTAAAAATAAGAAAATAAAAATAATATGGCACTGCCGGGTTTCGAACCCGGGTCAGTCAGCCGGGTCAACACAACTTAACACTCAACCCTTTAACCACTGCGCCACTCATGCTTCTTGTTAATTAATGGAAACAAATAATACATATCATAATCCTCGAATTCAAAATCGGCGCGCCCAAATTGCAGTCGTCGGAAATCCCGACTAACTCGCCAAGAATCGACGGTTACTTCAGTTATAACGTAAACCTTAAACACTACATCGGTTATAACCGATGTCTGAGTCCGCGACACAAGTTATAACCGCCGGAGAAATTCTAACCGACGAATCAAGTCGGAAATCGGACCAAATTCATCGACGACTTGCCTTATAAATACCCCCTCGAACCTCTGCAAGCTTTTTCGCTCAAAACCGCACCTTTACCCGACGTAATTCCATTCGCCGGAAAATTTCTGTACCTCGCCGGAAAGCCGAATCCTTCACTTCCGAGCCTTACTGAACCCCCTGAGCTTATACCGAAGTCACCCACATCCTTTTCAAGTTTTCTGAAGACTCTCTGCTGCAAGACACACGTCGCCGGAAGTGTTTGCTGTCACCGGAGTTTCGCCGGAGAAAACAGAGGAGTCCAGTCGGTATACCTTACGCTTAATCCTTCATTCTTTTTATTTAATCTCACATGTAATTAACCATCAGACACTAACGAACATGATTTAATCATCGAACCAGTCGGACTTCCGATTCTGGTTAAAATCAACGAAGAAGACGAAGTTTCTGTAGTGTATAAGTATAATTAAAATCAAGTTATTACTTGGGTTAGACACACAGTCCAGCGGTGGACTGTGTGCACATTAAACACGTAAACGTCTCGAGTTCGAATCTTGTCCCACGCATGCTTGCCTTAATAAAAATGTCTTTTTGTTAACCGAACCGGAGTCACCGCTGTATATGTTAAGTATAATAATAACCGGAATAATAACCAAGATAGACACACAGTCCAGCGGTGGACTGTGTGTATGTTTAAATCACAGGACACGAGTTCGAGTCCGGGCTACCGCACCGGCCTGGATAATTATTAAACTTTTTATTTAAGACAGAAATGGAAATGTTCAGTTTGTATATAAGTATAATAAAAATCGGTTTATATAACAAGTTAAACACACAGTCCAGCGGTGGACTGTGTGTTAACCTAAACCACAGGTCCCGGGTTCGAGACCTGTGGAGAGCACCGGTCCGATTCAGTAAAATCTTTTTAGAAATAAGTTGATTTTCGGATTAATCTAATTAATATATAAATATAATTAAAAACAGAAATATTTCGGGTTAGACACGTAGCTCAGTTGGTAGAGCTGCGTGCACGCGTACGGGAGGTCTCGGGTTCGAGCCTCACTCAGCGCACACATACACGCATACGAACCGGTCAAACAGTCAATGTCAAAGGTCAAAGGTCAACGGTCAACGGTCAAAAAAGTCAACTTTTTTTTATTATTTTTATTTATTTGTTTTAATTAAAAATCAATTAAAAATACTTAAAAATAACATTTTTAAGGTTAGAAAATAGCCTTAAACTCACAAAAATACACCCAACAATCCTACTAAAATGGATTAATAAAATCCGTTTACTTACCGAAACATTATGCCATTATCTAGGTTAATTTCACTCGTGGTTAAAACCACTTCGCGTGCATTCAACATCATCAACCGAACGCACCCACTGTGAGTGAATCTTACAACTCCCCCTTTTTAATTACACGTTTTGGGTTGTGTCATGTGTCACAAAATAATTAACTCGTTTATTTAAACTTGTGCCATACCATATCGTGATCTAAACTTAGATTGTTTATATTGTTGTAATTATGTATTTCATTTTGTCAACTTATATGAAATTCATTCAATAAGCCCATCAGTTCCTCGTGGGAGACGAGTTGAGCAACGCGTGCCTCAAAACCAATCCATTATTGTTCATGTGTGTATTATTGAGTTTATATTGTTTGTAATTATGTCTTTCATATTATCATGTTTATGCAATTTATTCATTAGGCCCATCAGTTCCTCGTGAGAGACGAGTTGAGCAACGCGTGCCTCTAAACGATTCATTATTGTTCATGTGTGTATTGTTTAATATTAAATTGATTTATGAATAAGTTTACATCTATTTTTACTCATGTGTGGTTGTGCACTTTATTTCATAATCAATTAAATAAACTTGTTCAAATGTTTTCCATAGGATTCACTCGCCAACTTTTTGTTGATCCAAAAACCCTTTTACACATGATACAGGTGAACAGGATGAAGCAAGGAAAACATAGGAAATGCCTTAGAAGAAAACAAAGAAGCTTGGTTGATGTTTAGGTCATTGAAGTAATTATGATTGTAAATTTCCATTAAATTGTATTAATGAATATGAAACGTTAAAATAAATGTAATGAGCTTTGATGATAACCCAATCATGCCCCGATCACCTTTTCCGCTGCGGGTCGGGGTGTGACACAAACACCAAGGTCGCAGAAAGTAGTGCATGCTAAAGGATGTAACTACAAAAGGACACTCGAGTGACTCAAGGCTTTGGTGGAAGCGAGCGTCTCTCTCAGTGAACCCATTAAACATTTTTGTACTGAAAGAAAAAAGTGTGCTTAGTTATTAGGCATGTGACCGCTTTGTTATTAGTGACCTGTACTAAAATTTGTTATGGTTTTCTATTACTGATCCGTCTTCGAATCTAGAATTATATACTTATATCGTGATATCGAGTTTTAATTCACACTTACGTTTACCATATTTTGCACACTACTATACAGAAAATCTATGATGATAGAATGTACCGTTACTAAATAAAAATAAAATAAAACTTATAAATTCAATTGCATCGTTTACTGAGTAAACTTCAACCCATAAACCCTCTTACTAATGTTTCATAATTTGGGTTACTTTCACATCGCATAATATTTATTACAAACTTAATGTCTTACCCTACTACAATGTGTACACCTATATCCTATTCAAATGGTCCGCTCTCATATTATCGGCATGTTTGTATAATGCACACCAACAACAAGGCGATTGACCAAACACAACAATCAAACACCGTGCAGCCCCGCCGCAATGTGCGTGTTCCTACTAGTGTATAGTAAATAGGAAACCCATTTAACACCTTAACCTGTGAACCAAAAAAAAAATCTGATTATTTTTCTATCGGGTTCTTACCCTCCTCAGACCCTATCTTAGCTTTGTTGTTGGTGGGATTTACTGAGTATGATGATGATGATGTTATCGTTTAGAATTACCACCGAAATAAATGCTATTACTTTCATACGGTTTTGGATATATTTTGAATTTATTACAACAAATCAACAATTCCTTATGATCATAGTTGGTCTCTGAATTAATTACACATGAAGGCTCCCATTCATGCATATCTTGCCTTGCATCCATGCTATATGTATTGCAACCACAAGGGTCCATTCTACCCACCTAACCTTATCTCCAAAACTTCATTAAAATGACTCATAAAGAACTCATCAAGAATTCAATGAAGAAAAGAAGGGAAAGAGTGAGCTTTTCAGCAAGTTTGCCTGAGGATGTTCATGGGGTGTTTGCCGATAGTGATTGTGTAGTCCAATACTCTTCCCATCCCTTTCGGGATATAAGAAAATCTATATTAGAGATGATTCGATGCGCAAAAGTTCAAGATTGGAACGATATTGAGGAATTGATCTACTGTTATATAGCTCTCAATTCGCCTGAAACTCATATCTACATTAAGGATGCTTTCGTTAGCTTATCTTTTCCATTATCCAGCAAACGTTAGCACGCAAATTAGTGCTAGTGTTCTAGTTTCATTTTTCTTTGTGATCTAAGTATTTCTTCTTGTGTTACTTTTGAATCTTCCTTGTGTATATATCTTAATTCTATTTACTCATTCGTCGAGAGATAGAGATGACAAAACTAGTAGTAGCTAGGATGGGACGTGTTGCTTAAAACGGGTAATTCTTTGTATGGGTCAAAACGGTTTAGGTTGATATAAATTTAGAAATATCTGAGCGCCCAACTAGTTAAACGACAAAAACATATAGACTCAAATAGCAATTTACTCTATAAATTGTTTCTAGAAAGTTACTATGTTCAAGTGATATTACTTAATGTAATTATTTTAATTTAATTTAAAACCCGAACCCGGAACCAGGTTTTTCTATACCCATTTTCAACCCGGGTTTTACGAATACATGGTTCAACGCAAACCTGGAACCGGGTTTTTTCAATACCCGGTCCGGGTTTTCCAATACCCTGTTCATGTTTTTTCGTTTTTTTTTTTTGTGTTTTTTCGAGTTTTGTACCTTGGTAACGACTATAAAGCCGTTAGAAAGTGTATTTTGACCATTATAAAAGGGGTCTTTGATGTTTAATTTAACCACAAGTGTTATCCTCGAGACGAACAATAAACAAAGACGATCAAGTTATTCGAAGCTATCTATGTTCATCATCTTATTCGACCCGGTTCTATGATTATTTAGTTGTCATGTATTTCTATGTTTTATGAAATAAAAAGGTTTTGCATTTTATATTTCTATGTTTTATGTAAAAAAAATGAATACCCGAGGCATACCCGAACCCAATCCGATCCATACCCGACCCGGACCCTACCCGAACCTGGGTATATAGGGTATGCATTTTTTGTATAAAACGCGGACCCGACCCGGGTATTGTCAATACCCGATTTTATAGAGCCCGGTCATACCTGAACCCAGTTCCATACCCGAAATTGGGTATTCAAAAAACCCAATTTGTGCACCACTACCGGTGGGAACAGCAGCTTACTAGTGTAATCCTTTTGTTAATAAAAGGCCCAAAAGAATCAGACCCTTAGCGGGCCCTTCTATTATGTTAAAAAGGTCCTTCACCAAACCAAACTAAAAACACCCAAAGAAAATAACGTCTCTTAGTACATCCGGTTATCCCTCAAAAATTATATTAAAAAAAAGTTTTTTGGACGATTATCACACATTTTAGAAAACATGTTAATCCGAATATAACACTTTAATAAAAATAGGTTAACACAAACACGTCGTCTTTAATAAATTGGTTAACTTGTTAACCCATTTAGGATTTTTTCGAAAAGTTCATATTTAAATTTTAGAAGGGTTATTTAAAACTGTTAAAGTTTGATTTTTTTTTATAATTTTCCTCAAACTATTGATTCTAAAGTGTGAAATTAATTTTCCATCTTGATATCTTTAGGGCCTCTTAATTTCCAAAACATTATTCATTACCTCTAACTACACATTCTGCAATTCTTTCTATTTCCTTCTTTTGATCTCCAGCTAAATGTATTAAACCAAATTTGTTAATTGAAATAAGAGACAAAGAAAAAAAAAATAAAAGGACACCGGTTACAAAAAAATGTTTTAATTTTAGCCATAGTAACTGAATGTATAATATGTTACTACGTCACTAGGTAGTAGGTACTACTCATTTTTACAAACTAACATTAAACAGGTCTACCCGAAAATGACACCATGTTAAGTGGGTCCGCAAGACACGAATAAATATATGAGTCAGCAGTGCCATGTGGTTAGGTTGTGTAACATATTGATATTTTTAAAATGTTGTGAATTATTAGATTTGACACCATCCTAACATAACGTGGTTAGTTGAGTGTGATTCAAAGATATTTGGAGATTATGTTCAGATCTACATGAATTATAGCGCAAAGATAGTGTTCTTGAACGAACAATCATAACCTAGACATGGTCAAGGAGTCATCAACTGTCTTGAAATATATGGCTGGAGCCTTCTTGATGCTATTCGCTTATGTTCCCTTGGTTGGAAGGTATAGAATACATATTTTGGATGCTATTTGCTTTTGTTCCCGCGGTTAATTTTAGCTATTTAGCCTTATTTTATCCGTTTTGATCGGTCCATTTCTTACAATGGCCATATTGAATCCCTTTTGATCGGTCTATTTCTAACAAGTAGGTGATTGCTATGTTCTATCTTCCAACTAGCAAAAGAATCAAGTCCATAGACATATTTATAGCACTCAACGCTAAACGGTTACAAAAGTCACTCAAATAAAAACTCTTGTCATGGAGTTGCATAAAATCAACAAGAGTTGAAAAAGTAGTAAAACCCCAAAACCCTAATCACGCATATACAAAATCAGAAATCACGCATGAGGTAAAAAACCTAATCACGCATGTTATAAAAATAATCACGCATGTTATAATTTCACTAACGTACACAGCGTACGTTAAGCCTAATTGTACAATACACTTTCACTATATATATATAGGGTAAGGTTCATGCGAGAACCACCTTTATTGTGAGAACCCGAGAACCACCTTTATTGCAAAATAAAAATCTAAAAAAAAACAAAAAAAGCACTCAAAAATTTTTTTTTAATATTTTTTTAATAAAAATCGTTATATTTCGTTACCAAAAAAAAACTTTCTTTTTTCGAGTAACAGTTATCCATGCACATGTGCATATGTATCATAACTTCGACAAATTCAGTAATACGTTATCACTAGTAGACAATTGCACTTTAATTTACAATATCATCCATAATACACTCAATTTTACACAAATGCACATGTGCATCATTATGTATAACAATTATATACTGTGTTTTGGTACAAAAAGTTTGTGATTTTGAATGATGAAGTAGGCTCATATATATGTTTTTTGGTTAGTTATATCTAGTGGTTGATGGGTTCATTATAGTTGTCACTTTATGATGTAATATGTTAATTGGATGGTATAAACGGTGTTGATATACATGTAATAAAGTGAAAATATTGGTATTGGTGGTGTATTATAAATGGTAGGAGGTTATAGTATTGTATTATGGATGGTAGGAGGTAATGGAAGTATATTATGGATTGTATGATAGATGAAAGAGAAAGTGTATTCAAAGAAGTGTACCAAAACACTTTATTTCATGTTGATACATATAGATGCACATGTGCATTTCTTATATTGGTAACGTAAAAAGTAGTTTATTACACATGGTAGTGTAAATGAAAGTACAATTGTCTAATGTTTGTAATGTATTACGGAATTTGTCAAAGAAATGATGAAAATGCACATATGCATGGTAGTGTATTACGGATAGTATGATAGATGAAAGAGAAAATGTATTCAAATTAATGTACCAAAACACCTTATTTCATGTTGATATATATAGATGCACATGTGCATTGCTAATATTGGTAACGTAAAAAGTAGTGTGTTACACATGGTAGTGTAAATGAAAGTACAATTTTTTTTGAATTTTTTTATTGTTGAGTAAATATAACGACTTTTTTCAAAAAAAATATTAAAAAAAAACAAAAAAATTATTGGTATTTTTTGGATTTTTTAGGTATTACTGTTTGTGTTCACATTGGTTCTCGTGGTTCTCGCAATAAAGGGTGGTTCCTAACGGATCCTTTTTCTATATATATATATACATATATATATATATATATAAAGGATTCGGTTCAAATGAGAACCACCACGAGTTGTGATAAGCGCGAGAACTTTTTAATCCGGGGCGAGTTGGAACAAAATTTTTTTACACAAACGTTGATGAAAATATTATAAACACATCTGTAAAAAAATTGTCGAGACAGTAGTTTTGACTGATGCAAGTTTTTTTACGCCTATCGTAATCTGCTTCAATCAGACCAATCGGAGTGCGTTTAATACTCTTCTTACGACTTTCATTTTTAAAAGACTATGTATTTGATTATGACCCTTATAAAATAATTCAATTATTATATACAAATAATTTAAGGTAACATAATATATTTAAAAAATTATATACAAACCAGTTATGTACCCGCCGCGAGCGTAAGGTAACTCTGCACATAGCGCCAAATAAATACGTAAACCTACACGTATGAACTGAATTAACGCCGATTTGTATTTGATATTCAGCTTAGTCAATCTATACACGAGTAGCCGTCCTAATGATTCTCATCCCTATAACCGACATTCATACCATTACCTATATAAACTCCAATCAAAACCATAACTATTCAAACATTTAAATTCCAACAACGCAATATAAACAAAAAACATAAATCCAATTATAAACTAGCTTAATAGGAAACAACACACTAATACCCTTCTCGCAAGAGCAGCAGCAACAATCTCCGGTGAAATTCTAAGATGGTTGATGAGCTTTTTATGGCTTTACGGCGGTTTTTCATTGCCATAAGATTGTTGTACAGTACAAACATAAGTTGATCCATATATGCAAGCCTTTTTTAGTACCATTTGAAGCATGCATTTCAAAATACACAATTCCTCTTCCAGCAGTCATCCATTGTAAATCACCAGCTCCGATAGTCCCTTTATGCCCCTCAAAGTCTTCATGATCCCTGTAGTTGATGACAAATATTAATCCATTTCTTTCAAACCTTTATAACCCACTAATCCCAGCCTCATCACCTAGATTATCATCAACTACCAACTATTATCATTTTAAAATGAAACTTTTGAAATGGAGATATACTTTCTAAAAGTAAAAACTATATTTAAAATCCAATTTACCACTAAGAAAATATTTCGAGACCCAAAATAGTTTCAAAACCACCACATTAACCTTTCATTTCCATCTAAATCTACTACAACCACAATGTCATCCCGTGGCTGCTGAGATATCCCCAATCGCTAGGAAAACCGTGAAACCCTACTTTTGAGGTAAATAATTAAAACAATGTTGTTGTTGTTGTTGAACATGGTCTATGAATTAGGGCTTGTGGTGGAACATATTTGACTTACCTAACCCATCAAGGGTGGCCTGAGAGTCACCAATCTAAACAGATCTGAGACATGCAAGTGTTGAACGGTTCATCGGAGCTTCACCAGAACCCTGACTTCTAGTAAGTCCATACGTTTGTCTGAATCTTTAGAACACAACTAACTGACTAAACTTGTATTTAATTTTGATTCTTACTGATATAGAAAATGTTTAAACAGCGAAGCACGAAGAACCAAATCAAGATTACCGAATTCTGCTGAAAAAGCATCAAATATTCTTCTCTTGCCGGAACCCGAGCTTGCAACGTCAACCACAGTCGCCACCGTCGTGTTTGCGGTGGAATCCTAAACACTGCCGCTGTGTCTCTTTCCTATATGAAGAGAATGAATCTTTTTATCGAAAGAGCAGAAAAAAAGGGTTCGGGTCTCCTGCAGGAATGATTTGGAAGAGCCAAAAAACTCCCAAATCAAAAAAATTATAAAACCATAAACTAAACACATACCTTCAGGAACTTCTGAGATCCGGTTGTAACGCACTTTCCTGTACGGATCGCTGGCGAGATTAAGCTATATGTAGATTCGCTTCCACTCGGAATCACCGACGAGATTATATGTTAACAGCAATTGCTTTGGAGTTAACTCTGTATGAATTGCGTATACGTGGTAAGTTAAAAAAAAGGGTAAAGTCCTTTTTGAGTCCCTGTGGTTTTGGTCGTTTTAACTACTTGAATCCAAAACTCAAAACTTGTCTTGATTTGAGTTCTTATGGTTTGATCGTTTTAAGTACTTGAGTCCAAAACTCAAATTGTCTTCATTTGATTCCATGTGGTTTGGTCATTTTAACACTTGAGTCCAAAACTCAAATCAAGACAAGTTTGAGTTTTGGACTCAAGTAACTAAAATGACCAAACCACAGGGACTCAAATCAAGACAAGTTTAAGTTTTGTACTCAAATAGTTAAAACGACCAAACCACATGGATTCAAAAAAGACTTTACTCAAGAAAAAGGAAAACGAAACATTATAACATGTGTCTTCAACACCCAGCAACATGTGAAGTAATGGCGTTAATCACACATCTCCGTGAAATTCATTGTTCCTTTCATTCATATACTAACATATTGTATAATGTAATTAATGTCTTCTTTTAACACTATAAGAGTACATAGTTTCTACCTTGGTGAGTTGATACACCAACATAACCCTTTTTGGACACTTTCACGTCATGTGCACGTGTGCGTATGTGTATGAGTCTTCGTCGGTTTTGAGTTGAGATTGTTTCACCTGGAGATCAAAAGAAAACCAATTAAAAACAGGAAGACAAAAGCAAACATCAATAAAAAACCATAATCTATAGCATTCTATATTAACTAAATAAATATACCTCTGATTGTGGGAATATCGCCTTTGTTAACATTAGATAAATACATAAGTACAGTTGCTATCATGTGGCCACGTAATACCTGATTGATCTCATCTTGGAAGTAATCCCAATGTGGCAAGTATTTTTTTACCATTTTCATAATGCAATACCTGTATCGCCTCCCTTTTTTTCTACAGGAAGGAATGTCCAAACAAAAATCCTTGATTGAATACCAGCGACCACTTCATCCTTCAAAGAAAAACAATAATTTGTAGATCATCATCAACACTATACTCACAATATAAAAACTATTGTTTCCTAAATTATTAGCACAGGAAACTAAATATCCATATTTGACGTTTCGATTTGCAAAAATCATCAATTTTGTATCTCAAGCGCTGGTCCAATCGACTAAATTTATTACAAAAAATAATAATAATAATAAACCCTAGAGTGTTCTAAAAAGAAACGTGGCTCAAAAAGGAGTGGCAGACAAAAGGCAAAACCTGCTATGCTAACTTTACAACTAAGAAAAGCATGATACACAAATAAAGCTAAGAGTCTAAACATGTGGCAAATTATATGTATGTATGTATGTATATATATAATAAGTCATGTAACATTAGGGGTTTACATTACTTGTTCACTTTTTTAATGGTTCTAAAAAGCCTAGCTCAGAATCGATGGTGGTAGATATGTTTGATTCAGTAAAACATAACCTGTTAGTGATTCCATTCAGCTCATGTTAGAATCTGAATGAAAATTTTGACCTCCCTCCTCTCCTCCACAGCGCCACCCTCCTCCTCTCCTCCGCAGCGCCGCCAATTAACATCTGATTCCCTCAATCGGTACAGTTTCCAATTAACTTTTGTGCGATTTCAGTAAAAAATTACCTTTAAATTGGTACTCAATTTAATGCTTTATTATCTGGGTGTTGATGAGAGAGGGTCTGAGTTTTTTGCCACATAATTCTCTAATTCATGTATCTTCTTGTTTGTTTACAACGTAGGACCAATTTAACAACCAAGATCTTTCAAATTTGAATAACTAATAACAAAATCTTGTAATTGCAGCCTTCCAGTAAGCTATATTTCAATTTAGTCTGAACCTGAGTTGTGCATCCTAGGTGTTCGACGAAATGCTTCACCTAAGCAAAAATTTTTTTTAAATACTGTTTTATTTTAGACTTTAGAGCATTGGCCTTGCTTAGGGCTGTAAACGAACCGAACCGAACCTTCAGCGAACAGTTCGTGAACCGTTCGGCGGGAAGTTCGTTCGATTAGCTTAACGAACGAAGACGAACAAAAAAATTCATCCGGTTAGCTTAGCGAACGAACACGTACACAGGTCTTGTTCGTTCGACTGCGTTCGTGAACGTTCGGTAATATGTGTGGTTACGTTCGTTTATGTTAGTTCGTGTTCGTTTGAGTATATTATAAAAATAATAAATAATAAACCTTCTATCTAAACACATTGAAGACTTGAGACCCTATTTTTTTCTAAGTTGGTTAAAATTTGGACATTTTAAGACATTTTTTGGGATATTTATGTCTAAGTTAGTTAAACATGATTCATCGTTTGGTGGTCTAGTATCCTTCTTGTGTTTTGATTTATCATTTGTTGGTTGTATTTAACTACTTATATCCAATGTTTAAGGATAACAATGTTTTTTTTTCAAGTTAAATGTTCATTTTCGTTCGTTTTTATTTGCTTGCGTCCGTTTGTGTTCGAGACCAGTGTTCACGAACTGTTCGTGAACAACTGAATTTCCTTAACGGACGAACACGAACATAAACTTATGTTCGATATGCGTTCGTGAACAGTTCGCGAACATGTTAATTTCCTTAACGAACGAACACAAACAGTGGCGAAGCTTGACCCCCCCGGTTTCGGAAAAGTTCGGGGGGCGGAAACATATATATCTTAAAATTTTTGTACGAAAGTACTATTCATAACACTACGCATTGAAAAGTTCGGGGGGGGGGGGGGGGGGGGGCTCGGCGTGCCACTAAGTTGCGCCCCTGAACACAAAATGTCCTTCTTCGTGTTCGTTCGGTTCGTTTACAGTTGCTTTAACTTAATGCAAAGATTATTTATAGATTAGTCTCTCCGTTGAATATTCATTTGTTATTGTCATTTCAGAGCATTCTCAAGTACAAAACAAGGATCAATAGAAACTCATAATCCCGTAGATGGTTCTAATTGAGCAACCATGCGATTAACCAGTCCATACCGCATTGGTTGTTGGACGTGTCGCACCACCAGATTTTTATGTACCACAACTCATCATCCTATTCTCGAGTCAGTCAGTTTTAAACACCGCTTCAAAAATTGGCAAGAACAAAGAAAACATAAGCTGACCGCAAGCACTTTTGCACAAGCCGTCGGCTTTTGGCCCAACCGAAGGCTCCTGCTCTGGCTAGAAAAGATCGGTGCAGTCGAACCCTTCACTGGAAACCTCGCTACTTGTTGGAACAACATCAAAGAAGAGGAAGCACTCGAAAGATATAAACTAATAACCGGAAATTCCGTCTCGTTTCCTGAATTCCAAGTTAGCGGGAAGTTGAATCGTGAAGTCAATTGGCTTGGCGCTTCTCCAGATGGGATAATTGACAAGATTGTTTATGGTTTGCCTTACGGAGGGATATTAGAAATAAAATGCCCGTTTTACAAGGGTGATATGAGAAAGGGTTTCCCGTGGTCTGGTGTACCGTACAACTGTATTCCACAAGCGCAAGGATTGATGGAGATCTTGGATCGGGATTGGATGGATTTTTACGTTTGGACACCTAAAGGGAGTAGTATAATTAGGATAGATCGGGATGTAGAGTATTGGAAGGTGTTAGAGATAGCATTATCGGATTTTTGGTGGAATCATGTGCAGCCTGCGAGGGAGATTTATTGTAAATATGAGGTTAGAGATCCGTTAACCGAGTTAAAAAGCTTATGCCCAGCGCCTAAGCATGAGCTATGTAGCCATATTGTTAAAGAAAGCAGACGTGTGGCTGGTAATTCAAGATTATTGGTGCGTGAAATCTTTGGAAGATTGATTGATTGATGATACATGTAACTAAAACTTAGAAGCAAATATGAAAATATACTACTGAATATGAATATTTGATTGGGTAAATCAGGGCTTCATAGGACTCTTTTGCTTGTGGACTTGTGGTTAAGTTTTGTTGTAATTTATATTTAAAATGTAACATATATAGAGAGGAAGGATCTTGGTATAAGTTTAATACTTATTATAGTTATAAACATATTTTTTTGTATCCTTGTGTATGTAGCTTACTTTGTTTGTTACATATTTTTTGTGATCCTTGTCATTCAAAATGTTCATTTAATTTCAATTTATATTAAATAGTTAATAGTTAATATATTTACCAATGTGTGCTTTGCAACAGGTAATATGAAACCAACCATTATTGGGTCAAATGTATCTTTTTTTACCGGATAGTAAAAAAAAAGTATAATTAAAGATGGGTTAAAGTTGACAGTGCACACTTGATTTATCATAACCTACCTGTTTCGACCCGTTTGGACATTGAGTTTTGATCATGGGATTGTTGGTGGGCATGATACGGGTCAAACTGATTGTGAAAGTTTTAACTGGGATATGAGCCACAATTAGTTTTGACTAACCAAGACCCTGCAATGAAGCAAGAAATAGATGCCACCATCTCAACTGCAAGACACAGGTTATGTATAGAAAGTTAAGTGCCAAGGTGTTGCCTCCTTTTGATATTTTCTGACATCATTTAATCTTTAATTTGTATTTTGTTCGTTTCTCTGACCGGAGGTGAAAATTATGGATCAAATACGTTTTGAAAAAGGGCAAACCAAACTTGCCACTGAGTAAATTGTTTCTACTCGAACGGCTCCTATTTTATTAGATGCATCAGGAATGATGCCTGCATCCAGTACAACAAGTTAAAGATAAAAGGTGAAATTTTTACATACTACATAAACGATGTGTGCAATTTACTCTTTTTAAAGTTATCCGCTTGTTTATGCTTTTGTTTGTTTTCTCGACGAATTTCAATCTTAAAACAATTAAGTTTCCGAAGAATGGACTTTTGTAGAGTGTTTATTTGGGGAAAATCAACAAACAATCGACGATGCCCAGATCAAGTGGTTTTTCTTGAAACTTTTCCGTTACTGCCATTGAGGAGGTGTTCGATCATGACCCAAGTTGTCTTTTGTCGTTGGAGAAAAATGCAAATTTGAAGATTCAAATGTACACATGAGATCAAAAAAAATCTTATAGGCAGCCCGCAGCCCTTCCTATTGGTAGTTTTTAAAAAAACTTGGTTTTGCTATTTAAAAATGGGTAGCGGCGCAGCTTGTTGCCCCTTTACTTTCTATCTCGATGTAATTTTAAAAAAAAAACTAATGTGGTTTCTACTAGTACGATTACAAGTGCGAAGTTACTATGGAACATGAAGCATACAGATGAAGTACTAATCAAATACTACACGAGAACAAGCTTAACCTAAATTCATTGAGGGGATTCAATAACATTTTTGAAGGGTTTCATCGGTTTAGTGATGAAAATAGGTTGGCTGATTTTAAAACTGTGTCCCATACCCTTCCAATTACTTGTTACATGTTGGGTTCACGGGTTTTCCCTTGTTTACATACTTATTTGGTTAAAGAAAACCCATTGGAGTTTCCATTACCACAAGTAAGTTTCATATTTTTAATAATTTCACGTTTCTAACCAGAAATTACTTTTTATTATAATTATCAAGATACACATGTTTGATTTTCTACATGTAAAGTTTGTTGATCTAGAGTACAGGGAACACATATTTAGAACAACAACTAACATGATATTTGTAGAACCTGCCCTCTACATACACAACAAAATCACATAATAAAAGTAGTAAATATATGGGATGGAAAATACAAACTTCATTTTGCAACAAGCAAACATGTGACTAGAAGAACAAAGTCCATAATAAGCCAAACTAGATGATCCAATAGAAGCAACTCATTTTAAGTCTCACAAGGACCTAACTTCACCACACGACGTGCCTCTGGACATCCGCACCAATACGTAACATTATTGACCCCGCAGACTGGATCCGCTCTAAAGCACCTGATCGAGCAGCAGCCACGGCTTACAGTGGAGGAAGAGCAGAGAGATGTGGTGCGTGCCGTAGTGACGGCAACTGCGACGGTGAGGAGGAGGAGGAAGAGAGGAGGATTGATGACGATTTAGTGGACATGATGGCGACCGATGGAGTCAAGAATTAGGATCCTGGAGAAAAACGATATGACAACTTAGGGATATATATGCATGCATACATAATACTATAAATATATATATATATATATTAGGGTAAATCACATGGAAATGACGCAGAACATGGGCCAGGAAGTAGGGTGGGGGATTTATTAATATTATCTCACTTTTTTTTCATATGAAAAGCAACGTTTCATTCAAAAACAAGCAGAGCAAACTCTAGCAAGCACCTAGAGATGATGCAAAACAAAGAATAGAGACGATGCAAAACAAAGAAACAAACACAACATTATTTTTTACTTTATTTTAGAGCATGCAGGACAACAATAAAGGGTCTAAAATTAGTGACTGTCACATCATTCCAAATTTATCTAACAATAAATTATTTCAAAACATCACCTCATCACCTACTTTTTTTATTTAACTATTTATAGTATATACATTCCTGTTATAAATCGTATAAATAATAATTGTATTTCTTTTATATATTATATAAATATTAATTTATTTATATTTAAATTATTTATTATTCTCAGATGTTTATTGTTCCAACCGCTATTTTTTCAAATAATTACTATTTCAATGACTATTTTGCTCAAACTGTTACTCGTCAACGACTACTTTTTGCAAACGGTTATTGTTCCAACGATTATTTTTTAAACCTTGAGAGATCGTCTTGTAGACGTTCTAATTAGCTTTGTGCAATTAAAACTATGTTAGAACCCCGTGTATTACACGGGTTGCACAAATCTAATTTTGTATAAATACATGATAAAAAGATATATCTTAAAAAAACTCGTAAATGACACATGTTGAATAAGATATAATGTTATATGATAACACAAACAGTCGTCAAGATTTATCTTTTAAAAATGAACATTCCAAACCATTATATTGATGCATCTAAAAACACCTACAATTTTATAGAAGCACATGCACGATCTACAATGATTATTTAATTCTATTGAAAAAAAAAGACAATAATACAATTATTAAGTATATCAAACGGGAAACTTTGATTTCTAATTTACCGTAATTTCAATCACCGGACTTCAAAGTATATATGTCTACTCGTAATATCTAAATTTTTGTTTAAAATTATTTATAGAAAAAAAATATTTATTCTTTTCTTGTTTATTGTTTAAAATTATTATTATTATTATTATTATTATTATTATTATTATTTAATATAATCATAATAAAAACAAACCTTTATATTCTTATCTATTTTTTGTTTAAAATTATTATAGTATTATTATTTAATATGATCATAATATAAAAAAAGTTTATCCTTATCTTATTTTTTGTTTCAAATTATTTATAGGAAAAATATTTATTGTAGAAAAAAAATGATTATTCTTATCTAATATTTTGTTTAAAATTATTATTATTATTTAATATGAGAGAGATAAATGGGAAAATAATATAAGAAAACACCAGGAAGTGACACGTGTCTAAAAAAAAATTTTATTTATTAGTATAGAAAGATTAATATTGTATGTTTAGTTAGGTTTGTGTAATATTAAAATTAGATGTGTGTAATAATATCATTAAGTTTGTGCAATTTATGTAATTTGTTTTATATATTTTATGTATAATTTTGTTAGGTATAATTTTTTTAAAGATAAGAATTCTTTTCTTTGTTAAACACACAAAATAAATGAGTTTTTTATTTGATCAAAACCTCACAATAGGGGCCCACCTTTCTCTCCGGACGAGTCCGCTTGAGCGGTCTTCACCATCTCCGCGCCATGTCACCTCCTCCAATGGTGGCTCTCGTCTGCTTTGGAGGTTCAACCGGACCCGGACCCGAAAATTTTAGACGAACCCGAACACGACTCGAATATTTGCGGGTTGGCCCAAACACAACCCGTTCAATCAGATATTTTTTAATTTTTGAAGTTTTTCCACAAAATAATATATTAAAGTTAAAAGTTACTAAAAGAAACATAAATGTATATAATACAATTACATTTAAATTATAGAGTTAATTACGTTTTTTGTCCCTATGGTTTGTCAAAAATCACTGTTTCAATCCATTAGTTTAAAGATTGTCATTTCAGTCCCTGTGGTTTCACTTGCGTAACTATTTCAATCCATTTGTTTGTCAAAAATCACTATTTCAGTCCATTGGTTTGCAATATAGTGTCAGAATAATTGGATGGAGTTAACGAAGGTGGATTGAAATAGTTACGAAAGTGAAACCACAGGGACTAAAATGGCAATTTTTAAACTAATGGACTGAAATAGTGATTTTTGACAAACCACGGGAACGAAAAACGTAATTAACTCTAAATTATAAAATCTTATGTCAGTTTCTCTTTCTAACTTATAATTATATTATAAAATACACAACCAATTTAATTTATGTTATAAAGGATATTGTAAAAATATAATATAATATAAATAGCTAAACGGTTCAACCTGTCAACCCGACCGGACTGGCCCGAACCAGACCCTTTTAACTAAACGAGTTAGCGGGTTCAAGCTGAAACTGACCCGAAAAAGTTTAGACTAAACTCATACTCGCATAGGTTATGGTCTTAAAATCTGATGCATCATGTGCATGCATCAATGTATACGAGGCATTTGTTATTAGAAACATACGAGAAATTAATTTTACATTTTTTATTGTTAGTCCAAAATGGTCATATTTTTATAATTTGTTATAATAAAATGTTAAAAGACCATTTTTCCTACATTAAAAGGGAGGAAAAAGACAAAAAAAAATTGGATGTTAACTGGAAAATCTGTCCAGTTTTGCTTTTGGATGAAAATGACAACAAAAATGAAACCACAGTGTTAGGATCTGAGTTTCAATAGTTGTGAATGTTTTATAACATGATTGATGAATGAAAATAAAACAGAGTGTAAATGCAGCGAAATGTAAAAAACTTTGTATCACAACTACTGAAAGATTGCATTGATCATCATGTTTTGCAAACTTATAAGTTTTGCATGTGAATCACAACTCACCCTCAACCCAATGACAGCTTGTTAGTACAGAATGTAGAGAAGATGATTGGAAGATAATGCGAAATGATCGTTTCAATAGATGGAAAGAACAGTACAATACATTGTCTATATATAGTACAATCCTAACCTATGAGCATCTTTTGATGACGTCAGAGGTGATAGTGACAGCTAACAAAACTAACTAACTAGAAACACTGCTAAGCCTATCATCTGCTAATACAAAAACACTGTTACATTGAATAAGTAAAACACTGTTAGTCTTCATCAGTGATTCCCTTTGGCAGATGTTCTCTTCAAGGCAGGGCTTTGTCTTCAATAGAACTTGTAAGGCAGACTTTAGACTTTGGCAGTGGTTCCAAGCAAAGCTTGGAAACTCAGTTATTCAGGACCAAACATCTGATAGATGTTTTGGCTTTATATCATCTGTTCCTTTGGAAGGGTTAAATCCCAACAATCTCCCCCTGGAACAGATGATGCCAAAACTCTGATTATTCTTGATCTTTATTCCTCATCATTAGTTCTTTTATTTGACCTTTGAATTGGAGTTCAAAGTTCAGGGCAACTAAGTCTTCAAAATCCCTTTCAAGTTCGATGTTCAAAAGATCTTGAAGGTATTCAGCACACAGGCCACATGTTGCCTCCATTTTAGTGCGTCGAACTTTGTCATCACACCTGACCAAGGTCAATTCATGGGTGTCTTTGTCGGCACTACATTTTTGAATTTTAAGGTCTGTTGACTTTCTTGGGCGAAGAGTTATTGAAGATGAGTTAGGTGATGAAGGTCCGCTAACAAACTTTGACAAGGTTTCTCTGAGTTGGTCGCTTGCAGCATCAGTGTGATAAAGTAGTTGATATTTCAAAGCTTCCTTCCTGTTCTCTTCATATCTCTGTTGATCATCTTCTTCCATTTCCCTTTGTCTTTTTGGATGGTTCAAGGCAATTGTGGATAGAGCAGTGGATGAATTTGTCCTTTTAGAGACATGGGTCTGTTTGGCAGTGGTTGTGACAGGGAAATCTGGTTTCTTTGGCACACTTGATTTTTAAGACTTGATCTTGATCCACAAATTTTGCTCTTTTCAAGTTTGGTGGAGTTGCTTTCATTGCAGGGGTTTTGAGCATTATTTGTATTCTTTCAATTTCCTCTTGTCTTGTTGATCTCTGCTGACCAGTTCTTGAATTGGGCCCTTGTTGCTCTGTATGGTCTATGAGTGATGATGTGCTCTAGAAGCTCTTGTCTCAGATCAGGGTCAACTCTTGTGACTTTCTCAGATTCTGTTTTAAAGAGATCCTTTGCATAGTCTTCAATGTGGCTGACCTTTTCAAGTTGTAGTTGCATAGCATTTTGCAGAGTTCTATCATCTTTGCCTGCATTTTCTTTCTTTGCTATTGTCTCTGCTTGTCTGACCTTTAACTGCAGATATTCATCTAGATTTATTGGTTTTCGATACCAACAAAGAGAGGGAAATTCCCTTTTAGCTGGATCATCTATCCTGTAGAAAGACTCTAACTCTCCTTTTACAGCATGAAGCTCAAGAGGGTATAGAGCAGCTAGTGGAAATTTTGAAGTTGAGAGATGAGGATATTGAATATTTGAAGATTAAGGTGATGGTGGAGATGATTTTGGTGGTTGTGAAGTAGGTGTTGGTTTGGATGGGGGCAGTGGCTGTGAAGATATGGGTATGGGTGATGGTATATCTTCTTCTTCTTCATCTCCAACCACAAAAGTTTTTCTTTTGCGCTTGAATTTGATTCTTAGAGAAGATGGTGGTTGAGGAATTCTTGTGGTGTAGTCATTGGTTGTGTTAGAATTAGAAAAGTGATCATAGCAGTGGTTTGAGAAAGATCTGTTGTAACCACTGCTGTGTCAACAACTGATGACACAACATGAATTACAACATCTGGTGGAATGGTTTTTGATGTGGTGATATGAGGAGTTGAGCTTTGAGTGCTTGGGGCAGAGGTTACAACTAGAGTTGCACCAGCAGCAGTGGTTTTCGAAGAAGTGGATATTGGTTTGTCTGTCTTTTTAGCAGAACTCTTCTTTGTTGAAGAACCAATGTTTTTTTTTTCCTTTTGCTGATCTAGTTTTTGCTTCACCAGACTTTTGCTCTCTGCCCTGAGATTCCTCAGCCTTTTCTATTTGTCAGCAATTAAATTGTCTGTTTCTTTGTTAAAAGAGTTATCAATCTCTTTGCTTGATGTTGCAGCAGTGGTTTCAGGCTCTTTTGGCTTTGATGAAGAATCAGGCTTTAATCTTCTCATAGAATCTTTCTCCCTCTTTTTGGCATCATCTACTATGTCTTCTGGAAAGACAGGAGTAGGGGAAGAGCCAGTGGTCTTCAACAAATGTTCCTTGATTGCCTTGATTTCAGCCTGGGTATCTTTGTACCTTGCATCAACCATCTCTCTGATGAGCTTCATTTGAGTAGTGTCTTGAATTTCTGCCAGTTGCCTTTGAGCCAAGATTATTGGTTCAGTGATTTTCCAGAGGTTGGGGTTTTATTTGTCGGCGGTTAGATAGAGAGTGGTGGGGTTTTCTTTGCTCCAATTGATTTCCGCTGATCTGCTCCAGTTTCGACAACATTCAAGACCTTGTCTTGTTTTTCAGTTATATGTGTTTCTCTAACCAATTGATTTCTGGTGGTGTTAGTGGGGGTTTTGTGGTGAGAGCACTTGCATTGGGGAAATTTTGTTCATCTTCATCATTGGCAGTGGCCGAAAATTTATGGAGGAGAGGGTGTGGTGGGGAATGTGTAGAGAGATTGGAGAGGGGGAACTTTTTGAGTGAGGGTTTCAACAATTATGTTGAGATATAAAAGGAGTGTGATGACCAGTGGGTTAGGGCTGGGAAATAGAGAAAGAGAAATGGGAAAGATTAGAGAGATGGGTAGGTTTGGTTGGAGGTGGTGGCAGCAGGTGGTGGCGGTAGGGTGGATGGTGGTGGTGGATGATGAGATAGAGAGAGAGAGCGCTTTTTATTTATATATAACTTATCATTTATTCATTTAAAATCTTTTGTTATTTAAATGTTTTGGTATATAAGTCATTTACATATTTAGTCCCTAGAAAGGTGAAATGAAAGATATGCCGTCACATGCAAGTTACATGACCAGAACTAACAAAAAAATTAAACTAGGTTAGGGCTAAAGGACATAACGTGCAAGATTAAAAAACATAAAGTACAAAAGTCATCAATTTTAAACATAAAGAAAACCACCTGAAAAAAGGGTATAAAAATAAGGGACAAAACTTGAAATTCACTCTATTTTAAATAGACGTGAATAGTTCTAAATCATAATTGGCTGGTTTTGCCATTATATACATTCCTTTAATATAAGCAACCTCAAATTTCCATCACTTTAGCCTTTTGTATATAACATAGGACAACACCTCACAAGTAATAATTTTATATTCCTTTTAAGTTATATCAATTTTACCTTTCTACAATTTAATGCATATAAAATATTCTTATGGCACATGTAATTTTAAATTTTAACAATTTTACCATTCTACAATCGTATGCATATAAAATATTCTTATGACATATGTAATTTGTTTACATATGATGATTTTTATATATTTAGAGGTTTATAGATAATAATATATCTTACCTGCAAATAGAAATATATCTCGTAACATTCTTATTCTTTTAAGTTTACTTATATTTACAAGGGCTTATTAAAGGCATTGAAAAATTTTGACACATAAAACTCATTGGTGAAGTTTGACATTGGGGAACTATTGATGAAGTTTGACTTTGATGAAGTTTGACACATAAAACTCATTGGTGAAGTTTGACATTGGGGAACTATTGATGAAGTTTGACTTTGATGAAGTTTGACACATAAAACTCATTGATGAAGTTTGACATTGATGAAGTTTGACTTAGATTTACAAGGGCTTATTAAAGGAACTATGCCGTAATTCATAATTTGACACTTTTATAGATACAAGTAACAATTTTCCGAATTATATAAAGTTTTATTGAAATTTTATATATCTTTCTAAAGTTAAGTGCCAATTACGTCTCTGTAGTTTGTTTACTTATGTCATATTAGACCAAACTTCAAAATTGTACCATTTTCCTTTTTAATATTCTTGAAACGTGCCATTTCAGTCCAAAAAAACTTAGTTAGCTCAATGGTAAAATGATCATTTTACATAGTGATTTGGAGTGGTTCGGAGTATGTAAAACCTCCGAACCACTATGTAAAATGATTATTTTACTTCTTGGCTAACTGAGTTTTTTAACTGGGGTTAGTTTTTTAGACTAACATGACACGTTTCGAGAATGTCGATGAGAAAAATGGTATAATTTTAAATTTGGCTTAAAATGACAAAAATAGAAAAAAAAACAAGAATGGCACTTTAACTTTTTCTAAACTAATACTTCCAATTGTCAATAATTCTTAATCACCATTGTGGTTCATATATTATTTTTATATTAAGATTTTATTATACATATATTATTTTAATATTATTTTTAGTGTCGGAATCCCGGTTGAAACACGTAATTAATAAAAGTGTATCTAGTACTCATTACTTGTCAGGGTTTTCACATGTGTATACGGGATCCCTATTTACAAATTTATGTGGTTAAAAAAATCAGTTGGAGTTTCCATTACCCAAACTCATACCAAAAGGTCCAAAAACCCGACTTGAAATATCAAATACACAAGCACAACTCTTCAGGGTCCACTAACCAATATTTCTAATATTTCCAAGTTTTAACAACTAGATAGTACTTTTTATTATAAAGTTCAGGATACACATGTCTATATTCTACATGCAAAGTTTCTTGATCAGAGTACATGTACATGCATACAACATATATGAAGAACAAACTGTCTTCTACATATATAGATGGAAACAACAAACTTCACTTTTAAACAAATACAAACAACAAACTATATGATCCAAACAAAGCACCATCCATTTTAAGCGTCACAAGGACCTAACTTGACGACATCAACACCAGCACAAAGTGCTTCGACACATCCGCACGTGTACGTAACGTTATTACTGCCACAGACTGGATCAGGTCTAAAGCAATTGATGGGGCCGCCGCAGAACTCGGGGTCTACAGAGGAAGAAGGGCAGAGAGAAGTGGACTGAGCAGAGGTACGTGTCGCGGTGACCGCAACTGCGACGATGATGAGGATGAGGAGGAGGAAGTGGGAGGTTGATGGTTTACGGGACATGGTGGCGATCGAATCTATAGAGTGAAGAATTAGGAGGGTACTTTTGAATAAAATGGATATATATCATATATATATATAGCAATTTGGACAAGTTTTGACTATGGATCGTGCATCAAGATTGTCAAGTAACGTGTGTAGTCAAACTAAATATAAAGAGTTAAATCAATTTTAGTACTTAAATCACATTTTAGTACTTGTAGTTTGGGTTATTTTTCTAGTTTAGTCTAAATGTTTCATTTTTTGTATGTAGGTCCAAAAATGTTATACTGTTGCATTTTAGTCCACTAGGTTAACTTCATCCATTTTTTTTGTTAACAAGAAGTGCAATTCGGTCATTTTATATGTAATTCTGTTAACCAGAAGGGCAATTCAGCCATATAAAATGAACGAATTGCCCTTATCGTTAACAGAAGAAATGGATGAAGTTAACCCAGTAGACTAAAATGGTAACTGTAAAACCTTTTTGGATCCACAGACAAAAGGTAAAACTTTTAGACTAAACTGTAAAAAATAACCCAAACTATAAGAACTAAAATAACATTTAACTCTAAAATAAAATAAAATACTACTGGCTACCTTTGGGTCATAAAAGTTGACAAATGTAAAATGTTGACAAAAGTGTTAGCAAATTATAAGAAGCAAACAATAAGTCAATAACAATATAAGAAGCACGCTTAATGCTAAGTTCAACCGTCTTATCCATTAGTATTGACCGTAGAGGCTCTGGTCAAATTTATCAACTCAAACTTCAATTTCTCACATCAATAACGCGTCTACACATTTTTTTGTTAAAGAAGGAACCTCAGACAAGGAACAAGATGTGTGTTCGCATTATGTGACGTGGCAATTGACTTGAAGATCACATCTACTCATTTAGGTTGATATATTAGATGTTGATATATTAGGGTAGGGTAGTAAAAAGCTCTAAACCTGCCGGGCATAAATGAGCTCAAACCAAGTTTATTAAGTTCAAGCCGACTCGCAAGCCTAAACGAGACCCGATTTATATAGTTTTTAATTAATTTGTTAAATATACATTTAAATAATAATAAATAATTTTACAATATTATGGAAAATAACTAAATTATATATAAATAATGATACTTATTAACATAAATTAGTTAATAAATATAAAAAATTAGCGAAGCTCGAGTTTTTAAAACAAAGCTCAAATCAAGCCAAACTCTTGGCCGAGCCTTTGTAAGTTAAACGAGCTCGAGCTCAAGTTTGGCTCAGCTCGTTTGCACCTTGGGTTTATTAACTATTTCTTCATCTAATCAAGGAGAGGCTTAGCGATTGCGGAAAGTCGTGCAAAGGAAATGCTTGCACTTCCTGTGTACTACTAATCGGGAGTTGAGGCACTCACTTGATGAGTTTATGGTGGGATGAAGCCAGTGACTCTTATCAATGATAAGCAAAGTGGTGGATTCAAGGAGGGATGGCGCCGGCGGATTCAAGGATGACTTTCTGACAAGTGGTATGAGACAACTCCGCATTTTTGTTCATGCAATTGAAGATTCATAATACAGTTTCAACTTGTTTAGTTTCTATATGGTATCACTTGCAATTTCAAACCAAATTATTGGTAGTACGGAGAAAACAAAAAGACATAATTAGTATCAATGAACTTGTGCAACCCTATAGTGGTGAGGTAATTTCAAGTAAGGCTATGGGGTATGGGGCGGGGGTTTGGACGTGGGTTGGGGGAAACGCCCATGTGAAAACCCGGGTGGGCTTGGGTTTGGGCGTGGCCCTTTTAGCGTGGGTTCAGCCCGGGCGTTGGGCGGAGCTACCCATCTGAGCTGGCGGGTGGCCATTGGGTGCACCATACCCTATATTATCCATTAATTAAAAAAAAAGAAAAAATAAAAGGAATTTGGCCAAGCCCCACCATACCCACCGTTCGGTTGCTTGACGGCAATGCCCCTCAAAATCCACGTATCGACCCATGCCTCCAACCCCCGCCCCACCATACCCCACGGTCTAACATGTTAGAATTTCTTCTTAAGTGGGGTTTTCAAGACTATGTACAATTACACTAAACAATGCATCCAAGAATGGTTGGGCAACCATGCTTGATGAATAGCACTTTAAAGGTTTTTATTTATGTTAGATATTGTGATCACTTATTAAATTTGTCAGTACAAGATGGTCTATAAAAACTGACTATTGTTTCGTGAAAATTGAGAATGGTGTTGAGTATTTGTGGAAGTCTCTAGGTCGTCTTTTAACATTTAGTGAAACTGTAATCACTCTTGATATCCACACTCGCCAATCTCTTATGAGCCAATGTAAAAAACTAAACACACCACATGCTCAAACCGGGCATTTACTACAAACTAGCTTTTCAAGGTTATACTTTGAGAGAAACTCTGAAGATCCCCCACAGATGCTAACTTGGCTCCACCCTAAAAAGCGCACAAGGTACTCGAAGTATTTCTTGATGTTACTAATTTGTATCCGAGTACATCATATCTAACATCGGAATTGTTTCTTGTTTGTAAAGTAAAAAAAGAGAAGTGTGTTGATGTATGGAAAGTTTGAGAAGGGCTCAGGGAAAATTAGGGGTGCTTATGTCAATTGCGTCCCATTTTCATCTATATATAAGTTGGTGTTGCTTTACCAAGGCTTTTGAGAGTTTCTATCTATCAAATGAGTTAATAGGCCAGTTGAAAATGTGAGTAATAACTTAGCGTCCTTTTATGAAAAGAAAATCACTACGCACCTCGACAATCACACCATCATACGCAACCACTAACGTCCGTGATAGACACGAAGATGATTTCTATGCTAGTATTAAATCTAGACGGTGAGATTTTACCAAGTACGTTTGTTTGTTATATCAAGTCTGGACTGTTTAAACATACACAAAAACCTGAACCGCAATTATAGTTGTAGAGAACATGGAATTTGATGTTTTAAATCAGTGGAGTAAAAAATAATAGTAGGTTTCTCTTTTAACCAAAGATGACTCCTGACATATTTTGTATCCCAATCATAATAGGTGTTAGAATCAACCATTATTACCACTAACAATTGTATGTTTTTATGCGTAGCATATCCAAATCCGAACTAATGATCACACATCTAAATGACACAGAAAGAAGGTAATTAAGATTACCTCTTGACCACTTTACTTGTCACTATTATGCAGTTCATGGATCATACAGTTCTCAGTAATGTGTATAATCGGAGTTTGCTGCACAAGTGATTTTGGTGTGGCTGCAGAATACTTGATGAATTCATTTTATTAAGTTTCTGGTGTAATTCTTATCATGCAGCCGCCAGCCGCTAGTTTTGATGATTGTAATTCTTGTGAAGCAACTGCAGTCTATGAAAACTTGTTTATTCATAAACTTTTAAGTATGAGTTGAACAATTGCAGTTTATCCAGCAACATCAACTTATGAGAACTTGTTTATTATTATAAACTGAATATGCTGATGTATTGAACTTATGTTATGGAAGCGTAAAGTTGCATATTCATAGGTTGTGCATATCTACAAATTCTGCAGTTTATGGGTTCACCCATTCTGTACAGAATCATCAAAATTTCACATATAAACGAGCCACAAGGCACGATGGGTATGTTTGGCAAAAGTAGCTGGAAGCTGTAGCTGGTGGCTGTAGTTTTTTAGATATATTTAGGTATTTGGTAGAGTAGCTGAAGCTTTTAAGAAAATGTATAAAATGACCAAAATGGACATAACTAAAAAACAAAACTAAAAAGTTTATAATTTTAAAGGTTAAAATAGTCATTTTTTTCCTAAAAGCTTGTAGCTACTTCTAAACGCTACTACTAGTAGCGTTTAACTAAAAACTTCAAGCTCCTAACCTAAAAGCTTCAAGCTCCTCCAACCAAACAAGGTTTTTTATTGAATAGGAGCTTTTTCTTAAAAGTTTAAAGCTAGAAGCTCCTAAAAGCTTCTAAAAGCTCCATGCCAAACATACCCGAGGTAGCTCGAATTCAATCCAATCAGCGACTGAGCTTGATTTTCAAGCAAAGCAGAGCCGGCTCATATTAACCTTGAGCCTGATCCCAAGCTGAAGCCAGCTCAAACCGCTCGTTAAACAAATTTAAAACCAACATATTTTTTAAGAACAAAACATCCAAAATTCATAAGAACAATTGTTCATTTCTAAACAAAATAACCAGCATTCAACCGAAATTCTCAAATTACCAACACAATGACAATCTAATTGGCTCAAAGAATTCAATTAAATGATCTCGAAGAATGATAAATTGAATCAATAGAATCTGTTCTCAACATATACAATATAATGATACAAAAGTAACTCTATCTATGTAAAAATCAGACCTCAATATTCAACAACATATACAACCGTTAGTCAAATCGAGAACAAAACGGATAATCAGAGCAGGCCAAACAACACAAAGAATCCAAGAAATATAAGCCAAACAATATGAACCAATAACAAAGCCTGACCTGAAACCGGACCACTACCTCCATTCTCAACATCGCAAAACCCTAATTTCGCTACAGAAACACCGGCACAATGCGCCTCGGAACAACCGCACCAATACGTGACGTTATCGACGCCGCAGACCGGATCTGGCCGGAAGCATTTGACGGACAGGAGCTAGGGTTTACGGCAAGAGGACAGAGAGCGCTGGAGATCGAGTCATCGGACGGTAATCGGAGGAGATCTGGATCGTATGCGAAGGAGGTCGGTGAGGCGGTTACGGTAACGGTAACGGCGACGGTGATGATGATAAAGAGGATCGGTGGTGGTAGTTTTGTGGTCATGGTGGTGGTTGGTCGGCGTGCTTCCGGTGGGGAAGCTCACCTGGAATGACAACAAGTTTGGGGGAAATTGGAAGATAGAAATTGATGAGAATTAGGGTTTGTGGTAGATATTGGATTTGGGTATTTCTGGAAAAGATGTATTGGTTTTGGGGCGTTGGGAAAGTATACCAAACTTTGGACTGCTTCAACGAATATAATCTTAGGCCAGCTTGGCTTTTTTTTTTTTTTTTTTTTGAATTTTACCCTTGTTTTTAGTATATTTTTTTAGGTTGATTTTCATTGTTGTTTGTGATAAAATAATAATAAACTACTCAAATGTAATGCTACAACTCTCCAATCATTGTTTTGATCATTGAAATTGATATTATTGTTATTAACAATTGCACTTGATACATTATACGGGTGGCAAAGCATGTGATGTTGAATTTTTTTCTTCTTAAAGTATCCATAGTAGTTGGGTTGGAAGAGGGGATGATGTTAAGGGGACTCGAGGCATTATCATGGTAGCCCCGTGATGGTGTGACCGACGTAGTTATACCGGAGCAAGCCATGTGATAACAATTATGAGCGCGCTAAGCGTGTGGCCTTAACGGTCATGGTGTGTGTGGGTTGTTGACAACGGTTTTTATAATCGTCAGACTTAAAAGATATTGTTTCCATCCCTTTAAACTAGTATTTTACCCGTCCGGTGGACGGGAATGTTAATGTCATAATTGCTATCAAATCATATTTGAAACAAAAAAAATCATTTTACTTAAATAAAAATGAAAAAATAAATATAAATAAATAACAAACATCTATTTGTACTGTAAAGTTAACATTCGATATATTTAGATCTAAGTGATTATGTAAGCGTTTTTTAATCCAGAATTTATATTTGAGCTAACTAATCTATAACAACGCCATCTTGATTTTGTTCTTTGCAAAATAAATATATGAGTATAAAGCAAAAACAATAATTTATGAAGTATGGTAAACACTTTAACCTTCTTTCTTGACATGTTGTATCTCGACTTCAACATTGACATCTTGATGCTGTTATTCATAAAACATAAGAAAAACACTTTAACCTTTACTTTCATGTCACATGTATGTCGGCTTCATAATTGGCATCGCAAAAAAACAATAACAAAAGAATTATAAATGCATGCAGACTTAACAAAGAAAAAAAAACATGATTGAGGTATAATCATTAAAAAATAACTTTACTGATAGTTTTGGTGCACAAAAAATTAGTCAACAAAAAAGTAACAATTTACATTAAACTTAAAGTAAATCATTGGTCTAATAATTAGCCATGAAAAATATAGTCCGAAACATTAGTCCAGAAAACTAGATGATGGCCCAGCCCACCAAGTTAAAAGTTAATAGTGAAGCCCTAACTCCAGCCTCTTCATTCACATACATACACGATACAACTTCATCTTCTTCATTCCTCTTTCAAATTGCAACCGCCGGAGCATTAACGTCGTTCCCACTCGAAATCAGTCTTCAGCGTCCTATGTCACAATGCTTCTATGATGGTTACTAGTAAACGGATCGGGATTCACCCGCCACGCCCGCGGTCACCACCATGCTTGTTTCCCACGTCCCTGATGTGCTAAAAAGTAGTTTAATAAAAGTAACTAAATTAACATAATTATAAACTCTAAGTATACTCTAGACTCACTAAAACACACTAAACTACTAACCGGCAAGTGTACGGGTCGACTCTAGTATAGCTAATGTAAGTCCGGATATTGGACCCACGAGACTCTATCGAACTACGTTAACAACTCAATCTAGACTACGATGGACATGAACATACTATTTGTTTAATTGATTGGGGGGGGGGGGGGGTTACTAAAATTCCTAAGAATGCAACTAAATTAAGTTAAACTAATTGCTACGAATTACTTTGGACTTTACTCAGATGGTGGAAACACTACCTAGACTGGAATCCTGATTGCTTTTAGTAAGGACTTTATTAGGAAATTGATTAATGTGGAACCAGGATCATAGAATACTCACCTTTCGGGATACCGAATAGGACTCCTAACCCTTCTCAAGAGCACACTATAGCACCCTAGAGGCTGTTTCGTTTACCGGTTATTAGACTCCCTCTCGAGACGCCTAATGGATTTATGAAAGTACCCTACAAGGTTCACTCCCTCTCGAGACCTAAACCTAGGATAGACTTGCTTTTTTTATTGGACTTGTTAGACAATAGCCAATAGGTTTACTCCTATTGAAGCTCCTACATTTCGGTTTAATGACTTAGACCTAACAATAATCTCGCACCTCTTAGCTATTGAGAATTAGTAGAACACTTAATTTTATAAGATTACCGAATATTACTTCTAAGGTTTATCGCCGACTCAACCTAAAGATTAAAGATTTATTATGTGATATCGACAGTCACCAAAATCTAAAACCTAGCACGACTCTATTATGTGATAAAGACCGTCACCAAGATTCATGCGAAGTAATAAACAATATTCAAACAAAAGTAAGCATGCATATACATCTAATCAATAGACAAGTCGCCTACAATTCATAAACAATCCATAAAAACCAAATACCCTTCAATAAAAATCAAAACTTTAAACAATCATTCATCCGTCTAGTAGTACAAAGAACTTAGCCAATCCAAGTCATTGCATTTATCACAAACAAATTATTATCAAGCACACGGAACATAGTTGAAGGAAAGAAACGAAAGTGAAGACACCCGAATGGCAGAATTGCACCAAGGATGATTTCCTAAGCTTCAAGTTTTCAACCGGCAGCTTCAAGCACTCGAAAACGCTCCACAAGATACTCCAAATCTGTCCAAAGCCTTGCTAATTTGTAAGTTAGGTCAAAACTTGACCTTTAAGATGATTATATATGTTTCAGCAAGACTCCTGCAACCCTACAAACACTGAGCCGAAAAACCAACCTTACGCGTCGCGTGTAAGGCCTTCAATACAGCCGCCGTGTAGCGCAGCGCTATATCCCTGAATCCATTATTATTCAATTGCTACGGGTCGTGCGTAGCCTATAACCATCAGGCATCGCGTAGCGTCTAGGCCTATTTTTGCCAGATTTCATCGATTTGCATTCCCGTTCCACATCAACTCGTCCCGAATCCAACCGTTAGCTTTTTTCCAGCTGATTTCATCCGTTTTAAACCCTTTTCAGCAACCGAGACCTGTACAAACAAAAACTATCAAAAGAAACTATTCTAACTATAAAACCGAAACGATACGAAAACTAGACAAACTCTACACAATAAATAGATGTATTTTACAATACATCAGTCCCAAACCACGTTAGGGTGTGGGGTGTACAACGATTGCGTGGCCGACGTGGCACACTGATGCCTTTTTAGTGGTGACTTATTCATGCTTAGTGGTTGTTTTCAGACAAAAAATGATTAATGATTCAGCCCTGCTCTGCATTATATAGAAGCAAAATAAACTGCAGGTACCCACTACTCCATTTTTATCGGAAGTGTTATTTTCAAAAAACTGCTTAAGAGTGGGTGCTATTTTCTTGCTGAAATCCTAGGATATCGCCTGAAATTTAGGAATTTATGAGAGAAGATCTGAATTTCCGAAAACTGCCCATTTTACAGTTATTTTTTGGAGTTTAAATGACAAGGATTAAAAGTTGAGAAGATCTGACGGTGATGATGCTTTCTGGGAATGGTTACGTTTTCTGGTGTCTATAATATATATATATAATATAATACCAATCTTCTACCATTTAAATTGTAAAGCTTTTACAAAATTTCTTACATGCACTCTAAAACTTAAAAAAAACTGATGGAGAGTTTATGTTCATTTCCACCCGACTCGTCTAGTTTGTTCGACTCAACAGGCTCTACTCTTAACTATTTTTTTTTGCAATGGTTGTTGAAGAAGCTGAGGAACTTGAAGATACGGGAGGATAAAAAAATGGTGTGTCCAGATCGGGAAGCGGCTAATAAAAGTTCTAATGAATGATAACTTTGTCGAAACCCAAAGTACATTGCTAAGACGTTTAGAGCGAGATTCTGTTTATCGAAATATTTATTTCTAAGGATTGTAGGAGATATCCTACCTCAACTTGAATTGTTTCAATAAGGTTACAACAGTAGATAAAAAAGAGTTTCACGACGTTACAAAAATCCCCCCCCCCCCCCCCCCCCCGTGATTCTTGTTGTAACTGGTAACGTTCCTGAAGAATATGATGAATATTTAGTTACGTGTATTAGGACTTCAAATAAATCTCTTGAGGTTTTTTTGTGATTATTAAGTTATACATTACATAGTTTTTACAAATACTGACTAGACATGACATAACACGTTTATATGTCACACATAAGCTAAATGGCACCTTTCAGGGATGCTTGGTAGTATCGATTGTACGCATATTATTTGGACAAATTGTTCAACGAGTTTGTGAAGACAGATTATGAGAGGTGACCACAAAAGACCAACGGTCATGCTCGAAACATTTGCGTCAAATGATTTAGTGATCTGATATGCGTACTTTGGTGTTCCCGGTTCAAACACACGACCATTATAATAACAAAATACATGGAACTGCACGACCGTGTTCGTTTGTAGTTAACGTGAGACATTATAGAGGAAACTTTTATCATGTTGACGACATTTACCTGACTTGGTTTGTTTTTGTAATGAGAGGACATTGTAGGTGTTTTAGTGTTAAACACCCAAAAATAGGGTGTTCATCGAATCGAATATCGAATTTTCGAATTATTCAAATAATATTTATTTTTCCTTGAATTCGTATTTGATTCGAATTCGATTAAAACTTATCGAATTGTAACACCCCAAAAACGGGTCGGTTAATTAAACCAAATTAACTGAGAATAGCGGGTAAAATACCGATAGTACTGAAAGTTAACCCGATAAACGTTAGGATTTAAATAAATAAACCTAATGTTAAACAAAAGGTAAAGAATGCTTTCGAGAAAATAAAGTTTACAAGAGGCCCGAGTTAACGGGACTTAAAAATAAAACGGGTTATAACCTCTCGAACCCAATACGTTAACTATGAATGTTTAACTTAGTTAATAAGAGGAAAATTGTTGGGACTAAGTAGGTTGTGGCCTACTTAATAACTAACCCAAACATAAGGGACCAAAGTGGGATAAATTGGACGTCTAATATTTAAAAGAAAATCAAAACAAAACACACACAAAAAGTGTGTGTTCTGGAATCGACCAGGAAGAGCTCCAAGGAGCCAAGACCCTAACTCACCCAAATTCATCAAATTGAAGGGCTAATTGGAGCTCAAATTCATGAATGAATGTGAATTAACGATCACCCAAGCTAGGGGATCATAAGGTAGTTTGACGCTTAACAAGCTAGGTGGAAACTTGGGAAGAAGCGGGTCAAACAGATCTAATATGCTGGAAAACATAATCGGATTTCAAGGTAAGTGAAGCTTACATCTTTAAAATAGTGCATCTATTTATGTATTTGACTAAAAATAAGCAATTTGATATTTGAAACGAGATTATTATATACGATGTTTCGACGCGAATCGATACGGGTCGAACAAGTGAAAATAGTAAGAAACCATAATTTATGGTAAAAAGGGTAAAACGGTAAATTGGTCATGTGATGACGAACAAATAAGAAATTTTGAAGCATTACGTTATGGTGTAAACCATAAAGGGTAAAAGGGGTAAAATGGTAATCCTGACATGAGTTGACGGATAAATAAAGAGATTTAAAGACACCTTATGGCGCAAGTCATAATGGATCAAAGAATTAAGAAAAGACTTTTAAGTAATATGATCGCACGGTGTAAACCGAAATGGGTTAAGAGGGTGAGATGGCAACTAAGTACCATCTCATAATGATAAATGGTCATTTAGACCAAACGGGTCAAATGGTGATGTTATTACCATTTGACAATGATGACTAATGATCGCTTGTCGAGTTTTGTGCTCACAGGAAGGATAGCGTACGGCTTGCATTGCTTTTAATTAGCAACTAATAAAGCAATGGATTAAAACGGGCCAGTGCTATGACCCGAGCCAGGTATGTGTAATGGGTCAAACTCTGAATGAGGACTTAGAGTCCGGCGAGAGTAAACGAGTCATGGGTGGACATTGGATTACCTAAGTGAGGTATATCTAATAATACGAATGGGGGATATAATGTTCTTAGGAACACAATGGTTTTAAATAGAACATGGTTTAAAAGTGCCCATTTGGTCAAATTACACTTTTAAAAGTCCTTTACGGAAAAAGAACTAAAATTGACTAAAACGCCCTCGGATGATAAAACGCGCAAACGACCCTTAAGGGTAGTTTAAATACGAGTTTTAATAATTTGAACAATCCTTCCGGTAGTATAAAGTGGAAGGTTTAAACCATTTTGGCTTAATGCCGTATAATAGGTCATTTTCATAAAAGTGTCAAACTCGAGGATAAATTGGGAATATAGTGATTTTCTTATCATAATCCATCACTTGAAGTTGTAATGATATATAAATTAAGGACCATAAAGTGGCAATAAGAGTTATGAAGGGATGTGGATAAATTAAGCTTAAGTGCTTAATTCCATAATGGGTCAAAATAAAAATATGCATAAACCGAGTAATGGTTGCATAATTTATAAAAATCATGAATCCGGGTTAAGTATTTGAGTCAATAATGTAGGGAAATGTTTTACGAACATTTAGAAACAAGTTTCAAGCGAAACGGATATGTAACGGAGAATTACGCAAGTTTTCGCATGCAGATCTGATGTCAGGCGCAAGGTTGCGCCCCCAGGCACAAGGTTGTGCCTCTGACTGATGTCATCTGTATTGCGTCAGAATGGACATAAGGTTACGCCAGATAGGTTTCTTCTTGTGCCAATAACTGGTTCTTTCCTTCTTTCACATTTTTCAACTCCAAACTTGTGTGAAGGTTATTTAATTACATTTTATGCATTATATGACTAATGTATGAGATGATATTGGATATTTAGGTGATTGCTATGATGTTACAGGTGAAGATCAAGCTCGATGAAGAACCGAACACGATCAAAGATTTAAGCTTCCGCACTATGTTTCGTCGTCATGTTTTAAACGATGAACGTATTTATAATATGTTGTGATGTTTTATTTCTTAAAATGTTTTAAGAAACCCGTATTTTCAAAAGTACATGTAATCCTATAAACGCATTTATACGCCAAAACTTATATAGAAGTTAATAAATAAAGTAAGGGTCTTACAGGTTGGTAATCAGAGCTCAAGGTTAAAAAGTAAAGTGTTCGGTTCGAGACTTGATCGCATGATCCGTTAAATGTATATTAACGGTCTAGCATGTTAAAGTGTTGTAAACAACACATAAGGTTATTGTGTAAATACACGTTACCTCAATAAACCGACGAAAGACCGGTATAGTTAACCAAATTACGTGTGTTAACACATATAGTAGAAAGCCTTGTATTTTAATACTGTCACACCCCGACCCGCAGCGGAATAAGAGTCGGGGCATAATTGGGTTATCACCAAAGCTCATGATATTTACTAATATGTTTCATATTTATTAAAGTCAAAATTACATTCTCAATAATCCAAACATGTCCATACAATACAAAGAAAATTAACCAATTAAACAATCCAAGCTCTAAACCAGTTTATTCTTCTAAGCCAATCCTATGTGTTTCTTGCTGCAGCTGGTTCACCTGTATCATGTGTAAAAATGGGGTTTTTGGGTCAACATAAGTTGGCGAGTGAATCTTATTAGATAAACATTTATTATTGATTTCTTGTTATTTTTATCAAGGAAAAGTTGTGCAATAGTCATAAGTGAGCAAATGTAAATAAATCAAACAGTAGCAAAAACAACCACAAACTATAACATACAATAACATATAATCACATACAATAACATATGAACTTGCATGAATGTATAACATGAATGAAACTGCATATGTTGGCAACGTCACGTTCACGCTCATAATGTAATGGGGAACGGACGGCCTATGATGAATGTTTGTGCGATCAAGGCTCAATCAAACGGAGCCGATCGTATGTTGGCACGCCAGGTTCACACTCATAATGTAATGGGGAACTGCTCAACGCTCATAATGTAATGGGGAGCGGCGGCCTATGAAATTGCATGTACTGAAAATAATAAATAAAATCTAAACAATAACCACACAACAGTTGATACAAGCTGAATACACATTTGTTCATAATATGATGTATGCACAATGATTTAAATATAATAAATGGAAAGACACATGATACACCCAAAAAACGTGACTAAAACGGGGAATTTGTAGAGATTCACTCATATTGGGTGCGTTCGGTTGGAGATGATGAGATGCGCACGAGTTGGAAGAATTGAACAACGAGGATTTGACTAACCTAAATAATAACGGAAGATATAGTAAATGAGTGGATTTTATTAATAATTTTAATAGGATTTTTAGATATATTTTTGTGAGTTTAAGGCTGTTTCCTATCTTTAAAAACATTATTTTTAAATTAAATTAAATAAATAAAAATATAAAAATATGTTGACTTTTGCCTTGAGCGTTGACCATAAGCGTTGACTGTTTGACCGGTTTTATTGTGTGTATGTATGCACCGGGCAGGACTCAAACCCGAGACCTCCCGTTCGCGTGCACGCAGCTCTACCAACTGAGCTACGTGTCTAACCCGAAATAATCTTGTTTTTAATTATATTTATATACTAACTCAGTTTATTCAGAATTCTTTTATTTTCAAAAAATGTTTTAAATCATCGAACCGGTGCAGTCAATAGGTCTCGAACCCGGGACCTGTGATTTATCGTTACATACAGTCCACCGCTGGACTGTGTGTCTAACTTGGTTAATATACGGATTTTTATTATACTTAACATCTACCGTGAGTTAATCCGGTTTAGTTAGAAAAATAAAACATTTTTATTACAGAGCATACGTGTGTCAAGGATCGAACTCGCGGCGTGTGATATGTATATGCACACAGTCCACCGCTGGACTGTGTGTCTAACCCGAGATAATATCCAGATTTTATTAAACTTATAATCAACCTATCTTCGTCTTCTTCGTTACAGAATTACAGCCCACGATTACCCTATTGTTTCTTGTTTAATTCGATTGACAAACATTCAACAGACTAATATGAACTGGCAGAGACGATTTTTAGAAGTAAACATACCGGAGAACGATTTATCTCAGAATTCCGGCAAGTCGTCGGCTCTGTTTTTACGGATTTCAACTGAGCGAATAAATTAACAGTTTTGATTAGCTAATTGAGGAATTGAAGTACTAAACAAGAGTTATCAGAAGGTTTGAATGTCTATACCGTTTTACAGCGGAAGATAAGAATTTTCAGAAGTTTTCCGGCGAGAGGGAATTATCCGATATCGACGCCTGAAATTGATTCCGATTGAAGGGTTTGAGTTAGCAATAGCTTAACAACTGATAGGTAAAGAAAGAATTGAGAGACTTACTGATTTTATGGAAAACACGGTTTTCTGGCGAAAGTCCGGCGAGTTCAAATAGCTTCTCCGGCGAACTGAAAGTTGTGCGAAATTGCAATTGAAGGTTTACAGAATGTGTTTGAGTCGCGAGAAGGGACAATGATTGAAGTAATTCAGGAATTGCAGACTTTTCAGTTAATAAAAACCGATCCCACATGAATTCAAGTCCATTCAAAGCAAAATTGATTGGAGATGTCGGTGTAGCGGTTATAATCGGTAAACCGCGAGTAATCAAACGTCTTTGGACGTTTAGTGACCGATTTCGGTTACAGTTGGCGTAACCAGCTTGATTTACGATTGACTATAAAATTTATTTGTTTCCTAGAGTTGACAGAAAACAACAAGTGGCGGAGTGGTTATGTGTGTATGTGATAAGTCTTTGGAGTTCTTTCCGGCTGACCCGGGTTCGAGTCCCGGCAGCCAAATTTTCTTTTTAATTATTTTATTTTTACTTTTTATCAAATATAACTTTTATATTCTAGTTTGTTTATTAATTATGCATCATTAAAAATTAAAATGGACATAAATACGCAACGAAACATTTATAACTTGATATTCGATTACAAACGGAGCGGGTTTGGAAAACCCGTTTTTGACAAATGTTATAGTATCCCCTACTTTTAGGAATTTCATCCCGAAATTTAAGTAGTAGTAGGAAAAAGATGCGGGTATTTTTCGCGCATTGAGTCTTCACGTTCCCAAGTAAACTCAGGTCCCTGTTTCGACTCCCAGCGTACCCTAACAATTGGAATGCGACTTCGTCGTAGACGTTTTTCTCCGAAGTCCATGATCTCTACTGGTCTTTCAATAAAATGCATAGATTCATCAATCTGAATATCTTCCAGAGGAATATGGAGGTTCTCATCAGCGAGGCACTTCTTCAAGTTTGATACGTGGAATGTGGGATGAATTCTGTTGAGTTCTTCTGGTAGATCAAGCTTGTATGCTACAGGTCCTACTCTTTCGAGTATCTTGAAAGGTCCTACGTAGCGTGGTGCTAGCTTGCCTTTTTGGCCAAAACGAACTACTCCCTTCCACGGTGATACCTTTAAAAGTACATGATCACCAATGTTAAACTCCAAAGGCTTTCGTCGTTTATCTGCATAACTCTTTTGACGACTTTGAGCCGCTAGAAGATTGTTTCGAATTTGATGGATCTTGTCTGTGGTTTCTTGAATCAATTCTGGACCGGTGATTTGAGCTTCCCCAATTTCGTGCCAACATACTGGAGATCGGCACTTACGACCATATAAAGCTTCAAAAGGTGCCATGCCGATGCTTGAATGATAGCTGTTGTTGTACGAAAATTCAACTAATGGTAGATGAGCGTCCCAATTTCCCTTGAAGTCATGACACATGCTCGAAGCATATCTTCAAGAGTTTGAATGGTGCGTTCAGATTGTCCATCAGTTTGAGGATGATAAGCGATACTGAGATCTAATCACGTACCCAAAGCGGCTTGTGCTGCTTGCCATGTTCGTGAAGTGAAACGACCATCACGATCTGAAATAATGCTTAACGGTACACCATGTCGGCTTACGATTTCGCTGATGTAAATACGGGCTAGCTTTTCGTTCTTGAAATCTTCGCGGATAGGAATAAAGTGAGCTGATTTTGTAAGACGATCAATGATTACCCATATAGTGTCATACCCACCAGAAGTGCGAGGTAACCCGGTAATGAAGTCCATGGTTATGTTTTCCCACTTCCATACAGGTATTTCAGGTTGGACCAGAAGTCCTGAGGGTCTTTGATGTTCAGCTTTTACCTTGGAACATGTAAGGCACTTGGAAACAAAAAACAGCAATATCCTTCTTCATTCCAGGCCACCAATAGGTGTATCGAAGGTCTTGATACATCTTATCGGCTCCTGGGTGTATAGAGTATCGTGTTTTGTGAGCCTCATTCATAAGAAATTCACGAAGGTTGTTGTGGTCAGGAATCCATATGCGATCTAGATAATACAGAATACCGTCAGATTTAGTTTCAATTTTAAGTTCAGCTCCACAGGACAGCTCCTTTCGTACATCATCCTCCGTTACAGAAACATGCTGGGCTTCTCGAATTTGATCTTTAATATCAGTTATGATTTGCGAACATAGAAGATGAATGGAGTTCGCATAACCCTTTCGACTGAGTGCATCAGCCACCACATTTGCCTTGCCAGGGTGGTACCGAATTTCACAGTCGTAGTCATTTAGAAGTTCGACCCATCTTCGTTGCCTCATGTTTAACTCCTTTTGATTGAAGATATGTTGAAGACTCTTGTGGTCAGTGTATATTTCACACTTAGTACCGTAGAGATAATGTCTCCATATCTTAAGAGCGAACACAACGGCTCCAAGTTCTAGGTCATGGGTGGTGTAGTTCTTCTTATGAGTCTTGAGTTGTCTCGAAGCATAAGCTATAACCTTTCCTCTTTGCATTAGAACACAGCCTAGTCCTTGCCCTGACGCGTCGCAATAAACCATGAAGTCATCACAACCTTCAGGCAAAGTGAGGATTGGTGCATCACAAAGTTTTTGTTTAAGGGTTTGGAAGGCTTCTTCTTGTTTGGGTCCCCATATGAAAGGTTTTCCCTTATGAGTTAAAGCCGTGAGTGGCACAACAATGCGAGAGAAGTTTGAAATGAAACGGCGATAATAACCAGCCAAACCAAGGAATGATCTTACTTCAGTTGGTGTATGTGGTGCTTGCCATTCTTGTACCGCTTTAATTTTTGAGGGGTCGACATGTATTCCCTTGTCATTGACTACATGTCCAAGGAATTGTACCTCTTTTAACCAGAATTCGCATTTGGAAAATTTGGCGTAAAGCTTTTCATTCTCTAGGAGTGTAAGGATGAGTCGAAGATGCTGTTCATGATCAGACTTAGACTTTGAGTAAATGAGGATGTCGTCGATAAAGACTATAACAAAACGATCGAGATAGGGTTTGCAGACTTTGTTCATTAAATCCATGAAGACAGCTGGAGCGTTGGTTAAACCAAATGGCATGACCATGAATTCATAATGACCATAACGAGTTCGGAAAGCGGTCTTTGGGACGTCTTCTTCATGTACTCTGAGTTGATGATAACCAGAACGAAGGTCGATTTTTGAAAAACAGTTGGCGCCTTGAAGTTGGTCAAGAAGATCATCAATGCGAGGTAATGGATAGCGATTCTTGATCGTTAACTTGTTGAGTTCTCTGTAGTCGATGCACATGCGAAACGTTCCATCTTTCTTCTTCACAAAAAGGACAGGTGCACCCCAAGGCGAGGAGCTAGGACGTATGAATCCTTTGTCAGTCAACTCTTGCAATTGACTGGCTAGCTCTTGCATTTCGGATGGGGCTAACCTATAAGGAGACTTTGCAACTGGTGTAGCACCAGGTATAAGATCAATGCGGAATTCGACTTCTCTCAAGGGAGGAAGTCCTGAAATGTCGTCAGGAAAAACTTGCGGAAAATATTTTACTACTGGGATGTCTTCGAGTTTCTTCTCCATGGTTCCCTTTTTGACGACATGAGTTAAAATGCGACATAATTCTTGCGGAGATATTTTCAAGCTTGTAGACAGGACATTAATCTGAGCCCTTTCGATGAGGTTTCTCCAAAGATTCGTAGAGTCTGACCATTTGAAAGAGGAATGCGTATAAACTTCTCGCGGCATACAACTTCAGCCTGATGTTGGCTGAGCCAGTCCATGCCAATTATAATGTCAAAGCTTCCCAACTTCATAGGAATGAGGTCAACTGGAAAATCGTGGTCGTTTAAGGTGAGAGTACAATTGCGTATAATAGAGTTTACTGAGACCGGTTTTCCGTCAGCAACTTCTACTGTTATGGATTCCATGAGCTTATCACGAATTTGGTTTAGGATGGGTTCAAACTCTAAGGACACAAAACTTTTATCCGCGCCAGTATCAAACAACATGGATGCATAACTACCATTTATAAGAAACGTACCGTTAACCACATTGCTGTCAGCTCTAGCCTGGTTAGCGTTGATGTTGAAAGCTCTTCCTCTTGCAGGTGGAGGAGCTTGGTTAGCTTGATTCACCGGATTTGCTTGGCCTTGAGCATGTATAATGTTCACCAAACGTGGACAAGTGTTTCTAAAGTGGCTTGGATCTCCACAATTGTAGCAAGCCCGCATAGGTTGCACCATGGGATAGTTGGGTTGGTAGTATGATTGGGCTAAATGTTGGGTAGGTGGTAGTAGTAGGGGTTGTTGGGCTTGACCCATTATTTGTTGGTGGGTTTGGGTTGAAGGCTGGTGGCGGTTCGTTCGCTGAGGTATGCGACAGGTTTGAACAGTATGACCTGCGCGACCACAGCCAGTGCAATGTTGGCAGGGATGATCAGGAAAGTGATGGTATTGGCAACGGTTGCATTTTGGTAATGGGCCAGAGTATGGCCTTTTATATGGTGCAGGTGAGGGGGCAACTTGGGTAATGGGTGCAGCAAGGATAGGGAAATTGGTTTGTGTGACAGCGAAGTTTCTGGTGTTACGTTTCCTCTTGTTAGCAAACTTAGAGGAGAAGGTGGAATGGTTTGAAGTTTGGCCCTCAACAGGGGCTTTCTTTTTCTCCTCTTTAAATTTACCGTTGCGAATTCGATTCTCGGTCAGTTCAGTAGCTAGTTCCATAGCAGCTTCAAGTGTTGCTGGCGAAGTGCTGAGAACTGAATCTTGAATTTTCGAGGGAAGACTTCGAACATAATGCTCGACTAAGCGGTAAATTGGGGTGAACAAGTTAGGGACCATTTGGTTCAACTCTAAGAACCTCTTGTTGTAGGAAGTATGATCTCCCTCCTTTTGCTTCAATGAATGAAATTCATCCTCTAACTTTTTAATCTCACTTCTAGGCCAGAATCGTCTCGTCATGATTTCCCTTAACTCCTCCCACGTTAAGGCCATTGCATCTTCGATCCCCCTCTTACCCTTTTCAGTATTCAACCAGGTAAGAGCTACCCCAAATAGTCTCCCGGTTGCGTATCGTACCTTGCGATCCTCGGGACAATCGCAGTTGAGGAAGGTGTTTTCCATTTCCTCAAACCAGTGGAGGAGAGCAGTGACACCTTCGGTCCCTTCAAATTTAGGAGGATCGCAAGACTTGAAATGTTTATATGAGCACTTTTTGGTAGGAGGGTTGCCGATGTTCTGGTCTTCTTGCTGGGGAGGATTGGTGGGATTTGTGGCGAGAGCTTGTTGTACTTGAACCACAATGCCAGGAAGCACCGCGGCCATTTGCTTTGCGATTTGAGTGGCCAAGCGTTCGTGTGACCTTCCTGATCTTCTACCCCCTCGTTGTTGTCTAGCCGACATCTACAGGAACATATATAAGAAGATTGTGAGTTTATGGAGTCTTTTTAGGTGTCATGTGTCTTAAAGAAAATGAAAATAACATAAATATCAATAATGCAACTACATCCATAGGATGTCTTGGGTTTGCTCATGTTGGGCCTCAAATGTCCCCCATACCTTCACCTGTATAGTCATGTGGGCCCCCATGACTATTGGCTTGGTAGGATTCACATTAGTATTGGCGGTTTAACACTTGCATCACCCAAATGAAAACCACGAAATATGTTTACGAGATGTATGGTCGGAATGTGTCCAGGTGTAGACACAATGACAACTCAAAGTGGGGTTAGCTCACACGACGTTTGGTATAGCATGCTTTGGCCTAATAGGTACTTCGTACTCTCATCGTTAGTCCCCAGGTAGGCAAACTGGTCCTTTATTTTGGATTTATACGAATGCCAGCCTAGACAGGACGTTCCGACTACCGGTACTTGTACCCTTCCAGTTACTACATGCCCGTCATGAGAACTCACTTTGATGTGATTTGAAAATACAAAAATCATTGTAAAAAAACAATCATGAAAATGATGTGGTGTGTGCTCGTATGGATATGATATGTTATGAGAATATGATTTATGATAGGCATTATATAATAATATGTACTTATGAACATGCTTGTATAACATTGAATGTAACATTAAACATAAAACATCATGAATTTTGCATGTAACACACAAAAATCTTAAAAATTTCTAATCAACTATAGTATAGGCTCTAAGGGTCTAATAACCTATCCTATATCCCTATAGTCATGGCTTTGATACCAATCTGTCACACCCCGACCCGCAGCGGAATAAGAGTCGGGGCATAATTGGGTTATCACCAAAGCTCATGATATTTACTAATATGTTTCATATTTATTAAAGTCAAAATTATATTCTCAATAATCCAAACATGTCCATACAATACAAAGAAAATTAACCAACTAAACAATCCAATCTCTAAACCAGTTTATTCTTCTAAGCCAATCCTATATGTTTCTTGCTGCAGCTGGTTCACCTGTATCATGTGTAAAAATGGGGGTTTTTGGGTCAACATAAGTTGGCGAGTGAACCTTATTAGATAAACATTTATTATTGATTTCTTGTTATTTTTATCAAGGAAAAGTTGTGCAATAGTCATAAGTGAGCAAATGTAAATAAATCAAACAGTAGCAAAAACAACCACAAACTATAACATACAATAACATATAATCACATACAATAACATATGAACTTGCATGAATGTATAACATGAATGAAACTGCATATGTTGGCAACGTCACGTTCACGCTCATAATGTAATGGAGAACGGACGGCCATGAAGAATGTCTGTGCGATCAAGGCTCAATCAAACGGAGCCGATCGTATGTTGGCACACCAGGTTCACGCTCATAATGTAATGGGGAACTGCTCAACGCTCATAATGTAATGGGGAGCGGCGGCCTATGAAATTGCATGTACTGAAAATAATAAATAAAATCTAAACAATAACCACACAACAGTTGATACAAGCTGAATACACATTTGTTCATAATATGATGTATGCACAATGATTTAAATATAATAAATGGAAAGACACATGATACACCCCAAAAACGTGACTAAAACGGGGAATTTGTAGAGATTCACTCACATTGGGTGCGTTCGGTTGGAGATGATGAGATGCGTACGAGTTGGAAGAATTGAACAACGAGGATTTGACTAACCTAAATAATAACGGAAGATATAGTAAATGAGTGGATTTTATTAATAATTTTAATAGGATTTTTAGATATATTTTTGTGAGTTTAAGGCTGTTTCCTATCTTTAAAAACATTATTTTTAAGTGTTTTTAATTGATTTTTAAATTAAATTAAATAAATAAAAATATAAAAATATGTTGACTTTTGCGTTGACCGTTGACCATAAGCATTGACTGTTTGACCGGTTTTATTGTGTGTATGTATGCGCCGGGCAGGACTCGAACCCGAGACCTCCCGTTCGCGTGCACGTAGCTCTACCAACTGAGCTACGTGTCTAACCCGAAATAATCTTGTTTTTAATTATATTTATATACTAACTCAGTTAATTCAGAATTCTTTTATTTTCAAAAAATGTTTTAAATCATCGAACCGGTGCCGTCAACAGGTCTCGAACCCGGGACCTGTGATTTATCGTTACACACAGTCCACCGCTGGACTGTGTGTCTAACTTGTTTAATATACGGATTTTTATTATACTTAACATCTACCGTGAGTTAATCCGGTTTAGTTAGAAAAATAAAACATTTTTATTACAGAGCATACGTGTGTCAAGGATCGAACTCGCGGCGTGTGATATGTATATGCACACAGTCCACCGCTGGACTGTGTGTCTAACCCGAGATAATATCCAGATTTTATTAAACTTATAATCAACCTATCTTCGTCTTCTTCGTTACAGAATTACAGCCCACGATTACCCTATTGTTTCTTGTTTAATTCGATTGACAAACATCAACAGACTAATATGAACTGGCAGAGACGATTTTTAGAAGTAAACATACCGGAGAACGATTTATCTCAGAATTCCGGCAAGTCGTCGGCTCTGTTTTTACGGATTTCAACTGAGCGAATAAATTAACAGTTTTGATTAGCTAATTGAGGAATTGAAGTACTAAACAAGAGTTATCAGAAGGTTTGAATGTCTATACCATTTTACAGCGGAAGATAAGAATTTTCAGAAGTTTTCCGGCGAGAGGGAATTATCCGATATCGACGCCTGAAATTGATTCCGATTGAAGGGTTTGAGTTAGCAATAGCTTAACAACTGATAGGTAAAAAAAGAATTGAGAGACTTACTGATTTGATGGAAAACATGGTTTTCCGGCGAAAGTCCGGCGAGTTCAAATAGCTTCTCCGGCGAACTGAAAGTTGTGCGAAATTGCAATTGAAGGTTTGCAGAATGTGTTTGAGTCGCGAGAAGGGACAATGATTGAAGTAATTCAGGAATTGCAGACTTTTCAGTTAATAAAAACCGATCCCACATGAATTCAAGTCCATTCAAAGCAAAATTGATTGGAGATGTCAGTGTAGCGGTTATAATCGGTAAACCGCGAGTAATCAAACGTCTTTGGACGTTTAGTGACCGATTTTGGTTACAGTTAGCGTAACCAGCTTGATTTACGATTGACTATAAAATTTATTTGTTTCCTAGAGTTGACAGAAAACAACAAGTGGCGGAGTGGTTTTGTGTGTGTGTGTGATAAGTCTTTGGAGTTCTTTCCGGCTGACCCGGGTTCGAGTCCCGGCAGCCAAATTTTCTTTTAAATTATTTTATTTTTACTTTTTATCAAATATAACTTTTATATTCTAGTTTGTTTATTAATTATGCATCATTAAAAATTAAAATGGACATAAATACGCAACGAAACATTTATAACTTGATATTCGATTACAAACGGAGCGGGTTTGGAAAACCCGTTTTTGACAAATGTTACAAATACGGGCGTTTATTAATGTCAACGTTACTAATCTTTGTAAATGTTTAGTTGAAGGACGCTCGTGCCTGATGATGATGAGAGTTCAAAGATTTACGGACATGATGAAGAACGGTCCGAAGTATGATAAGTAGAGCATGCTCGCCAAGGACCTAAATCGTGTAACAATATCGAACAAGGATAATGGAAAGGAAAGCCCATTAGGGCAAAAATCTACCAGGTGCACGTTTTAAATTTATTGTACAAATAGTAATATGCAACAAATACGTAGAGACTTGCTGTTGCATATGTAAGATAAAAACTTGGAAACCCTGGATAGGATACCTATCCAGGATGATGTTTCCAAGAGAAATTAAGTAGAAATATGTGTTATTCACGATTTTGAATAACAAGACAATAACAGAGTTCAGTTTATATAGAAACTTGGACGGAATTAATCATCCAAGTAAGTATTCTCAATATAAATACTATTGAGAAAAGTAACGATCACATTAACGAATGTGATTTTATAATTGTTTGATAAAAAGGAAAACATTTTATATGTTCAAGAATGAAACGGGTAAAACCAATAATTGTTAAATAACAATAGACAAAGTTTTACCAAATAACATCAGAAACGTGATATGAATAAGAGAATTTACTTACATGGGAAGTAATGTGGCAGTTATAATAAGGTCACGTGTATCATGTGTTGGTCTATTACTCTGGCCAAGTAGGTAATAAACACATGATATCATGAACTTCTTATAATAAGCATATATACATCCGATGTGGTAAAGACGAGGTGAATGGGAAGAGTTAAAAGATCTTTGGGGTCAAGAAATCTTATAGGTGTACTCGTATAAATGGTTTTCGTGGGTACCATAAAAACGATATATGGCACACATAGAAATAAATGACCCAAGGAAATTCATGGAATAAGTCATTAGGACGAAAGAGCCATGGTTGACAAAAGGGCATATAAAACCAAAGTATAAATGACCAGCGGGGTCATAGAAACGGAGGTATTGCCCACACGGAAAAATGATCAAAGTCGTTGACTATGGTCGTAGAAAAGATAAAAAGGGAAAGGAAAGAAATGATGATGATCATCATTCATAGACTATAAGGCCATCAAGGATGGCGAGGGTCGAATAAAGAATAAAGTTTGACTGTTCTTAGGAGATGGATTTCACACGAACAAGTCAAATAGGTCAAATAAAAAATAAGGTTTGATTGTTCATAAGTGATGGATTTCACACGAACAAATCAAACGGATCAAATAAAGAATAAAGTTTGACTGTTCAAAGGTGATGGATTTCACACGAACAAGTCAAACGGGTCAAGAATAAGGTTTGACTGTTCATAAGTGATGGATTTTACACGAACAAGTCAATCGGGTCAAAAGGATAATGAGCCCAGGAAATGGGACATAATTAAATATAAATGTAGACGCAAACCGGGTTACGGGAGCCTTAAAGCAAAAGAATAATGAGCCCGATAATGGGACGTGATTAAATATAAATGTAAACACAAACCGAATAATGGGAACGCGAAATATTAACGAACCCGTGTAATGGGTCGTGAATGAATAAACGAAAACGCAAACTGAATAATGGGAGTGTTAAAAACATTAAGATAAAAAACCCGGGTAATGGGTCGTAAAGAAATATAGGCGTAAACGAATAACAATAAACGTGAGACAACCGACACATAAATGACGTATGAAGTCATAGAGTCGGAAGAATTGTCCGAACGGAAAACGGTCTAGTCATGGACTACAATCGCACGAGCGTGTGAAGACACCATCAGACGGTGTCTGATTTGTGTATGAGAATAAGTGTTTTAGGCAACATACACAAAATGTTGTGGTTCCCACTAAGGATGGTAGTTGTGACTCAGTGGTGAAGAGTGGTCAATGCCATTTGATCTTCGCGCTGGGCATAGACGCAAGTGATCTTCACCCAATCGGGATGAAATGATTAGTAGACCCGACAAGAAAATACGACACTTAAATAACTCACGGATATAAACGCAAACCATGTCAATACGGATAAAAAAATGGTCTAAGGGCCACAGTAGGAATAAAAATAAATTAGCCTTCATGGTCAAAAGGGCCATGATCAGCGGATAAAAGAAAAGACAAAATAAAAGATAGTTTAACTTCTTTTAGCCATAAATGAGTGTGTTAACACCAAATACAATCAAAGAATGACGCGGGTAAATGGATGATCTACGGGATGTAACACCTCGTGTTTTCACATCCAATATTTTTCTGACACGTGTCCCGGTAATCCTCGTGAACCGTATGGTGAATAGGGAGGGACCGAAGTCATTGAAACGATAATAATATTGGTATGTTATTTTGAAAATAAGTTGGAGGACTTATGTATAAATTCAAAGATTTTCTTGATCTAGGAACCCTTTGCGGACCGCAAGGCTCAAGCCATATGGTCCGCATGGCAATCTGAAACAATGGGCGTCTGAGGTCCTTACGGACCGCAAGGCAAAGCCCATACGGTCCGTAAGGACCTGCCAGCGAACAGAATCGTGGCAGAACCCAGTTCTGCCACCTCTGGACGTTTTTGTCACGATTCTTGCATGTCTTACACGTCTAAAGACACTTGTTAACATCCTCAAACACTTGGCAAGCTCCTGGACACTCCTTGGCTACTTATGTGTTAGATTTTTGAAGTTGCAACCAAGCTCTTCAACCTTGGTGCATCTAGTTCTTGTTCAAGGAGGCTCTGATCTATTCCAAGTGTTCCATTTCGTTCCTACTACTCATTTGGACATAATGTAAGTGTTCAAATTCGTATCTAATGATTTCTTATAGTTTTTATCTTAAACAAAGTCTCGTCGTAACTCCGCCTTGACTTTGTTCTAAATCCGTTTATACTCCGTCATTACGAGTAACGAAAGTTCCTACATGTTCATAATTATGGAGGTGACAATCCCTCAAGAGGGCATCTCCAGATTTCACGGTTTCATGGCCAATTGACGAGTCAACCGAAAAGTCAAATAAAGTCAAACTGTCCAGTTTTTATAAAAATCATAACTAATGATTTAGATGTTATAAAATATGTTTTGATGCAATAACAACCTAAAAAGAAGTATTAGAACATATGTCTACGGTTCGGCTCGTCAAGTTTTGGTCTAGGCTCGGTTTGTAGCTAAAAGTCGCAACAGTTGACTTTTGTTGACTTTTTATTCTGACCCATTTCGAGCAACTTTTGCCACTGACTTCTGATCATTTTGAGACCATGATTATATTAAGAATGACCATCTAAAGTTTTGTCACTCGATTCCTAAGAAATCTGAGTTTTTGTATAAGTTCCATAATTTTTACTAAAACTTTGCAAAAAGGTCCTTTTTGTACAAATCTTGGTTTTAAACACACATACATGTAAGAATAAGCCATAAACTGATCTATAAACATTATTTGATTATGTTGGTGTCAAGAATCTGAATATAATATAAGTTTTCGCAAGAAACGTATTTATGGCACTAAAATGACTAAAATGCCTTTTTCGGCATTTTAGAAAGAATAAACATGGTTTAATCATCAATATGATATATTAACTGATGTAATATGATAAGTAGGACCTTTTGGGATGTTCATTCAGATTATAACTTGAATAAGGGCTTAAGATTTGTTAAATGGCGATAAATGACTAAATTACCCCTTTTCGCATAAATATGACTTTAACCAAACTTCTTATAGCCAAATCTTTTTAACTTACTGATTGAACATGATAAATAACTTATTTTGGTTATATAAAGCAGGTTCTAACCTCAGTTTATCATGAACATCGATTAAACGACATTTTAGCGACTTTTACGCCTTTTGGCGCATAGTGTGGTTAAAAGCCATATCCGTGAGCCGAGACTTGTTACCTACTGATTTATAAACTTACTTTCACCATGATAACAGTAAGTACAAGTCCAAAACTTAGAATCCCAAATTTGGCCTCAAAGCTGTCACACCCCGACACGCAGTGGAATAAAAGTCGGGGCATAATTGGGTTATCACCAAAGCTCATGATGTTTACTAAGTTGTTTCATATTTATTAAATTCAAATTACAAACTTAAATATCCAAAACAAAATTCATACAATTACAAGAAAATGAAACTACATAATTATTCCAAAGCATAAACTTGTTTATTCTTCTAGGCCTTCCTAAGTGTTTCCTGTCTCAGCTGGATCACCTGTATCATGTGTAAAACGGGGGAGATTTTGGGTCAACAAAAGTTGGGGAGTGAACCTTGATAAAACATTTTTACTAATTTCTTGTTTTATTTAATAAAGAAAAATCGTGCAATAATCACATGTGAGCAAACATATATAGATAAACAATCACAAACCACTTTGGATGAGTATATGACATGAATGATGATGTATGTGAGATCAAGGCTCAATCAAACGGAGCCGATCTAATGAGGCTCCTGATGCTCAACCCGTATCCCACGGGGAACTGATGGGCCTAATGAAATGCGTGCACTGAAAATGATAAATCCAATCTACATATAATTCACACAACAATTGATACACATTTGATCACGGATATGACGTACGCACAAGTGTTTAAATAAAATAAAAGAATTGTACGACACATGATACACCCCAAAACATGATTAAAACGGGGAATTGGTAGAGATTCACTCACAATGGGTGCGTTCTTTGATGACGATGAAGGCGCACGAATTTATGATTCAATCGACGAGGGAAAAACTTACCTAGATAATAACAAAATGATTCGATAAATAAATAAATTTTATTTGAGATTAATATTTTTAATTAGTGCTCTTAATGGGATTTTTAGATTTATTTTTGTGAGTTTAAGGAAATTTTCTAACTTTAAAAATCCTATTTTTAAGTATTTTTAATTAATTTTCCAATTAAATAAATAAATAAAAATAATAAAAATTGGGTTGACTTTCTGACAGTTGACCGGGTCTGACCGGTCAGACTGTGTTTATTCTATGCGGCTAGTGAGGTTCGAACTCGGGACCTCTCGTATACGTGCACGCAGCTCTACCAACTGAGCTACGTGTCTAACCTGAAATATTCTCTGTTTTAATTATATATATATATACTAATTAACCTTAACCTTATTTGGTTTTTATTAAAAATGATTTATATGGCCGAACCGGTTGCAGAGACCCGGAGTCGAACTCGGGACCTTCGGTTCGAGTGCGCACAGCCCAACCAGTTGGGCTGTGTGTCTAATTGTTTAACTACTGGATTATATTCCTCTTATGTATATACTGTGACTTGATCTGGTTAGGTTTTAAAAATGTTGGTTTTATTTCTGAAAGTCGGTAACATGTGCGATTCGAACTCGGGACGTGTGTATTGTATTTGCACACAGTCCACCGCGGACTGTGTGTCTAACCCGGTTAAATATCCGTTTTTAATTATACTAATACACATTTTCATCTTCATCTTCTTCACTTACAAAAATACAGAACAGTGAAATCCGACTGTTCTGTTTAATCGATCACAACTTATACTTGATTGAAATGGAAAGAAAATTAAGTGATATGGTATACCAAAACAGCGAGTTTGCTTCAGATTTCCGGCAAGATTTCGTCGGCTCTGATTTGCGATTTCCGGCTGAGTGAACTGTTTAACAGTTTCGATTATTGTGTTGAGCAATTAGATTACTAATCAAGAGATAGCAAGAAAGGTTTAGATGATTGTACCGATTAGGAGTAAGGCTTCGGTTCTCCGGTGATATTCCGGTGAGTGCGAGAATTTCCGGCGACGTGTTCTGAGTGGACTAAAGCTCCAGGAGTGAGCGTGATTCTGAGCGAAAAGTTTACAAGGTGTTTGGGTGGGTATTTGTAGTGGAAACAAGCCAATTGGTTCGAATTAGAAGCCATGATTTCGCGGTCAAGATTTCAATCTTCAAGGGTAATGGTGTTGACCAAATTGGGTGTTATGCGACGGTTATAACTGATGTCGAAATCAGTTACGCGTTTCAGTCAAGGGGGAAAGGCAACATTAGCGGAGTCTTGGTTTTTCTCCGGCGATTTCGCGTTCTGAGCGCGCGTTGATTTCCGGTTTTGATTTCGGGTTTTACTTTAAGTATTATTTGTTTCAGTATTTGTCACAAAGAAAGTGTGTGGCGGAGTGGTGTGGTGTGTGTTTGTGTTTGTGGGAGACCCGGGTTCGAGACCCGGCGGCTCCATTTTATTTTCTATTCACTTATTTTTATTATTGATTAATTATGGTTTTTAAATTCTAAAATGTTTATTAATCATGTATTATTTAAAATAATCTGAACAATAAATACGCAACGAAAATTTATAACTGAATACTTGGTTATTAAACGAAGCGGGTTTTGAAACCCGTTTTTCGACGAATGTTACAAAAGCTATGTGTGAAATGACTAAAATGCCCCTATGGAACATAGTTTGTGTCGAAACCGTCAAACACACATATATTGATATCCTATTATTATAACATCATATAACAAGTATTTCTACTGGATATTAAAGGTCTTAACATCATATTCCTAATTTACATATTTTATAAACCTTAAAATGACCAAAATACCCTTTTAAAGCACAAATCGGTTTTAAATGTATCTCGGGCCTATCTTTGCAAATGCTACTGACTTTCTAACATATATTAAACATATTTTCTTATGGAACATATATATAATACTCGTACGGTTACCCGGTTTCGCTTATACACATTCGGCTAAAGCCTACGTAACTAGTTTACGTATTTTAACCGAAACGGGTTTAACTTTGTCCATTCTTTAACAAAATCCAGAATGTTATTGGTTCGCGAAACAAACAGTCTGAACCATTAAGAGCCTCATTAAGAGGTAAACAAACAACCCCTTAATATTATGAACGTAATGAACATAAAAAGTCATCAATTCTTGTAAATCATAGTTCTCCGCACATGTCAAATGTGAAAAATGTAAGACCAAGTTTGCAAACATTGTTATAAGTTCAGGTGGTGTGGTCTCGTTCCCCTGCCAAATCACCCTTAATAGCGCCCTATAGCGCCCATCTTCCCATTTCCTGGGCGTCAAAGAGGGCGCCATAGATGGCTTCGCCGTAGGTTTGGCGAGCGTTAAGGGCTGCACATGTGGTGGCCACTTTTCAAGAGTCGATCACATTTTTTTCTTTATTAATAGGTAAGCGACTTTATCCTACTACATGGTAATTAGCTATAAAGTCCTGTCTATATGGCGTATATGTGGTGATGATATGACATGATACCACACCACCCAACTAAAACTAATACTGTTTATAGATTTCATGGTTTTGTAATTTAAAAGTCTAAGTGAAAAATGTGGGACCAAGTTTGCAAAGATAATTATAAAAGTGTTAATGAGTTTCATGGTGTTGTAATTAAAAGCCTAAAAATTCAATATATACAATTTCAATGTAGTTTGATTCAGTATTGGCATATAAACCTAGGAAGCATCATCAAATTAGTTAAAAGCTACAACATTTTAAAACTTTGCTAAGGTCACTTTTCAATGCTACAAAAAATTTAACTGTACATCAACCCTAACTTAATTCAATCTAAACATCATGCCCACAATACAACAATCCCCAAAAATAGATTAACAAGAACCATTCTTTGTTTCTTACCTTTAGGCTAATCACAACAAACAACGATTCATAGAATAGAAAACATGTTGCGTTTCTTGATATGACAACAAACTATGAAAAAACTAAAGAAGATAAAATATCTACGTCGTTACATTGTGTGTAGTCGGAAAGTCTTCAATAGTGAAAGAGCTAATTAAACGACCGAAGTCTCCAAGTACGTCGGGTAACCTACTTCAAGAAGTGAGTTTGGCTCCAGAAATGTATAAATCATTTGAGGGCTAACTAAAAGATTAAGCTACCAGGGGTGTTCGTCGGTTCGGTTTATGGTTAATTTGGTTTATTCGATTTTCAAAATTTTGTACTCCAAACCAAAAACAAAACAAAACCAAATAAGAAATATGCAAACCGATCCAAACCAAACCAAATTCAATTCGGTTTGGTTTCGATTAGAAACCAAATCTAACCAAATTGTACCTAAGTACTTTTTTTTCCTAATTTATATTTATGTTTGTTTTCCAACTTCTGATCATCGCAACTAATTTACACCTAACAATATATGAATATAAGAAAGTTTCATTGCGAAAAAAAAAAAAACACACCCATAAAGTAATTGTAGACACAACCACAAAGTTAAACCTTCAAAACATAGATCTATACTAAAGGTCTGGAGTTCTATTATTTGTTATTCAGATCGGTTTATTTGGTTACGGTTACGGTTCAGTTTACGGTTTTTTCTGAACACCCCTAATTTGTACTAATGGGTTAAAAGTTGAGTGGGTGTCCAATCCATCTTTGTGGGCTAAAAATCACCACAACACAAAAAAACTTCAACATGCTTGCAAAAAAGTGAACCTTATCCACTAATCGATCACTTTAAAACTGATGCAGCTAACAAGGTTGCCTTTTTGTCGAACTTTTGAAGTTCCCATATCACAGAAACATGAATGAAATTCAAGAAACATATATAACTGGCTTCCCAATACAATCTACACTTCAAACACCAATGCTGCATACACAACATTTACAACGTCAAAATCGAAAAAGAAACTAAACAGTTTTCGTCATCTTTTTTTTTTAAATTGGGTTTACAGATTCATCATTAGACTGTTTCTGGTACCCAGAAGGGGGGTCTGTAGTTCATCATCATCTTCTGCAACTTTATCTTCATCTTTTACAAATTTTATGACCAAAAGAGCCAATAAAGGATAACTTATGGTGGTTAGCGCCCAATTCACAACCAACTGATTCATGTATGGCACTTTATGTGTGTCAATTTGCCATGCTACTGCCGCTCCAGCACTCTGTACTCCCTTGTAGAATCCAACATATCTTAAAACACCCAAAAAAGAAAAAATGAAAGTTAAGAAATTGTCATTTTTGGTTATTAACTTGAAAGGCTATGGCCAAAGAAACACCTCTAGCAAATTATCCGGACATCACTGACGTGTCATACCGTATAATGTCATATGGTTCCTATGACAGGCGAACAATATGTTTGACTGACGGTGACCACTGACAAATTCTTTATGACCATTTTCGCCTAATCATACGGCTCAAATGACATCATACGGCCCGCTTGATATGACTCTTCTCATAAATTCAACACAAAATTAGTATGTACATACATACATACATACATACCTGCTGAGAATAACAGAATCATCAGCCAAAGCACCAATGACCCAATAAACCATACTCTGAAACATTGCATCCAACAACCCATAACTAAAGTAAAGCACAAATGGCCCTGCATAAGCACTCCCAGAGTCCTTAAAATCAAGAAGCTTAATACTCTTCTTCACTATAACATCATCATAATCATAATCCCTCTGCTTCAAAAGCCCCCCAATCCAAATCCCCGTCCCAAGAACTGCCACAACTGAAATCCCAGCCAACCCCCTCGTCTTCCTCCTCTTAAAACTAAAATCCATAACATGCCCGATCAAAACCGACCCAAACATCTGAGCCCCCCAATAAAACACATTATTCAACCCTCTAGTCCTCAAGTTAAACAAAGCCCCATTCACATTATTAAACTGATATGTATAAAAAAAATTACTCCCCCATGCTGCAGGAAATATCAATAACATCTTCCGGTTGGCAAATAGTTTAGCAATCTCAACCGTTTCTGTGCCCACGTTAGAGTATTTCACATCAGTGCAACGAGTACCATCGTTACGAATCACTTTGCTCGGGTGCAAAATTGTTAACGAAAGTAACGTTCCAATCGACATAAAAACCATAAACCCGACGTACGTCCCATCGTTAACATTAGCTGCTTTTTCCCTATGATAATTCATAACAAAGGGTATCAAACCACCAATAACACCACCCATATTAAAAATAGACCAAAACAAAGATATATACGTCCCTTTCCTTTGGGCTGGCGGGTACGACGTCATGATGGCACCCTGGCCGGCCCAGAGGAGGCCGGCGCCCACACCCAGGAGGGCGCCGGCGACGACGACGAAGGGTTGTTGTTTGTGGTGGTTGTAGTAGAGTAAAGATCCGGCGTAGAGGATGTAGGTGGAGCAACCGGAGAAAAGAGTGAGACGGGGTCCGATGATGTTGTAAATACCACCGCCTAGGATGCCGAAGATGGCGAAGGTGGTGTAGAGGGCGGTGTTTGCGTTGTTTACGACGTTGTGGTCGAGTTGTCCGCCGCCGCCCATGCCGGAGAGTGCGTTGAACATTCCTGGGCAGCAGAAACAGACCAGTCCGATTAGGATTACTTGGATTAACGGGGAGTTGAACCGGAAAACTGAATGGTTTGGTGATCCGGTTTCTTGGTATCCGGTTTCAACCATGGTTGATCGGAGAAATCGGTGGAAATTAAGAGTGGTGAGATGAGTGAATGTGGGTGTGACAGGTGAATGGATTTATTATTTATAGTGATGAGACAGCTAAGGGTGATGACGAAGGTGAAGAAATTAAGGGTTTTAAAACGACAAAAGGGAATCATAGATTCTTTCTGGACATGATAAGGGAACGGAGAGAGGGATGAAAATGGAACACAGGGAGGGAGGGAGGGGTCATTCACAAGAACAAGATTTGAATCTCAACGTGTGCGATTTACCTAACATATGTATTTTTTACCAAATCTGTTTAAAGCATAAAAGCATATATTATATGTTATTTAATAGTTAATGATTCAACTGATTAATAATATGGCCCAACAGGGATGGAAATGAGGTGCCTTAGTGCCGGCCGGTTTAATCAGATCACAAACAGGGGGTGCAATATAACGGGGCGGCCGACCTCTCGAACTTTTCGTTTAGCAGTGAAGAGTATATAGTTTTTGTATAAATTTTTTTGGGTATATACGTTTTCGACCCTACGCTCGGAAATCTCAAGCTTTGCCACGTTAAACGGTAATGTTTGACACGAATATTTAATGAATTAGTGTTAGTTGCGAATACTTGATATTATCAAGTTCTCTAACAACTTCTTGTAGCCGTTTCGGATATCTTTAGTAATTGAAGAAAACCAAAAGTATGCATGAGCATAATGCTAGTGTGTTTAATACAAAATAACATTGATACCAAAATTAGAAATAATGTAATTTAGAAATATATCAGTGATATCCTTTGGAATGACAAGAAATAAATGATATTAACAATCAGTAGTTTTTTTTTTAATCAGCAATCAATATTATACTAGTGACACTAGAGTGAGGGACAACAACATTAACAATGTCAATTCAGTATTAATAACAGTGGCAAAACGGTTGAGAGGATCTATATATCTGTCTCAAACCATTTAACGAGATGTACAAACAACTAACTTTAACAAAAATTAAAGTGTTTTTGGGTTTTTTTTGCTATATAAAAAATGTCCTAATCCTACATTGGTGCAAGTATGAAAGCTTGGGAGAACTCCAAGCCTATGAAAGTTTGAGAGATTAGTCTATGTGATTGTAACAATTTGTCGCATAGTGGATCTTTCTCTCTGGAGGCCCGTGGTTTTTCTCCGGTTTTGGAGTTTCCACGTATGTTCTTGTGTTCAGTTATATTTCTCTATTGTTAGCTTTGGGAGGGTTGTTGGGGATCTTTGAGACCGCTTGTTTCCCATCAAGTGGTATCAGAGCTCCAAGTTTTGGGGGAGGTCTCGATTTAGAAGGTTTGTAGTATGCTCTGTGGTTGCAGCTTAATCTGATCTTCTACATCAGAAACGAATTTTCTTGGAGGGTGTCTTGGTATTTTGAAGGTTCGTAGTATGCTCTGTGCCTGCAGCTTAGTTTGATCTTCTACATCAAAAACGAGGATTCAGTCGATTGTTTTGTATACGATAGAATTATACGTGAGCCGGATATACGCATTTTGTCCTGGGAAGGTTCTGGCTAGGAAAGACTTGGTACTTAAGTGTGCCCATTGTGACCCACCTCTCTTTCCTGGGAATCCTTTATTGGGTGTACTGCTTATAGGCTTGGTGCATATTTTCTAGTATACAATATTGTTTTTGAAGATACGGATACAATGTCGAAATACAGTCTCATGAGGTTCGACGTAGAGAAATATGATGGAAGAATCAACTTTGGTTTGTGGCAAGTTCAAGTCAAGGATGTGTTGATTCAATCTGGGTTACACAAGGCGTTGAAGGGGAACCGACCCATGTTTCAAGCAAGGATTCAAGCGGAACCAGTAAAGACGATGATGAAGAATGGGAAGATTTAGATTTGAGATGTCACACCCTCAATTTCCACTTGCGGAGTTTTACCGCGAGGCGTGTGAACAAACCAGAATCTGAAACACTAGTACGTCGAACGACTCTACATGATTTGATTATACGTTTTGCAAAATCGTTCATTGTAGATTTTATATCAATTACCAATATTTAGCAGAGCATTAATTTTAAAGTTTGAGCGGAAGCATAAATAAGCAATGATGCGGGCGCCAACACAAACGCCAAAACAAATGAAAAATCCCAAAACAATATTAATAAATAAGACTCGATAAAGATGTCTTGTTCAATGCATGTGCGTGCACCTAGAGCTCCTAGCGTCCTGAGAAACATGTAAAGAAACAAGTGTCAACATTAAAGATGAGTGAGTTCACAGGTTTTCATAAATTTGTTTGTTCGGTTATAGTTTGTTACTCCGTTATCCCCAACCCGGGATAACGTATCAGTTCCATTATTCCAATCCCGGAATAATAAGTTGTTGCTTCCAATATTCCCAACCCGGAATATTAAGTTGTTGTTTCCATTATCCCCAACCCGGGATAATAAGTTGATGTTTCCAATATTCCAAACCCGGAATATTAAGTTGATCCGTAATTAAGTTCAATATTAATGTATATAGGTAGCTAGCCTAAAGTCATGTCACGTAAGAGTTCGCGATCGAAGCTGACTGTTGTGCCTCCGTTTTGCCAGGCCTATCACATGACCATGGCGGTGTTAGGCCAATTATTCACCCGTTGACCATACCAGGTCGGCTAGCGCGACTAGCTCGGATGGGGCTTGTCGGGCCCAGTAGTACTACTTATAATTCCCCCGCTATTTAACCCAAATACTAACGATCCGAGGAGATTGTCGAGGACTTAAGTGATAAAGCTGCTTAGTGACCATAACATTACATTAACATTAACTTAGTTACCGTATAGTTATGTGACGTTAAATTCGTATAACGTAAAGAGATTGAGTTTGAGAGTGTATACATGTTTCTCCCCCTGTTGTTTAAAAACCGGATAAAGTTAGGGGCCGTGAACTCACCTTTATTTGCTCGGTTAGTGTAGCAAAGATGTTATAAGAGATGGGACCGCTAGTTGCGTCCTAACAAACCAATTAATTCCACGTCAGTGTGTAATCACACCAATACAAATTCCACATGCAATTGACTCACAAAGTGATACATACCAACAACATATCTAACACTCAAACATGCGTGCAAGTATTCTCATGTGATCATAGTAATCAAACAACTTATCATGAACATATTTCAATTCCATGCAACACTTTAATGCATACAATCACAAGTTATCAACTTTCTGCTTAACACTCAATTATTCAGCTGTATTCTAGGATTTTTATAAAATAGTTCTAACATTCCAAAAATTCCCATATTTTTACAGTAGGTGACATTTATACCATAGAAATTTATATAATTTTTCCAAGTCCTAAATCTTTACCAATTAGCCATAAATATTAATTCATTAAGCTGCAATCAGATTTACCGCTTTCTGACTGCAGTCCACGGAAGAATTTATTTAAAAATCACTGCTCGTCCGATTAACAAAATTCCAGTTGGAGTTGCCCGGAAATTTCTATACCTAGTTGCTGTACAAAAATCATGGCTCAACTCCCTACTGATCTTAAAATCTAACCTAATAAACAATCAACAAAATTCCAGCATTTTAACAGCTTTAGCTACTGAACTTGTTTAGCCCTTTAAAAATATCAAACGACTTCAGAAAATTATGAATCCAGCGCCATTAGATTCCTTATTCAATTCTCTACATTCTAGACATCAGAAAATCCGTTTTTCGACAACTAACGACCAAGTTACAGCCAGATGAAATCGGCTGTAACTTTCACTCAGCATCCTGTTTCAGCATGTTATTATTATAAACTCGTGTAATCCCGTTCAAGCGACTAATCTAGGCGATCTAAAACCGATTTCTAATCCTAGATTAATACCAATATCTCATCCATGCATACCCTAGTTCTTACTTCTAGTTATTATAAACAAAACACAGCCCATATGTATTCAGCTTTCAAATTCATTCCAATCTCTCAATCTTGTATTAACAATCCGAAATTATACCGTTATGCGATCTGAGAACAGCACACATATATCTGAAACAACTAGCCATTCAAACATACATATAATCCGAGACAACTAAACATTCAAGCATATATAATCCGAGACAACAAATCATTCAAGCATGCATATATATCCGAAACAACTAGACATTCAAGCATGCATATTTATCGGAGACAATACAATCATACGATCCGAACACAACAAAGTCACACACATGTATCCGAATATGGTCTTGTATCATATGATAAGGTAAACGAACCGTGATTAAGCTAAGGAATCCGGTGATCGAAGATTGCTTGCAACCGAGAGATCCGTGACCTAGAAAAGGATGTTGTTCGTGACTGGAAAGAATAGTGGGCTGTTTTGCGACTGAGTTGATAAAGGCTCCGGCTGTTGCTTGCTGCGACCGAGAAAAGAAGCAGGAAAGCTGTTGCTTGCTGCGACCGAGATGATGATGAGGGTAAGGCAGCCGACGGCAATGAAACTCTAGGGTTTTGTGTTGTGTATAGAGCATGCATGAGTGTTAGTATATATAGGCGCAAGGAATAGGGTGAGGGTTAAAAGGGAAGGGTTACGGTTTGGGTTTGTATGCGACCGCAAGGGAGCTTGGGTGGTTTGATTTGGGTCTTGATCACGTGGCCGAGAACTAAAGTTGCATGCTATGGGTTTCGGTTTGGTTTTGAATTTATGGCCGAGACATGTTTGGGCTTGTTCTTGGTTTAGGTTTGTGGTTTGGGTTGCATATGGCCGAGAATGGCTTAAGGTTTGAGATCTACATCTCGCGGCCGAAGACTTGGGTTTCAGGTTTCCTAGTTTCACAAAGAGTTCGGTTCGTGTTTGTGTCGCGGTTCGGTTCGTGTGCATATTTATTATACATACATATATAACTAAAAATCCACACAACACACAACACGTATTTAATTCATGCACGTTGAATACTTAGCATATATACTATTCGACAAATATCACGTGTAAGTTATCCGAAAAACCCGGGATATCACATGAGAACGGCAAGTACGATTCGTTTGTGTCTAACAAAGAATGTTCTTGCAATTGTGCATGTGATATCAACTACAAAGGATTTGTGGGAGAAGCTTGAGTTGTTGTATCAAGGCAAAGGCATCTCAAATCGGTTGTATCTCAAGGAACAGTTTCATATCCTTTGTATGGATGAAGATACAAAAATTAGTCTATGTGATTGTAACAATGTGTCACATAGTGGATCTTTCTCTCTGGAGACCCGTGGTTTTTCTCCGGTTTTGAAGTTTCCACGTATATTTTTATGTTCAGTTATATTTCTCTATTGTTAGCTTTGAAAGGGTTGTTGAGGATCCTTAAGATGAAAAATTTATAAATAACTGATTATGATAATAGTATTCTTAGAAAATACATTAAATCTGATCATGATATCATTTAGAAAAGGGGAACATTATATCATAATATCCATCTACGAAGCACAATATCAAAAGATAACATAATATCACCAAAGTTATTAATAACAAAAGGTATTCTTATTCTTTCATAAAATTTTGACAATTTTAAGGGAAAAATTTGATAATAGCATTCATAGGTTTTCTTTTGGTTGGTCTAAGGGAAAACGGGTTTGTAGCTGGACAAACAGCAAGAAAGGCAGAATCAAGAAAGTAGATAGCTAAAGCTTGCGCAGAGAACTAGCATATCTTTGTCCCTTTTGCCTTTGACACATTTGACTCCCTAGCGCCAAAAGCTATCCACTTCTTGACGAGGGTTCAACGGGTCATCATCCACAACAATTGTTCAACCCTAGGGGGGCAGGGGTTTGTCTTTGGAATATTAAGGTTTGCATTTCAGAAAGGGTTGGTGGTGCAACTTGCTACCCATCTACCTTCTGTTTTGATGTAACTTGGCAAGTTTTCTGGTTTTCTTTAGTAGAAAATTTGGATAAAAAAAACAAGAAAGAAATTAAAGTATGATAGCAAGAATTAAAATTTTAAAGTGTAAGAAATGAAATTTAAAGATTAAGTACTGTAAAGTAAATTGAAGTAATAGAAATAGATAAGAGATCATGTACAAGAGATGAATTTTGTACGAAGTGTAGGAGACAATCATGACCTCACATTTGTTTTTTCTAGGTAAGGGTATGATGTTCTTTTCTCCTTTTAACTAGTCTCCTTGATTTTCAAACGACTATAACTTTTTCATACGTTAATATATTTTTTTAAAAATTACACCGTATTAACGAGCATTTAATTCTCTTTAATTCGAGCAGCCTATTGCTATAGTTTTCTTAAAAATAATTTACGGGACTTTGAATACCCATTACGTGATTACGTGATTTTGAATACCCAGTACCCACTACGTGATTTTGAATACACGGTATATGACTACGTGATTTTTTAATACCCATTAGGTGATGACACATTCAACATAAATCATTAAGCATTAAATGTAAAATCACTACGTCATTACATATTCAATATGATTTGTTATAACGAATGTTAATACAATTATGCTTATTACGTGATTATACATTCAATAATAAGAACTTGATTGTTTATGCTTTATTACATGGTTAAACCTCTAATATACGACATTATGTTGCCATTATAGGTTGGTTTGGCTAACGTTTTGTATATAATTTATCCTTAATACGTGATTATACCTTAAATATTAGGTCTTCCATTTGAAATATTATGTATTACATGTTTTGTTTATACGTAATTATGTAATCACTCAGTAGGGTTTCACATAAATACTATAATAAAATCACGTAATCACGAAATGAGTATTTAAAATTATGTAATCATGTAATTTAAGTAGTCAACTATTGTTACGTAATTACGTAATCACTTAGTGGGTTTCACATAAAATACTATAATGAAATTAAGTAATCACGTAATGAGTATTCAAAATCACGTAGTCACTTACTGGGTATTAAAAATCACGTAGTCACGTAATGAGCTTTCAAAACCCTTCAAATTTTTTAAAGAAAAATATAGCAATAGGCTGCTCGAATTAAAGAGAATGAAATGCTCGTTAATACGGTGTAATTTTTATAAAAAAATATTAACGTATGAAAAAGTTATTGCCGTTTGAAAATCAAGGTGGAGTGAGTTTATGAGTAACAATATTGGATTTCCTATTTTACCCTTTTCCCCATTTGTTTCCTTGTTTTTAGTTATGTGAATTCTATATTTGAGGACCACTTAATCTCAACCATTGATCTTTCAAATCAATGGCCAAACTTCTCTCCTACACTTTATACAATTTTTTTGTCTTGTAGGATAACCTTTCTCAATAGAAATAAATGAGAATGTAAATTATTGTGTAAAAAGTAATTACATGTAAGTAATTCATTTGCAGAATATTCAACTTGTCATGACATAACCTTGTCATTTAAAGCCTTTGTTTGTCGGTAACTACTCCTTAAGGAGAGACCTGAATTTAAATCTTGTTGACAGCAAACACGTCAGTGGGTATTACAGAGCCAGTTCAGTTTCCTTTTGGAATGGTTTGGCGCTATCCTCGAGCGTGAAACTAACAATGAACGGTTGTATTCCGTATGAGGTATAGATTGGGCTATGAAGAGGCATGTCACTGAGACATCGCCTTTCATAAGAAATGAAAACAATCAGCCCCTAGATCGTCGCCTGCTTTCTTTCTTCTATGGCTAGGGATAAAGTCTTATGGATCTTTGTAGAATAATGGAGAATTGTCTCCTTATTATCTTCAGCCTTCAAACTATATGCAAGTGAACGATGCACTAATTATCTTCATTTGGTTCAAGCGTATGCCCATATCGGATTTTGACCTTTGATGATTCTATTTATTAACAATCACAAAGTGCCATATTAAGTATAGTATATCCTTCCATATATATATTTAGGAGATAATCATCCCAAAATTAGTGCATGTAAACTTTATTATTATATATTGGATTGTGAATACAGAAGAGGACAACAATCCAATTTACACTTTCATTCATGGTATCACGCCCTAGCCGCCACCGATCACTCTCTTCTTCTACATCTTTTCTTTTTCCGATCACCCTTTTCTTCTACATTTTCCTTTTCACTCAATGGATACCAAACTTCATCCCGCAACCACTTTTTCTAACATCAAAACCTTTATTCCGGTTACCCTCGATATGGAAACCGGACACTTCACAACCTGGTCGGAAATATTTAAACTCCACTGCAAATCCTTCCAAGTCTACGATCACCTCCTTCCTCGTAAAGAACCAACAGCTCCTTCTGCCTCTACCGACAAAGATAAACAAACTGCAACCGCCAAAGACGATGAACTTTGGACTCGTCTGGACTCTATCGTCCTCCAGTGGATGGATTTATGCAACAATTTCCACGGATCTCTTGCACACAATACTCAAACCAAACTCCACGACACATGAAGACTGGACAACCCTCGAAAACATCTTTCACGAAAACAAAAACTCTCGCGCTATTCATCTTCTTCACCGGTTCTCGACCACCCGTCTCGACGGATTTGCCAACGTATCAGCATATTTTCAAGAAATCAAGGTCCTCTCTGATCAACTAGCTAATGTTGGGGCACCGATGGATGATGACAGTCTTGTTCTAAACGGGCAATACGAAGGCATAACGACAATACTGCAGCAGCAAGATCTTCTACCCACTTTCTATTCAGCCATATCTACACTTGTCCTTGTGGAATCTCACAAAAACGAGCAAGTTCTTCAAGCCTCTAAAACAGCAGCCACCGCTCTTAACACATCGGCATCCAAAAACAATGGTCAACCTCCTGCTCAAACGGAATACCGGAGTGCTTATCAGTCTGACGGCTTGGAATGCAGCCGTGGCAGAGGGCGCTCACGTGGTCGCGGTCGTGGATGATGGGGACGCGGTTGGGGCTCCTGTTACAATTCACAACCATCCTGGTCTCACAACTTCTCCCGGCAGTGGCCCAACAACTTCTATCACCAGTGGCATTCCCCTAATACGCCACCCTCATGGGCAGGCCCGCAAGCCCCAACATGGCCACAATGGCCCATGCCACTGATGGAGAGGATGAAACCCGAGCTTTAGAGTGTTTAAATATTGAGTTTTATGTGCGTTTTATGTGATTACTTGCTTGGAATGAGTTAAATACGAGAAATCGGTGTTTTTCAAGTAAAGCACGTAATTTGGAGAAGTTATGATGATTAAAGATGAAGTGGAGTGCTCCGAGATGGAATTTTCAGCTCGTGATACGAATTTGGAGTGTGTTCGGGTGCTATCAAGGCTTGAGGATGCAAATTATACGAAAGAATGAAGTCCAAGGGGTTAAACATAAAGATTGGACTTGTTTTGAGGAAAATAATGGAGTGGAATTAAAAATCTTAAGATATAGAATGATAGAGGGTTGAATTAGGAATGCGTAGGCGAAAACGGTGCGTAAAACGGAGCTATAACGAAGAAGTATGATAAAAATTAGTTTTTGAACGAATCTCCGAGTGACCAGCAGCTGTGGAACGTCACTGACGGTCCCTGGCCAGTGACGGTTCCGGTTCCGGTTCCGAGAAAACGCGAATTTTTAGGTCTTTTAGGTATATTAGGGTCTGAGGAGTATCTTATCATAATCTTTACACCCAGGGACGAATTTTGGCACCAAGGATCATCAAGATTGAAGCTTTTCACTCTGATCCATCATAATCATCACCAAATTCAAGATCACAATCATGCAATCAATTGTTCATCAAGCGTTTGAAGATTTTCTGACCGAGATGAGCAGCTAGAACCTTGGTGGTTTCCTCCGGGTGGAGGATTCTTGCAAGCAACTCAAGTTATGTGTTTGGATTATTGTTTAAATACGGTAATCTAAGCATTCGATGCTTGTTACCGGTTGATTTGACTTGATTGATTTGTAAACGGTTGATTTTGCTTTAAACCTAGTTTTGATTCTTTCAATTCCCGAGAGTTCTAGTAATTGGGATATATTAGATAGGGATTAGGTTTGGTAATCTTCAATTGATAATCGTGTGATAACCTCTCGTTGTTAATCAATCAGAGTACTTAGTCCTCTTTTATCACAATCAATTAATCAGGTTATACAATTATGTCTATGTAATTGTAAACAATCAAATACGTAACTGAATTCGCTTTGAATCTGAAATCCGGAGGAACCAATGTTTCTTCCATTGATTAAAACCTTGTTTTCTTAGTAATTTCTAGTTAATCAAACAACCAAACAATCCAAGTTTACATTTTCAGTGGCAGTTAATTGATACTTTTCATTATAACACTTTTCACAATCCTCCTCTGGTTCGATACCCGACTTACCCTACCTACAGAGTTAGTTGGTTTTTGCATGACACTAACGACAGTCATCAACCACCTTGCCCATACCCTACATCTATGACTCGTTCTAGCACCAACAACGAAAGTGGCATCCTCAGGCCAAGACCAACACAATCCTACCATGCCTACACTCCGACCGATATTGAGCAAGACTTACACACCTTATCTCTCAATCAACCAGAATTCATAGTTATGGATACCGGAGCTACAACTCACATGATGAATGAACTAGGTAATTTTCAATCATCTTTTAATAACAGCATGCATAAAATATTGTCGTTGGTAATGGTTCTACTATCCCGGTACTTGGACATGGTACACAAACCTTACCCGCCCCATACCCGCCATTTGTCCTCAAAAATGTTCTTTATGCACCTAAGCTCATCAAAAATTTGATTTCTGTTCGACGTTTCATAATTGATAATTCTGTGTCTATAGAATTTGACCCATTTGGTTTTCTTGTGAAGGACCTCAAGACCCGGACCCCTATCCTCCGGTGCAACAATAGCGGTGATCTCTACCTTCTCCTGCTGGGCTCCCCAAGCTCTCAACCATCAAGCTTCGCTGCTATTTCTTCACATTTATGGCATCAACGTCTCGGTCATCCGGGGCGCCCTTTATTAAACTCTTTAAAACATTTTGGTTCTGTTAATTTTGAGAATTCTAATAAAAATATTTGTTCATCTTGTGTGTTGGGAAAAAGCATTCGCGTACCGTTTCATGTTTCTTATACTCATACATATCAACCATTTGACATAATCCATAGTGACCTGTGGACATCACCACCAATATTAAGCTCAGCAGGCCATAGATATTACATTTATTCTTGGATGACTTTAATAATTCTTTATGGACCTATCCCATCGCCAAGAAATCACAAGTGTTTTCCACATTCTGCCACCTCACCCAACAAATTCAAACTCAATTTGAACGACACATCAAACGATTCCAATGTGATAATGGGAAAGAATACGTGAACTCTGCCTTTAATCATTTAATACGGAAAATGGCATGGTTTTTCGCTTATCTTGCCCACACACATCTAGCTAAAATGGCAAAGCCGAGCGGAAGATCCGTACGATCAACAATATGATTCGCACGCTCTTAGCTCATGCATCCTTACCTAATATTTTCTGGCACAATGCGCTTGAAACCACCACCTACCTTTTAAACATATTGCCCAACCACTCACACCAAAACAAAACCCCAACCGAAATCCTTTATAACCGTGTACCCTCTTATGATCACCTTCGGGTCTTCGGGTGCCTTTGCTACCTGTTACATCCCTCTCGACGATTCACAAACTTGATTAAAGGTCCCATCCGTGTGTATTCCTCGAATATCCATTAAACCATCGGGAACACAAGTGCTTTGATTTGCACACCAAACAAATACTCATCTTAAGACATGTGGTATTTGACTAAACCACATTCCCGTTTGCAAACACAATTCAACCCGCACCCTCCTACGATTTCTTAGTTTCCACCACACCTTTGGCCCCTTGCACATCCCCACGTCTCCACTTCTCCGACCCAACCCAATAATCCTCCATCTCCACTCATCTCCCCTCCCACATCGCCTACAGCCCAACACCATATACAACCGGTCCACTCATATGGCCCCGCCCATTACCGGCCCAACGACATCCCCCCACAGCCCACGTACCACAAACAGTCCCACATGCCAACACCGTCCATCCGCACTCCACCCCACCTCGCACTAGCCAAACAGCCAGCTCCCATAGCCTCAACCAATTGGTTCCCTCGTCCATCTCTCACAACACTCCCGCTCCCCCACACCCGCCTTCTGCCGCTACCACTCGCACAATGCGAACTCGCGGCATGGGCGACATAGTTAAACTGAAGCAACATTTCAACCTTCACACCCACGCCATTGTACCAATTCCTGAAAACCCGGTTAGTGCCGTGTCCATATCAGAATGGTTTAATGCCATGACTAATGAAGACCATGCTCTTATTAAAAATGCGACTTGGGAACTTGTTACTCGTCAATTCAGAGTATGTGGTTGTTCAAATTTCAAACATAAATTTAAATAATATGGTAGCTTGGAACGGTACAAAGCTAGGTTGGTCTGTGATGGTCTGTCACAGCAAGTAGGCTTAGACTATGGTGAGACCTTTAGTCCGGTCATCAAGCCGGCTACGATTCGCACAGTCTTATCTTTAGCTCTCTCAAAGTCATGGTCGGTTCACCAACTTGATGTCACCAATGCTTTCTAACATGGAAACCTTCAAGAAACATTCTACATGTATCAACCCTTGGGGTTTCGCGACAATAATTTTCTAGATCACATTTGTCGCCTCAAAAAGTGCTTGTATGTTTGAAACAGGCCCTGAGGGCATGGTACCAACGCTTCACTGATTACGTTCTAACTTTGGTTTTCATCAAAGTAAATGTGATGCATTGCTATTTACCCTTCATCGAGGTAAAGACAAGGCCTTTCTTCTTCTATATGTTGATGATATCTTACTTGTCACTTCGCCAGATCTCCTACGAAAATAGCTCATGGCATACCTTGCTAACAAATTTTCCATGAAGGACCTTGGCCCTCTTAGTTTTTTTCTCGGTATCTCTGTTTCTCGAACCAAGCAGGCAATGTTCCTCTCCCAACAAACGTATGCCAAGCAAATTATCGAGCGGGCTGGTATGCAATCATGCAACCCCGTCTCTACACCGGTAGATACCAACACTAAGCTAAGTGCTACATCCAGCGTTGACTTTGATAATCCTACACCATATTGCAGTCTGGCCGAGGAACTTCAATACCTCATTTTCAAAAGGCCAGATATTAGCTATGCGGTTCAACAAATATGCATGCACATGCACACTCCGAAGAATGATCACTGGCACGCTCTAAAGCGAATCCTACACTATACTGCAGTTTGGCTTGGGCACTTCAATACCTCTTACTTGAGCTTCTTCATCCGTTTACACGGGCTACACTCGTATATTGTGATAATGTTAGTGCTATTTATTTATCTGGGAACCCGGTTCAATACCAACGAACGAAACGCATTGAACTCGATATCCATTTCATTCATGAGCAGGTCCAACGAGGGCACGTTAGCGTCATGCATGTTCCGTCATGTTATCAGATTGCCGATATGTTTACAAAAGGCCTTCCAAGGATTCTTTTCTACGATTTCAGGTCTAGTCTTAGCATCCGGCCACCTCTCACTTCAACTGCGGGGGTATAATAGCGTGCATATAAAGTATAGTATAACCTTCCATATATTTAGGAGATACGTGTTGTAATCATCCCAAAATAAGTGCATGTAAACTTTCTTATATATTGGATTATGAATACAGAAGAGGACAACGATCCAATTTACACTTTCAGGAATCCAATGTAATTGTCATGATGCACAAAAGGTAAATAAACTTTCGAGAATTTCTGGCAGAGTTTGGTTACACTTTGACGCTCAAAAGATATGAAAAATGGCAAGAAATCTAGGTCAAATGAATGACAAACCTACTTATAGACATCTCCTAATCGATAGACCAAACGAATGTAGCATTCATTTAAGCGAATGTACGATTCGCTTGTTGCCATTTGACTGAACATTAAGAAACAATTGTGTCAATCATTTGACCTATTTGAAAAGTGAAACTCTGCCTGCACAAACACATAAAACCACAAACAAAACTATACAATGATCTAAAACACTTGCCCAAACGGCTACATACACATTATGTTCTAATATCAATAAATGGAGAATTTCTTGTTTGGTAAGAACAAGATGGTCTTTGTCGATGGAACCTCGAAGAAACAAGAAAAGACTGATAAAGATCACATAGCATAGATACGAGGTGATGCAATGACCAAAGGACGACTTACTACAACCATGAAGAAGGTAATTAGGATTAGTGTGAAATACACCTAACACCTCTAAAAAATATGGAATGATCTGCGTGAAAGTTTTGTCAAAAAAGTACCCATAGGGCATATGAGTTGAAATAATTGTTCATCACGACTAGCCAGGATGGTGGCTCGATCTCGACTCAATATACGAATCTAAGGGTATTATGGGATGAGACTGGCTTGGTTTTCCAAACACCTAGGTGTTCTTGTGTCGGGTGTACATGTGGTGTAAGTAAGAAGATGACCGAATCAAGGGATAGAAAGGGGTGTACGAGTTCCTTCTTGGAATCGACAATGACTTCACTACTATCAAAACGTAGTTATGGCGATGAAACCAGTTCCATCCTTGGGTGAAGCTTACCACCACGTGGCTGAAGATGAGCATTAGAGGGAGATGTCAACCAGGAAGAGATCCAGTTATGAGATAGCCGCATTCCAAGCTTTTGATGCATGCAAATGGTACATATAAAATACATCAACTACTCAAGTTTTAAATTTATGAAAATGGGATTTACCTAAAATCCAATTACACAAATAACATGTAAGTGTACCTATCGTATACGTAATAAAATAGTGGTAAGAACCAAGTATCGATCCTAAAGACACGGTATCTCCGAATACTGATGTAAGAGTGATTTGTAAAGAAACTAATGATAACGAGTAGACACAAATTATGGTTTTAGAGAAATCAGATTAGAAAGCTAACCATTTAGACTTTGACTCATCTTGACTTGAATGACTATTGGTTTTAATTAGTTTTGAAGACTATTTTACTAGTCAGTTCAAATAGCATGTGAAGTGCTAAAATGGATTAGAGCCTTACTAGGGTTAATCCCACAAAACTATAGAATCAATGTTATAGACACACACCAAGACTTAATCTTGTGAAGCATGTTTTAGTAACCATCCTTTATGACTTAGGGTTTCTATTTTTGTTAGAAACATAGATTCACGAATTGAGCGATTTACTATTTATGCTACTTAATTTTTTGCAAACCCTAACTAGTTTCTAGATTCTTTTATACAGACCCTTCCCATAGGTAGCTCACTTGTTTTACTAGTTATATCACCAATTTGTCTATTAGTGCTTAAGGATTCAAGCCTCAATTATAAGTGTACATTTATAACCTTAAAGATAATACGTGTTGAATCTAGCATACATAACTTTATAGAAAGATCAAGAAGACCACACAAATCAGATCTAAAACCAATACTAAGAAGTAATCATACACATCATAAGATCAAAAATAACAAACTTTACTAAAATCACACAATTATACATAAAACCAATGTATAATTTAAACCAGAACAAGAATCAACATAACCTAAATGGCTTACAACTATTTAGCCTAGCATAGTAATGTAAAAAACCAAAACAAGATCTAAAAGAAGTCATGGTGTTGGATCTAATGGACCCCACAAATAAACAGATGATTGGAAAGCCAAAATAGTCTACAACATCTGATCACAAATAACAGTGCTTTGAATATCTGCCCCTCCCAAAGGCAAAGACTCAACATCTGCTACTCTAAAGTCTGCCCTAGCTAAAGTCTGTTTACAAGATCTGTTTAAGACAAGCTCTACTCAAAGCCTAAGGTCTGCCAAAGAGAACCTCTAATGTGAAGACTAAAGTCTGATGAAGTAAAGGTCTGCTGAGGATCAACAGATGATAGGCTCAACATAGGACCCTCAATAGATGATGTTCAACAGAGTTTATGTGTATTATCAATGTAATAGTGTTTAGCTAGCAGATGTTAAGAGTTTGTTAGGTCGTTAGATGTCGCTATCTAGGTGACGTCAGCATTGATGCTTCAGATGTTTCGTTTGTACTATAAATAAAACAGTGCCTATATTGTTCTATTCATCACTTTCACTTGACATTTTTGTACGAACAAACAAGGAGTGATCAGGCTGAGGGGGAGTTGTAATTCTTCATGCATACGTAAATTTATGATTTATAAAAGAATGTTGATAAAAGCAATATCTTCATTGTTGTGATTGAAAAGTTAATTATTCCATTGCATATTTCATCTATGTTTTCTATTCTTTCATTATTTCCATCTTAATTGTCACAACAATCAAATTCAGATCCTAACAATTGGTATCTGAGCTTGGTCAATCAAATTCGATCTAAACAATCAATTTGATATAAACAGATCAGCTGCTACTACTTATATTGTTTGTTCATTGGATTGAAAACAAAGTAAAAGTTCATTTACGTTCAAAAGTATTTAAACAAAAACCTGTTTGTATAAAATAAAAAATGTCTCAAAGTTCACAAGATTCACACAACAGTGGCACTATGTACAAATCTCCGATACTTGTCAGATCGGAATATAACATCTAGAAACATCGGATGGGTCACATACTTGCTCAACAGAACACGTGTTGTTGGAAATCGGTTATCTTCGGACCACATTATCCGATGGTACCCAGTGCTGAAGACCCCAAAGTTCAAGTACCAAAGAAGCTGGAAAACTACTCCGAGCAAGATTTTCAGAAAATCGAGTTAGATGCCAAAGCATTTAGTATCATTGCTATGGCTCTGCCGAATGGTAACTATGCTGGCCTGTTGCATTGCAACAGTGCTAAGGAGTTGTGGGACGCTTTGAAAGAGCAGTTTGGTGGTACAAAGGAAGTTATCGAAAATAAATGAGAAGTTTTAAACCAAAAGTATGAAACATTCTGTCACGTTAAAGGAGAATCATTACTCAACAATTCGAGAGGTTTAGTTGTCTAATAAGTGAATTAAAGTTGGTCGATATTAATTTTCCTAATTCAACTTTGAATAGCCGATTTCTAAGATCACTACCAGATAAATGGGACATTATTTCTTTCGTAACAAGAAACTTTGTTGGTTTCAAAGAGATAAGTTTGTCTCAGCTTCATGGTAGGCTCTTACTTATGAGAGAGAGCTTAACTAGAAAAAGAAGCTTCAAGAGTCAGGAAAAGTTGCTGATGACTATGCTTTTCGTAGTACAACATTTTTTGGTCAAGAGGAAACCTCTTGTGGAAGTAAGGATCAGGGTTATGATCATTTTATTGACATAACTTCTGGTGGAGGATTTAACGTTGATTCTTACTTACCCAATTATGCTTTTGCAGCAAATGGGGAAAACCATGACAATTTATCTTTTCAATTAAATGATCTTCAACATTATGACCCCATTGATTTGGAAGAAATGGACATGCATCACCAACTTGCTTTGCTTAGTGTTAGAACTAGCAAATTTTACAAAAGAACTGGCAGAAAATTTCCAGGGTTGCATGGGGGGTTGAAAGCTGGGCTGGATAAATCTAAATCAAGTGCTACAAGTGTAGTAGGTTAGGGCATTTTGTTAGAGAGTGTAGGAGTCAAACAAGTGTTCCTATTGTCACTCATCTAAGCCCTAGACCTCAAAACACTCAAAACACTGTCCATTTTACCCAATATACCCCTGCTCCACACATGAAAAACACTGCTCACTTTGCACACCCTACAACCACTGTTCTAGTATAGTATGTCTAAACCACTGTTCCTCAAATACAATATATTCAAGCCTCAGTTCCTCAGGTTCAAGTGCAACCTGCACCACAAGTTACACAAACCTCTGCTCAGGCAGAGAACAGTCAACAGATCTTTTTTACACAAGGTTTGTTGATTGGAGTAGCTAACCTGATGAACTTACTGTAACATCCGTCAAAAACGGATTTACAAAACCCGCTCCGTTTATCAACCGAACAGTCAGTTAAAATTTTCGTTGCGAATTATATGCCCAAAATAATTTTAAACGATACATAATCAATTATTATACGGGGATATATAATTAGTTTTTGAAAAACTGTCAAAAATAACAAAATAAAATGTTTTATTCATGCCGGGTTTCAAACTCGGGTCTGTATCGGTTCAACAAACACTTATCACCCAGCCGATCAACCGCTCCGCCACTTTGATTTTCTGTTAATAAAAGGAATCAATTAATTCAAATAATAATGTTTGGAAGTCAAATTCAGTCAATTGCGCCCAAATAGCAGTCGTCGGAAATCCCGACGACTTCGCCGTTAATTTACGTTTTCGCTCAAATTAACCGAAGAATTAACTTCCACGACGGTTATAACCGACGTCTGAACCCGCGACATCAGCCGTAACCGCCGGAGAACGGCTGACTTCGAATTAAGACCGAATTCAGACCCCATACATCTCGATACTACCCTATAAATTCAACCACAACTCACTAGAAATCTTTCACTCTCAAATCGCACCCTTTCTCGGCGAAAGCTCACTCGCCGGAAATATTTTGTAAGTCGCCGGAAAACCGAGTCTTTAATCTCTGAGCTTTACTGAACCCCTTAAACCTTTACCGAAGTCACCCACACCCTTTGTAAGCTTTCTGAAGATTCTCTGCTGCAAGACACTCGTCGCCGGAAGAGCTTGCTGTCGCCGGAGTTCTGCCGGAAAACAGAGGAATTCAATCGGTATACCTCACGCTCAATTTCTTCATTCTTTTTATGTAATCTCACTTGTAATTAATCATAAAACGCTAAAGAAACCTGAATCAACACTTCGAACCAGTCAGTCGTCACTTCCGGTTAAAACCAGTGAAGAAGACGATGTTTCGGTAATGGTTAAGTATAATTAAAATCAAGTTATTTACCGGGTTAGACACACAGTCCAGCGGTGGACTGTGTGCACATTAAACGCTAAGGTCTCGAGTTCGAGTATTGTTACCTCACACGCTGCCTTAATAAAAATTCCTTTTTTTCGCAAAACTGAACCAGATTGATTTTAGGTATATGTTAAGTATATTAATAACCGAGATAATAACCAAGTGAGACACACAGTCCAGCGGTGGACTGTGTGTACGCTAACCCACAGGTCCCGGGTTCGAGACCTGTGGAGCGCACCGGTTCTCTGGATTAAATCGTTTTTAAAATAAAGGAGTTCTGTTTAAATCTAATTAATATATATATATAATTAAAATCGGATATATGATGGGTTAGACACGTAGCTCAGTTGGTAGAGCTGCGTGCACACGTACGGGAGGTCTCGGGTTCGAGCCTCACTCAGCGCACAACAATATGCCTTCGAACCGGTCAACAGTCAGTCAAAGTCAACGGTCAAAGTCAACTGTAGCAAAAATCAAAATTTTTTTTTATTTTTATTTATTTATTTTAATTAAAAATCAATTAAAAATACTTAAAAATAATATTTTTAAGGTTAGAAAATAGCCTCAAACTCACAAAAATACACCCAACAATCCTACTAAATAGATTAATAAAATCCGTTTACTTACCAAACCATAATGCGATTTATCTAGGTTAATCTCACTCGTGGTTAAAACCACTTCGCGTGCATTCAACATCATCAACCGAACGCACCCAATGTGAGTGAATTCTTACAAATTCCCCTTTTATTCATGTTTTGGGGTGTATCATGTGTCGCTTAAACTAATTCTCTTATGCAAATTCGTGCTATACAATTATATGAACTAAACTAGAATGTAACTATTTGGTTGTGATGTATTACATATTGTCAAAGTTGTATGCAAATTATTTAGGCCCATCAGTTCCTCGTGGGAGACGAGTTGAACAACGCGTGCCTTAAAACTCATTCATTAGGCCCATCAGTTTGTAGAACAACGCGTGCCTCAAAACTCATTCATTAGGCCCATCAGTTCGTAAGAACAACGCGTGCCTCAAAACTCATACATTAGGCCCATCAGTTCGTAAGAACAACGCGTGCCTCAAAACTCATTTATTAGGCCCATCAGTTCGTAGAACAACGCGTGCCTCAAAACTCATTCATTAGGCCCATCAGTTCCTCGTGGGAGACGAGTCGAACAACGCGTGCCTCAAAACAATCATTTGGTGTATGTGTGTGAAATATTCAATATTGTTTGTTGTGTGAATAAATTTACATCTACATTTACTCATATGTGGTTATGCACATTATTTATAATCAATTGGATAAACTTGTTCAAATGTTTTCCATAGGATTCACTCGCCAACTTTATGTTGATCCAAAAACCCTTTTACACATGATACAGGTGAACAGGTTGAAGCAAGGAAAACATAGGAAATGCCTTAGAAGAGAACCAAGAAGCTTAGATTGATAGTTAGAACATGTTGTATCATTTATTGTAAATTTCCATTAAAATTGTATTAATGAATATGAAACATATAATAAATGTCATGAGCTTTGATGATAACCCAATTATGCCCCGATCACCTTTTCCGCTGCGGGTCGGGGTGTGACACTTACAGATGGAATGTTTTCCCTAGTTGCCAATTTTGAAAAGAAACATGATGATATCTGTTTTATGGAACTAAAGACAATTTTGGAAGAGGTTGAGTCTGAGGAAGTGGTGTCCAATTCTAATGTAGCTTGTGAAAATGTTAAAACAAATGTTTAAGAAGAAAACATTGGTGAAGAGATGGTAAATCCTCTGTAGACCCATGGAATTCTAGTGTTTGTGAAGGAGAATGTGATTGTGCCTTGATGGTTGCTGCCAAGGTATCACCTCAAGTCCTTAAAGACTTATGCCATAACAAATGTATTATTGCTTTTGCAAACATTAAAATGTAACCCTTGTGCCAAAATTTCGGGCTTTCAAAAACTTTTTCTTTGAAGGCTTTCCGATAACTGATACTTAAACGTAACCCGTTTAATGTAATGTACGCACCGGGACGAGACATAAGCTAAACATACCCTAAATATCCTTTATATTACTTAGAAATAAGTTTTGAAAGGTTTGGTATGTAAAAAACAAGCCTATTCGATCACAGGGACTATTTTGCAAATTCGGCAAAACTATGCCAATTCGCGTACTTCACTATCTGGAACATGTACAGACATCCAAATATTTTTGCCATCATTAAAATCTTGTATTTTAATGATTGGAATGCAAACATATCATTTGTCACGCATTTATGGTCATTTGCGCGTCCGTTACGACTTTCGTCGTAATTAACCGAAAACCGCAACCGTATGACCAAACGAACCGACACCCGAAATATTTTTGGACACATTTCAAGTTTCCTAAGCTTTATCGTCCTTATAAAGCTTACAAATCAAGTTAACGGGTGTTAGAAATGCCAAGACGCGACAAAACAAGTGCAGGGGCCTGTTCTGCCATTTATTGAAAGTTTGGCTGCCCAGCCCCCACTGTAAGCCACGCCCCCACCGTAGCCTACGGTGGTACCTGGGGACAGCAAGCTGTTTTCATGGAAGCCAGCTGTTTTTCTTTGCTTGAAGCCAAAGAACTCGAAATTTCCAGCTTGTTTCCTTCATTTGACAAGTGTTAGAACCTCCCTTGATCATTGGCACCTCATGGGACACTTGTAATGATCTTGTGGTCCAAAACACGATAAATAGCAAGCCATTTTCACCATTTCAACTTGATCATTTCTCATTTTCTTCTCCCACTCTCTTGGAGCTTGCTTCCATCTTTTGGAGGCCTCCTACTGAGTTTTCTTGAGCTCTTCAAGTGTTCTTCAACACAAGTAAGTGCTCTCTCTTAGTCTTGTTTATTTTTTTTAGCTATTTTTTAGCTAAAATTCAAACAGTTGACTTTCTGTTTGACTATTGGTCCTGACCATAGTTGGTCAAAGCAATGTTCAATTGAACTTTGCAACGTGATCATAATCACGAAGGTTATGATCCCTAGCAATTGCACCTTCCGATTACCACGTTTACTAGTCGAAGTGATTAGTCAAAGTTTCGGTCAAAGATGCGCATTATGTGCTTTTTAGAACGGAACTATTTTTGGGTATCAAAACGACAAGTTTTGATACCAAATCAGTTTTATAAACTTAGTTAGACATGTTTAACATGTCTAACTAGTCACTTTTAGTTTAGTACTTGTTTCGGGTCGTAAGTCGAGCGGTCTTGACTACTGCTTTGACTTTCGAATCCGACCTGTTTGGTCACCTTTAGGATCCAACAAGCCCATTATTATGACCATAATATTATAGGGAATAACCCTCTGAGGTTATACCTTAAGGTCACATCGTTTGGTTAGTCAAATGACAAGTCGAATATGTATTCCTTATAATGCCGAAAATACCCTTTTTGCACTTAAATTAGTTTTGAACATATAAGAGCATTGTTTTGACATCTAAACTGATTATACAACTTATATAAACTAATTTTGGCATATTAGACTTGTCATAGGACATATTTAACCACCCGAACCTATAGTTACATTTATGACCCGTTAAAGTGGCGTAAACCACTTTAGCAAGCCGTAGCGAGTCAAATCACTTTGAAATGCTTCCAATTCAGAATGTTTGATATTATAAACCATAATATACAAGATCTAACTCTTGTTTGGTTTATATACCTCATTATTCGGGTAAGGAGGCGAACGACAAACATTGGCTAGATGGCCAGATCTACCACAGTTTGTGCAAATACGACATGGAAGATGAGGCTGGTGATGACTGTTGCACCTGTGCACCTGTTGCACAAAGGTGCAGTGCCGGTATACTGTTTCTTGGCAGGAGGCTGAGCAGGCTGGTTGGGAGCAGCTTGATTAGGTGTGGCTTGGTTGGGTTGTGTGGTGACAGCGAAATTCTTAGAAGCCTTGCGCTTCCTCGACTTCTTCGAAGACTTAGCTTTCTTACCCTTTGGTTTCTCAGACTTGTTAGACGATTTCTTGTCACCCTTACGATGGAGCTTACCCTTTTTGATCTGCGATTTAGTCAGTTTCTCAGATAGCTCAATAGCTTGCCTGACAGTAGTGGGGTTGCTGCTGGTGACAATATCCTGAACCGGGTCAGGAAGACCATCTATGTATTTCTCGATTGCCTTATCCAACTGCGTCACCATCTCAGGACATAACAAACTTAACTCCTCATACCCGTCAGTATACGCACGGTGCTCACCACTGTCTTGCTTCAGATCATGAAACTCATTTTCGAGTGCCCTCTTTTCATGACGGGGCAGAACTCTTTCATCATCAAAGCCCTGAGTTCCGCCTAAGTCTGACCCATAGCAACATCAGCACCCCTATCTCTCATCACTCCGTTCCACCACGTGAGCGCTCTCTTTTCAAAAATGCTAGAAGCAAACTCAACTTTGCGCTCATTTGGACAATGAACATGGCGAAATGTATTCTCAAGACTCTCAAACCACTGTAGGAACCCATTTGCTCCCTCAGAACCGCTAAACTTGAGCGGTTTAGCCAAATTAAAATGTTTAAAGTTGCACGCAGCAGGTGCATTGTTGTTATTGTTAGCTTGGTTTATCTGAGTTATGAGATTTGGAAGCATAGCAGCAAACTGCTGAGCGATTAGAGCCGCCATGTCGGCGTCCGTATTTACGTTTTGTCAAGGAGGCATTCTATAAGAGAAAAAACATGAGAGAAAACGAGTGAGATGAATGTTGAATAATCAAAATGAGATGAATAAATAATATGGACAAATGTAAGGATGGTGGTCATTCATTCGTTACTCAAAACAAACAAACGACACACAGTGACTAATCAAAGTAAATGGGTCCTTATAATGTATCGCGAAGACATGCGTTAGCCTATAAGTGGACACTCACCCCAAGAGTTCCCAGGTAAGAGTGACTGGTCCGATTAAGTGGATTTGTATGAACACTCTAGCCTAGACAGAAAACTCAGGGTACAGGCACCCACCCTTCCAGATTGCACGTGTTCACATTAATAAGACCCAAACTTTGATGAGAGTTTAAAAACATCAAAGGCATAAAGCCAAAACAAATCATCCAAGAATTGGACGATTGATTTCAAAATCGTTTTCAAATTTGTGTTTTTGTTTTGGTATTCACCTAAGGATAAGTGATGGTATTGTTTTAAGATCTAAACACAAGATAACTTGTGTTAGGGTCCTAGAAAAGTTATAGTCTAGGTCGAAGCATTACTAATAAACTAATTCCCTATAACCATTGACTCTGATACCAATCTATCTGTCACACCCCGACCGCGTAAAACAACAAACCGCGGCAGAAACGTCGGGGAGCGTCGTAACAGAATTATTGTTTCAACAACCATGGCATAATAAGTTAAATTTTATTGAATATAATTGTTTACATTATCTTGGATAAAAACGGAAATACAAAATAAGTTAAGCTATTATTATGATTTTATAGTCACCAAGGCCCAGTCCGCTCTAAGTGTAGCTAGCTTGACATCAAACATTTGCACCTGAAACATATGTGAAAATGAAGTCAGCTAAAAAATGCCAGCGAGTACATAGGCTTTTGTGTTGATGCTTCATGGCTTTGATTATTGTAAGAAAAATTTAAAGTAGTACAAAAGTCACCATGAACCATAAATAGTTTCTTTTAATAATAATCATATGAAAATCAATATGATATAAAATAAATAGAGCTTGGTTAAATAGATAACCAAAAGTAAGTTTTGTCTCGTATGAAAATGTCGTGTTTTGTATAAGATATGTCATGTCTTGTATTTTGTTTAAAATGATTTAGATAACGGCACAATATGTAAGATAATAAAAGCACTTATATATAGGATGTACCATCGGCGTATCCACCATGCTTTTATCACATTACATACTTTACATTATTTAAATCACTCACCATAAACCAATGATCAATGTCGAGTAAATAAATGTCATGTAAGCAATGTTGAGTAAACAATGTCATGTAAACCAATGTCATGTAATTCAATGTCGAGTAAACCAATGTCATGTTTTATAAACCATTGCCTTTATTGTTAAAACATATATTATGGGTTGTTGGCGAATACATTCAAGCCTTGTTGACTGTCGGATAAACCCCTATCTGGTCAAGGGTTTATCAATGTTCATTGGATTATGTCATTCCCTAAGGTCGCTTCCAAACACACCTAGGAAGTGGAAACGGGATTGTTAATCCTATGGTACCATTACATACGACCGGTCGGCATGATCAATGTTAATGAATGTATCATTGTCGAGTTCAACGCACCAAAATGTCAATAACAATGTTAGCATGTCTTGAAAATGTCTTGTAAATGTTTTGAAAACCATGTACTAGTATGCTCGGTCAACATACATAGCAAAAATGTCTTTGAAAACCAATGTGTTAATTATGCAAATCAACATGTAAATCAAATGCAATAAAAGTCATGTAGTATATGTACTAGTAATCAAAGCATGTAATATGTCATGAAAACACGAAAGTAATCATAGGCACAATATGTTTCACCCCAAAACGTTTGAAAACATAAAAGAAGGGACTATGAACTCACTTGTGGTTGCAAAAGTATCCTTGTTCAAGAAGATAAACCAAGATCGAGAGTCTGTGAAATCAAGCGTGTCCTAAAAACGGTTAACTATGTAAATATCGAGACTTGAAATCGGAGGATCAGATAGAATGAGGTCTTGTAAACCAAGTGAGTGTTGGAACTCATATGAAATGGTTTAACAAAGTTAAAATTTTGAGTTGAAAGGTTCTTAAGTGCTTTTGACCCGTTATGACCCGTTAAGGTAGTTTAAGCTACTTTAACGCGTCATTTGCGTAACTACGCCCTCGGATGGTTAGACATGTGTTATGATATGTTTTAAATGCTTAAACATGGTTAAAATGTTATTTGATCAGATTATATGTCAAAATTTATGTTACCTATGTGTTTAATTGGTTTTCTTGCGAAAATGGCATTTTGGTCATTTTTAAGGGATATTACCATTAATTAACATAACACTATCCGAAAGACATGACCATAAAGTATAACCTCAGAGGATTATTCCCTATATAGTTATGGTCATAAATATGTATTTGGTCGGGTCTAAAAATCGACTAAACGGGTCAGATTCAAAAGTCAAAGTGGTGGTCAAACCGCTAGACTTTTGACTCTAAACAAGCACTATAACAAGAGTGACGAATTTGACATATCTTGACATGTCTTAATAAGTTTATAAAAATATTTTAGCATCAAAACAACCTGTTTTGATACTCGAAAACAGTTCCAATGCAAAATGCGCAAAAATCGCATTTTGACCGAAACTTTGAATTGCCAAAATAACTAGAAATGGTGGAAATCAGTAGGCATGATTTTTAGGGATCATAACCACCTTGATTACCATCATATTGCAAGATTCAATTGAGCTTTATCTTGATCAATTCATGATCAAAACTAAAAGTCAAATAGAAGTCAAACTGTTTGATTTTTAGTCAAATTAAGCTATAATAATTGAACATAGCAAGAGTGAAATACTTACAAACACCAATGAATGATTCAAGAACCAGAGAATAGCTCCAAGGAGGTTGCAAATTTCGGATTTGTGGTAGGTTATAGCAAGAACAATGGTTGCAAGAGTTCAAATGTAAAGAACACTATGGTATTTATAGTTTTCTTGATGTTGTAGGTGATTAACAAGTGTCCCATGACTCACCCACAAGTTAGATTAGTGTCCCATAGGTGTCAAGTGCAGAATTAAGGGTGGCAAAGTCGGATCATGAGTCAACAATGAGAAACCCAGCTGCTGCCACCTTTCTGATGAGCTGGGCACCTCATGCGGACCTATGGGGTTCTCCATGCGGTCCGTATGGCCCCTAGGTGGTCAGCAAGTTTCAAATTTGGCAGAACATGTCCCTGCACTTGTTTTTGACGCGTTTTGGCACTTTTAACCCCGTTAACCTAATTTTTAAGCTCCATAAGGACAAAAAAGTTTAGGGAACTTGAAATATGTTCAAAAATGTTCCAGAGGTCGGTTCGTTTGGTCGTACGGTCGCGGTTTAAGTTAATTACGACGAAAAATCGTAACGGACGCGCGTATGACCATAAATGCGTAACGAACGACATTTTTGCATTACAATCTCTAAAATATGATATCTAAATGTTTAGAAAATTTTTTGGATGTTCGTACATGTTCTGGATAGCGATATACGCAAAAAGGCATAGTTTCACAGAATTTGCAAAATAGCACCTTAAGTTACAAAAGTGTGTTTTTGACATCCCGAACCCTTCAAAACTTATTTCTAAGTTATGTTAGGGTTATTTAAGGTATGTTCAACTTATTCCCTTGTCCCGAAGCGTACGCTGAATTAAACTGATTAAATTTTCGTAACGGTATGCGATTTCACATCCAGAAAATTATTAATGGATCGGATTTTGAACAAGGATTAAAAACACACAAATGTCATAAGTAAATATACAAAACTCATAAAACGTAACACAAAATTTTATTGATATAATATTGTCGGATACCATACAAAGATTAGAAAGCACAGATGTCACACTTAGCTCCCCTCTTTTATGTCTTTCAAACGTTTTTGGGGTGATTCATAGGTGTAATCAATTTTTCACAATGTATGGCAATTATGTGTTTACTAAGTGCATTTTTGTGTAATATTCCTTTTATGCAAGACATGAAAATTGAGGACACGAAATTAAATCCTTAAAGTATCTATCTATCTTCATAGTAGATTCTCGTAGGAAATTTTAAGTAAAGTCTTAAATCTTCCTATCTTCATAGTGGGATTTCTAAGAAGTGCTTTACAAGACAGTGGTTATTGTTTATGTGTAGAGATTTTGGTGATTTAGATAATGAAACTAGAGTAACATAATAAGGACATGGTGGATACGCCGCTGATACTTCCTTTATATAAGTGTGCTTATTGTATTACCCTTCGTAGCCTTATCCGAATCACCATTAGGGTTTTGTGTTCAATTGATTCAAAGTACAATATCCAATTCCTTGTAGAACTCTTACATATTTTTATTGTTAGATTCTTAGAAGGATAACCAAAGTATTATGTAAAATCATTGATTTGATTTCTAATAATACCCACACAAGTATGTCAAGTTTTCAATATTGTTGTATTAGTCCTTGATTGGATTTCTAATAACACACTCACAAGTTTTATGATCAAATTCAAGGCGATTACAACGAACAAAGTACAATTTCCAGTGACATAAAAATTACTTAGTATTAATCATGTTGCCATATAAAAATCTATTTTGTCACAAGTTTCATAATCAAGTTAATGTATTGCAATACTAAATCTTTTTGTCATTCCTTGGCTTTAAGGAGTCCATTTTCAATACACAACTCTCGTAGTTGTCGAAGTATTGCAACACTAAATTTTTTGCCATTTACTTGGCCAACAAATATGTACTCGCCAACATTGTTTGTTGATGTCTCGTTTTCACATATATTTCAGGTTTCGATTATTCAAGGATGCTGCAATAGGAACGCATCCGGGCTTTAGACTTCTTTAAATCAAAAGACAAATTTCATATATTCTTTGTATTGTAAAACAATGTTAATAATAATGAACCAATTTAGTACCAGTAGTTGTGGACAATTTGTAACTTGACTCCCCGATATTTCCGTCGCGTCTTGTTGTATTACGTGATTGGGGTGTTACAGATTGGTATCAGAGCACTGGTTATAGGGAATTAGGTTATTATAATGCCTTCAACCTAGTCTATAACCTTCCTAGGGGCCCGAACATGAGTAGACTTAGGATCTCCATCCTAATCCTCATCCTTACTCGTGCCACAATTATTCTATGAGTTACAAATCATCTATCCTTAGATGATTTATCCTAAATCCTTGGGCTTTATGCCTCAAAGTATTCCTCAAAATATTTTCTCAAAACATTTTCATTGGAATACTTCTCAAAATGTTTGCCTCAAACGCTCTCAACAAAATGTTTCTCAACCTATTTATCTCAAACATTTTATCCAAAAGGTTTCTCGAAATGCTTTCTCAAAAGTTTTTGTCAAAATGTTTCTCGACTTATTTATCTCTAACATTATATCAAAAAGGTTTCCCAAAATGTTTTACTCGCAAACATTTTCATCGAAATCTTGGGTTTTAATAATGTGAACTCATGCAATCTGGAAGGGTGAATGCTTGTACCCCGAGTTTTCTGTCTAAGGCTAGAGTGTTCGTACAAATCCGCATTTTCGGACCAGTCACTCTTATCTGGGAACTCTTAGGGTGAGTGTTCACTTATAGGCTAAAGCATGTCTTCTAGAAAACATTATGAAAACCCATCTACTTTGATCAGGCAAACGATTCCTAAACACTACTACTCGTATGACACTACTCTGGCATGTTACCTTCGGTAATATGTTATGACAATATTCAACCCATCCGAAACAAATTTCACTTTTATCTCATGACACTTTATAATACTACTTCGTTTTCAAATACTATTTTTCGCTTTCCAAATTTCCAAAATTTTATTTACTTGGATCAGAGTTTTTAAAATTTATACACGAAGTTTCTTTATATTAAAAAAATTGATTAAAAATATTTTTATCTTAAAAATTATTTTTCAAAGGTAAAGAATTTTTAACACATACCATTAACTTGGTTTGTATTTTCTCACCAAAAGTATAACAAAAATTTATTTTCAAACAATTTTTGAAACAAAATTCACAACACTATTTATCTAAGTAGAAGAACACGATTTTTGAGCAAATACCAAGTTGAGATTTTCAAATCACTATGTTGTTTAGATTTATAACAATTTTACAAAATCTAACTTACATTGTTATAGCTACTTCTTCGAGATGCCTCCTCATCGTGACTTCACGAGGAACGCTGAGATGGCGCAATGATAGCTCATCAAATAGCTTGCTGTACTCCCAAACCTTGTGGCCCAACTCAATCAAATCTATTACAATAACAACAACAAAACGACAATGTTCCTGCTCCATGTAACTACAAACAATTCAACTCAGCTAAACCACTCGAGTTTAATGTGTCTGAAGGAGCAACTGGACTCCTACAATGGTTTGAGAGTATAGAAAGCACATTCTGCCATGTTCAGTGTCCTAGTGAGCGCATGGTAGAGTTCGCCTTGAGTGTTTCCAAAATAGAGCACTCACTTGGTGGAACGAAGTCAGGAGAGACAGATGTGTAGAAGTAGCTATGGCACAAACGTGGGAAGAATTCAGGAATCTTATGATGAAAGAATTCTGTCCATGACACGAAATAAGGCTACTTGAAACCGAATTCTATCACCTTAAACAAAATAGTGGGGAAAACCGTTACACTGACCGGTTTGAACAGTTAAGCCTACTCTGCCCCACTATGGTCACACCTTTGGATCGGGCCATTGAGAAATACATTGATGGCTTACCTGATCCAATTCAAAATATTGTCCCTGGCAGCAAACCTGCAACGCTTAGGGAGGCTAAGGAATTAGCCGCTACCCTAACTGACTCCCAAGTTAGAAAAGGGAAAGTTTTTCGAAAGGGAGACAAGAAACGAACAACAAAAGAAAAAAAGGGTGAACCTTCTAAAAATTCTAAGAAGCGTAAGACTTCAAAGAATTATACGATCGCTGCACCAATCCCACTTAACTCAGTACCCTTAGGGGGTCTTATCATGGGAAACATCCTCGGTGCAATCGTTGCAACTATCACCACCCAACAAATTCTCCGTTCCGCCAGTGTACAATCTGTGGTCTTTTTGGACATCTAGCTGGACATGTCGCATCCAAAACCAAGCAGGCCCTACTCAAACACGCCCTCGCTATCTAGTTGGAACATGTTTCAATTGCGGTGATTTAAATCATTTCAAGCGAAACTGCCCTAAGCTTGCTAATGCTAATGGACGAATGTACAATGTCAATGAGGTTCAAGTTGATGATCAAGCACTCATGATCATTTGAACCTCTACGGTTTCTTTTTATTATCCAAAAACTATGAACAATATTTCAATAATATTTGTAATGACAATATAAATTTCAAGAAGTTTTTCTTCATTCTTGTTATTCATATTTCAGTTACAAATTCCAATATGATTACACTGTGTGTAATTACAACTACATGCCAACTTCGAGGATTCTGTTCTTTATTCTTAGGAACTAAATCTCGTAAAGAATAACATATTATGATTTGCACATTAGTGCATTCATACAATCACTTCAAAACAAACACTACAAATACTATGTGCCTATCACTACTTCTTTTGTTCTTCATGTAATTTACATACATGGATTGTTAATCTATTATGTATTGTACATGATTACAAATACACTATTGCTTAGTATGTTGACTTAGCATACCTAGCACATGATTTCAAAACATTTTCACGACATACTTACATTGTTGTGACAATCCATGCTTAGTATATGATGCACACTATCTATGTGAGTAGTGTGAAACATATATTAATATTGTACTAGGATGAAATACCTGCTACTGATTTTGTTGGATGCAAAACAAGTAGTGTTAACATTTCTAGTATGAAACACGGTCGATTCAATAGATGTTGTGTTATGACGGTGTTTATTTAATTTTTGATGTTACTTCGATCTTATTATCTGTTTCCCTTTACTTAACAAGAGCAGCTATGTGGACCATGTGACGAAACTCGTAATTATGGGTGCACACTTAATTACGGGAATCGACACATGAGAATCATAATAAGCCTTGTTAAGATGGTGGCATAAAATCTAGAGTGATTAGGTAACGGGAAGGGTATGACGCAATAAGACCACGGTGGATACGCCGTTGGTACTTCCTATATATAAGTGTTCTTATTGTGTTATTCTTAGAACGTTACCAGAGTCACTTGAGGGTTTTATGTTATCTTGACCATTATGTGATTGTGTGATTATTGTTATCTGTTTATTGAATGCAATGGACAAGATGAGTACATTCGTTAACTCTATTCGAGCCGACCGGGAGTATATTATGGTGTTAAAGGCGACGACCTTGATGCCATAGGTATGTTGACCCATCTCCAAGGCATGAGATGCTCATGGTACATGGGATGTACCTTGTGGGACGTTAGAAACCGTGTACGTATTGCTAGCCTTGAATGTACACCCCTTTTGTTTGCTATGGATTTACACTAAGTGCCTAAAGTATAACATAGTGCCATATAAAAAAATTTATACACTCGATGACATTTAAAGATTCATAAATTCTAAAGGTTGAATACCTTAAGATGCTTTGAATATCCTTGTTTACGCTTTGAATCCCCCAAACATTCCCAACACCAAATGATATTCCACATCTTTGAAATCTCGAGCTTTGTTATCTTTCAATTATCCAAACACTCTTCGGTCTCCTTTGAATAAATTTCAGGATGAAATTTCCTAAAGTAGGGGAGACTGTAACCCTTGTGCCAAAATTTCGGGCTTTCAAAAACTTTTTCTTTGAAGGCTTTCCGATAACTGATACTTAAACGTAACCCGTTAACGTAACGTACGCACCAGGACGAGGACAAAAGGCTAAACATACCCTAAATATCCTTTATATAACTTAGAAATAAGTTTTAAAAGGTTTGTATGTCAAAAAACAAGCCTATTCGATCACAGGGACTATTTTGCAAATCGGCGAAACTATGCCAATACGTGTATTTCGCTATCCAGAACATGTACGGCATCCAAATATTTTTTGCATCATTAAAATCTTGTATTTTAATGATTGGAATGCAAAAATATCATTCGTCACGCATTTACGGTCATTTGCGCGTCCGTTACGACTTTCGTCGTAATTAATTGAAAACCGCAACCGTACGACCAAACGAACTGACACCCGAAATATTTTTGGAACATTTCAAGTTTCCTAAGCTTTATCGTCCTTATAAAGCTTAAAAATCAGGTTAACGGGTGTTAGAAATGCCAAAACACGACAAAACAAGTGCAGGGGCCTGTTCTGCCATTTTTTGAAAGTTTGGCTGCCCAACCCCCACTGTAAGCCACGCCCCCACCGTAGCCTACGGTGGTACCTGGGACACAAGATGTTTTCATGGCAGCCAGCTGTTTTCTTTGCTTGAAGCCCAAGAAATCGAAATTTCCACTTGTTTCCTTCATTTGACAAGTGTTAGAACCTCCCTTGATCATTGCCACCTCATGGGACACTTGTAATATCTTGTGGCATCCAAAACACTATAAATAGCAAGCCATTTTCACCATTTCAACTTACTCATTTCTCATTTTCTTTTTCCACTCTCTTGGAGCTTGCTTCCATCTTTTGGAGGCCTCCTACTGAGTTTTCTTGAGTCTTCAAGTGTTCTTCAACACAAGTAAGTGCTCTCTCTTAGTCTTGTTTATTTCTTTTAGCTATTTTTTGCTAAAAGTCAAACAGTTGACTTTCTGTTTGACTATCAATTCTGACCATAGTTGGTCAAAGCAAAGTTCAATTGAAATTTGCAACGTGATCGTAATCACGAAGGTTATGATCCCTAGCGATTGCACCTTCCGATTCCCACGTTTACTAGTCGAAGTGACGAGTCAAAGTTTCGGTCAAAGATGCGCATTATGTGCATTTTAGACGAAACTATTTTCGGGTATCAGAAAACAAGTTTTGATACCAAATCAGTTTTATAAACTTAGTTAGACATGTTTAACATGTCTAACTAGTCACTTTTAGTTTAGTATTTGTTTAGGGTCATAAGTCGAGCGGTCTTGACTACCGCTTTGAGTTTCGAATCCGACCGTTTGGTCACCTTAGGATCCGACCAAGCCCATTATTATGACCATAGTATTATAGGGAATAACTCTGAGGTTATACCTTAAGGTCATACCGTTTGGTTAGTCAAATGACAAGTCGAATATGTATTCCTTATAATGCCGAAAATACCTTTTTTGCACTTAAATTAGTTTTGAACATATAAGAGCATTGTTTTGACATCTAAATGATTATACAACTTTGATAAACTAATTTTGGCTTTTATACTTGTCATAGACACATTTAACCACTCGAACCAAGTTTGTTTATGACCCGTTAAAGTGGCGTTAAACCACTTTAGCAAGCGTAGCGAGTCAAAACACTTTGAAATGCTTCCAATTCAGAATGTTTGATATTAAAACCATAATATACAAGATCCAACTCTTGTTTGGTTTATATATCTCATTCTATCCAATCTCTCATTTTCAAGTTCGACACACTAACATGTAGTTATCCGATACAATAGGATCCACTTCGACACTTGAACTCTTGATCCTTTGAGCTTTGTTTTATCATTTAAACAAGATTTATACACAATCCCAGGCGAGTACTTTGCTCCCCTCTTTTACGTCTTTCAAATGTTTTTGGGGTGATTCATATGTGTAATCATTTTTTCACAATGTATGGCAATTATGCGTTTACTAAGTGCATTTTTGTGTAATATTCCTTTTATGCAAGACATGACAATTAGGGACACGAATTAAATCCTTAAAGTATCTATCTATCTTTATAGTAGATTCTTGTTGGATATTTTAAGTACAGTCTTAAATCTTCCTATCTTCATAGTGGGATTTCTAAGAAGTGCTTTACAAGACGATGGTTATTGTTTATGTGTAGAGATTTTGGTGATTTAGATAACGAAACTAGAGTAACATAATAAGGACATGGTGGATACGCTGCTGGTACTTCCTATATATAAGTGTGCTTATGTATTACCCTTCGTAGCCTTATCCGAATCACCATTAGGGTTTTGTGTTCAATTGATTAAAAGTACAATATCCAATTCCTTGTAGAACTCTTACATATTTTTATTTTAGATTCTTAGAAGGATAACCAAAGTATTATGTAAAATCATTGATTTGATTTCTAATAATACCCACGCAAGTTATGTCAAGTTTTCAATATTGTTGTTATTAATCCTTGATTGGATTTCTAATAACACACTCACAAGTTTTATGATCAAATTCAAGGCGATTACAACAAACAAAGTACAATTTCTAGTGGCATAAAAATTACTTAGTATTAATCATGTTGCCATATACAAAACTATTTTGTTACAAGTTTCATAATCAAGTTAATGTATTGCAATACTAAATCTTTTTGCCATTCCTTGGCTTTAAGGAGTCCATTTTCAATACACAACTCTCGTAGTTGTCGAAGTATTGCAACACTAAACTTTTTGCCATTTACTTGGCCAACAAAACAAATGTACTTGCCAACATTGTTTGTTGATGTCTTGTTTTCACATATGTTTGAGGTTTCGATTATTCATGCATGCTGCACATAGGAACGCATCGGGGCTTTAGAATTCTTTAAATCAAAAGACAAATTTCATGTATTCTTTGTATTGTAAAACAGTGTTAACAATAATGAACCAATTTAGTACCAGTAGTTATGGACAATTTGTAACGTGACTCCCCAATATTTCCGCCGCGTCTTGTTATATTACGCGATTGGGGTGTTACATAAAAGGTGAATGAAACCTTAGGAACTAGATCTTAGATGATGAAATTTAGTTTGAAAAACTTCTAAAATATTTAAAATCAAAATCGTTTGAAAAAGAAAGTGAATCAGCAGTCTCAAACATGAATCAAGCATAACCAAGGATCAACTTCAAACAATGATAGAAAACTATCATAGTTGTAAAAAGGAGTTTGAATCTTCCCATATCACATGTGAAAAATGGTAGAGTCCTGCAAAGTTATGAGTTGATGTTAGAAAATCAGATCAAAAGCAATGTGAAATTTGGCATAGGCTTTCGCAAAAATGACCAAGTTTCTCAAAACACTGTTGTAAATGATTTTGTTTTAGTTGAAATCATTCCTACTAACATGGCTGGTCAAGAAATTAAAGTTACAAAACCAAATGGAAAGAAAATTGTTTTGGAAAAACCTGCATAATCCTCAACTTTTAAGGAAATTGAAAAAAATACCAACAAACCAACATTTAAGATGAATATGACATTCTTGAGAACTTTAAGCCAATGGATTTCTCCACCATTGAAGGTGTGAAATCACCTAAAGTAAAAACTCATTCCTTTAAAAGATCTTCCAGCAAATGTTACAACATCTGTTGACAAAAAGATTGAAAAAGGGAAGAAGAAAGAGAAGATATCCAACTTGTTTTGTGATTTTTGTAAAAAGAAGAATCATGTTACTAAAAACTTTTTTCTTTTAAAAGCATATGACATAAACAAGACCAGTATAATTGTTGATGCACCTCATTGCACTATTTTTGGCAAGCATAATCACAAAACTCAAGAGTGTTTTTATCTAAAAAATTTTGATGTCAGAAAAAAGAGTATAAATCAAAAACTCTTGAGAGTCAACGGGCAAGTACTGAAAAAGGAAAGTCCAAACAAAATTTTATCCCAGTCCGAACATCTGTTACCAAACATCTGAATGTAAGCTCTGCTCCCAAAGAGGTTCAGGTAACAGATGCACCACCAGCAAACCAATTTCCAAGAGGATATGTCCAACCGGCTTATCAAAAAGTACCACATAGTCATGAGGTATACAAAAGACCTTCAAAACTTAGAGTGAACATGCATCCTCATGGTTACAACCACTTGACAGGAAATGGTCTATAGCAGAAGTTTCAATTCTCCTGGACTTGAGGTTGTAATGTATGTGACCCCATCTAAAGCCATTTTAGCTTTGGACACTCACCAAAACTAACCTGGTACTAATGTGTAGGGAGCTTCTACTTGCTTTGATAGTTTATGGTATATAGATAGTGGAGGCTCCAGGCACATGACAGGATGTAGAGCCCTTCTCAAAGATTTTCTAGCACATGGAGGGGGTGATATATCCTTTGGTAACAATTCAAAAGGAAAGGTATTATGGTCAGGGACAGTCCAAGCTGGGAAACTCAAGTTTGAATATGTTAATCTTATTGACAATCTGAAATTTAACCTTCTTAGTGTGTCTCAAATGAGTGACAAAGACTATGGGTCATTCTTCACTAAGAAAACTTGTAAGATTGTTGGGCCAGATGTGGTGAAAAAGATTGAAGAAATCATAACCGGGAGCAAATCACAACTTGTTGCTCAAAGGAGTGGAAATGTGTATGTGGTAGATATGTTGAAAGATAATCCAATGTCTAACGCTTGTCTGTTCTCTGCTGCATCTAACAAATAGACAGAACTATGGCATAGAAGACTTGGTCACACAAATCTCAAAAATATCACCATACTCTCAAAACAAGGTCATGTAAGAGGTCTTCCACCAAAACAATTCTCATGTGATGAACATTGTGTTTCCTGTCTAAAAGGTAAACAACATAAACGTTCAATTAAATCCATTGATGAGTCCAAAACAAGTCAGTGTTTAAAATTGTTGCACATGGACATGTCTGGAAATCATGAGTCTTAAAAAGAAGAGGTATTGTCTTGTCATAATTGATGATTTTCAAGGTTTACATGGACTTACTTTTTGCATTCCAATGTTGAGACTGCAGGTATTTTGCAGGACTTTGTAAGAAAAGTTGAAAAGCAATTTGATCTGCCAGTAAAAATCTTCAGGAGTGACAATGGAATAGAGTTCAAATATAAGGAGTTGCATGACTTCTGTGTGTTAAAAGGGATTGTAAGGCTATATAGTATCCCAAGGACACCAGAACAAAATGGGGTACTTGAAAGAAAGAATAGGACCTTAATTGAGGCTGCCAGAACAATGCTTGCAGATTCAGGTTTACCATTGTATTTTTGGGTAATGGCTGTAAACACAGCTTGCTATGTGCAAAACAGAGTTTCACTTAACCCCATACATCAAAAGACTGCTTATGAAACTTTGTTTAAAATCAAACCACTGATCTCTTATTTCAAAATCTTTAGATGCCCATGTTTCATTTTAAACCTAAAAGATTCAATTTCAAAATTTGTAGCTAAAGTAGATTATGGTTATTTTTTGGGATACTCAACTACTGCCAAAGCCTACAAAGTGTTTGACACAAGGACTAGGTGTGTAGAAGAGATTTTGAATGTAAAGTTCAATAAACTTTCTTCTACAAAAATCCTAGCAAATCCTGCTGAATTGTTTGATTTAGATAAATTTACATTTGAAGAAGTGTATGTCAAGACTAACAATGTAGGTACACCACAGTCGTTCCATTAAGATTATGGATTTTACATTGTGATCCCACAATATAAAGTCACTTCCACCACTAGTGGAATAGATGTTCAAAACAATTATCAAAACTATGCCACTGTTGCATCAACAATTGTTGATCCTCAAACCTCTACCACCTCATCCAGTCAATCATCTGTATACAAAAGTCCATTATCCATGGATAAAAGTCAACACAATTTTATACCTATCCCACCCATACCTCCACCTCCATTTCAAACATCTGTTGACTCTTCAAAATTGCCAACAAATGTTAGCTCAGATGATTCTCATATGCAGCCTTCAACCCTAAATGTATCATTCCATACAAGGGAGATCTAATCTACCTTAAAAATCATCCACCAGACCAAGTTATTGGCAACATCAATGAAGGGTTACTACAAGAAATCAATCCCAAAACATTTGTATTTTTGCTGGTTTTCTATCACTCACACAACCTGTCAAGTACATAGAGGCACTGAAAGAAAAAAAGTTGGGTAGAGGCCATGCAAGAAGAGCTCCAACAATTCAAGAGACAACAAGTATGGGAACTGTACCATTGCCTAACGATACATGTCAATTAGCACAAATGGGTCTTCAAGAACAAAACAGATGAAAGGGGCAGTGTTGTCAAGAATAAAACTAGTCTTGTGGTTCAAGGCTATAGACAAGAAGAATGCATTGATTATGATGAAACATTTTCTCCTATAGCAAGGTTGGAGGCCATCAGATTGTTTTTAGCTTTTGCTGTCAACCAAATATTAAGGTGTATCAAATGGATATCAAATGTGCATTTCTTTATGGTAAGATTCAGGAATAGCTATATGTATACCAACCCCCTGGTTTTGAAGATGCTTTTATCTAGTTTAGGTCTACAAGCTTAATAAAGCTTTGTATGACTTGAAACAAGCACCAAGAGCCTGGTATTAAACTCTATCCACCTTTCTCTTATCCATAGGCTTCCTGAGAGGTAAAATTGATAAGACATTGTTTTTAAAATGGAAATGAAAGGATTTAACGATTGTCCAAATTTATGTGGATGACATCATTTTTGGATCCACATGTAATTCCATGTGTGAAGAGTTTAGGGAACTCATGACAGCAGAGTTTGAGATGAGTGCCATGGGTGAACTTCAATGCTTTCTTGGTCTCCAAGTTAAGCAATTGCAAAATGATACATTCATTCATCAAAGTAAATATGTCAAAGAAGTATAAACAAAATTTGATATGAATGATTGTAAACCATGTAGTACACCCATGGCCACCACAAAACTGGTCACTGTTGATGATAAAGATGACTTGATTGATTAAACACTTTATAGAAGCATGATTGGGTCATTATTGTACCTAACTGTATCAAGGTCAGACATCATGTTTGCCACATGTGTCTGTGCCAGATCTCAGTCAGCACCTAGAAAGTCCAACCTTATAGCTGTGAAAAGGATATCCAGATAACTAAAAGGTGCTCCCACACTTGGTATCTGGTACCCTGCTAATGGGAATATTGAGCTTTCAGGTTACTTAGACAGTGACTTTGCTGGTTGTCATGCTACAAGGAAGTCCACTTCAGTAGGATGTCAGTTTCTAGGCAATTACTTGGTTTCTTGGCAAAGCAAAAAGCAAGCAACAGTTTCAACATCTACATCAGAGGCTGAGTATATTGTTGCTGCAAGCTGTACAACACAACTCCCGTGGCTTCAAAATCAGTTGCTGGATTTTGGTGTGACTGCTTTAAAGACTCCTCTCATGTTGGATAGCCAAGCAGCTGAAAACATCATTAAAAATCCAGTTTCTCATTCAACAACCAAGCACATTGACATAAGATATCACTTTGTGAAGGATAGCTATGAAAAATGTGTGATTTCTCTGCATCATGTTCCAACTAAGGATCAGCTGGCAGATGTGTTAACAAAAGCTTTAGACACATCCACCTTTGAACGCTTGATCTCTAGGATTGGCATTCTTCACTAGGATTAAAAGCAAAATTTTGTTTTCAAGGAATAAAAAGCATTAAAATGTTTCATAAAAAAAAAATCCATCCTTAAAAATAGCTTTGATTGAAAATTTTTCAAAAATCCTTAAAGTCTGTTCCGAACCACTGTTTCTAAATCATCTGTTTGGTTAATATCTATCCACTGCTAAAAACGTATCCTCTGTTCTCATTTCCCACTGTTCATAACCTCTGATTTCTATCCTTTGATAGACTAAAATTAGCCATTGTCCATATCCACTGTTCCCAACCTCTATTGCTTTCTAAAAAAGGTAATCTAACAACTGTCATCCATTACCACAACAGAGGTTACCACGTGGACAAATGTTAACCATCAGTTCTTTCAAACAGATGCTGCCACGTCAGCATTCACTTTTTCACTTTATAAATATCCATGTTCCATCCAAACAGAGCTTACACTGCCGACTTGAATTCAAAATTCATAAAAAGTGGTTTCCATTACTATCTTCTTCTTCCACACTCCTCACATCTCATCTCCTGATCATGGCTCTGCGAATAAAAAATCCTCATAACTACCTTCCTTGTTTCGAGAAAACCGACAAAAATCAAAATACAAAAACATACTCATTGTCGATGCACCAATATATGTGGATATCTCCGACAATTCTAGGGCAATGCTGAAGTTCAATCAAAAAATAAAAAAGCCCTTTGCTTTAATGTCAAAGATCGGAGATACCCTTGTTCAAATATCCCCATCCTCCATATCCATAGCCTTTGCATTAAACGACCAGGAAGGTAATAATTCTTTTGATAAACAAGCAAGTTCAGACAGAGTTCATAGAAAGAGGGTATGAGGGTCAACGATAGGAGGTATTTTTAAACCTAAGTTTTTGTTGAAATGAGATATTTTTTCCATACTTTCCTTCAATGTCTCTCAGCCAAGACCATCTTATTTAATGAGATTCCACAAAAAGTCCAATACTTGGGATATGCCATTTTGACAAAATCATATTTTAATCTCTCCCAGGCATTGTTCTTGGACTTGGTAGCAAATGTGAATGCTGTTAAAAGGGGCTCCAATAAAGCTTTTCTTACGTATCCTATACTTTTAAAGTGTTTATCTTCAAAAACAAGTGTCTGAAAAGGATTTTCAACAAGGAAAAGCTTTCCAAATGACTAATCTTACAAGTGAAACTTTACTAGAATGCAAGAAAAGGAGTCAAAAAATTCTAAAACACAAGCACAGGGGGATGAGCCTATTTTAGATGAGTCCACATCTGTTGCTCAAACCTATGTTGCTGAGCCCACTGCTCCTAGTGATCATGACACCACAACCGTGTTGTTAAACCCACACCATAAAAATCCAAAAAGAAACCCCCCACAATAAAAAGCCCACCAAAAAGAAGCAAAATAACAAGGCACCTCCGGAAGATGAGATTCCAGAGGATAACCTTGTGGCAACACAAAAGCCACTAGAAACCACTTTGTTACTTCCTTACAACCAGATGGAAAGATGTCCACCCATCAAACTCCTCTTGAATCCTCACAACCTCCACTCCAATTCCACCAAAATTCATACCTCTATTTAATGCAATTGATAACACTCAGACATAATTCAGTCCCTCTCAATCACCAATTAAAGAGAGCACACTTCCACAAGTGAGTGAGTCTGAGAAAAGTTCAATTTGCTAACCCAAAAACAGTTGAGGAGGCTACACCCCTTGGTTATATGTAACTCTTGGTGGTAGTTCAAGTGAAACAGCCACTACAACTGATGATACAATAGTGTTTCAGTTGGACAGTGGTTTACTCTATAAGAATTCCTTGAAGGCAACAACTGTTGAGGATACAATTGTAACCTCTGTTCCAGTTGTAAGTCCCCGATACCAAGAAAAAAGGGCATTTAGTTCTGACAATTCGGAGTCTTCTCCTATTATGGAACCAAATACAACTACCTCTAGTAGGATTCAGATGATCCTATTAAATTAGGTGATGAATTAAGATACAATGATTTGATGGAGAGAATTACTTCTATGGAATCCTCAATGGAGTAAATGAAGAGCATGAGAAGCAACTGTTGAAGAATTCTAAAGTCAACCTTCCACTCAACAAATTGCCAATGAGTTGTGGAAATCAGTTCAACCAATTATCCAAGCTCAAAGGAATTTGGCTGATATAAATCATAACTCCACATGGAGTTGATAAGAAACATGGTTGAGGCCAGATACAAGGTTACACAAGCTAATATTAAGGCTATCAGAGAAAATCTTTTACAGACTACTGGCTCTACCCCTCCAACAGTACTTCAAGAAAAAGTAGTAGATGATGCCAAAAAGGGGGATAATGAAAATATGAGAAAGTTGCAGCCTTCATCACAAGTAAAAACCATCAAAGGTGCAACAAAAAAGCCAGTGTCCGTTCCAACCAAAACCCCTGCTAAGGCATCAGATGCTGGGAGTGAAAAAGGGATTGATGAGACCCTGATCAAGAAAGCTGAAGAGGTTGCCTCAGAAAAGCAGAGAAGGCAAGATACACTCTAAAACAAAGCTTCCAGGCTAATGGAAGAAGAATAGGCTAAACAGAAGGAAAAAGAAGATATTGACACTTCAAAAAGGAGAAAGTCAACAAGAAATGTTAGATAGCCAATCACCACCCCTTCTAAGACCACTGCTAGGTCCACAAGAAGTGTATCCTCTACTGCAACCAAAATAAAACCCTCACCTCAAAAATCACCTAAAAAGAGACCATCACCACCAAATCAACCAACAGATGTATCAGTAGATGTTCCACAAACCACTGCCATAATAATCTTTCCCACAACTACACAACCACTGCCCACACCACCAAGAATTCCAACACACCCACCTTCTTCTAAAATAAAATTCACACGCAAAAGAAAAACTTTTGTTATGCAAGAAGATGATGAGGAGATTTCATCACCAATTTCCTTAACATCTACCCCCATTCAAGCCACACCAATCACATCATTTCCACCAAAATCCATTTCAATTGCATCCTATCAACCACCATCAATCATCCCACTGACTACTCAGTATCCTCTAGAGATTCATGCTGTCAAAGGTGAAATTGAATCTTTTATACAATAGAGGATCCATCACAAAGATCCTTCCCATCTCTGTTTGGTAATCGTAAGCCTAAAAACTTAGATGAGTATTTGAAGGTAAAAGCAAGACAGGCTGAGACTATTGAAAAAGAGATGTGCAAAGGTAAGGATGACAAGAGTGCTCAGGAATCTTGTCACTAGAACTTAGCAAGGTAAGAAAGATAGAAGATTTCGCTAAGGATCTGAGCAATTCCATGTCTGAGAAGCCAATAAATTCTGAGCTTGATAAAGAACCGAGACAGGATTACCTTGATTACATCATGCAACATAAACCATACAAAGAAACCAAAGTAGAGTTCAAATATTGGTCAACAGATGCACTCAAAGAAGAAATATAAAGAATTCAAAAGATGCTCAATGATCCTTCACAAAAGCCAGCTCCACAAGATTGGAAGAAATATAAACAAGTTGATCAAAACAAGGCATTGAAGCTGAAGAGAATGAGTGAATAGCTAGTTGCTGCAAACTATGGTAATGCAAGGTCTGTTTCCAAATGGTTAGAGTCTGGAATTGTTGGAACTTACAAGAGACTAGAACAACTGAGAGAAAATGATCCTACAGTTCTAAAGAAGCCAGAATATCCAACAATGGGTGTCCCTCAACAGACCATTACATTTAAAAAGTAGACCTCAGCATCTGGCTTATCCATGGCTGCCCTGAATTAAGCAAAAAGGCAAAAGCAGATGTTTGAGGCTGATGAATAGATGTATGAAGAACACAGAAAAGAGGGATTGAAAAACCAGCTGTTATATCACATAGATCCTTTCAGTGACAAAATACATGAAACACTAATGTATCTTGTCAGTAAGCCACAATCACCAAACTCATCAGAAATAACTCTTCATCCAAGAAAATCATCTGATTCAAAAATTCTAAAGTGGAAGTCATCCTCAGACACCCATGAATTGACTTTGCTCAAATCAGATGGTGATGTTCAAAGGATAAGAATGGATGATGCATATGGTCTGGATGCAAGTGACCGCCAAGATCTGTTGAACCTTGAACTAGAAAGGGATTTTGAAGGTATGCTTTCTCTGAACTTTGAATTGCAGTTCAAAGGCCAACTCAGGGAAATGCTGATAAGGAATAAAGATCAGAAATAAAGAAGAGTTTTGGCATCATTTGTTCTAGGGGAGATTGTTGGATCTAGTGGACCCCACAAAAGAACAGATGATTAGAAAGCCCAAATAGTCTACAACATCTGATCACAAATAACAATGCTTTGAAGATCCGCTCCTCCCAAAAGCAAAGACTCAACTTCTACTACTCTAAACTATGCCTTGGCTAAAGTCTGTTTACAAGATCTGTTGAAGACAAGCTCTGCTCAAAGTCTAACGTCTGCCAAAGAGAACCTCTACTGTGAAGACTAAAGTTTGATGAAGTAAAGGTCTGCTGAGGATCAACAGATGATAGGCTCAACAGAGGATTCTCAACAGATGATGTTCAACAGAGTTTAATTGTATTATCAATGTTTTCTAACTAGCAGATGTTAAGAGTTTGTTAGGTCGTTAGATCTCGCTATCTAGGTGACGTTAGCATAGATGCTTCAGATCTTTCGTTTGTATTATAAATAGAACAGTGCCTGTACTGTTCTATTCATCACTTTCACCTTAACATTTTTGTACGAACAAACAAGGAGTGAACAGGCTGAGGGGGAGTTGTAATTCTTCTTGCATACATAAATTTATGATTTATAAAAGCATGTTGATGAAAGCAATATCTTCATTGTTGTGATTAAAAAGTTAATTATTCCGCTAGATATTTCATCTCTATTTTATCTTCTTTCATTGTTTCCATCTTAACTGTCACAACAGTCAAACTCAGATCCTAACACATGGATGTGACAGAAAATGAAAATGAAAACAAAAACGAAAGCAAACCGAATCGATATGCGCAATCAGATGCAAACCAAATGGTAGAATCTTCAATCCTCAAACTTCTAGACCTCCGTATCTTCAATTATGCTCCTAAAAAATCTTCTTTGCCTCCAAATTGTGTTCTATTGCGTTCTGTTATGTTTACTACCGTTATAAGGTCTTAAATACTAGAAACTAGAGTTTTCACACCTCTCGGCCCATTTTGGCGGCTTACAGCCGGTAACCTTTTAGTGTATTATGGAAGTAACTAAGCCCAAAGCCCAATAACAACTTTACAAGCGCACCGGGAGATTTCTGATGATTATTACATGTAACCTTTTAATGAGTACGACCCGTAATTTAAGATTTAGGTCCCAAAACACATCATTTGGATCGGTGTTATCAAAACAAGTAAGATTCATATATTATGGGTCCTATAACTCATTTCCTAGCTCAAGATATGACTGTTTGAATTTAAGCTTCTTCCCTACAACACCATTCTACTCAGTTTTGCCTTCTTTCTGCAGGTTTTCATCCATACTCTTCACAAACACTATCTAAACCTACAAATTCACAATATGAATGAATAAATACAATAATCTTATATAATTCACAATATAAACCCGTCAAATGCATATATAAATCATGTTACTCTAGAAGCACATCACCTTTATAAGACACAATGGGGTTGTCGGTGGTCAAAAAAGAGGTATCAAAGGGGAATAAACACCCAACATACGAGAGCCGGAACATTGTGATTTCTGTGTCAAGGACGGTTGCAATTGTGATGGGTGCTTCAAGCGTATAGGGTACCTTAAGTGGTGGTCTGGAAAGAGAAAGACTGATAGAGGCAAATCAAGGGATGGTTTTGTAGAGTGTGAGTAGAGTTTGTTAGCAGGATTAAATAATGAACAATATTAGCAGTTCTTAAAATTGTTTGTTGGAAAAGGTCCACATATACCGAAACTACTCCTCCAATGGCAAATAAGGCAGGTAGATTGATCGAGGGAATAAATGGGTTATTGATTCAGTTTGCACCAAACATATAACCCACATGTCTGGTTTATTTTATAGCTGACACTTCATGGGGTGTGTGTAAATATTAGTCAATTTAAGTCGGTTATTACACGAAATCAAGTCTTAAATTTGTATACACGATAAGATACGATCACTCACTATAACACGTTAGGGCAAGTAAACTTATCGTTGGTGTAGTATAGCGATGGCAAGATACCACAGCCATCCTAGGACACAAGGGCCTTTAGTACCGAAATGCAGTTAATGTCTAGTAAAAAAGTAGAGTTTTTGTTTCTTTTAGTTTTTTTTTAAATTAAAACGTATAAGAATAAAGAAAGCGTAAAGATAGTTTTTAGAAAATAATAACAAGAAGAATCATTTGTGCTCGACTCCCTCTTAATGACAACATTAATTCTTTAGTTATGTACTTTTCAAACGATCACTATACGAAAACAGAAATGGCTCCGGGTTAGGTTAACAAATCACATGTCTCTTCGGAAAGTCGTCATGAGAAATTTACATGACAACCACCTAAACTCGTCCTATGAAGAAAAATAATATGTGTGTGTGTGTTAATCCCATAATGTAACACAACCTCTTTTGAGGGCATCAATACTCTCAACAATATTAGAAGGAAGCAGCCAAGAGACCGATCCGCAATGTCAGGAATAAACCCACAATAAATATGATAGTTACCACAAAAGTTTGTGAACGCAATAACTACACATTGTTGGGGTTAAAGTATTAAGTTAGAATTGTTTATAAGGGATTTAACCTGCTAGCTACTATGAATCTCTTAGTTTGACGTGATCTCCTTAAGAGTAGTAGAAATGTATTAAACCAAGTCCTCACACTTTGAGTATACCACATCTCCATGCGAGGAAAGAACTTAACCTAAACCATACTTCTAACTCCTTCCAAGTAGTTAACGTGTAGTTATAAAGATGTAAAGACATGGATGTTTGACTCAAAAAAACCCAAAGTGATGGTTGGTTTAAAATTCACTTTCAATATATAAATAGTTTACTTAAAGTCATTAACACACACAAATAAAAAGTGCAAAACAAAGAGATTAAAAAGACATTAAGGGCTTATCTACCCCAAGTGATGTAAGAACTTAGCCAAGCATGGCTAAAGATAAAAAAACATTAAACTTGAATGGGAAACATTTTAGACAAACAAGAATGATTTATGATATATGTTTTTACAATATGGGGTACAAAGACAGCAATAAACTAAGATAAAAGATGGAAAATGGTATGGGGGTTGATGGCGGAAGATAGTGGGAGAGAATGGGTGTCAAGTGATGCTTTGGAATGAGGCCTCAAAGCTCAACTTATAGATTGTCTGGAAGTGGGGCACGACCCCGTGCCTACTGAGGCATGCCCTATCTAGTTGACTTTTTGTACTTCTATTTTCTAATGAGCGTTGTCTCTAGATCTCAACCTTTCAGGCATAGGGCCGGGTCTAGGTACCCATGGCTAGGGTCAACTTTATGGGTCCACTGGAGCATTTGTCTTCATGTGGGGCTTAGGAATTGGGCATGCTTGATCAGGCACGGCCCCATGCCTTAGTATCTTTCTTTGTCATTTCTACCGAGAGGAGACATAGGGGTGTGTCTAGGTATACACAAGGGTGTGTTAGGAAGCTGTTTTCTTGTAAAAACTTGATTCTTACCATGAGATTTCTTGATTTCTCATTTTGTGTCCCGTTTATGCCTGAAAATCAAAAGTAAACAAATAATTGACTTATTTACCAACTTTATACAAGATAACGACTAGATACTGGCCCAGTTGATATATAATATATGTATAGTTTTGCACTTACAAATGGCAATATCAAAACTTCACACTAGTTAGGGGTGACTATACCAAATGGTGACTCTATACATGTTAAAGGAAAGGTCAGATACATTTTACCTAATGGAACAAAGAGTAGAAATTTTGTATATGTTGATTTAATTGTAGCCTTTTATTAGTTAGTCATTCATCCGAATACCTTTAGAGTGTTGTAACTTTCTTTCCAAATTTTTGTGTTATGCACGACTTGCGCTTAAGGATATTGACTGGGATGGGTAAATGCTAGGATGGGCTCTATCGGATGAAAATGTGGGAAGCACGAGAAAGGCTATGTCACTGATGTATGATATATCGCCCAAGCGATTAGGAAAATCTTCACATAGTTTTTTTAATGCTTAGATTTTATTGAGAATGTTCCTTTAAAGACATATCATGTGTTTTGGGATTCTTGTGCTAAGGAAAAGTTTACTAAACTACTTTTCCTACTAGTTTCATTAAAACCAAATAATGTTTTGAGCTTTTATATTGTGGTATATGGGGAATATTGAACACCTTCTCTTACTCAAGGAAACTACTTTTTTTTACTATTGTCGATGATTTTAGTCGATTGGTTTGGGTTTTAAAACATAAGTTTGAAGCTAGTAATTGTTTGATCAGTTTTCAAAAAATGATCAAAACTCAATGTGATAAGAATATATTTTCCCATATAGCATGACAAAAGCTCATGATGAAGATGAAGAACGTGAAATATTTGATTTTCCAACTTGGTATTATGATAACCAAGTGAATGAAAACTCAAATAACACAAACAAAAATGATCAAGAAAGAACAACAAACAATGGGTATACTAGTCAGGAAGCAAAGAGTAAGCACGTGGAAGGTTTCTCCATAGAAAATAATGAAGACAACCCGAATGAAAAACATGCTAGTGAACCTGAAATTAAAGTCAACACAGAAGTAGAAACAATTCTAGAATTTGTTAGAGAACAAAGAACGTGAACTCAACACGCGCATCTCAAGGACTATTTTGTCAAACTACCACCATCCATAGACTCAGAATCACCCGCTACACCGATCAAGATTCCTCAACCATATAATATATACCCAACATCATTTCTATGAAAAATTTACTAATTCACAAAAAGCTTTACTAGCAGCCATCAATTCCAATGATGAGCCATAGACGTTTAATCAAGCTGTACATGATGTGAATTAGAGAGAAGCCATGAAGAAAGAGATAGTGCTCTTAAAGAAAATGACATGTGGACTCTAGAGGAACTATTGAAAGGAATACATGTTGTTTACTCAAAATGGCTGTACAAAATAAAATACAAGCTAAATTGAGAGATCGAATGATACAAGGCAAGATTGGTAGCCAGAGTGTTTACTCAAATGGAAGGAATAGACTTCCATGAGACATTCGCTCCTGTAGCAAAGTTGGTTACTTTAACAACTCTAATTTTTTCGTTGTTACCTTTTTCTTTTATTGTTCGTTGTATCTATCGATTGTAATCCCGAGATTCGTTTATAAGAAAGTTATGTTAATTGAATTATGTTGATTTACAGTTATATCGCATCTAAACGCATCGCTAATCTAATCGCAATCACAAGTAATTATGCTACTATATGAGCTAAGTGTGTTATTGTTTAATAAACACTTGTGCCATCGCATCGCTTATCTCATCGCATCGCAAAATGCAGTTAATTCTATGGAATTATGTTTAATGCATGTATATTTGTTTATGTTATGTTTAATATCGCTAAAATCCTCGCACGCTCACGATAACTCGCTCTCTCTCAAATCAATGATAATACTACGCTTAACGCTTCGCCAAAACGCTTAATATAACTATCTAATACGAACCGAATCACCGAACAAACTCGTAACATGAATAATCAAACAAAACTTGGCCTTTAGGTCAAGTTCGGCTGAACTTGTATCCCACAAGTTCGCCCGAACTTGCCTAAGCCACAATAACTCCTCACAAGACACAAGTCCGCCCGGACTTGTTCTAATTCTCAGCAAAACACACAAGTTCGCCCGAACTTGTTGTCTGCCCTCACATTCTCACCTCACCTATACATACTCAGCTCCATTCTCTCATTTGAACTTGCTGCAAGTTCGCCTGGAGCTCTCAAAACCCGAAACCCTTGTTTTCTAAGTAAGATTCAACCCGATTTCAACTACAACAACGTTCAACAATGACTTACAACGATTTTGCACAAGGCTCTGCCTTCGTTTTCATCAAATCTCTTCTGTTTTACGAAATCTTCATCTTTTTATACAACAATTCTCTTTTTCACTCAGATCTACTTTTAGATCTAAGTAAAACCTTTTAAAACAATGATTTTCACACAATATTCGGACTAATGACGTATGTTTTGTTCACTTTTGAGTGGAACGAGGCGTTGTCAAGCAAGATCTCAGATCTGGAAGCACAAGGACGAATCATCACTTTACACAAGCTAGACTAACCCGTACGAACCCTCAAGTTCGCCCGGATTAGCCCGAGTTTTTGTAAAATGGCTAAACTCGCTCCAAAAACCTCTCCAGTCTAAGTTTTACTCAGTGGCTTAAGATTGGAGGGATGAACTGTCACACCCCAACCGATGGCGGAATCTTGGGTAGTGGCACTAGGCGAATCAGATTGATCAAGAGATTCCATAACGATCATTTAAAAGACAATAATCAACATTTAATATCCCATACTATTAAACTCATAAAATCTTCAAACAACCATTACAATTCCAAATAATCCCTTAAACATATAATCTGATCCGATATCCCCAAGATTTTCTTACAAACTGTTCTAAACAAACTAAACAAAACAAACTAATCTAAGCACGCAACATCCAAGGCATCCAAGCGAAAGATCCTCAACCTGTTATATACGTTAAAATACAAGTCAATACAATTAAATAAAGGTGAGCATACAGGTTTTAGTATACTAGCATAATAGAGAAAGCGTTCGCGAAATAGTCTAATTACATATCATGATACACCAAAACACATCACACAGATGAACATAGGCTTATTTCTCATGCTAACTACCGTGAGAAGGCTTGCGCGTCCATCCTAACTAGACCCCGTTGGGTGTTAGTCACACTATAGTACCATACTAGCTAAGGAGGCAAGTTAACGAAAATAAGTCCTAGTCACATGTTTCTAGTATCACGTATTGAGCATACATAATCAGATTATTCGCGTGTGATAAATAGTTTGAGTTATGAAGTGATTTTTGTTGAGGAACGTATGTAACACCCAAATAGCGCATTAAAGCGAAAACGGGTCAAGTATACTCATTGTGGGTGCGTTTAGGTAAGACTAGGGATCTGAGAAGAGTTGCGAAGAGCGCCGGATCAGCCTGCATACGCGAACGGAAGTGCATCAGTCTCCGAAAAGCTGAAACGGGTGAAGTTTGGTTTGGGCAGTAGGCAAGTTCATGCGAACTTGTATGTAAACATACAAGTTCCCGGGGGAACTTGCATAACCTGTTGGGATTTTGAGACAAGTTCGGTCGAACTTGGTAAGTGTCTTAGGAAACTTGGAAAGTTCGGTCGAACTTGTGTGCATCGATGAGTGAGAGAGACAAGTTCGAGCGAACTTGTTGAATTATGGTGAAGGTTTGGCTTAAGTTCGGCCGAACTTGATCCAAATGGGGCAAGTTCGAGCGAACTTGACTCCTGAGCTGCATAAAATCAGTTAAATCTCGAGCGAACTTGATGTTTCCAGGTCCAAAATCTTGCTTTTTCGCGTCGTTTGCTGAGGAAATCGAGTGCCCATCCCTCCAACCTTAAGCTACTGAGTAAAACTTAGGCTGGAGAGGTCTTTTGGAGCGAACTTAGCCATTTTACAGAAACTCGGGCTAATCCGGGCGAACTTGAAGGTTCATACGGGTTAGTCCAGCTTGTGTAAAGTGACGATTTCGTCCTTGTGCTTCCGGATATGAGATCTAGCTTCGACAACGCCTCGTTCCACTCAAAAGTGAACGAAACATATGTCATTAGTCCGAAAATGGTGTAAAAATCAAGGTTTTAAAAGGTTTTACTTAGATCTAAGTATAGATCTGAGTGGAAAACAGAAGTTTTATGGAAAAAGATGAAGATTTTTGTAAATAGAAGAGATTTGATGAAAAACGAAGGCAATGCCTTGTGTAAAAACGTTGTAAAATGTTGAACATCATTGTAGTTTAAATCAAGTTGATTCTTACTTAGGGAACAAAGGGTTTCGGGTTTGAGAGCTCTGGGCGAACTTACAACAAGTTCAAATGAGAGAATGGGACTGAGTATTATAGGAGAAGGCAAAAATGAGAGCTGGTGGTGTCAAGTTCGGCCGAACTTGCATGAATTTCATGCAAGTTCGCGCGAACTTGTGAAGATTTCAAGAGTCACTAGTCAAGTTCGGCCGAACTTGAGGTTATATGAAGGAACTGAGTTTTGGCCAGCCAAGTTCGACCGGACTTGGGATACTAAGTTCGAGCGAACCTGACCCAATTGTTTGGTTCTCTTCGTTTATTTCGCGTTAAGTGTTCGTTTGGCGGTTTGGTTCATATTAGTTAGTTATATTAAGCGTTATAATTGATATAATAGTGCGATTTAGTGATTCGAGTGCGCGAGAACGATGTAATAACGGGGGTAATCATAACCACAAACATACATAACTCATAAATAACATAAAACCATATAATTAACTGCGAGTGGCTATGCGATGAGATTAGCGATGCGATTTAATAGGCGATTAGATGCGATATAACATAAATAATCATAATTAATTAACATAAACTTTTCTTATAACGAATCTCGGAGTACAAAGGATAAATATAATCGAAAAAGATAACAACAGAATTTTAGAGTTGATATAGTCTCCCCTACTTTAGGAAATTTCGTCCTGAAATTTAAGTAGTAGCTGTAACAAAGAGGTGCGGGTACTTGGCCTTCATGTCACTTTCCAATTCCCAAGTGAACTCGGTGCCGCGTTTGCCTTCACATCGGACCTTCACGATAGGGATGCGTGAGCGTTGGAGTTTCTTGGTCTCTCGGTCCATGATTTCCACAGGCTTTTCCACGAAATAGAGAGTCTCGTTGATTTGCAGATCTTTGAGAGGTACATGGAGATTTTCTTCGGCTAGGCATTTCTTGAGGTTAGACACGTGGAAAGTCGGGTGAACGTTATTAAGTTCCGCCGGTAGTTCGAGACGATAGGCTACTTTACCGATCCTTTCCAGAATCTTAAAGGGTCCAAAGTATCGAGGCGCTAGCTTTCCTTTCTTGCTGAAGCGGACCACTCCCTTCCAAGGTGCAACGTTTAGGAGAACGTGATCTCCTACTTCGAACTGTAGGGGCTTGCGGCGTTTATCGGCATAACTCTTTTGACGACTCCGAGCTTTCAAGAGACTGTCTCTGATCTGGAGGATCTTGTCCGTCGTTTCTTGAATTAGCTCGGAACCGGTTATTTGTGCTTCTCCGATCTCGTGCCATGCAATAGGCGATCGACATTTTCTTCCATATAGCGCCTCAAAAGGAGCCATTTGAATGCTGGTATGATAACTATTATTGTACGAGAATTCAACTAAAGGTAAATGCGTATCCCAGTTACCACCAAAATCTATGATGCACGCACGAAGTATATCTTCGAGGGTGCGGATCGTGCGCTCAGTCTGACCGTCGGTTTAAGGGTGAAAAGCGGTACTAAGATTGAGTGTAGTACCAAGAGCGGATTGAAAAGTCTCCCAGAGACGTGAAGTAAAGCGACCGTCTTGGTCAGAGATGATGTCACGAGGCGTCCCGTGTCGACAAATGACTTCGTCGGTATAGATTCGGGCTAACCGTTCGACCTTAAAGTCTTCTCATATAGCAATAAAGTGCGCGGATTTAGTAAGACGATCAATGATAACCCAAATGCTATCGTGACCAGAGGAAGTGCGGGGGAGTTTCGTCATAAAGTCCGTAGCTATACTCTCCCACTTCCACATCGGGATTTCGGGTTGTTCGAGTAAGCCAGAGGGCCTTTGATGTTCAGCTTTAACTTTCGAGCAAGTTAAGCACTTTGAGACGTACAAGGCGATATCCGTTTTCATGCCCGGCCACCAATACTTAGGACGAAGGTCCTGGTACATTTTGTCGGCACCGGGGTGAATGGAATATCGAGATTTATGAGCTTCGGTCATTAAAAATCATGAAGATTATCACGACTGGGAATCCAAATACGATCGAGATAGTAATAAATACCGTTAGGTTTGACAACGAGCTGAGTTTCAGTACCACATTTCATTTCTTCCTCCAAAGTATTCTCGTTAAAGCAAGCAAATTGGGCGGAGGGAATCAGAATTTCAAGAGTATTCAAAGCTTGAGAGTCACGAACACTATATACATAGCTTCGTCGACTTAGAGCATCGACGACGACGTTTGCTTTGCCGGGATGGTAGCGTATCTCACAATCGTAATCGTTGAGAAGTTCAACCCATCTGCGTTGCGCATATTTAGTTCTTTTTGATTAAAGATATGTTGTAAGCTCTTATGGTCGGTGAAGATCGTACACTTGGTACAGTAAAGGTAGTGTCGCCATATCTTCAATGCAAAAACAACTGCACCGAGTTCGAGATCGTGGGTTGTGTAATTCTTCTCATGGATCTTGAGTTGTTGAGACGCATACGCGATAACCTTGTCTCGTTGCATTAGAACACAACCAAGACCAAGGTTTGAGGCATCGCAATAAACAACGAAATCGTCGTTTTCGTCGGTTAAAGCGAGGACATGAGCGTTGCATAGCATACGCTTGAGAGTTTGAAAAGATTCCTCTTGCTTGGAATCCCAAACAAAGGGTTTATCTTTATGAGTTAAAGCAGTAAGCAGAACGGCGATTTTCGAGAAGTCGGTGATGAATCGACGGTAGTGACCCGCCAATCCAAGAAATGAACGGATTTCAGAGGCATTTTCGGTGTCTTAACGGCTTCAATCTTTGCAGGGTCGACGTGAATTCCTTGACTATTAACGATGTTGCTGAGAAATTGGACTTCTTCGAGCCAGAATTCACATTTCGAGAACTTAGCATAAATCCGATTTCCTTGGAGGAGTTCGAGGACTAAACGTAGATGGCGCGCGTTATCGTCTCTCGACTTTGAATAGATAAGGATATCATCGATGAAAACAATAACGAAACGATCTAAGAAAGCTTTACACACTTGGTTCATCAAATTTATGAAGACCGCGAGTGCATTTGAAAGGTCAAAAGGCATGACCACGAATTCGAAATGGCCATAGCGAGTACGAAAGGCGGTTTTCGGAATATCTTCATCCAACACACGTAATTGATGACAACCGGAACCTAAATCGATCTTAGAAAAACAAGTAGCACCTTGAAGCTGATCACATAAGTCGTCGATACGAGGAAGAGGATAGCGGTTCTTTATCGTGAGTTTGTTAAGTTCACGATAATCGATGCACATTCGGAACGATCCATCCTTGTTTTTCACGAAAAGGACGGGTGCGCCCCATGGCAAAGTGCTCGGGCGTATGAAACCTTTATCAAGAAGCTCTTGAAGTTGGCTTGATAGCTCGCGCATTTCGGAGGGTGCGTGGCGATAGGGAGCTTTAGCAACGGGAGTAGCACCGGGAACTAAATCGATACGGAATTCAACATCGCGAGTAGGGGGTAAACCGGGTAAATCATCAGGAAAGACTTTAGGAAATTCACAAACAACGGGGACATCTTTGTAAGTCTTCTTTTCTTTCTCCGGGTTCACGATATGGGTGAGAAAGGCAACACATCGCTTTTGCAAACATTTGTGTGCTCGAGTACATGACAAAAGCATCAACTTCTTTGAGGGAGTTTCACCATAAAGATGAAGTTGGTCACCGTTGGGGAGAGGGAAGCGAATCATTTTATCAAAGCATACAACTTCAGCATGGTTTTCACGAAGAAAGTCCATACCTACTTTGATATCGAAGCTACCTAACTGCATAGGTATGACAATGTTCGAGAAGACATGGTTGTTGAGAGCGATATTACAACCACGTAGGACAAAATTAACGGTAACGGTTCTTCCGGTGGCGACTTCCACATCGAAAGTATTTGTGAGTTAGTGCGCTTACATTTTTAAACCTTTTTGAATTCTAACGATACAAAACAATTATCGGCACTAGTATCAAATAAACATGAAGCATAAATACCATTGACAAGGAACGTACCATTGACAACGTTGTTGCATTCTGGGCCTGGCGGTGATTCAGGTTGAAAGCTCTTCCACGCGCAGCTTGTTGTTGCTGCTGAGGCTGCGGTGGTGGCTGCTGCTGGGGCTGTTGTTGCTGCGGTTCTTGTTTCATGGTACGGTTTGGGCAGGCATTTGCAAAGTGGTTCGGATCACCACACACGTAGCACACACGTGCCTTTGGAGCTACTGCTTGTTGCTGCTGGTTGTTCTGGGGAGTACGCTGAGGAGCTGGCAGTGCTGGAGCTTGAGGAGCTTGCTGACGAGGGCCGGTACGGCAACAGACAGTAAAGTGGCCATAGATATTGTAGTTTATGAAAAAATGACTTTTTCCACCCACCATGTGATGATAGGTGCACTTAGGGCACAGTGGGTGAGGACCGGTGTACGCACGTTTAGATGGGGGTGCGTCCTGAGCAGGAGCCTGATAAGGCTGAGAGTTCAGCGGTGTAGCAGCGGCGTATTTCTTGCTAGGGTTACCTCTTTTGCGTCCCTGACGCTTTCCCTTCGGGTCACTGGGTGGCTCGATAGCAGCAGTTGGTTCGGTGACGGCTTGATTGGCAACTTTCACAGAGTTCTTGAAATAACCATCCTGAACTCGCTGATCATTGATCTCAGCGGCGAGCATATAGGTTTCCTCGATGGTTGTAGTACGAGCAACTTTCACAAAATTCGCGACACATTCGAGTAAACCACGGATATATTTGTTGATAGCTTTCTCAGTAGTATCAACTTGGCTGGGACAGATGATGCTCAAAATCTTAAATCGAGCGGTAAATCCAGCATTGTCGGGACCATCTTGCTTTATACCCCAAAACTCATTCTCGAGTTTCTGAATCTCGTGCAGAGGACAGAACTCCTTCATCATCACTTCCTTGAGTTCCTCCCAAGACAGACTACAGGCTTCATCATTACCGCGCCTATGCCTTTCGACGGTCCACCAGTCGAGAGCACGGGACTGGAAGACTCCAGTAGCATTCACCGTGCGAAGGTCATCGGCGCATCCACTTTGCCTAAAGGTGACCTCAATGGCATCAAACCAATGGACCATAGCAGTTGGTCCATCGTTGCCCGTGAAGGCGAGAGGTGCACAAGATTTGAAAATTTTGAAGCTGAATCGTGACTTGGGGTTTTCAGCTTTCGAGTCGACCGATGAGTTACTGCTCACAACGTGAATTTCCGAGATGATTTGCGGGATGACCTTAGCAATTTCCTTGGCTACCATTGTAGCGATACGCTTGTCGGTGTTGCTGCGCTGGAGATTCCTTTAGGTGTGCGATCCCATTGAAGACATCTACACGAAGGATTTAGATTAGGTGAGATTTGATTATAATAGAGTTATGTTTAAGTATTTATCATTATTATTATTATTATTATTATTATTATTATTATTATTATTATTATTATTATTATTCATACAACGCACAAAATCATATAAACACGTAGGCACGTAAACACGTAAGCACATAAGCACATAAGCACGTAAGCACATAAGCACGTAAGACATAAGCACGTATTTCACGTAAGCATATACTTTGCACGTATTCACCTTTTTATAAGTAAAGCGTAGCGCGTTCGAGATGCGATATAATAGCGATATATAAGCGAGATAGGAGAGATAAGCGATTTAGTTTCGTTGGTGTATTAATTAGCGTTTTAGATTACGAGAGCTGTGCGAGTAGTGCATGCGTTTAGGGGGCGTAAAGCGATAAAGCGAGAAATCGATAATGCGAGAAATAATTAAAACGAGAAATCGAATAAAGCAAAAATTCTCAAAATTTTCAAACACATAAATAATAATAAACTCGATGTTGCGTAAATCGACGATATAGGCTTGAATCGATTTGGGAGTGTCCGGGGTTTTGAGACGTTGACTACCCAAAGTGGTTCGACTACCCTTTGAACTTGGACCCACGTTTTGGCCTAATAGATAGATGCTCTCACCGCAAGCGGCTAGCGGCATTACCCTTCCGGTTACTACGTGTTCCAAACCATCAGAATAATCGAGACTTTGGTGAGATTTAAAATCGAAAGGCGGAATTTGTTACTAAGATGCGGGTTTCACCCCTAACTTAGTAACGTCATTCCTAGTTGTGGCTACGCGCACGGATCACACCGGGCGTTTCACTAGATAGAAATAGAGATTTTCGTCGAGGTTTGGATATCACTCCTAACTCGACGAATGTATCTCGTGCGATAGAGATTGTGCGGAGTGAATGATCTCATCAAGAGTTCTCGGCTTTCATACCTAATCTCGACTTGATCACTCATTTTGTGTGATACGAGCATTTCCAAGCGTGTATATTATGTTAGCCTTATGAAAGGCACATTTAAGCATTTATGGCAAGTAGTTTCACATTTAAGTCAAATATAGGTCAATCGGGTACTTAAACATGCTACTAGGTCGAATCATGGCAATTATACCTATTATCCTAAGGTTATGGGCTGCTTTGATACCAATCTGTCACACCCCAACCGATAGCAGAATCATCGGGGTAGTGGCAGTACGCGAATCAGATTGATCAAGAGATTCCATAACGATCATTTAAAAGACAATAATCAACATTTAATATCCCATACTATTAAACTCATAAAATCTTCAAACAACCATTACAATTCCAAATAATCCCTTAAACATGTAATCTGATCCGATATCCCCTAGATTTATTACAAACCGTTCTAAACAAACTAAACAAAACAAACTAATCTAAGCACACAACATCCAAGGCATCCAAGCAAAAGATCCTCAACCTGTTACATACGTTAAAATATAAGTCAATACAATTAAATAAAGGTGAGCATACAAGTTTTAGTAATATTAGCATAATAGAGAAAGCGTTCGCGAAATAGTTTAATTACATATCATGATACACCAAAACACATCACACAGATGAACATAGGCTTATTTCTCATGCTAACTACCGTCAGAAGGCTTGCGCGTCCATCCTAACTAGACCCCGTTGGGTGTTAGCCACACTATAGTACCATACTAGCTAAGAGACAAGTTAACGAAAATAAGTCCTAGTCACATGTTTCTAGTATCACGTATTGAGCATACATAATCGGATTATTCGCGTGTGATAAACAGTTTGAGTTATGAAGTGATTTTTGATAGAGGAACGTATGTAATACCCGAATAGTGCATTAAAGTGAAAATGGGTCAGGAATACTCATTGTGGGTGCGTTTAGGTAAGACTAGTGATCTAAGAAGAGTTGTGAAGAGCGCCGGATCAGCCTGCATACGCGAACGGAAGTGCATCAGTCTCCGAAAAGCTGAAACGGTGAAGTTTGGTTTGGGCAGTAGGCAAGTTCGGGTGAACTTGTATGTAAACATACAAGTTCGTGCGAACTTGCATAACCTGTTGGATTTTGAGACAAGTTCGGTCGAACTTGGTAAGTTTCTTAGGAAACTTGGAAAGTTTGGTCGAACTTGTGTGCATCAATGAGTGAGAGAGACAAGTTCGAGCGAACTTGATAAGTTTCCTAAGAAACTTGTCAAGTTCGAGCGAACTTGTTGGATTATGGTGAAGGTTTGGCTTAAGTTCGGCCGAACTTGACCCAAATGGGGCAAGTTCGAGCGAACTTGACTCCTGAGCTGCATAAAATCAGTTAAATCTCGAGCGAACTTGATGCTTTTTTAGCATGGTTTCACGAGAAAGTCCATACCTACTATGATATCGAAGCTACCTAACTGCATAGGTATGAGAATGATCGAGAAGACATGGTTGTTGGAGCGAGATTACAACCACGTAGGACGGAATTAACAGTAACGTTCTTCCGGTGGCGACTTCCACATCGAAAGTCTTTGTGAGTTTAGCGCGCTTTTTTAAAACCTTTTTGAATTCTAACGATACAAAACAATTATCGGCACCGGTATCAAATAAACATGAAGCATCAATACCATTGACAAGGAACGTACCATTGACAACGTTGTTGTCATTCTGGGCCTGGCGGTGATTAGGTTGAAGCTCTTCCACGCGCAGCTTGTTGTTGATGCTGAGGCTGCGGTGGTGGTGCTGCTGGGGCTGCTGTTGCTGCGGTTCTTGTTTCAGTACGGTTTGGGCAGGCATTTGCAAAGTGGTTGGGTCACCACACACGTAGCACACACGTGCCTTTGGAGCTGTGCTTGTTGCTGCTGGTTGTTCTGAGGAGTACGTTGAGGAGCTGGCAGTGTTGGAGCTTGAGGAGCTTGCTGACGAGGACCGGTACGGCAACTGACAGTAAAGTAGCCGTAGATATTGCAGTTTGATGAAAAACGAAGGCAATGCCTTCTGTAAAACGTTGTAAAACGTTGTTGAAAATCATTGTAGTTGAAATCGGGTTGATTCTTATTTCAGGGAACAAAGGGTTTCGGGTTTGAGAGCTCTGGGCGAACTTACAACAAGTTCAAATGAGAGAATAGGGCTGAGTATTTATAGGAGAAGGCAAAAATGAGAGCTGGTGGAGTCAAGTTCGGCCGAACTTGCATGAAATTATGCAAGTTCGGCCCAACTTGTGAAGATTTTAAGAGTCACTAGTCAAGTTCGGCCGAACTTGTACATAATTGACAAGTTCGAGCGAACTTGAGGTTATATGAAGGAACTGAGTTTTGGCCAGCCAAGTTCGGCCGAACTTGGGGTACCAAGTTCGAGCGAACTTGACCCAATTGTTGGGTTCTCTTCGTTTATTTCGTTAAGTGTTCGTTTGGCGGTTTGGTTCGTATTAGTTAGTTATATTAAGCGTTATAATTGATAAAATAGTGCGATTTAGCGATTTGAGTGCGCGAGAGCGATCGATAGCGAGCTTAATTAAACCACAAACATACATAACACATAAATAACATAAAACCATATAATTAACTACGAGTGGCGATGCGATTTAATAGGCGATTAGATGCGATATAACATACATAATCATAATTAATTAACATAAAATTTTCTTGTAACGAATCTTGGAGTACAAAGGATAAATATAATCGAAAAAGATAACAACGGAATTTTAGAGTTGTTACGAACACTTGATTTCCCCAGCAAACGGCGCAAAAACGCACGATTTGGATGCCAAAACGATCAAGTTCGCTCGGATTACATAAAGTTCGCTCGAACTTGTCACCAGAATGGTGATCAAGTTCGCACGAACTTGAAAAAACTACAAAAATGGCACAAGTTCGCCCGAACTCTGCCCAATTCTCAAGAGAATTAGGCAAGTTCGCCTGAACTTGCACCATCCTTAACAACACCACAAGTTCGCCCGAACTTGTCCTGATTTCCAAGGAAATCAGACAAGTTCGCCGAACTTGCACTTTCCCTCAACAAAAGGGGACAAGTTCGCTCGAGACTTGCCTGTTTTCCTAGGAAGCCAGACAAGTTCGCCCGAACTTGTTCACTCAGTAAGTTAGCTATACAAGTTCGCCCGAACTTGTACTTTCCAGTACAAGTTCGCCCGAACTTGTCTATTGCTCTCTTAAACCTTAACTTTCAGCAATTCGAAGACTGATGCACTTCTGTTCGCTTACAGGCTGATTCGGCACTCTCCGCAACTCTTCTCAGATCCCTCATCTCTCCCAAAACGCACCAACTGTGACTGTACTTGAACCCTTTTACGCTTAAACGCACTATTGGGTGTCACATATGTTCCTATATCAAATCACATCACACAAATCTCAAATGCTTATTCACAACCCGCTAGTTACATGATTATACGTGAAATATGCTGAATTGTATGTATTGCTTATTGCTTGTACACCACCCTTAACATGATAGTATACTAGAGGTTGACCCGCCACCCGGAGGCCCGGGATTGTTAAGGCTCGCATTTTTATTGCGCCTTTATTTTTCCCTTTTAGGATGTGAACTCTTGTTCGCATGCCTCGATTGCTATGAATCTAAGTAGTTACATCATTCACAACTATTACGTATGTCATGCGGTGTATGCTAAACGCTTTTATATCTTTATTGTGAATGCTCACCTTCACTTAATTGTATTGACGTTTTATTTAACATATGTGACAGGTTGAGAATTTTAGCTTGGATGCTTAGTGTTAGATTTTGCTTAGAATATCTTGTAATAAATCTAGGGGAGATCGGATCAGATGTTATGTTTAAGAGATTATTTTCGATTTATGTAATGATTGTTTGAAGATTTTATGTGTTTGATAGTATGGGATATTGAATGTTGATTAATGTCTTAAAATAATTGTTATGGATTTCTTGATAATTCTGATTCGCCTAGTGCCACTACCTCGATGTTTCCGCCATCGGTTTGGGTGTGACAGATTGGTATCAGAGCCATAACTCTAGGAAATTAGGTAGGATTGCCATGTTTTGCCTTAGACTATAGTTAGGATACCAAATCAGACCGTTACGCATCGATTAACGTCGAAAACGAATACGAACAGCAAGCCCGCCCGAACTTGGGGGACAAGTTCGCTCGAAATTGATCAAGTTCGCCCGAACTTGATCAAGTTCGCCCAGACCTGACCAAGTTCGCTCGGACTTGTCTGTCCCCTCACAACTAAACAAGTTAGCTAGGATCAACAAGTCCGCTCGAACTTGACATCAGTTTGATGCCAAGTTCGCCCGAACTTGATCAGAATCCTCCGACACGAACTTCTAAACATTGCTTTTCCTAAAGCAACCACAACACACGCTGAAGAATGCTCGTATCACACAAAACAAGTGATCAAGTCGAGAATAGGCGTGAAAACCAAGAACTCTCGATAAGATCATTCACTCCACACATTCTCTCACACGAGATACCTTCGTTGAGTTAGGAGTGATATCCAAACCTCAACGAGAATCTCGATTTCTATCTAGTGGAACTCCCGATTTGATCGGTGAGCATAAGCACAACTAGGAATGAAGTTGTTAAGTTAGGGATGAAACCCACATCTTAATAACTAGTTCCGCTCATCGATTTTCAATCTCACCAAAGTCTCGATTATTTCGATGACTCGGAACACGACGTAACTGGAAGGATAAATGCCGTTAACCGTCGTAGGGCGAGAGCATTTGTCTATTAGGCCAAATCGTGTGTCCAAACTCAGAGAATTATCGAATCACTTTGGGTAGTCAACGTCTCAAAACCCAGGACACTCCCAATTGATTTAAGCCTATAATCGTCGATTTTATGCATTATCGAGTTTATTATTATTTATGTGTTTAAATTTTGAGAATTTTCGCTTTATTCGATTTCTCACTTTATCGATCCCTCGATTCATCGCTTTTACGCTCTATCGAAGTATGCACTAATCGCACAGCTCTCGTAATCTAAAATGCTAATTAATACACCAACCAAACTAATCGCTAGACTCGCTTACGCCTATGAGGGCATGTGTACCTCATACGCGGTATTAGTCGCTTATATATCGCTTATATATCGTTATTATATCGCATCTCGAATGCGCTACGCTTTACTTATAAGAAGGTGAATACGTGCAAAGTATATGCTTACGTGAATTATGTGACTACGTGCTTACGTGCTATGTGCTTATGTGCATACGTGTTTGCCTGACTACGTGTTTACTTGCCTATGTATTTATGTGCCTTGTATGAATAATAATAATAAATATTTTAAACATAAACCTATTATAATCGAATTTCATCCAATCGAATCCTTCAATGTAGATATCTTCAACGGGATCGCACACCAGAAGGAACCATCAGCGCAGCCAAGCTGACAAGCGCATCGCATGGTCCCTCAAATCGTCAGTGATATTCAAGCTGCCAGCAGCAACACTTCTATGGACTCCAAAGCCGACCCACCCAAGACATCTTTCAGTTTTTAACAGTTCAAAGCTTGTGGACCCTTCACTTTCTCAGGCACCGAAAGACCCAGTGCCTTGTTTCACTGGTTTGATGCTATTGAGGTCACATTTCGCCAGAGTGGGTTTCCCGAACCCCTTCGCACTATTAACGCTACCGGCATTTTCCATTCCAGGGCTCTCGACTGGTGGACTGCAGAGCGTAACAGGAGGGGAAACGACGAAGCCTACGGACTAGCATGGGAAGAACTTAAGGAGATAATCATCAAAGAGTTATGTCAACCTCATGAGATCCAGAAGTTGGAAAACGAATTTTGGGGAATCAACCAAGACGGTCCCGACAATGCTGGTATAACGGCTCGATTCAAATAGTTGAGCATCACCTGTCCCGGTCAAGTGGACACGACCGAGAAAGCAATCAAGAAGTACATCAATGCTTTGCCCGATTGCGTCGCTGACTTTGTTCAAGTAGCACGCCCTGCTACTATCGAGGAGACCTACCAGTTAGCCGCCAAGATCAACGACAAAAGAGTTCAGTCTGGTTACTTTAAGAACCACGGTAAAGTCGCAAACCAGGACATCACCGAATCAGCAGCTCCACCCGATCAGTCCCGAGAAGCAAAGAACAGTCGCAAGCGAGAAAACCCGAGCAAGAACTTTACTCTTACCGCTCCAGAAACCCTCAGCCGCTCCAATCTGCAGCACCAAACGCACTGGCGGCAAAGCGTGCGTACACTGGCCCGCATCCTTTGTGCTCAAAATTCACCTATCATCATGTAGTTGGAGGCAACTATCGCTTCTGCACCAACTGCAATATCTACGGCCACTTTACTGTCAGTTGCCGTACAGGCCCTCGTCAGCCAGCTCCTCAGGCCCCAGCAGCACCAGCTTACCAGCTCCTGCCCAGGCCAATCAGCAGTAAGCTCCAAGGGCACGTGCCTGTTACACGTGCGGTGATCCGAATCATTTCAGTAATGTCTGCCCAAACAAGCCTGTTACACATGCAGCAGCAGCAGTCACAGCCACCACAGCCTCAACAGCAACAACAAAAGGCTGCACGTGGACGAGCCTTAAATTTCAACCATCGCCAGGCCCAGAATGACAACGATGTTGTCAATGGTACGTTCCTCGTTAATGGTATTTATGTTTCATGTTATTTGATACTGGTGCTGATAATTGTTTTTTATCATCAGAGTTCGAAAAGGTTTTAAAATGTAAACGTGCTAAACTCCCAAAGGCTTTTGATGTAGAAGTCGCCACCGGAAAATCCGTTACCGTCACCTCTGTCCTACGTGGTTGTTCCCTCAATCTCAACAACCACATCTTCTCGATCAATCTCATACCTATGCAACTAGGTAGCTTCGATATCATAGTAGGCATGGATTTTCTTCGTGAAAATCATGCTGAAGTTGTTTGCTTCGATAAATGATTCGCTTCCCTCTCTCAAACGGTGATCAACTCCATGTCTATGGTGAAACTCCCTCAAAGAAGTTGATGATTTTGCCATGTACTCGAGCACACAAATGTTTGCAAAAGCAATGTGTTGTTTTTTCTAGCCCATATCGTGAATTCGGAGAAAGAAAAGAAGACTTTTAAAGACGTTCCTGTTGTTCGTGAATTTCCCAAAGTTTTCCCGACGATTTACCTTGTTTACCCCATACTCGCGATGTTGAATTCCATATCGATTTAGTTCCCAGTGCTACCCCCGTTGCTAAAGCTCGCTATCGTCTCGCACCATCCGAAATGTGCGAGTTATAGAGCCAACTTCAAGAGCTTCTTGATAAAGGTTTCATACGCCCGAGCACTTCGCCTTGGGGCGCACCCGTTCTTTTTGTGAAAAAGAAAGATGGGACGTTCCCAATGTGCATCGATTATGGTGAACTTAACAAACTCCCGATAAAGAACCGTTATCCCCTTCCCCGAATCGACGACTTATTTGATAAGCTTCAAGGTGCTACTTGCTTTTCTAAGATCAATCTTCGTTCCGGTTATCATAAGTTACGCGTATTGGAAGAAGATATTCGAAAACCGCATTTCGTACCCGTTATGGCCATTTTGAATTCGTGGTCATGCCTTTTGGTCTCACCAATGCACTCGCGGTCTTCATTGACTTGATGAACCGTGTGTGTAAAGCTTTCTTAGATCGTTTCGTCATTGTTTTCATCGATGATATCCTTATCTATTCGAAGTCGAGAGACGAACACGCGCGCCATCTCCGTTTAGTCCTCGAACTTCTCCAAGGTAATCACCTTTATGCTAAATTCTCTAAATGTGAATTCTGGCTCGAAGAAGTCCAATTTCTCGGCCATATCGTTAATAGTCAAGGAATTCACGTCGACCCTGCAAAGATCGAAGTTGTTAGAGTTGGATTACACCGAAGAATGCTTCCGAAATCTGTTCATTTCTTGGATTGGCGGGTTACTACCATCGATTCATCGCCGACTTTTGAAAATCGCCATTCCGCTTACCGCTTTAACTATAAGACAAACCTTTGTTTAGGATTCCAAACAAGAGGAGGCTTTTCAAACTCTCAAGCGTATGCTATGCAACGCTCCGTATTCGCTTTACCTGACAGAAACGACGATTTCGTTGTTTACTGCAATGCCTCTAATCTTGGTCTTGGTTGTGTTCTCATGCAACGGGACAAGGTTATCGCGTATGCGTCTCGACAACTCAAGATCCACGAGAAAAACTACAACCCACGATCTTGAACTGGTGCAGTTGTTTTTGCATTGAAGATATGGCGACACTACCTTTACGGTACTAAGTGTACGGTCTTCACCGACCATAAGAGCTTACAACATATCTTCAACCAAAAGGAACTGAATATGCGCCAACGCAGATGGGTTGAACTTCTCAACGACTATGATTGCGAGATACGATACCATCCCGGCAAAGCAAACTTTGTCGCCGATGCCCTAAGTCGACGAAGCTATGTGTATAGTGTTCGTGACTCTCAAGCTTTGAATGATCTGAAATCATGATTCGCTCCGCTCAATTCGCCTGCTTTAACGAGAATACTTCTGGAGGAAGAAATGAAATGTGGTGCGAAACTCAGATCATTGTTAAACCTAACAGTATCTATTATTATCTCGATCGTATTTGGATTCCTAGTCGTGATAATCTTCGTGATTTGGTAATGACCGAAGCTCATAAATCTCGATATTCCATTCACCCCGTGCCGACAAAATGTACCAGGACCTTCGTCCTAAGTATTGGTGTCCGGGCATGAATAAGGATATCGCCTTGTACGTCTCAAAGTGCTTAACTTGCTGAAAGTTAAAGCCGAACATCAAAGGCCCTCTGGCTTACTCGAACAACCCGAAATCCCAATGTGGAATGGGAAAATATAGCTATGGACTTTATTATGAAACTTCCCTACACTTCCTCTGGTCACGATAGCATTTGGGTTATCGTTGATCGTCTTACCAAATCTGCGCACTTTATCGCTATACGAAAAGACTTTAGTTCGAAAGGTTAGCCAAAATCTATACCGACGAAGTCATTTGTCGACACGGGATGCCTCGTGACATCATTTCTGACCGCGACGATCGCTTTTACCTCGCGTCTCTAGGAGACTTTTCAATCCGCTCTCGGTACTACTCTCAATCTCAGTACCGCTTTTAACCCTCAAACCAACGGTCAGACTGAGGCACGATCCGCACCCTCAAATATAGGGGTGAGCATGGTGCGGTTCGGTTTGGTTATTTCCTATAACTGAACCATAACCGCACATTTCGGTTATCAAAAATCATAACGTTCGTTCGGTATGCGGTTTCGGTTAATCGGTTATTTGCGGTTAATGCGGTTTCAGTTCGGTTATAGGTCGGTTATTTTATCGTTTCTAAATTTAGGCTTTCAATGTGTGGGTTATGCAAATATCATGCGCAAAAAATAAATATAAACAGTTAAATCTTGGTAGAATTATCAATCATATTTTACTTCCACGTGTTTTGTGAAAGCATACATACGAACGCAAAGTGGCTAGAATTTTAAATTCAATGAGGTTGGGTCATGGTTAAAAGACTTAAACACTTCACCAAAAATATATGGATGGGACATGGTTAAACACTTAAACACTAACTTAAAAACCTATGGTCTTATGGATTCGGCCATGTTTAAAACATTCGGTTCGGTTCGATTATTTGCGGTTATGAAACTAATAATAACCATGACGAATCGCAACATGCGGTTATCAAAAATATAAATAACCGACCCTTCGGTTATTTCGGTTGGTTCGGTTATTTCGGTTTTATGCTCACCCCTACTCGAAGACATGCTTCGTTCGTGCATCATAGATTTCGGTGGTAATTGGGATACACATTTACCTTAATTGAATTCTCGTACAATAATAGTTATCACACCATCATTCAAATGGCTCTTTTGAGGCGCTGTATGGAAGAAAATGTCGATCGCCTATTGCATGGCACGAGATCGGAGAAGCACAAATCACCGGTCGTGAGCTGATTCAAGAAACGATAGACAAGATCCTCCAGATCAGAGACAATCTCTTGAATGCTCGGAGTCGTCAAAAGAGTTATGCTGATAAACGCCGCAAGCCCCTTCAATTCAAGTGGGAGATCACGTTCTCCTAAAGGTTGCACCTTGGAAGGGAGTGATCCGCTTCGGGAAGAAAGGAAAGTTAGCGCCAAGATACGTAGGTCCCTTTAAGATTCTGGAAAGAATCGGCAAGGTGGTCTATCGACTCGAACTACCGGTGGAACTTAATAACGTCCATTCGACTTTTCACGTGTCTAACATTAAGAAATGCTAGCTGAAGAAGATCTCCACGTCCCCCTAGAGGACTTGCAAATAAACGAGACTTTGCATTTTTTGGAAAAGTCTGTTGAAATCATGGGCCGAGAAACCAAGAAGCTACGGCGCTCTCGCATCCCTATCGTGAAAGTCCGATGGGAAGGCAAACGCGGTGCCGAGTTCACTTGGGAATTGGAAAGTGACATGAAGGCTAAGTATCCGCATCTCTTTGTTATGGCCACTACTTAAATTTCGGGACGAAATTTCTAAAGTGGGGAGACTGTAACAACTCCAATTTTTTCGTTGTTACCTTTTTCTTTTATTGTTCGTTGTATCTATCAATTGTAATCCCGAGATTCGTTTATAAGAAAGTTATGTTAATTGAATTATGTTGATTTACGTTATATCGCATCTAAACTGCTTACTAAACGCATCGCTAATCTAATCGCAATCACAAGTAATTATGCTACTATACGAGCCGGAGTGTTTATTGTTTAATAAACACTTGTGCCATCGCATCGCTTATCTCATCTTATCGCAAAACGCAGTTAATTATGTGGAATTATGTTTAATGCGTGTTATATTTATTTATGTTATGTTTAATATCGCTAAAACGCTCGCACGCTCACGCTAACTCGCTCTCTCTCAAATCAATGATAATACTACGCTTTAACACTTTGCCAAAACGCTTAATGTAACTATCTAATACAAACCGAATCCCGAACGAATTCGTAACGCGAAATAATCAAACAAAACTTGGCCTTTAGGTCAAGTTCGGCCGAACTTGTATCCCACAAGTTCGCCTGAACTTGCCTAAGCCACAATAACTCCTCACCAGACACAAGTCCGCCCGGACTTGTTCTAAATCTTAGCAAAACACACAAGTGTGATGTAACAAGTTCGCTCGACTGTAACAGTTCGCTCGACTGTAACAAGTTCGCTCGAACTTGTTGTACTGCCCTCATATTGCCGGGAGCTCTCGAAAACCCGAAACCCTTGTTTTCTAAGTAAGATTCAACCCGATTTGAACTACAACAACGTTCAACAACGAGTTACAACGATTTTGCACAAGGCTCTGCATTCGTTTTCATCAAATCTCTTTTGTTTTACGAAATCTTCATCTTTTTATACAAAACTTCTCCTTTTCACTCAGATCTACTTTTAGATCTGAGTAAAACCTTTTAAAACATTGATTTTCACACAATATTCGGACTAATGAGTATTTTTCGTTCACTTTTGAATGGAACGAGGCTTGTCAAGCAAGATCTCAGATCCGGAAGCACAAGGACGAAATCGTCACTTTACACAAGCTGGACTAAACCGTACGAACCTTCAAGTTCGCCCGGATTAGCCCGAGTTTTGTAAAATGGCTAAACTCGCTCCAAAAGACCTCTCAGCCTAAGTTTTACTCAGTGGCTTAAGGTTGGAGGGATGAACACTCGATTTCCCCAGCAAACGGCGCAAAACGCATGATTTGGATGCCAAAATGATCAAGTTCGCTCGAACTTGTCACCAGAATGGTGATCAAGTTCGCCCGAACTTGACAAAACTACAAAAATGGCACAAGTTCGCCCGAAACTCTGCCCAATCTCAAAGAATTAGGCAAGTTCGCCCGAACTTGCACCATCCTTCAACAACACCACAAGTTCGCCCGAACTTGTCCTAATTTCCAAGGAAATCAAACAAGTTCGCCCGAACTTGCACTTTCCCTCAACAAAAGGGACAAGTTCGCTCGAGCTTGCCTGTTTTCCTAGGAAGCCAGACAAGTTCGCCCGAACTTGTTCACTCAGTAAGTTAGCTATGCAAGTTCGCCCGAACTTGTTACATCAGTAAGTTAGCTATACATGTTCGCCCGAACTTGTCTATTGCTCTCTCAAACCTTAACCGTTTCAGCAATTCGAAAACTGATGCAATTCTGTTCGCTTACAGGCTGATCCGGCACTCTCCGCAACTCTTCTCAGATCCCTCATCTCTCCCGAAACGCACCAACTGTGAGTATACTTGAACCCTTTTATGCTTAAACGCACTTTTGGGTGTCACATATGTTCCTATATCAAATCACATCACACAAATCTCAAATGCTTATTCGCAACCCCAGTTACATGATTATACGTGAAATCTGCTGAATTGTATGTATTGCTTGATTGCTTGTACACCACCCTTAACATGATAGTATACTAGAGGTTGACCCGCCACCCGGAGGCCCAGGATTGTTAAGGCTCGCATTTTTATTTCGCCTTTATTTTTCCCTTTTAGGATGTGAACGCTTGTTCGCATGCCTCGATCAATCGCGTTTGTTGGTTTGCATGAATCTAAGTAGTTACATCATTCACAACTATTACGTATGTCATACGGTGTATGCTAAACGCTTTTATATCTTTATTGTATGCAAAACTCGTATGCTCACCTTTACTTAATTGTATTGACGTTTTATTTTAACATATGTGACAGGTTAAGGATTTAGCTTGGATGCTTAGTGTTAGATTTTGCCTTAGAATATCTTGTAATAAATCTAGGGGAGATCGGATCAGATGTATTGTTTAAGAGATTATTTCGATTTATGTAATGATTGTTTGGAGATTTTATGAGTTTGATAGTATGGGATATTGAATGTTGATTAATGTCTTAAAACAATTGTTATGGAATCTCTTGATCAATCTGATTCGCCTAGTGCCACTACCCCGATGTTTCCGCTATCGGTTGGGGTGTGACAGTTACATGTTTGAACCATCTTAGTAGTGGTAGTTAAAAGAAATTAGATAATAAATCAACCAGATTTCTATAATGCTTTCTTACAAGAAGACATGAATGGGGAGGTTTACATGAAGATTCCCCAAGGGAGAAAATTACAAGGGTGTCGACTTGGAAAGTCTCTTTATGGAATAAAGCAAGCTTCCAAAAATTGGTATCAAAATTTCACACCATCCATATCCATTCTTTAGTTGTGTTCAAAGACAGGACTCATTTGTATTGACTCATATATATGTTGACGATTTCATCATTTTGGGAAATGACTCAAAAAGATTAAAGAAACAAAGACGCTTCTTGATAATAAATTCAACATCAAGGATCTAGCCATAGAACTAACTCGAACTCGAGAATGGCTGGCCCTCAATCAAAGAAAGTGCATACTAGATAACCTGGAAGATAGTGGGTGATGGGTTGTTAACTGAGTGCTTTTCCGATGGAGCAAAATATAAAGTTGGGTAAGAATGACGAAGATGTTTGAATGGATGCCATAAAGTACGGAAGGCTCATAGGCAGATTACTCTACCTACAAGCAACTCGACAAGCATCACTTAGTCAGTTAACATATTGAGTCATTTTGTGGCAGATCCGAGAGAGAGTCACTTGGAAGTATCAACCAGGATTCTAAGATACTTCAAGACTACTCCGGGCCATGGAATTCTTCTCCCAAAGGAAGGTGGAATGAATATAGTATAATATGTTGAGCCAGACTAGCTTGGATGCCTTGATACAAGAGGGTCAAGAACTGGTTATTTGTTATTGCTTTGTAGTGCACCAATATCTTGGAAATCGAAAAAGCAGTCAGTAGTATCATGTTTTTTTGAAGAGTCTGAGTACCGGGCAATGGCAATAACCGTTATTGAGGTATAATGGCTACGATGGCTCTTAAAGGAGTATATTCAGCAAGATGGTCTAACATAGTGATAATTTAGCGGTAAAACGCATAGCTAACAGTCAGGTATTCATGAATGTACGAAACACATTGAAATGGATGCTATTTTGTGAAGGAGTAAGTCGAATATAAGGAAATTAAGCCTTTGCACATTAACACCAAACTCCATATTACATACTTGTTCACGAAGGCTCCGGAGCTCAACATCTACAATCTTTACTAGACAAGTTGGGCATTTGTATCGTTCATGCTCCAACTTGAACGAGGAATATAGAATAGGAATGATTATCATGATTCTCTTTTTGTTTTAGTTTTCCTTAATTATAGTTATATCTTATTCATCTGGTCTTTGTGTATAAAAGCCAATGTAACCATTCTTATATATATAGAAAAATATCAACTCATAATTTTCATAACTAACATTTATTAGTGGGTGAGTAGTACTCTTATCCTATTCAAAATTTTTTATTTTATATATGTATAGGTGTATCTATTATATTTTTGTTTTCTTAATTTTAATTTTATGAAAGAATATATACAAGGAGATGAATATGTGTATTTGTATATATAACTAAGTACTGAAGGATTTAAATGAGAAAAAAACTTTGAAAGAAAAAAAAAAGAAACTTCGATCAATAATAATACTTTATTTTCTTCTTTTAATATATGTATTTAATGTTTTGTAAGAGTATACTAGTAAACTTACATATATTATTAATTACGTTAAATTTGTAACTTATTTTCAAAATATATATTTTTTCAAAAAAAAAAATAGAGTGTAAGATAAATTACGAGGTGTGTAGTTAAAATGTAGGATAAATTTTGATATATGTATACGATATATTAAATATGTGTAGGATAAATTTTGAAATGTGTAGGATTAAATTATGAATGTGTGTAAGTAAAGTGTGAAAAATGATTGTCTTTATTACTATTTAATTAGTCAAAGACAATAATAAATGAGTTAGAGAAAAAAGTTTTTTTTTAACGGAAACTTTAGATCACTGACGGACCACCGAAGTCTCATTGTTCCACCAATGGAACCATCCGATCATATCTATCTCCACTAGACAATAATGTCTATACACCAGTTAAGGAGGAAACCCAATAAATCTAGGAAAACCCCTTTGTAAAAATCGAACACAGACCTAACGGTCCCTAAGCTTTATCCTACCATAAAGATGTCACTAAACTACCACAAACGACATAAAAGAAAACTATTTAATAATTCACAATTGTATTTTTTTTCTTTTTCTTCCTAATTAAATTTTATTCTACAATGAATCTTCCCCAAACTAAAACAATTTAACATAAGTGTACATTCAAATATCACTAACACATACTATTCGCACACCAGACTACAAATAACTCTTTCATGTCATTACTCATTAGTTGAAACAAATAAGGAATTATATTAAAATGACTAGAATAAGCTTCACAATTTCTACATATGACTAGAATAAGCTTCACAATTTCTACATATTGGTGTTTGAGAAACAGTGATATATATAATCTTTAGATTAGTTGCTTTCATGTTATACAACAACCTTACTCACTATAATCTCACTTATTACCAAGTTATTAGTGGACCTGAGGTGGGTTCGATATAGGCAAGTTTTACCTCTATCCCAGTAAATAAAGAGACTGCTTCCAATAAGACACTCAGCCCCAAAACCATAACCTAGACATAAGATTCTGGAAAATATACATAAGCATAAAACTACTAAAAATGTAATAATAAAATAATAAATTAATAAATAGGTATTTCTTAGTAAAACTATCATACGAGAAATAGATGAGAAAACCTATAAAAAGCTATATAACACCTCAGCTCCTAAAAAAACGAGGCCAAACTCATGTTATACCAATTATCTAAATACTTTCAGCATGTAAATAAACAAAAACTAAGTTTCTTTCTTGTAGTTTAATTTTCTTATTACAATATATATTTCTTTAGTGTTTCATGATTCCTACAAATATAACTAACTAATAAAGCATAAATAGTGTTTTGACATCTTTGATGGATAACCCATAATAACTAAGTTAATAAATAACAATAAACTTATTAACATAAAGAAACAAAGTCGATTCCCTCTATATCCTTGGGAAATAACGGCATCGAATTAAAAGAGTATCTAGTCATTGAATAGCCATCAACATCTACAATGGAACAATACACACCAAAAGTTTACGCATCGAAATTTTTAAACGTCAAAAGTAGCTTATCAACACCATTGTCACACACTCGTATGTATGTCTCGATCAAAGCTAATAAACTTTCCATTAATTGATAACTATTAGTTTTTTTTGAACAACAAACTTCATTAAAAACGACACTAGCAAGGAGCTAGCGGCAAAAGAAAAAACGATATTACAACGTAAAATTACATCAATCTTTCTATACAATGTTTCTAAATGGAGATCTATGTTTAATCTACAGATATCCAAAGGACTTTATCTCCTCCACTGTCTTGGTTACGTTTGCCTCCTTGTCTGCAAAAATTAACTCGTTTCTTGATTTCTATATGCACTAGCTTGCCGTGAAGACAATCGCTTAAATCGCCTTGGCCTTTCTTCGCTCCACCCTATCGTCTTTTTGCATAGTTATCAGATTTTTACTGTGGAAGCGTATCAGGGGAATACCACACCATTTGCTGACAGCATCCCACACCCCACTTGCAAAATAACAAGCAGTCAACAAGTGGCCAATGTCCTCTTCTCCCTCACCACATAATCGACATGTCACTGAACCCGATAAGAGTTTGCTGTTATATTGTTGACATAATTTTTTTTAAACGATAAATTTGGATCACTACGGACCACTAAAGTACCATCATGTCATGAACGGAACTACCAGTCATATCTGATTCAAGAGGAAACATAATAAATCTGAAAAAAAACTCCTTGAGGGAATCGTACCCATGACCTAATGGTCATAAGCCTTATCTCACCCACAAGATGCCATTAGAATATAATGTCATTGGTATATTGTTGTCATAATTAAAAGATATGATTTAGTTATGTTTCTTAGTAATTTTCTTATGGTACCCCTATATATTTGTTAATTGTTAATCAATAATAACAATAACTTATAGGGTTTTTTCGTAACCAGTAATTGTAAATCAATAATAACAATAACTCAAAGGATTTTCGTAAGCTATTAATAGCTGATAAATAAATGAGTTAACTGTCATTTTTGTCCATTTGGTTTGTTCACTTTTTCCATTTCAGTCCAATTTAAAAAATGCGCCATTTTCCTTCCCGACGTTCTGGAAACGTGTCATTTCAGTCCAAAAAGTTGACCCCAGTTAAAAAACTTAGTTTAACAAGGGTAAAAATATTTGAAGCTGGCAGGGTTCGAACCCATGACCAGCTGCTTAGAAACAAACACATTACCCAGCAAGCCAAAGCCAATTTTGTTAACAACATCCATTTATATTTCTTTTGACATGTCTTCAACCACCACCTCCACCACTTGCCACCATCCCAAATCCACCACATGCCACCACATAAAACTTAGTAACTCTAATATTCATTAGATCCTTGAAACACAACGATTTGAGATGATTAACGAAGTTGTTTGGAATACACCATAACAACATTCAGAATCGCACATTTAAACCGAAGTTACAAACACTCTCAAAGCTCACGGTGGTTCAAGCGACGGCGGAGCGGTTGGTTTTTGGTGGGTTTACACCTGTGGCAGACATTAGTGGTCGAAACCAGCGGCAGGGTTGGCGTGTACAAAAAATGGGTTGCAACAGGCTCTTTTTGGTTCACGGTGGCGAGTGGTGGTGGGCGGTTGCTTGCTTTACACAGGGGCGGCGATGATGGCTTACGGAGTTACGGTGGTGTTTGATTTGAAGGTGAGTAACAATGATGTCGAACGTTTTCTAGGGAGGGCGAGTGAAGAGAGAGAGAGAGAGGATGTATGTGGTCGCAGGCGGTGGTGGTGGAGGTGGTGGTTGGAGACATGTCAAAAGACATATAAATGGATGTTGTCAACAAAATTGGTTTGGCTTGCTGGGTAATGTGTTTGTTTCTAAGCAGCTGGTCACGGGTTCAAACCCTGGTAGTTGCAAATGTTTTTAAACTGAGTTTTTTAAATGTGATTAACTTTTTAGACTGAAATGGCACGTTTCAAGAACGTCAGGGAGGAAAATATCGCATTTTTTTAAAATCGGACTGAAATGCCAAAAATGAACAAATCACATGGAAGAAAATGACAGTTAACTGTAAATAAATTTATTAAAACAAATCTCCTAATTATGGTAATAAGAATGGTGTGTAATTAATATATTCTCTCACCCTGCAAAAGAATAAGGGGCTGTTTGTTTACCTCTTAAAGCACTTAATGGTCCCGACTGTTTGTTTCGTGAGCAGATGTCTTGAATGGTTCAAACATTTGCCTCTGAATGGTTAAACATTATACTAAGTCTGAATGGTTAAGACCTCTAATCTGAATTGGTTAGACATTTGACTCTGAACTGTTAAGCATTATACTAGCTCTTAATTGTTCAGACCTCTTACTGATTCAGCACTTAATGATTCAGACCTCTTACTGGTTCAACACTTAACCATTAAGAAATTGCCAAACAGCCCCTAAAACTAATAATTAATAAATAAATAAGGATTCCACTTATTATACCATAAAGACTGATTAAACTTAAGTTAACTGATTCAAAGCTCAAGCATCAACTAATGTTTATTACTAACCCAATCCAGATTTCTTGGGCACCATTGCAGCCCTTCTACTAAAATTGTAACTAAAGCATTGCTAGCCACATTACTAGTCTAAAACATACGTTTGTCACGAGATTGAGCACGAAGATAGGTGCATGTGATGCTTGCAATTAGCAAAACCAACACGCATAAAATTATTGTTTATATGATCAGTGATTGAGTGTCTCTAAATCCAATGTTTGAGAAGCACGTAACCCAATCTATTAAAATGAATTGAAACATTAAACTGTAGGTTATATACAATTAATTGGAATATCTTTTATCATAACTAATTTATTTATTTATTTTTTTTGAACGTAAATTTGAATCACTCACCACTGACGTGACCAACGGACACGATATATATCATAGTAATCTAATACACCAATTTAGAAGAAAACCAAATAAATATGAGAAAAAACCCTCATTATGAATCGAACACATGACCTATTGATTCTAAATTCTTATCTCATCCCTAAAATGCTACTAGGCTATAAAGTCATAGACAGCATAACTAATTTCTGTTCAAGAATTAAGTGGAAGCCGGCTGCAGCTTCTTGACAACTTATATTATAAAGAAAATATGTCATGTTACTCAAATATATTTAACGATAAATACGAGTCTCGTTGACTAATTGTTTTTAGTTGACGAGCATCTAAAGAAAGAAACAGGCACACTGATCGGACGGCTGCCGACCCTCAGCTCCCAACATATATTTAATAAATTATTCATACACATGTCGTCTTCCACAAAACAGAACTAAAAAAACAATAAAATCCAGATGTTGATTAGTGGACATTTGTTATTTTATCAACTCCAAGACGGCACACGAATTCTTGCATTCTCCAGAGAGATTATAGGTTTATCTGATATTGTTTGAGTGGTCTTTTTCAAAACGTAAATTGACCACATATTAATTATTGTTTTTAATTAAAGACGCAAAACCTTACTGTTCTAAACGTATTAAAATATCTTTAGAGGATGTATGTTTGGTATAGTGTTTTAAAGTAACTAATAATCATCTTGTACAAGCTACTTTCGACTAACTAAAGAAACTAGTTATTTTCATTTAGAATAAGTTTCATCCAAACACTAAACCTAATGTTATTCATTCTTAATAAGCACTGGTCAATTTGAAGATGCAATCCAAAACACTCGTTGAATCGTTGAACATTGAGTGAATGGATATTTAGTAAATTTAATATAATTTAGTAAATATTATCGGATTGAGTTATAATACAAATGATTTAAAAATAAAACGTGTAAGAAGCCACCAGAGAGTAGCAAGTGTTCTAGGAGTAATCAAGTGGGAAGAGGTAGTTTTGTGTACAAGAGGAAAGAAATATACACATGCAAGTCACATGTTATTCCCCCAATTTTTAAACATCCGTAACTTTTTTATACATCATTTGTTTTTAAAAAAATATATACCATAAAATCGAGCGTTTTTTTATCTTTAATATGAGTACCATATTGTTATATTTTTCAAAAAAAAGCTCAGTTGCGTATTACACAATGGACATAACGTAAAACACAATGTAAAGTAGATCAAAAACATAATCAATGACAACAGATAAAGACACAATGGACAACAGATAAAACACAACGACCATGACTATGACGTATAACACAATGGTCATAACGTATAACACAATAAGTATCAAACTAAATAAAAACACAACTGATGACAACAAATAAAAGACACATTTAATAACAACAGATAAAAGACACAATAGATAACATGTAATGACACAATGGACAACAAACTAAAAACACAATACATAAAAAACAAAAACACAATGAACAAGAGATTAAAACACAATGGACCACATATTAAAATACAATGGATAACAGATTAAACACAATGACCAGAACAAATAACACAATGTATAGAAAACCTAGATATAACACCATCTTCATTGTGTCATATGTTGTGTTATAGGTTCTTATAAAAACGCAATGGGTAGAACCCAAATTAACATTGTTTTATAGGTTTTGATAATAACATAATGTATAGAACCCTACTAAAATGTAATGACCAAAACCCAGTTAAAAGACACAATGACCAGAACCTTCAACACAATGCAAAAAAAAAGCCCAGTAAAATTGAAAATTTTATTTTATTTTTATATGACAATATGATACTCATATTAAAGATAAAAAACGCCCGTTATTATAGTGAAATTTTTTCTTAAAAAATGTCGTATGAAAAAGTTATGGACGTTTAAAATTGATGGGGGTAATTGGCATGTGCCTTGCAGGTGGAGAGATAAAATCCATAAATGTAGGATTCGCTTTATGCCATTCCATTATCTTCTTTTCCCTCTCCAAATCTAAGATCAATGGACTAGAATCCTTCTTATCCTTTTATATTTTATCCTTTGTATTTGATCCTAACCCTATAAATATCAGTTAGATTCTTTATGTGGTGAATAAGAAAGAAACTCTTGAGTAAAGTTTCTTGATGACAGTTAGTGAGTTTTATTAGAGTTTTTATGTCTCTAATTAGGTGACTAATTAAGTGAAACCTTTCACCAACCCTTTTAAATCTTGTATCTTAGTAGGGTATATGCCTTATTTGTTACTACAAGAAAATTACATACCGATATGCATGAAGAATACTTGGAGAAGGATGAGTACTTGAAAACTAACTATAAAGAGGAGTACTTTCTACTCCTTTTTCACCATCATCACATCCTTATATGTTTCATAAGTTCAACCACTACAATTTTACCCGGTATAACCTCGGGCCCGTGAGCCATCTCTAGCAACACATACTGCTTCGACTATTGTACCATGGAGACACACAACGTCTTTAGTAGAGGCGCAAAATTTGTTTTAAGGAAGCATGTTGAACATGTACCTCAGCTACAACCGTCAACACCCGTTTGTTCTTTTTTGCAGCAAGGGAGACTACACAAAGATCTTGTTGAAGACTACACAAAGAATCGTACAAAGAAGACGCCACTCAAGCTCTTGTCAAAGACAACGGTTTGAATCGATGTATTTAAATATGTTGTATTTCATGCAATTTTCGTTTGGATTTGTATAAGGTACATGTACTACAATTTCCCAAATGTATAAAGATAGTATCTTTTTATTTTATTAATATATTTTGATAAAATCGTGACACATGTCCTATTTTAATATGATGCAAATGGGCAAGAGGTTAATGAGTAAACTTCTAGTATGGAGCCATTACATCTAGCAAATATTATTCTTAAACTTTATTCAAATTAGAGCATCTCAAATGTATATGTTTCTAAACATATTCAAACACGCCACATCAGCTGCAAAATCAGATTTTCACTCATATTTCAAACACGCCGATTATTTATCCAAACTACATGCACACACCATTAAAAAATATATATAATATTATATGTGTGGAGGGGGGTATGGGCCCACCCTTTCCATCCGCTCACATCTATAAAATCAAAATGACAACAAACAAATACACTTTTTAACGTAGTATGTAGTTTCTTTATCTTCTTTTGAATGTTCAATAATTGGTGCAACTGCATCAACATGTTTTTACCTTCAACTTTTGATTGAGCAGGTTCTGCAACATCTTTTTCTAACTCAATAACATTCTCTTCTTACAAACCTTTCATAGTCTCCACGTCTCTATCAAAGTTGATACCCATCTTTTGCTCCAACACCTTAAATAATATCTGTATTTGAGTAGCATACTAGCATGAACTCCCCGTTTCTCAGAGTTTTCAGCAATCTGTTGTTGTTGAGCTACATTATGCTTCCTTAGTCTTTCATTTCTCTTCAGTCAGACTCTCAACTTTGACATTGCTAACTAAACTTTCGCTTCTAACTCCAATATCTTTTCATTGTTTAGTTCGTTGAAGTAGTCGTAACCCAGGTCATCTAACGATTCAATTCTTGGAGTTGGTTCTGGTGATGCTGATGATGATGGACCTGCTTGATCATGCTTCTTTGGTGGTTGTGGTGGTGTAGCTTGAGATGGTATTGTCTATTGATGTTGGATTTTTGATGTGAATACTACGAGTTGTCTCCAAATAATAGTCTCTTCAACAACAGGAGTTCCAGTTTTAACATTTTCTTTCTCAACCCTCACAGGTTCATCGGCAATTTGTTTTTCTTGAGTTTCTTCAATGATTGGTTCACCCATCTGTACATAGGTTCATCAACAAGTTTAAACCATGATTCCTGCTTCTCTATAGCCGGAGATCGATTTTTCTTCTTCGTTGTTGTTCTAGCATAACTCTTTTTCCTACCTCCAACCTTCTTTAACACGGGTTTTTCTAGTATATACCCTGCATCCTTTTCTTCCTCAGATTGTTTCATTTTCGATGCAACTTGTTCAACCCTAGCTCTTGAATCGTAATTGCTTGTCAGAGCTTGTCTATCTTCATCACTTTCGGTGATTTCATCATCAAATTTTTCCTTATCCTTGTCAGAAGTAGCACAAATTACAACATCTTCTGCCACTGGTTGTTTAGCTTCTGGTTCTTCATTAACAGGTTCATCCAAATCTATCACTTTCTTTGCCCTGGAGCGTTTTCTTTTCTTCTGTGATCCTTTACAATCCTTTTCTTTCTTTATATATTTTCTCTTTGAATATGTAAAATTTTTCATCTTCTCAGTCTCATTTTCAGAATTGTCGTTGTTGTGTCTCCATTTGCCATCTTCAGGTGCTTCATAATCAGTCTTCTTAAAATGCCCAAATAGACCCCTATATGGTGTAATCTGCTTCTCACCTTTTCCTTTGTACGAAGTCAATCTTTTTAGAGTAATACTATTCATATGTTCAAGCTCCATTTTGTCACTCTCACGCTTCTCTAACTCTTTGTGTTGATGATCAATCAATAACTACGAGAATATCGGATGCATCAACCATCTTGTATCACATACATTGCACTTCATATTATTGAAAATCATTGCCAAAAAGTTAAACTTTAGATTGAGTCATAGAGCTATTATCACACTCATCAAATAATCTGGCGCGACGTCATAACCACCCTTTCGATGCCATAAGCAATGCATCACTACATGCATGAGAAATTTGTAGGGTCTTCATACACAACTCTTTGCATAACTAGTTGTATTCAGTTCACTATTGTATCTCATTCTCTTAAAACACCCTTTAACCAATCTCTCGTCAGGTAACTCTAGGTCATTTGGTGAATCCTTAATATCTAGATCTTCTCGAACCAGTGCTTCAGATATAATTACTTTGTAACACTACGTGTTTTTACGTCCAATAAAATTCTGACACATCCCGCAAATCCTCATATGTCGTATGCTTAAACGAAAGGGACTAAAGCCGTTTAAACGCCAAATTATAATCACTATAATTCTAAGTGATTAAAGTTGAGGGATAGTATGGATAAATGCCAAAATTTTCATCTCTGGAAGGCGGTTGCGGACCGCAAGGCTCAGGCCATACGGTTCGCAACCATTTGAAAACAACGGGTGCCTGAAGGTCCTTACGGACTGCATGGCTAAACCCATACGGTCCGCAAGGACCTGCCAACGACAAAAAAGGTGGCTGCCTCAAGTGCTGCCACCTTTGTCGCCATTGCCACCCTTTGGCTGATCTTGCCCCCACTTGGGACACTTGTGCTCGTCCAATGAGACCCTCCAACACCTGGCATGACCTCATGAGCCTTCCTCATGTATAATAACTCCTTGCTCAATTCTTCAAACTCTTCCTTATCCTCTCTCAAGATTCCCAACTGAAGGGAGCTTCCAAATTAGTTCTATTTTTGTGCTAGGACCTTGTGTAAGTGTCCTTAACCTTCCTTTTCAGTTTTATTAGGCTTTTAAGCCAAAGTCAAAGCGCTTACGTAAAAACGCTTTGACCTTAGGCTAAGACCATTATGGTCCAACCATTGTTCGTTACGAACATGGCTACGTGATCGTAATTAGGTAGGTGTTAATCCCTCAAAGGGCACCTCCTGATTACCACGTTTGCTTGACCAAATTGACGGGTCAATGTTTTATTCATAAAAAGTCAACGGGTCAGTTTTTAAAAAAATATTATATAGATAGTTATAAGTGTTATAATATGATTTGGCACATAAATAACTTAGTAATAAGTATTAGAACATGTATAAACATGTTCGGCCCGTCAAGTCCCGGTCTAGAGTCGGTTCGCAACCGAAAGTCGCAAAGTTTGACTTCTGCCTTGACTTTCAGTTCTGACCCGATTTAGCTACTTAGGCTATTGACTTTAAGTCATTTTAGGACCATGTTATAGTATAGTATAACCTCCTAAAGTTATACTACACGGTTCGTTAGTAATCTGAGTTTTTATGCAAGTTTCGTTACTATAACTTTTACTAAAATGCCCTTTTCATATAAACTAAGGTTTTAAACATTAACCAACATACAAATGAGTTATAAACTGATTTGTAAACTTAGTCAAATTATTTTGATGTCATGATTCTAATCATAAACTGCATTTTGATTAAATATCGTTAACATAGCTCTAAAAGGACAAAAATGCCCTTTCTGGAATTTTAGAAGGTTTAAACATAACTTCTTCCACCAAACTCTTTACATACTGATGTAATATCATAAATAGGATTTGTTGGGATGTTAAAACAAATGTTATCTGAGTTGATACTATAGATTCGTATAATGCCGACAAATGACCGAAATACCCTTTTACCGCATATAATGGTCTTTACTAAACTTTTCATAACTAAAACTTTTACCTACTGTTATAACATAATAAATAACTTATTATAGTATTACAAAAATGGTCACGACTTCAGTTTACCTTAAACATCAAATTAATCGGCATTTATCGACTATATCGCCATTTCGGTGCATAGTATGATTTAAAACTATAACTATGAGTCAAGACTTGTTACCCGAACTCAGATTCCCAATTATGACTTCAAAGCTATGTGTGAAATTACCAAAATGCCCCTACGGGACATAGTTTGGTTAAAAACTATCAAAAACACATAGGTTTGATATCCTACTGATATAACATCATAAAATACATGTTTTTACTGAATAATTATAACCTTAACATCAATTATGTTTAAATCTCTTTTATAAGTCATAAAATGACCAAAATGCCCTTATAGGCATAAGTCGATTTTAAAATCATTGTGGGCATACATATTGATATCCTACTGATATCATAACATATTTTAAACATAATAGTATATGGAACTTGTATATGACTCTTTCGGTTATCAGGTTTCGCTTATACGCTTACGGTTAAGCATACTTGACTAGTTTACGTAATCTAACCGAAATGGGTTTAACTTTATCAATTCCTTATCAAAATCCAGAATGTTATGGATATGCCATATTATACAAGTCTAGATACTTGTTGGGTCCCAATTTACATTCTATTCCGGTCACCACTTAACCTAGCTTTTTGTACCGTATTTGTTTAACGTAAGACTAACCGGTTCAAGTCTAAGACTTAACTAAGGACCAGTTAGCATTCTAATTGGTTAATAATACGATCATTCCAGACTAGACGCCTTCCGGTAGATTGTGCCTGTACTTACCTCTTGATCTATGGATGAGTTGTGATTTTCTCGAAGATTTAGCTCAGGTAAATACTCTTAACCTATTTTCCCTACACGGGCTTGTGATACGGTAAAATATTACGCTTGGTCGGGTATGGGATCATGTTTTCTCCAGTTGTGATAATTAACTAAATCACATAACCCATTTTAATATGTATTGCCTGATAACTTAAACATTGGGGGTTGGCTTGACCGTGTCTGGGATATCCTTGGCTCACTAAAGTGCTAGTGGCCACGACTTATAGCGTGGGGTGTAGGCATACAATGGTCAATTGCATTATATTGTTATATGCCTTCTGTATGAAAGTTCAGAAGTCGTGTGTCAGTCGATCATGTCTCGGTTTTCATATTGAGCCTTATATGTATTGACAAACTTATATATTTGTATACAAGGTCATCTGTACTGTCTCAAGTTATTTATGAAAATGTGCCTAGTGCATCTAAAATCATTTTCGAAAGGATTTTCAAAATGAGTCGGTTGATTGTATTTACCAGTGAAAACTGACGTATTTTCAAAAGATTATGTTACAGGTACAACAAGAAATAGGCCGGAAGCTGCGTTGCATTGATACTAAGGATTTGCGACCCTTTAGTTGTGCCCTTTAAAGTCTATTATCATTTTGTACATTTCCAATCCGCATGTGGATCTTATTACAAGCCTTGTATGTATATTTGTGTTGAACTTTGGACACTTATGGTTTGTAATACTTTATTTTAAACTCTAAGACTTCCGTGTGTTTCTCTATGTTGTTTGGTTATGATGATATTAATCTTACGTCACGATATTCCCCATCGGGTCCACCGGAATACATGTGGAAATCGGGGTGTGACAGGTTGGTATCAGAGCCAACGTTCGAGGGAATTCAACAGTAGTCTTTAGTGTTTGATCTCAAACGACACAGTAACACATTCCTTAGACTCTTGAGTCTAGGCTTTGACCTAGGATAACTCATTTACATTGTTTTATTTGCTTTTGATTATTTTGTTTTAACTTGTTTTTGAAGCAGGAAATATGCCGCCAAGAGTTAGAGGTAGGGGAGAAAAAGGGAAGGGCCCCATGTGGGGTGGACCATCAATGATAGGTCCTTTGAACATACACAACTACAATCCATACGAAGGGTCGGATGACTCTTCATCACCGTGGGAACCAGTTCGGCAATCTGTTTCCCACGAATACTCACCACCACCATTCCATGCACCACTCTCACCATTCGCACCACTCTCACCATTCTCATTGTTGGTGCATAATGTCTATCGTCTAAGTCTTGGATCGAGTCTATATTGTATAGGGTTTGATATGTTATATTTCAATGTATTTATGTTGTAAAGGTCAAGTTCGGCCGAATTTTTATGTCAAATGGACAAGTTCGCTCGAAGTTAAGTTCGGACGAACTTGACCATAGCACATCTTGTCCGAACTTGCATCTCTATATATAGGTAGCCTTGGTTCTTCATTTGTAACTTTGCAACTTTTGAGGCGAAGCTCTGTTGGTTTGGTTTCTTGAAGTGTAAACAGATTTGGACTAATAAACTGACGTTTAAACAGTAATTCTTGTGTATTTGACACTAATCACGTAATTTCTGCTTACGATGACATAGATACAAACTTAGGTTCCCTGACAAGTGGACGGGATCGATCCTAACACTCACCACACCCATCACTCTATCACTCGCACCACTCCCATTCACATTCTTTTCAGGGAAACTACAACCCCAACTTTACTTGCATTCACCCTCCATTACCCCTCCAGTAGATTCCCCAGACCCCATCTATGAGGACTCAGATCATGAGATGCCTCCGACTGGATCTCCCGGTCATCCTATTAACTGTTTAGCGGTTCAAACTCCTATGCTGGAACCCCACACCATTTTCCCGATGACTTTCAGCAGAAGTGGGAGTAGTATGTTTTCTACAACCCTCCCTCCTACCACAACACACCATCCTACCATACTCCTCAACAGGAACTACCTCCGCCTGAGGAAGTACAAATGCAATCGGTGGAGCAACCGCAACCACCGCACAATGAAGACGTGGGGCGCGTATGTCAGTGCGCCTAGGACCAAGGGTGGGATCACTTTCACCCCTACCTAACACTTACCCAACAATCCCTGAGGATCCACAAATGGGTGGACCCTCCAACACATCACCTGTGGTGGAACCCCTACCACAGCCTACTGTTGCGCCTTTGCCTTTAACCAACGCCACCACCACCGGGTTTGAAAACCCAATTCCTTCATATCCAGATCCGTTTAGATATAACCCTTTTGCTTATTCTTCTGGTTTGCCTAATTATCTTCACCAGGCACCTTCGTAGGACCCCTATATTGAGGCAGCTGCACATAACGATCTTTTCCCTTCTCCATTTCCACCATATTCCTCTATACCGTACTCAGCTGGTGGATATCCCTTTTATGGGTATAATCCTTCAAGTGCACCTCCGCCTTATGTATATCAACATCCAGGTGCACCGCAACCGCAACCTCAACACCACCAGCAACCACAGCCTCAACCTCAACCACCAGTACTTGAGGCTATGCAAGAAACACTGGAGAGGATAAAGGAACTTCTGCGGAAAACTGAAAAATTTGGGAAGAAAAATAACAAATATTTAACGAAATTTATAAGAATGGTTAAAAGGAAAAAGGTTGATTAAACCTTTGTATTTTGTTTATGTAATGTTACTTTCCAAGAAGTCCCTGCGTGAACATTATCTTATTTAAGTCCCTGCATGGACATGTTTCTTTTAAGTAATAGTCCCCGCGAGGACAAATTTTGTTATTAAAAAGTCCTAATCTTGAGGCACTATTGTAATGGTGACTTTTATTTTAATGAAGAATTTCAGAAATTATTTATTATTGTACTCTGTTTCATCCGTTGTTCAAGCGACCGTCTTGATTTTAAATCGAAATTTATGATTGGCTATATTAATTCCAAAAGATCCTCTTGATGGTTTACACCAGCCGAGTGATAAAGTCACATATACTGGTGAAACGGTAGTTAAGATGTAAAGCCTTCTACCATGATAGTTAAGGTTGAGAAATTCCTTTGAGAATCCCTTCTATCCAAAAGGTGGTGAACTACGTTCTAAGCCTCCTAGTCTGCCCCATCGAGACTAGCTCTTTAAACCATTTTAAGATTTTATTCTAAAGGTTAACATCTTCAAAGTGTTAACCTCCTAGGCAGTGTGACTTGAGGAACCACACGAGCCATCACGGTAATGGACTATGTCCAAAACCTAATAAAGCCTATGTGATCAAATTTATCCGGGCTAAGTATCATCTGTGCGATGATCATATTATTTAAACACCCATTAGTGGTGTAATACCTGCAGGCCATATTATAAACATCCGTTATAATGTATTACTTATGACACCCATTAGTGATGTACTGCCTAGGGGTTATATTTATGTCCATTAGTGACAATGATAGTTGTAGTCTACGACTCCCTGTCTCGAGGTAATAGATTTCGTTCAAACCTCGAAGCCATTTGTGATTTTATTTTGTCTTTTATGACAGGCCTTTTGTGCCACATTTATTCAATCCCCCCTAATTTAGGCCTTTTGTGCCGCACTTTTAAACGCCTGGCAAAAGTGGCACTGTGACCACTAGCCCTATAAGGCGAAGGATTTATATATCCGAAACTTTACAAGTTTATTTATGGTTCTATAATACCATACATTATATTATAAGTCATCAAGCATGTATGACTAATTAATTTATACCACTATTTTAGCTCCAAGCAGACAAGATGGCAAATTCTGATGAAGCTAGTAGTCGACGCAAGGATGGTGACGCAAAATAAAATGTTGTTATAACCAAAGGTGATCTGCAAGCTCTAGTAGCCACAAAAGTTGACAAGGCGATTAAAGCTTATGATGAGAAGCAATGTGAGTCGAGTGATTCTCACTCTAAACACACCTCTAGACACATTTCGAAACATACCACTCAGCAACATTCTAAACATTCTTCCTTGGATAAAAAGGAAAACTCTGAACACTCCTCAAATGTGAGGAAGGAAAGGCAAGAATATCAGAAGAAAACTCATTTTTCAAAGGAAGGTTGTTCTTACAAGTAGTTTGTATCATGTAATCCCCGTGATTTTACTGGCGAAAAAGGGGCAGTCGAAACCTTGAGGTGGTTAGACGAGATTGAAACTGTAGTAGAGATTGGTGGGTGTTCTGAGAAGGATGTGGTTAAGTACGTAGCTCAGTCATTCAAGGGCGATGCCCTAATTTGGTGGAAATCTATGGTCCAATCCGCAAGGAAGGTATATTTGTACAATCTGAGCTGGGATAAGTTTGTGGAGATGATAAAGGATGCTTACTGCCACCTCTCTAGGTGGAGAAGATCGAGTCTGACTTTTGGGATTACAAATGAAGAATTTGGATTGTAGGAAATTTGTTTCTAATATAACTCCTTGTCCAGATTAGTACCATACTTGATTACTCTAGAATCTAAACGTATCGCGCTTTTTATCGAGGTTTAGAACCAAAGATAAAAGGAAACGTCAGCGCTTGAACGCCAGAAACATACAGGCCTGCTGTGGACCTAGCTATGGCACTAACCCAGGACCTGAAAAGACAAAGGTCTATCAAGTCTGAAAGGTGATGGAAAGAGGAAGAGTGAAGATGACAGAAACCACCGTTCAAATAAGAACAGAAGGTTTGGGTCAAACTGGAACCGTAACAAATCTGATAACCGACCGTGGTGCAAGAGTTGCAACCGACGAAACAATGGTTCATGTCGTAATGAATCCTAATCTAAGCCATGTGGGATTTGCAAGAAAATGGGGCACAAGGCCCTAGATTGTAAAGACTTGAAGGACGCTACTTGTTTTAACTGTGGTGAGAAGGGGCACATTAAGCCTAACTGCCCTATAAAAAGGATAATGTAGAAAAACCTAGAGGAGCAAGAAAACAAATGCGTGCGCCTTCCAGATGAATGCAAAGGAAGCGGTTGATGATAATAATGTTATAACGGGTACCTTTTTAATTAATGATACTTATGCTAGAGTTTTTTTTATTCAGGGGCAGATAAGTCGTTTGTAGACCATAAGTTTTAGTGCCTTGCTAAATTTGTCCATAAGAACTTTAGACATAACCTACGATGTAGAACTCTCGGATGGAACAATTGAAACTGCTTCTACAATTTTGGATGGATGCTTTATATCTATCAAGAATCTTTACATTCCTGTCTCTCTATTGCCAATGAAATTGGCAGGATTAGATGTAGTTCTTGGTATGGATTGGTTGTCTCGAAACCAAGCCCATATAACCTGTAACAAGAAACTAATCGAAATCAAATCCCAAACTGGTGACGTACTCACCATTCAAGGAGACCTACACTATGGAATGCCTGAGAAAGCACCATTTCTCAAGGCATCTCAATGTATGAAGATGGGATGTGTCATTTACATGGCACAGGTTACTATCGATGAGCCAAAACCAAAGATTGAAGACTTGCCCGTTATCTCTGAATTCGCAGACGTATTTCCCGAAGACTTTCCTTGTCTGCCTCCAAATAGGCAAGTAGAGTTTAGGAGTGATATTATACCTGGTGCAGCTCCAGTTGCGAGAGCTCCGTATCGTTTAGCGCCTACGGAAATGAAAGAGTTAAGGACGCATCTTGATGAATTATTAGAAAAAGGTTTTATATGACCAAGCTCATCACCATAGGGAGCTCCAATTTTGTTTGTGAAAAAGAAGGACGGTTCAATCCTTATGTGCATTGATTACCATGAGCTAAATAAGATAACAACTAAAATCGTTACCCTTTGCCCAGGATCGATGATTTATTCGACCAACTTCAAGGAGCAAGCTACTTCTCAAAGATTGATTTGAGGTCAGGATATCACCAACTCAAGGTTAGAACGGAAGATGTTCCAAAAACGATGTTCAAGACAAGGTACGATCATTATGAGTTCTTAGTGATGCCTTTTGGGCTCACTAATTGACTTGCAGCTTTTATGGATCTCATGAATAGGGTCTGTAAACCTTACTTGGATAAGTTTGTCATTATTTTCATAGACGACATACTTATCTACTCTCATAATCAATCAGATCACGAGAAACATTTAAGGTACATACTGTAGTTGTTAAGACAAGAGAAGCTTAATGCCAAGTTTTCTAAGTGTGAGTTTTGGTTACATGAAGTCCAATTCTTAGGACATGTTGTTAGTGAACGCGGAATCCAAGTAGATCCCGCCAAAATCGAGGCCATTATGAATTGGTAAGCGCCTAAAACTCCATCTGAAATCCGTAGCTTTTTGGGTTTAGCTGGATACTATAGAAGATTTATAGAAAACTTTTCGAGGATAGCCACACCCCCTGACAACTTTGACCCGCAAAGATGTTAAGTTTAACTTGGGTCCCAAGCAACAGGAAGCCTTTGAGATTTTGAAGCAGAAATTGAGTAACGCTCCAGTATTGACATTACCAGAAGGTATTGAAGACTTCGTGGTCTATTGTGATGCATCACACATGGGCATGGGATGTGTGCTTATGCAAAGAGGCAAAGTAATCGCCTATGCATCACGGCAATTGAAGATACACGAAAGGAATGACACTACTCATGATGTAGAATTAGGTGTTGTGGTGTTTGCGCTCAAATTGTGGAGACATTACCTTTATGGGACAGATCACGAAGTCTCCAACACTTGTTTAATCAAAAGGATTTAAATATGCGACAACGTCGGTGGATGGAAACGCTTAATGATTACGATTGTGAATCCTCTACCACCCGGCAAGGCAAATGTGGTTGCGGATTCTTTAAGTCACAAGGAAAGGGTTAAACCCATTCGGGTTAACACCAAGAGTATGGAGCTAAAGAACAGTTTGAATGAAAAGATCTTGGATGCGTAGAAGCAAGCCTAGTTAAAAGCTAACATTCCAAGTGAAGAATTGGGTAAAACTGCTGAACAGTTGGTACCCGGAAATGATGGAATCCTCAGGCTTAATGAACGAATTTGGATTCCAGTCGTTGGAGGACTTAGGGATTTGATCATCCAGGAAGCGCACAATTCAAGGTATTTGTTCACCCGGGTGGTGACAAAATGTATAAAGATTTGAAACCTAACTATTGGTGGATGGGTTTGAAGAAATCAATAGCCACACATGTAGCTAAGTGTCTGACGTGTTCGCAAGTTAAAGCCGAACATCACAAACCGTCAGGACTACTACAACAACTTGAGATTCCCACCTGGAAATGGGAATGTGTAACTATGGACTTCATTACCAAGTTACCAAGAACTAATCGCAGTAATGACACGATTTGGGTTATCGTGGATAGGTTGACTAAGTTAGCTCACTTCTTGCCTATCAAGGAAACTTTCAGCTCCGACAAATTGGCTAAACTTTACGTGGACGACATTTTATCTTTGCACGGCGTGCTGGAGTCCATTGTATCCGATAGAGATACATGATATGCTTCGCATTCTTGGAAAAGTTTCCAACAAGCCTGGGGCATGCGATTGAACTTTAGTACGGCTTATCATCACAAACGGACGGACAAAGCGAGTGTACTATACAAACACTGGAAGCTATGTTACGCACATGTGTAATCGATCTAGGTGGAAGTTGGGATAGTCACTTACCCCTAATCGAGTTCTCCTACAATAACAGTTACCATACGAGTATCAAGGCTGCTCCGTTTGAAACCCTGTACAGGAGAAATTGCAGAATGCCCGTTTGCTGGGCTGAAGTTGGGGAAGCCCAACTGACAGGACCGGAGATAGTTCTGGAGACGACGGACAAGATTTTGTAGATCCGTGATCGTCTTAAAGCCGCACGAGATCGGCAGAAAAGTTATGCGGATAAGAGGGGTAAACCTCTACAGTTCCAGATAGGGGACAAAGTACTATTGAAAGTGTCGCCTTGGAAGGGCGTTATGAAATTCGACAAGAAGGGCAAGTTGAGCCCAAGATACATTGGACCGTTCGAGATTGTCAAACGTGTCGAATCCGTAGCTTATAAGCTTAAATTACCTGAAAAGTTCAATGGAATCCATGATGTGTTCCACATGTCTAACTTGAAGTAATGTTTTGCGGATGAGTCACTGGCTATGCCACACGAAGACGGGCAAATTGATGAGAACCTGCGGTTCGTTGAGAAACCCATAGCGATTGAAGATAGACAAGTCAAGAAGCTTTGTAAAAAGCATGAGCCGATTGTGAAGGTTAAATGGGATGCTCGTCGAGGTCCTGAATACACATGGGAAGTCGAGTCGTAAGCACAAATATCCCCATTTGTTTGATTAAAATCTCAAGGTCGAGATTTATTTTAAGGGGGTGAGGATGTAACACTACATGTTTTTACGTCCAATAAAATTCTGACATGTGTCCCGTAAATTCCTATATTTCGTATGCTTAAACGAAAGGGACCAAAGCCGTTTAAACGCCAAATTATAATCACTATACTTCTAAGGGATTAAAGTTGAGGGACTAGTATGGATAAATGCCAAAATTTTCATATCTGGAAGACGGTGCGGACCGCAAGGCTCAGGCCATACGGTCCGCCACATTTGAAAATTGCGGGCGCCTGAAGGTCCTTATGGACTGCATGGCTAAACCAATACAGTCCGCAAGGACCTGCCAGCGACCAAAAATGTGGCAGCCTCATGTGTTGCCACATTTGTCGCCATTGCCACCCTTTGGTTGGTCTTGCCACGACTCGGGACACTTGTGCTCGTCCAAGGAGACCCTCCAACACCTGGCATGACCTCATGAGCCTTCCTCATGTATAAATAGGCACCTTGGTTGCCATAACTCCTTGCTCAATTCTTGAAACTCTTCTCTTATCCTCTCTGGAGATTGCCAACTGAAGGGAGCTTCCAAATTAGTTCTATTTTCGTGCTAGGACCTTGTGTAAGTGTCCTTAACCTTCTTTTTCAGTTTTATTAGGCTTTTAAGCCAAAGTCAAAGCGTTTACGTAAAAACGCTTTGACCTTAGGCTAAGACCGTTATGGTCCAGCCATTGTTCGTTACGAATGTGGCTGCGTGATCGTAATTAGGTAGGTGTTAATCCCTCAAAAGGGCACCTCTTGATTACCACGTTTGCTTGACCAAATTAACGGGTCAAAGTTTTATTCATAAAAAGTCAACAGGTCAGTTTTTATAAAAATTTATAACTAGTTAAATAGGTGTTATAAAATATGATTTGGCACATAAGTAACTTAGTAATAAGTATTAGAACATGTATAAACATGTTCGGCCCGTCAAGTCCCGGTCTAGAGTCGGTTCGCAACCGAAGGTCGCAAAGTTTGACTTCTTCCTTGACTTTCAGTTCTGTCTCGATTTAGCTACTTAGGCTAATGACTTTAAGTCATTTTAGGACCATGTTATAGTATAGTATAACTTCCTAAAGTTATACTACACGGTTCGTTAGTAATCTGAGTTTTTATGCAAGTTCCGTTACTAGGCTTTAACTTTTACTAAAATACCCTTTTCATATAAACTAAGGTTTTAAACATTAACCAACATACAAATGAGTTAAAAACTGATTTGTAAACTTAATCAAATTATTTTGATATCATGATTCTGATCATAAACTGCATTTTGATTAAATATTGTTAACATAGCTCTAAAAGGACTAACATGTTCTTTTTGGCATTTTAGAAGGTTTAAACATAATTTCTTCCACCAAACTCTTTACATACTAATGTAATATCACAAATAGTATTTGTTGGGATGTTAAAACAGAATGTAATCTGAGTTGATACTATAGATTTGTATGATGCCGACAAATGACCGAAATACCCTTTTACGCATATAATGGTCTTTACTAAACTTTTCATAACCAAAAATTTTACATACTGTTATAACAAAATAAATAACTTATTTTAATATTACAAAAATAGTCACGACTTCAGTTTATGTTAAACATCGAATTAATCGGCATTTATCGACTTTATCGCCTTTTCGGCGCATAGTATGGTTTAAAACCATAACTATGAGTCAAGACTTGTTACCTACTGATTTGTAAACTTATTTTCAATATTTTTACAGTAAGTACGAGTCCCAAACTCAGATTCTCAATTATGACTTCAAAGCTACGTGTGAAATTACCAAAATGGCCCTACGGGACATAGTTTGGTTAAAAACTATCAAAAACACATAGGTTTGATATCCTACAGATATAACTTCATAAAATACATGTTTTTACTGAATAATTATAACCTTAACATCAATTATGTTTAAATATCTTTTATAAGTCATAAAATGACTAAAATGCCCTTATGAGGCATAATTCGATTTTAAAATCATTACGGGCAATAAAGATTGATATCCTACTGATATCATAAAATATTTTAAACATAATAGCATATGAAACTTGTATATGACTCTTTCGGTTACCCGGTTTCGCTTATACGCTTATGGTTAAGCATACGTGAATAGTTTACGTAATCTAACCGAAACGGGTTTAACTTTATCAATTCCTTATCAAAATCCAAAATGTTATGGGTATGCCCATATTATACAAGTATAGATTCTTGTTGGGTCCCAATTTACATTCTATTCCGGTCACCGCTTAATCTAGCGTTTTGTACCGTATTTGTTTAACGTAAGACTAACCGGTTCAAGTCTAAGACTTAACTAAGGACAAGTTAGCATTCTAATTGGTTAATAATATGATCATTCCAGACTAGACCCTTCCGGTAGAGTGTGTCTATACTTACCTCTTGATCTACGGATGAGTTGTGATTTTCTCGAAGATTTAGCTCAGGTAAATACTCTTAACCTATTTTCCCTATACGGGCTTGGGATACGGTAAAATATTACCGCTTGGTCGGGTATGGGATCATCTTTTGTCCAGTTGTGATAATTAACTAAATCACATAACCCGTTTTAATATGTATTTCATGATAACTTAAACATTGGGGGTGGGCTTGACCGTGTCTGGGATATCCTTGGCTCACTAAAGGGCTAGTGGCCACGACTTATAGCATGGGGTGTAGGCATACACCGGTCAATTGCATTATTATTATTATTACTAGTATCTGCTTTCTGTGTGAAAGTTTAGAAGTGCTGTGCCAATCGATCATGTCTTGGTTTCATACTGGGCCCCACATTGTTGACATTCTTATAAATCTATATACAAGGTCATCTGTACTGTCCCAAGTTATTTATGAAAATGTGCCTAGTGCATCTAAAATCATTTTCGAAAGGATTTTCAAAATAAGTCGGTTGATTGTATTTACCAGTGAAAACTGATGTATAGCCGGAAGCTGGGTGGCATTGATATCGAGGATTTGCGACCCTTTAATTTGTGCCCTTTAGAATCTGTTATCATCATTTTGTACATTTCCGATCCGCATGTGGATCTTATTACAAGCTTTGTATGTATATTTGTGTTGAACTTTGGACACTTATGGTTTGTAATAGTTTATTTTAAACTCCAAGACTTCCGCTGTGTTGCTCTGTGTTGTTTGGTTATGATGATATCAATCTTACGTCACGATATTACCCACCGGGCCCACCGAAATACATGTGGAAATCAGGGTATGACATACTTTCTTGTTCTGAATAACAGAATGTACCACTGGCCAATTGAGTTGGCATTCAATCATGGCGTTTGTCCTGAATTCCATGATTATTGATTCATAAGGCACACAATCTTCTGTAATAGCTTTGAAAATTCTTGATTAGTGTAAGAATGGTTTAATAGGTTTGAGCGGTGTGGCCTTTTTATCATCTTCGTCCAAAAGAGCAATGATGTTATGTTTGAGATCTTTGTCCTTGATATTAATAGCACTCACCATCTGCATTCAAAACACGACACATATAACACTGATAATTTATAAAAAATTTCCAACACATTTCTGATCGCATGACCACAATCGTATGAATCTCATGTGTATGACACATACAAGCATATGAGACACTTGTACGTATGAGACGTTTGAGCATATAATCAATTAATCTTTTGTTGTACGTTTGAGTCGTATGTGCGTAGGACTCCATATGGTCAACTGCATGAGTCGTATGTGCGTAGGACTCCATATGGTCAACCGCATGAGTTATATCTGCGTATGACTCTTGCGCTTGAACACTTCATCAGTTTGGTTAAATTCCAATTTTGAATAAAATCTTCGTTTTAACAACAATCAAACATGTAAAGACATTCAGATATGTCGGATTATCAAAATCCCTTTACCAGTTTTATCAAACAACACTTAACACTCAACAAATCAAAACTTAGGGTTTCTAATATATTGTTCAATTGATTTGTTCATTTTAGATGGAGTTAATGTGTACATGATACATCATTTTACTGTAATAAACACGTCAACAACACCAAAACAACTGATTGAACATGCAATTAACATTTATCTCAGATTTGATTAAACAATTCATTTCAAATGAATGTGATCAACGAATTGTTAAGATCTTTACCTTATATTGTGATATTGTTGTGCTAATCAACAATATACAACAAATTTTAGTTCAAAGTCAAGAAGTAACCCTTAGACCAGTGTTTTGTAAAAAGCTCCAAAGTTATGAAAAGTGATTGAAACGCAATACTATGTTCCTTTTATACCAGCGTATCAGTCCTACGCATGGATGACTCCTGCATGTGGAATGCCTCCTGCACGTGGAAGACCAGTTTTTCTGTTTTTTCAGTTTTATCAATTTTCACACACATTCGTTTAACCAAGTCCAAGTTAATTACATTGGTTTAACGTTTTGGTCTGCAACAATCTATTGTTATCAAAATTTTATTCATCAAGTCCAAGTTAATGACCTCGTTTCAACCTTTTGTGTTGAATTTCCAGTTTTATCAACAAATTCAAACCAATTTTTTTCTCTTTAAACCTTTTCAAATCCTTAAATTTTATTAAGCCCCCAACCAGTTGTGCAAAAACCCATCCATCAGTTTAGGTAAAATATTAGTATTTCAACATTGGTTATCAAACATAAACTGAAATATGAAATCTTTTTAGTTTTTGACAGCTTCTAGACTAAACAGACTAAAAATATTTTTGAATTTGAAAAGAAATTTAAACTATTTACAGATAATCTTTTTTTGAGTATTTAGCTAGAAGATCATATCAGTTTCTTTGAGACATATCAGATGCACTATTAAGCTTTAATACATATACAGTATCAAACAATTTATGTCGATTATCAATATTGTTTATCCACTTAAACTCAAACATGTTTATATCTCAGATATTGCAGTATGATACAAATTAGGTAATTTTAGAACATATTAACCAATTGTTCCCACACACGGCATACTCCCGCATCAAGATATGCACGGGAATATCATCTTATAGGTGAATAGATTCAGTTTACATTTGTAGGGGAATGCGAAACTTTAATGACTCAGGTTAGTACCATCGTACATACAAAGAGTATAAACTTCGACTTTTAAATTGGTGTACCTCATATGTATCTTTTTGGGCACAAAATCTTATCTTTCAATAATCATTTAGCTTTTGAAGGTTTACGCAATTTGCGTTATAATAAAGTATTATAGAAGTTCCAGGTTAACACCACTGTGTCGACAAAAGAACTTGTATAATACCCTAGATGTTAAATTAATATAAAGGCCTAGTATCTCAGTATCTCAACAATTCTGTCAAATGAAATTATGGTACTAAGATCATATGCCAATGAGACTCCCGATGTGGTTTACTCTGAATTAATATCAGAAATCTTGTTTTCACCCTCTTCACCCCCTGATTTAAGCTCTTTTATACTGTTTATTTTATGTAGGTAATTAGACCTTGCTTTATCAAAAGCTTTGGTAAAAAGATCAAATTTTTTCTCATCGATGTGAATTTTGAAAACGCTTATCAACTTCTTCTCGTAACAATCACGAACGAAGTGATAGTATATTTCATTGTGTTTGTTTTAGAGTGGTTTACCGGATTTTTAGTTAATGAAATTGCTTCCTCATTATCTACGTGTATGGGAGTAGTTAGAAACTGCAAATCGTAATCTCTCATTTGCTATTGGATCCAGAGCACTTGTGAACAATAGCTGGATGCTGCAACGTACTCTGCTTCGCATGTCAAGAGTGCTACAGTCATTTTTTTCTTACACTGCCATGTGACTAATCGGCTTCCAAAGAAATGAAAACCAACAATCGAAGATGTAGCGTTGAGTTTGCAGCTGCCAAAGACCTTCACCCTGACATCCTTTGAGATATCAGAGAATCCGTTTAACAGCTATCAAGTGCGACGCTCTGGAACTAGATTGATATCTAGCGCTTAGTCATGTGGGATACATCATATCAGGTCTCGACGCTGTAAGATACACTAGCGAGCCAATCATCAAGTTGTATTCCATAACATCCACCTTTTCAACTGTTGGATCTGGGTATATAATATGTTTGGGGAAGAGGAGTACCAGCGGCTGTTGTTTCCATCATCTTGAATTTTTTGAAAATATCATTGACGTACTTCGTTTGGTGAATGAAAATACCGTTAGATAGTTGATCCACCTACAACCCTAAAAAGAACTCCATTTCCACCATTGAGCTCATCTCAAACTTCTGAAGCATCACAAATTTAAAGTCTTTGCACAACTTATAATGCGTCGACACAAAAATTATATCATCCACATATATTTATACTATCGGAATATGCCCATCAGTTTCTCTTGTAAAGAGTGTGCAATCCATGGTTCCCTTGACGAACTTATTATCTAACAGATGTTGAGATAAAGTTTCATACCAAGCACGTGGTTCCTGATGCTATCCATATAGCGCTTTGTCAAGAAGAAACACTTTAGTTTTTTGTATGAATCCACAAAACCTGGAGGGGTTGTCCAATGTAGACCTCTTCTTTTACTTTTCCGTAGAGAAATGCTGACTTCACATCATCTAACTGGTATACTTTGAATCCCTTCCAGGAAGCGAAGGCTTAGAAAATTCTAATTGCTTCAGTACTTGGAACCGGGCATAAACCTCGGTAAAATGAATACCTTCCTGCTTACAGAATCCCTGCACAGCTAACCTAGCTTTGTTTCGCACGATTACACATCTATCATCTCGCTTGTACTTGAAAACCCACTTACTTTTGATTTTCTTATGGTTATCTAGTAGGTCTACAAGTTTCCAAACACCCAACATCTCAAACTGTGGTAACTCTTATTAGATCGCATTTACCTAGCCCTCCTCAGTTAAAGCTTCTTTATAATTCTTTGGTTCAATCTAAGAGATAAATCATCTGTATCAGAATAGATTTTGCAAATCAGCAACCTTTGAGTAGAAACAACTTAATACTTTATTGATTTGGTTTCGTGTTTATACACCACTTTGTAGATCTACGAGAATACTCTCCGACAGATGATTAGATAGATACCGTGGAATAACTTCTGTTGAAACACTAACTAACGGCTCTAAGTTGTTGACATTCTGCTCTGCATCACTATTACTGACATCGAGTGTACTTGGCTGAATCACAGGATCATTTAAATAAGCCTCCTGATCATCTCCCAAGATAGGTTCATCATCAGATGTTGACTTGTCTTCATCATAGATGGTTATACTCTCTTCATTATCAAAATCATCGGATTGATCGAAACTTGGGCCCTCAACATTTTCATGTTCCTGAGAATTCGTCTCCATTTTATTTTTTGCATTACTTGACCCAGCTTCAGCATTTTGATTAACTGATCTTACTTCAACATTTTCTAGAACCATATTGTGTCGGGATGACAACAATTGGTCTAGGAACTTGTTCATCAAAACTCTGTTGCTATTGATATAACAAAGCAAGTTCTTCATCTGTTGACTCGGCATGTAAGTTGAATGACTTCCACAGATTCTCATAGTCGAATAACCATGGGTCGCCTGGCTTTTGAATCAGATTCGTGTACTTTTGGAAATCAACATGTTGAGCTTGAACGATCCAGTTAAGAATGGGTAGAAACACTCGTTTAAGAGGACTTGCATATCCAATAAATATCATTCTAGAGATTTTGCCCCAAAATTTCCGTCTGGATCGATCACGGTACATAGGAATCCGAATGGCTCAAGCCATTTAAGATCAGGTTTTCTTTGATTCTGCAATTCAAAACATGTGTTCCCATATTTTTTAACAGTAAGAACTTTGTTTAATGTGAAACACGCCGAAGCTACTACTTCATACAAGAAACTTATGGGAAGTTTCGAGTCAGCAAGCATTGTTCTGGCGATTTCAATGAAAGTTCTATTCTTCCGTTCAACAACTCCATTTTGTTGAGGCATGTACGAAGAACTAAACTCATGAAGAATGCCTTTTTCATCACAAAAGTCGCTCATCTTCTTGTTCTTGAATTTTTTACCATTGTCATTCCTGATTCGCCGAACGGGTTAGTCGTATAAATTTTCTATCTTCAAAATCAATGTCTTCAGATAATCATATGTCTCATCTTTATATTCGAGAAACATCACCCAGGAAAATCTTGAATAGTCATTGGTTGCTACCAAGCAATAAAGCTCTCCAACAATACTTTTCACATTCACCGGACCGAATAAATCCATATGCGATCTTTCCACTGGTAGTATGATCAATTAAACATCTTGATTAGATCAGATTTTTTATGTTGTTTGCCCTTCTTGCAATTGATGCAGTCATCACTTAAATGAAAGCTTTTCATGTTCACACCATGTACAAGATTATTCTAAACCAAGTAATTCATCTTTCTCAAGTGAATATGACACATTCTTCGATGCCACATAATTGATTCTTTCTCAGTAGCCTTCGTGACTAAACATTGAGCGGTTTGTGAAGTAGTGGATGTGGTGCTCATGTATTAAATATATAGATCATTTTCACTAGGAGCCCGCATGAGGATCCACTCTTCAGGCATCATGAACCCTGGTTTAAGTATCATACATTCTTTATTAGTAAAGTGAACAAAGAATTTCTTGTCACAAATCTATGTAATGATCAACAGAATCCAATGCGGGGATGTAATTTACTTTGTCGAACGAAACCATGTCATTCGATAATATCCGTCACCAACTATTCTTCCTCCTTGGTTACCCACAAATCCAACGTGCCCACCCTTGACTGGTCTGACATCGTATAATAGAGCAAGCATTCCTGTCATGTGCCGAGAAGCTCCAATATCCATAATCCACTTTGAAAATCCGGGTCTTGGAAGCCTCTGCACATGTAAGAAACAGATAAGTTAGAGATGGAAACCCAAGCCATCTTGGTCTTGGGTTTACCAGTTTCCTCGACTAAAACCTCACTCTTTATCAACTTCTCACTCAAAGTATCATTGTTTTCATTTAACCCTGAAGTTTTTGCCTTCTTTTCTACCCAACTCTACTTACTTGAAAGTGTTTTTCTAAAATAAATCTTTGAGTTTGCACTTGAAGTTTCACCAGTTTCTTGAAGTTTTGCTTTTACCGGTTGAAACTGTGTTTTAGCAGGTTTAACTTTCTTCAAAATCTGTTTAATTTCAACTTTTGAAAACAGATTTTGCAACTGTTGGTTTACCAGCTTTAGGTTTTTGAGCATGAGCATGCTTTGGACAGTTGTGTGGACAGATATAAGAAACATTACCAACTTCTTGACAGTTAAAGCAAGTTCTTTTATCTTTGCGATTTCTCACATAGTTAGAAGATCAATGAGCACGCTCTTGCTGTTCCTTTTGTTCAAGGAAATCTTTATTTGATTGATTTCTGAATTGATCTTCTTTTTCACTCGACAAACTAGTTTTCAGAAACAAACTGAATATTTTTCAAAAACTTCCCTTTTCCATGAAATTGTTTCTGAACTTGTTCCTATGATTATTACCAATCTTTTTATTCCAGTTACCCAGATAACCATTGTTAGTGTGGTAATCATAAGACTGATTTCTCACACTTTGTGTATACAATTTCTGATTATTAAACACATCCTGAGATTGGTAATAACTGGTTTCAGCAAAACGTTTTCATTGTTCCACAGATATTTAGACTTCTTCTATTTTGTGGAACATCATTCCTACTATTTGCAAATTGCGTAGCAATACTTTCAATGAGTTTAAGTGTTTGACCAATTAAACCCACACCCTCATTTATTGGAAATTTTTTATTAGAAAATTCATTTTCTTGTGAATTTTGCTTCTTTTTCCTAAATCTTTTTTTATTGACAATTTTTTTTCTCAAAATCTGATTTCTCACTATTTTCATTCTCAAAAACCTTTTCAACCACTCAATGACACACACTCTCATCACAACTCTCTGAATTTTTTCCGATTTAGCATACGATACATCAATGGTCTTGGGTAAACTATCTTTAGGGTCAACCACCAATGGAATTTTCGATGCTACTTGGCTTAGTCCAAACCCTCCGGAGTTTTGTGTAATTATTCCACATTAGAAGTGGACATCTGTTATACATAGTTTCCCGAATTTCCATAACCATAAATGGGTTCTCAAGTTTCTTCATCTAAACCCGTTGGTTTTGGAATTATGTGATCCAAAACATGTGACACTATTGAGTAACTTGTCAGTTTTCGGTCAACTCTCTCAGATTCAACTTTTATCTTTTGTACTTTTTGTTTAAACACAATAATTTCGTCAATATACTTATCAATTGCTTTTTTATTATCCCCAACAGTTGCTTTTAATATTTCAATTGTAGCATTATTCTTTTTATTTTGTTCATGAAACCTTTTTTCTGTCTTTTGCAACTTGTTGTAAGCAATTTGAACAATTTTTAAATCTACCAACATGCTTTATGTATGACCCCTTAACCTATCATAATCAGCGTCCTTTTCCACACATTTTACACATGGAACAAAACATTTTTTACACTTATTTTTTTGACTCATCAATTTTTCTTCAAGTTTTACTACAAATTGCTCAGTTTTTATTAGTTCAATTACGATTTCTGTTTTAAGCTAAGTGTTAGAATATGATGATTCAGTTTTTACCTCTTGTGACTGTGCCATCATGGCTTTCTACGCCATTTCTTCCAACGATTTAGACTTGATTTCATCAAAGTTAATCACCTCAGCAATCTCTTCTTTCTCCTCATTAGATTTCGCTTCTCCAAATGTAGCATTGTATAAAAAGAAACATGCAAAATTTTCAACAATGTTAGGAGGAAAGATGGATTTAAAAATATCTTCTTAAGAAATATAAAATCTCTTCTCCTCTTCGAAAACTTTTGTCGGTTCTTTTTCAACTTGTTCTTTAGAAATTCTTGAAACAACATCAACACCCGCACTAATTTTTTGTTCTACAATTTCAGCCTCCGTGTTAATCTCTTCAATCTTTTCAACTTCTTCAAACACCACTTTGATATCTTCGATTTCTTTAATTTCTGCCATCAATTCTATTTCATTGTTTTGCACAACTGAATTCCAATTAAATCATTCATCTTCTTGAACACCATTAATGCTTTATCCCTAGCACTTGAATTTGATGAAGAACTTTGAATCAGAATATTTCTAGAATTGACAGATTCTGGGATTTGAGCTTGATTTCTGGGTTGGTTTTGATGATAGATGGCTTTCTTATAATAATCATTATGACTTCCAAATGGATTGATATTGCTGTCAACTTGCCTGTTTGTAAATTCTCTTTTAAAATGACCTATTTCACCATAGTTGAAGCAAGTCACCTTTGATTTATCAAAACCCATCTTTGTATTTAGATCTCCTAAACTATTCTTTCCTATAATTTCCATGAATTTATATGCCATCCTGGTAACACTCACTAAACACCATTGGATATCAATTAACTCCATTTCTTCTGGATCAATTTGGTGATAGTCTTCTTTTGCAAGATTAAAATTTCCGCTTTGACCAACCGCTAATCCTCATAAGATTGAAGTACCGAAGCTAATAAGTTCATGTGTTCTTTGGCATTTGCTGCAGTAAGACCCTGAAGGTTGTTAAGATTTACAGCTATGCTGCTCTGTAATTTTTAGAAGACTGAATTGTTTCAGGTTGTATGTTATAGCTTCGCTGAGACGAAGTTTGTTGACTTGGTGATTGTTGAAATTGTGAAGATTGTTGAATTTGTGGAGATTGTAGACTCACAGAAGTTCCTTGAATACTTCCATATATATGTTGTTGATTCACACTTGTTCCTGAAATGCTTGCATAATAAGGGTGTGATGTGATTCCCGAGCTATTCCCCATAAAAGAATTTCTGGCTGAATTGAAATAAGATAAAGTTTATGCATTTAAATGTCGTTTGAACCTTTGGACTTGCAAATTCAGATCTCTTGTAATAGAGTCTAATATCCTGAGGAATGACGTTTGCTCTCATCTTTGATTTCTTTTGAGTTCCAAATTCACGAGCTTATAGTTTTTCAACAAATGTGCTAAGACTTAAACTTTGGTAATCAATCTGTTTTGAAATTTAAAATCATTAAGAACATTCCCCAATCTTCATGAGGCAATGCACTGCAGGCTTCTCAACTTAATCGATATCTGATATTTCGATGTTGTTTCGTTTAACTTCAGCAATTAAGTGACAATATCTCTCTATCGGTTGATGAAACATTATCCTTTGATTGCAGTGAAAATATCAAACTCTTTCTTGATTATATCGGATTTTCTCTTTCGCATGTCATTATCTCCTCTATATTTCTTTAACAACATAATCCAAAGTGACTATGCAGTCTCTTTACGCTGAAGAAGATGTAAGATATCACTTTTGATCGCTGGTTGTAACATGTTGTACATTTTCTTCTCTCTGATATGTAATTCTTTCTCTCCATCTAGAATATGAGATATTTTAATTTTGTCTCAAGCTTCATTCGTCAAAATGTTATAGTCATCCTCGATAGCCATCTAGGCTTCCAAACATGTTGCTTGCACGTAATTTCCGAATCGCTTTGCCCAGCCTGGGTAGTCTTCCATCATAAGTAACTTTGGGGCCCTGTTTGACGTTCCCATCTCATTATCCAAGTTCATATTTTGTACCACATTGGATGAACTTCTACTTGTGGCAAAAGCGTTGTACATTTCTGAATCCAAACCTTCGAAAAATTTCCAAATACAAGCATATGAACAACTTCGACGTATGACCCTTCGCGTAGGACCCTCTAAGCGTATGACTCTTTGAACGTATAACCCTCGCATGTAGGACCCTTTGAGTGTATGAAGCTTTCAAACGTATCACACAGATAGTTGACTCTTGTGCGCGTAGGAGCTCTTGCGCTTGACTCCTACGTGCGTAGGATTCTTCCTGTGTTTGATCACCCTCCTTCTCTTGAAACCATCTTTTTGTTGAATTTTGACAATTTGAAAATGAAAAAGGATGAATTTGGCCGAGATCTTTTAATACGATGTTCAGAAATGAAGAATGAAGATGTAGGAGAAAATTAAGAACTTTTTGACCGTGAGAAATAGTAGAAATAATAAAAGTAAGACTTTTTGATGCTTTATCCACTGAAATCTTCAGAATCCAGGAGTATCATTAGTAGATATTCATTCTCTAGCTCTGATACCACTTGTAGGACCGGTTGGTTGACGTGTAATCTTTATACAATTGAAAAAAACATGTAATGATATCCACATAACTTGTAATGTGTACATAATCCAAGTTACAAAGTAGGATACACAAGCATTTCCAAATATCTCTGTTTATATAATTTCGGCAGCATAACGACATCTTGATACAATGTTTTAATAAGCTCAAAAAACAAAAGTTATGAGCTCTAGCGCACAGACTAACATATGCATAGGAATTAGTAGCCTGTGTGCATTACATCTGCGCTATAACTACCTCATGCGTGCGTAGGACTCCTGCACGCACATGAGTATATTAGAGTTCAAAACAAACTCTAACTCATATGTTATGCTACCTTAAACGCAACAGACTCTAACAAAGACATAGGCATTAGACATTATACAGTAACATTCACCTAGAAGATGTGATCAAGAAAGCATTGAAGTTTGAGATAGACAAAACTAAGACTAGATGACATTATGGATTATGACTTGTTTCTATATTACTGTGGTTACTGTATATCAAGGATTATAACTTTTCTTTTTATGTTATCGTGGTTACCATATGTCAAGGATTATGACTTGTTGGGCAACTTAATGCTTTTGATTTTAGGATAATGCTAATTTGCTTTAAATATACTTGTTGGTCAATATAATACTTAAGATTGTTGCATAATACTATCTTGGTTTAATTTATAGTTTATACGTATGTAACTCAATTGTAAAAGTGTAAAATAGAAACAAATAAGTGATAGTAAACAAATATACACATGTGTAATACAAATACACATATGTAAAACAGAAACAAATAAGTGACAATGAACTATTTACATATGTGTAACTCAGATGCAAATGTCTAAAACAGAAATATACTAGTGGTAGTGAACAAATTACACATGTGTAATATAACTGAACATATGTAAGAAACAAATAACAGACAATGAATAATTTACACATGTGTAATTCGGATGCAAATGTGTATAACATAAATAAATAAATAAGTGACAATGAACAATATACACATGTGCAATACACTTGTACATATGTAAAATAAAAGCAAATAAGTGTTAGTGAACAGTTTACACATTTGTAATCTAGATGCAAATGTGTAAAACAAGAACAAATAAGTAATAGTGAACAATACATATGCTTAAAACATACTACCTAAGCATACATGACATGTACATATATGTATAACACACACTTATACATGTGTAATACTTAATGTGGTGCTTTTGGATGCGTGGATGCACTAGACATACTCTAAGGAAATGGAGAGTTATTATTTATGATACATGTTTTTAATATAGTTTCCTTGATATCTGTTATATGTATTTTACATATTGTTGTAATTTATTTGTACAATTACTAACATATGTATGAATTATTCAAAAAAGGAATAATGTTCAATTGCCATATAATCGACCAGGCTAATCCATGTATATACATCTAAATTCATCCTCCAAACTTGAACATATGTATGAAAAATGAACTAAACCATATCTGTTTTTTGAATACATGTTCGTGTGACCTCTCCCCAGTCACCAAATATAATGTACACAAACACCTAGGTTAAAATTATATATGAAAAACTCACATGTTAATAAAACAAATTGGACATTTTCCATAAACTGATAAGAATTTTGAGATTTGAATTGGGCATTTCAAATTTGAGAAAAGATACGATGTTGTCTATTATACATAAGAATACACATGGTTGCAAAAGTTGCTCGACGTTCTCTAGTCGGTCGACCGGGGAGTTAAGAGTACTTGGGCTAGGCAGAGAGTATCTCGAGGAGTACCCAGACAAGTTAAATTATAAAGAAATTTGTTATCAGAAATTAAATATATGTCAAATAACATAAATTTTCTAATATTTATAACAAAATACGTGAAAACAATATTTATTCTTTAATATGATAGGCATAGAATTGTGTTTTATTTTTTTAAGTCAAACTCGGCTCGAATTGACCTACTAGATCCGATTTTGGCCGAGGTTGATCACCTTTAATCGAATCCGAGTAATTAGGCGGAGTTGAAGAAAGTTGTCTCGGCAGCCTACCTTGTAGCGACTACTCTGCCTTGGAGACCTTGTTTTACAACCATGAGAATACATGACACTTACATGTAAAACATATACTTACACACACACCCCCCCCCCCACACACACATATATATATTATACAAATCAATTGTTACATGTATGATGTTGTCTCTTATACATAAGAATACATGACATTACAAATCATAACTATACATTACACATATAAATGGAACAAATAACATATACACTTACACATATAAAATGGGAACAAAAAGTAATAGTGAACAATTTACATATATTTAAGACATACTACCTAAGCATACATGATTGGTGCACATTTGTATAACACACACTTACACATGTGTAATACTTGATGTGGTTCTTTTGGATGGTGGATACACTAGACATGCTCTAAGGAAATGGTGAATTATTTTCTTAAGATACCATGTTTTAATGTAGTTTCAGCCAAAAAGATACTACATTTTTGTTTGATATCTGATATATGTATTTTACATATTGTTGTAATTTATTCGTACAATTACTAACATATGTATGAAATATGCAAAAAAGGATTAATGTTCAATTGCTCATATAATCAACCAGGCTAATCACGTATATACAACTAAATTCGTCCTCTAAACTTAAACATATGTATGAAAACTGAACTCAATCATATACACAAAAACTATAAAATAAGGGTTAAAATTATATATGACAAACTCATATGTTAATAAAATAGACTGGACATTTCCATAAACTGAAAAAATATTTACAGATTTTAATTGGAAATTTCAAATGAGAAGAAATGATGTTGGTTGTAATATGTAAGAATATATGACACTTACACATATGTAAAACTTATACTTACACATATATACAATCAATTGTTACACACATGATGTTGTCTCTTAAGCATAAGAATACATGGCACTTACATATATGTAAGTCACTTGTTATAAAAGAATACATGACACTTACACATATGTAAAACATATACTTTCACATATATACAATCAATTGCTACACACATGATGTTGTTCCTTAAGAATACATGACACTTACACATATATAACACATAGACTTACACGTATATAACACATACACTTACATATAACTTATTATACACTTATATAATTTGTTGCAGCTTTGATTGATTTATCTATTTTGTTATTTTTTGAACAAAAAAGTCAATATGATCAAATATAAAGTTCTAGGATTATTTGTGTTATATACAAAAACTTTATATGAAACTCAAATGAAAAGTCTATGAAGTTTAGCACATGGAAGTCGTTGAGTGTTCTTGACCTAAACAACAAAGTCAATATGATCAAATATACAGTTCTAGGATTATTTGTATTATATACAAAAACTTTATATGAAAATCGAATGAAAAGTCTATGAAGTTTTGCACATGGAAGTCGTTGAGTGTTCTTGACCTACGAGTCATGAGTCATATGATTGTTAAAGTATCTTTTAAACAATTGTAGGGTGGAAAATATCATTCTTCCTAATGAACACTCAACCTTTGTCTCATAAATTATTTTTCAGCGTGGCTCTTTTTCTTTTCAATGCGGGTCATAGATATTATTTGAGGCAGGTAGCGACTACAGATAATTATAGTGTGTATCTATTTAAATATATGAGTTAATTACTGTTTTCGTCCCTGTGGTTTATCAAAAATCACAATTTCAGTCCATTAGTTTAAAAATTGCGATTTCAGTCCCTGTGGTTTCACTTTTGTAACCATTTCAGTCCACCTTGCAACCATTTCAGTCAATGTACTTACAGAATAAATGGATTGAAGTGGTTACGAAAGTGAAACCACAGGGACTGAAATCACAATTTTTAAACTAATAGACTGAAATAGTGATTTTTGACAAACCATAGGGACGAAAACAGTAATTAACTCTAAATATATTTAAACTCTATAAAGATACTAACTAACAAGGCAATGGGTGAGTTCGTACATTTAGTCACTAAAGAAGTGTTCCTAACTAGCCACAAAGATAGTTAATCAGATGGTATGGAATATGGGTTTATATAAAATTACATCTCCAACTATAGTAAGGTACTAATTTTATGTGCATACTAATTATATCTTGTGAGAATAATCATGTACTTTGCAAATAGTTCAAATTTGAAATGAAGCTACAATATACTTAAAAACTCATCCACTAAGAAAAAATCTAATGATTTCATTTTGTTGTAAACTTTAATTCACAATACCTTTAATCTTGTACCACTAAGAGAAAGAATAATTTGCACACATTCCATATGATTTATCCTTATTCACAAATATCTTAAAACTTATTTTTTTAATATGATCCTCTTAGATATAGCCATTCATAACTGTTTAGAAATGCCTTAGCTGCTCAAACATCAAATAAGTAATAATTGTACATGATTTGAGCATCGACTTATTTGCAGACACAGTGTCATTTTTACTGATGGTTCATCGGTTATGATACTAAACTGCATTATTTTGAATTCCCTATTTACATTCCAACGAAAAGATATAAGATCATAAAGGAAGAGTCTCTGAAGCTACACAAGTGGTTAATCGGGTTTCATGAAGGAAGATTTTGATAGAAAGTACATTGCTAAGTAACCTAAAAGATACAACCATGTAACGTTTTGTAGTTTTAAGAAGATTTTAAAAACAAATAACCTAGCCATCATTGCATTGAGGAGTCCGCATGAAATTAATTACAAGTAGATGAGTAGTTAATTGAAAAGATTAACCATGTGAGAGGTTGTGGCTTGGATTATAAAAGCGAACATTAGATTTTTTTTAACAACTCGTACACCCATCTAATCCATTCAAAAATTACTCCACAATCCTCAGTGGCCCTCGACCTCAAGAGGAGGGGACATCATTTAATCCACTAAGATACCATTATGCTAAATGCCTTTAGATGTAAATCATATAACCTAATAAATGGTCTTAATCAAGTGGTAGCTTGAACATATGATGAGAAGGAAGATCCAACTTTTCCAGCTTTGCAAGTTGCATGGATTCAAATGGAGTTATAAAATTTTTCATATTAAGGTTTGTTCTTTCTTCTTCAATTCTTTGCATTAAAAATTTAACAGACAATTACATATATTCCTTATAAACTTCATAAATTACATATATATCAAAACCGAAAATTAAATAACATTATCAAATATCCCATTTAAAAAAAAATAGATTAGAGAGTACTATCTTACCTTTTTTTTTACTAAACCACAAATTTCAAACATACCCATTTTTACTAGTATTTCATTTTGTCTTGTTTTTATACTTTCTTGAATTATTTATGTTTTCTTTATTAGTATGTCGCATTCTTCTGTACTTAGCAACACAGATATCAAGCCTTACAAGTACTGTACTAACGTTGATTTTTTTGAAGTTACGGTTTTTAAGTAGTCACCTTAATTTTGATTTGAAGCTATTCGCTTGATTTACTACGCTGGTTAGTTAGAGAAATTGTCACATTACATTTATTAGCTTTACTTGTACTTTAGTAATCTAACCAAAAAAGAAGACAACCCAAGAAAGTGGTGATCAAATTTTTGGATGGATGACTTACTTACCCAATCTTAAACACACTTTGGGCCAGACCGGTTCGAATGGTGGAAAGAGATATTATATTAACACTAACGACCATTACATAAAACTAGAAGTATACATATTGGTTAACCGGTTAAGCATATATTGGTTATTAACGAACCGGTTAATAATTCACTTGATCAAAACCGGTTAGGCAATAGCTAGTTCGGTTAATAAAATATTTGAGGACGTCTAAGAACTAACTTACAAAACTAATTAGGTTATTAACTGAACGGTTAACCGATATAGCCGGTTTAATAACCGTATTTTTTAATAATAGTGAAATAAAAAAAATCAAATAAATACTAAACTCATAAAGTTATTTGTTATTAATTTTTTAACTTTAAAACTAACAAAACACAGTTTCGTTAAAAAAATAACTACAAACTAAATATATAAAAAAACAAAATAAAATTCATTACAAAAACATAAATTCATTGGAAAAAGTTGTTGGGTTGTGGAGGATTTAACTAGCAGAGGTGTTCTTTGTTATACTCATTCTGCATCTGCAGGGGTGTTCTTTTTTCACTGTAGCTTAAAGTCAACAACCCTAATTGTAACCCCTATAAATACTTCTCTTCATGTACTGTAAAACTTTGAGCACCTAATACAAAAAAGGACTAGTTGTGGAGAGTGGATGTAGTCAGATTAGACTGAACCACTATAAATCTTGTATTCTTGTTCTTGTGATTTAGAGTGTGTGAGTGTGTGTGCTTGCTGCAGATTGTTCTAGTGTTCGTGTGACTCGTGTTCTGATCCAACAACTGGTATCAGAGCTCAGGCTCTTGATCGATTCACACGAACTAGGTAAGAGGTGAAGGAGAAGAAGACTTACCTGTAGAAGAATCCGTGGTATCAAGTTTCAGTCACAGTCGCAGACATCGCGTTTAGAGTTTCTGAACCAGCCGCCGCTAGCATAGTCGCCACCACCTTCGTCAGTTCCTAACTTCAATTAGGGCTCCGTTTGAAGACATCTTGCGACTAGGGTTCCAATAACCCAGTAGCCGTTGCAGTCTAGGGTTTCAATCCTTGCTGAATATAGCATCTAGGGTTCCAAAATCGAAGATTAGGGCTTTGATTTTGCACCTTGGTCACCTGATTTTGTGAAGTTTCTGGGATCAGGGTGCAGGAAGAAGAAGAACATAACAAGGGGGTTCTTTTTTTTCTTTTCTTTTAAGGGAAAATCAAGTTTCCATTATTGACAAAGAAGCCCCTCAAATGTAACACCCCAAAATGTAACGTTTATGAAATATGGTCTTTACTAGTGCCACTTCATGAAATAAACAAACATAGTTTATAAACCTAGTAAATATGTGTTAGTAAGTAATAAGAATGAAAGAAAATACAAGGACCAATTATGACATTTTGGAAAGTATTATATAAAAGGGTCAACATAAGGATTCTTGGTCAAAATAAAGAGTTGGTGGGTTTGGTGGTGGTGTACGGCTACACCCACAAGAAAGAGGAAGGGAAGGCTAACAATTCAACTTCTTGGCTTAAATTGAAGATAGATTCAAGTTGAAATTGATGAATGAACCCGATTTCTTGATGATCTAGTACTCACAATCTTGTGGTAAGTTAAATTTTGTGTTCTAGTGGTCCTTGATAAAAAGGGGGTTAGAATGAATCCGCGAATTAGATTGAAATTGGAATGAATACTTGTTAATGCTATCGTGTTGAAGTTGAATCATGGTTAAATTCTTGTTATTTGGATGATTTAGAATAAAATCCATTGCATGAGTGTGAAGATGATGATCATGATGAACATGTAGATGTTATATTGTGATCTTGTGATGCATAAGGTGTTAGTTATATAAAAGATTTTGATAGATAAACAAGATGTAGAATTAATGACAATATGATTTTGTTTGAATGTAATGATTCATAAGACGAATTTGGGAATAACATGCTTAAACCACTTGTACATTATGCTTAGAAGGTTATATGTTTTCTTTCGACCATATTTCGATTGTTAATACGATATATAAGGACCGCTACTCCAAAGAGTATTACACCCTTGATCGTGAAATATCACACCAAGTGTTTGATGAAATGCCTAAGTGATAATTATATGTGGAATTGTATGCAAGTTGTGGGTAAATATGTATAGAAAGTAAAAATGATGTAATTGTTAGTAAACTAATATGTGAAGTGTGTTTTAGATGGAGTTTATGTGGAAATTTAAATTGTTAATATGATGTGGTAGAAGCGTACATTAGGAGCTTGTACTCTATGCTTGAAGATATGGTACACCTTATGCGCTTAGTTGATTTTGTGGTAACGATCAAATGGTGAAAGTGGTGTCATTTTATGGTATGTGGATTTCTAGTAAGGATAATTTCGGGTTCAAGGATAATGTTAAATTAGTTAATATTGAATGATGTTGTTAGTTGTGGAATTATGAGATGACTAGTATGGAAGGAATTGATTATGTTGTGTGTGCATATGTGATCTTGCGGTTGTATGTGTGTTTTACTATGTGAGTAGGGAATGTATATGATGTCCATAGTATAATCGACTATAATGATATGGATGTATGAGATTAGATTGATAATTGATAAGATAGACAGTTGACTTGAAAATCAACTGTGCATAAATAGCATAGTAAGGCTTTTGTCACACATGTTGTGTTAAAGAAACCATTAGATACATACTATATCAATATGTGCTATATGTGATGACACGAAGAATTAGGTGGAATGAAAAGATGCTATTTCTAGCTTATACATTGTGTCGTTGGAATTTGACGAGTAAAGTTCAATGTAGGATATGAAATGTTAAATGAATACAATATTAGAATGTGCGTTATACTAATGATGTGGTAACCATGATGACATGAAAGCATAGGATCATGTCAATGTGGGGGAAAGCATGGAAGGCTAACGGAAGGGATATGAGGAAGCATGTACGAAACGAGCACTCGAGGTAAGTAATTCCCGGACTCTCTCTTTAGTAATCAAAGGCAATTATGGTACGGTAATTGTTAGAAGTCATGTAGGAACGTGTAATTGAAGAAGGCATCAGAGTAAGTTGTGTGATTAGGATCGTGAATAGATGCATGAGATGGAATATGTATTGATTAAAAATCAAACGGGTCAAGTTTTAGATAATGAGGTAAAGTAAGGTGTTGCCCGTAACGCCATGAAGAGAAAGTATTAGAATGATTAAGGGACTTGAAATCCTGATTTATTACGTTCTGGAATGCCCGGGAACTCCACCGGGGGGTAATAATGGCTGGAAATAAGTTAAACATCGAGGAAATTGCAGGTATGGCGTCGCCGGGAGGTTTAGGGCCTCGTCGACGCGGCTTGGAAAGCTTAAAAACCCTCCGACGCGCTAATTGACTGTCTACGCATATTTGCTGCCGACGGAAGAATCTGGGGGGCGTCACCGATACTGGGTATGGGCTTCGCCGACGCCATGCAGAAAACCAGTTTTTCTAGTTTCTTCATTTCATGTACTGGTTGTTCCCATTCCTGTCCCGATGCTTTGTAAAGTTCCTGAAAGGCTCCGTAAGCTTTGTTAAACATGTGAAAGCACCAACCTTATCAAAATGGGAAAATTAAGAACTCAAGCTCATGTAAAACCGCAAACTTTATAGACAATTAAATGGTGAGAACGAATGTGTTAGAATGTGTTATACGGATGGAAAGATGAAACATGTTCATAAGTATGCTCAAAGGTGAACTATTATGCATGATTAAAGTACAATAATTGAATGTAGATAAGTGAATATGACTTAAATACACGTATGGGAATATATAATTGTAGAGTGTGAAAGTTAGGTGTCGTTGTTATTGTGAGATATATGCATGGAACATGTATGAAAGCTATCAATATATGGTTGTGTTTAAACGAGATGTCGTCCAATGAGTGTAAATCACGTTATGTGCTTATGAGAAGATGTGAGTCTCAATACGTTGGAGGATAAGTGTTGCTAACTGTTTGCTATTGAGAATGGATTTAGAAATGCAGGTAAGTAAGTGTTGGGCTCTTGAAGGTTTGAGACTCAGTGTAAGGAACAAATCCGAAGAACATCCTATTGGAGTTTTATTCATTAATGGATGACTATGTGGTTATTGATTGTTATGTATTTATTTAAAAATATATATGGTGACCGCAGATAGCCGGATTATCATGATGGACAAACCAACGGGGATCGAGTTGAGGGTCAAGGATGTACGGAGAAGTAGTCATGTAATTGTAATCCTATGTTAATATAATTATCTAAAGTAAGTATAAACGATGTAACTAAATTATAAAGAAGTTGTTTGAATGAATTTTTAGTACGTTGAATAACTATAAAGGAAGAAAAATTTACGGTTCATATTTTCCGCTGCGTCTTTCTTGTTAAAAACGTGTTAGGGTCTTACATCAAATTTGACCAAAGAGATAAGTACTAAGATACAAGTGCTTAACCGTTTGTTTGAAGATCAAAGAAATGTGAATCAGGTGTTTTCTGTTTCTATTTGTTTTAGTGTTGATTTTTTCAGTTTATATTTCGGTTTCAGTTTTTCGATTAGTGTCGTGTTATTTGTGTTATCATGACAGAAGACGGAAAAATTCAAATCGAAAAGTTCGACGGGAAGAAATTTGGTTGGTGGAAGATGCAGATTGAAGCACTATTTTGTCAGAAAGACTTATATGTAGTGCTCGAGGAGGAAATTCCAGAAAAAGGTCACAAGCAGATTTGGATAGGATGGATAAGAAAGCTAGAGCAGTGATAATGCTTTCTCTATCAGAGAATGTTGCATTCAATATCCAGAAGGAGACCTTAGCTTGAGGAATGATGTCAACATTATCGAACATGTATGAGAAGCCTTCTGCTGCGAACAAGGTGTATCTTATTCGAGAGCTTGTGAATACTAGGATGAGGGAAGGTGATTAAGTCACAACACACATCAATAACTTAAACTCTATCTTGTCTCGATTGGTGTCTGTGAGCATCAAGTTTGATGATGAGGTCCAAGCCCTATTGTTATTGTCCTCATTACCCGATAGTTGGTCCGGAATTGTAACTGCTGTTACGAGCTCTTCAGACACGAGCAAGTTTACGTTTGTGAAGATGCGAGATCTTATTCTGGGCGAAAATGTCAGAAGAAGAAATTCAGGTGGATCATCGGGTGATTTGATGAATGTTGGCAGAGAAAGGAAGAATAACAGAGGTAGTGGCAGTAATAACAGAAAGATGAGTTAGTCTAGGGCTCGAAATGATGTGACCTGTTGGAACTGTAAAGAGGTTGGACATTTCAGGAATCAATTTCCAAACGACAAGAAAGAAGTTAACCCTGCAGTAGACCACTCGGATGATGAAGTTTTGATCTGTAATGTGGAGAGATGTGTGGATTCTTAGGTTATGGATTCAGGTGCTTCATTTTACGCTACCCACAATAGTGAAGCACTACAAAATCTTAAAATTCGGGATTTTGGTAAGGTACCACTTGCAAATGATGAAGTCTTAGATGTCACAAGCATGCGTGATATTGACTTAGTTACTTCAGTTGGATCTACTTGGACTTTGAGAGACGTGAGAGTTATTCCAGGCTTGAAGAAAATGCTTATTTCAGTCAGGCAGCAGGATGATCAGGGTCACGAGGTTAAGTTCGATAGTGGATAGTGGAAGGTAATTAAGGGAAAATTAGTAGTTGCACGTGGCAAGACGAAAGGCCCATTGTACATGGTCAGAGTACTGTCTGAGGGAAAGGTTCTCCCAGTTAAGAAGAAGACCAAGATCCGGTTCACAGAATCTCAGGGGAAGAAGAAGGTTTGTTTTGTAGGATATCAACCCAGAGTGACAGGCCAGGTTCAGGTTGAACGTGCTAGGAAAGGTTCAGAGAAACCAGGGTTTTCGTGGCAGTGGGAGCATGGGTAGTGCTTCAGCCAGAGCTCCCAGACGACAGTGGGTTAAGAGAACTCGTATTCCAGCGATGAAAATCTCTCCAGTGAATTACTTCCTTATGATGGAGGGTGTTAGTTCTCAGGTTTTCTCAGGGTCCGGCAGTTCGTTTAAGTGAGAGCGCAAGGGCCGAGAACAGTAACGAGTAGTGACTGATGAGTTGAAGCTCAGTGGGAGCTTCAACGAGCCTTTAGGTTAATTGATGAGAAGGCTGCCCACAACTAGTGAAGATGAAGTGTTTATAGAGGTACATATGAATATGAAGTTGCATGGAGTGTAGTTTGAAGTTGTCAAGGCCTCCAAGTGGGAGATTGTTGGGTTATGGAGGATTTGACTAGCAGGGGTATTCTTTGTTATACTCCTTCTACATCTAGCAGTGATCTTCTTTGTTATACTCCTTCTACATCTAGCAGGGGTGTTCTTTTTTCACTGTAGCTTAAAGTCAACAACCCTAATTGTAACCCCCATATATACTTCTCTTCATTACTGTAAACTTTGAGCACCTAATACAAATCTTATGGAGAGTGGATGTAGGTTAGATTAGACCGAACTACTATAAATCTTGTGTTCTTGTTCTTGTGATTTAGAGTGTGTGAGTGTGTGTGCTTGCTGCAGATTGTTCTAGTGTTCGTGTGACTCGTGTTCTAACCCAACAAAAGTATATAATTTTTTAATACATTTTATATTCTATGTTTAATATTTGTCCGACCACTAGTGCGTCGTTGTTGCATTGTGCGCGTTGAGGTTCTATTGTAGTTCTTTAACTATTTCAAATGTGTTAGTATTTTTAAATGTGTTTGTATTCATTTTACTATGTTCATTTCTTAAAAGTATTATATAAGTTAAGCATATAATGACCCTAAGTCGGAACATTGTTTTGTGGCTTGCAAGTTTCACCCAAGTCAACCACACATCTTGCATTGCAAGTTTCACCCAAGTCAACAACACATCTTGCGTCACTGTTTTTGAACCGTTTGACAATTCACATAAACCAAACCTTGCCCAAATTTTTGTGTTACTTGTTGATGTTAGAACTTCCACAACCGTTAAGTTGCTTGACGAAGATCCCACACTAATGAAATATTGAGATTGACCGCATTCGGGTGCCATTTGGCTATTTAACAACATTTTTTAGACTTTTGAGTCAGTGAGCGTTAAACCTTTTTTATCGTTTTTTGTGTTTTGGATTTAGAGAAATGTTGTTATCAAAACTATACACTCAATACCGACTTATCCTAACATATGGAGGCAAAATGGTCAAACAAACAAGTTCAAACGACTATAAACAACTATATCACCATTTTCAAACTACTATTTGTTTTTTTTTTCCAAATGAATCCATGGCCTTCCTAATATAATGTTATAGCAGGATACTGAATCCATAACACAAAACCATTGCATCGAGTTCACTCCTTCAACATACACAGGTGGCTTTATCTCCCCGACAATGTTCTTTGCTTCTCAACTGAACCCTACGAGCACTGTGGACTTCGTGGTAATTTCGGCTTCCGAGATGTTCATTCTTTTCAGGGTTTCCAATTGAATGTTGTTGACCGAGTTACCATTGTCTACCGATATCCTACGTAAAAATGGTTAGCAATATATAAAGTAATTAACAGACCATCATGGTGAGGATCCTGGATGTTATCCCGGTCGTCATTGTCAAATGTTATCACTTTATCATTTGTAAGCATTGTCATCCTTGTTGGTTCGTCTCCTCTTTTTGCCTTGGCTTCTTTGGCGTGCCTTTTAGCTGCGGAATAAGAAGTTCCACATATGTTGGATCCTCCAAATATAAAATTGATTATCTTGGCATCTGGTGGCGGGGATGCTTCTCTTTCAGGATTCTTGTCAGTATCTTGACCCTTATTCTTCTTCTTGCCAAGAAGTTCTTTCAAGTAACCATTGCTCAGCAAATAGATTATCTCCTTCCTCAAGGCTGTACAGTCTTATTTATGTGCCAAAATTCCTCGTGGAAGGCACATCATTTTGACTTATCCTTCTAATCAGCCTTCTGTTGATTCTTTCTCCACCATCTTGCCTTGTCTCCTAAACCCTGCATGGCATACATTAGTTCAGGAATATTAATCGAAAAGCAGTATTCTGATAATTCAGGATATTCTTCTCCATCCTCATCTTCAACAGCATTCACTCTTTTGTTGTCATTTTTGGCATACGGCTTAGAGCGGTAAGGTTTATATGGGGATTCTGACTTTCTGTTCATTGATTCATATGTTGATGATGTATTCATCCACTCTTGCATTTTCTTATCGTCCTCCAGCCTTTTGTATCTTAAGGCCCTATTCTGAGCTTCGTCCAAGTTCCTGCAAGGATTCATTACAAGATCCTGATAAAACTGGGAATCCTTCTGTAATCCCATCTTGAATGCTTTTACCGCTGTAGCAACATCAAGATTCAGGATATCCAGGGATTCCCTACTGAACTTGTTAACGTAATCCCTTAGGGATTCTTGTGGTCCCTATGTTATCATTTAAAGCCATTTCAAGGCTGATCCTGTTAAAGTAGAACCGAAACCCTTGCATAGGCATGCTTCTTTGAGATCCGGCAGGATAGGATTTATTTCCATCCTCTCCCTATATTGGGCAACATGTTCTTCAAGATCCGTCATCCCATCATAAAGCTCCATGTTGTGAGTTTGGAATCTCTTCAGGATCTCAGCATCACAGATGGGATAAGAGAATCGAGATATCCTATGACTATCCTGGGATACTTCTGGTATAGGCTGCATTACCCCAGGCACACTTGATATCATATCCTTTAATTTATGGAGTTCTCTAGAGAATGCCAATGTTAAACCTGTATCCTATGAAGATTCAAAGTTATTAGTAGCAGGAATATTAGTGTTAATGGACAAGTTACCAGCTTGGCAATTTTGGCCATATCCCAGAGCATATCCTGGATCTCTCACAGCCGATATCCTGGCCGTTGAGGGTATCTCCGGAACATTGCTCTGGGAACGACTTGGTAAGATATTGCCCTGATTATCCCCAGCAGGTCTCTTGGAGTTGGACTTCAAGAGTTGTATTTCCTTCATCATGAGCTGGTTGGTTTCCTGTTGCTTTCTCATTTGATCCTGTATGCTGTCAAACAAAGACTGAATCTCATCATTAGAAGCAAAAATAAGAGTTCTCCCTGAAACATCAGATCTAGAAGCATTTTGAGCAGCAGTAGTGTCTCGAGGTGTTTGGCTTTCATTCCTTTGGAAAGTCTGAACTTGTGGATGCGGAGGAGGCAATGAACCAGTTGCAGCAGAGGTTGATGTAGGCATCGAAGAAGAGCTCAAACATGACTGAGAAGCCATTGAAAATAGTTTTGCTAAAATCTTTGAGAATAAAAAACCGAATAAGATTTTAGCAAAGTTTTGATTAAAAATACACCACTTACCCCACGGTGGGCGCCAAATTGTTTTGGTCAAAAATTACCGAAGAAATTAAGTGATCAAACTTAGTTTGTGAGATAGCTTACTAATGTGATTTGTAAAAATATGTTAAGTTGATTAATAATGAAAACAGTTTCAAGATAATGAACTATATCAAAATTACAAGTAAAAGCGATAAAAGTAAAAGTTGACACATGATGTACGAGGAAAGCCCTTGATCAATCTAGATCGCTGTCACAAAACCTCGGGAGCTGACAATCGCTAGCTGCCTTGTTCTTCTTATTGCTTGTAATAACAGGAAACAACTTTGGGATATTGCTCGGATCAGCTCTAAGTGTTACAACGATTGTGAAATGTAAGTGTTGTGAGTGTTTGTGTTCGTAGCTGCAATCAGTGAATGAAAGTGTGCGGGATTAGATGTGTCTTACTGCTGATCCAGCACCCCTTTATATAACAACTAAAAATAACTAACGATCCTATTAATCCAGGATACTGCGAATATTCCCCCATGACCGTTGTGGACTTCTTCTCCAGCTCCCAACGTTCGTCTTCCAACCATATTAAGCAAGTCTTCAGGAAGACCAAGTCCATGTATCCGTTGGTACCTTGCAACCAAAGATAAACGTTAGTAGCGAGTAGGATACCCCCGCAGGATTTTACCAATATACTGACTCAGTATCCTGGTCGCAACATTAAGCAAATAATATCAGGATATGCCTTAGGGATATAGATTTAATTCCACCCATAACAATCACCATCCATAGTTAGTAAGCAATATGCCCCCTTTCCAGCTTCAGCTTCTACCAAGTAAGGACCTTCCCATTTTGGTATCAATTTGCCATCAGCTGGGTTTGTAGTGTTTTGGAATACTTTTCCTAGTACCAAATAGCCAACTTGAAATCTTTTGATCCTGGCATTCTTGTTATATGCTCCAGCCATTCTTTGTTGATAGCTAGCCATCCTTATTCTTGCCAAATCTCTAAGCTCTTCCATAGTATCCAGGTCTTGAGTCAGATTCTCAGCATTTGTTTCAGGATCACGGATGCTTCTCCGGGCTGTAGAAACCACCATCTCTGTAGGAATCACTGCCTCAGCTCCAAAGACCAAGGAGAATGGAGTTTGACTTTTGGAGTTGTCCTATCTTCCCAAAAAACATAGGGTAGCTCTTCATCCCATTTTCCTTTATTGGATCCTAGCTTTTTCTTCAAGTTGTTGATAATGATCTTATTGCTTCATTTTGCTTGAACATTGACTTGTGGGTGGACTGGTGTTGATGTGATCCTTGAGCCTGTGTCATCGCCAATGATCCTTGCTGGTAATTGGAAGATCCTTGAATTTGAACACCGGGTACTCGGAATGATGGATCGTTGACGCTGGAGAAGTGAAATCCAATGACCTAGGCATCAGCGGAGAGTGGTCCTCCACTGATCTCTTCTGCTTCTTGATTTCATCAATCTCCCTGAGGATCCTCTGGTTGGTTTTGTCCTGCTGCTCCATGTAGTTCTTAATCTGCAAAATCAAGGTAGACACATCACTGTTAGTAACTGTAGATGAAGAAACATTGGAGGTTTTTGATCCTGTGTAAACAGAGTAGTTTTCTTCTGAGGATTCTCTGCACTCCTAATAGGTGCAGGGGGTAGAGGAGGCAATGATGCACAAGTCTGGGATGAGGTAACCACCGGAATGGCACTTGAAGCAGATTTTTCTTGAGAAGCCATATGATTGATGGAATTGAACAGAAATGAATGGAATGAATGAGAATTTTAGAATTGAAGCACCGATTGCCCCACGGTAGACGCAAAACTGTTTTGGTCAAAAATCACAATAAGGATAATGTAACCAAATCTGATTTTGTGAGGTTGAGTGCTTGTGTGATGAACAATTGAATGAACAAGTGTTTAATAAATGAAATGGATAACACCAAGATTTATACGAGGAAAAGCCCTTGATCAATGTATGATCTCCGACTAAAAAACCTCGGATAGTGACAACTATCACTATCTACTATATTGCACAAGAAAGATTACAACTTTGGAAGTATTGAGCTTGTTACAATGAGAGTTCTAATGTGTGTGTTCGAGAGAGAGTAGCAGAAGTGTGTATTTTCAGAGTGTGCGAGTGTTTCTATATCGAGCTCAATATCCCTTATCAATATCTAATAAATCTAGTTAACTAACTATCCGCAAATCATGCAAGCCTTCACACGACCCCCCTCAACGTCATGACTTTCATGCACGTGCCAAAAAATAGCATATTCCTCTAATTCCCGTATTGACTTAGCCCACGCATACTGCAAACGTAAACTAAACACACAAGGAACAATTGTTAAAAACATAAACGTTAGTAAGGATCCTTGATCCTCAGACTCTCCGCATTATTCGTTAAGGATCCGTGATCTAGGCTCAGTCTCAGGATGGATGATCCTTAGCACAAAATCCATGCCCTAATAATTGCCCCAAAATATGAGGAATTAATTATAAATAGATGAGTCATATTTTCATCAAAATCGGACTAGCCATTGCAAGTGGACTAGCCGTTACTGTTCTGACGACAGCGATAAGACTTCCCCTGCAACAATTATCATTATATATAGGGAATTAGATAGAGATCAAATCTTCATTTAAAACCTGATATTGGCAATTCAAAATCACCATCCGGAAGCTTCAAGGTATTTCTCTCTTGTCTATTCTCTAAAGTTATCTTTTCTTTTCCTTCTTCTCTCAAAATCCATGGCGAAAATGGTCACCCGGTCCTCACCAATCAAAGATCCTGAGAACAACAACCCACCTCAGAGTCAGGATCTCCTTACAAATCCTTCATCAGAGTTGTGCCGATTCACCGACCCAGAGATCGATCAAATGCACCCCTATTTCCTGGAGGGTACAATATTCAGACATTTTGACTCTTCAATGAAGAGTGATTGCATATCCACCAAGTGGGTGTGTTAGTCCTGCTGCCCCTTTCCAGATAGGTTTCTCTTATCCTTTTTCAGCCTTCACCCAAAGCTTTTTTACCTTCACTGGTTTATGTTAGAGCCAGGGTATGCCCATGTTATGGAGGGTACTCTATACCTTGGAGCAAATCATTGCTAATGAGGGCATAATCCTTAGTCTTACTGAACTCAGTCACATGTACAATCTTGTTAGCCATGGATCCCACCGTTTCCTGTTTAAAGCCAAACCACAGCAACCCCATCCCATTCTCAAAACCACCAAGAATGACTCCAACTGGAGAAATCAGTTCTTTTTCTTCAGGAGAGACTCTATTCCTAACGGGAATCATCTTCCAAAAAGTAGATCGTAGAGGGTAGGATATGGGATCCATAGTATGCTCTGATAGAATTTTTTTTTCTTTTGCTTTTTCTTTAGGATAACTGATTCTCAATTTTCTCTTTTCATTGACTATCATCATACTTTGAAAGAGACTCATGCCATAGCGAAAGGATTTCTGCATTCTGGGGTTGGATTCAATTGTCAGGACATTTTCTCCCGCTTAAAGATATAGAAGAAGCTACATCATCCTCTACACCATGTCAAGTAAGTATCCATGCATGTGTTTATATGTATTTAAAAATAAATTTAAAAAGGATATGCACTTATCTGCGTCTTAACATTGCAGGTGCTGCCAAGTCCTCATCAAAGTCTGCTTCTAAGTTCAGCCTAGGGAACTCGAGGGGATCATCTCACCTCGATCCTTCAAGAAGGAGCTGGCCGGAGGCCAAATCCAGTCGGACGCTAAGGTATGACCCTTCGTGCCAAGTCTGGATCCAAGAGGAAGAAGCCATCGGAGCCTGCACCACCAAGCGACGCCTTCTTACTTGAGCAAGATATCCACAGCTGCGTTACTGAGGTAAGGATCGTTGGCTCTTCGGTTTATGTAAAAAGTTTAGGATAAAGGATCCTTATCTTTACACATTGTCATATACAGAAAGTTGCGCAAATCCAAGCCCTGCAAGGGAAAAAGTTAGCTAAAGCTGAAGAAAGCATCGCTGACCTCCGTGCCTTTTGCACTGCTAGAAGACAAGAAAATGGCGCAGCTGGAGAGAGAGAGAGAGTCAATCCTGTAACGCCCGTATTTTCAAAAATTATTATCTATATAAAATTCGAGTTCGTTTTCTAATTTCAAAGTCACGGTTGAAACCTGATCGTGAAACGGATTTAAAATCGGAAAACTAAGCGTTTTTACGCGTTTTAACGAAACGACAACCGAACGCGATCATTTTCGAGCGCCGACATTTAAATCACGTGTTTAAAACTAAAATAATATTATACGCTGTTATGTGATGTTTGGTTATGAAACCGGGATTTAAAACGTGATTGGGCCGCAAACGGGTTTAGGCCAAACTCACTTAAAACCCTAGAAGTATATAAAGACTCATCTTCTTCATTCTTAATCAAACCCTAGCCCCCTCATTCTCACTCACCACCGCACTCCTTCTCTCTCTGTCATCTCCGGCGACCGGAGATATCTCCGGCAAACCCTCCGGCCACTCCTTCTCCGACCGGCCGTGCACACACCATCACCTCCCTCCCTCCTTTCACTCCGACGAACCACTTCCAGCAACCCAAACACCTTCCACTCTCTCTCTCTCTCTCTCCCGTTTCCGGTGCCAGTGAAGCCGGTGGAAATCGGCGAGACCTCCAACACTCACCACTCACCCTCTTCTTCATTCTCTCCCTTCCCTTAAACAGCGCGGCCACAACACCCGCTTAGGGGTGGAGGCGCCGGAGCAAACAACAGCGGCATCAACGGTAGAAGCCGTTTTCCGGCTTTAAGCGACAGCAGCGGCGGCGGCGGGAGTTCCGGTTCAGTCAGTCTCGGCCTGATGCATCTTGGTTTGGGGCTTGGTCCGGCTCGGGTTCTTGTCGGTCAAATCTGGTCAACACCGGGTCAGGCCCAAAGTCAGATTTGTTTCGGTCCTGTGTTCAGTCCAGATACATTTCGGTTCAGGTACGGGTCGTGCTTCGATTGTTTCAGTTTCACATTTGATTTTAGTTGGTTTGTTGAGTTCACTTTTAGTTTCATCTCAGTTCAGTTCGGCTCGGGTCAACGTCAGTTAACAGCAGTTTGCTTCGGTTCCGGTTCGAGTCAAACCTGGTCAAACAGTCAACAGGTTAACTCAGGTTCCGTCTTGCTTCAAAGTTCGGGTCAAAATCAGTCCACGCTCGACTCGGTATAATGTCATGTTTATTAATTATATTGTTTTGTATTTAATTAGTGTTATAATCGCGTAACCGAACCTTATAAAATTTGTAGACATAAAAAGAGTATGTAAACATTTATAGTGTTTTGTCAATTCTTGCGTTGTTTTTGTTGTGTTTTGGAAAAATATATAGACACATATGTTGTCGGGATTTTTCAAAAACAAGAGGAAACTCTGCTCGTTTATCGACAAAATATGTTTATTTATTATATTTATCGACTATATATATATATATATATATATATAACTCTCGATAAATATACTTATTTACTATACTTTCGACAAAACATATTTATTTATTATATTTATCGACAAAATATATATATATAATTTATCATATCTCTCGACAAATATACTTATTTATTATGTTTTCGACAAAACATATTTATTTTACTTTCGACAAATATATTTCGCTACGACAACATACATATATATATTACACTTTTCAACAATAAAAATATAGTTGTACACCATTCGACAATATACATATATATCTCATACCATTCGTTAGAATATAAATATATATATATATATATACCAAATATGCTTTTCATCAAATATATATTCATTATTTGACAACACTACCTACAAGCCTTTTGATGAATTTAATTTAGAAATTTCTTTCTTCACCCATATTAAAACATATATGTACTTTCAACTCCAATTCGAATCCTCCGTCGTAGCTTCGATTATTCATGCACATTCGTTTGCCATTTTTAAGGTGACCTCGGTGTCCCCTTTCTCCCACTCATCAACTCGTCGCGGATTACCAAAGGAGACTTAGCAATTTTGTGAGTATACTCGAACTCCCCTTTTACGTTTACCACTTTTGGGGTGTAACATGTTTACATTATCAAAACTCAACACAACTTATGCTTTATTACTTGCACGAACAATCCATTATACATGAACGCTTTGATACGTATGTTATGCTTATACTAGGACCGAACGTATGTGATACCATAGTCATTAGCTTATTTTGAGCCTCCATTTGACATGTATAGCGCTATAGGAGTAACGCACCGCCCGTGAACGTGTGGTCATGTTGAATTATCATAAACATATTGCGTAAACAGAGGGTTGACTAGAAATATCGCATGCCTTGTATTTGCTCGTATGTAAACTTAGTTGCCATGTGGATTTGTTCAAATTTATGCTTATACGTATGCTTATGCTCAAACTGTATACTCGCCTTTGCTTTTGCATTAAACTCTATTTTAAAACATGTTACAGGTTGATGAAGATGATACTATGAAATTGAAGTAGCATTGATGATAGATACACACATAGACGTTTAAAATTTATTAATGTTATATCAAATTTTGTCTCGTTATTGTTGTAATTTGAAATTTCATGTATTGTACTTGACGATTTAATTATGAAATGAAAATTTGGTTTAAATTAATTATTGTCGCCATTAGTATTATGAGCAACGAGCAATCTGAACGCTTAGCGCCACGCCCCGATGATTCCGCCATCGGTTGGGGTGTGACAGGTCAATCGCTTGGAGAAACAAGCCATAATGGATGCGGTTCAAGCGAATAAGGATCGGTTGGAGGCTGCTGACGAGGCTAAAATCTCTGCTGTCAAGGCTATCTTGAAGGCCAGGATCCAGATAGCTCAGGAGGCAGTGGATCCTTCCTTCGACAAGGCTGGATGGGAGGTAGAGGCTTGGAAGCAGAGGCTCAGGAGCTGGGTCATGATGAAGAGCCAGAAGGGACACCCATGCTTGAGACCGCTCCTAGTGGTAAGAAGGATCCTAAAGAGGTAGCAGCTGGTGGCTGTGGTGAAGGTGGTGAAGCTAAGGGTGATGAGGAAGCAAAGGAGTAGCTGCATCAATGGGTGATGTAGGGTAAAATACAATATTTGTCCTATGTAAAGTGTATAATTATTGTATATATTTTATTTATTTTTATTTAGTTTTTAGTATATATTATATTCTTTTGTGTTTTGGCAGGTCATGGTGCAAATGGAGGAAAACGAGTAATAAGGAAATAACAGCCAGTTGGGCAGAGTAGGACGCTAGTGACCAAATTAAAATTGCCACTATTTCTCTTCAGTGGGTCAAGACCACTATCTCTAGTTGATTAAACTCAACGAACTAAAGTTGCATATTTAATTAAACTTAATTAATTCTATTTACTAAAGGACAAAATGCAAATACTAGAGCAATTTTCGTTCACCAAACATGAAGTTGCAGAATTCCTTTCATGAATTCATTAAATCACAATTCTGACCATCGCCATATATCCTCATATTCTTTTTATTGGATCGTTGATGTGTCAAGAGCCCAACCCAACATGCTTTAGCAACAAGTTAAATGAGGCCCAATGCACATCTTAGTAATTCGTTGGACAGGCCCATGCGTGGAAATTGGTATTTAACTTAAATTACAATACGTATTGAACGAAAATTGTTGGGGGAGATTGGCCGTAAGTTTGAAGGCTGTTGCCACACCAAACGAAGAAAGGAGAAGAAGAGGGTTGGTTCAAGCTTAACGGTTTAAGATACGAGTCCGGGTTTACAAATAATTAATTTATTAGTTTCGATATACTTTATGTTATTTGAGTTCATGACTATGAATTGTTATTTGTTTAAGACTTGTTTCTTTTTCTTGACTATGGTTCTTGGCTAAATTCTTTTTACTGCCTAGACTATGATGAATGGATTCGATTAAAGTTTGAACCTTTTTCGTTAATTGCACGTTTTTATGGGTTGATTGTGTTTTGTAAAAAGTTTAGTTGATTGATTTGGTGTGAATGCGTACTTTAATTTGGTTAGTTGTTATCTATTGCTTCGTGTGAATCAAGGTGGCTGTCTACTACGGAATAGGTTCATGCTAGATCTTTGACCTTGTGTCTTTGACCTTTAGGGTGACTTGGCCAATAAACCTTAGAAGTGATAGTTGATAGTTTGCTATATTTTAGTGTTCTACTAGTCCTTATAGCTGGAAGGTGCGGGGCTATTGGTAGGTCTTACCCGGCGAATTGCTTTAGACAGTCTTTGGAAAAAGTCGTGCCTTAGTTGCCCCGTCGGTTTATTAGTCTATCAAGTCAAATCAAGATACTCAAACTACCCTAGATCTATAATTGGAAAAGAGTAGGTCAATATTAGGGTAGTTACACAATAATTAGATAACTGGAAGGAAGTCTAATAACCGGTAGGATTAATAGCCTAGGTAGCGCCATAAGTTTCACATCGAGAAGGGTTGAGGGGCTTAGTTGGTGTCTTAATAGGTTTAGTATCACAAGATCCCGGTTCCATAAAACATGTGGTTAACTTAATTTGTAAATTCTTAAAATCAATCCAGGATTCTAGTCTAGGTAGTCTTCATCACCATCTGAGAAAAGTCTTCGTATTAGTTTGTCTTCGCATAAGTTCAGTTTAGAATTAGTAATAAATTTCCTTAGATTTTCAGTAACCCCCCCCCAACGAAATAAACAAATTAGTACGTCCGTTTCAGTCATAGTCTAGATCGAGTCGTTAACGTAATTAGTAGAGTCTCGTGGTTCGATACGCGGACTTACTGTAGCTGTACTGCATTGACAGGTACACTTGCCGGTTGTGTGGTTTAGGTTTAGGTAGAGTCTAGGTTTATAAATTTAAAACTTAGTGTCTAGATTAGAGAGTCTAATTTAGTTAATATTAGTAGTCTGTTTAGCACCTCTGAAGCACAGAAACGTCCTGGGTAGTTACACAATAATTAGATAACTGGAAGGAAGTCTAATAACCGGTAGGATTAATAGCCTAGGTAGCGCCATAAGTTTCACATCGAGAAGGGTTGAGGGGCTTAGTTGGTGTCTTAATAGGTTTAGTATCACAAGATCCCGGTTCCATAAAACATGTGGTTAACTTAATTTGTAAATTCTTAAAATCAATCCAGGATTCTAGTCTAGGTAGTCTTCATCACCATCTGAGAAAAGTCTTCGTATTAGTTTGTCTTCGCATAAGTTCAGTTTAGAATTAGTAATAAATTTCCTTAGATTTTCAGTAACCCCCCCCCCCAACGAAATAAACAAATTAGTACGTCCGTTTCAGTCATAGTCTAGATCGAGTCGTTAACGTAATTAGTAGAGTCTCGTGGTTCGACACGCGGACTTACTGTAGCTGTACTGCATTGACAGGTACACTTGCCGGTTGTGTGGTTTAGGTTTAGGTAGAGTCTAGGTTTATAAATTTAAAACTTAGTGTCTAGATTAGAGAGTCTAATTTAGTTAATATTAGTAGTCTGTTTAGCACCTCTGAAGCACAGAAACGTCCTGGAGCAGCCGTCTCCCGTCCCGGGGACTGCAAGGGGACGGAAACTCGACGGGTACGGCCGGGAAACGTCCCCGGCGGTTAGGAAACGTGGAGGAAACGGGCAAGCGAAGGGGACGGCGAAGAAACGTCCAACCGAAACGTTTCCTGCGTGTTTGTGGTGAAAATCGACAACCCCAATGGCGATCCCCAAACTCTCAAGAACCAAACCCAAATCCAGATCCCCAATTTGGCTCCTTACAGTCACCATCTCCGCAATCGCACTCCTCTACCTCTTCTCATCTCTACTCTCAACCACCGGATCAAACCCACTTCAAACCCCCATTTTATAGTTCAACAATCACAATAATCGCATTCATCACAGTGATTCAGAGAAGTTTTTGTATTGGGGAAACCGAATTGACTGTCCCGGAAAACACTGTGAGTCGTGCGAAGGTCTCGGTCATCAGGAGTCCAGCCTCCGTTGTGCTCTTGAAGAAGCAATTGTGTTAAAAAGGTTTGATTTTTAAGTTAATTTTTTGAGTTTAAGTGCACATTGTTGGAATATTTCACTTGATTTTGTGAAAATTGATTTGGGTTGTTGAGATTAGGATTGGTAGAACAAGATCCAGATTTTTTTTATTTTTTTAATAATTCAAGTGCAAAGTTTGTGGTGAAAATCGACAAGGATCGTATTCAAGAGTTAGAGCACACTTGCTCGGTATAAAAGGTACGAAAATATGAAACCGTAGGACACTGACAGGTTTATCAGGTTTGGGTCGGGTTGCTGATCAAAGTTATAATACCCCTGCTCTTTCAAATTTATAATTTTTCTGTGTGTTGGGCATTTCAAGTTTATCATTTATTCAATAAAATGATAAATAACTAATTTGAGTTTTTGTATTACATTATCTTTGATATATATTTATTTTTTTATATGTTTTTATTCCCGTACCCGTCCCGTCCCCGCTTCTTAAATTTTTTAGTTTTGCCGTTTCCCGTGCCCGTCCCCGTACCCGTACCCCGTTCCCGTACCCGTCCTAGTGCATCATAGTTTAGCACACATCAAGTTTTTGGCGCCGTTGCCGGGGACTCTTTGGCAATTGCGTTGATTACTTTATTTGGACTTAATTGACATCATACGTGCTAATTGTTTGTATATTGAGTCGTAGGAGTCTAAGTGTCTGTGTCTTTTAGTTTTCTTGAGTCTTAAATATGTGTGAGATTTGTGGAGGACCTCATTTTACAGTTAAATGTCCATAATACGTGGGGTCCTCTACACATTATTATGCTAATTCGTATTGGCAAATTCAGCAAAATGGTACAGAACAGGAAATAAATGCTTGGTTGAAATTTGATAAGGAAGAGACAGAGAGGCATATCCAGTCTGTGGTTGAGTGGTTAGATCACCCAGGAGGCGGAATTTGCAAAGACTCAAGGTCGTTATATGTACGATAGTGCAGGTAATTAACTTGGGTATCAAACTGTCTCAGGTGAGTTGCTCGTAAACGTTATGGAGCCAGGGATGGTAGTATTACAAATTCCACATTATATGAAAATTGTTTGTGAAGATAACACTTCTGTGTCTGTTGATTCTATGCATGATGTTAATGATTCATATGATTCTTTACACTTGTCTTGTGAGGATGATGTTTTGTAGGATCACATGCTCAGCCGGAAACCATAATGGACGTTGATGTCCCACCTCCGGTTCAACAGGAAGAACAAGAAGAGAAGAAAGGTAAGTTTATAATTGATTTTTCCTGTAGTGATGAGGAGATAGATGCGCAGCTGGTTGAATATAGGAGATTGATGGGAGAAGAAGAAGAGTTAGCGGCGTATCTGAGGTCATGTGTGATGGAGCAAGTAATTAAAGAGGAAGTGGAATTGGGGAATTCCACTGGTTGGATTTTTGATGAGGAGGTTGATGAGAAAGTGTTATAGTGGGAGGATGAGTTCGGTGAGGAGTTAAAAGGTTTATCGGTTTACAAAGAAATAGAAGAATTTGATCCTCTTGGTGAAATTGCATGCTTGGAGGCATTGCTTGAAGGTAAACTGACGAAGATGTTCGAACCTACACCAGATGAAGAAGTTCAGTGTGGAGATTCTCCTAAAGAAGTGGTAGTAGATGAAGAGCACCACAGCTGGCCCGTGGTATTAGTGATAAATGAAACTTTAAAATCAACAAAACCAAGGGAGAAGGCAAGAAATATAAAAGGGAATGATCGAAACCGGAAAAAGGGTCAAAAGATGGTTTAAGGAGAGGAAGGAGCCATTGAAGTTCGAGCACGACCAGTCTTTTCGATACATGCCACGCATCCGATTAATTCCAGGTAAGTTTAAATTTTGGTGGCCTGACCCGTTTAAAATTTTTAAAATATTTTATTAATCCACCATTAATTTTTAACTGTTTTTGAGGACCGGGTGGAATTAAATGGGTTAGACAGGGTCTAGGTCAAAGAGAAACCTCTGATTAAATTCAAGTGTGGGGAGGTTTATTAGAGTTTGTATAGAGTCGTAGTTTGTAGTATTTGTAGTTTTTTTAGAGTCGGTATGCTTTGGTTTTTGCTTGTTTTTTATTGTGCAGGTTTGGATTGTACCACCCGTACTCAATCTTCATTCGGGTGAATTCGGAGCTGCTTATTATTTGTTAAGGCATAACCGAGCATGTCAGTTTGTCAGAGCCTATCGCGAATGAAATGCTATACGATCGGAGCTGGATTGGACGAGAGTTTGGAGCTTATGCGTTATTATAACCAGCTAAGTCCTTTCCGATTTGCCTTTGTCTTTTTATTTCTTATTTATTTTAGTTTTTTTAGTTGGTTTCCATCCTACTTGAGGGCAATGTAGAGTTTAAGTGTAGGGGATGAGAAACTATTTTTGAGTCTGTATATTAGAGTCGTTTGAGTCAGAAATTGTGAAAATAAAAAAAATAGAAAATTCAAAAATCCAAAAAAAAAGTAGAAAATGTTCTTGTTTTAGATGTTTGCAAAATAAAGAACGGAAAATGATAGAAAAGATGGATTTTTGTTCGGGGTCAAATAATGATAATATGAGAATAAAGTAGTCGAGCTTGTGTTTAGTTTGGGATATGCGGATAGGCTTGACTTGGTTCTAGGTTCATTTGATACTAATATATCTTAATTGTCGGTTTACTGGGTGCTCATCTAGGAAAAATGGGAAATCGTAACCGCCAATAATAGTATAAGGAATGTCGTTATAAGCCAAATTGTTAGAATTTTTAATCATGAGAAAAAGAAAAAAAGAGAATAAATTGAGCTAGATACCTAGAAAAATACCGCAGGCTTACGTAATCTTCGTTGGGGATAGTGCCTCTGACTTAGAATGCCTCTAGGATGTGTCGAAATCAAAATTGCAAAAAAATTACCCATGCTCATGTTGTCGCTCTCGGGGACGGTGACTCTGGTTGAGACAGCTCTGGGTTAGGTAAAGCAACGTCTACGCTCAAAGAAAAGAAAAAAAAGTTGAAAAAGGAAAAAAAAAGAGAAAAAATTGGTTTTAAATTCTTTTAATTTTGGTATAAAACGTTTAGGAATTGGTCCAGTGATCGTTCCTTTTGTTCTATAAGCTTGAGGCGTGATTAGATGGACTGTGGCTTTTAGTGTGAGACCCTAAGTAGACTGACCGCACTTGAACTAAACTTGCATGATAAGGGCTTGGAACCGGGTTTGGGTTTAAGAGGACAAGTATTCCTGCAATCGCGGTTAACACAAGTTTTGATTTTAATAAGTAATATAGCTCCCGATTATTTATCCGTCTCTGATTCCGATTGCATAAGTCTTTTTCGGGGACGAAAAAAGAGTAAGTGTGAGGATATATGGTGTGGGGGTAAAATACACATATTTTTCTCATGTAAAGTGTATAATTATTGTATATATTTTATTTATTTTTATTTAGTTTTAGTATATATTATATTCTTTTGTGTTTTGGCAGGTCTTGGCGTAAATAGAGCGGAACGAGTAATAAGGAAATACTCAGCCATTTGGGCAGAGCAGGACGCTAGTGACCGAATTAAAATTGCCGCTACTTCGGGCCGAGACCACTATCTCTAGTTGATTAAACTCAAGGGACTAAAGTTGCATATTTAATTAAACTTAATTAATTCTATTTACTAAAGGACAAAATGCAAATACTAGAGCAATTTTCGTTCACCAAACATGAAGTTGCAGAATTCCTTTCATGAATTCATTAAATCACAATTCTGCCATCGCCATATATCCTCATATTCTTTTTATTGGATCGCTGATGTGTCAAGAGCCCAACTCAACATGCTTTAGCAACAAGTTAAATGAGGCCCAATGCACATCTTAGTAATTCATTGGACAGGCCCATGCGTGGAAATTGGTGTTTAACTTAAATTACAATACGTATTGAACGAAAATTGTTGGGGGAGATTGGCCGCAAGTTTGAAGGCTGTTGCCACACCAAACGAAGAAAGGAGAAGAAGAGGGTTGGTTCAAGCTTCATGGTTTACGAGTCCGGGTTTGCAAATAATTAATTTATTAGTTTCGATATACTTTATGTTATTCGAGTTCATGACTATGAATTATTAGTTGTTTAAGACTTGTTTCTTTTTCTTGACTATGGTTCTTGGCTAAATTCTTTTTACTGCCTAGACTATGATGAATGGATTCGATTAAAGTTTGAACATTTTTGGTTAATTGCACGTTTTTTATGGGTTGATTGTGTTTTGTAAAAAGTTTAGTTGATTGATTTGGTGTGAATGCGTACTTTAATTTGGTTAGTTGTTATCTATTGCTTCGTGTGAATCTAGGTGGCTGTCTACTACGGAATAGGTTCATGCTAGATCTTTGACCGTGTGTCTTTGACCTTTAGGGTGACTTGGCCAATAAACCTTAGAAGTGATAGTTGATAGTTTGCTATATTTTAGTGTTCTACTAGTCCTTATAGCTGGAAGGTGCGGGGCTATTAGTAGGTCTTACCCGGCGAATTGCTTTAGACAGTCTTTGGAAAAAGTCGTGCCTTAGTTGCCCCGTCGGTTTATTAGTCTATCAAGTCAAATCAAGATACTCAAACTACCCTAGATCTATAATTGGAAAAGAGTAGGTCAATATTAGGGTAGTTACACAATAATTAGATAATTGGAAGGAAGTCTAATAACTGGTAGGATTAACAGCCTAGGTAGCGCCATAAGTTTCACCTCGAGAAGGGTTGAGGGGCTTAGTTGGTGTCTTAATAGGTTTATTATCACAAGATCCCGGTTTCATAAAACATGTGGTTAACTTAATTGGTAAATTCTTAAAATCAATCCAGGATTCTAGTCTAGGTAGTCTTCATCACCATCTGAGAAAAGTCTTCGTATTAGTTTGTCTTCGCATAAGTTCAGTTTAAAATTAGTTTAATAAATTTCCTTAGATTTTCAGTAACCCCCCAACCAAATAAACGAATTAGTACGTCCGTGTCAGTCATAGTCCAGATCGAGTCGTTAACGTAATCAGTAGAGTCTCGTGGGTTAGATACGCGGACTTACTGTAGCTGTACTGCATTGACCGGTATACTTGCCGGTTGTGTGGTTTAGGTTTAGGTAGAGTCTAGGTTTATAAATTTAAAACTTAGTGTCTAGATTAGAGACTCTAATTTTGTTAATTTTAGTAGACTGTTTAGCACACTTCAATGGGTCATGATGGAAATTTCTAGACGTGGCCTGAGCCCATTTTTTATGGTTTATGATGCTTTTATTTTGAACAATTTGGTCTGTAATTTGAACAATAGTTTTAGGGTTAAGGATCACTGATCCTTTAAACAATAGGGGGTAGCAAAGGTGGATGGGTCCTTCTGTTTGTGGAGGATGAAGCCTTTGGTGCCCCCTGCCTTTATTTTCCTGCACTTTATGAACCTTTAGTATGGACACCCTTTACCTACCCATGTGGCTGGACCACAGATTGTTGGTGGAAGCTTGGGTAGGTAATTTTTGATATCCTTAAAGGGGTTTCAATAAATAAAACTTTAATCTTTTAGCTATTTTTGCTGATGTGTACGTTTTATACCAGAATCTCATTTTAATACATTTATCGCATAAAAATTCTATCTTCTAGAATCGCTTGAAAGGCGACTAAATGTTTAAAATGAACATACTAAAGTATTGTATGATTGGAAATCATGTATTCTCAAGCTGAGTGTCATAGATGAGAATATAAAAGCAAATAGACAAAGACTAAGTCATACTAGAGAATCCAAGCTAGGATCCTATATCCTTAAAATTTACGGTTGTACTGATAAAGCGCAGAAATTAGTTAAAGCTTGAGGATCCAGGATCCTTATTTTTATAAAACTTCAGAAACCTGAAATAATGTATAACTTGGACTAAGCCAAACATCAATTGAATAACTCATTAGAAACTGGGGACAAACCCAAATAACTGGGGACAAGCCCAAATAGCTGGGGACAAGCCCAAATAACTAGGGACAAGCCCAAATAACTGGGGACAAGCCCAAATAACTCATAATACTTAGGCTAACGTGAAAACGTTAGAAACCTTAGGAATCTGGTGTATGGCCCATACTAGCGACTAACCAATCGTAAGTGACATGAAAATGCCAAAACCTTAGCTAATGTAAAAACGTTAAAAACCTTAGGAATGGATGTATGGTACGTCTACCATTATACTTAGGATCCTACATATAGCCAACAACAATGAAATTGTCAGCCTCTAAAGCAGGTACTGGTCCCATTGTCTCGAACTATACTTGGATAACATGCGCTACTGGCGGGGTGTCAAAACCCAATTCGTGTGAAAGGTGAAAACCTTTAAACCTTAGAATGCATTGGATACCTTAAGCTGGGGATATGCCCAATGTATTGGAGAGGTGGCCAACCTCTTGATCCTTTGTCAACGATGTAATAAACTCAAGCAAAGGATCATATATCCCTTGAAGATCCTTCGTCTTGAATTGAATATCTGAAATCTTAAGGATCCTTGACCCCTTACATTAAACATTTCTTCAGGTGGGTAGCATTTCAAGCTCTTGGTAGAAGGTCACCATTCATAGTTAGCAAACGATATGCCCCCTTTCCAGCTTCAGCTACGATAAGATAGGGGCCTTCCCATTTTGGTGCCAACTTGCCATCAGAAGGATTTGTGGTGTTCTGGAATGCTTTTCTTAATACCAAGTCACCAACTTGCAACCTTTATCCTGACATTCTTGTTATAAGTACCGGCCATTCTCTGTTGATAGCTAGCCATCCTTATTCTTGCCATGTCTCGCAATTCTTCCACAGTATCCAAGTCTTGAGTCAGGTTCTCAGCATTTGTTTCAGGATCACGGATGCTTATTTTGGCTGTCGGTACTACCATTTCTGTAGGGATCACTGCTTCATCTCCAAAGACTAAGGAGAAGGGAGTCTGACCCATAGCATTCTTAGGAGTCGTCCTATCTGCCCACAAGACATAAGGTAATTCCTCAGCCCATTTGCACTTTTTGGATCCAAGCTTCTTCTTCAAGTTGTTGATAATGATCTTGTTGGATGATTCTGCCTGGCCATTAGCTTTTGTGTGGACTGGTGTTGATGTTATCATCCTAATCCCCCAACAAATCTAGTAATAATATTTCTTTTAATAAAGGAAATGACTTCCTTTTCTCTGACTTGGGCAAAGGCTTCTGCTTCTATCCACTTGGAGAAGTAGTTTGTCATAGTTAACATGAACACTTTTCCTCCTGGTGCCTTGGGAAGTTTTCCTACCATATCCATTCCCCATCTCATAAATGGCTAAGAGGAGGATATAGGATGCAGAGGTTCTGCCGGTTGATGAAGGATATTACTGTGTCTCTGGCAAGCATCACATTTCCTTGAGTAATTTACAGCATCCTTCTTCATTGTAGGCCAGTAATATCCTATTCTAAGAATCCTTGAAAATAATGCTCTGCCTCTAGTGTGAATCCCACAGTCTCCTTCATGGAAATCCTTCAAGACTTCCTGTATCTCGGGATCCTCGATACACCTTAGATAGGGTCCTGCAAGAGATTTTTTATATAACATGTTATTTATAATGGTAAACTGTGATACCTTAATCCTGAATGCTCTTGGATTTTCCCAGTAGGAATTTCTCCATTCTGAATGTATTTCAGAATTGGAAGGATCAGGATCCTGAATTCGACTTCATATCATCACTGGGAGCAACTGCAGTATCATCCACTATTTCCATTGCTTCATTCTCCTCAATTGCAGGAGTTAGTACATGGATAATAGGTATCTTTACATCCTCAGGCATCTTCAATGAGGATCCAAGGTTGGCTAGAGCATCGGCTTCTGCATTCTCTTCCCTAGGTACCTGTGTTAAACTGAAAAAAGCTAAAGAATCTGCCAGTTTCCTGACTATCTCCAAATATTTGATTAGTTTTTCGCCTTTAACAGCATAGGATCTGTTATAATGATTAGTAATCAACAAAGAATCTACAAATACTTGAATATACCTGATCCTCATATGTTTAGCTAATTGCAAACCTGCTATCAAGGCTTCATACTCTGCCTCATTATTGGTGGTTTGAAATTCACATGCTATAGACTGGGATATAATGTCCCCCCTATGTCGATTTTAGTAGTAAGCCTAGTCCAGTTCCCTTGACATTCAAGGCTCCATCTGTGAAGAGTGTCCAAGGATCCTTGGTCTCCTCAAGTTGTTGCACTTCCAATTCAGCTTCTCTTTGTAGATCACTACTAAAATCAGCCACAAAGTCGGCTAGAGCTTGCGACTTGATGGCAGTCCTGGGTTCATACTTAATGTCATATGCAGTAAGCTTGACTGCCCATTTTGCCATTCTCCCTGACATTTCAGGTTTCCTGAGAACATTCTTAATAGGAAAGTTAGTTTTAACAATAATAGTAAGAGTTTCAAAATAATGTCTAAGTTTAGTATAAGCCATGATTAAAGCAAGAATAAGCTTCTCTAAATGAGAATACCTGGCCTCAGCATCAAGTGGACTTTTACTTACATAGTATACCGGATGTTGTTGGCCTTCATGATCCTTAACTAGGACCACACTTACCGCTTTACCTGAGACAGCTAGGTATAAGGATAATGCTTCCCCTTTTTCTGGTTTCATTAAAGCTGGAGCAGAGGATAAGTAATCCTTAAGAGCTTGGAGGGCAGCCTCATGCTTCTCGGTCCATTCAAACTTCTTGTTCTTCCTCAAAATGTTATAAAAGTCTTTGCATTTTTCTGAGGATTTTGAGATAAATCTGTTTAAGGCAGCCATTCTTCCTGTCAATCTTTGTACATCCTTTGCGTTAGCAGGAGATTTGATGTTTACAATGGCCTTGATTTGCTCTGGACTCGCCTCGATCCCTCTTTTGTCACCATGTATCCTAAATATTTTCCAGCTTTTACTCCAAAATGGCACTTAGATGGGTTCAACTTCATGTTGTATTGGTCAAGGATATTGAATGCTACTTCAAGATCCTTCAGGTGATCCTGGGCTCTTTTGGATTTGACCACCATGTTATCTATGTAGACTTCCATTGTGTGTCCAAGCTTCTCCTTGAACATCATGTTCACCAACCTTTGGTATGTAGCACCTGCATTTCTTAAACCAAAGGGGATAGCAATATATCAATATATGCCGATGGGTGTCATGAACGCTGTGTCCTCTTGATCAGATGGTTCCATCTGAATTTGCTGAAATCCAGATGAAGCATCCATAAAAGTTAACAACTCATGACCCGCCGTAGCATCCACCATGGAGTCAATGTGGGGTAACGGGAAAGGATCATTGGGACATTCCTTGTTTAAATCATAAAGTCGACACATACCCTCCACTTTCCATTTTTCTTTTGAACAACAACCACATTGGCTAACCATCTTGGATATTTGACTTCATTATCATACCTGCCTTTAGTAATTTGTTTACCTCCTCTTGGATAATTGCATTTCTTTCAGGTGCATATTTCTCCTCTTTTGGTGAATTGGCCTGAAAGACCTGTCAATACCACGCTTATGAGTAATGACATCTTTTGAAATACCTGCCATTTCTTCATGCTTCCAGGCGAAGGTAGATTTTCTATGTTTCAGGAAGGATACTAGATCCTGCTCTATGCTCTCCTGGATCCCGGATCCTATATACACCTTGGATTTAGGATCCTCAGGATCTAAGAGTATATCCTTGACGTCATGTTCTCTCGCCTCCATGACGTCTCTTGGAGGATACTTTAATTGTTATGCTTCCCTGGATATGGAAGCCGGTTTCATCGAAGAAGTGTAGCAGTTCTTTGCCTCCTGCTGATCACTGTCTATCTTGACTATTCCCCACGGACTTGGGAGCTTGACACACTGATGATATGTCGAGGGAACTGCCTTCATATCATGTATCCATGGCCTGTCAAAGATAACATTACAACAAGATAAGCAATCTATTACACAAAATTTTTTGATTGACTTCACTCCCTCTATGTAAATTGGGAGTTTGATGTCCCCCAATGTATTCTTGGTTTTCCCACTGAACCCACGAGCACTGATGATCTTGGGATGATCTCGGATTCAGTAATGTTCATCTTTTGAGGACATCTAGTTGAATAATGTTCACCAAACTTCCTCCATTAATGAGGATCCTGCGAACAAAAGGGTTAGAAATAAATAAAGTAATGACGAGACCATCATGATGAGGATCTTGTATATCTACGCGATCATCCTCATCAAAGGATATCACTTTTTGCTGCGTTAGGGTAGATGTTCGGACTGGTCTCCCCTCATTTTCCATATTTGTTTCCTTAGCATGCCTTTTAGCCGCTGAGAATGAGGTTCCACTGATATCAGAACCACCAGAAATAAAGTTAATGATCTGAGCATCCGGAGGTGGAGGAGGAGCTCTTTCAGGAAATTTCTCAGTATCCTGGGTCCTTGAACGTTTCCTTCCCTGTAATTCCTTCAAGTATCCTTTGCTGAGAAGATAGCCAATCTCCTTCCTCAATGCTATACACTCATCAGTAAGATGATCAAAGTCTTCATGATAAGCGCACCATTTGGACTTGTCTTTATTGGCTGTGGCCTTCTCATTTTTTCGAGGCCACCTAGCTTTGTCGCCTAGATTCTGCATAGCAAAGATTAGTTCATGATTATCAACAGAAAAACAATATTCAGATATCGGAGGGTAATCCTCATCGTCTTCGTCTTGTTCAACTGCATGCACATTGTGGCTGTCATGTTTAGAGTATGACTTGGATCGATTATTCTTAAAGAATGATCCTTGCTTTTCCTGTTTTGAGGATCCTGAGCGCCTCTCCTGGATCCTTTTGTCATCCTCTAAAGAATAAACCTCAATGCCCTATTCCTCACTTCATCTAAATTCCTACAAGGTGTCATAACGAGGTCTTCATAGAATGATGAACCCTTAAGCAATCCCATTGTGAATGCCTCCATAGTGGTTGCAATATCCAAATTAGGGATCTCCAAGGATTCTCGACTAAACTTAGTGATGTAATCTCTTAATGATTCATCACGTCCCTGGCTTATTCTATATAGATCACTAGTTAATCGTTCGAAGGTTCTACTACATGAAAATTGGTTATTGAACAATTAACTAGATGAGAAAATGAATTAATTGAGTAAGGAGGAAGACTTAGCAGCCATTTGAGTGCTGATCCAGTGAGTGTGGATTTGAAGCCCTTGCAAAGGCAGGCTTCCTTTAATCTTTCTGGAATGGGATTTATCTCCATTCTTTCCTGGTATTGTGCCACATGCTCCTCCGGATCAGTTGTACCATCATACAACTTCATGTTGGGGGTTTGGAAGCGTTTTGGGATATCAGCATTGCATATAGGGGGTGAAAAATGAGACACCCTATGACTTTCATCTGGGATCTCAGGAATGGGTTTAACCACTACCGGGACGCTGGATATCATATCCTTAAGCTTTTGTAGTTCTCGTGCCATTGCCTGATTGATACCTGTATCCTGCATGGAACCATAATTAGTACCAAAAGACGTATTGACATTGTTACCTCCTGATTGGTTTGGAAGTGGTATGCCAGAAGTATATCCAAAGGTGGACACTTCAGGTGCAATAGTTGGACCAGATGAAGCAATAGTCTGCATAGGAATGAAGTCTCCTGTATGAACTTCATAGTTCCTGGAAGGTTGGCTCCCTAAGGATCCTTGATCCTGGAACAAGCTGGATCCTTGGACTTGAGATGAGGATCCTTGAAGTGGTGCATAGAATCCTCTGGACTTGTACATCTCCTGCGATCTTCCAGGTTCATGAAGGATCCTTGAGGCTCCGTGATCCCTAGTGACCCTCGCTGAAGGATAGATGATCCTTGAGGCTGGAAGTAGGATCCTTGAACTTAAGATGAGGATCCATGAGCCTGTGTCATTGCCAGTGATCCTTGCTGGTAATTGGAAGATCCTTGAATTTGAACACCGGGTACTCGGAATGCTGGATCGTTGACGCTGGAGAAGTGAAATCCAATGACCTAGGCATCAGCAGAGAGTGGTCCTCCACTGATCTCTTCTGCTTCTTGATTTCATCAATCTCCCTGAGGATCTCTGGTTGGTTTTGTCCTGCTGCTCCATGTAGTTCTTCATCTGCAAAATCAAGGTAGACACATCACTGTTAGTAACTGTAGATGAAGAAACCGTGGAGGTTTTCGATCCTGTGTAAACAGGAGTAGTTTTCTTCTGAGGATTCTCTGCACTCCTAATAGGTGCAAGGGTAGAGGAGGCAATGATGCACAAGTCTGGGATGAGGTAACCGCCGGCATGGCACTTAAAGCAAATTTTTCTTGAGAAGCCATATGATTGATGGAATTGAACAGAAATGAATGGAATGAATGAGAATTTTAGAATTGAAGCACCAATTGCCCCATGGTGGGCGCCAAACTGTTTTGGTCAAAAATCACAATAAGGATAATTTAACCAAATCTGATTTTGTGAGGTTGAGTGCTTGTGTGATGAACAACTGAATGAACAAGTGTTTAATAAATGAAATGGATAATAGCGAGATTTATACGAGGAAAAAGCCCTTGATAAATGTATGATCTTCGGCATAAAAACCTCGGATAGTGAAAACTATCACTATCTACTATATTGCACAAGAAAGAATACAACTTCGGAAGTATTGAGCTTGTTACAATGAGAGTTCTAATGTGTGTGTTCGAGAGAGAGTAACAGAAGTGTGTATTTTCAGAGTATGCGAGTGTTTCTATATCGAGCTCAATACCCCTTATCAATATCTAATAAATCTAGTTAACTAACTATCCACAAATCATGCAAGCCTTCACACAACCCCCCTCAACGGTCATGACTTTCATGCACGTACCAATAAATAGCATATTCCTCCGTAATTCCCCTATTGACTTAGCCCACGCATGCCTGCAAATGTAAACTAAACACGCAAGGAACATTTTTAAAAACATAAACGTTAGTAAGGATCCTTGATCCTCAGACTCTCTGCATTATCCGTTAAGGATCCGTGATCCAGGCTCAGTCTCAAGATGGATGATCCTTAGCACAAAATCCATGCCCTAACAATAATGATTAGTAATTAACAATGAGTCTACATACACTTGAAGATACCTGATCCTCATTTGCTTAGCTAATTGCAAACCTGCTATTAAGGCCTCATATTCTGCCTCATTATTAGTAGTTTGGAATTCACATGCAATGGATTGGGGTATTATGTCCCCCTATGGCGATTTTAGTAGTATGCCTAGTCCAGTTCCTTTGACATTTGAAGCTCCATTTGTGAAGAGTGTCGAAGGATCCTTAGTCTCCTCAAGTTGTTGAACTTCCAATTCAGCTTCCCTTTGAAGATCATTACTGAAATCAGCCACAAAGTCAGCTAAAGCTTGGGACTTGATGTCATATGCACTAAGCTTGACGCCCACTTTGCCATTCTACCTGAAATTTCAGGTTTCCTAAGAACATTCTTAATAGGGAAGTTAGTTTTAAAAATAATAGTATGAGTTCCAAAGTAATGTCTAAGTTTAGTGGTAGCCATAATTAAAGCAATAATTTATTTCTCTAAATGAGAATACCTGGCCTCAGCATCAAGAAGGCTTTTACTTACATAGTACACTAGATGTTGTTGGCCTTCATGATCCTTAACTAGGACCGCACTTATTGCATTACCTGAGACAGCTAAGTACACGGATAATGGCTCACCATCTTCTAGTTTCATCAAGGCTGGTGTCGAGGATAGATAATCCTTGAGAGTTTTGAGTGCTACTTCATGCTTCTCGTCCACTCAAATTTCTTGTTCTTCCTCTGAATATCATAAAAATCCTTGCACTTTTCTGAAGATTTGGAGATGAACCTATTTAAGGCCACAATCCTTCCTGTTAGCCTCTGGACACCCTTGGCATTGGCAGGGTATTTTATATTCACAATTGCCTTGATTTGTTCTGGACTTGCTTCAATCCCTCTTTTGGTCACCATGTATCCTAGGAATTTTCCAGCTTTGACACCAAAGTGACACTTTGAAGGATTAAGCTTCATGTTGTATTGATCAAGAATGTCAAATGCTACTTCAATATCCTTAAGATGATCTTCTGCTTTCTTGGACTTGACCACCATATCATTAATGTAGACCTCCATAGTGTTTCCAAGTTGTTCTTTGAACATCATATTCACCAGTCTTTGATAAGTAGCACCTACATTTCTCAATCCAAAAGGTATAGTAACATAACAGTATATGCCAATGGGAGTCATGAATGTTGTGTCCTCTTGATCAAATGGTTCCATCTGAATATGTTGAAATCCCGACGAAGCATCCATAAAAGTAAGCAATTCATTGCATCCACCATGGAGTCAATGTGTGGAAGTGGGAAAGGATCCTTGGGACATGCTTTATTTAAATCAGTAAAGTTAACACATACCCTCCACTTTCCATTTTTCTTTGAACAACCTCCACATTGGCTAACCATTTTGGATACTTGACTTCCCTAATCATACCTGCCTTCAAGAGTTTGTCCACTTCTTCTTGGATAATGGCATTTCTTTCAGGTGCAAACTTTCTCCTTTTTTGATGGATTGGCCTGAAAGATTTATCAATGCCTAATTTATGAGTAATAATATCTTTGGAGATACCTGTCATATCCTCATGATTCCAAAGGAAAATATACTTTCTTCTTTTCAAGAAGGATACCAGATCCTGCTCTATACTCTCCAGGATCACGGACCCTATATAAACTTTGGATTCAGGATCCTCAGGGTCTAATAGTATATCTTTGATGTCTTGCTCCTTTGCCTCCATGACATCCCTTGGTGGATACTTTAATTGCTATGCTTCCCTCGCTTTCTATTTTCACCACTCCCCACGAAGTTGGTAGCTTCACACATTGATGGTATGTTGAGGGAACTGCCTTCATATCGTGTTGTAACAACTAGAAGATTTGATTGTTATCTTTCCATTTTGTTTCCCCGTTTATCTACCTTGTAATCCCGAGATTTGGTTAATAATAAAGTTTATGTTAATTACTTATGGTGTTTTACGTTTTTAATGCATCTAATTGCTTATCAAATCGCATCGCCAATCTCATCGCATCGCGAATCACACTTATTTACGTGGTATTATATTAATTATGTGTTATGTGTGTTATTGGTTATGATTACAATCGCAATCGCATCGCTCTCGCACACTCGAATCGCTAAATCGCACTATTATATCAACTATAACGCTTAACGCTTTAATTTAACGCTTAATATAACTAACTAATACGAACCGAATAACCAAACGAACACTTAACGCGAAATCGCAAACGAAACTTGGTCACCAGGCCAAGTTCGGCCGAACTTGACTACCCCAAGTTCGCCCGAACTTACCTGATGACACAAGAATCCCTCATATACCTCAAGTTCGCTCGAACTTTTACAAATATGAACAAGTTCGGCAGAACTTAGCTGCTCAATCTTGAAACCCCTACAAGTTCGCGCGAACTTGAACACTTTTGTACAAGTTCGGCCGAACTTGGCTCCATCAGCTCTACATTTTTCCTTCTCCTATAAATACCAAGCTCTGTTCTTTCATTTGAACATGATGCAAGTTCGCCCAGAGCTCTCAAAACCCAAAACCTTCGTGTTCTAAGTAAGAATCAACCCGATTTTAACTACGATGATGTTCAACAACGTTTTACAAATGTTTACAACGATTTTGGCACAAGGCATAGCCTTCGTTTTTATCAAAACTCATTCTTTTACGAAAATCTTCATCTTTTTCTACCAAAACTTCTGTTTTAAGCTTAGATCTACACAATACGAGTTCGTTTGGTGTTAGCAGAGGCATCCTAAACACGAGATCTGCAAGATCTCGGCTTGTAAGTTATAGATATGAGAATAACCTTTGATAAACATTGATTTTGTTGAGATTGAACCCTATGAAAGGAACAGATGATATAAAGCCAAATAACACTATCCGAGCTTTGGTTCAACTATCGGAGGTTACAACCTCTGATGTACTTACACTGCTTTTCATAAAGACTGCTCATCCTATCATCTGCCTACACAAAGCTTCAAAGTCTGCCAGAGTTACAAGGGTCAGAGGATAGAGATTAGAGTTTAGTCTTTAGCTTAGTTAATTAATGTAACAGTGCCAAGCACTGATAGTTTAGTATTAGCAGGGTTTAGAGTTAGTTACATATTAGTTTCCTGTCACTATCAACCCTGACGCCATCAAAGATGCTCAGAGGTTAGATAGTTAGTATAAATAGGCAACTCATGTAACCTTTAAACTTGTCTATTAAAAGATCAACTTTCGCATATCATCTTCTCTGCATTTTCTTATCATCAAACTGAAATTGCAAAGGCTGAGGGGTAGTTTGTGAATCACATGCAAGTTAATCAACTTGAAAACATGATGATGAAAACAAACGACCATTGCTTGTAGTAAAAGTTTTCCATCTTATTCCGCTGCAAATCTCTTTTAATTCAATCATTTTCCATTTTTTGAAACAAAAACTACAAGTAATTCAAACTCAGTTCCTAACAATTGGTATCAGAGCTTGATTCATCAAATTCGATCTAACAATCGATTTGGTTCGAACAGATCAGCTCTCTTGCTAATCAGTTTGGTTGTTTTTGTTTGATATTCAGAGTTTTTACTACGTTCAAAGTTTTTAAAAAACAAAATCTGAAAAAAATCAACTGAAAATATCTCAAAACACACAGGATGCCAATTCTGGATCCTTGTTCAAACCGCCGATGCTCAAAAGAAATGAATATTCCATTTAGCAACAACGGATGGGTCACATCCTTGCCCAGCAAAACACCAGTTGCTGGAGATCTGTTGCTTATGGACCTCACGTTCCAATGGTTCCAAGCACAGAATATCCAACCAAACAAGTGCCAAAAAATCCTGAAAACTTTTCGGAGCAGGATTTCCAGAAAATTGAATTGGATGCTAAGGCATTTAGCATAGTTGCTTCGACCTTACGCAATGAAATTTATGCTGGTCTACTCCATTGCAATAGTGCAAAGGGGTTATGGGATGCATTTAAGGAGCAATTCGGTAGGACTGAGGAAGTGATAGAAAGTAATAGAGAAGTTCTAAATCAGCAGTATGAAATGTTTTGTCACTTGAAAGGAGAGTCTCTAACACAACAGTTTGAATGTTACAGCTGTCTCATCAGTGAACTTAGACTGGTTAACGTGGTTCTACCTAATTCGACTGTCAATAGTCATTTCCTTAGATCGTTACCAGATAAGTGGGAGACTGTAGCTTATGTAAGAAGAAAATCTGTTGGGTTTAAAGATATGTCGTTGACACAACTTCATGGGATACTCCTCACTTATGAGAGAGAGTTGAACCAGAAAAAGAAGTTGCAAGAATCTGACAAAATGACTGATGATTACTCAGCTCTTTTTGGCCAAGAAGAGGGTTCTGGCAGCAGTAAGGACCAAAGTTATGATCATTGTTTAGATATTACATCTGGTGGGAACTTTGGATCTGAAACATATGCACCCAACTATGCTTTTGCTGCTAGTGGGGAAAGCCAAACCTCTGACAATCTATCCTTTGAGCTGAATGATTTGCAACACATTGAACCTTCTGATCTTGAAGAAATGGATATTTTGCACCAACTGGCCTTATTGAGTGTTAGGGCTAGTAAGTTTTACAAGAGAACAGGTAGAAAATTCCCAGGTTTGCATGGGGGGTTGAAGGTTGGGCTGGATAAATCAAAAGCAAGTGTTTTAAGTGTAATAGGCTAGGACACTTTGCTAGAGAAGGCATGTCTCAAAGTTCTTGACCAATAGTGACTCATCCTGGCCCTAGACCTCAGCACACACAAAACACTGCTCATTGTTCCCAATATGCCCCTGCTCAACATGTTCAAAACACTGCCCATTTTGCACACCCTGCTACCACTGTTCCAGTGCATTATGTTCAATCCACTGCTCCACAAATTCAATATGTTCAGGCCCCATCACATCCTCAAGTGCTTGTACAACAAGCACCCATTGTTACACAACCTACTCAAACCACTGCTAGTCCAGCAGAGGTTGGTCAACAAAGCTTTTTACATATGTTGACTGGAGCAGCTTGCCTGAGGATTTGACTGATGAAAACTTTGCTTTAATGGCCAAAAATGATGTTGAACAAGAATTTTGTTTAATGGCCTTAGAGACAATTGCTGAAGATGTTGAATCTGTGGAGATAGTGTCAAAATCTGATGAAGTTCAAGTTTGTGATGAAACAGTGTTTTCAAGTGAAGAAAAAGAAAACGCTGCTGATAAGGAAAAGAACTCTCCTGCTGACCCATGGAACATTGATGTGTGTGAAGATGTGTGTGATTGTGCTCTCATGGCTGCTACAAAGGTATCACTTCAGATCCTTAAAGATTTATGTTCTGACAAATGCATCATTGCTTTTGCAAACATCAAAAAGGTGAATGAAAACCTGAGAAACAAAATTTTAGAAGATGAACTTAATTTGAAAAACTGATTAAAGAGTTAAAATCAAAGTTAAGTGAAAAAGATTTTGAAATGAGTAGCCTGAGACATGAATCAAGCATAACCAAGGACCAACTCCAAACTATGGTAGAAAAATACCAAGTTTGTAAAAAGGAGTTAGAAGAAACCCAAATCACTTGTGAAAAATGGGTTGAGTCCTGCAAAGGTTATGAGATTATGTTGATGCTCAGATTAAGAGCAACATTAAGTTTGGTGCAGGTTTCAGAAACTATGACCAAATTGAGAAATATGCTGCTGAAATTTATTCTGAGTTGATTGAAGTTGTCCCTACAAACTTGGCTGGTGAAGAGATAAAAATCACAGATAAAGCTGGAAACAAAATTGTTATGAAAAAACCAAAGGTTTTAACAAAAGATAAAGAAATTGAAAAATGTCAGTTTAAACTAACCTGGTCAGATGAATGTGATATCTTAGAAAACTTCAACTCAATGGACTTCACAACCACTGATGATATAAAAGCCCCAAAGTAATGGTGATCCTTATCAAAGATGTACCAGCAGAGGTTACAACCACTGCCGATAAAAAGTCTGATAAGAAAAGAAGAGTAAAGATTAAAAACATGTTTTGTAAATTTTGTGAGAAAAGAAATCATGTGGCTACAAATTGTTTTCTTTTAAAAGCCCATGACATTAACAAAACCCGTGTTATCAAAAACTCTTCAAAATGCACCATCTGCAACAAAACAAATCACTCAACTCAACAGTGTGCCTATCTCAAAAACTATGAACAAAAGGTAAAAGAGATCAAGGCAAAAGCACTTAAGAGAAAGTTCAAGTTCTGTTGGAAATAAATCCCAGCAGAGTTTTGAACAAATTGAAACATCTGTTACAAAAGCCTTAAACAAAACCTCTGCTCAAAGAGAGGTGCAAGTGACAGATGCTTCACCATCAAATTCATTTCCAAGAGGGTATGGCCAACCTGCTTACAAAAAGGTTCCTCATGCTTATGAAGGTTACAAAAAGCCTTCAAAGCAAAGAGTAAACATTCACCCTTATGGATACAATCATCTGATAGGAATTGGTCAAGAGCAGATGTTACAAGAAAAATTCAAAACCACTGACCATTGTCCTAGACTTGAGACTGGACCATCTGTGACCCCATCCAAAGCCATTTTGGCTTTGAGACCAATTTTAACTGATCTATTTACTTGATGTGCAGGGACCCTCTACTTGCCTTGTTAGCTTATGGTATGTAGATAGTGGAGGTTCCAAACACATGACAGGATGTAGGCCCTTCTCAAGGACTTCATGGCTCATGGGGGGGGTGATATATCTTTTGGTAATAACTCAAAGGGAAAGGTCTTAGGGTCTGGGTCGGTTCTGGCTGGTAAACTCAAGTTTGAAAATGTGAATTTGATTGACAATCTAAAATTTAACATGCTGAGTGTCTCACAAATGAGTGACAGAGGATATGGATCCTTCTTCACTAAGAAAACTTGTCAAATTGTGGGACCAGAGGTTGTCAAAAAGATTGATCAAATCATTGCTGAGAGCAAAGCACAACTCATTGCACACAGAAGTGGGAATGTGTATGTGGTAGATATGTTAAAGATAATCCTATGTCTGGAACATGCCTATTCTCAGTTGCTTCTAGCAAAGAGACTGAGTTATGGCATAGAAGACTTGGACACACAAATCTTAAAACTATCACCACACTCTCAAAACAAAGTCTTGTAAGAGGTTTGCCTCACAAGCCATTTTCCTATGATGAACATTGTGTTTCCTGTTTAAAAGGAAAACAACATAAAAGTTCTTTCAAAATAATTGAAGAGTCCAAAACAAGCCAGTGTTTACAGCTGCTACACATGGACTTGTTTGGCCCAGTACAAATCATGAGCTTAAAACACAAAGGTATTGCCTAGTGATAGTTGATGGTTTCTCTAGGTTTACATGGACCTTTTTTCTCCACTCAAAAGATGAAACTGCAGGCATTTTGCAAAAATTTGTCAAACAAGTAGAAAAGAATTTGATCTTCCAGTAAAATTCTTTAGAAGTGACAATGGAACGAGTTTAAAAATAGGGAGTTGGATGTTTTTTGTGAGTCAAAAGGAATTGTTAAGCAATATAGCATTCCAACAACTCTAGAGCAAAATGGGGTAGTTGAAAGGAAAAACAGAAACTTTAATTGAATCAGCAAGGACTATGCTAGCAGATTCTGGTTTACCCTTGTCTTTCTGGGCAGAGGCTGTAAACACTGCTTGCTATGTTCAAAACAGAGTTTTGATTAACTCCAGGGATCAAAAGACTGCGTGTGAAATTTTATATAAAATCAAACCTGTGATTTCATATTTTAAAATTTTTTGGCTGTCCTTGTTTCATTTTGAACTTAAAAGATTCCATATCTAAGTTTGCAGCCAAAATTGATTGTGGTTATTTTCTGGGATACTCAACCACTGCTAAAGCCTATAGAGTTTTTAACTCTAGGACCAAGTGTGTTGAAGAAACTTTGAATGTAAAGTTCAATGAACTTTCATCACTGAAAATCCCAGTAAATCATGCAGAGCTCTTTGATTTAGATAAATTCACATTTGCTGATGTTTCTATCAAGCTAGACAATGCAAGTACACCACAACCATCTGAAGAGGATCAAAATCAAGGATATGACTGTGTGCTTCCACAAACAAAAGTCTATTCTTCAAACAGAGGATCAGGTGCTACAAGCTCTTGTGTAAACTCTGCCACTTCTGCGTCAACAGTGGTTGATCCTCAAACCTCTGCCAGCTCACAAAATCAAACATCTGTTGATAAAAGTCCTACATTTGGGCAACAAAATTATCAGAATGTTCTCTCTGTACCCCCAATACCACCACCACCATTCACATCAGAGGATGATACTTCAAATTCACCAGCAGAGGTTAGCTCAGATGATACACATTTGCAGCCACCCCTTCAAAATGCTATTGTTGCATACCAAGTGATTTGATTTATCTCAAAAGCCATCCAGCAGATCAATTTTTGGCAACATCAAATCTGGGGTGCTCACACGGAGCCATCCCAAAATATTTGTCTTTTTGCTGGTTTTCTATCACTCATACAGCCAGTCAAGTACCAAGAGGCACTGAAAGATAACAGCTGGGTAGAAGCCATGCTAGAAGAACTCCTTCAATTCAAAAGACAACAATTTTGGGAGCTTGTGCCACTGCCACAAGATGTAAGTCCAATTGGCACAAAGTGGGTCTTCAAAAACAAAACTGATGAAAGGGGTATTGTTGTCAAAAATAAAGCAAGGCTCGTGGTTCAAGCCTACAGACAGGAAGAAGGTATAGATTATGATGAGACTTTTGCTCCTGTAGCAAGGTTGGAAGCTATTCGCCTGTTCTTAGCTTTTGCTGCTAACCACAACATAAAGGTGTTTCAAATGGATATAAAGAGTTCATTCTTGTATGGAAAAATCAAAGAAGAAGTGTATGTCTGTCAACCTCAAGGTTTTGAAGATGCATTCCATCCTGATCATGTCTACAAGCTCAACAAAGCATTGTATGGCTTGAAAAAGCACCAAGAGCCTGGTATGAAACTCTATCCACTTTTCTGTTATCCATAGGGTTTACTAGAGGTAAAATAGATAAAACCTTGTTTTTAAAATGGAAAGGAAAAGATCTGATGCTTGTCCAAATTTATGTAAATGACATCATTTTTGGATCCACAAGCACTTCTATGTGTGAAGAGTTTCGAAAACTCATGGCAGCAGAGTTTGAGATGAGTGCAATGGGTGAGCTCCAATGTTTTCTTAGTCTTCAAGTTAAATAATTGCACAATGGTACATTTATCCATCAAAACATGTATGTGAAAGAACTGCTTAAAAATTTTGATATGGATGATTGTAAACCATGTAGCACACCCATGGCAACCTCCAAGCTTGTCACCATTGATGGTAAAGATGACCTTGTTGATCAAACTCTTTATAGAAGCATGATTGGGTCTTTATTGTACCTAACTGCATCCAGGCCAGACATCATGTTTGCAACATGTGTTTGTGCCGGATCACAGGCATTACCTAGAAAGTCTGACCTTATTGCTGTAAAAAGGATATTCAGATACATAAAAGGTGCTCACACACTTGGTATCTTGTATCTAGCTAATGAGAATATTGAGCTTTCAGGTTTTTCAGATAGTGACTTTGCTGGTTACAAAACTACAAGAAAGTCCACATCAGGAGGATGTCAATTCCTAGGTGATTGTCTAGTGTCTTGGCAAAGCAAAAAGCAGTTACGGTTTCAACATCCACTGCTGAGGCAGAGTATATTGCTGTTGCTAGCTGCATTGCTCAACTCTTGTGTCTTCAAAACCAGTTGCTGGATTTTGGTATAACTGCACTAAAGACTCAACTTAAATTGGACAGTCAAGCTGCTCAAATTACATTAAAAATCCAGTTCTCTTTCAACAACAAAGCATATTGACATCAGACATCACTTTGTGAGAGATTGCTATGAAAAAGGTTTGATTTCTTTACATCATGTTCATACTTCAGATCAATGGGCAGATGTTTTAACCAAGGCATTAGATACATCTACCTTTGAAAAATTGATCTCAAGAATTGGAATGCTAAACATGGATTAAAAACAAGTTTTCTTGTAAATCCATAGCATCAAAATGTTTTCAGAAAATCAAAAATACCTTAAAATAGTTAAAATTGAAAATTTTCAATAAATCTTTAAAAGTCTGTTCATAACATCTGTTTGCTCAAAACCTCCGATAGGCTTAAAAATCTTATCCACTGTTAAAGGTATCATCTGATTTCCATTTTTTTACCATTTTCAACACACTGATAACTATCCACTGATAGTGTTAAAAATCAGTATTGTCCAAACCTCTGTCCTAAAACAGTGGTTTGCCACATCAATGGTTACTTTTCTCATCAGAGGTTACACATGGCCAGATGTTAGCCATCAGATCTTGCAACAGATGCCACATCATGTTCACTTTTTCAAAACCCTTTAAAAACCCCTGTTTTATCTCACTAGTGGTTACCCAAAAACTGTGTCGATTTCAAAATCTCAAAACAGTTTTTCTCTCAAACACCATGGCTCCCAAATCAAAATCTTCAAAATCAAAAGCAAAATCGCTGGAAGAACCTCCCCCTTTCACTCTCATAATCAAAACCCCACACAATTACACTGCCATACTTGAAGAAAACGACGCAAATACTCGCTATCATCCAATGATGCGAATTTTGCAAAAGTCAACATTCTTGCACATGTTAACCGTCAAAACCCCCATTTACATTGACGCTCTTCGTGATTTATGGAAAAATGCAAAGGTTCACTCATCTGCTGATGGTGTTCCTTATACAATAATTTCAAGAGTAGGGGGTGTTGATGCAAATTAGCCCCCAATCGATCTCTCAAGTTTTCAAGTTAAATGACATACAACACCCTGTGTCATTTACCATTAATGAGATCCAAGCGGAGTTTCTGGAAAGAGGTTATATCGTCCAGATGAAAGGTATGACCATTTTTAAACCTAACTTTTCTGCTGAGATGAGATTTTTCTTTCACACAATTCTTACTTGTCTCTCAGCAAAATCCACTGCTTTCAATGAAATCCCATTGAACATGCAATATCTGGGGTATGCAATTTTCACTGAAACAGATTTTAACTACTCCCAGATATTGTTCAATGATATTGTAAGTAATTTTAAAAATATTGAAAAACGAAAAGCTTTTTTGATGCATCCACGTTTCATGAGTGTTTACTTGCAGATCAATCAAAGGTCCTGAAAGTAAACAAGGCGCTGTGATTAACCCAGGCCGCCTAAATCATGAAACTTTCACCAGAATAACAAACCAAGATAAAATTGAGAAAACACAAGTAGAGGAGGCTGAGCAAGTTTAACCTGAACAAAATGTTCAAACTCAACCTCTTGCTACTGAGTCCACTGCTCTTAGTGATCAGGGCACCACAACCGCTGCCCTGAAACCCACACCAAAAATTTCCAAAAAGAAAACCAAAACGACTTCCAAAAAGCCCACCAAATCTAAAAAGGGTCCTCTGGAATATGAGATCCCAGAGGTTAACCTGTGATAGCACCAAAGTCACAAACCACTGCTGCTACTTCTTCACAGCAGATGGTTCAAAGATCTCCTACCGGCTTTGAAACTCCTCCTTCTTCCTCAAAAGGAAAAGGTTGTAGACACAGGGACACCAATTTATGAAGCTCTAGATCCAGTTGGTTCTATCTTCCACAGCCCCTTCCCAGGGCAATGTCGCTTTTTACTCAACCACCTTCACCAATACCTTCACTTCAACCCACAATTGTACCATTGCTGAATGCAATTGAATTAGTTCAGACACAAACCAGCACTTCTCAACAACCTATTACTGAGAATATACTTCATCCAGAGACTGGGTCTGATTCTTTTTTCATTGCTAGCCCATCAGCACATGAAGAGGATACATCTCTTGGGTTACATGTAACCCTTGGTGATAGTTCAACACAAGCAACCACTACAATTGCTGAACTCCCAAGTTCTCATTTGGACAGTGGTTTCATTAATAAGACTTGGTTGAAGGCAACTACTGCTGAGGCAACACTGTTACCTCTATTGTGGGAAGTCCCAGTACCAAGACAAAGGGCATCTATGTTTGAAGCTGGTCCTAAAACCACTGCTCATGATAACATAGATATAACTACCACCACTGGTAGGAGTTCAGATGATCCTATTAAATTAGGTGATGATCTAAAATACCAAGATTTGACGGAGAGAGTGACCAGAATAGAAAACTTTGTTGGTGAAATCAAAGATTTACTAAAGCAGATGATAGCTACCAAAATTCAACCCTCTGTTCTATCCACTGCTGATCTTAAAGATGCTCTCAATCCTCTGTTTCAACAACAACAACATTACTTGGAACTTCAACATAAACTCAGATGAATGAAGTTAGAAACATGGTTGAATCAAGGTATCAAGACACTGCAGCAGACATTAAAACCATCAAAGCACATCTACTCACAAACACTGGCCATGCACCTCCAACGGTTATATTTGTTACAACAGATGAAGCCAAAAAGGGGGAGAAACCTTTGGGTCCAAAGAAGTTAACAATAGATGATGATAAGGCCAGACCAACAGTGAATATCCCAAGGCCTGATGGTTCAAAGAAGATTGATTTGACTGATGAAACTGTGGCCAATGCAAGGGCTACTCACAAGAAGAATGTGATTGAGGAGAGCAGAGTGTTGGTTGAGAAAAAGATTGATCAGCAAAAAGAAAAAGGAGAGGTTGGTACTTCTTCAAAAAGTGCTCCTGCTAGAAAAGTCAGGCAACCAACATCCACACCTCCTAAAACTAAACCTGAAACCAATCCAACCATTAAAACCTCTACCTCTCAAAAACCTATCACATCTTCAAAACCACAACCCATATCCACACAAGCAGATGTTACAGCAATTGTTGTGTCAACATCTCTTGATACAGTAGAGGTTGCAACAGATGCATCTCTATCCACTGCCATGATCACATTTCCCACATCAACTCAACCATTATCTACACCACCAAAAATCCCACAACCACCATCACCCACCTTAAGGTTTAAAAGGAGGAAAATCACAAAAGTGATAAATGATGATGAGATCTCTCTTCCACTATCATCAACACCAGTGATCCCAACATCAGTGCTTACAACTTCTTCAACTCTTAAAGTCATTCCTGCAGCAAAGTTGTACCCTCTTGATTTACCAGCAGTCTGGGAAGAGTTCCTAAGTTTCTTTTAAGAGGATGACCCTGACAAAGAACAATTCTATCCGTTGATGGCTATCCAAGACCAGCAAATGTTGATGCTTATCTAGAATTGAAAAAGAAGCAAGCGAGGATATTGCCAAAAGAGAATCAGCTAGTAAAAATGATAGAGAAATACAGATTATCATGTCCTTTCAACTGAGTAAGGTCACCATTCTGCAAAACTTTGTCAAGGATCTGAGCAACCAGTTGTCAGTAAGGGAAGATAAGTTGCTCAAAGTGAACTCATTGAGTATATCATGGAAAAGAAGATGCATAAGGCAACAAGGCCTCAGTTCAGGGATTGGAGCATAGATGAGCAGAGAGAAGAAATCAATAGAATGCAAGAAATGTTGAAAGACCCTCTAAAAAAGCTAACTCCTCCCAACTGGGATTTATACGAGAAAGATATCTCTGAAAATGCCTTGAAGTTGAAGAGAATGAAGCAAGAACTGATCCAAAATCATTATGGTTCCAAAAACCAAGTGATAAGATGGGGTGAGGTGAGGGTGATAGACACCTACAAAAGTTTGGAAAAGAGAAGGAAAAAGGATCCATCTAGCCTCCCAAGCCTGATTACTCAAAAGAAGATGCTATCCTCAGAGCTCAACTCTCCAAAAGGTCCAGCTCAACATCTGCCCATTCCACACTTGCCCTGCAACACAGGAAAAAGCAAGGGAGATGAATGAAAAGACTGACAAAGAGTTTGAGGATACATTTATCAAATAAGGGATTCATAATATGATTGATTATCACACAGATGATACAAGGCCAAGCTGGCTAAAGACTTATCAATGTTAGCTCATTCACAAACCTCAGCAATAAAACCTCCTTCAAGAAAACCATCAGACCCAAAAATTCTAAAATGGAAGGTCGATAAAGACACCCATGAATTGACATTGCTCAAGTCTGATGGTGCAGCCACTAAACTATCCATGGAAGCTGCTTATGAGCTTACAGTAGAAGACTTCCAAGAACTACTATGTTTAGAGCTGGTGAAGGATGTTGATGACATGGAATCTCTTAACTTTGAACTTCAATTCAAAGCTCAAATAAGAGAATTTCTTCTGAGGAATAAAAACCAAGAAAGTGTTTTTGGCATCATCTGTTCCAGGGGGAGATTGTTGCGATTGAACCCTATGAAAGGAACAGATGATATAAAGCCAAATAATACTATCCGAGCTTTGGTTCAACTATCAGAGGTTACAACCTCTGATGTACTTACACTGCTTTTCATAAAGACTGCTCATCCTATCATCTGCCTACACAAAGCTTCAAGGTCTGCCAGAGTTACAAGGGTCAGAGGATAGAGATCAGAGTTTAGTCTTTAGCTTAGTTAATTAATGTAACAGTGCCAAGCACTAATAGTTTAGTATTAGCATGTTTAGAGTTAGTTAAATATTAGTTTCCTGTCACTATCAACCCTGACGTCATCAAAGATGCTCAGAGGTTAGATAGTTAGTATAAATAGGCAACTCATGTAACCTTTAAACTTGTCTATTAAAATATCAACTTTCGCATATCATCTTCTCTACATTTTCTTATCATCAAACTGAAATTGCAAAGGCTGAGGGGGAGTTTGTGAATCACATGCAAGTTAATCAACTTGAAAGCATGATGATGATGAAAACAAACGACCATTGCTTGTAGTAAAAGTTTTCCATCTTATTCCGCTGCAAATCTCTTTTAATTCAATCATTTTCCATTTTTTGAAACAAAAACTACAAGTAATTCAAACTCAGATCCTAACAGATTTCTACACAAGATACGGACTTTTGATGATGTTTTTCTCATATTCTGATATGAAACAAAGCATCTATCATTCAAGATCCCAGATCTGGAAGCACAAGGACGTTTATGTTAGTTTACACAAACCGGACTAACCCGAACGAACCTCGAGTTCGCCGGATTATCCCACGCTTTTGTAAAACGGCTAAAACAGCTCTAAAAGATCTCTCTGACCTAAGTTTGCTCAGTGGCACAGGGTTGGAGGGATGAACACTCGATTTTCCTCAGCAAACACGCGAAAACGTCAGATTTTGGACCCGAAAACATCAAGTTCGCTTGAAATCACAAGCTCCCCAGGTCAAGTTCGACCAAACTTGGGCACTTTTTCACAAACACCTCACGAGTTCGCCCGAACTTGTATAGTTTCTAAGAAACTATGCAAGTTCGCCCGAACTTGTCATCTCAGTAAGAAATTACTTACTACAGTTTTGCCCAATTGACAAGTTTTCTCAAAGAAACTCATCAAGTTCGACCGAACTTGACTCCAAACCCACCAAAAACCATACAAGTTCGCTCGAACTTGTGTGTTTACACACAAGTTCGCCCGAACTTGGCTACTGCCCCACCAATCTTAACCGTTTCAGCTTTTCGGAGACTGATGCACTTCCGTTCGCGTATGCAGGCTGATCCAGCGCTCTTCTCAACTCCTCGCATATCCCGAACTCTCTCTAAAACGCACCCACAGTGAGTATACTTGGCCCATTTTCGCTTTAACGCACTTTTTGGGTGTTACATACGTTTCCTATATCAAAATCACTTCATAAAACAAACTGCTTATCACACGCAATAATCTGATTATATATGCTCAATACGTGATGCCAGAAACATGTGACTAGGACTTATTTTCGTTAACTTGCCTCCTTAGCTAGTTTGGTACTATAGTGTGGCTTACACCCGACGGGGTCTAGTTAGGATGGACGCGCAAGCCTTCTCACGGTAGTTAGCATGAGAATAAGCCTATGTTAATCTGTGTGAAATGTTTCGGTGTATCATGCTATGTAGTTAGGTTATCTCGCGAATGGTTTCTTTATTATGCTAGTATTAGAAAACTCGTATGCTCACTTTACTTTATTGTATTGACTTGTATTTTAACGTATGTAACAGGTTGAGGATTTTAGCTATGGATTCTTGGATGTTGCATGCTTAGCTTAGTTTAGTTTTGTCTTTATTTCGTTTAGTTTCAAAGTGTAATAAATCTAGGGGATATCGAACCTTGTTGTTTTTGTGAGAGAACTTGATTCTGTAATGATTGTTTAAAATGTTATGTTAATGGTATGGGACGTTAATGTTTGAATGATATTGTTAAATGATTGTTATGGAATTCTCACGAGATAATCTGGTCGCCTAGTGCCACTACCCTGATGATTCCGCCATCAGTTGGGGTGTGACAGATTGGTATCAGAGCGCCATAACCATATGATAATAGGTAGAATTGCCATGTTCGACCAGTAGCATGTTTAAGTAATGATTGACCTATCTTTGACTTAAATGTTAAACTACTTGCCATAAATGCTTAAATGTGCCTTGCCTAAGGTTAATACAATATACACGCTTGGAAATGCTCGTATCACACAAAACAAGTGATCAAGTCGAGAATAGGTGTGAAAACCGAGAACTCTCGATACGATCATTCACTCCGCGCATCCTCTCGCACGAGATATCTTCGTTGAGTTAGGAGTGATATCCAACCTGACGAAAATCTCCATTTCTAACTAGGAACAAAGTTGTTAAGTTAGGGGTGAAACCCGCATCTTAATAACTAATTCCGTGCTTTGATTTTCAATCTCACCAAAGTCTCGGTTATGCCAATGGTTTGGAACACGTATTAACTGGAAGAATAAACGTCGTTAGCCGCTTGCGGTGAGAACATTTATCTATTAGGCCAAAGCGTGGGTTCGAATGCAAAGGGTAGTCGAACCACTTTGGGTAGTCAAACGTCTCAAAACCCCAGACACTCCCAATTTATTTAAGCCTATATCGTCGATTTACACATCATCGAGTTTATTATTATTTATGTGTTTAAATTTTGAGAATTTTTCGCTTAATTCGATTTCTCGCTTTGATGATCTATCATATCATCGATTTCTCGCCTTTATCGCTTTACGCTCCATATCCCGTAACCTAAAACGCTAATTAATACACCAACCAAACTAATCGCTTAACTCGCTTACGCCTATGAGGACGTGTGCCTCAAACGCGGTATTATCTCGCTTATCTCGCTACTATATATCGCTTATATCCTGCTTATATCTCGCATCTCGACGCCTACACATTGTTTGCTATTAGAAGGTGAATACGTGCAAATATGTGCTTATGTGCTTTCGTGCTTATGTGCTTACGTGTTTATGTGCTTATGTGGATACGTACTTATGTGTTTTTGTGCCTTGTATGAAATAATAATAATAAATATTTAAACATAACTCTATTATAATCGAATCTCATCTAATCTAAATCCTTCGTGTAGATGTCTTCAATGGGATCGCACACCCGAAGGAATCTCCAGCGCAATAACGCCGACAAGCGTATTGCCACCATGGTAGCCAAGGAAATGGCGGTCATCCCGTAAATCGTCTCAGAAATCCATGCTGTGAGCAGTAACTCGTCAGTTGACTCGAAAGCTGAGAACCCCAAGTCACGGTTCAGCTTCAAAAATTTCAAGGCTTGTGCACCTCTCGCCTTCACGGGCAACGATGGACCGACAACTATGTTCCATTGGTTTGACGCCATCGAGGTCACCTTTAGGCAAAGTGGATGCCCGATGACCTCCGCACAGTGAACGCTACCGGAATCTTCCAGTCCCGTGCTCTTGACTGGTGGAGCGCCGAAAGGAATAGGCGCGGTAATGACGAAGCCTACAGTCTATCTTGGGAGGAACTCAAGGAAGTGATGTTGAAGGAGTTTTGTCCTCGGCACAAAATGAAAAAGCTCGAGAATGAGTTTTGGGGAATCAAACAGGATGGTCCCGACAAAGCTGGATTCACTGCTCGGTTTAAGATTTTTAGCATCATCTGTCCCAGCCAGGTTGATACAACTGAGAAAGCTATCAACAAGTACATCCGTGGTTTACCCGAGTGTGTCGCAAATTTTGTGAAAGTTGCTCGTACCACTACCATCAAGGAAACCTACATGCTCGCCGTTGAGATCAACGATCAGCGAGTTCAGGATGGTTATTTCAAGAACTCTGCTAAAGTCGCCAATCAAGCTATCACCGAGTCAACCGCTGCTATCGAACCACCCAGTGATCCAAAGGGAAAACGTCAGGGACGCAAGTGAGGAAACCCGAGCAAGAACTATGCCCTCGCCGCTCCAGCAAACCCTCAGCCGCTTCGGTTAGCTGCTCAGAACGCACCTCCAGCTAAGCGTGCGTATACCGGACCCCACCCTCTGTTCCCTAAGTGCACTTATCATCATGCCGTTGGTGGCAACTGCCGTTTTTGCACAAACTGCAATATCCATGGCCATGTTACTGTGAGTTGCCGATCAGGTCCTCGTCCGCCAGCTCCTCAGGCTCCAGCAGCTCCAGCTTTACTCGCTACTCCTCAAGCCAATCAGCAGCAAGCTCCAAAAGCACGTGTGTGCTATGTGTGTGGTGACCCGAATCATTTCGCCAATGCCTGTCTGAATCGTCCTGTCAAGCAAGAGCAGCCAGCACCGCAGCCTCAGCAGCAGCCTCAGCCACCGCCGCAGCAGCAACAGCAACCACAAGCTGCGCATGGCAGAGCCTTCAATCTCAACCACCGCCAGGCCCAAAATGACAACAATGAATGGTACGTTTCTCGTTAATGGTATTTATGCTTCATGTTTATTTGATATTGGTGCCGATAATTGTTTTGTATCATTAGAATTCGAAAAGGTTTTAAAATGTAAGCGCGCTAAACTCCCAAAGACTTTCGTTGTGGAAGTCGCCACCGGAAGAACCGTTACCGTTAACTCCGTTTTGCGTGGTTATAATCTCGATCTCAACAACCATGTCTTCTCGATCAATCTCATACCTATGCAGTTAGGTAGCTTCGATATCATAGTAGGTATGGATTTTCTTCGTGAAAACCATGCTGAAGTTGTATGCTTCGATAAAATGATTCGTTTCCCTCTCTCAAATGGTGATCAACTTCATGTATACGGTGAAACTCCCTCAAAGAAGTTGATGCTTTTGTCATGTACTCGAGCACACAAATGCTTGCAAAAGCGATGTGTTGCTTTCCTCGCCCACATTGTGAACCCGGAGAAAGAAAAGAAGACTTATAAAGATGTTCCCGTTGTTTGTGATTTCCTAAGGTCTTTTCCGACGATTTATCCGGTTTACCCCCTACTCGAGATGTTGAATTCTGTATCGATTTAGTTCCCGGAGCTACTCCCGTTGCTAAAGCTCCTTATCGTCTCGCACCATCCGAAATGCGCGAGCTATCAAGCCAACTTCAAGAGCTTCTTGATAAAGGTTTCATACGCCCGAGCACTTCGCCTTGGGGCGCACCCGTCCTTTTCATGAAAAAGAAGGATGGAACGTTCCGAATGTGCATCGATTATCGTGAACTTAATAAGCTTACGATAAAGAACCGCTATCATCTTCCTCGTATCGACGATTTGTTTGATCAGCTTCAAGGTGCTACTTGTTTTTCTAAGATCGACCTTCGTTCCGGTTATCATCAGTTACGCGTGTTGGAAGAAGATATTCCGAAAACCGCCTTTCGTACTCGCTATGGCCATTTCGAATTCGTGGTCATGCCTTTTGGTCTTACCAATGCACCTGCGGTCTTCACCTATAGTGAAAGTCCGAAGGGAGGGCAAACGCGACACCGAGTTTACTTGTGAATTGGAAAGTGATATGAAGGCCAAGTACCCGCATCTATTTGTTACAGCTACTACTTGAATTTCGGGACGAAATTCCCTAAAGTAGTGGAGACTGTAACAACTCAAAGATTCGATTGTTATCTTTCCATTTTGTTTTCCCGTTTATCTACCTTGTAATCCTGAGATTCGGTTAATAATAAAGTTTATGTTAATTACTTATGGTGTTTTACGTTATTAACGCATCTAATCGCTTATCAAATCACATCGCCAATCTCATCGCATCGCGAATCGCACTTATTTACATGGTATTATATTAATTATGTGTTATGTGTGTTATTGCTTATGATTACAATCGCAATCGCATCGCTCTCGCACACTCGAATCACTAAATCGCACTATTATATCAACTATAACGCTTAACGCTTTAATTTAACGCCTTAATATAACTAACTAATACGGACCGAATAACCAAACGAACACTTAACGTGAAATCGGCAAACGAAACTTGGTCACCAGGCCAAGTTTGGTCGAACTTGACTACCCCAAGTTCACCCGAACTTACCCGATGACACAAGAATCCCTCATATACCTCAAGTTCGCTCGAACTTGTACAAATATGTACAAGTTCGGCCAACTTAGCTGCTCAATCTTGAAAGCCCTACAAGTTCGCGCGGACTTGTACACTTTTGTACAAGTTCGGCCGAACTTGGCTCCATCAGCTCTACATTTTGCCTTCTCCTATAAATATCAAGCTCTGTTCTCTCATTTGAACTTGCTGCAAGTTCGCCCAGAGCTCTCAAAACCCGAAACCTTCGTGTTCTAAGTAAGAATCAACCCGATTTCAACTACGATGATGTTCAACAACGTTTTACAAACGTTTATAACGATTTTGGCACAATGCATAGCCTTCGTTTTCATCAAAACTCATTCTTTTACGAAAATCTTCATCTTTTTCTTCCAAAACTTCTGTTTTAAGCTTAGATCTACACAATATGAGTTCGTTTGGTGTTAGCAGAGGCTCCCAAATATGAGATCTGCAAGATCTCGGCTTGTAAGTTATAGATCTGAGAAAAACCTTTGATAAACATTGTTTTCCACACAAGATACGGACTTTTGATGATGTTTTGTTCATCTTCTGATATGAAACGAAGCATCTATCATTCAAGATCCCAGATCTGGAAGCACAAGGACGTTTATGTTGGTTTACACAAGCCGAACTAACCCGAACGAACCTCGAGTTCGCCCGGATTAGCCCACGCTTTTGTAAATGGCTAAAACAGCTCTAAAAGACCTCTCCGACCTAAGTTTGCTCAGTGGCACAGGGTTGGAGGGATGAACACTCGATTTTCCTCAGCAAACAACGCAAAAACGCAAGATTTTGGACCCGAAAACATCAAGTTCGCTCGAGAATCACCAGCTCCCCAGGTCAAGTTCAACCGAACTTGCACCCAGATGGGTCAAGTTCGACCGAACTTGGGCACTTTTTCACCAAACACCTCACAAGTTCGCCCGAACTTGTCTAGTTTCCTAAGAAACTATGCAAGTTTGCCCGAACTTGTCATCTTAGTAAGAAATTCTTACAAGTTCGCCCAAACTTGACAAGTTTCTCAAAGAAACTCATCAAGTTCGACCGAACTTGATTCCAAACCCACCAAAACCATACAAGTTTGCTCGAACTTGTGTGTTTACATACAAGTTCGACCGAACTTGGCTACTGCCCCACCAAAACTTAACCGTTTCAGCTTTTCGGAGACTGATGCACTTCCGTTCGCGTATGCAGGCTGATCCGGCGCTCTTCTCAACTCCTCGCAGATCCCAAACTCTCCCTAAAATGCACCCACAGTGAGTATAGTTGGCCCATTTTCGCTTTAATGCACTTTTTGGGTGTTACATACGTTCCTATATCAAAATCACTTCACAAATCAAACTGCTTATCACACGCGAATAATCTGATTATATATGCTCAATACGTGATGCTAGAAATATGTGAGTAGGACTTATTTTCGTTAACTTGCCTCCTTAGCTAGTATGGTACTATAGTGTGGCTTACACCCGACGGGGTCTAGTTAGGATGGACGCGCAAGCCTTCTCACGGTAGTTAGCATGAGAAATAAGCCTATGTTAATCTGTGTGAAATGTTTCGGTGTATCATGCTATGTAGTTAGGTTATCTCGCGAATGGTTTCTTTATTATGCTAGTATTACAAAACTCGTATGCTCACCTTTACTTAATTGTATTGACTTGTATTTTAACGTATGTAACATGTTGAGGATTTTAGCTATGGATGCTTGGATGTTGCATGCTTAGCGCAGTTTAGTTTTGTCTTTATTTTTTTTAGTTTCCAAGTGTAACAAATCTAGGGGATATCGAACCTTGTTGTTTTTGTGGGAGAACTTAGATTCAGTAATGATGGTTTAAAATGTTATGTTAATGGTATGGGACGTTAATGTTTGAATGATATTGTTAAATGATTGTTATGGAATTCTCACGAGACAATCTGGTCGCCTAGTGCCACTACCCTGATGATTCCGCCATAGTTGGAATGTGACACGTGTATCTAAGGCCTGCCAAGAATAACATTGCAACAAGAGATTCTTTCGTTGAGTTAGGAGTGATATCCATATCTCAACACGAGAATCTCCATCTCTATCCAGTGGAACTCCCGACTTGTTCGGTGAGAACAACCATAGTTATGGCACAAAGTTTTTAAGTTAGGGGTGAAACCCGTACCTTGATAACTAGTTCCACACTTCGATTTTCAATCTCACCAAAGTCTCGATTATTTCACAGACTCTGAGCGTGTATTAACTGGAAGGATAAATGCTAAGGCATTTGTCTATTAGGCCAAAGCACGTGTCCAAACTCAAGGGAATGGTCGAATCACTTTGGGTAGTCGATGTCTTAAAACTCCGGACACTCTGTTGACTTTTAAGCCTGCAATTGCCGCTTTACGCATCATTGGATTTTAATAAGTTTATGTGTGTTTAAATTTGTGAATTTTAAACTTTTACGCTTTAACGATTTCTCAATTTACCGCTTTTCGCTCTATGAATGTACGCACGACTAACACAGCACTCGCAATCTAAAACACCAATTAATAATGAACAAACCTAACGCACAAACTCTCTTACTCGCGTGTCCTCATACGCTGTGTTACTCGCTATGTTACTCGCTTACGCTATGCTTATACTACGCTCATCTCATACGAGCTACACAAGATGGAATGAAAATGGACTGTTTGAAGCTGAACGTGCAAAATATGTGTCTATGTGAATTCCGTGAATACGTGCAAAATATGTGCTTACGTGACTTATGTGCTTACGTGATTATGTGTTTACGTGATTACGTGATATTGTGCCTTATGTGAATAATATTAATAAAATACGGAGTATGAAAACGCAAACCTTTTAAACAAAACCCCGTTATAATCGAATCTCATCCAATCTCCTTGTAGATGGCATCCATGGGATCTCACACTAGCAATACCTTCCAACAAAACAACTCCGACAAACGAATTTCCTCTCTCGTGGCCAAGGTGATTCCTTAGATTGTCAGCGAGATTCAAGTTGTCAGCAGTAAGTCCTTTGTAGATTCCAATAACGATGCGCCGAAAGCTTCGTTCAGTTTCAAACAATTCAAAGCCTGCAGTCCTATGACTTTCATAGGCGAAGATGGTCCCAGCAAAATTTTTCAATGGTTCGACTCAATCGAAGTCACTTTCCACCAGAGTGGATGTCCAGAGAACCTTCGCACGGTTAACGTAACCGGTGTATTCCAGTCAAGGGCACTTGACTGGTGGACCGTAGAGTGTAACAGACACGAAAACGACGCAGCTTACGGACACTCAAGGGAGGAACTGAAAGAGCTTATGATTAAGGAATTCTATCCTCCCCACGAAGTTCAAAATCTGGAGAACGAGTTCTGGAACATCAAATAGGTTGGAGGTGATAACGCAGGTCTTACCGCTCGATTCAAGCAGCTCAACATCATCTGCCTAAGTGAAGTAGACACGACAGAGAAAGCTATCAAGAAGTACATCCGCGCTCTCCCAGACTGTATCGTTGATTTTGTTCATGCGTCAAAGCCGACTACTATCGAAGAAGCTTTTCAACTCGCTGCAGAAATCAGTGATAAGTGAGTCTTGGCTCGAACTTTCAAAGTCCCAACCAAGAACCTCAGTCAAGCTACTGTTGACCCAAGCGCCGATACTACTCCATCTCAAGCCGCCAAGAAAAATCGTTAGAGTCGCAAGCGAAGAAACACCTGCAAGAATTGCGCAGTAGTTGCGCATGTAATAACCCGACTTTTCTGGTTGTTCCGTTACTACCGGTATTTCCTTTGTAACCATTTATAGTCCGGATTCGATAAATAATGGAATTATGTTTTGTTAAAAACATTTCATCACTGTTAGGGAGTGGTTTTTGATAGGCATGGATCCCTTTTCCTGAGATTAGTCTAGATATATTATCCTTAACGGGTGGTTCAGAGAGTCCAAGGATTGAGGATCCTTACTATTAGCTATAATTGTCTAACAATTGTTCCCAATGTTTTTTAGCTTGTGATTGCAGGATCGATACGAGTCAAGACTAATTCCAAGCGGGAATCTCGCGGAATATGCCATTATTCAGCACGTGCACAGGCTAGTGACCGTCGGTGGAGTACGTGGATGCATGGCTGAAATTTCAGATAGTTAGTTCATTGAGATTAACTAGATATTTAGTGGGATATTGAGCTTGATAGAGGACACGGACACTTATTCGAAACGCTACAACACTTCTGATACTCTCTCTCGAAAACACACACATACACGCTAGCTTACATTGTACCAATCTCAATATCATCCAAAGTTGTAATCTATTATGTTCAATATAACCGGTGATCGGTGGTTTCCATCACCCGAGGTTTTTATGCCGGCGATCTACTAGTGATCAAGGGCTTTTCCTTATATAAATCCCTGTGTTCATCTTAGTTTATCTTTCTAATTTCGTTTTCATTTAACACATCAAGCACTCAACCTCACAATCAAAGTTTGGTTACATATCCTTAATCAGATTTTTGACCAAAACAGTTTGGCACCCACCGTGGGGCAATCGGTGATTCAATTCTAAAAGCTCATTCATTTCTATTCATTCCCATCAATCCCATGGCTTCTCAAGGAATATCCAGTTCAAGTGCCATACCGACGGTTACCACATCTCAGCCTAGTGCATCATTGCCACCCATTCCTCCTGCATACCAGAAGAGTGCTGAGAATCTCCAGAAGAAAACTACACCTGTTTATACAGGATCGTAAACCTCTATTGTTTCCTCATCTACTCCCACTAACAGTGATCTCTCTACTTTGATTTTGCAGATGAAAGGATGCATGGAACAACAGGACAAAACCAACCAGAGGATCCTCAGGGAGATTGATGAAATGAAGAAGCAGAAGAGATCCATGGAGGATCACTCTCCACTGATACCCAGGTCACTGGATTTCGCTTCTCCAGCATCAACGATCCAATACTCTCAAGGATCCGCCGTACAAGTGCAAGGATCCTCCAACTATCAGCAGGGATCACTGGCGATGACCCAGGCTCAAGGATCCTCTCCTCAAGTTCATGGATCCTACTTCCAACCTCAGGGATCATCCATCCTTCAACGAGGACCACTAGGAGTCACGGATCCTCAAGGATCCTTCTATGAACCAGCAGGACCGCAAGGAATGTACCAGTCCAGAGGATTCTATGCACCATATCAAGGATCCTCATCTCAAGTTCAAGGATCCAACTTGTTTCAGGATCAAGGATCCTTAGGAAGCCAACCGTCCAGGAACTCAGAAGTTTATATAGGAGACTTCATTCCTATGTAGACTATTGCTTCATCTGGTCCAAGTGTTGCACCTGAAGTGTCTACTTTTAGATACACTTCTGTGATACCGGTTCCAAACCAATCAGGAGTAACCATGTCAATACATCTTTTGTTACTAATTACGGTTCCATGTAGGATACAGGTATCAATCAGGCTATGGCACGGGAACTTCAGAAGCTTAAGGATATGATATCCAGCGTCCCACGAGTGGTTAAGCCCATTCCTAAGATCCCAGATGGAAGTCACGGGTTGTCTCGTTTTGCACCTCCTATATGCAATGCTGAGATACCAAAACGCTTTCAAACCCCCAACATGAAGCTGTACGATGGTACGACTGATCCAGCGAAGCATATGGCACAATACCGGGAAAGAATGGAGATCAACCCCATTCTAGAAAGGTTAAAAGAAGCCTGTCTTTGTAAGGGCTTCGGATCCATACTCACTGGATCGGCACTGAAATGGCTGATAAGTCTTCCTCCTTACTCAATTACTTCATTTTCTCATTTAGTTAATTTGTTCAATAATCAGTTTTCATGTAGTAGAACTTTTGAACGATTAACTAGTGATTTATATAGGGTAACACAGGGTCGTGATGAATCCTTAAGGGATTATATCACTAGGTTTAGTAACGAATCCTTAGATATCCCCAATCTTGATATTGCCACTGCTGTGTAAGCATTTAAAATGGGATTACTTAGAGATTCAAAATTCTATGATGATCTTGTTATGACACCTTGCAGGAATTTAGATGAAGTAAGGAGCAGGGCATTGGGGTTCATTCGGTTAGAGGATGATAAGAGGATCCAAGAGAGACTATCAGGATCCTTAGGACAGGAAAAACAAGGATCATTATTTTAGAATAATCGATCCAAGTCATACTCTAAGAATGACAATCACAATGTGCATGCGGTCGAAGAAGAGGAAGATGATGAGGATTATCCTCCAATTTCTGAATATTGTTTTTCTTCTGATAATAATGAACTAATCCTTGCTATGCAGAATTTAGGTGACAAGGCTAGGTGGCCAAGGAAAACTGACAAGCCCGGAGCTACTAAGGATAAATCTAAGTGGTGTGCTTATCATGAGGATTTCGGTCATCTCACCGATGAGTGTATAGCGTTGAGGAAAGAAATAGGCTATCTTTAGAGCAAGGGATACCTGATGGAGTTGCTCGGAAGGAAAAAATCAAGGATCCAGGATCTTGAAAAAATTCCTGAAAAGGCTCCTCCTCCACCAGCTGATGCTCAAATTATAAACTTCATCTCCGGAGGTTCTGATATATGTGGAACCTCATTTTCGGCAGCAAAACGACACGCCAAGGAAACGAAAATGGAGAGTGGGGATAGAACCATTCGAACCTCCACTCTGACTCAGCAGAAAATTATATCCTTCGATGAGGACGACCGTGTAGACATACAAGATCCTCATCACGACGGTTTAGTCATTACATTGTTTATTTCTAACCATTTTGTTTGCATGATCCTCATCGATGGAGGGAGCTCAGTGAACATAATACAGTTGGATGTCCTCAAGAGAATGAACATTCCTGAATCCGAAATGGTTCCAAGATCATCAGTGCTTGTGGGATTCAGTGGAGAAACCAAGAATACACTGGGGGACATCAAATTCCCAATTTATATAGAGGGAGTGAATTCTATCCAGAAATTCTGTGTAATAGATTCCTTATCTTGTTGTAATGTTATCCTTGGCAGGCCATGGATACATGATATGAAGGCAGTTCCCTCAACGTATCACTAGTGTGTCAAGCTACCAACTCCTTGGGGAGTAGTAAAGATAGAGAGTGATCAGCAAGAAGCAAAGAATTGTTACACTTCCTCAATGAAACCATCATCAAAGCCCAGGGAAGCATATCAATTAAAGTATCCTCCAAGAGACGTCATGGAGGCTAGAGAACAGGACGTCAAGGATATTCTGTTAGATCCCTTGGATCCTGAATCCAAAGTTCATATAGGATCCGAAATCCTGGATAATATTGAATAGGATTTATTATCCTTCCTTAAGAGAAGGAAATCTACCTTTGCTTGGAAACATGAAGACATGACAGGTATATCTAAGGATGCTATTACTCATAAACTTGGTTTGACAAATCTTTCAGGCCAATACACCAAAAGAGGAGAAAGTTTGCACCTGAAAGAAATGCCATTATCCAAGAGGAGGTAGATAAGTTACTAAGGGCAGGTATGATTAGAGAAGTCAAGTATCCAAGATGGTTAGCCAATGTGGTTGTTGTTCAAAAGAAAAATGGAAAGTGGAGGGTATGTGTCGATTTTATTGACTTGAACAAGGCATGTCACAAGGATCCTTTCCCTTTACCCCACATTGACTTCATGGTGGATGCTACGGCGGGTCATGAGTTGTTAACTTTTATGGATGCTTCATCTGGATTTCAACAAATTTAGATGGAACCATCTGATCAAGAGGAGACAGTGTTCATGACACCCACCAGCATATATTGTTGTATTGCTATGCCCTTTGGTTTAAGAAATGCAGGTGCTACATACCAAACGCTGGTGAATATGATGTTCAAAGAACAACTTGGACACACGATGGAGGTATACATAGATGATATGGTGGTCAAGTCTAAAAGAGCTGAGGATCACCTTAAGGATCTCGAAGAAGCATTCAATATCCTTGACCAATACAATATGAAATTGAATCCTTCCAAATGCCATTTTGGAGTCAAAGCTGGAAAGTTCTTAGGATACATGGTGACCAAGAGAGGGATCGAAGCAAGTCCGGAGCAGATAAAGGCTATAATCAACATCAAGTCTCCTGCCAACGCTAAGGATGTGCAAAGAATGACAGGACGAATTACTGCCCTGAACAGATTCATTTCAAAATCCTCAGAAAGATGCAAGGATTTCTATGATATTCTGAGGAAGAATAAGAAATTCGAGTGGATGGAGAAGCATGAAGCTGCTCTACAGGCTCTCAAGGATTACCTATCCTTAGCATCGGCTTTAATGAAACCTGAAAATGGGGAACCATTATCCTTATACCTAGTTGTTTCAGGTAAAGCAGTAAGTGCGGTCCTTGTTAAGGATCATGAACGCCATCAACATCCGGTATACTATGTAAGTAAAAGTTTACTTGATGCTGAGACCATGTATTCTCATTTAGAAAAACTTATTCTTGCTTTAATTATGGCTTCAACCAAACTAAGACATTATTTTGAAACTCATACTATTGTCGTTAAAACTAACTTTCCTATTAAGAACGTTCTCAGGAAACGAGAGATGTCGGGGAGAATGGCAAAATGGGTTGTTAAACTTAGTGCATATGACATTAAGTATGAGCCTAGAACTGCTATTAAATCCCAAGCTTTGGCTGACTTTGTGGCTGATTTCAGTAGTGATCTACAAAGAGAAGCTGAATTGGAGGTACAACAACTTGAGGAGACCAAGGATCCTTGGACACTCTTCACAGATGGAGCCTCGAATGTCAAAGGAACCGGACTAGGCCTACTACTAAAATCGTCACAGGGGGACATTATACCCCAATCAATAGCATGTGAATTCCAAACCACCAATAATGAGGCAGAGTATGAGGCCTTGATAGCAGGTTTGCAATTAGCTAAGCATATGAGGATCAGGTATCTTCAAGTGTTTGTGGATTCTCTATTAATTACTAATCACTATAATGGTTCTTATGCTGTTAAAGGTGAGAAACTAATCAAATATTTGGAGATAGTCAAGAAATTGGCATATTCTTTTGCTTTTTTCAGCCTTACACAGGTACCTAGAGAAGAAAATGCCGAAGCAGATGCCTTGGCCAATCTAGGATCCTCCCTGAAGATACCAGAAGATGTAAAGATACCTATTATCCATGTCCTAACTCCTGCAATTGAGGAAGATGAAACAACAGAGATAGTGGGTAATACTGCAATTCTATCCAGTGATGATCCGGAGTCGAATTCAGGATCCTGGATCCTTCCAATAATGAAGTATATTCAGAATGGGGAAATTCCGATTGGCGAGAATCTTAAAGCCTTTAAGATAAAGGTATCCCAATTCATTATAATTAATAACATGTTATATAAGAGATCTCATGCAGGACCCTATCTACGATGCATTGAGGATCCTGAGATCCAAGAAGTCTTAAAGGATTTTCATGAAGAAGATTGTGGAAACCACACTGGGGGCAGAGCACTATATTCAAGGATTCAGGATAGGATACTATTGGCCTACAACGAAGAAAGATGTTGTGGAGTATGCAAAGAAATGTGACGCTTGCCAAAGGCATAGTAACATTCTCCATCAACCGGCAGAACCTCTGCATCCTATATCCTCCTCTTGGCCATTTATGAGGTGGGGAATGGATATAGTATGCAAGCTTCCCAAGGCACCAGGAGGAAAAGTGTTCATGCTAGCTATGACAGACTATTTCTCTAAATGGATAGAAGCTGATGCCTTTGCCCAAGTCAAGGAAAAGGAAGTTATATCCTTTATTAAAAGAAATATCATTACTAGATTTGGAATTTCTTCTGAAATTGTTTGTGATAATGGATCCCAGTTTATTAGGGGTCGTACTACTAACTTTTGTGACAGCTGGGGGATTAGGACAAGTACATTAACACCAGTCCACCCACAAGCTAATGGCCAGGCAGAATCATCCAACAAGATCATCATCAACAACTTGAAGAAGAAGCTTGGATCCAAAAAGGGCAAATGGGCTGAGGAATTACCTTATATCTTATGGGCAGACAGGACAACTCCCAAGAATGCAATGGGTCAGACTCCCTTCTCCTTAGTCTTTGGAACTGAAGCAGTGATCCCTACAGAAATGGTAGTCCCTACGGCCAGGATAAGCATCCGTGATCCTGAAGCAAATGCTAAGACTCTGGCTCAAGACCTGGATACCGTGGAAGAACTTAGAGACTTGGCGAGATTTAGGTTGGCTAGCTATCAACAAAGGATGGCTGGAGCTTACAACAAGAATGTCAGGGTCAGAAGATTTCAAGTAGGTGACTTGGTATTGAGGAAAGCATTCCAAAATACCACGAACCCTACTGATGGCAAGTTAGCACCGAAATGGGATGGCCCCTATCTAATTGAAGTTGAGGCAGGAAAGGGGGCATATCGTTTGTTAATTATGGATGGTGACCTTCTGCCAAGAGCCTGGAATGCTGTCGACCTACAGAAGTACTTTATGTAAGGATCAAGGATCCTCATAGGATATATGATCCTCACTTCGATAAAATTTTACTAATGCTTTCATTTGTATTATACCTCTTATTATTTATTATAAAGTAAGGATGTTGAATTTTCAACAATCAACCTTATCAAGCTTTAAGTTTTGTAGAAGTTATGACAAAGGATCAAGATGTTGGCCACCTCTCCAAAGTTTTTGGGCTTGTCCCCAGCTTAGGTATCTATTATCTCCTACGGGTCTTTACCATTCACACGAATTGGTTTCCGACACCCTCGCCAGTTGCGCACATTATCCAAGTATAGTTCGAGGCAATGGGACCAGTACCCGCTTTAGGGGCTGACAATTTCATTACTGTTGGCTATATGTAGGATCCTAAGTATAATGGTAGACGTACCATACATCCATTCCTAAGGTTTCTAACGTTTTCACGTTAGCTAAGGTTTTGGCATTTTGTTAGTACAGTATGTCTATGTCTTAGTCTTGTATCGAATCTGTATAGAATAGGCTAGTAAAATGGAGTATTTATAGGTTTTTAGGACAAGTTCGCTCATGATGTGTTTATGTAGTCAAGTTCGGCCGAACTTGACTAAGTCAAGTTCGCCTGAACTTGCAAGATATCCAGCGAACTTGTACTAGTATATATAGCTAGCTTTTGATTTTATTTGTAACATTCAACGAACTTGTACTAGTATATATAGCTAGCTTGTGTTTCCAGGATCTGTAACGTTGAATATTAATGAAACGATGATTAAATAGAAACAAATGAGTGTATCCATTGTCGCCTAAGCAAACAGATTCCGCACATTTACCTTAGGTTTGTAAGATTAGTGCCCGAACGATCCATACAACGGGACTAAAAGTGGTATCAGAGCAGGATTGGCCTAATTTGAAGAGATTGGACATAGACTATCTCATCTTCTACTCATTTCTTCTATTTTTTAACTTTTCTTAGACAATTCACGGACAAAATGGACTTTTTTCAAGTATAATACATAAAATCCATAATAGATAAACCCTTGAAAAGATCAGAGCTTAAAACAAACGAATTCATGCGGAAAAATTGAAAAAAATCATGTTTGAAATCACAACTTCACTCGAACTTGACTGAAAAACTCAAATTTTTCATCAAGTTCGCCCGAACTTGACTGATTTTTCAAGGTTTTTACTCAAGTTCGCTTGAACTTGACTGTTTTTTCATCATTTTTAGTCAAGTTCGCCCGAACTTGATAAAAATTTGTTGAAAGTCTATACAAGTTCACCCGAACTTGCTAAAATTCACATACGTTCGCTCGAACTTGCTATTTTTCATAACATCTCAACACAAGTTCGCTCGAACTTGTTAAGTCTGTGACAATTTCGCCCGAACTTGTCTAAGGATTTCTAAAAAAAAGGCATGAAAATCCCGAAAAACGTCTCGGACATTATATAGCGTTAGATTCGTATTGACGAGACGAGTTTAAAGCTCTAATCTGTTAAACAAAAGTTTTCCGAAAAATTTTAAACGTTTTTAGCAAACCGTTACGTTGATATTGTTGGTTAAAAAGTCAAATTTTATTAAAATTTTTTGTTTGCTGATCATTTTTCAAGTGTTTGAACGACAAATAAATTTGGAATACGAAATGGGTCCGAGAAGCCGCCAAAGTTGATGAGTATGGACGAGTATGAAGTTTGGAAAGGAAAATTTGAGAGCTGGGTCCAAGCTACGCATTTTAGCAGTTGGGTGGCGATCGAAACAGGATATGTGGTTCCAAGAGATGAGAATCAGAATATTCTAGAGAAGTGCAAGTATTCTACGCAACAGAAAGAGGCGTATTTTGCTGATAAGAAAATGATTAATCTGATTCAACAATCTGTTAACGAACATATATTGATACTACTGCCTGAGTACAAGACTGCAAAAGAACTCTGGATATCTTGAAAAATAAATATCAGGTGAAGAGAGAAGAGAGTGTAGTAATTAAGAACTGTGAAGCTCTAGTTTCAAGTATATCCATAAATGTGTCTTCAAGTTCTAAACCAGCCTGCCCGGTCTATGATTTAGACAATTATCAGGCAGTTAATGCCAAACTCTTGAATGAGATTGAGAGTTTGACATTAGAAAATAAAAAATTAAAAGAAAATGAAAAGAATTTTGAAAACAAAATAAAAATCTTAGAAAATAAAAAATTACAAATGGTAATAGATTTTCAAAATGAAATAAAAATGTTTAAAAATGAAAATACTGTTCTTGAAAAATTAAATATAGAAATCAAAAAGCAATAAATTTTCATATTGAGAAAATTGCTCAACTTTAAAAAGAAGTTGAGACTGTTAAAAATAAAGCTGTTAATTCAGCAAAGTTATTGAAAGGTTTTGTGACCTCCTCATTAAAGTTAGAACATATATGTCCAAAACCGATCAATGATAATAAAAAGAAAATTCCAATAAGTGACAATGTCACAAATTATGACGATGTCATAATTGGAGATTGTGATGATAATACCGATGATGAAAATGATAAAAAAGAAATTTTTGAAACTAAAAGAAAAATTTCAAGAAACTGTTCTACAATCTGCTGAAAAAGGGGAATGCTCAACGCAAAAATCTTCTAAGCAGAATGGAGAACAAAAAAAACATGAAAAACAAAATTCTATAAATTTTCAAAACAAAAATAAAAGCTCATCGGTACAGTCATCCAATCATTATAAAAACTCACAAAAATTTGAGAATAAGTGGTGCAGGTCGGACCACAGTGCTTCAAAGTCAAATCAATTTTACAGAAGAATCAGGAAAGATGACTACTACACGTCAAATCAAGGTGCTGATTTGGGTGTTTGGTCTGAATGGAGAGATTGGTACGATAACAGAGTGTGTTACAACTGTGGATTTGGTGGACACATTGCTGTTAACTGCCTAAAAAAGAGATTTGATACGAGAAGATGCTATAAATGTCAAATCAAAGGTCATATTTCCAGGGATTGTCCGACTAATCTGAAAAGAAGATCGGTTAAATCTCAGGGGAGTAAAGACCAGAGGAGAAGAAAACAGAGAAGAAAAATGAGAAAACTGTAGAGAAGCCCAAAGAACAAAAAGTCAAGTTATCACAAGGACAAAAAGACAGATTGAGAAAAAAAAGGAAAAAAGTGAGAGAGTATTTGGAAAAGATATTGTCCTCAGATACGTCTAAAAAATCAGATAAAAGTTCTAATGAATCATTTTACTCACAGTCAAGTAAAATGAATTCATCAGATACGAATCTGAGGACAAAAGAGAGAGCAGTGGAGAAAATTTTGATAATTCAAACAGTTCAAAATCAAAGAAGGATAACCAAGCTTCAAGCCAAAGGTCATTTCAGAAGCAGTGGTTGTTCATACAGAGAGACAAGAGACAGGAGTGATATTCCACACAAACAACATGGTAGTCTCGCGTTCACATTCGTAAAACGTCGTTAAATGGTTAAAATGGAAGATTCTTATTTTTGATTTTAATAAGATGTTTTCAATTTTAGGGAGAGAAAAATTTTAAAATTGTCAAAAATTCTTGTAAAATTGAAAAACATTGTTTCGAAATCATTTTAGATAGGTAAAATGATTGAAAAAGCAAAAAACAATAGAAAATCTTAAAATATCAAAAACATTGAAAAATGAAAAATGAGATTACTTGTGCAAATAAAGGAAATGATAGTACATCAGTGGACTTTCACAGTATGCTAAGGACTTGTGAAGTTTAAAAGTGATAAATGAGTCTTACTGTGGATGTGTCGATAGACTTTATACGTTCAGTAAATTGTTTCCATGATATATACTAAATTTTTCAACTGCTTAATCTTGTGGATTAACACATCTTGGATATATGGACTTAGTACTCCGAAATTTCGTTTGAGAGATTGCCTGATTCTGAGATACGAGGTCTTTATAGATAGTTGATATCAGGGGTATTATACAAGTTCTTCTGATTTTGCGGAAGCAATAGCCTAGAACTTCTATAATGCTTTATGCTAAAAAACCCTAAACTGCATGTAATCTTGAAAAGTATCGAAAGATCTAATCATTTGCAGTGCTTAAAAGATGCCTTAATTGGAACACACCTCAAAGTCGAGCCTTCATCTCTTTGTCTGTACAGTAGTACTAACCTGAGCTCTCAAGGTCTCGCACAACCCAGATACAGATATCAGTTATGCTATATTCTCCTGTAAGATGAAATCTAGGGAATCTTGATGCGGGAGTATATTCAAGAAGTGGGAACCGCAGTTAAGTCAAGTTTCATAATTCTAACTAACATATCTTGGAACAATTGAGAAATGTGTTAAAGTTTAGGTGGACAAACATATCGACAATCTAGGTAAACAAGTTTAAAACTTAAAGTCATTAAAAGGTCAACGGTACTGGTGATATGTCTCAAAAACTTATATGATCCTCTAGCACGTTTTCTCACAAAAATACAAACAGTAAATATTACATTTTAGTTTGTTTACATTTCTGCATTCAAAATTCCAAATCCAAAAAGATTTTCTCTCATATCTTCCATTGAAACTTGATAATGTTGAATGTGAGCCGGACCAATGAGACTATTAAGAAACTATTTGTGTGTGGATACGTGTGATTGTTCTTAATCGTCAAATCTTAGAGATTTGGAACATCATTTGAGGGGAGCTAGATACTCATGATGAATGAAGATAACAGAAAGCTCAAAGCAAGGGGGAGCATGGATGTTAAAGTTATTCAAGATATAAAGATCAAGAGAACATTAAAGACTCAGGAACTTAATTGAAGAATGATGACTACGGCAACATCCAAGGGGGAGTCTGTTGATGCATATGTCTGTTGCCTACGTCATCATAAGCTAACGATTAATGATTTGGAAGACTGATCAAGACAAAGACTATATCCAAGGGGGAGTCTGTTAGTACAGTATGTCTATGTCTTAGTCTTGTATCGAGTCTGTTAGAATAGGCTAGCAAAATGGAGTATTTATAGGTTTTTAGGACAAGTTCGCTCATGATGTGTTTATGTAGTCAAGTTCCTATTATATATAGCTAGCTTGTGATTTCATTTGTAACTTTTAGAGATTTTGTCACGACAGAGGCGAAGCTCTGTCCAAGTGTTTCTAGGATCTGTAACATTGAATATTAATGAAACAATGATTAAATAGAAACAAATGAGTGTATCCAATGTCGCCTATGCAAACGGATTCTGCACGTTTACCTTAGGTTTGTCATATTAGTGCCCGAACGATCCGTACAATGGAACTACACATTTCATGTCACTTATGATCGGTTAGTCGCCAGTTTGGGCCATACACCAGAATCCTAAGGTTTTGGCATTTTCATGTCACTTACGTTGGGCTTGTCCCCAGTTTATTTGGGCTTGTCCCCAGTTTATTTGGGCTTGCCCCCAGTAACTAATGATTCTTTCATTTGATGTTTGGCTTAGTCCCAAGTTAAATACTGCTACAGGTTTACAAAGTTTAACAGCTAAGGATCATGAATCCTAAAGTAATATCGATTGTATGCTTTGGTTGACACAACTGTAAGTGTTAAGGATATAGAATCCTAACTTGGATTCACTGGTACGATCCTTCATTTGCCTTTGTTTTATTTTTGGTTTATTTATGTTACCCTTCAACCTTTGATAATAGGGTGTGTGATCCTTGATCATATGATGCAAAATCTTTAAGATAGGACTTGTTTAGGCACATATTCGGTATTCTTTTTAACAACTTATAAATTCCAAAATTATATAACAGGGAATTGACCAATAAGTATAGATGCAATGATATTCAAAACGTAAAATAAGTAGGTGACACCAAAGATAGCCAAAAGATTAACGTTGTATTTATTTAAAACCCTTTAAGAGGTTGTCAAAATTGGCTACCGAAGCTTCTACCAGCAAAAAGTGGCCCGTCCACTTGGGTTGGCAAAGGGTGTCCATACTAACGGGTCATACGTTACAGGGTTTAAAAGTGCAGGAAATAAAAGGCGGGGAGCATCAAGGGCTTCATCCTCCACAAACAGAAGGACCCATCCACCTTTGCTACCCCCTATTGTTCGAAGGATCAGTGATCCTTAACCCTAAATACTATTGTTTAGTTACAGATCATCATTGTTTGAAAACAAAAACCAACAATCCTAAAAAATGGGCTCCGACCACGTCTAGAAATTTCCATCATCGCCCATTGGTGCAGCCTACTCCTTCGCTGCTGCATCATCCTTAGCTTCACCACCTTCGCCACTACCACCACCTGCTGCCTGTTCAGGATCCTTCTCACCACTTGGAGCGGCCTCAAGCATCGATGTCTATTCTCGCTCATCATCGCCCAGCTCCTGCAGCCTCTGCTTCCAAGCCTCCACCTCTCATCCAGCCTTTTCAAAACAAGGATCCATGGCCTCCTGAGCTATGTGGATCCTGCCCTTCAGGATAGCCCTAACAGTAGAGATTTTGGCCTCGTCAGCTGCCTCCAACTGATCCTTGTTCGCCTGAACTGCATCCACTATGGCCTGCTTTTCGAAGCGATTGATCTCCCTCTCTAGCTGCGCAATCTTCTTATCCTTAGCAGTGCAGAAGGCCCGAAGATCAGCAATAATTTCTACTGCCTCAGCTAACTTTTTCTCTTGTAGGACTTGGATTTGTGCAACTTTCTGCATAATGACAATATGCAAAGATAAGGATCCTTGATCCTAAAAATTTTATACATTGAAGAATCAGTGATCCTTACCTCGGAGATACAGCTGTGGATGTCTTGTTCAAGCTGAAAGGCGTCATTTGGTGGTGCAGGCTCAGATGGCTTCTTCCTCTTGGACCCCAGTTTAGCGCGAAGGGTCATGCCCTTGTTCTCCGGTTGGCTTTGGCCTGCAGCCAGCTCCTTCTTGACAAATCGTGGGGAAATTATTCCCTCGAGTTCCCCAAGGCCAAACTTGGAGGCAGATTTAGAGGAGGACTTAGCAGCACCTGTGATATCAAAATCAAGATAAGTATTCATGATCAACTAAATTATTTCAAACACTTACGTATCTATATATGCATGCATACTTACTTGACATGGTGTAGGAGGTAGATGTGGTCTCTTCTAGATCCTTGACCTTTGGACAGAAAGTTCTAACTGTTGTATCTAGGGCCCAGAAAGAGGCGACTCTTTCAGCGGTAGCAGGCAAATCTCTCAAGGCAGCAAAGCTGGTCACTGCAAAATAAAATAGAAATGGATCAGTTATCCTCAAAAAAAAATGGAACAACAGAGTTGTCAATGGTCCTGCCCTAAGAATCCTAGATCCTACCCTTCAAATTCCACTTCTTGGGGAGATACTTTCCGTTGGGAATAGAATCTCTTCTGACGAAAAAGAACTGGTTTTTCCAGTTTGTATCGTTTCTGGTGGTCTTGAGGAGTGGAAGGGGACACTAATGTTTAGCTTTAAAGAGGTATCGATGGGATCCATGGGTTACCAGGTTGTATAGGTGAGGAAGCTCGGTGAGACTAAATACTGAACCTTTTTTGCTGATTATTTGTTCGAGAGTGTACAGAACTCTCCATAACATGGGCATCGCTTGGTTGAAACACATCCCGGTGTGACTGAAGAATGTTTGGGTGAATACGGGGAAAGGATAGTTGTAGCCAATCTGAAATGGAGCGAACATATCCAGGTCTCCGATTCACTGTCACTTTTCAGCGACGAATCGAAGGGCCTAAAGATGGTTCCCTCCGGAAAACAGGGGCGAATCTGGTCGATTTCAGGGTCAGTAAAGCGACAAAGCTCTTGAGAAGGGTTTTTGAGAAGATTTTGGCTCTGGGGTGCAGTTTCAAGCTCGTGATTCTTTTGGGGAGAGGACCGGGTAGCCATTTTTTCCATGAGAGTAAGAAAAGAGATTGCAGAGAAAGAAGGTTAAGGGAGAAAGAGTATACCTGATTACTCTCCAGTGCAAGGTTTTAAAGAGAGAATCTTGATATTAATAAGAGATATCGCCTAAATCTACCCTATATATAATCATGTTTGTTGCAGGATATCTTGTCAATGACGTCACTTTTTGCAACGGATATATCCAAGTTGCAATGGCTAGTTCTATTCTAACGGAAACATGGCTAATTTGTTGAGCATTTAATTAGTCATGTTTAGGGGAAATTGTTAGGGAGTGATTTTTGATAGGCATGGATCCCTTTTCCTGAGATTAGTCTGGATATATTATCCTTAGCGGGTGGTTCAGAGAGTCTAAGGATTGAGGATCCTTACTATTAGCTATAATTGTCTAACAATTGTACCCGATGTTTTTTAGCTTGTGATTGCAAGAACGATACGAGTCAAGACTAATTCCAAGCGGGAATCTCGCGGAATATGCCATTATTCAGCACGTGCACAGGTTACTGACCGTTGGTGGAGAACGTGGATGCATGGCTGAAATTTCGGATAGTTAGTTCATTGAGATTAGCTAGATATTTAGTGGGATATTGAGCTTGATAGAGGACACAGACACTTGTTCGAAACGCTACAACACTTCTGATACTCTCTTTCGAAAACACACACATACACGCTAGCTTACATTGTACCAAGCTCAATATCATCCAAAGTTGTAATCTATTGTGTACAATATAACCGGTGATCGGTAGTTTCCATCAACCGAGGTTTTTATGCCGGCGATCTACTAGTGATCAAGGGCTTTTCCTTGTATAAATCCCTGTGTTCATCTTAGTTTATCTTTCTAATTTTGTTTATACATTCATTTAACACATCAAGCACTCAACCTCACAATCAAAGTTTGGTTACATTATCCTTAATCAGTTTTTTGACCAAAACAATCACGCAGCATAACATCACACTTAAAACGCTTTTATAGTCGCAACACTAACGCAACACGAATCACAGTAGCTTATGCTACTTTATAAGCCGAGTGTGTTAGTTTGTTCGGTAACAACTCGTGCCTACGACCTCGCTTCTCACCCAAATGGCAATTGCAGTTGTGCATGTTACGTTATGTTATGATCTGAGTTTGAATTACTTGTAGTTTTTGTTTCAAAAATGGAAAGTGATTGAGTTTTAAAAGAGAGTTGCAGCGAAAATAGATGGAAAACTTTTACTACAAGCAATGGTCATTTGTTTTCATCATCATCATGCTTTCAAGTTGGTAAACTCGCATGTGATTCACAAACTCCCCCTCAGCCTTTGCAATTGAAGTTTGGTAGTAAGAAAATGCAGAGAAGATGATATGCGAAAGTTGATCTTTTGATAGACAAGTTAAACTGTTACACAAGTTACATATTTATACTAAACTATCTAACCACTGAGCATCTTTGATGACGTCAGGGTTGATAGTGACAGGAAACTAAATGTAACTAACTACAAACACTACTAATACTAACTATCAGTGCATAGCACTGTTACATTTATAATCTATTTAATGACTAAGCTTTTTGATCCTTGTAACTCTGGTAGACCTTTGTATCTCTGTGAAGACAGATGATAGGAGAGCAGTCTTTAGGGAAAGCAGTGTATGTACAACAGAGGTTGTAACCTCTGATAGTTTAACCAAAGCTGGATAGTGTTATTTGGCTTTGTATCATCTGTTCCTTTCATAGGGTTCAATCCCAACAATCTCCCCCTGGAACAGATGATGCCAAAAACACTTTATTCTTGGTCTTTATTCCTCAGGAAGAATTCTCTTATTTGACCTTTGAATTGAAGTTCAAAGTTAAGAGATTCTAAGTCATCAGCATCCTTCTCCAGCTCTAAACATAATAATTCTTGGAAGTCTTCTACTGTAAGCCCATAAGCAGCTTCCATAGATAGTTTAGTGGCATTACCATCAGACTTGAGCAGTGTCAATTCATGGGTGTCTTTGTCGACCTTACATTTTAGAATTTTTGGGTCTGAAGGTTTTCTTGAAGGAGCTTTTATTGCTGAGGATTGTGAAGGAGCGTTTTTGATAAATCTTTAGCCAGCTTGGCACTTGAATCATCTGTTGGATAATCAATCATGTTTTGTATACCTTCTTTGATAAATGTATCCTCAAACTCTTTGTCAGTCTTTTCAGATATCTCCCCGTGCCTCTTTCTATGTAACAGGGCAAGTGTGGAATGGGCAGATGTTGTGCTGGACTTTTTGGAGAGTTGGGCTTTGAGAACAGCATCTTCTTTTGAATAATTAGGTTTAGGAGACATGGATGGATCCTTTTTCCTCCTTTCTTCCAACTTTTTGTAAGTGTCTATCACCCTGACCTCACCCCATCTCATCACTTGGTTCTTTGAACCATAATGATTCTGAATTAGTTCATTCTTCATTCTCTTCAATTTTAAGTCTTTTTCAGGCATATCTTTCTTGTATAAATCCCAGTTGGGAGGAGTTGGCTTTTTGAGAGGGTCTTTCAACATTTCTTGCATTATGTTGATTTCATCTCTTATCTCATCTATGCTCCAATCCATGAATTGTGCCCTTGTTTCCTTATACATCTTCTCCTCCATTATATACTCAATAAGTTCACTTTTGAGCAGCTTATCTTCCCTTTCTGACAACTGGTTGCTCAGGTCTTTGACAAAGTTTTGTAGAATGTTGGCTTTACTTAGTTGAAAGGACATGGCAATCTGTATTTCTCTATCATCTTTACCAGCTGTTTCTCTTTGGCAATATCCTCTGTGTGCTTCTGTTTCAATTTCAGGTAATCATCAACATTTGCAGGTCTTAGATAGCCATCAAGGGATAGGATTGTTCTTTTGTCAGGGTCTTCCTCTGAGTAGAAACTTAGGATCTTTCCTAACTACTGGTAAATCAAGAGGATATAGCTTTGCCGCAGGAGTAACTTCAAGGGTTGAAGATGTTGTAAGCTCTGATGTGGAGGTCATTGGTTGTGATGATAGTGAAAGAGGTGCAGGAATCTTATCATCATTTATCACTTTTGTGATTTTTCTCCTTTTAAACCTTAAAGTGGGTGATGGTGGTAGTGAGATTTTAGGTGGTGTGGATAATGGATGAGTTGATGTGGGAAATGTGATCATGGCAGTGGATAGAGTTGCATCTGTTGCAACCTCTGTTGTATCAATAGATGTTGATACAACAGGTGCTGTAACATCTGCTTGTGTGGATGTGGGTTGTGGTTTTGAAGATGTGCTTGATTTTTGGGAAGAGAGGTTTTGATGGTTGGATTGGTTTCAGGCTTAGTTTTAGGAGGTGTGGTTGTTGGTTGCCTAGCTTTTCTAGCAGGTATCTTCTTTGATGAAGTACCAACCTCTCCTTTTTCTTTTTGTTGTTCAATCTTTCTTTCAAACCAGTACCTTTCCTTCTTCAAACACATTCTTCTTATGTGACACCCTTTCCTTGGCTACTAACTCATCGGTTAGATCCTTTTTCTTTGATCCATCAGGCCTGGAAATGTTCACTGTTGGCCTACTCAGTCATCATCAATTTTTAACTTCTTTGGACCCAAAGGTTTCTCCCCTTTTAGGCTTCATCTGTTTAACAAAGATAACCGTTGGAGGTGCATGACCAGTGGTTGTGAGTAGATGAGCTTTGATGGCTTTAATGTCTGCTAAAGTGTCTTGATACCTTGATTCAACCATGTTCTAACATCATTCATTTGGTGCTTGTGTTGTAGATCCAAATAATGTTGTTGATGTTGAAACAGAGGGTTAAGATCTTCTTTGAGATCAGCAGTGGATAGAACAGAGGGTTGACTTTTTGTAGCTATCATCTGCTTCAGTAAATTTTTGATTTCATCAACAGAATTTTCTATCTTTGTCACTCTCTCCGTCAAATCCTGGTATTTTAGCTCATCACCTAATTTAATAGGATCATCTGAACTCCTACCTGAAGTGGTAGTTGTAGCTATGGTATCATTAGCAGTGGTTTTAGTACCAGCTTCAACCATAGATGCCCCTTTGTCTTGGAACTGGGGACTTCCCACAACAGAGGTAACAGTTGTTGCCTCAACAGTGGTTGCCTTCAACCAAGTCTTATTAATGAAACCACTGTCCAACCGAGAACTTGGGAGTTCAGGAATTGTAGTGGCTGCTTGAGTTGAACTATCACCAAGGGTTACATGTAACCCAAGGGATGTATCCTCTTCATATGCTGATGGGCTAGCAATGAATAAAGAGTCAGACCTAGCCTCTTGATGAAGTATATTCTCATAATAGGTTGTTGAGAAGTGCTGGTTTGTGTTTGGTCGAATTCAATTGCATTCAGCAATGGTAAATAGTAGGTGGAAGTGTAGTCATTGGTGAAGGTGGCTGTGTAAAAGCGACATTGCCCTGGGAGAGGGGGACCAAGTGGATCTAGAGCTTCATAATTTGGTATCCCTTGTCTAAACCTTTTCCTTTTGGAGGAAGAAGGAGGAGTTTCAAAGCCGGTTGGAGATCTTTGAACCATCTGCTGTGAAGAAGTAGCAGCAGTGGTTTGTGACTTTGGTGCTGTCACTGGGTTAACCTCTGGGATCTCATCTTCCAGAGGACCCTTTTTGGGTTTGGTGGGCTTTTTGGTAAGTGTTTTGGATTTCTTTTTGAGAATTTTTGGTGTGGGCTTCAGAGCATCGGTTGTGGTGCCCTGATCACCAAGAGCAGTGGGCTCAGTAGCAAGAGGTTGAGTTTGAACATTTTGCTCAGGTAAAACTTGCTCAGCCTCCTCTACTTGTGTTTTCACAACTTTATCTTGGTTTGTTATTCTGGTAAAGGTTTCATGAGTGAGGCAGCCTGGTTTAAGTCACAACGCCTTTTTTACTTTCAGGACCTTTCATTTGATCTTGTAAGTAAACACTCAGAAAACATGGATGAATCAAAAAAGCTTTTCTTTTTGCAATATTTTGAAAATTATTCACAAGATCATTGAACAGTATCTGGGAGTAGTTAATATCTGTGTCAGTTAAAATTGCATACCCTATATATTGCATGTTCAATGGAATTTCATTGAAAGCAGTGGTTTTGCTGAGAGACAAGTTAGAATCGTGTGAAAGAAAAATATCATCTCAGCAGGAAAGTTAGGTTTAAGATGGTCATACCTTTCATCTGGCCTACATAACCTCTTTCCAGAAACTCTGCTTGGATCTCATTTTGAGGAAATGACACAGGGTGTTCTATGTCATTAACTTGAAAACTTGAGAGTTCGATTGGGGGCTAATTTGCATTAACACTCCCCCTACTCTTGAAATTATTGTATAAGGAACACCAGCAGCAGTTGAGTGAACCTTAGCATTATTCCAGAAGTCACGAAGAGAATCAATGTAAATTGGGGCTTTGACTTCTACATGTGCTTGAATTTCGACTTTTGCAAAATTCGAATCATTGGATGATAGCGAGTATTTGTGTCGTTTGCTTCAAGTATGGCGGTGTAATTATGTGGGGTTTTGATTATGAGAGTGAAGGGTGGAAGTGCTTATGTGGATTTCTTCGAAGATTTTGATTTGGGAGCCATTGTGTTAGAGAGAAAAAGTGTTTTGAGATTTTTGAAATCGACACAGTTTAGGGTAGACATGGTGAGGGATAAAACAAGGTTCTTATAGGGTTTTGAAAAAGTGAACATGACGTGGCATCTGATGTAAGATCTGATGACCAACATCTGGCCACGTGTAACCTCTGATGACAAAAGTACTGATTTTGAACACTATCAGAGGATAGCTATCAATGTTTTTGAAAAAGTGGTAAAATGGAAGTCAGAGGATACACTTTAACAGTGGAGAAGATGTTGAAGCCTATCAGAGGTTTTGAGCAAACAGATGTTATGAGTAGACTTTTAAAGATTTATTGAAAAATTTCGACTTTAACTTTTTTAAGGATGAGTTTTTGATTTTCTGAACACATTTTGATGCTATGTATGCATGGATTTACAAGAAAACTTGTTTTTTTTTCATCCATGTTTAGCATTCCAATTCTTGAGATCAAGTTTCAAAGTAGATGTATCCAATGTCTTGGTTAAAACATCTGCCAACTGATCAGAAGTATGGACATGATGCAAAGAAATCAAACCTTTTTCATAGCAATCTCTCACAAAGTGATGTCTGATGTCAATGTGCTTTGTAGTTGAATGAGAGACTGGATTTTTAATGATGTTTTCAGCAGCTTGACTGTCCAATCTGAGTGGAGTCTTTAGTGCAGTTACACCAAAATCCAGCAACTGGTTTTGAAGCCACAAGAGTTGAGCAGTGCAGCTAGCAGCATCAATATACTCTGCCTCAGCAGTGGATGTTGAAACTGCAACCTGCTTTTTGCTTTGCCAAGACACTAGACAATCACCTAGGAATTGACATCCTCCTGATGTGGACTTCCTTGTAGTTTTGCACCTAGCAAATTACTTTCTGAAAAACCTGAAAGCTCAATATTCTCATTAGCTGGATACCAGATACCAAGTGTGGGAGCACATTTTATGTATCTGAATATCCTTTTTACAACAATAAGATCAGATTTTCTAGTAACGCCTGTGATCTGGCCCAAACACATGTTGCAAACATGATGCCTGGCCTTGATGCAGTTAGGTACAATAAAGACCCAATCATGCTTCTATAAAGAGTTTGATCAACAAGGTCATCTTTACCATCATTGGTGACTAGCTTGGTGGTTGCCATGGGTGTGCTACATGGTTTACAATCATCCATATCAAACTTTTTAAGCAGTTCTTTCACATACTTGTTTTGATGGATAAATGTACCATTTTGCAATTGTTTAACTTGGAGACCAAGAAAACATTGGAGCTCACCCATTGCACTCATCTCAAACTCTACTGCCATGAGTTTTCGAAACTCTCACACATAGCAGTGCTTGTGGATCCAAAAATGATGCCATCTACATAAATTTGGACAAGCATCAAATCTTTTCCTTTCCATTTTAAGAATAGGGTTTTATCTATTTTACCTCTAGTAGACCCTATGGATAAGAGAAAAGTGGATAGAGTTTCATACCAGGCTCTTGGTGCTTGCTTCAAGCTATACAATTCTTTGTTGAGCTTGTAGACATGATCAGGATGGAATGCATCTTCAAAACCTGGAGGTTGACAGACATACACCTCTTGTTTGATTTTTCCATACAAAAATGCACTCTTTATATCCATTTGATACACCTTTATGTTGTGGTTAGCAGCAAAAGCTAAGAACAGGCGAATAGCTTCCAACCTTGCTACAGGAGCAAAAGTCTCATCATAGTCTATACCTTCTTCCTGTCTGTAGCCTTGAACCACAAGCCTTGCTTTGTTTTTTACAAGAATACCCCTTTCATCAGTTTTGTTCTTGAGGACCCACTTTGTGCGATTGGACTTACATCTTTTGGCAGTGGCACAAGCTCCCTAACTTGTTGTCTCTTGAACTGAAGGAGTTCTTCTTGCATGGCTTCTACCCAGCTGTTGTCTTTCAGTGCCTCTTGGTACTTGACTGGCTGTGTGAGTGATAGAAAACCAGCAAAAAGACAAATATTTTGGGATTGGCTACGTGTGAGCACCCCAGATTTGATGTTGCCAATAACTTGATCTGCTGGATGGCTTTTGAGATAAATCAAATCACCTTGGTATAGAACAATAGCATTTTGAGGTGATGGCTGCAAATGTGTATCATCTGAGCTAACCTCTGCTGGTGAATTTGAAGTATCAGCCGCTGATGGAAATGGAGGTGGTGGTATGGGGGTATAGAGGTAACATTCTGATGATTTTGTTGCCCAATTGTAGGACTTTTATCAACAGATGCTTGATTTTGTGAACTGGCAGAGGTTTGAGGATCAACCACTGTTGACCCAGAAGTGGCAGAGTTTACACAAGAGCTTGTGGCACCTGATCCTCTATTGGAAGAATTGACTTTTGTTTGTGGAAGCACACAGTCATATTCTTGATCTTGATCTTCTCTAGATGATTGTGGTGTACCTGCATTGTCTAGCTTGATAGAAACATCAGCAAATGTGAATTTATCTAAATCAAAAAGCTCTACAGGATTTGCTGGGATTTTCAGTGATGAAAGTTCATTGGACTTCACATTCAAAGTTTCTTCAACACACTTGGTCCTAGAGTTAAAAACTCTGTAGGCTTTAGAAGTGGTTGAGTATCCCAGAAAATAACCACAGTCAATTTTGGCTGCAAACTTAGATATAGAATCTTTTAAGTTCAAAATGAAGCATGGACAGCCAAAAACTTTAAAATAAGAAATCAGAGGTTTGATTGTATACAAAATCTCATAGGCAGTCTTTTGATGCCTGGGGTTAATCAAAACTCTGTTTTGGACATAGCAAGTAGTGTTTACAGCCTCTGCCCAGAAGGACAATGGTAAACTAGAGTCTGCAAGCATAGTTCTTGCTGATTCAATTAAAGTTCCTTTCAACCATCCCATTTTGCTCTGGAGTTCTTGGAATGCTATATTGTCTAACAATTCCTTTTGACTCACAAAAAGCAACCAACTCCCTATTTTTAAACTCTGTTCCATTGTCACTCCTAAAGATTTTTACTAGAAGATCAAATTGCTTTTCTACTTGTTTGACAAAGTTTTGCAAAATGACTGCAGTTTCATCCTTAGAGTGGAGAAAGAAGGTCCATGTAAATCTAGAGAAATCATCAACTATCACTAGCAATACTTGTGTTTAAGCTCATGTGCACTGGCAAACAAGTCCATGTGAAGCAATTGTAAACACTGGTTTGTTTTGGACTCTTCAATTGATTTGAAAGAACTTTTATGTTGTTTTCCTTTTAAGCAGGAAACACAATGTTCATCACAGGAAAATTGCTTGTGAGGCAAACCTCTTACAAGACTTTGTTTTGAGAGTGTGGTGATAGTTTTAAGATTTGTGTGTCCAAGTCTTCGTGCCACAACTCAGTCTCTTTGCTAGAAGCAACTAAGAATAAGCATGTTCTAGACATAGGATTATCTTTTAGCATATCTACCACATACACATTCCCACTTCTGTGAGCAGTGAGTTGTGCTTTGCTCTCAGCAATGGTTTGATCAATCTTTTTAACAACCTCTGGTCCCATAATTTGACAAGTTTTCTTAGTGAAGAAGGATCGATACCCTCTGTCACTCATTTGTGAGACACTCAGCAGGTTAAGTTTCAGATTGTCAATTAAATTCACATTTTCAAACTTGAGTTTACCAGCCAGAACCGACCCAGACCCTAGAACCTTTCCCTTTGAGTTATTACCAAAAGATATATCACCCCCATGAGCCATGAAGTCCTTGAGAAGGGCTCTACATCCTGTCATGTGCCTGGAACCTCCACTATCTACATACCATAAGCTATCAAGGCAAGTAGAGGTCCCTGCACATAAGTAAATAGATCAGTTAAGATAGGTCTCCAAAGCCAAAATGGCTTTGGATGGGGTCACAGATGGTCCAGCCTCAAGTCTAGGACAATGGTCAGTGGTTTAGATTTTTTCTTGTAAGATCTGCTCTTGACCATTTCCTATCAGATGATTGTATCCATAGGGATGCTTATTCACTCTTTGCTTTGAAGGCTTTTTGTATCCTTCATAAGTAAGTTGAACCTTTTTATAGGCTGGTTGGTCATACCCTCTTGGAAATGAGTTTGATGGGGCGCATCTGTCACTTGCACCTCTCCAGAAACAAGGTTTTGTTTAAAGCTTTTGTAACAGATGTTTCAGTTGGTTCAAAACTCTGCTTAGATTTAATTCAAGCAGAACTTGAACCTTCTCTTTCTAGTGTTTTTGCCTTGATCTCTTTTACCTTTTGCTCATAGTTTTTGAGATAGGCACACTCTTGAGTTAAATGATTTGTTTTGTTGCAGATGGTGCATCTTGAAGAATTTTTGATAACACAAGTTTTGTTAATGTCATAGGCTTTTAAAAGAAAACAATTTGCAGCCACATGATTTCTTTTTTCACAAAATTCACAAAACAAGTTTTTAATCTTTATTCTTCTTTTCCTATCAGACTATTTATCAGTATGGTTGTGACCTCTACTGGTACATCTTTGATAGGGATCACCAGTGCTTTTGGGGCTTTAATACCATCAGAGGTTGTAAAGTCCATTGGCTTAAAGTTTTCTAAAATATCACATTCATCTGACCAGGTTGGTTTAAACTGATATTTTTCAATTTCTTTATCTTTCGTTGAAACCTCTGATTTTTCCAAACAATTTTGTTTCCAGATTTATCTGTGATTTTTATTTCTTCACCAACCAAATTTGTTGGGACAATTTCAACCAACTCAGAATCAATTTCAGCAACATTTTTCTCATTTTGGTCATAAGTTCTAAAACCTACACCAAACTTAATGTTGTTCTTGATCTGAGCATCAAGCATAATCTCATAACCTTTACAGGACTCAACTCATTTTTCACAAGTGATTTGGGTTTCTTCTAACTCCTTTTTAAAAACTTGGTATTTTTCTACCATAGTTTGGAGTTGGTCCTTGGTTATGCTTGATTCATGTCTCAGGCTACTCATTTCAGAATCTTTTTCACTTAACTTTGATTTTAACTCTTTAATCAGTTTTTCAAAATTAAGTTCATCTTTTAAAATTTTGTTCCTCAGGTTTTCATTCACCTACTTAATGTTTGCAAAAGCAATGATGCATTTATCAGAACATGGATCTTTAAGGATCTGAGGTGATACCTTTGTAGCAGCCATGAGAGCACAATCACACTCATCTTCACACACATCAACATTGCATGGGTCAGCAGGATAGTTCTTTTCCTTATTAGCAATATTTTCCTTTTCTTCACTTGAAACCACTGTTTCATCACAAACTTGAACTTCATCAATTTTTGACACTAACTCCATAGATTCAACACCTTCGGCAATTATCTCTAAGGCCATTAAACAAAATTCTTGTTTAACATCATTTTTGGCCATTAAAGCACAATTCTCATCAGTGATATTCTCAGGCAGGCTACTCCAGTCAACATAACTTTGTGTGAAAAAGCTTTGAGCAGGTTGTGTTACAATGGGTGCTTGTTGTACATGCACTTGAGGATGTGATGGTGCCTGAACATATTGAATTTGTGGAGCAATGGATTGAACATAATGCACTGGAAAAGTAGTAGCAGGATGTGCAAAGTGGGCAGTGTTTTGAACATGTTGAGCAGGGGTATATTGGGAATAATGAACAGTGTTTTGTGTGTGCTGAGGTCTAGGGCCAGGATGAGTCACCATTGGTCCAGAATTTTGAGACCTGTATTCTCTGGCAAAGTGTCCTAACCTATTACACTTATAACACTTGACTTTTGATGTAGGAACGTCCACGATTAGCACGGGAACCTAAATTTGTTATCTATGTCCGATTAGGCGGAAATTAATGACAAGTTAACCAAATAACAAGAACTACTCATTTAAATGTTGTTTTCATTGATCTTAAGTTCAATACATTCGAGAACCGGATCCGACAGAGCTTCATCGTCTCTGTGCCAAAATCTCTCCAACTCTTTCAAATGAAATCCCAAGGCACCTATATATAGGGATGCAAGTTCGCTGGAAATAGACATGGGAAGGAGTAAGTTCGCCCAAACTTGGGGTCGAACTTGGGTTAAGTTCGCCCGAACTTGACCTAGTCAAGTTCGGCCGAAATTGCCTTCTCACATGCTTTCATGGGCGAACTTGGCCTAAACTTTACATCAATGCGCCTTGTTTCTAACAGATTAAGCCCTATTCACTCAGACTCGATACATAATGACGTAAGCGAACAGACATATGCACCAACAGACTCCCCCTTGGATGTTGCCGCAGTCATCTTGACATTTACCATCTTCTGAGTCTTCTGATCTTTTAGTTCTTGTATAAACTTTAACATCTTGATCTTTATATCCTCTTTCTCTTTCTTTACCTTTTTCTTTGATAAAACTTTTAATCAACATGCTCCTCCTAGCTTTAAGCTTTAGTCTCAGACTCCCTTTTTGCTCTGATAGACTTCAAACTCCCCTAGCTTTGAGCTTTCTGAAATCTTTGGACAATGTTTTATCCAGCTCCCCCTCAAACTTTACTACCTATCTAAATAAATTCTGACATTCAAATAAACATTTCAGATTCACTGTTTTTTTTTTAAATTTTGTACTATCAACATTTCAAACTTTAATTTTCACTTCAATCTTTTCAAAAACGTTAATTGTTTCAAGTTCAAATTAATGACCTTGAATACATTTTACATTTAAGACCTTCAAATTTCACATTTTTATCATTTGATTTGTAAAAATCCACTTAGTTGATCAAGTCCAAGTTAATGACCTTGATTAACCAAATATGTCAACCAAGTCCAAATTAATGACCTTAGTTTGGAAAAAACTGTTATGAACAATCTGATTTTAAAGTTTCAAATTAATGAACTTTTAAACATTCATCATATTTTCTTACCAGACTTCGAAGATCCGTTCTCCAACATTGGCTCGTCTGAAACTAATGCAGAAACAAAATTTTTTGTATTTTAGAAAATTTATGCTAAAACACACTGGAAATCTTTTTGGTTTTATCTTTGAAAAGCAAGTAAAGTATTTACAGAAATTTTTAACAAGAAAAGTAAACTATGTACAAACATATTTACAGACATTTTTTTGTGAATTCGTGTCTAAGGATCATATCAGTTGTTTGAGACATATCACCAGTACCGTTGACCTTTTTGATGACTTTAAGTTTTAAACTCGTTTACCTAGATTGTCGATATGTTTGTCCTCTTAAACTTCATCATGTTTCTCAATTGTTCCAAGATATGTTAAGTAAGAATTATGAAAACTTACTTAACTATGGTTCCCACTTCTTGAATATACTCCCGAATCCAGATTCCCTAGATTTCATCTTACAGGTGAGTATAGCGTAATTGATATCTGTATTTGGTTATGCGAGGCCTTGAGAGCTCAGGTTAGTACTACCGTACCGACAAAGAGATGAAGGCTCGACTTTAAGGAGAGTTCCATTTAAGGAATCTTTTAAGCATTGCAAATGACTAGATCTTTCGATTCTTTTCAATATTGCATGCAGTTTTTGGGTTTATTGCGAAAGCATTATAGAAGTTCTAGGCCATTGCTTCCGCAAAATCAGAAGAACTTGTATAATACCCCAGATATCAACTATCCATAAAGACCTCGTATCTCAGAATCAGGCAACCCTTCAATCGAAATTTCGGATTACTAAATCCTATATCCAAGATGTGTTAAACCACAAGTTTAAGCAGTTGCTAAATTTAGTTTATATTTCGAAAATAATCTACTGAACGTGTTAACCTATCGACACATCCACAATAATACTCGTTTATCACTTTTAAACTTTACAATTCTTTAGCATACTGTGATAGTCCACTGATGTACTATCATTTCCTTTTATGACAACCAAATTCTTTTGTCAAATGTTTTTGAACATTTTGAATTTTTAATGTTTTTGAATTTTCAACTTTTTCATATGTCTTTTATTTTTCTAAAAGTTTTCAAATTTTCTTACTCCCCCTAAAATCAAAAACATATTTTTGGATTTTAGATTTAAAGAAATTCTTCTAAAAATGTAACAAACTAATGAGGATCCCGAGAACTCGTCGTCCGATCCTTTTATAACTTCTGCATCATCACCTGACAACACAACAAATCATTAAACTTTGTTAACCTCAACTTGTAAAACCACTTGTAGGAAATCAATTTTAAGTGATTTTTCAATATAACAATCAGTGTTCTGTTTAACAGTGTGAATTTTCTCAAATTTTTAATACATTCTTTTCAACTTTTCTTTTTCAACCACTTTGTAATTTCAAAAACCATCAAAGATTATGACTTTATAGATAAGTTAAAAACTCATGGAGCTCCGCTATCCTGTATCAACTTTGATAGAGTGGATCTTTGGACTCCTGCACATGAAACAACTATTTGAAAAATGAAACCCAAACCTTTTTGGTTTTGGGTTTGTACTGATAAGCATCATAACCATATTCTAACTCTTCATCATAATCAAAATCATCATCAAACATTTCGTCCAATGTCAATTCTGAAAACATTTTGACCTTTTCTTTCTTTGTTTGTTTGATTACTGACTCAGTTGATTTAACATTTTCAGTTTAGTCAGCAACAGGCTTTGGTTTTTCTGATGATGAAAGCCTTTTCTTAGCAACCCAGGATTGTAATTTGCTTCTTGCTTTCTTGATATAGTACCTAGAATCTTTGTTTTCATTAAACTTTGAAGTTTCTCCTTTTTCAAAAATTGAGTTTTCAAATTTTGAATCAGTTTTAGGTTTCACTTCGCATTTAGATTCATAGTTTCTATTTGATTCTGTGATAGATTTTACAATCTCTGGTTGTTTTTGCTTTTCATCTTTTGATTCGGATTTCCTTCGAGGAAACACAGGCTTTAGATTCAGACACTTGCGAGCAAATGTGACCAACATTATTGCATTTAAAGCAAGTTCGATTATCAGAACCATTTCCACTAGTGGGTTTTACTCCACTTGTGGACTTGGTCTTAGCCTTGTCCCGAAGTTCTTTTTCTTTCTTGAATTCATCATTCGATTGCTTACCGATCATGCTTTCTTCTTGAACCGTGCTCGTTCTGTACACAAACTTTATATTTTTACCTTTGTATTCATGGCATGGTGACTTCTGATTCCTTCTCGGTTCATCTTCATTTTCTTCCAAACCCAATCCTGCTCTCCTGTTCTCAGGAAAATCACTACCAAACTTTCGATAATTGTTAGCATTCCTTTTGGGTTTTGAGTAAAATCTTTTCTCGTTTTTCTTAAGATCATCTGATGAAACTTCTACAAGTTTAAACAGTTTATCAATTTGATTTTCTTTTACATTCCGAATCGGAAAGCTATCATCGAAGTATAATCTATCAGAATCCATAACCTTGTACATGACAACGTTAGGATCATCACTTAGATCACTTTCTGAAGTTGTATCGTCATTTTCGAACTGTGTATCAGAACTGTTTGAACTTGAGTTGGCGTTTTGAAAGCTACCATTATCAGAATCATTTCCCAACACATTTTTAACCACATCTTTTACCACCGCTTTATTGTCATCATTTGATTTCATAAAATCTACGTCAATGTTCTTAGGCAATTTATTTTTCTTATCAGACAAAATAAGTAGATTAAATGCCTTTTCAATCTCATCATCTTTCTTGCATGAATAACTTGCAAGAAATGGTGGAGGAACACATCCGTACTCTTTACGCTTTGATTTCTCACCATTTTCCTAAATTTAATCGTAGGTAAAATGTGATCAATGACATACGCGTTTGTGGTGTAACTCTTTAGAAGTTGTCTTACCCGTTCCGTTTCAATTTTCATGCCGTGAAGCTCACGCTTTGTTTCAGCAATTGTATTAATGTACATGTTAATTGCCTTTTGTTTCTCAATTACTGTAGCATTTAACATTTTTACATTAGAGTTAAGCTCACTATTAGCATGTTCAATATATTTATATTGCTTGATATTTTGTCATAAGCTTCTTTTATGGTTCTGTAATCATAACGAAAGTTTTCGTTGTGTACAGTTAATTTCTCTATTACTTTGACTTTATCAAGACATGGTTCACAAGGACTTGCGCACTTTGTGCAAGATTTTTCAACCTCCACAACTTTCACAACTTCCTTTTCAGACACACTTACCTTAGCCTTTACCTTTTCTGCGTCTGCTTTCAAAGCTTCTTGTTTCTGCATCTCAAGATAAGCTAACTCTTCTTCCTCAGCTCTCTGCCTATACCCTTCCAGAATGGCATTTTCCAAAGCAACATCGACATACGATGTATTAGATTCATTCACTACCTCTGCCATCATAGCAACACCAGTTTTCTTTCCGATGTATCTGTTCCATTCAAAACCATCTACTTCATGAGTAACAACAAGAGCTTGTTCGGTTGTCTTTGCAGATTTATCTTCTACTTCGACTTGTGTTCTTTTCGGATATGGCTTGTATTGAAGAGCTTTCTTGTACTACTCATTGTTACTGCCGAAAGGATTTTGGTTTCCACTTGCTTCTTGATTGTTGCATTCTCGTTTGAAGTGTCCTTTCTGTCGACACCTGAAGCATGTTACTTTAGATTTGTCAAATCCAAGCTTGTTGCTTGAATTACCAATATCCCTTCCAGTGAGCGACACAAATTTAGAAACTCTTCTGATGGTAGATGCAAGGCTCCACTTGATATCCATCAGTTCCAACTCTTCTTCATCCACCTGATCATAATCTTCGGCCGTCATCTCTGGATTTCCGATCTTTCCCAGCAACGAGACTTTCATATGATTCGAGGACAGTAGCAAGAAGTGCTATGTGCTGTTTTGCCACCTTTTCAGGAAATACGTTCTTCAAATCAACTGCTATATTGCATTGGAAAACATTTGAATCAGAACTGGCTTGGCTTGTCTGATTTTGGAATGATGAGCTTGAACTAGCACTTGTATAACCAGCATATGGAGAACATTGACTTGGAGAAGAATTTGTATTTGCACTAAATGTTGTTTGGATTTTCGGGCTTTGAATAGGAGTATCAGGAATACCTCCTTTGTAATAGACACCGACATCTGAACAACATTAGCATTCTTTGATTTCACAATTTTCATCAACTCCATTTTATGACCTTCCAATTTGTCAATGAAGGATGACAACTTGAAATGTCTCCAAGATGGACTATTCTTCAAAATCGTCAGATATGTTGTCCATTCTCCTTCTGGAAGTGCATCATCCAGCTTCTCGTTTGCTCTTCATTAGATCTTTTGATATCATGTCTCCGCATTTGAACTTTGAGGTGATAGTATCTATCGATCATCTGCTTCATTGTTTCACCTTTAATCATCGTGAATATCTCGAATTCTTTCTTGATTAAAGCCTTTTTGCTTTTTGATCATTTCATCACTTCCTTTGAATTTCTCACAAAGAGAATTCCATAATTCTTGCAAGTGTCATATTTTGGCAATAGTATCAAGATATCTTCCTTCACTGATTGTTGTATCAAGCTAATCATTTTCTTCTCCCAACATAGTTATCTTTGTCGGCATTTGAAAACTTGTTCAGTGGAAGATCTTGATCACGCTCATCCTTTGGCCATTTGTAACCATCCTCAACTGCACCCAGCTGTTGAATTGATTCGCTTGTATCCAATTTACAAACTTTTCTTCCCATCCTTCAAATTCATCCATGCTCATTAGCTTTGGCGGCTTCGACGTAGTACCCATTTCGTTGTCGATATTCATCTGGTTTGCCGCAAGAACATTAGCATTTGATGAAGAAGCCATTTGAGAGACGAATACGTTGTGACAATCTTCCATTTTGACAATTCGTAGACTTATCTGAGAATACGTTCAAAAAAACTCGAAAATCGATTAGAAACAGACAAGTTTGGTCGAACTTGTGTGAAACAGGTTTTGATTTCAGTTTTCACAAGTTCGGTCGAACTTAGGTGATCAAGTTTCAAATTTTATTACTTACAAGCAAGTTCGGTCGAACTTGAGGTAAGTTTTTGAGAAAAATCAGATTTCAAGCAGACTTTTGATTTTTAATAAGAGACTTGTAAGTTCGGTCGAACTTAGGTTTGAATTTCAAGAGAAAAAGGTAAGTTTGAGCGAACTTGAGTGAATTTTCACTAGAATTATATCAAGCTTCGGTCGAACTTGATGAAATTTCAAGCAAAAATCAAAAAGTTCGAGCGGACTTAAGCTTAAAACCTTGAAAAACTGCTCAAGTTCGGTCGAACTTGATGAAAATTCAAAGATTTTCAATCAAGTTTGGTCGAACTTAATGTTAAGTTCGGCTGAACCTTGTTTCCAAAACATGGTTTTTGCAACTTTTTTATATCAAAACATTTGAATTTGATGTTCAAACTCTCAGGGGTTTATCTATGATATATTTTACATGACATATTCAAAAATACCCACTTTTTACCATCAAATCATCAAATATGTGAAAATGTTAAGAAAAATGATAGAATGGAGATGAAATAGAGAAATTCTTTCTTGATTCTAGCAAATTTAGGTATCCAGGCTCTGATACCACTTGTAGGAACGTCCACGATTAGCACGGGAACCTAAATTTGTTATCTATTGTCCGATTATGCGGAAACTAATGACAAGTTAACCAAATAACAAGAATTACTCATTTAAATGTTGTTGTCATTGATCTAAAGTTCAATACATTTGAGAACCGGATCCAACAGAGCTTCGCCGTCTCTGTGCCAAAATCTCTCCAACTCTTTCAAATGAAATCCCAAGGCACCTATATATAGGGATGCAAGTTCGCTGGAAATAGACATGGGAAGGAGTAAGTTCGCCTGAACTTGGGGTCGAACTTGGGTTAAGTTCGCCCGAACTTGCCTTCTCACATGATTTCATGGGCGAACTTGGCCTAAACTTTACATAAATACGCCTTGTTTCTAACAGATTAAGCCCTATTCACTCAGACTCAATACATAATGACGTAGGTAACAGACATATGCACCAACATTTGATTTATCCAACCCAACCTTCAACCCCCATGCAATCCTGGGAATTTCCTATCAGTTCTCTTATAGAATTTACTAGCCCTAACACTCAATAGGGCCAGTTGGCGCAAAATATCCATTTCTTCTAGATCAGTAGGTTCAAAGTGTTGCAAGTCATTCAGCTCAAAGGATAGATTGTCAGAGGTTTGGCTTTCCCCACTAGCAGTGAAAGCATAGTTGGGTGCATATGTTTCAGATCTAAAGTTCCCATCAGAAGTAATATCTATATAGTGATCATAACTTTGGTCCTTACTACTACCAGATCCCTCTTCTTTGCCAAAAAGAGTTGTGTTACCTAATGAGTAATCATCAGTCATTTTGCCAGAATCTTGCTACTTCTTTTTCTGGTTTAACTATCTCTCATAAGTGAGGAGTATCCCATGAAGTTGTGTCAACGACGTTTCTTTAAACCCAACAGATTTTCGCGTTACATAAGCTACAATCTCCCACTTATCTGGTAACGATCTAAGGAAACGACTATTGACAGTTGAATTAGGAAAAACCACGTTAACCAGTCTAACTTCACTGATGAGACAGCTGTAACGTTCGAACTGTTGTGTTAGAGACTCTCCTTTCAAGTGACAAAACGTTTCATACTGCTGATTTAGAACTTCTCCGTTACTTTCTATCACTTCCCTAGTCCCACCGAATTGCTCTTTTTAGTGCATCCCATAACTCCTTTGCACTATTGCAATGGAGTAGACCAACATAAATCTCATTGGGTAAGGCCAAATAAACTATGCTAAATGACTTAGCATCCAATTCAATTTTCTGGAAATCCTGCTCTGAAAAGTTTTCATGATTTTTTGGCACTTGTTTAGTTGGATCCACTGTGCTTGGAACCATCGGAACATGAGTTCAATAAGCAACAGATCTCCAGCAATCGGTGTTTTGCTGAGCAAGGATATGACCTATTCGTCGTTGCCAAATGAAATATCATTTCATTTGAGCATCGGCGGTTTGAATAAGGATCCAGAGTTGGCATCCTGTGTGCTTTGAGACATTTTCAATTGATTTTACACAGATTTCTGTTTTAAAAACTTTGGACGTAACAAAACTCTGTTTATCAAGCAAAAACAACCAAACTAAATAGCAGAGAGTTGATCTGATTGAATCAAATCGATTGTTAGATCGAATTTTGATGAATCAAGCACTGATACCAATTGTTAGGATTTGAGTTTGAATTACTTGTAGTTTTTGTTTCAAAAATGGAAAATGATAGAGTTTTAAAAGAGATTTGCAGCAGAAATAGATGGAAAACTTTTACTACAAGCAATGGTCGTTTGTTTTCATCATCATCATGCTTTCAAGTTGGTAAACTCGCATGTGATTCACAAACTCCCCCTCAGCCTTTGCAATTGAAGTTTGGTAGTAAGAAAATGCAGAGAAGATGATATGCGAAAGTTGATCTTTTGATAGACAAGTGAAACTGTTACACAAGTTACCTATTTATACTAAACTATCTAACCACTGAGCATCTTTGATGACGTCAGGGTTGATAGTGGTAGGAAACTAAATGTAACTAACTACAAACACTGCTAATACTAATTGTTACATTGATAATCTATTTAAGGACTAAGCTCTGATCTTTATCCTCTGGTCCTTGTAACTCTGGCAGACCTTTGCAACTCTGTGAAGACAGATGATAGGAGAGTAGTCTTTAGGGAAAGCAGTGTATGTACAACAGAGGTTGTAACCTCTGATAGTTTAACCAAAGCTCGAATAGTGTTATTTGGCTTTGTATCACCTGTTCCTTTCATAGGGTTCAATCCCAACACGCTATGTTACTTATGTGTTTTGTGTGCTTTATAAATTATGGACTGTACTCGCTCTCGTAACGCTCGCGCTCACACGACTCCCTTTATCACATTACAATGTTAATAAAATGCTCAACGCTTCACTAAAACCCTAACCTAACTAATTAATACAAACAGATCACTGAACGAATGGCCCACGCGTGATTTCGAAACAATTCGCTCGAATTTAGCCAATTCGTACGAACTGGCCAAATTTGTATGAATTAGCCCAATTCGTACGAATTGGAACCATATTCACCCTTCACCTATAAATACCAAGCTCACTCACACGCACTCCTCTTGCTAACACTTCGCACAGAAACTCCCTCTGCTCGTTTTCTCTGATTTTCAAGTAAGATACAACTATTTCCATGCAAACACAACGATTTCCACTATGATTCTACATGAGTTTATCTCGATTTCATTCAACTTCTCTTTTATGAAAATATTCATCTTTTCACAAAACTTCTGATTTTACTTTGATGTACACTTAAGTGATTATGTGAGTTACTTTGGCTTCAATAGAAACCGTGTTGTTTCAAGCTCACTAAGTGTTTTATCCAACTAAATTGTTTTAAACTCGATTTTGCACTAAACCGGATCAAACCGACAATGTTTCGTTCACTTAACAGTGGAACGCAGCGTGTCTAAATCGTCATAAAAGGACTCAAATCACATCCGATTCAGACGAAACTCTGTTATCCGACGCATGAAGACGCAAAATAGTCAACTTGTACGAACTGGACTGGCCAGTATGAATTGGCTCAGTTCGTATGAACCAGCCCAAGTTCCTATAAGTGGCAAAACTGCTCAAAAAGACCTCCTCAGTAACTTGAGGTTGGAAGAATGGACACTCGATTTCCAGAAGAAACGACGCGAAAAGACTCGATTTTGGACACGAAACAGCCCAGTTCGCACAAGCTCAATTCGTACAAATTGACCAATCCGTACGAATTTACCAATCCATATGAATTGGTAACAGTTCGTGCGAACTCACCAGTTTCTTCCACACCGTCACTCCGTTTCGACCGATTCAGCACTATGGAAGACTAATGCACTTTTGTTCCTGTTACAGGTTGACACGTCACTCTCCTCACTGTGAATATACGTGAATCATTTTTTGCTTAAACTCACTTTTGGATGTTACATACGTTCTCTACATCAAACCACGCAACGCACAACACTAAACTCTTTAAACGCTAACCGCTCTCGCATGTTATATGTGAATCGTTGTATGTTTTTTTGCTATGTGTAAATAATGAGGACTCGCCGACCACCCTTAGCAACGATAGTACTATAGTTTGGACTCAGCACCTGATTGGTTCAGGGGTTGTTAAGGCTCGCAAACTCACTTAACGTGTGTGTTCACTTTTGTGGACACGTATCGCGCATACTCCACCTCGTAGTCATGTTGGTTAACTTGTGTCATTGTTGTTAGCATACTTAGATTCACCTTCTCTACGTGTCACATGCTGGTTATGTGTAAATGCTTTATTGTTATTATTATGCTATTAAACCTGTGTACTCACCTTTACTTTTGTATTGACTGTTATTTTAATGTATGTGACAGGTTGATGATTATCTTGAGCTGCAAACGGATATGACTTCTAGAAACTCACTAAATAAATCTAAGTTGTCGGACTATGTTTTGGTTGAGAGACTTATAATTCGTTTGATTGTTTTATGAATATCCGTTTGATTGTATGGGAATTGGACGTTAAGAATATTGTCATTAAATAGTTGTTATGGATTCTCTTGAGCAATTTGGTTCGCCTAGTGTCGCGCCTCGATGATTCCGCCATCGGTTGGGATGTGACAGATTGGTATCAAAGCCATAACTATAGGGAAATTGCGTAGAATTGCATAATTCAGCCTAGTCTATAGTCTAGGAACCCAAAACAGACGACGCGATAATTACCCTCAATACGTATGAACTGGCCAGTTCGTGCGAACTGGCCACTTCGTACGAAGTGTGTCTCCTCAATTAGAGAAGGTGCACTTCGTATGAACTGGGCAATTCACACGAGGTGAACACTTCGTACGAAGTAAACAAAACACATGATCGAAAACGAACAAATTTGCTCCAGGTCTGTTTCTGATCTAGCCATGTTCACTAAACTACATATGCTTTTCCTAATACGACACTACAAATCAATTTGTACGAACTACCCAGTTCGCACGAATTAGACCTCTCACACGATGTGGACGACTCATACGAGTTGGACGACTTTCCGAATAAAAAGTACTCATACTTTGTCTAAACTGTTTCTGGTCTAATCCCATCGCAGGAGCCGCATACGCTTTTCCTAAAGCTACCACAATACACGCTCGAAGATACTCGTGTAACACAAACGAGTTATTGTGTCAAGATTAGGTGTGAAAACCAAGAACTCTCGATAAGATCACTCATCCCGTGTATTACTCTCTGCACGAGATTCTTTCGTCGGGTTAGGAGTGATATCCATATCTCGACGGAAATCTCCATTTTTATCTCGTGGTTGTTCTTACCACAGCAATGGTACAAAGTTGTTAAGTTATGGGTGAAACCCGTATCTTAATAACTAGTTTCACTCCTCGTTTTTCAATCTCACCAAGGTCTCGATTGTTTCACTAGTTTGGAACACGTAGTAACCGGAAGGGTGATGCCGTTAGCCGCGAGGCGGTGAGAGCATTTACCTATTAGGCCAAAGCGTGTGTCCGAACTTAGAGGAATAATCGAATTACCTTGGGCAGTCAATTTCTCAAAACCCAAGAAACTCCGAATTGTTTTAAGCCCACAATCGCTGAATTTTCGCATCATCGCATTTTATGGTGTTTACATGTTTTAATTTGTAAATTTGACTTTTACATTTTATCGATTTCTCGATTTATTGCTTTTCGCTCCATAAATGTATGCACAACTCGCACAGCTCTCGCAATCCAAAACTATAAACATAATCACAATCAAACTGATCGCACAACTAAATCACACGCCTAACCTCACGCGTTATATATACGCTCTCGCATGTTATACGTGAATCGTTGAATGTTTTTGCCACGTGTAAATAATGAGGACTCGCCGACCACCCTTAGCAACGATAGTACTATAGTTTGGACTCAGCACCTGATTGGTTCAGGGGTTGTTAAGGCTCACAAACTCACTTAACGTGATGTTTACTATTGTGGACACGTATCACGCATACCCCACCTCGCAATCATGTTGGTTAGCTTGTGTCATTGTTGTTAGCATACTTGGATTCACCTTCTCTACGTGTCACATGCTGGTTATGCGTAAACGCTTTATTGCTATTATTATGCTATTAAACATGTGTACTCCCCTTTACTTTTGTATTGACTGTTATTTTACAGGTTGATGATTATCTTGAGCTGCAAATGGATAGGACTTCTAGAAACTCACTAAATAAATCTAGGTTGTTGGACTATGTTTTGTTTGAGAGACTTGTAATTCATTTGACTGTTTTATGAATATTCGTTTGATTATCTGGGAAATTGGATGTTAAGAATATTGTCATTAAAATAGTTGTTATGGATTCTCTTGAGCAATCCGGTTCACCTAGTGCCACGCCCTGATGATTCCGCCATCGGTTGGGGTGTGACAGCGCAGCCGAACCACCAGTCTCACCAGCTTACTACTCCCAACACACCACCTACTAAGCGTGCGTATACTGGTCCTCATCCTATGTGCCCTAAGTGCACTTATCATCGTGCAGTTGGAAGTAACTATCGTTTCTGTGTCAACTGCAACATCTATGGTCACTACACGGTCGGTTGTCGCTCAGGCCTTCGTCAGCAAGCTCCTCAACCTATCGCAGCACTGCCAGCTCCACCCCGCACTCCTCATGTCAACCCAGCACTGCAAGCACCAGCCACTCCTTCACGTGCTTGCTACACTTGTGGTGATCCCAGTCATTCCAACAAAGTTTGCCCACACGTCATCGTGAAACAAGAGCAGCTGCCACAGCCACCGCAGCCGCAGCCGCAGCAGCAACAACAACCATAGGCTGTGCGTGGAAGAGCTTTCAACATGAACCACAGGCAAGCTCAGAATGACTACAATGTTGTCATTGGTACGTTCCTCGTTAATGGTAGTTATGCTTCTTGCTTATTTGATACTGGAGCCGATAACTTTTTTTTATCGTTTGAATTCGAAAAGCTTTTAAAATGTGAATGCACTAACCTCCCAAAGACCTTTGATGTCAAAATCACCACCGGAAGAACCCTTACCATTAACTCTGTTTTACGTGATTGTACTCTCGATCTCAACAATCACTCCTTCTCGATCGATCTCATACCTATGCAATTAAGTAGTTTTGATGTCATAGTAGGCATGGATTTTCTTCGCCAAAATCATGCTGAAGTTGTTTGTTATGACAAGATGATTCGCTTCCCGCATCCAAACAGTGATCAGCTACAAGTCTAAGGCGAAGTACCCTCGAAAGAATTGAAGCTTATGTCGTGTATTCAAGCGAACAAGTACTTATGCAAGGAGTACATCGCTTTCCTTACCCATATTGTGAAGCCGAATAATGAGAAGAAAACCCTAAGAGACGTACCTATTGTTTGTGATTTTTCTAAGGTCTTTCCCGATGATTTACCTGGTTTACCCTGCTCGTGATATCGAGTTTCGTATCGATTTAGTCCCCGACGCTACACCTTTCGCTAAAGCTCCCTATCGCCTTGCACCATCCGAAATGCGCAAGCTATCTAGCCAACTTCAAGATTTGCTTGATAAAGGCTTTATATGCCCAAGCACGTCGCCATGGGGCACACCTGTTCTTTTTGTGAAAAAGAATGATGGATCGTTCCGAATGTTCATCAATTATAGGGAACTTAACAAGCTTATGATAAAGAACCACTACCCTCTTCCTCGAATCGATGATTTATTTAACCAACTTCGAGGTGCAACTTGTTTTTCGAAGATTGATTTACGTTCCGGATATCACCAGCTACGTGTACATGAGCAAGACGTTTCGAAAACAGCCTTTTGTACTTGCTATGGCCATTATGAATCCGTGGTCATGCTTTTTGGTCTCACTAACGCACCCGCGGTCTTCATGGACTTGATGAACCGTGTGTGCAAAGCCTTCTTGGATCATTTCATCATTGTGTTTACCGATGACGTCCTTATCTACTCTAAGTCGAGAGCCGAACACGCACGATATCTCCGTTTAGTTCTCGAACTCCTTCAAGGAAATCGTCTTTATGCCAAGTTCTCCAAGTGTGAATTTTGGCTTAAGGAAGTTCAATTCCTCGGTCACATCGTTAACGACCAAGGAATTCACGTCGATCACGCTAAGATAGCAGGTGTAAAAAGTTAGAATACTCTGAAGACTCCGTCCGAAATCCGTTTTTTCTCGGATTGGCAGGTTATTACCGTCGATTCATCGCCGACTTTTCAAAGATCGTTGTACCACTCACCCCGTTAATGCACAAGGATAAACCTTTTGTTTGGGGTTCTGAACAAGAGGAAGCCTTTCAAACTCTCAAGCGTATGCTTTGTGACACTCCCGTTCTCGCATTCCCCGACGGAAACGACGGTTTCGTTGTTTATTGTGATGCCTCTAACCTAGGTCTTGGTTGTTTTCTTATGCAAACGAGACACGGTTAGCTCGTATGCGTCCCGACAACTCAAAATCCACGAGAAGAACTACACTACCCACGATCTCGAACTCGGTGCGGTTGTTTTTGCGTTAAAGATATGGCGACACTACCTTTATGGTACCAGGTGTACGGTCTTCACCGACCATAAGAGCTTACAACATATCTTTAACCAGAAGGAACTGAACATGCGCCAACGCAGATGGGTTGAACTTTCAACGACTGTGATTGTGAGATACGCTACCTTCCCAGCAAAGCAAACGTCGTGGCTGATGCTCTCAGTCGACGAAGCTATGTGTATAGCATTCGCGATTTTCAAGCCCAAAACGAACTCGAAACCCTGATTCATGAAGCTGAGCACGCATGTTTCATTGAGAATACCTTGTATGAGTAAATGAAATGTGGTGCCGAAACCCAACTAGTGAACAAGCTAAACGGTATATATTGCTATCTCGATCGCATTTGGATTCCCAGTCACAATAACCTCCGAGAGTTGTTCATGACTGAAGCTCATAAATCTCAATATTCCATTCACCTCGGTGCTGACAAGATGTACCAAGACATCCGTTCGAGGTATTGGTGGCCAGACATGAAAAAGGATATCGCTCTGTATGTTTCGAAATGCTTAACCTGTGCAAAAGTTAAAGCCGAACATCAACGACCCTCTGGTTTACTCGAACAACCCGAAATCCCAATGTGGAAATGGGAGAGTATAGCTATGGATTTCGTTACGAAACTTCCTCGCACACCCTCTGGTTACGATAGCATTTGGGTTATCATTGATCGTCTTACGAAATCTGCTCACTTTATTCCGATGTGAATAGACTTTAAGGTTGAATGATTAGCACAAATCTATACCACGAATTCCTTTGTCGACACGGGATACCTCGTGATATTATCTCTAACCGCGACAGTCGCTTTACCTCACGCCGCTGGGAGACATTTCAATCCACACTCGGTAGTACCCTTAATCTCAGTATCACATTCCATTCTCAGACCGCCGGTCAGACTGAGCGCACGATTCGCACCCTTGAAGACATGCTTCGATCATGTGTCATAGATTTTGGTGGTAATTGGGATTCATATTTACCCTTAATAGAATTTTCCTACAATAACAGTTATCATACTCGTATATAAATGACACCATTTGAGGCCCTATATGGTAGAAATGTCGATCGCCTATTGTATGGCACGAGATAGGAGACGCACAGATCACCGGCCCTGAGCTAATACAAGAAACGACAAACAAGATTCTCTATATTAGAGACAATCTCCTGAAAGCTCGCAGTCGTCAAAAGAGCTACGCCGATAAGCGATGCAAGCCTCTACAGTTCGAAGTAGGAGATCACATTCTCTTAAAGGTTTCACCTTGGAAGGGAGTGATCCGATTCGGAAAGAAAGGGAAATTAGCGCCACGATACGTAGGTCCCTTTAAGATTCTGGAAACAATTGGCAAAGTTGCCTATCGACCCGAATTACCAGTGGAACTCAGCAACGTACATCCGACTTTCCATGTCGCAAACCTCAAAAAGTGTTTAGCCGAAGAAAATCTTCACGTACCTCTTGAAGATTTACAAATAAACGAGACTCTGCACTTCGTGGAAAAGCCAGTAGAAATCATGGACCAAGAGATCAAGAAACTTCGACGCAGTCGTATTTCCATTGTGAAAGTCAGATGGGAAGGCAAACGCGGCGCTGAGTTCATTTGGGAACTCGAGAGTGATATGAAAGCTAAATACTCGCATCTCTTTGTTACGTCTACCGCTTGAATTTCGGGACGAAATACCCTAAAGTAAGGGAGACTGTAACAACCTGACTTTTTCGGTTGTTTATATCTTATTTAGTTATAACCTTTTGTACTCTGAGATTCTAATGTAACAAGGGTTTATGTTATTCTAAATATATTTTCATCACACTGCAACATTGCTGGACATTTAAAACGCTTAACACTCGAACGCTCATCGCAACGCAAACTTAAAACGCGGTTATTAATAATGGTTATGTAATGCTGTGTGTCTATATGATTTATTTGTTTATATGTTTTACGCTCGCTCACTTAAACTCTATTTATCACGCTAACTCGCAACGCAACGGTTAATACTTCACTCAAACGCTTAACAAAACAAAACTAACTATTACAAACGAAATTACTAAACGAAAACAGTGAAAATGCGAACCAGACTCACTCGCATGAGCATCCACTCGTATGAGTGAAGCCTGGCTCGCACAAGGCTACACTCAGTCGCACAGGGCCACTCACACGAGGACCCACTTGTGGGAAGACCACTCGCACGGAGACCCACTCGCACCAACCTCACCTGCTCTCCTCTTCTCGTATAAATACCACATTAGCACACACGCTCCCACTTGTTGTCACTCGCACGAAACCTACTCTACCCGCTTTTCTCTGCTTCCAGGTAAGAAGACTACGTTTTCCACGCGAATAACAACGATTTTACACGAGATTATCTCCGATTTCATCTAAATTTTTCTGTCTTCTTCATCTTTTCATAAAACCTTCTGATGTTACCAAGGATTCACACTTACACGAGCATATTTGAGTTATCCTTGGCTTCTCAAGTTAGGAACCTTGATGTTTCCAGCTCACTAAATGTAGAATCCTAACAAAATTGTTTCATACTCGATTTTTGCACAAAAACGGACTAAACGGACGTATGTTTCGTTCACTAGATAGTGGAACGAAACGGTGTCGAAAACATGCCTGAAATGGATTTGAAATCACATCTATTTCAAGCGAAAATTTCAGTCCCGGTAGCACGAAGACGCAAGAACAGTCACTTGTGCTAGCTGGACTGGCTCGCACGAACCACTTTTTGATCGTACGACCCAGTCTGAGTTTCCAAAAGAGACTCACTCACTCTAAAGACCTCCCAAGCTTTTGCTTTGTTCAGTAGCTTAAGGTTGGAAGGATGGACACTCGATTTCCGGAAGAAAAGACGAGAAAACACTCGATTTTGGGCACGAAAATAGAACACCTGCATGAGCATCGCTCGTACGAAACATGACTCGCACGAGGGTGATGCCTCGCACGAGGGTGATGCCTCGTGCGAGTGATCCCTCGTGCGACCCACCTATTTGTCCCGCACAACTCCCTGTTCAACCGTTCAGTATTATGGAAGACTGATGCACTTCTGTTTCTATGCGCAGGCTGACCCGACGCTCCTTCCATTCCATTTCGCTCGTGACTTATTGTTAAGCACTCACTGTGAGTATACTTGACCCCTTTTCGCCTTAACGCACTTTTAGGTGTTACATACTGTCACACCCCAACTGATGGCGGAAACATCGGGGCGTCGCACTAGGCGAATCAGATTGCTCGAGAGATTCCGTAACAACTGTTTAAGCGATAATATTTAAACGTCCAATATCCCATACTATTAAACAATTAATCCATAAATAATTATTACAATATCAAATATCTCTCAAACATGTCTAATTCGATCTCCCCTAGATTTTATTACATGAGTTTCTAAAAGATAATCCTAATCTATTTCAGCGATGATCATCAACCTGTCACGTATGTTAAAATAAAACGCCAATACAATTGAGTAAAGGTGAGCATACAGGTGTGCGTACATAATAGATATAAAAGCGTTTCGCATACACCGCATGACATACGTAAGAGATGTGAACTATGTAACTCCTTAGATTCAAGTAAACCAACAAACCGCGAGTGCGAGGCACGCTAACAAGTGTCCACGTCCTAAAGAGAAAATAAATGAGAAATAAAACTACGAGTCTTAACAACCCTGGGCCTCCGGGTGGCGGGTCAACCTCTAACAAGCTATCATGTTAAGGGTGGGGTACTAGCAATCAAATATCACATACAATTCAGCAGATTTCAAGTATAGTCATGTAATAGCTGTATTGCGAATAAGCGTTTGAGTTGTGTGAAGTGTTTTGATATACGAACATATGTGACACCCAAAAGTGCGTTTAAGCATAAAAGGGTTCAAGCATACTCACAGTTGGTATGATTAGAGAGAGAGACGGGATCTGATGTAGATGGAAAGGAGCGCTGGATCAGCCTGTAAGCGAACAGAAGTGCATCAGTCTTTTGAATTGCTGAAACGGTCGAAACGTGAAGGAGCAGTGTACAAGTTCAGGCGAAGTTGTACCAAAACTCCTGGATTTGGTACAATTCGAGCGAACTTGACTGTTTTAACTTACTGGAAGTACAAGTTCGGGCGAACTTGTTTGTTTTCCAGAGAAACTTGACAAGTTCGGGCGAACTTGCCCTGTTTTGATGAGGTTGATACAAGTTCGGGCGAACTTGTCTAGTTTCTTTGGAAACCATACAAGTTTGAGCGAACTTAGTGCGTTTCTTGTGGATTTTGGCAAGTTCGGCCGAAGTTGGTCACAAATATGTGAAACTTCGAGCGAACTTGATCAATTTGGAGCGAACTTGATCTTTTTGGTCACCAAATTGTGCATTTTCGCGTTGTTTGTTGAGGAAATCGAGTGTCCATCCCTCCAACCTTAAGCTACTGAGCAAAACCTAGGTTGGAGAGGTCTTTTGGAGCGAGTTTTAGCCATTTTACATAAACTCAGACTAATCCGGGAGAACTTGATGGTTCGTACGGGTTAGTCCAGATTGTGCAAAGTGACGATTTCGTCCCTGTGCTTCCGGATCTGAGATCTTGCTTGACAACGCCTCGTTCCACTTCATAGTGAACGAAACATACGTCATTTAGTCCGAATTTTGTGTAAAAATCGATGTTTAAAAGATTTTACTTAGATCTAAGTTTAGATCTAAGTGAAAAAGAGAAGTTTTGTAGAAAAAGATGAAGATTTTCGTAAACAGAAGAATTTTGATGAAATCAAAGGTAAAACCTTGTGCAAAATCATAGTAAAATGTTGTTGTTTGCATGAATACGGGTTGATTCTTATTTGGAAATCAAAGGTTTTCGGTTTTGGGAGGTTTCAGGCGAACTTGCAGCAGGTAATGCACGATTGGAGGTGTTGGGTATTTATAGGTGAAGAGGAAATGCGTTGAATTAGACCAAGTTTGGCCGAACTTGGCATAACTTCGAGCGAACTTGGCACAAGTTCGGGCGAACTTGGCCAGTTCAGCTGGAAGCTATGCAAGTTCGAGCGATCTTGAGAGTCTTGGAGGATATTCTTGTTTATTTGCCACTGATTAAGTTCGGGCGAACTTGATGTGATCAAGTTCGGCCGAACTTGTCCCCAATGGCGAAGTTTCGTTCGTTCGCGTTAGGTGCTCGTTTGGCTATTGGTTCGTATTAGATGGTTATGTTAAGCGTTTTAATGATAAGATAATGCGATTAAGCGATCCATGCGAGTGAGCGTTGCGATAGCGAGTATAACCATAAATCATAAAACACACATAACACATAAATAACATAAAGTAAAATAATCATTTGCGTTGCGATGCAATGTGATAAGGGATGTCGAAGGCACAAGTGGTTATTAAACAATAACACACTCGGCTATTAAAGTAGCATAGTTACTTATGATTGTATTGAATTAGCGTTTAGATGTAATATAGTTGTGACAAAATATAATTATCTTTAACATAAACTTTTCCATAATCAAATCTCGGAGTACAACGATATGTATAAACGAAATGCACAGAAATAGAATAAAACAAATTAACAACGAAACTGCGAGTTGTTATAGGCTCCCCTACTTTAGGAAATTTTGTCCCGAAATTTAAGTAGTGGCCGTAACAAAGAGATGTGGATATTTAGCCTATATATCTTTCCAATTCCCAAGTGAACTTGGCACCACATTTGCCTTCCCATCGGACCTTCACAATAGGAATGCGAGAGCGTCGAAGCTTCTTGGTGTCTCGGTCCATGATTTCTACTGGCTTTTCCACGAAGTGAAGAGTCTCGTTGATTTGCAAATCCTCGAGTGGAACATGAAGATTCTCTTCAGCTAAGTATTTCTTGAGGTTTGAGACGTGGAAAGTCGGATGGACGTTGTTAAGTTCTGCCGGTAGTTCGAGTCGATAGGCCACTTTGCCAATTCTTTCCAGAATCTTAAAGGGACCCACATATCGTGGCGCTAGTTTCCCTTTCTTTCAAAAACGGATCACTCCTTTCCAAGGTACAACCTTTAAGAGAACATGATCTCCCACTTCGAACTGTAGGGGATTGCGGCGTTTATCGGCATAACTCTTTTGACGACTCCGAGATTTCAAGAGATTGTCTTTGATTTGGAGGATCTTGTCAGTCGTTTCTTGAATTAACTCGGGACCGGTGATTTGTGCTTCTCTGATCTCGTGCCATGCAATAGGCGGTCGACATTTTCTTCCATACAATGCCTCAAAAGGAGCCATTTGAATACTAGTATGATAACTATTATTGTACAAGAATTCTATTAAAGGTAAATGCGTATCCCAATTACCACCGAATGCTATTAAAGGTATATGCGCTCAGTCCGATCGTCGGTTTCAGGATGAAAAGCGGTACTGAGATTAAGCGTAGTATGAGAGCGGATTGAAAAGTCTCCCAGAGACGTGAAGTAAAGCGACCATCGCGGTCAAAGATGATGTCATGAGGCGTCCCGTGTCGACATATGACTTCGTCGGTATAGATTCGTGCTAATCGTTCTACCTTAAAGTCTTCTCGTATGGTAATAAAGTGAGCGGTTTTAGTAAGATGATCAACGATAACCCAAATGCTATCGTGACCAGAGGAGGTGCGAGGGAGTTTCGTAACGAAGTCCATGGCTATGCTCTCCCACTTCCACATCGGGATTTCGGGTTATTCGAGCAAACCAGAGGGCCTTTGATGCTCCGCTTTAACCTTCGAGCAGGTTAAGCACTTTGAGACGTATACGGCGATATCCTTTTTCATGCCCGGCCACCAATACTTAGGACGAAGGTCCTGGTACATCTTATCGGCTCCGGGATGAATGGAGTATTGAGATTTATGAGCTTCGGTCATTAGCAACTCTTGAAGATTATCACGGCTAGGAATCTAAATACGATCGAGAAAATAGTAAATGCCGTTTGGTTTAACTACGAGCTGAGTTTTGGCACCACATTTCATTTCTTCCTCAAGGGTATTCTCATTAAAACAAGCAAACTGGGCGGAGCAAATCAGAATTTCAAGATTATTCAAAGCTTGAGAGTCACGAACACTATACATATAGTTCGTCGACTGAGAGCATCGGCTACGACGTTTGCTTTGCCAGGATGGTAGCGTATCTCACAATCGTAGTCGTTGAGAAGTTCAACCCATCTGTGTTGTGCATGTTTAGTTCCTTTTGATTAAAGATATGTTGTAAGCTATTATGGTCGGTGAAGACCGTACACTTGGTACCGTAAAGATAGTGTCGGCGACTTTAGTGCAAAACAACTGCACCGAGTTCGAGATCGTGGGTAGTGTAGTTCTTCTCGTGGATCTTGAGTTGTCGAGATGCATATGCGATAACTTTATCTCGTTGCATGAGAACACAACCAAGACCTAAGTTAGAGGCATCACAATAAACAACGAAGTCTCGTTTCCGTCGGACAGGGCGAGTACGGGAGCGTTGCATAGCATACGCTTGAGTGTTTAATAGGCTTCCTCTTGTTTGGAATCCCAAACGAAAGGCTTGTCCTTATGAGTTAAAGAGGTAAGTGGAACACGATATTTGAAAAGTCGGCGATGAATCACGTAGTAAACCGCCAATCCTAGAAAAGAACGGATTTCGGATGCATTCTTCGGCGTAATCCAACTCTTTACAGCTTCAATCTTTACAGGGTCGACATGAATTCCTTGTCTGTTAACGATATGGCGAGAAATTGGACTTCTTCGAGCCAGAATTCACATTTAGAGAACTTAGCGTAAAGGCGATTTCCTTGAAGAAGTTCGAGGATTAAACGGAGATGGCGTGCGTGTTCAGCTCTCGACTTCGAGTAAATAAGGATGTCATCGATAAACACAATGACGAAACGATCTAAGAAAGCTTTACACACGCGATTCATCAAATCCATGAGAACCACAGGTGCATTAGTGAGACCGAAAGGCATGACCACGAACTCAAAATGGCCATAACGAGTAAAAAGGCGGTTTGCGGAATATCTTCCTCTAGCACGCCTAATTGATGATAACCGGAACGTAAATCTATCTTAGAAAAACAAGTAGCACCTTGAAGTTGATCAAACAAGTCATCGATTCGGGGAAGAGGGTAACGGTTCTTTATCGTAAGCTTATTAAGTTCACGATAACCCATGCACATTCGGAACGCCCGTCTTTCTTTTTCACAAAAAGAATGGCTGCACCCCAAGGTGAAGTGCTCGAGCGTATGATGCCTTTATCAAGAATCTCTTGAACTTGGCTAGACAGCTCGCGCATTTCTGATGGTGCGAGACGACAGGGAGCTTTAGCAACGGGAGTAGCACCGGGAATTAAATCGATATGGAATTCAACATCACGAGTAGGGGGTAAACTAGGTAAATCATCAGGAAAAACTTTAGGAAATTCACAAAAAAACGGGTACATCTTTCCAGGCTTTCTTTTCTTTCTCCAGGTTCACGACGTGGGCTAGGAATGCAACGCATTGCTTTCGCAAAGACTTGCTCGCTTGGGTACATGACATAAGCATCAACTTCTTTGAGGGAGTCTCGTCATAGACATGTAGTTGATCACCGTTTGGGAGAGGAAAATAAATCATTTTATCGAAACAAACAACTTCAGCATGATTTTCACGAAGAAAATCCATGCCTACTATGATATCGAAGCTACCTAACTGCATAGGTATGAGATGGATCGAGAAGATGTGGTTGTTGAGATCGAGAGTACAACCACGTAGGACGGAGTCAACATCGAAAGTCTTTGGGAGTTTAGCGCATTTGCATTTTAAAAGCTTTTCGAATTCTAACGATACAAAACAGTTATCGGCACCAGCATCAAATAAACAGGAAGCATAAATACCATTAACAAGGAACGTACCATTGACAACATTGTTGTCGTTCTGAGCCTGGCGATGATTGAGATTGAAGGCTCTTCCATGCGTCGCCTGTGGTTGCTGCTGCTGAGGCTGCTGTTCTTGCTTCATGACTTTGTTTGGGCAGACATTGCTAAAGTGGTTTGGATCACCACAAGTGTAGCAAGCACGTGTTTTTGGGACTGGTGCTTGCTGCTGAGGCTGCTGATGGTTGGTCTGAGGAGCACGAGATGGAGCTGGCAATGCTACTGGTGGTTAAGGAAATGGCTGACGAGGACCAGAACGGCAGCTGACAGTGAAATGGCCGTAGATATTACAGTTGGTACACAAACGGCAATTGCCTCAAACTGGATGATGATAATAGGTACACTTTGAATATAACAGGTGAGGACCTGTGTACGCACGCTTCGCAGGCGGTGCGTTTGGTGTAGCAGCTTGGAACGGCTGAGAGTTCAATGGTGCAACAGCTGCACAGTTCTTGTTCGGGTTCTCTCTCTTGCGACCTCGACGACTGGACTTTGATTCTCGAGATGGATCGGTAGTAGCACTCGGCTTGGTGATAGCTTGGTTCGCGACTTTGTTGTTCTTGAAGTAACCAGCCTGAACCCTTTTGTCATTGATTTTGGCGGCTAGCTGATAGGTCTCCTCGATGGCAGTAGGACGTGCTGCTTGGACAAAATCCGCAACACAGTCAGGTAGAGCACGGAGATATTTCTTGATTGCTTTTTCAGTAGTGTCCACTTGACTGGGCAGATAATACTCAACTGCTTGAAACGGGCAGTGAGACCAGCGTTGTCGGGGCCATCTTGCTTAATATCCCAAACTCCAGTTTCTGAACTTCATGGGGAGGACGGAAGTCTTTGACCATGATTTCCTTGAGTTCCTCCCAACTGAGCCCGTAAGCTTCATCGTTTCTGCGCTTGTTGCGCTCCACGGTCCACCAATCAAGTGCCCTTGATTGGAACACGCCGGTAGCGTTGACGGTGTGCAGAGCTTCGGGACATCCGCTTTGGCGGAAGGTGACCTCAATAGAATCGAACCAATGAAACTTAGCACTTGGTCCTTCTGTGCTGGTGAAAGTGAGAGGTCCGCACGCTTTGAATTGCTTGAAGCTGAATGAGGACTTGGGTGCGTCGGCCTTTGAATCCACTGGCGTGTTGCTGCTGGCAGCCTAAATTTCGCTAACGATCTGGGGAATGACCTTAGCCATCTGCTTGGCTACTAGCGAGGCGATACGCTTGTCAGCATTGTTGCGCTGGATGTTCCTCCTAGTGTGAGATCCCAGGAAGACATCTACATGAAGGATTTGATTGGGTGAGATTTGATTATATTGGTTTATGTTTAAAAGTTTTTTATTATTATTATTATTATTATTATTATTATTATTATTATTATTATATATTATTATTATTATTATTATTATTATTATTATTATTATTATTATTATTATTATATTTCAATAAGGCATACAAAACACATAAGCACATATACACGTAAGCACATAAGCACATAATCACGTAAGCACATAATCACATAGGCACATAGGCATGTACCCATATATTTTGCACGTATTCATCTTCAATCTAAATCATGCGTAGAGCGTACGAGAAACGAGATAGAAGCGCAATATAAGCGAAATAAGCGAGTAAGGCTGCGTATAAGGACATTCGCGTAGGAGAGTTGAGCGTTTTTAGTTTGGTTGGTGAATTAATTAGCGTTTTATATTTCGAGAGTTGTGCGAGTTATGCATATATCGATAGAGCGTAAAAGCGACAAATCGAGAAATCGATAAAGCGAGAAATCTAATAAGCGTAAAATTCACATAAATTCAAACTCATAAATAATAATAAAACTCGATGATGCGTAAAATCGGCTATTGCAGGCTTAAATCAATTGGGAGTGTCCTTGGTTTTAAGACAGCGACTACCCAAAGTGGTTCGAGAATTCTCTGAGTTCGGAGACACGATTTGGCCTAATAGACAAATGCCCTCACCATACAACGGTTAACGGCATATATCCTTCCAGTTACGTCATGTTCCAAGTCACCGAAATAATCGAGACTTTGGTGAGATTGAAAATCGAGGAGTGGAACTAGTTATTAAGATGCGGGTTTCACCCCCAACTTAACAACTTCATTCCTAGTTGTGGTTATGCTCACCGATCAAATCGGGAGTTCCACTAGATAGAAATGGAGATTCTCGTCGAAGTTCGGATATCACTCCTAACTCAACGACGGTATCTCGTGCGATAGAAGATGCGTGGAGTGAATGATCTTATCGAGAGTTCTTGGTTTTCACACCTAATCTCGACTTGATCACTCGTTTTGTGTGATACAAGCGTTCTTCACGTGTATTGTGGTAGCTTTAGGAAAAGCACACGTAGTTTAAAAGTCTGTTTCGAAAAAGTATGTTCAAGTTCAGGCGAAGTTGTCCTACTTCGGGCGAACTTGATCTTCAAGCGAACTTGTTATATGTTTGAGAGGGGACTGACAACTTCGGGCGAACTTGGTCAAGTTCGGGCGAACTGGGTCAAGTTCGAGCGAACTTGGCCAATTTTGAGCGAACTTGCCCCAACTTCGGGCGAACTTGTCAGTGCATATCAGTTTTGGGTGTTTAATCGATGAGTAATAGTCTGATTGGTATCCTAACTATAGAGGAGGTCAAACATGGAAAGTCTACCTAATTTTCCCTATAGTTAGGCTCTGATACCAATCTGTCACACCCCAACCGATGGCGGAAACATCGGGGCGTGGCACTAGGCGAACAGATTGCTCGAGAGTTTCCCCGTAACAACTATTTAAGTGATAATATTTAAACGTCCAATATCCCATACTATTAAACAATAAAATCCATAAATAATTATCACAATATCAAATATCTCTCAAACATGTCTAATTCAATATCCCCTAGATTTTATTACATGAGTTTCTAAAAGATAATCCTAATCCATTTCAGCGATGATCATCAACCTGCCACATATGTTAAAATAAAACATCAATACAATTAAGTAAAGGTGAGCATACATGTTTGCGTACATAATAGATATAAAAGCATTTAGCATACACCGCATGACATACGTAAGAGATGTGAACTATGTAACTACTTAGATTCAAGTAAACCAACAAACCGCGATTGCGAGGCACGCGAACAACATTCCACGTTCTAAAGAGAAAATAAATAAGAAATAAAAATGCGAGCCTTAACAAGCCCGGCCTCCGGGTGTCACACCCCAACCGATAGCGGAAACCTCGGGGTTAGTGGCACTAGGTACCAGATTGATTTCACAAGATGTTCCATAACAATCATTTAACATATCAAACTGCTTAATATCCCATAATATTAAACGTAACATTTAAACAATCATTACAAAATAGCGATTTTCATAAAACTCAACCGGGTTCGATATCCCCTAGATTTTATTACAAACCGTTCTAAACAAAACAAACAAAACTAAACTACGCTAAGCATGCAACATCCATGCATCCATAGGTAAAATCCTCAACCTGTCACATACGTTAAAATACAAGTCAATACAATTAAGTATAGGTGAGCATACGAGTTTGATTAATATTAGCATAATCGAGAAAAGCATTTGTGAAACAATCTAATTACATATCATGATACATCAAAACACTTAACATAACATAGGCTCATTTCTTATGCTAACTACCGTGAGAAGGCTTGCGCGTCCATCCTAACTAGACCCCGTCGGGTGTAAGCCACACTATACTACCATACTAGCTAAGGAAGCAAGTTAATGAAAATAATTCCTAGTCACATCTTTCTAGTATCACGTATTGATCATACACAATCTGATTATTTGCGTGTGATAAACAGTTTGATTTGTAAAGTGATTTTAATATAGGAACGCATGTAACACCCAAAAAGTGCATTAAAGCGAAAATGGGTCAAGTATACTCACTGTGGGTGCGTTTAGGAAAGAGTTCGGGTCTGAGAGGAATCGGGATGAGCGTTGGATCACCATGTAAACTAGCAGAAGTGCATCAGTCTTCTGATAAAGCCAAAACGGTGAAGTTTGAGTGAGCAGTAGCCAAGTTCAGGCGAACTTGTGTGTAAACACACATTCAGCGACTTGTGTGGATTGGTGGGTTTAGAGTCAAGTTCGGTCGAACTTGTAAGAATTCTTACTGAAGTTCAGGCGAACTTGTGTAGTTTCCTAAGAAACTAGACAAGTTCGGTCGAACTTGTAGGAACGTTTGGTGAAAATAGCCTAAGTTCGGTCGTTGACCCATCTGGGTGCAAGTTCGGACGAACTTGACCTGGGGAGCTGGTGATTCTCGAGTGAACTTGATGTTTTCGGGTCCAAAATCTTGCGTTTTCGCGTCGTTTGCTGAAGAAAATCGAGTGTTCATCCCTCCAACCCTGTGCTACTGAGCAAACTTAGGTCGGAGAGGTCTTTTAGAGTCGTTTTACAAAAGCGTGGGCTAATCCGGGCGAACTCGGGGTTCGTTCGGATTAGTCTGGCTTGTGTAAACCAACATAAATGTCCTTGTGCTTCCAGATCTGGGATCTTGAATGATAGATGCTTCGTTTCATATAAGAAGATGAACAAAACATCATCAAAAGTCCGTATTTTGTGTAGAAATCAATGTTTATCAAAGGTTTTTCTCATATCTATAACTTACAAGCCGAGATCTTTCAGATCCTCGTGTTTGGGAAGCCTCTGCTAACACCAAACGAACCCGTATTGTGTAGATCTAAGCTTAAAACAGAAGTTTTGGAAGAAAAGATGAAGATTTTCATAAAAGAATGAGTTTTGATGAAAACGAAGACTACGCCTTGTGCCAAAATCGTTGTAAACGTTTGTAAAACGTTGTTGAACATCACTGAAGTTGAAATCGGTTGATTCTTACTTAGAAATGAAGGTTTCGGGTTTTGAGAGCTCTGAGCGAACTTGCAGCAAGTTCAAATAAGAGAACAGAGCTTGGTATTTATAGGAGAAGGCAAAATGTAAGGCTGGTGAGATCAAGTTCGGTCGAACTTCCATGTTTTCATGCAAGTTCGGGAGAACTTGCTAGGTTTTCAAGAATAAGCAGCTAAGTTATGCCGAACTTGTACATATTTGTACAAGTTCGAGCGAACTTGAGTTATATGAGGGATCCTTGTGTCATCAGGTAAGTTCGGGCGAACTTGGGATAACCAAGTTCGGCCAAACTTGCCCTGGTGACCAAGTTTCGTTTGAGATTTCACGTTAAGTGTTCGTTTGGCTATTCGGTTCGTATTAGTTAGTTATATTAAGCGTTAAATTCAAGGCGTTAAGCGTTATATTTGATATAATAGAGCGATTTAGCAATTCGAGAGTGCGAGAGCAATGCGATGGCGATTGTAATCATAACCAAACACACACAAACATGTAATTATCATATAAACACGTAACTATCATTACCACATAATTCCAGTAAACCAAATAAGTATTTGCGTTGCGATTGCGATGAGATAGCGATGAGATATGCCATGCGATTTAATAAGCGATTAGACGCGATATAATTGAGATATTACACATTAAATTAATCAACATAACTGTTCTAACTCGAATCTCGGATTACAATAGAAGTACAGCGATAAAACAAAGTAAAAGATAACAACGTTTTCGAGTTGTTACAGTCTCCCCTACTTTAGGGAATTTCGTCCTGCAGGTATTTCGTTTTATATCACTTTCGAGTTCCCAAGTGAACTCGGCGCCGCGTTTGCCTTCCCATCGGACTTTCACGATCGGAAGCGTGAGCGTCGAAGTGTCTTGGTTTCTCGATCCATGATCTCAACGGGTTTTTCCACGACATGGAGCGTTTCATTAATTTGTAGATCTTCGAGGGGGACATGCAGATTTTCTTCGGCTAAGTACTTTTTGAGATTAGACACATGGAAAGTCGGATGTACATTATTAAGTTCCTCCGGTAGTTCGAGTCGGTAAGCCATAATGCGATCCTTTCAAGAATCTTAAAGGGTCTACGTATCGCGGCGCTAGCTTACCTTTCTTTCTGAAGCGGACCACTCCCTTCCAAGGTGCAACCTTTAGGAGTACGTGATCTCCCACTTCAAATTGCAGGGGCTTGCGTCGTTTGTCGGCGTAACTCTTTTGGCGACTCCGAGCTTTCAGGAGATTGTATCTGATTTGGAGGATCTTGTCGGTTGTTTCTTGAATTAGCTCGGGACCGGTGATTTGTGCTTCTCCGGTCTCGTGCCATGCAATAGACGATCGACATTTTCTTCCATATAGTGCCTCAAAAGGAGCCATTTGAATGCTGGTATGATAACTATTATTGTACGAGAATTCGATTAAAGGTAAATGGGTATCCCGGTTACCACCGAAATCTATGTTGCACGCACGACGCATGTCTTCGAGGGTGCAGATCGTGCGCTCAGTCTGACCGTCGGTTTAAGGGTGAAAAGCGATACTGAGATTGAGAGTAGTACCGAGAGCGGATTGAAAGGTCTCCCAGAGACGCGAGGTAAAGCGACCGTCGCAGTCAGAAATGATGTCACGAGGCGTTCCGTGTCGACATATAACTTCATCGGTATAGATTCGGGCTAACCGTTCGACCTTAAAGTCTTCTCGTATAGCAATGAAGTGCGCGCATTTAGTAAGACGATCAACGATAAACCAAATGCTATCGTGACCTGAAGAAGTGCGGGGAAGTTTAGTAACGAAGTCCATAGCTATACTCTCCCACTTCCACATCGGGATTTCGGGTTGTTCGAGTAAGCCAGAGGGCCTTTGATGTTCAGCTTTGACTTTCGAACAAGTTAAGCATTTTGAGACGTACAAGGCGATATCCTTTTTCATGCCCGGCCACCAATACTTAGGACGAAGGTACTGGTACATCTTGTAGGCTCCGGGGTGAATGGAATATCGGGATTTATGAGCTTCGGTCATTTAGCAATTCACGAAGATTACCACCACTAGGAATCCAAATGCGATTGAGATAATAATAAATACCATCAGATTTAGATACAAGCTGAGTTTCGGCTCCACAATTCATTTCCTCTTGCAGGGTATTCTCGTTAAAACATGCGTGTTGAGCGGCACGGATGAGGGTTTCAAGTTTAGCACAAGCTTGAGAGTCACGAATACTATACACATAGCTTCATCGACTGAGAGCATCGGCGATGACGTTTGCTTTGCCGGATGGTAGCGTATCTCGCAGTCATAATCGTTGAGAAGTTCAACCCATCGTCGTTGTCGCATGTTTAGTTCTTTTTTATTAAAGATATGTTGTAAGCTCTTATGGTCGGTGAGACCGTACACTTTGTACGTAAAGGTAATGTCGCCATATCTTTAATGTAAAAACAACTGCACTAAGTTCGAGATCGTGGGTTGTGTAGTTCTTCTCGTGGATCTTGAGTTGGCGAGATGCATACGCGATAACCTTGTCTCGTTGCATAAGCACACAACCAAGACCAAGGTTAGAGGCATCACAATAAACAACGAAATCGTCATTTCCGTCGGGTAAAGCGAGGATAGGAGTGTTGCATAGCATACGCTTGAGAGTTTGAAAAGATTCCTCTGCTTGGTTTCCCAAATGAAAGGTTTGTCTTTATGAGTTAAAGCGGTAAGCGGAACGGCGATTTTTGAGAAGTCGGCGATGAATCAACGGTAATAACCCTCCAATCCAAGAAATGAACGGATTTCGGAAGCATTCTTCGGTGTAATCCAACTCTTGACGGCTTCAATCTTTGCAGGGTCGACGTGAATTCCTTGACTATAACGATGTGGCCGAGATATTGGACTTCTTCGAGCCAGAATTCACATTTAGAGAACTTAGCATAAAGGCGATTTCCTTGAAGAAGTTCGAGGACTAAACGGAGATGGCGCGCGTGTTCGTCTCTCCACTTCGAATAGATAAGGATATCATCAATGAAAACAATGACGAAACGATCTAAGAAAGCTTTACACACACGGTTCATCAAATCCATGAAAACCGCGGGTGCATTGGTAAGACCGAAAGGCATGACCACGAATTCAAAATGGCCATAGCGAGTACGAAAGGAGTTTTAGGAATGTCTTCTTCCAATACGCGCAATTGATGATAGCCGGAACGAAGATCGATCTTAGAAAAACAAGTAGCACCTTGAAGCTAATCAAATAAGTCGTCGATACGGGGAAGAGGTTAGCGGTTCTTTATCGTGAGTTTGTAAGTTCACGATAATCGATGCACATTCGGAACGATCCATCCTTCTTTTTCACGAAAAGGACAGGTGCACCCCATGGCGAAGTGCTCGGGCTTATGAAACCTTTATCAACAAGCTCTTGAAGTTGTCTTGATAGCTCGTGCATTTCTGAGGGTGCCAGGCGATAAGGAGCTTTAGCAACGGGAGTAGCTCCGGGAACTAAATCGATACGGAATTCACATCTCGAGTAGGGGTAAACCGGGTAAATCGTCGGGAAAGACTTTGGGAAATTCACGAATAAGGGGAACATCTTTATAAGTCTTCTTTTCTTTCTCCGGGTTCACAATATGGGCGAGGAAGGCAACACATCAACTTCTTTGAGGGAGTTTCACCGTATACATGCAGTTGATCACCATTAGGAAGAGGGAAATGAATCATTTTATTGAAGCATACAACTTCAACATGATTCTCACGAAGAAAATCCATGCCTACTATGATATCGAAGCTACCTAACTTCATAGGAATGAGATTGATCGAGAAGACATGGTTGTTGAGATCGAGATTACAACCATGTAAGACAAAATTAACGGAACGGTTCTTCCGGTGGTGACTTCCACATCGAAAGTCTTTGGGAGTTTACGCGCTTACATTTTAAAACCTTTTCGAATTCTAACGATACAAAACAATTATCGGCACCAGTATCAAATAAACACGAAGCATAAATACCATTAACGAGAAACGTACCATTGACAACATTGTTGTTGTTCTGAGCCTGGCGATGGTTGATATTGAAGGCTCTGCCACGTGCAGCTTGTGGTTGCTGCTGCTGCGGTGGCTGAGGCTGCTGCGGTGCTGGCTGCTCTTGTTTGACAGGACGATTCGGACAGACATTGGCGAAATGATTCGGATCACCACAAACATAGCACACACGTGCTTTTGGGCCTTGTTGTTGATTGGCCTGGGGAGGAGCTGGTAAAGCTGGAGTTGCTGGGGCCTGAGGAGCTGGCTGACGAGTACCACTACGGCAGGTGACTGTAAAGTGGCCGTAGATGTTGCAGTTTGTGCAAAAACGGCAATTGCCACCAATGGCATGATGATATGTGCACTTAGGGCACATAGGGTGCGGGCTAGTGTACGCACGCTTTGCTGGCGGTGCATTTGGAGCTGCTGACTAGAGTGGCTGAGGGTTCACTGGAGCAGTAAGTGCAAAGTTCTTGCTCGGGTTTTCCCTTTTTCGACCACGGCGACTGTTCTTTGGTTCTCGGGGCTGTTCGGTAGCAGGAGTTGCTGATTCGGTAACGGCCTGATTCACGACCTTGCTGCTTTTAAAGTAACCAGACTGAACTCGTTTGTCATTAATCTCCGAGGCTAACTGGTAGGTCTCCTCGATAGTAGCAGGGCGTGCTGCTTGCAAAAAGTCAGCGACGCAATCGGGCAGAGCGTTGAGGTACTTCTTGATTGCTTTCTTGGTCGTATCCACTTGACCGGGACAGATGATGCTCAACTGTTTGAAGCGAGTGGTGAGGCCTACATTATCGGGACCATCTTGCTTGATATTCAGAATTTGTTCTCCAACTTCTGGATCTCGTAGGGAGGACAAAATTCCTTGATCATAATTTCCTTAAGTTCCTCCCAAGTGAGTCCGTAGGCTTCGTCGTTCCCACGCCTGTTGCGCTCGGTTGTCCACCTGTCGAGAGCCCTTGACTGAAACACACCGGTGGCATTGATAGTGCACAGAGCCTCGGGACATCCACTCTGGCGGAATGTGACCTCGATAGAGTCAAACCAGTGGAACATTGCACTCGGTCCCTCGGTGCCTGAGAAAGTAAGCGGTCCACATGCTTTGAACTGCTTAAAGTTGAAGCGGGGTTTCGCGGCATCTCCCTTGGAATCAACTGAAGAGTTACTGCTTACAGCATGAATTTCTGAGACGATTTGCGGGATAACCTTCGCCACTTCCTTGGCGACTAGTGAAGCGATACGCTTGTTGTCGCTGTGGCGTTGAGCAGTACGGCGAGTGTGACATCCGAGTGACGACATCTACACAAAGATTTGGATTAGACGAGATTCGATTATAATAGAGTAATGTTTTAGAATATTTATTATAATTATTCATACAAGGCACAAAAACACGTAAGCACGTATCCACATAAGCACATAATCACGTAAGCACGTAGGCACATAGACAAGTAAGCACGTAATCACATAAGCACGTAAGCATATATCTTGCACGTATTCACCTTCTAATAGTAACAATGTATGGTGCGATATGAGATGCGAAATATAAGTGAGATATAAGCGATACATAAGCGAGATAGCGAGATAATACCACGTATGAATCGCGTATGGACTCATAAGCGTAATCGAGTTAAGCGATTAGTTTGGTTGGTGTATTAATTAGCGTTTTAGATTGCGAGAGTTGTGCGATTAGTGCATGTGTTTAGGGAGCGTAAATCGATAATGCGAGATATCGATAATGCGAGAAATTATAAAGCGAGGAATCGAATATAGCGAAAATTCCCAAAATTTAAACATATAAATAATAATAAACTCGATGATGCGTAAATCGACGATATAGGCTTAAATCAATTGGGAGTGTCCGGGGTTTTGAGACGTTTGACATGCCAAAGTGATTCGACTACCCTTTGCATTTGGACCCATGCTTTGGCCTAATAGATAAATGTTCTCACCGCAAGCGGCTAACGATGCTTACCCTTCCAGTTAATACGTGTTCCAAACCATCGGCATAACCGAGACTTTGGTGAGATTGAAAATCAAAGCACGGAATTAGTTATTAAGATGTGGGTTTCACCCTAACTTAACAACATCATTCCTAGTTGTGGCCACGCTCACCGATTACATCGGGAGTTCCACTAGATAGAAATGGAGATTTTCGTCGAGGTTTGGATGTCACTCCTAACTCAACGAAGATATCTCGTGATGAGTAATACGCGGAATGAGCGATCTTATTGAGAGTTCTTGGTTATCACACCTAATCTCAACTTGATCCTCGTTTGTGGGATACGAGCGTTTCCAAGCGTGTATTTTTATTTAGCCTTAGGAAAGGCACATTTAAGCATTTATGGCAAGTAGATTAGCATTTAATTCAAAGATAGGTCAATCGGGTACTTAAAATGCTACTAGGTCGAACATGGCAATTCTACCTATTATCCTAAGGTTATGGCGCTCTGATACCAATCTGTCACACCCCAACCGATGATGGAAACATCGGGGTTAGTGGCACTAGGCGACCAGATTGATTTCATGAGATGTTCCATAACAATCATTTAACATATCACAACCTGCTCAATATCCCATACTATTAAACGTAACATTTAAACAATCATTACAAAACGGAGATTTCTCATAAAACTCAACCGGGTTCGATATCCCCTAGATTTTATTACAAACCGTTCTAAACAACACAAACAAAACTAAACTACGCTAAGCATGCAACATCCAAGCATCCATAGCTTAAATCCTCAACCTGTCACATACATTAAAATACAAGTCAATACAATTAAGTATAGGTGAGCGTACGAGTTTGATTAATACTAGCATAATCGAGAAAAGCGTTTGCGAAACAATCTAATTACATATCATGATACATCAAAACACTTAACATAACATAGGCTCATTTCTCATGCTAACTACCGTGAGAATGCTTGCGCGTCCATCCTAATAGACCCCGTCGGGTGTAAGCCACACTATACTACCATACTAGCTAAGGAAGCAAGTTAACGAAAATAATCCTAGTCACATCTTTCTAGTATCACGTATTGATCATACACAATCAGATTATTCGTGTGTGATAAACAGTTTGATTTGTGAAGTGATTTTATTATAGGAACGTATGTAACACCAAAAAAGTGCATTAAAGTGAAAATGGGTCAACTATATCACTGTGGGTATGTTTAGGTAAGAGTTCGGGATCTGAGAGGAGTCGCGATGAGCGCCGGATCAGCCTGTAAATGAGCAGAACTGCATCAGTCTTCTGATAAAGCCGAAACGGTGAAGTTTGAGTGAGCAGTGGCCAAGTTCGGGCGTACTTGTGTGTAAAACACACAAGTTCGAGCGAACTTTGTGGAATTGGTTGGTTTAGAGTCAAGTTCGGTCGAACTTGATGAGTTTCTTTGAGAAACTTGTCAAGTTCGGGGAACTTGTAAGAATTCCTTACTGAGATGACAAGTTCGGGCGAACTTGTGTAGTTTCCTAAGAAAGTAGACAAGTTCGGTCGAACTTGTAGGAAAGTTTGGTGAAAATAGCCTAAGTTCGGTCGAACTTGGCCCATCTGGGTGCAAGTTCGGTCGAACTTGACATGGGGAGCTGGTGATTCTCGAGCGAACTTGATGTTTTCAGGTCCAAAATCTTGCGTTTTCGCTCGTTTGCTGAGGAAAATTGAGTGTTCATACCTCCAACCCTGTGCTACTGAGCAAACTTAGGTCGGAGAGGTCTTTTAGAGCTATTTTAGCCGTTTTACAAAAGCGTGGGCTAATCCGGGCGAACTCGGGGTTCGTTCGGATTAGTCCGGCTTGTGTAAACCAACATAAACGTCCTTGTGCATCCAGATCTGGTATCTTGAATGATAGATGCTTCGTTTCATATATGAAGATGAACAAAACATCATCAAAAGTCCGTATTTTGTGTAGAAATCAATGTTTATCAAATGTTTTTCTCAGATCTATAACTTACAACCGAGATCTTTCAGATCTCGTGTTTGAGAAGCATCTGCTAACACCAAACGAACCCGTATTGTGTAGATCTAAGCTTAAAACCGAAGTTTTGGAAGAAAAAGATGAAGATTTTCGTAAAAGAATGAGTTTTGATGAAAACGAAGGCTACGTCTTGTGCCAAAATCATTGTAAAGTTTGTAAAACATTATTGAACATCACTGTAGTTGAAATCGGGTTGATTCTTACTTAGAACACGAAGGTTTCGGGTTTTGAGAGCTCTGAGCGACCTTGCAGCAAGTTCAAATGAGAGAACAGAGCTTGGTATTTATAGGATAAGGCAAAATGTAAGGCTGGTGAGATCAAGTTCGGTCGAACTTGCATGTTTTCATGCAAGTTCGGGCGAACTTGCTAGGTTTTCAAGAATAAGCAGCTAAGTTCGGCCAAACTTGTACATATTTGTACAAGTTCGAGCGAACTTGAGGTATATGAGGGATCCTTGTGTCGTCAGGTAAGTTCGAGCGAACTTGGCCTGGTGACCAAGTTTCGTTTGCCGATTTCGCGTTAAGTGTTCGTTTGGCTATTCGGTTCGTATTAGTTAGTTATATTAAATTCAAGGCGTTAAGCGTTATACTTGATATAATAGAGCGATTTAGCGATTCGAGAGTGCGAGAGCGATGCTATGGTGATTGTAATCATAACCAAACACACACAAACATGTAATTATCATATAAACACGTAACTATCATTATCACATAATTCCAATAAACCAAATAAGTATTTGCGTTGCGATTGCGATGAGATAGCGATGAGATATGCGATGCGATTTAATAAGCGATTAGATGCGATATAATTAAGATATTACACATTAAATTAATCAACATAATTGTTATAACTCGAATCTCGGATTACAATAGAAGTACAGCGATAAAACAAAGAAAAAGATAACAACGAATTTTCGAGTTGTTACACCGGGTGGCGGGTCAACCTCTAGCAAGCTATCATGTTAAGAGTGGCGTACTAGCAATCAAGTATCACATACAATTCAGCATATTTCACGTATAGTCATGTAATAGCGGGATTGCGAATAAGCGTTTGAGTTGTGTGATGTGTATTGATATACGAACATATGTGACACCCAAAAGTGCGTTTAAGCGTAAAGGGTTCAAGCATACTCACAGTTGGTGCGATTAAAGAGAGAGACGGGATCTGATGTATATAGAAAGGAGCGTCGGATCAGCCTGTAAGCGAACATAAGTGCACCAGTCTTCCGAATTGCTAAAAAGGTCGAAACGTGAAGGAGCGGTGTACAAGTTCGGGCGAAGTTGTACCAAATCTCCTGGATTTGGTAGAAGTTCGAGCGAAGTTGTACCAAATCTCCTGGATTTGGTAGAAGTTCGAGCGAACTTGACTGTTTTGACTTACTAGAAGTACAAGTTCGGGCGAACTTGCCTTGTTTTGATGAGGTTGATACAAGTTCGAGCAAACTTGTCTGGTTTCTTTGGAAACCATACAAGTTCGAGCGAACTTGGTGGGTTTCTTTGGGATTTTGGCAAGTTCGGCCGAAGTTGGTCACAAATATGTGACAACTTCGAGCGAACTTGATCAATTTGGAGCGAACTTGACCTTTTTGGTCACCAAATTGTGCGTATTCACGTGGTTTGCTGAGGAAATCAAGTGTCCATCCCTCCAACCTTAAGCTACTGAGCAAAACCTAGGCTGGAGAGGTCTTTTGGAGCGAGTTTTAGCCATTTTACGAAAACTCGGACTAATCCGGGCGAACTTGACGGTTCGTCGGGTTAGTCCAGTTTGTGCAAAGTGACGATTTCGTCCTTGTGCTTCCGGATCTGAGATCTTGCTTGACAACCCCCCATTCCACTTCATAGTGAATGAAACATACGTCATTTAGTCTGAATTTTGTGTAAAAATTGATGTTTAAAAGATTTTACTTAGATCTAAGTGTAGATCTAAGTGAAAAAGAGAAGTTTTGTAGAAAAAAATGAAGATTTTCGTAAACAGAAAAGTTTTGATGAAATCGAAGGTAAAACCTTGTGCATAATCGTAGTAAAACGTTGTTGTTTGCATGAAAACGGGTTGATTCTTACTTGGAAATCAAAGGTTTTCGGTTTTGGGAGGTTTCGGGCGAACTTGCAGCAAGTAGTGCACGAATGGAGGTGTTGGGTATTGATAGGTGAATAGGAAATGGGCTGAATTAGACCAAGTTCGGCCGAACTTGACATAACTTCGTGCGAACTTGGCCAGTTCAGCTGGAAGCTATGCAAGTTCGAGCGAACTTGAGAGTCTTGGAGGAAATTCTTATTTATTTGCCACTGATTAAGTTCAGGCGAACTTGATCACGTTCGACCGAACTTGGCCAAATGGCGAAGTTTCGTTCGTTATTTTCGCGTTAGGTGCCGTTTGGCGATTCAGTTCTTATTAGATGGTTATGTTAAGCGTTTTAAATGATAAGATAATGCGATTAAGCGATTCGTGTGAGTGAGCGTTGCGATAGCGAGTATAACCATAAATCATAAAACACACATAACACATAAATAACATAAAGTAAAATAATCAATTGCGTTGCGATGCGATGTGATAAGCGATGTCGAAGGCACAAGTGTTTATTAAACAATGACACACTCGGCTCTTAAAGTAGCATAGGTTTCTTATGATTGCGTTGAATTAGCGTTTAGATGTAATATAGTTGTGACAAAATATAATTATCTTTAACATAAACTTTTCCATAATCAAATCTCGGAGTACAACGATAGGTATAAACGAAATACACGGAAATAGAATAAAACAAATTAACAAAGAAATCGCGTGTTGTTATACATACGTTCTCTATCATATGATCACTGCATACAACGCTAAAACGCTTTAAAACGCAAACCGCTCTCGCATGACTATACATGAAATGCTGAATTACTATGTGTTAATTGTATGCCTTGAGATTTGCCTACCACCTTTAACATGATAGCAGTTATAGGTTGACCCGCCACCCGTTAGTTCGGGGGTTTTTAAGGCTCGCTCTCACTTTACTTTACTTGTCTCACTCGCGGTCGTGTTGGTTAGCTTGTCTCGATGTAGATAACATATATGTCTCACTCGCGGTCGTGTTAGTTACGTCCTTAATTGGTGTTGCAACGGATGTAATTACTATGCCTTCCAGTCTTGGTTCTTCCAACCAACTATTAAAAAACGAAATGGAATGGGTCCATAATTCTCCCCTTCACCTTCGGTATGAGCGGTCTATTAATTAGATGTGATTAACGTGAAGTCCAACGTGTTTAATAATACCAAAAGCCAAAATTTAAATTTGAGAATAACTGTGCTTCAAATAAATAAAACAGCCAGACCCTTTTCTTTGGGCTGCATGAGAATCTCGATTTAGGGTCATTACTCTATTGTGATCAGTTAATCTATATATCATTACAAAAAAGGAGGCTGCATACATACGAAGATTGTACATTTTTTATAGAGTAGTTCAAGGTGATGGAAGACTTTGAGATTGAAGAACCTAGCAAAAGATTTTAACATTCGGTTAGAGTTTTGTTGTAGTTTTCGGTTATTAATTGAACTTGAATACTTGAACAATGTTTTCTGAATTCGTATACTTTAGATTTATTTGTGTTTTGTCTATGAGCATGAGTGGCTAATTTTCTTCGAGCTACCGAGGCGTACAATGATTGTTGATTCGTTATAGTTTTTTCGGGTCTGGTTTAATTGTGGTTTGGCTTTAAGTGTTGGTAAAATATGATTCTAATTCTGGTTTTTTATGTGTTTGAATGTTTTCTACTAATTTATAACTAATCTACCGTTCCATGCGTGTCTTGTTGAATATCTTTCAGGGTTATAGATGTCGTTCAGAACAGTCGGCGCCGCAACCCCAGATTCCGTCAACGGTTTCCGAACTTTAAAATCACGCTTCAAAAGACTAAAGCTGACAGAGTTGTTCCATTTAGCCAACTTTAAATTCGAAGTTAGATTCGAAATTAAGTTGTTCCATTGAGCCAAGTTTGATCTTTCATTTTTCAAATTAATGACTAGATGAAAATGAAGAAAAAAATAGTAGTGCAAGGGCATTTTTGAAATAACCTATTTGTTGACTTTTCCTATCCATATCAAGGCACATGCATATTCCCCCATGTTTTTCAACCCCATAACTTTTTTTATATGACATTATTTTTAAAAATTGCACCATAAAATCGAACATCTTTTTATCTTTAATTTGGGTACCTTATTGCTATATAAAATAGGAGAACTAAAAAACCCAAAAACAATTGTGTTGTATAACATTTTTGTGTATATTTTTGTGATAGATTGTTTTTGTACTATATTTTTTGTGTTAGATTTTTTTGTACTATATTTTTGTGTTGTATGTTTAAGAAAACAAAAGAATGAAGGTTTGTGTTTTACGACCAAAATACCCTTCATCCTACTTATAAGTAATGTCGCATATCATCTCTATAATCCTTCTTACTACGCTACTTAGGAAAAACTCATTTTTAGTAAACCCCCTATCTATACTATATTATAATGCATTAGGGAGGGGTATTATAAGATACCCAAAAAATAAGAACTTTTTCTCCTTTAATTTATAAAAGCACCCCTAAAATAAGGGTAAGTTGGTCTTTTAAACAATAATTATTTTTTAGTCCCCCATCTTATCACACTTAAAACCCTGAGTTTTAACATAACTATAGGTAATTAGTTACACTTTTCCTGCTATATCTTACAAACTAAATGTTTTAAAAAATCTAAAAGCACCGTGATGATATACTCATTTTTTTGGACGTTTCGATAGTTTCTTGGTCAGTATTGATGTGTGGATTAAAATATACAAGTAGATGATGCCTTAGTGTACAAGTGATTAAAGCCCAATGTACTTAGTCATTATCCGAGAATGTTTAATAGCTACAGAATGTCAAGTGATTAAATCATCAATTTAATCATGTCATCTTGAGTACACTTTACTCCCTCATCTTTAATCCCTCCCCGATGTTATAACTTTTTGGAACATTATAATATATATATATATATATATATATATATATAATATATATATTTAAATTACACCATATAAACAAGTATTTTATTCTCTTTAATTTGAGTATAGTATTACTATATTTTTTAATTAAAAAATTGATATGTTACGTAATTAATCGTGTTTAAGGTATGAGTAATAACTGAATCATTAACCGAAACCGAACCGAAATCAACAAAAAACAGATTTACCGGAAACCCGAATTAACCAAAAACGGTTATCAATTTTTTTGTACCCTCATTTAACCAAAATTAAAAATTAACTGAGGGAAATATCCATATTTTCATATTTTCTAGACTTTACTACCTTCACATTATGTACTTCATATTTATACCCATATTTTATGATTTATACCTCCATTTCATGTACCTATAGATCCACTTTATGTATTTATACCTAGATTTCATGTATTTATAATCAAAAGTTTTAGCTCAAGTTTGGTTTTGGCTATTAACCGAATTAAATGAATCAAACTAAAAACCGTCAATATAATTGAAACAAACCAAACCGATTAACTGAAATCGGATTGGTTAATAAAATAGACTAATCGACAACCTCGATTTCGGTTGAGGATAATAATTTAACCAACCGAACAATGCACACCATGGCAATGTTTGTATTTCCCGCCGCACCGCACGCTATTAATGGTTATTAACCAAAACCGGTTATCGGTGAGCAATAACTAAATCATCTACCAAACCAAACCAAAAAACAAACGAACCTGAGCTAAAATCAACCAAAAACTAAAAAACAAATTAACCAAAAACCGGTTATCAATTTTTTGTACTTTCATTCAAACAAAATTAGTTCAACCGAACCGATATTCATATTTTCATATATTTCTAGGCTTTTGTACCCCCGGTTCATATATTTCATCTCTCCGTTTCATATATTTATACTTTTAATTCATTATTTATACCTCAATTTCATATATTTCTAAGCAAAAGTTTTAGCCCAAATTTGGTTTTGGCTATAACTGGAAATAAACGAACCAAACCAAAAACCATCAATCTAACCGAATAAACTAAAGTAACTAACTGAAAACAATTGCTTAATAATATAGACTAACGGGTGACTTTGGTTTCGGCTTCTATCGAGGATAATAACCAAACCGACCGAATCATTCACAACATAATTAAATAGATTACCTGATTATTTCACTTTTGATGTGTATCTATCACAATGAGGCTGCAATATATATTATATGAATAAGAAAACTACAAAAAATGAGTAACACAATGCAAGTGTCGCTCCCGCTACATCGTGTGCGCATCCTACTAGTGTGTGTGTGTGTGTGTATAAGGGATGGATCATAAGAAAACTAGTTTAAATAAGAAAACAAAAAAAACTAACTAAAAAAGCCTAAAAAACAAATCAATTTTTTTTGAATTTTTTAATGAAAATCTCTAAATATAATATATAAAAAAATTCAGAAAAAAATTGTACTACACATGTGCATTAATACAAAAAATCATAAACCACCTAACCCCCCCCCCCCCCACAAAAAAAAAACCTAACCTCCCCCCACCCTCAAAAACCTAAATCCACCCTCCCACTAAAACCCTAACCCCCACCCCACTCCCCCAAAAAACCTAAAACTAAACCCTAAACGTAAACCCAAAAAAACCTAAACCTCCCACCCGCACCCCTCAAAAAACCTAAACCCCCCCCCACTCGCACCGCCTAAAAACCTAACCCCCCCCCACCCACACCCAAAAACGAAATCCTAATCCCCCAAAAAACCTAACTCTAAAGCTAACTAAACTCAAAAGCTAAATCTAAGCATATAATGCACATGTGCAGTACACGTTTTTTTTTTTTTTGAAAAAAAGGTTTCTTTTACATAAAAAGTAGCAATTTTTTATAAAAAAAATTGTATGTTTTAGGCTTTTTTAGTTAGTTTTTTAGTTTTATCATTTTTATGTAGTTTTCTCATGATCCTCTCCTTATATATATATATATATATATAGGCCGGTTATTGAACAATAGGGGTTAACGTACGACCGTCCGCCATTGTTTTTTCAACATGCGATTTAATTCTACAACATGCAATTTGTAAATATAAAAACAACATGCGATTTCACTTTATTTTTGTACATGCAATTTCTTATGTTAAATGTACATGTGATTTCACTTTATTTTTGTACATTCGAATTCGCTATGTTAAATGTACATGCGATTTTATTTTTTTAAAATATAACGTGCGATTTTACCATCGCATACGATCATACCATAAGGCCTCTTGTACGTTACACTTTTCTATATATATAGGATCCGGTTCAAGGGAGAATCATACCCACTTGCGAGAACCATAAGCACTATCATACACCAATTAGATGAGACCACATATGCATGTTTTGTTTTTTTGCTAGAAAATCTTCACTTTCTCTTCTCATGTCATACATCACCCCATATTTCTCTCTCATCTTCTTTAATTTTCCTTTCTTTTTATAAATATTAGACTTCCTCTCTCTCTCTTTCTAATTTTCAAAGTTTATTCATCTCTTTCCCTCACTTTATTTAAAGTTTATTTTTTTTTTTCATTTCTGTTGTTAATATATTTAATTGAACTTATGGTGCTTTAGTATTTTTATTAAAAAAATTAGTACGTACCTTTTGATTGCACCATAGTTGGTTTGAAATTTCTTGGAATTCGGTATTATTAATTTACATTCTAAACTAAACAATTCTTTTTTATACATGATAAAAAAATGTTTTTTACGCCACTGATCGCGCTGCTCTAAAAGCGACGCACACGTTTGCAAAAATGTTTACTTCATATGTTTGCTAAATGATTTTGCGTACGGGTGTTGAATTAAAAAAATTGTTTGCGTACAGTGAAGAACGTAAAAAAGCTTTGTTTTACATATGGTAAGAAAAATGTTTTCACGGTCGTAAATTTTGAGTTTTTACGTACGTTGTCGAATGTAAATAAATTGCACACGGTGTCGAATGTAAACATTTTTTGACATACGGTAAAAAATGTTTTTTATGCCCCTGATAGCCGGCCTAGCCTCCTCTAAACGTCACACATAAATATATTTTTACACACTTTTCTAAAACAATGTTTATTTTCATACGTTTCTAAAATGTTTTTTACTTACGGTTGTTGATAATGTAAACGACTTGTAAGAAATGTAACGCATACTAAGAAAACCAAAATCTTTGGATAACACGACTTGTGGGTTTGTCTAAGTTTTATGGTTCGTGTATAAATATAGATTGATTTTTGTAGGGTTGTTGTGATGTGTTTATGTCGAATGTAAAATAAAAATTTGGTGTATGGTGTCGAATGTAAAAAAAAAATGCTTTTTAACATCCTTGGAAAAAATTGGGTTTTGTTTTTTCATGAGAAGTGTGATTCCTACCTCAAAAGTATCTTTGTTTTTGACATATGACACAGAACGTAAAAATATTTATCAAACGCGTACGTAATTAACACTTACAAACACGACATTTTACATGTGAGTTTACATTAGACATTAAAAAATAACTTTTACATTCGACAACATGGGCCAAAATTTTTTATGACATTCGACACCACACGTAAAAAAATATTTATGTGTGAGCTTACATTCGACATTTTATAGTAAAAAAACATTTATATTCAACGTCGTGAGTAAAATAATGTTTTGACCCTCGACGCCGCATGTAAAAAAGATCATTTAGGTGTTAGTTTACGTTAGACATTTTACATGTGAGTTTATATTCGACATTTAAAAAAACGTTTACATTCGACAAAGTGCGCAGATGTTTTTAACAATATTGTAAAAAAAATACGGTATTGTCATCGTTTTGTGAAAGAAATTTACATTAGTGTGAATGTACAATAACTAACGTAATCCGAAACTTTACATTGCCGTAAAAGTTTTAAAGGATTTTGTTTAAAATGTTTTAAATTGTCACACCCGTTCGTTGGGGTAAGCGCGCGGTGTGAACTTGATTAGTTTTCATAGCATACGATACAAGTGAACAACTATATTTCAAGCGCGCGGTGTGAAATAATCATGCACGATGTTCATCCATTGCCATAAATTTAAAAGTTACAAGTCACAAGTATTTAGCAACAAAAGACAACCAAGTTATAATATTTGACAAAAGGCTTGTCCAAAATTAGTTTTTAAAACCCAAAGGCTTTCGCATTCTATATCTCGTTCGGAGGGAATATATTGACCAAACCCTCCAAAATAGGATGACATCGTATTCTTGATAATCTTGACTTCTTGTGATCAACCGAGCTAAGATCCACTTAGTTGCCTGAAATACATGTAAGTTTCAAAACATCAACAAAAGTTGGCGAGTTCATGTGTTTTAGATGCGCATCAAACGATCTTAAAAAACATTTGAAATATCGTCGTGTGAAAATGTGGTATGTAAAGTGTCAATGATATTAATATGTGTGACGACATAGGAAGCACTCAACCCTAGACAACATCGGTCCACCCGGCTGGGACAACAAAAGCACTGCATGCGGCCACATAAGGACCCATGAGTGGGGCTCGCCTACACCCGATAGATCTACCACTCTTGTTCCACGGTCTTATAAAATATTAATGGTGCTTAAGAGATACCCTATTCGCAAATGTTCTAATATTTCATTCCATACGGTGGGCCTAGCCCATTTGAGTCTTTGTGCCTTGCAAAAATGAGAGTGGGCCTATCCCATTTGAGTCTCCGTGATCCACACGGTGTGAGTTCGTTATGTGAGATATATATATATATATATATTATATATATTCTTCAAATATATATTTTTAAGTCCAGTGAACCTCGTTCACTTGTAATAATTCGTTCGGTTCGAGTATGTATACTTGTTTCGCAAATATAAGTGTATACACATTTTAGAGATATAAGTGTTAAAAAATTATTTTAACATCGCATTTATGTCGATGTACATGTACACTTCAATAAGTGTATTTGAGTACATCACCAAGTACTTGTGTATTTTATACGTATACGTATACCATATTTATATACTTGTATTTGTATATTTTATTATTGGTATTTGTGTCGTATTTATACGTATTTGTGTACATTACATTCCTTGTATTCTTGCGATTTCACCAAGTATATTTTCGTACGTATTTCTTAGGTATTTGTCTATGGTATAATTGCATTCTTACACTTAGTGTTTATTCACTTTATACTTTCCGGAATTATTGGTATTGAAATATATTTATATTTCCGATGTCTAAAAATATTTATTTTTAGATTTTCGTCGTAATAACCGACTATATATATTTTCGTGTCGAGAGTGACCAAAAGCCGTCCGCGATATGTGCACGCTCCGTCTCGTGGCGCTAGTACGATTGTTGTTGATGACGACGCGTTTATTTCGTTAAAGTGGTTATTATATATTTCGTGTCGGTTTCGAGTATAGACATTATTTGGTCTATATATATAGTTATTTTACGATTCGTCCGATGTTCGTTTGTCCATCATCCTCGTTTTGTTTAAGAGTATCATATGAGCCCATTTTATATGCGTTATTCGGTGTAATAAATTTTCCCAAGTATTGGTATACATGAAGGTTCATGTTCCCACTTATACATTTAAGTATTTGTATATTCTTCATGTGTGATGTATTTAGTATTTGGCTTATAGGAGAAGGTTCATTTGAGAAGAAATTTAATGTGAGAGAAAAGAAGAAAAGGGCATAATGGTAAAACATTAAATAGTTTATAACTCCTCTCATTAATTATGTTATCTCTTAATAATAAAACAAAAACATTATATCCTACACATTTCAAAATTTATCTTACACGTATCTTACACTTACCAGAATTCACCCTACACATACGAAATTTATCTACTATTCAATTATCTACATACGAAAATTTATCCTACACATGTCAAATATTGTCCTTCACCATAAATTATTTTATCTTGAAAGAGTATTTAAAAGGGAGTTACAAGTTTAATTAGTTAGCTAATTAATTACAATTATAAATTACCTGTACGACTTTTTCAATAACATTAAATACACATATTAAATGAAGTAAATTGAGCATTTCTATTGGTTTAAAACTTATTCATTTTATTCTTACAAAATTTTTCTTCTCATTTGAACTCTCAAATTGCTTGTATTCTCCTAACATTAATACGTACATGTAATACACAAGTATTGTCACCAAGTAAGTATTTAAAATATATTCTTTCCCATAAATTATATTTACATGTATATCTATTATTTCCACCCATTTTGACTTAGTAAAAAAATATGTAAGTATTTAATAAAACTTTATAGTTTGGGGCTTAAACCTTTTTATTAAAATTTTCCTAATTACGATTAGGGTTGCTATCACGTTTAGCCATGCTAATCACCTCGTTAATCATACTTCAATTGCGATAAAAATTTTAGAAATTTCGTCATAGTTTCCCCTAAACTATGGCGTTTTTCACATTTTAAAAACTATTTTAAATATGTTTAAGCCCATAATCACCATCAACTTCAAATCAAGTTTCAACATACTAACTTAGCATGCATGAGCCATACATATTAATCCTCATTTCCATGAACTTTTTGTAAGTATATATTTTTAAAAACTTGTTTAAAAATAATGAAATCTTCATACATTTATTAGATCATTAAGGCCTTCATTTTTATTATGCTTTCTAGTCAAGTTCTCAACTTTAAACCACCTTGTTTATTACACTTTTAAGATGATCTTAGTGCAAACCATGGTGTTTAATCTTTATAAAAGTCATATATGTGTTATAAATCATTTTTAAGTCGTAGTAAGTTCATGGATCATGAGGTTAATGATTTTGTTTAGATTCAAAATCATGTCACATCCCAACCGATGACGGAAACATCGAGTGAGACGAACGAGATTGCTCATTGCTCATAAATTCTAATTGTGACAATATTTAAATAAAATCCATATTTCATTCATAGTAACTTTGTCATACAATACAAGAATTTTCAAATACAACAATAACAAAGGAAAATTTGATACAAATTTTATAAACCTAACGTCTATATGTGTATCTAAGCATCATCTCTACTCCAATTTCATGGTAAAGCTTCATCAACCTGTAACATGTTAAAAATACGAGTTCAATGCAAAGGCAAAGGCGAGTACACAAGTTTTGGTGATACATAACATAAGTATAAAAGTGTAACTCGAATCCACATGGTAATTGTAAGCAAGGTTCATACTAATCATGCAATACTAGATTAAACCCCGAGTTTCCACAAAATTTTTACGAGATCAAGCTTCCCTTGTCACAAAAGCGACAAGACTAGAGTGAGTATGATAATCTTAACTTAACCCCGACGGGTGGTGTGCTACTCCTATAGCGCTATATATGATAAGTTGGGTAGCTAAGTTAATGATCAAGCAAGTATAAATGAGCATGTATCTAGGCAGAACAAGTATTCATGTATAAGGATTGAGCATATAAAGCATGAGTTTATGGTATGTGCATTGCGATAGATAAACATGTTACAACCCAAAAGTGATTTAAAACGGTAAGTGGGTCGAGTGTACTCACGGTTTTAGTTGGGTCTTTTCTACAAGTCAAGTCTGTGAAAGAGGTTGATTGCGGGATGAAGCCGAGTTATCCTACAAGAGGAAACGAGGGCGTATAAGTAACGAGTTTAACGGAGGATTGTGAGTATTCGGGAAAATGTAAAGGATAAAAGTATGAGAAAGTATTGTAGCATGAAAATATAATCACTAAGACATAGCACTGGTTAATGTGTTACTATAGCAAATCGTGACAAGGAACTACATACATTAGTGATGAAACTTACTAACTTGACGGATGATTCATTAGTCATTATCAAGATTTCGGTTTCTAGGTTTATTATAGTAGTTTAAAAATATAGTTATATAATCATGTAGGAGGTGGGAGGATGATCCATCCACTTTGGAACCTCTTGATGTCATGTAAGTCAAATAGGAGGTGGGAGGATTAACCATCCATTTTGAGACCTCGAGTAGTGTTCAACGCTACACAAGTTACCATTGGTAACAAGGAGGGTACAAGAACAATAACATTAACAAGAATGACGAGAATAATAACTTAAAAAATAGTGAAATCATCAAGTAATGTGTGGTCTCAAGTTTAAGGATAGCCCAAGCTAACCATGGTGGACATGTATGAACAAGTTCAAGAACTTGCATCACTTGTGAGCTTAAAGCTCTATGAAAAAAGAAAGTTTGTGAGGATAAATCCTCTATTTTGGATGTCTCAACCTTGTTTTAAGCCTAACCAACCACAAGAAGTGTTGTAAGCATTCGGACTAGGTTTGAGATGGGATAAACCCAAGTTGGATGAGCATAAACAAGTTTTGAAAGATTTTGAAAACAAACAGAAAGTTTTGGACATCTTTCGGGGAATTTCCACGTCTGAATTCTCCAAGAAGAGACCATGGAATCATCGCCCAAAGGAAAACTAAGCATGTTGGAAAAAGAATGGGGCAATTTCGTTGAGTATTGAGTGAGTTATGCTCACTTTAGTGTAGAGGTACTAATCTGCCGAAAATTGGATTCAGCTACGAACTTGGAGTGTTTTGGGAGGCTTGGAGGCTTTGTAAAGAGGAAAAATGCTTGGAGGAGGCTTGGGTTATATAGGGGATGGATTAGGGTTTCACTGGGTTGGGCTTTTGACAAGATTTGGGGGAGTTTAGACTTGAAACTAGTCCACTAAACCCAACCCAAAGCTGAATTATAGGGCTGCCATTTTTTATTTGTTTTCTTATTTTTTTGTTATTTAATGTTATATATTAGGTTAATAGATGTTATATATTATGTACATAACATGTATTATCGTGTGACAAGTTATTTCGGGAGTATGAAGTGTATAAGTTAGAGTTTTATTAGCAAAAAACGGTATGATAACATATGTAACATGTCACATCGTATATGTATGTATAAAATGATCGAGATCGAGTATCCACATTACGTATAAAGTATGTATCAAGTATAAACACCGCGTATTAGCAAGTATGTCACGTATTCGAATATGTATATCATGTGTATGCATTGTATGGACAAGTATGATTGTGTGTAACAAGTATAAAGATGAACATGCTTATTCCATTACGATTCAAGTCTCGATTACAACGATTTCAACGAAATGACGAATACGAATACAATGGTTTCCTGAAAATAGAACTACAACGCTAGCTTGCTATAAATAGAAAAGTATCGAAACGTGAGTCGTTACAGTCTCCCCTCCTTTAGGAAATTTCGTCCCGAAATTTAGGAAGATGCAACGAAGAGATGCGGATACTTAGTCTTCATATCACTCTCGAGTTCCCAAGTAAACTCAGTGCCACGTTTCCCTTCCCAATGAACTTTTACGATAGGGATCCGACTGCGTCGTAGCTGCTTGACTCCTCGGTCCATGATTTCACTGGTTTTTCCACGAAATGCAATGTCTCGTTGATTTGAAGATCTTCGAGCGGAACTTGAAGTTCTTCTTCGGCTAGACATTTCTTGAGATTTGAAACATGAAACACAGGATGAACATTGTTGAGCGTTTCAGGAGGTCCAGTCGATATGCTACCTTGCCAATCCTTTCCAAGATTTTGAAAGGACCCACGTAGCGAGGAGCGAGTTTTCCTTTCTTACCAAAACGGACTACGCCTTTCCAAGGGGATACCTTGAGAAGTACATGATCACCTATATTAAATTCCAAGGGCTTGCGTCTTTTGTCGGCGTAGCTCTTTTGTCGGCTTCGTGCTTTGAGGAGATTATCACGTATTTGAAGGATCTTGTCCGTTGTCTCTTTTATTAGCTCGGGCCGGTGATTTGTGCATCTCCAATCTCGTGCCAACAAATAGGCGAACGACACTTACGACCATACAATGCTTCAAATGGAGCCATTTGAATACTAGCGTGATAACTATTGTTGTACGAGAATTCAACCAAGGGTAAGTGCGAATCCCAATTGCCCCAAAATCGATTACGCATAACCGAAGCATATCTTCCAAGGTTTGGATTGTACGCTCGGTTTGACCATCAGACTGAGGATGAAAGTGGTGCTAAGATTAAGTGAGTGCTAAGGGCAGATTGAAAAGTTTGCCAAAGGCGGGAGGTGAAACGAGCATCGCGATCGGAGATAATATCAAGAGGAGTACCATGGCGACTATGATTTCATCGGTAAAGATACGAGCCAATATCTCGACTTTGTAATCTTCACGAATGGCGAGGAAGTGCGTGGATTTGGTCAATCGGTCAATGATTACCCAAATGCTGTCATGACCAGATGAAGTACGAGGAAATTTCGTAATGAAATCCATGGCTATGCCTTCCCATTTCCAGACAGGAATTTCTTGTTGTTCGAGTAAACAAGAGGGACGTTGATGTTCTGCCTTGACTTTGGAACACGTAAGACATTTGGACACGTAAAGGGCGATATCACGTTTCATTCCAGGCCACCAATAGGATACACGCAATTGGTAATCTATCAGTGTCAGGATGAACGAGTATGGGATTTGTGGGCTTCATCCATCAAAGTAGACCGAAGATTGAGACGATCGGGAATCCAAATACGACCATGGTAGTAAAGAATACCATCAGGTTTAGCTTCGAGCGGGTTTTCGACTCCACAATTCAATTCACTATTGAGGTTACCCTCGTTAATGGCGGTAAATTGTGCTTGTCGAATCAACTCTTGAGTTTTCCCATGATTTGGTAGCAACGGACACTCTTAACATGAGTTTTACGACTAAGTACATCGGCCACGACATTCGTTTTGCAGGGTGGTAGCGAATATCACAGTCGTAGTCGTTTAACAATTCTACCCAACGACGTTGACGCATGTTGAGTTCCTTTTTATCAAAGATATGTTAGAGGCTCTTATGGTCGGTGAAGACCGTACACTTTGTACCATAAAGGTAGTGTCGCCAAATCTTTAATGCAAAACAACTGCACCAAGTTCAAGGTCGTGGGTAGTATAGTTTTTCACATGAATTTTGAGTTGTCTCGACGCGTAAGCGATTACTTTGTCCCGTTGCATGAGAACGCAACCGAGACCCTAGTTAGAGGCATCGCAATACACGACGAAATCGTCGTTCCCATCGGGGAGAGTGAGGATAGGAGCATTACAAAGCATGTCCTTGAGCATTTGGAAGGTTTCCTCTTGTTCGGGACCCCAAACAAAAGGTTTATCTTTTTGAGTCAAAGAAGTCAAAGGAACGGCAATTTTCAAGAAGTTCGAGATGAAACGACGATAATACCCAGCTAGGCCAAGAAACGAACGAATTTCAGAGGGCGACATAGGTGCAGTCCAATTCTTCACAGCTTCTATCTTTGCAGGGTCAACGTGTATACCGAGTTCATTGACGGTGTGACCTAAGAATTGAACCTCCTTTAGCCAAAATTCACACTTGGAGAATTTGGCATAAAGACGTTCGGTTTGCAAAAGCTGAAGAATGAGACGCAAATGTCGTCGTGCTCTTCTTTCGTCTTGGAGTAGATTAGGATATCGTCGATTAATACAATGACAAAATGATCGAGAAAAGGCTTACACATGCAGTGCATGAGTTCCATAAACACTGCAGGTGCGTTGGTCAACCCAAAAGGCATGACCACGAACTCGTAGTGTCCATAACGTGTGCGGAAAGCGGTTTTGGGTACATCTTCCTCGGAAACCCGAAGTTGATGGTAACCAGAACGGAGATCAATCTTTGAAAAGCACTTCGCACCTTGCAGTTGATCGAAGAGATCATCGATACGAGGAAGGGGGTATCGGTTCTTGACTGTAAGCTTATTGAGTTCACGATAGTCAATGCACATGCGAAATGACCCATCTTTCTTTTTGACAAAGAGAACGGGAGCGCCCTAAGGGGAAGTACTAGGGCGTATAAAACCTTTATCAAGAAGCTCTTGAAGTTGGCTTGATAGCTCTTGCATCTCCGAGGGTGCTAAACGATAGGGAGCTTTCACAAGAGGAGTTACGCCAGGGATAAGATCAATACGAAAATCAACAGCTCGGGGAGGCGGAGGACCAGGAAGATCCTCGGGAAAAACGGAAGGAAACTCACAAACGACAGGAACTTCACTTATGCTCGGACCTTTGTCTTTCTTTTCCATAACATAGGCGAGAAAGGCAAAGTACTCCTTACGCAAGTACTTGTTCGCTTTCATGCACGGCATAAGTTTGAGACCTTTAAAAGGTTTCTCGCCATAGACGTGTAGAGAATCACCTTGAGGAAGAGGGAGGCGAATAAGCTTTTCGGAACAAACCACTTCGGCACGAACTCGCATGAGCCAATCCATGCCTACTATGATATCAAAACCACCCATTTGCATGGGGATGAGATCAATGGAGAACGAATGATCGTTAAGAATCAAAGAGCAACCATAGAGAACGGAATCAATGGAGATGGTTTTACCATTAGCGACTTCCACAGCGAAAGGATTAGGCATTTTAGATCGTTCGCACTTAAGCAAAGGTTCAAATTCTAGCGATACAAAACTCCTATCGGCGCCAGTATCAAATAGACATGTAGCATAAATATGGTTCACAAGGAACGTACCAGTGATGACGTCATTAGTGCTATGGGCTTGAGCGGAGGTAAGCATGAAAGCTCTCCCCTTTGCAGGCTCAGGCTGCTGATGTGGTGCTGCTGGTTGAGAAGAGGACAAACATTTGCGAGATGGTTGGGATTGCCACATTTGTAACATGCTTGCACAGGAGTATTTTGACGCTGGGGTTGAGTTTGGTTTGGGTTAGGGTTAGGGACAATGGCTTGGTTGCTTTGGGTTTGGCGACAATGGCTAGCGAAATGCCCCATCCTGTTACAGTTGGCGCATTTCCGGCATGGGGTAGAAGGGAGATGATGATAAGTGCAACGATCACACTTAGGCCAAATGTCGGTGTAGTTTCGTTTGGGTGGATCGTTGTTTTGGGTGGAGGAGATGGCATTTAAAGGCGTAGGGGCAGGCGGAGTGACAACCGCGTTGTTTTGAACCGAAGCCTTGCGCTTCTTGTTCTTGATGGGATTCTTTTTGGGTTAAGGGGAGGCGATTCGGTAGCGGTGGTATTGGCGGTGGCTTGATGCGCATGCTTCATAGGAACCTTGTCATAGGCCCCTGAAGGATGCAGTTGTGGTTAAGCTCTGTGATGGTGCTATAGACTTCTTCGATGGTTCTAGGGCGTGTGGCGGCTACGTGGTTCATGATCACAGGCGAAAGCGAACGAATAAGCTTAGCTATCGCTTTGGGAACTGTATCGACCTATCCAGGACAGATGATACTCAACTGTTTGAAGCAAGCGATCAACCCTTCAGCGTCGCTCCCTTGTTGCGTGAGGTTCCAGAATTCATTTTCGAGCTTCTGGGTCTCGTGGGAGGACAAAACTGATCTCTCACGAGCTGCTTGAGCTCGTCCCAAGTGAGAGCATGAGCTGCTTCGTTGCGACGCTTGTTGCGTTCTGTAGTCCACCACTCGAGGGCTCTCTGGCGAAATACCCCGGTAGCGTTAAGGGTTCGAAGGTCATCAGGGCATCCGCCCTGAAGAAAAGTAAGCTCCATAGCGTCAAACCAATTGATCATGGCGGTAACACCGTCCATGCCAGTGAATTCTACTGGTTTACAAGCCATAAACGCTTGAATTGGAAGGACATTTTGGGGTTGTCGGTTTTAGAGTCAGCAGAGGATTTGGGTGTGCCTTCGGTATGGATGGTTTGAAGCTGGCTAACGATATCGGGTATGACACGGGCCATTTGATCGGCCCTTTGCTCGGTGACAAGACCGACGAGTTCTTGCTTGGAGATGGAATCCTCATTGTTGTTGTTGTTCTTGGAACCCTTGTTTACCTCTTGGATTTCTTGGATGAGTTAGGAGAATTCATCTAGAGATTCAACATAGAAAAAGGGAATGAGACTTGATGATAATATGGGGAAAAACAAGTTTTCCATGAATAAGCATGTATGAGGTTCAAGCATGGTTTACATAAGTTTGCATGGGTTCATCAAGTATAGTCCACAAAATTTGCATGAAAGTATCAAGTATGGCATGTATAATCACGTATAAATGCGAATAAGGAGTATAAATTTAGTGTGTTCACGAAGATTAGTATTGAAACATGATTGCGATAAGCGTGCGAAACGTGTAAAGGTTCGAAACGAATAAAGTAACAAGTATCAAATCACATATAAATTGAGATAACATAAAAGAATTGGCTCATAAAACATGGGATTGTTACGGGTAAAGAAACATCGACAATTCCAAAGTGAATCGAAGATCCTTTCTAATTAGAGAAACGTGCTTTGGCCTATAGGTAAAATACTCTCATCGAGAAGCGACTAACGATATTTTACCCTTCCAGCTACTACACGTCTCTAATCGATTAGAAAATCGAAACTTTGGCGAGAGCGAAAATCAAGGAACGGGACTTAATCGACAAGGTGCGGGTTTCACCCCTAACTTGAAGATTTCGTACCCTAAGTGTGGTTGTTCCTTACTAAACGAGGAGCATATTCCGACTCGTTTGTAAGGTCCACTAGAACATGAAATGGAAGTTTCCATCAAGATGTGGATATCTGTAGGAACGTCCACGATTAGCACGGGAACCTAAATTTGTTATCTATTGTCCGATTAGGCGGAAACTAATGACAAGTTAATCAAATAACAAGAATTACTCGTTTAATAGTTGTTTTCATTGATCTTAAGTTCAATACATTTGAGATCCAGATCCAACAGAGCTTCGCCGTCTCTGTGCCAAAATATCTCCCCGTTACAAATGAAATCACAAGGCATCTATTTATAGGATCATAAGTTCGCTGGTTTGGTGTTCAAGTTCGGGCGAACTTGACTTAGTCAAGTTCGGCCGAACTTGACTTCCCCATTACCATATCAAGCGAACTTGTCCTAAAACACGCTTAAATACGCCTCGTTTCATCTATACTATATTGACTCGATAAAAGACTATTCTATAGACACTATGCACCAATAGACTCCCTCTTGGATATCTACTTTGTCTTGTTTGGTCTTCAGAAACTCTCATTTATTCCAGACTCGTTCTCGTGTAATGACGCAGGCAACAGACATATGCACCAACAGACTCCCCCTTGGATGTTGCCGCAGTCATCTTCTTTCATAGACACCTTTGACAATAATCATCCTCGTCAGTCTTCAAGCGTCATAGACTTCTTTGAACGCCTTGTAATCATCAACTTCAAATAAGTTCCAGAGTCTTTATCTTTATCCTTGAATAAGTATTACACTTTATGATCTTCAAACTCTCTCTTTTTCTTCAATTTAACTTGATAGAACTTTAAATCTTCAAGCTCCCCCTTGCTTTGAGCTATGCTCCCCTAGCTTTGAGCTTTATCTTCAATCAATTTCATCCTGCTCCCCTAAAAATTACTTCCTATTTCAAAGTACTTGGGAATTCAAATAAACATTTCAGATTCTAACTTCGAAATTTTGTACCCTTGTATTACATACCACATGTACAATACTTGTATTTCAAATTTTAATCTTCATTTTTCAGTTATTTCAAGTTCAAATTCATGACCTTGAAAATTCAAAACCTTTTTCAATTCATTTAATTTTTCAATTATTGAAATGAAATCCACTTAGTTGATCAAGTCAAAGTTAATGACTTGATTAACTAATTTTATTTACCAAGTCCAAGTTAATGATCTTGGCTAAACCCGTTGTGAACAACTAATATTATCTTCAATTTTAAAGTTTCAAACTAGTGAACTTTTTCTTGCCAGACTTCGATGGTCCGTTCTCCAACATTGGCTCGTTGAAAATCTTTTTGGATTTAAAAAGTAGTAAGATTTACAGAACTTTTAATCAAGTAAAGTAAACTATGTGCAAACATATTTATAGACATATTTTTGTGGATTTGCGTCTAAGGATAATATCAATTTTATTGAGACATATCACCAGTACCGTTGACCTTTTTGAGACTTTAAGTTTAAACTTGTTTACCTAGATTGTCGATATATTTGTCCATTTAAACTTCATCAGTTTCTCAATTATTCCAAGATATGTTAGGATATGATTTATGAAACTAAAATTATCTATGTTCCCACCACTTGAATATACTCCCGTATCAAAATTCCCTAGATTTCATCTTACAGGTGAGTATAGCGTAATTGATATTTGTATTCGGGTTGTGCGAGACCTTGAGAGCTCAGGTTAGTACTACCGTACAGACAAAGAGATGAAGGCTCGTCTTTCAGGTCTGTTCCACTTAAGGAATCTTTTCAGCATTGCAAATGATTAGATCATTCGATTTTTTCAAGCTTGCATGCTATTTTGGGGTTTTTAGCAAAAAGCATTATAGAAGTTCTAGGCTATTGCTTCCGCAAAATCAGAAGAACTTGTATAATACCCCAGATATCAACTATCTATAAAGACCTCGTATCTCAGAATCAGGCAACCCTTCAATCGAAATTTCGGAGTACTAAGTTCATATATCCAAGATGTGTTAATCCACAAAAATAAGCAGTTGTAAAATTTAGTTTATATCCCGGAAACAAACTACTGAATGTGTAAAGCCTATCGACACATCCACAGTAAGATAGTTTATCACTTTTAAGCTTTACAATTCTTTAGCATACTGTGATAGTCCACTGATGTACTATCATTTCCTTTTTGACAACAAATTATTTTTGTCGTTTTCATGTTTTTGTATTTTTTTGAATTTTTTCATATGTTTTTGAATTTTCAACCTTTTCATATGTTTTTTATTTTTCTAAAAAATTTCATGTTTTTGATTTTTCTAAAAATTTTCATTCTTACTCCCCCTAAAATCAAAAACATAATTTTGGATTTTAGGTTTAATAACAAATTCTATTTGAAAAATATAACCAACCAATGTGGATCCCGTGACCTCGTCGTCCGATCCTTTTTTTTAATCATGTATCTGCAATTGTTTAACAAACAATCATTAAACTCATTTACCACTTGTAAAAGCAGTTTGAACTTGTAAGAACTTTGAAATCAGTTTTTCTGTTCAACGGTGTGGATTTTCATAATTTTGACTTTTTTTCAAAGTTTTCTTCTTAACTACTCCCCCTCAAAATGACAAAGATTTGACATTTCTGGATAAGTTAAATATTATGAAGCTCCTAAATCCCGAATCAACTTTACTTTTATCTTTCTTGATTGATTTGACATTTTCGGTTTTATCACACATAACCTTCACTTTTTCAGGTGATTTCTTTTTAGCAATCCAAGCTTGAGAATTAACTCTAGCTTTCTTGATATAAAACCTAGAATCATTGTTTGACTTTGAAGTCTCTCCTTTTTGAAAAATTGAATTTTCAAATTTTGATTCATTTTTAGGTTTTATTTCAAGATTGGATTCAACATTACGTTTCAATTCTTTTAAGTCAACATTTCTTTTTAAAAATCTGATTTGACCATTATCAGATTGCTTTTGTTTTACCTCTTTTGAAACTTCTTTTCTTCGGGATACACAGGCTTAGACTTCGGACATTTGCGAGCAATGTGACCAACTTCATTGCATTTGAAGCAAGTCCGAGTGTCATGAACCTGTCCACTAGTGGGTTTTACTCCACTTGCGGACTTAGCCTTGTCCCGAAGTTCCTTTTCTTTCTTGAAATCATCGTTTGACTTTTACCGATCAAGCTTTCTTCTCGAACCGTGCTCGTTCCGTACACAAACTTTATGCTCTTACCTTTGTATTCCTGGAACGTTGACTTCTGATTCTTCTTCGGCTCATCTTCAGCTTCTTCCAAACCTAAACTTGCTCTCCTGTTCTCAGGAAAATCACCACCGTTTTTACGGTAATTGTTAAAATTCCGTTTCGGTTTAAAATAAAACTTCTTTTCATTTTTCTCGAGATCATCTGATGAAACTTCCACAAGTTTAAACAGTTTATCGATTTGATCTTCTTTCACATTCTGAATCGGAAAGCTATCATTGAAATATAATCTATCAGATTCCTTAACCTTGTACATGACAACATTAGGTCATCACTTAGATCATTTTCTGATGATGTATCGTCACTTTTAGATTGTGAACCAGAACTATTTGAACTCGAGTTGGCGCTTTTAAAGTTTGCCGTCATCAGAATCATTTCCCAAAACATTCTTTACCACATCTTTTACCACGGATTCATTGTCATCGTTTGATTTCGTAAAATCTACGTCAATGTTTTCAGGCAATCTATCTTTCTTTTCTGAAAGAAGTAAAAGTTTAAATGCCTTTTCAATATCATCATCTTTCTTGCAGCAGTAACTTGCAAGAAATGGTGGAGGAACACTTCCGTAAACTTTACGCTGTGAGTTATCAACATTATCCTCCGACTTGATCGTAGGAAGAATATGATCAATGACATATGCGTTTGTGGTGTAACTTTTTAATAATTGTCTGACTCTTTCTGTTTCTATTTTCATTTCATGAAACTCACGCTTTGTTTCAGCAATTGTATTAATGTACATGTTAATTGCCTTTTGTTTTTCATAACTGTAGCATTTAACATGGTGACATTAGCGTTGAGTTCACTGTTAGCTTTTTCAACATGTTTATATTTGGCTGATATTTTGTCATAAGCTTCTTTTATGGTTCTGTAATCATAACGAAAGTTTTCATTATGTTCAGTCAATTCTCTTATGACATTGACTTTATCCAGACAGGGTTCACAAGGACTTGCGCACTTTGTGCAAGGTTTTTCAACCTCCACAACTTTCACAACTTCCTTTTCAGACATACTTACCTTTGCTTTTTCCTTTTCGGCTTCTGCTTTCAACTCTTCTTGTTTTTGCATCTCAAGGTAAGCTATTCCTTCTTCCTCTGTTTGTTGTATGTATCTTTCTAGAACTGCATCCTCCAGGACAGCTTCTTCCTCAGCTCTCTGCATTAATGCTTCTTGAATAGCATTTTTTATAGCAGCATCCACAAATGATGTCTCAATTCATTCACAACCTCTGTCATCATAGCAACACCAGTCTTCTTTCCGATGTATTGTTCCAATCGAAACCATCGTCTTCATGATTAGCAACAAGAGCTTGTTCGGCTTTCTTTGCAGGTTTATCTTCAACTTCAACTTGTGTTCTATTCGATATGATTTGTATTGCAACGGTTTCTTGTAATATTCGTTACCGGTTCCAAAAGGGTTTTGGTTTCCACTAGCTTCTTGGTTATGGCATTCACGTTTGAAGTGCCTTTTTGTCAACATCTGAAACAAGTACTTTTCGTTTTGTCGAAACCAAGTTTATTGTTTGAATTACCAATATCCCTTCCAGTGACTGCTACAAATTTTGAAACTCTCCGGATAATCATACTAAGGACCATTTGATGTCCATCAGTTCCAACTCTTTCTCATCTACCTGATCGTAATCCTCAGCTGTCATTTCAGGATTTCCGATCTTTCCAGCAAAAGACTTTCATACGATTCCAGAACTGTAGCAAGAAGTGCTATGTGATGTTTCGCAACTTTTTCAGGAAACACATTCTTTAAATCTACTGCTATGTTGCATTGGAATACATCTGAATTAGAATGGATTGGCTTGTCTGATGAGATTGACTTTGAGAAGAAGAATTTGAACCAACATATGAATAACCAGTGTTTGGAGAATACTATTTTGTGATGATTGATCTGATGTATTCATGTTTGCACTAAATGTTTTTGGATTTTTGGACTTTGAATCGGAGTATCTGGAACACCACCTTTGTAATAAACTCCGACATCCTGAACAATATTAGTGTTTTTGGATTTTGCAATCTTCATCAATTCCATTTCATGACCTTCAAGTTTGTCATTGAAAGATGACAACTTAAAATGTCTCTAAGATGGACTATTCTTTAGAATCATCAGATACGTTGTCCATTCTCCTTCTGGAAGTGTATCGGCCAGCTTCTCAATCTGTTCTTCGTTAGTTCTCTTGATATCATGTCTTCGCATCTGGACCATGAGGTGACAATATCTATCAATCATTGCTTCATTGTCTCTCCTTTGATCATCGTGAAGATCTCAAACTCTTTCTTAATCAGGGCCTTTTTGCTCTTGATCATTTCATCACTTCTTTTGAATTTTTCGCAAAGAGAATTCCATAATTCTTGAGAAGTATCATGTTCTGGTAATAATATCAAGATATCTTCTTTGACAGATTGTTGTATCAAGCTGATCATTTTCTTTTCAGCAACATATTTCTCTTTGTCAATTGCTGAAAACTTGTTCAATAGAAGATCTTGATCACGTTCATCTTTCGGCCATGTGTAACCGTCTTCAATTGCAACCCAACTGTTGAATTGATTCGCTTGAATCCAATTAACAAACTTTTCCTTCCATCCCTCGAACTCATCCATACTCATCAACTTCGGTGGTTTCTGAGTAGTTCCCATTTCATTATCGAGGTTCATCTGATTAACCGCAATTGAATTTGATGTTGAGGCTTGAGCTACTCCAGCTGCAAACGCGTTATGAAAATCTTCCATTTTGAAAATCGAGACACGTACGCAAAACCACGTTAAAACTTTGAAAAATATTAGAACTACTACAAGTTCGGTCGAACTTGTGGTTGAAAGATGAAAATTTTCAGTTTATACCCAAGTTCCGCGAACCTGGTTGAAAGATTTCAAAAAATTTTATTTCGAGCGAACTTATGAAAATTAATAAGAAATAGGTAAGTTCGGTCGAACTTAAGCTTGAAATTTTAAGAGAATCACTAAGTTAGGCGAACTTAGTTTGAATTTCAATGAAAAACTTCAAGTTCGGGCGAACTTAAGCGAAATTTCAACAGAATTTTATCAAGTTCGGTTCGAACTTGATAGAAATTAAAGAAAAATTCAATAAGTTCGAGCGGACTTAGCTTAAAGTCACTGAAAAACCTATCAAGTTCGGTCGAACTTGATAAAAATCAATGATTTTTAATCAAGTTCGGGCGAACTTGAGGTTAAGTTCGGCCAACATGATTTGAAAAACATGGTTTTAGCAACTTTTTGATGTCAATTCGTGTGAATTTGATGTCCAAACTCTCAGGGTTTACCACGAATGTATTTAACATGACATATTCAAATTGGACAAAATTTGACCGTGAATTCTTCATTTTTGTTCAAAAGTTAAGAAAAATAGAAGAATGGAGATGAAATAGAGAGATTCTTGTCTTGATTTCAACAAATTCAAGTATCCAGGCTCTGGATACCACTTGTAGGAACGTCCACGATTAGCACGGGAACCTAAATTTGTTATCTATTGTCCGATTAGGCGGAAACTAATGACAAGTTAATCAAATAACAAGAATTACTCGTTTAATAGTTGTTCATTGATCTTAAGTTCAATACATTCAAGATCCGGATCTGACAGAGCTTCGCCGTCTCTGTGCCAAAATGTCTCCCCTTTACAAATGAAATCACAAGGCATCTATTTATAGGATCATAAGTTCGCCGGTTGGTGTTGAAGTTCGGACATTTCTAAATTTATCCTACATATTTCAAAATTTATCCTACACATACGAAAATATATCCTACACATGTCAAATATTGTCCTTCACCATAAATTATTTTATCTTGAAAGAGTATATTTAAAAGTGAGTTACAAGTTCAATTAGTTAGCTAATTATTACAATTATAAATTACCTATATGCCTTTTTCAATAACATTAAATACACATATTAAATGAAGTAAATTGAGCATTTCTATTGGTGTAAAACTTATTCTTTTTATTCTTACAAAATTTTACTTCTCATTTGAACTCTCCACTTGCTTGTATTCTCCTAACATTAATACGTACATATAATACACAAGTATTATCACCAAGTAAGTATTTAAAATATATTCTTTCCCATAAATTATATTTACATGTATATCTATTATTTCCACCCATTTTGACTTAGTAAAAAAATATGTAAGTATTTAATAAAACTCTTATAGTTTTGGGCTTAAACCTTTTTATTAAAATTTTCCTAATTACGATTAGGGTTGCTATCATGTTTAGCCATGCTAATCACCTCGTTAATCATACTTCAATTGAGATAAAGATTTTGGAAAATTTCGCCATAATTTCCCCTAAACTACGCCGTTTTTCATATTTTAAAAACGTATTTTAAATATGTTTAAGCCCCATAATCACCATCAACTTCAAATCAAGTTTCAACATACTAACTTTGCATGCATGAGCCATACATATTAATCCTCATTTCCATGAACTTTTTGTAAGTATATATTTTTAACATTGTTTAAAAATAATGAAATCTTCAGATATTTATTAGATCATTAAGGCCTTCATTTTTATTATGCTTTCTAGTCAAGTTCTCAACTTTAAACCACCTTGTTTATTACACTTTTAAGATGATCTTAGTGCAAACTATGGTGTTTAATCTTTATAAAAGTCATATATGTGTTATAAATCATTTTTAAGTCGTAGTAAAGTTCATGGATCATGAGGTTAATGACTTTGTTTAGATTCAAACATCATGTCACACCCCAACCGATGGCAGAAACATCGGAGTGAGACGAACGAGATTGCTTATTGCTCATAAATTCTAATTTGTGACAATATTTAAATAAAATCCATATTTCATTCATAGTAACTTTGTCATACAATACAAGAATTTTCAAATACAACAATAACAAAGGCAAAATTTTGTACAACATTTTATAAACCTAACGTCTATATGTGTATCTAACATCATCTCTACTCCAACTTTCATGGCAAAGCTTATCAACCTGCAACATGTAAAAATACGAGTTCAATGCAAAGGCAAAGGCGAGTACACAAGTTTTGGTGATACATAGCATAAGTATAAAAGTGTAACTCGAATCCACATGGTAATTGTAAGCAAGGTTTATACTAATCATGCAATACTAGATCAAACCCCGAGTTTCCACAAAAGTTCTTACGAGATCGAGCTTCCTTGTTACAAAAGCGACAAGACAAGAATGAGTATGATAATCTTAACATAACCCCGACGGGTGGTGCGCTACTCCTATAGCGCTATATATGATAAGTTGGGCTAGCTAAGTTAATGATCAAGCAAGTATAAACGAGCATGTATCTAGGCATAACATGTATTCATGTATAAGGATTGAGCATGTAAAGCATGAGTTTGTGGTATGTGCATTTTGATAGATAAACATGTTACAACCCAAAAGTGATTTAAAACGGTAAGTGGGTCGAGTGTACTCACGGTTTTGGGTCTTTTCTACAAGTCAAGTCCATGAAAGAGGTTGATTGCGGGATGAACGCCGAGTTATCCTACAAGAGGAAACGAGGGCATATAAGTAACAGTTTAACTGAGGATTGAGAGTATTCGGGAAAATGTAAAGGATAAAAGTATGAGAAAGTATTGTAGCATGAAAATAATCACTAGACATAGCACTTGTCAACGACACTATAGCAAATCCTTAAGGATTGAATGTGTTTTTATAGGTTCAAGACATATTAGAATCGTGACAAGGAACTACATACATTAGTGATGAAACTTACTAACTTGACGGATGATTCATTAGTCATTATCAAGATTTCGGTTTCTAGGGTTTATTATAGTAGTTCATAAATATAGTTATATAATCATGTAGGAGGTGGGAGGATGAACCATCCACTTTGGAACCTCTTGATGTCATGTAAGTCAAATAGGAGGTGGGAGGATTAACCATCCACTTTGAAACCTCGAGTAGTGTTCACCGCTACACAAGTTACCATTGGTAACAAGGAGGGTACAAGAACAATAACATTAACAAGAATGACAAGAATAATAACTTAGAATAATAGTGAAATCATCAAGTAATGTGTAGTCTCAAGTTTAAGGATAGCCCAAGCTAACCATGGTGGACATGTATAAACAAGTTCAAAAACTTGCATCACTTGTGAGCTTAAAGCTCTATGAAAAAAGAAAGTTTGTGAGGATAAATCCTCTATTTTGATTGTCTCAACCTTGCTTTTAAGCCTAACTGCCCATAAGAAGTGTTGTAAGCATTCGGACATAGGTTTGAGATGGGATAAACCCAAGTTGGATGAACATAAACAAGTTTTGAAAGATTTTGAAAACAAACAGAAAGTTGGACATTTTCGGGGCATTTCCAGGTCTGAATTCTCCAAGGAGAGACCATGGAATCATGCCCAAAGGAAAACTAAGCATGTAGGAAAAAGAGTTGAGTATTGAGTGAGTTATGCTCACTTTAGTGTAGAGGTACAAATCTGCCCGAAAATTGGATTCAGCTACGAACTTGGAGTGTTTTGAGAGGCTTGGAGGCTTTGTAAAGTGGAAAATGCTTGGAGGAGGCTTGGGTTATATAGGGGATGGATTAGGGTTTCATTGGTTGGGCTTTGGACAAGATTTGAGGGAGTTTAGACTTGAAACTAGTCCACTAAACCCAACCCAAAGCTGAATTATAGGGATGCCATTTTTTATTTTTTTCTTATTTTTTTGTTATTTAATGTTATATATTAGGTTAATAGATGTTATATATTATGTACATAACATGTATTATCGTGTGACAAGTTATTTCGGGAGTATGAACCTTATAAGTTAGAGTTTTATTAGCGGAAAAAAACAGGTTTTAACGTTTAACTAAGGTGTTTTATGAATATTTAAGGTATGATAACATATGTAACATGTCACATGGTATATGTATGTATAAAATGATCGAGATTGAGTATCCACATTGCGTATAAAGTACGTATCAAGTATAAACACCGCGTATTAGCAAGTATGTCACGTATTCGATTATGTATTCATGTGTATGCATTGTATGGACAAGTATGATTGTGTGTAACAAGTATAAAGATGAACATGTTTATTCCATTACGATTCAAGTCTTGATTACAATGATTTCAACGAAATGATGAATACGAATACAATGGTTTCCAAAAATAGAACTACAACGCTAGCTTGCTATAAATAGAAAGTATCGAAACGCGAGCGTTACTCATCAAGATGTTTAAATCATCATTTATAATCTAAATCATACAAGATCATGCACTTAAATAACTTACTTTTAACATAATCATACTAACTAGTTAACACTAATACACATAATCAACATATAATACATCATATTTAGTAGATTATTAAGCTGAGATTAGGGTTTTTAAGTTTGGTTTTCATTTATGTTCAAGATGATCAACAAGTACTTTATAATTCTACATAACATAATAAGCTTAAAAATGGTAAAAGTTGATCTTACAAATTTGCACAACCTTAAGTGAAGATTAAAAAGATAGTAAAGCTCAAAAGAAAGCCCTAATGGTCCTCCGTCCTTGCAAACTCCTTGGATGATTTTGAAAGGGTTTAAATGAGCTTAAAATAAGGTGTTTAATGATGAAACAAAGGTGGGTTTGGGTGGTTATGTGCAGCCGTGAGGGAGAGGAGACAAAGAGGGTGTTTGGTATTTTTTTTTAATGTATAGAATGACAGAAGTGGTGATGGCATGTTATTATAAAAGTCTTGGAAAATCTTGGTGAATCAAGTCCACCATACATCATCCATGTCTTCCATCATGATCAAGTGTAGGCAAGGGGCTTGTGGGCCCCTTGTCTTGATCAAAAATTTAGTTGGGGGTTAAATGTAATATTTTTTTAACATGTGGTATAATGTAAGATATTTAGGTAGTTATTGTAAGTATTCTAATTAGGGGTTGTCTTGCATCATTGGGGTAATTAAGGGTTTAGGAAGCTAATTAATCTCAACTAGTTCAATAAACTAGTTGGTATTAATTTTGGATAGTAACAATGCCTCTAATTCGGTCGTCGGGTCACTTTCAGACAATATATGGAAGATGCGCTTTAATACCGGAACTATTATCTCGACCTATTTATTGGTACCATCAACATTGTTTCGGATGTGAATTGGTCATAACTAGTTCACTAAGTGACGTTTAGTTCGTTAGGGTGATAAAAATACCGTTTATTAACTCGTCGGATCAAAATCAAACAAGTTATGTAATTATCAAAATAACATCGGAAGCTTAGGTTTCGGACATCCCATTAATATCGCTAAGCTTATTTATGAGGTATATCATTATATACAAGTCCTACGACCTCTAAAATGTTAAATTTTGCCGTTTCAGACGATTTATTTTGTTACAATTTAACGCGGATCGGACGAATTTTAACGATACGTATTTTCCGTAAAGTTAAGGTGTTTTAGCATTTGGTGTCCCTAATTAGGGATTTTTATTTGTATTTCAACTATAAAAAGCTTTCGTGCCATTCGTTGCTCGTTCGAATGGTTTTCAGAACTAGTTGGCATGAATAGTGTGTTCAGGTGAATAGTGTTTTCAGCATTTTTGCCAACATATCGGACATACTTTCTTGTTTTCTCGCGACGCGACGAATGTGAGATTATCATTTGCAAATTTAAACATGTCCTACTATTGCTAGCCTTTGTATAACCTAATCATGCACAAATTAAGTAAAAAATGAACGCAAATTTAACGTTTAATTAATTATTAAGTTGTACGGATTTACCATTTAATTGCTGGTTGTCACATAAATGTTGAATAGGGTGTGTAAATTGGATTTTGTTCTTGAATTTTTTTTCTTGTTACGGTACATTTTTCCAAACAAATCGGATTCCGTTCTTGTTACAGATTTCTGGGGTTGTAGTCGATAACATGGAGGTTCGAGTAGCATTTCAAAGTCATTTCAAGTTGTCCACATCACAGGACGTGAGCTGATTCCAAAAAGTCCTCTTTTTAACCACTATCGAATTATCATCAAGGTCATCTCATAGAGACGTGTTTTTTTTATTATTCCTGGTCAACTACTTTATGAAATGGTGTAATATCTTTTACAAACACTAGTTGACATGTGTAGTGTATTGTTTTTGTAAAAAAACATGTTTAAAGTCATGTTTATGTTAGGTGTTTATAGAGAAAAAAAAGTTGTTTATTTGTAAAAAATTCTAGTGACTTTGAAATTATGAGAGGGAAGATTTGATTGATTGATGTATGTGACAAGAATAAGTGAGTATAAAGTTACCCTTATATTCTTTATACTTTAGTTTCTACTAAAAACAAAATAAGAGTACTCAAGTACAAGAAAGTCAAAAAAACAATATTATCTATACAAACAAGATTGATCAAGGGTTAGAATTGTTTCTAGGTTCTCTCATCTAGTGGTGGTTTTCATTTTACCCAATCCCTATACATATATATATATATATATATGATATTTTAAGTTTTCAATATTTTTAATTTATATAAGGGTACATATGAAAATTTTCCTAATCATTTTATACAACGATTGAGACAGGAATTGGCAAATGGTACCAGGTACGAAACTGAATTGGTACCGTATCAAACCAATTTTGATATAATTCGGTACCCACAGTTGCATTTTTTGGGATCCGTACTTTCAGTTTGGTACCAGTTTGGTATGGTACAAACATTTTGGGTTGATTTATACTCGAATACTATACCGAGCACTTTTGATACCGGTACCAAATTTTTGTGATTTTCAGGATCGAATTTTTGGTATTGATACATTACCGACCTAGTCCTTAGACTGAAAGATTAATAAGATTATGTTAAATTTTGACTATAGGAATTTTCCTGAATAAATTCGTTGCAATTTTCTTGTAAATATTTGAAAACAGAGTTGTTTTTCATCGATTTATTTGATTAAATTCTTTCGCTGATTTCGGTTCAAATTCTTTATCTACATATTTGAAAAATTATTTAGCTCAAATTTTGGTTCAATAGCACAAGCCAAACACATTGGTTAATTAACTGAATCATAACCGAGCTTCATAATTGATGACTTTTAACTAAGTTCTGTTTCGATTATGGTTAAAAAAATCTCATAACCGAAGCTATAGGTTATGGTTAAGGTAAAAACTGAATCGAACAATAAGATGCACTAACATTCCTTTTTTTTGTTTGTGTTATAATATCCCTTGTTTTTGTTTGCACTGTCATACACTCTCATATCATAAAGTTAGTGTCACATCATTGCCATACGGGTCCGAGCTCTTATTCACTTTTTTTTTCATTTTAATTGTGATAACTTCACAAATTTTACACTACTTATCACATATTATGAATGATTGGTTAAAGGAAGAATAAATATGAATCGTTGGTTCTATGGGGCCCACCATCCCCCCATTCCTTCACCAGCTTGAACTGCCTCACGCTCCCTTCCCTTTCACCTTCAGTAACGCCCTATGGAGCGGTGTTTAACTCTGCTTCCCCGTCAGGTCACCGGAGACGTTACATGCATAGTCTTATGAGTACTAGCGTTGTAGAAACTCATATAAATTTGTGGATATCTTTAGTTTGATTTGTGTACGAAGGCTTTGTATTCATTGTTTTTTTTAGAATTATGTAGCGATTTTGGTTTGATGAGTGTACGTATATTTATTTAGCTAATTTTGAATAATTAAAAAATATTTCTTCTTCAAAGTATGATTGAAATTTAAAGGCATCTGCTCTAAGATTAAATATAATTATTGTGTTATATTTAGTTGTGTGGCTGTTATAATCATTTATATTATATAGATCAAAATATATTAAACCTATTATTTGATTAGTTGTAATTGTTAATGTATCGTCTTACCCTTATTAACTTATTATGTTTCCTCTTAGGTGTTATATATAAGGAGATAATTAGAGCGGTTAAAGGTTAGACACTTATTATCACATCAAGAAATCATCCCATCTACATCTTTCTCCATCCGAATTCCAACCCTATAATTCGATTTCACCATCAAGAACTTACACCCTAAGAAAAAGACAGATCACCGTGACAATCATGTCAAACTCAATGGCTACGTCCCTAATTGGATTCTCTGTTGGCATGTCTGTTGTTACAAGTATTTCTACATGTTTTCCATGAATCTAGAATGAAATCTAGAAAACAGTTATATGAAAAACCTAATAAAAATTCGAAACATGAAATTCGGATAAACTTTAAAATTCACGGATTTTATGTTCTAAACTGATGTTTAATCACATCCTGAATAATCATTGTTCCGATATCTGTATAAAGAACTTATTTTTTCAGTTTTCAAATTCTAGAATTTGGTTTTATGTTTTAAGGATCATCATGTTCATAAGAAAAATTCGAATCCAATTTTGGAATGAATTCAGGATCAAAGGGTGTTTTTCCTGTTTTGATCTAGTGTATCTATTAAAATGTTTTCGAAATCTATTATAATTATTAATGGATATTATTTTTGAAATATTTAGATAATCCTAAATCAACATTAAAACAGGAAACATGATCCCATGATCCCTTAAAATTCAAATTTCACCGTTATCACAACTAACTGCCAAAATTAGGAGATTTCGAGTCTTGGAGAAAAATTTTCAAATAAATCCAAATCTCATTCGAAATTACAAATTTTTGGAATAATACGAAATCTTATTCGAAATCACACATTTCGGAAAAATCCGAAATCTTATTCTAAATCAAAATTTTCAGAAAAAATCAAAATTTCAACTTTTCGAAATCTAACTTATCCGAATTCTAACTTATTCGAAATCTCATTACTTTATTAGGTTGTTATTGTGAACTAAATTTCACGGGGCTCCTTGATCCGCGCTAACAGGTGGTTTGCTGTTAAATAATTGGTTTTGTAAAACACTTAAACAGAATCAGATAACTTTTTACAAAACCAAATAGCTTAACTTCAATGAGCTTCTGATGTATCACTTCTGCCCAAAGGTGATTGGTACATCTATTTATTGTTCAAGTATAATAAGAATCTATGTTAATTACGCCTTACAAACGTGAATGTCTTATTTCTGGCTAACGCTGGTTTAATTCATTAATGTCTAGCATACTTAACAAGTGCATAACTAAGGTAATTGTCTTGTTTCTAGCCAAAATGATTTGTCCCAGTTACTTTTGTACATATGCTTAGATGATTACACTTCTGCCTAAAAGTGATTTGTCTTCATTTAAGTAGAATTTTTGTAACTTAGTCTATTATTTTGATGTTAGTAATAGACAATATCACAACTTCATAACTAAAATGGTTATTACTTAGTCTGCCTTAGTGTAACATGCTCTTAGATCACATTAAGACTTCTTTCTTAGTATAGTAATTCGCTCATATAATTTCCACTCTCAGCAACCAATTGCGGGATTCCACCATTGACTTGTGATAAATTTGTTATATGGAAAGACTCTCTCATGCTTACTCTTACTTTGCTGGATTTTGATTATGCTTTAAAAGAGGCTAAGCCTGCAGAAGTACCACTGCGAAGCAGATAACTATGGAAAAGTGGACTAGGTGCAATCGCATGTCTCTCATGTTCATGAAGTAATCAATTAGCAATGCAATTCGAGGAGCCATTCAAGATTCTGATGATGCTAAAACCTACTTGGCTTCTGTGGAGGAGCAATTCAAAGGGACGTCTAAAGCACACGCTAGTACTTTAATCCTCAAGCTGGTGACTACTAAGTATGATGGAGGAGCGGCATCCGTGAACACATCATGATGATGAATGGCATGGCCCAAAAGCTGAAGGGATTAGACATGGAGATCAGTGATGGTTTTCTCGTTCACTTCATCATAACTTGGCTTCCTTCGTCTTATGAAGCATTCAAGATCAATTACAACACTCAAAAGGACTAATGGGCAATGAGTGAGCTGATCGCCATGTGCGTGCAGGAGGAAGAGCATATGAAGATGGATAGAACTACTGATGTTGCAAACTTTACTACCTTCAACTCTAAGAAGAGGAAGAACAATCACTCGACGAATGATGCTTCTAAGGTCCAAAAGCCAAATCCTAAGACAAGTGCACCATCCAGCTTTAAGAACTCCTTAGGCAAACCTTACTGCAAGTTTTGCAAAAAGACATGACATAAGTAGAAGGAATACCCTGACTTTAAGGAGTGGCTAGCTAAGAAAGGTCACGATTTTTTCATGATACTTGAGTCCTATAATTTAAATGTTCCTGCTAATTCTTGGTGGTTTGATTCTAATTCTATGGTTCATGTAACCAATTCTACTCAGGGATTCCTTTTAATCCGAAGTCTGGGAAGAAACCAAAGAACACTTAAAGATGGGGATGATCAGGAATTAGAAGTGAAGGCCATAGGGACATTACATTGTTTATGAAAACTGGGTTATGCATTAAACTTTATGATACCTTATATGTTCCTGAGGTAACTCGGAACCTTGTATCAGGATCAAAGTTAGACATATACGGTTTTGTTGTTTCCCATGGTCATCGCAAACCGCTCTATTCTCTATGATTCTGTTGTTTATGGTACCAACATTCTGAGTGGTGGTCTCTATAGATTAGAAATAGATGATGATTTTTCCAAATCTTTGTTGTCATATAATATTAATGAATCACTTTCAAAAATGAAACAGAAATGAGACTTAGAGATTTCCTCCATGTTGTGGCATCAACGTTTAGGTCACATCTCACGAGAATGATTAACTCGACTCGTAAAGGATGAAGTCTTACCTCCTCTCAGTTTCACTGATTTTGGAACATGTGTCAAATTCCTTAAAGGTAAAATGACATTAACGAATAAGAAAGGTGCCATTAGGAGCTCTAATTTCTTAGAACTCATTCATACTAACATTAGTGGTCCCAACCAAATTGTTGGCATCACTGGACATACTTCATTTATCACTTTCATTGATGATTATTCTCGTTACATGTACTTGTTTCTCATTAAGAAAAAATCTGAATCTCTTACAACTTTTAAAGATTATAAAGTTGAAGTTGAAGAACAATTAGATCGTCAAATTAAAGTTGTGAGATCAGATAGAGGTGGTGAATATTAGGAAAGACATACTAATGTGGGTCAAGCTCCTGTCCATTTTATGAGTTTTGTAAGGGCCAGGGGATTGTGAACTAATAAACCATTCCTGGTACACCTCAGCAGAATGGTGTCGCTGAACGAAAAAACCGTACCCTTATAAACATGGTGCGCAGTATGTTAACCAACACTAATTTACCATTATTCATCTAGACTAAAGCGTTAAAAGCAGTTGTTCATATACTCAATATAGTTCCTTGTAAGTCTGTCCCTAAAACTTCTTATAAACTTTGGATAGGAGGAAACCGAGTCTTAAATAATGAAAGTATGGGGCTACATTGTTAAAGCAAAACTTTACAATCCTTTGCTAAGGAAACTTGACGCCACAATAGTTACCTGTTTCTTTGTCGGGTATCCTGGTCATTCAAAGGGTTATCGTTTCTACCGTCCTTCCCATGTCACCCGTATTGTTGAAACCAAGCGTGCCGCGTTCCTGGAGGATTTTAAAGTTAGTGGGAGCAGTACCAACCCTTACGAAGAATTGCAAGAGGTACAAGACCCGGGGGAAACTCGTCGCTTACCATAACTCCGTTTACTCCTCTTTTACCCGATGCAACAACTATACCAACTTCAAATTTCCCTCCACAATCAAAACCCATTATACATCATAACGAAGGCACATCAAACGCTCAAAAACAAGACAACACTGAACCCGATATTCAACTTAGCAGGTCATCCAGGACCAGAAGGCCTACGAATTAGGATGATTATATTACCTACCTGAATGAAATGGGTGCCGGAAAGCTCAATGATCCAATCACTTATAATGAAGCCATTAACAATGATCAGTCTTCTGAAGGGAATAAAGAAATGATTTATGAGCTTGAATCCATGAAGAAAAATGATGTTTGGGATTTGGAAGAATTACCGAACGGTGTCAAACCCATAAGAAGTAAATGGGTATTCAAAACAAACCTGGATCCGAATGGGAACGTTGAACGCTACAAAGCGAGATTGGTTGCAAAGGGCTACACTCAGTGTAGGTCCCCTAATCCACGGATCTTGCACAGAATCGTCTATCCAACCTAGAGTGCGGAATCCTCTAGATCAGATTTACATAGAAAATGAGTAGAATCAGAAATTCCAATTAAACAAGTTTTCTATTGATTATCCAAACACATAGTTTTACAATCAACTCAAGACTCACACAACCTCACAGCCAATCTTTATGATCTTGCATCTCTCTCTGTGAATTCTCTCTCTCTCTCTCTCTGTGAATTCTCTTCTCGCTCTCGTTCTTCTTGGTTGTCACAAACCCTAATCACAAACATGTTTATATACCACATGTCTGTGAACTAGGCTTCTATATGGGCCAGGCCATTCTCCAAGCCCATTACAATCATAAACTCACTAACCAATATTGCTAAGCCCAATACAATTTATCCAAAGACTAAATACTTAAACTATTAAGCTGATGTCACAGAATATACACCAATAGACTCCCCCTTGACAATAACTTCATAGTGTAACTTTGTCTTCAAACATCTTACAATCTTTTGGTCTTTGGATAGCTTCAGCTACACACAGATTCTGACATCAACAGACTCCCCCTTAGCTGATGCTTCCAATCTCCAAAAACTTCATTTGTTGTAGATCAGTGAACCAGTAATCTTTGGTTAAGCAAGTAAGCTCCAACTTTTCCATATCTCTCTGTAATGTAGTAGAAGGATCCTACCATGCATCTTCACACATTCGCACTTCACTTCTAATTTGTAATTTACTTGAATTCTGCACTTCATTTTGATAACTGCATCAATATGTTTATAACATAAGCAAGTATCTCGAAAAAACCATTAGTCTTTTTCACATTAAAGATAAACCATTATTTTATCTTATCATGCAAAAACAAACTGTCATTCAAAATGGGAAACCTTTTAAAAGGAAATTTTTTTGGTATTTTTGATATTCTTCAAAACAAACTGAAAAATATAGATACAATAAATCTTTTTGTGAGAATCATGTGCAAGAAGATAATATCAGCAAAATCAAACCATTTTCACACTATTCGACAATTCTTTATTTTATTTTCGTGAAAAGTAGTTCAAGACGATTACCAGTATTGTTTATCCACTTAAACAAAACGCATGAACATTTCAAGTACCTTTACTTAGTGATATGTTAAGGTAATTTTCTACAGCTGTACTAGTGTGTCCCACTTCAGGACTTATCCCCGCGATCAAGGTATGCACAAAGATTCCTCGTATTAGGTGAGTATACCGAATTCATCCTTTTAGTTTTACAATGTAAGACAATTGATGATCAGGTCAGTACTTTCGTACAACAAAAAAACCAATATCTAACAAGGGTTAGGGAAAATACCAAATTTTGGTACGATTTATGCATTTCGCATATTTGACTGACTCTCTAGGAGAGCTTCTTCTATTTCTGGCTTTTTGGCATTTAGCTCTTTTAAGATATCTGGGTTGTGACTAGGTCAACATATATCTGGATGCAGCAAAAGGACAACCTTGATATCCTTGGATGAAATAACAATATAAAGACCCAAAACCGCGGATTTTGGCACTCTATCAATGCAAGATTTAAGGTTATAAAACCATATGCCACTAATATGTTACCCACTCATACACAATTCTTTATGTTTATATCACCATGGTAAGTTGATTATTTCATGTTTCTTGCCTACTGGTACATCATATGATGAATCTACTATCACACTTATGCAATTTAAAGTTCAATTTCAGTGTGACAATCTAACTTGCTGATGTATATCATCTCTTCTTTTTCATACCATGAAATCCCTCATTTTTAATTTTTCAATGTTTTTGGATTTTTAAAATTTTTAACATTTTAACTTACCCCCTAAACTCATGCACTAACTAAACTCTTTTTGGCTTAGGAAATTTCTCCCCCTAAATTTTTGTTTTTATGGAGTAAGTTTCAAAAACATAAATTTAAAACCCTAACAGACTCCCACTTCAACCTGACAAAAAGTTTTTCAACTTCAAATTTTGAATAATTATTATCAATCACAGTAGTAAATAATTCCTTACCATGAGTAACCTATTATTCACCTCAAATGCTTTACATGAATAACCACTATCGGACACAACAACAGTCCTTCTTGGTCATCCTGCACATAGTCAACAACTCAGTTAGACTTGAGAACACAAACCTTACCAGTTTGGGTTGACCATAAATATCAACATAACTTAATTTTGTCCAACATCCATCACACCCCACTGGTGTCTTGGATGCCTTCCCAGTTGTTGTACAAAACTTATAATTTGCACTAGGTCTTTGATCGCAAGAGTTCCGATAAACTCTCGGATTTTCCGACCTTTGAAAGTTACTCTTTTGAAACCTTCTTCTCTCATTATCATACCCTGAAGTTTTGGAAAATTTTGGATTTTGTTGTACATTTGAGTTACAAAAACTCCTATATCCATTTCTTTGATGAAAATTTCCATTACCAAAAGACTGGTATCGATTTTAATATCCAAAATTTTCACTTTGAAACCAATTTGATTTACCATTAAAATGACTGAAATGTGGAGAAATACTTCTTGATCCATCAACTCTTCCATATGGTGAAGTCTTTGATTGAAATCTTGATTGATTTCTCTGACAATGTGGTTTCACATTGTTATTTAAACCAACCTTATTCCCATCAATAACCTCATCAACTTTTCCTTTATTTTTCTTAAAAGGACAGCAACTCGCCACATGCCCTTTATTATGACATTTAAAACATGATTTTTTTTCTTATAATTTTTTTGTTAAATCCCTTTCTAAATGATTTGTTCTTTTCGTCTGCAATATCCTCATCCAATTTATGAGGGGTACTGTTAGACCCAACATACTCTTTCAAGGAAACTGGACTATTAGGCAAGTCCACAATACTACATCTTGTGCAGTGGGTACAAAATCAGATAGCTCATTTTCATTTGGTAAAAAGGAGTAGTCATGATGCATCGAAGGTGAAGCTTTAGTAAACCCCACACCCGTTTTATCATTACTCTTTTTCAACCTTTCTTGCATATGAGTCCTAACTAACGAAGATTTTCCAAACTTGTCTAACTTCCCATGAAGTTCAACAATTTTGGCTTGTGCACCAGCCAATTCTGTGCACTTTTTGGAAAACTCGTTAGTCTTATCCTTTACAGTTTCACAAGCCAAATCAATGATCTGTAACAGTTTATTGACTTTTCTTGTTAAATTGCTAACTTCTTGTTCATTTGATTTTAGTTTATTTAAACAATTTGACTCCTTTTTAATCAAAAGAACATTTGACTCTTTTAACTTCTCTAAATCTACTAACAGAATTCTGTTTTGTTCCGATAGACTGTCAGTTTTACCTTGTAGTTCAGTGCAATGATGACATGTATGACTTACAGATTGTAATTGTACATGTACCTCTGTTGTAAGTTCATCAGCATCATCCAAGCACACTGTAACTCCTGCGTCTTTGACTTCCATTGTCTCCTTAGTATCTTTCTTCTTTTCTACCACAACATCTGCTTCTCTAATCTTTGCAGCTGCAATCTCGGCTACACATGCTTGATCACATGTACTCTGTCTTGAAGAACTCTGATAACGTTTTTCTAAAGCTTCCCACAACTCTCCAGAAGACCCACATCTATTACAAATGTGTTTCAGTTCAAATGGGAAGGATATCTTTATCGCAGCTAAGGCTTTCTTCTTAGCATCATAGATATGTTTCTCAGAGTCTGTCAACTTCTCATTTGAAATCACTATAACTCTCCTATCAACACGTCGTGTGGGAGCAATGTACCCATCAATTATACAGCTCCACATTCTAGTATCTTAACTATGAACATATGCTTCAAACTTCTCCTTCCAATCAGCATATTGTGATACTTTTATCAGTTTTGGCCAATTATTACCCATCTCACTAACATTATCCATTATGGCCATCACGCGGCTTAAATGTTTAAATGGATTTTGGTATACTTGTGTCAAAATCCAACTCTAACTTCTCTACTGGTCCTTGTCGAGTTTTTACCGTAACTGAACCGGCATAACCGTTCAAAAACTTGTCCGAAACAGTTTTTACCAAATTATAACATTAGACTCGTTTCGAGATTACGAATCCAATGCTATATAATGTCCAAAACCTATTTCGGGATTTTCGTGCGCTTTTTTGTCCTAAAAATCACACGAGTCTAACCGTGTAGTAGGTTTACTAAAATTGTTTACGGATCAAATTTTGCGCCTAAATACGTTTAAAACTGAATGAGTCAGCTGATTAAAGTTCCACCTTTTCGAATTCAATTCGGAACAGTGTCCAGTTCAAAACAGTGATCCGACATGCAATTGAAATAGTGATTCGAAATGGTATCCGAAATGATCTGAAATAAGGTATCCGAAACGTAATTCGGAACAGTGATCCGAAATGGTCTGAAATGGTCCTAATTCGAAACAATATCCGAAAATAGTTCGAAATGGTCCGAATTCAAGACTGGTGAGCCGAAATCAAGACTGATGATCCGAAACGCAACACTTTTGATCCGAAATGCAACACTTTTGATCCAAAATGCACAGTTTTGTCCAAAATGACACCTATTATCCGAAATACACACTTTTTACTGAAATCAGTATAAAAAACCTAGAACAGCCTCCAAACTTCGCAGCAGTCGTCAAACCCCACTTAAAACCCTAGTTTTCTGCAGCAACACGATTCTGAACTGAGCCAATCAAGAGCCTATCGCTCTGATACCAATTGGAGGTCCCCTAATCCACGGATCTTGCACAGAATCGTCTGTCCAACCTAGAGTGTGAATTCCTCTAGATCAGATTTTCACAGAAAACGAGTAGAAGCAGAAATTCCAATAAACAATCTTCTGTTGATTATCAAAACACGTAGTTTTACAATCATATCAAGACTCACACAACCTCACCACCAATCTTTGTGATCTTGCTTCTCTTTCTACGACTTCCCTCTCTCTCTCCAGCCTCTCTTCCTCTCTCTCGTTCTTCTTGGTTGTCAAACACCCTAATCACAAACATGTTTATATACCACATGTTTATGAACTAAGCTTCTATCTGGGCCAGGCCATTCTCCAAGCCCATTACAATCATAAACTCACTAACCAATACTTCTAAGTCCGATACAATTTATCCAAAGACTAAATAACATATTAAGCTATTGTCACAGAATATGCTCCAACACTCAGAAAGAGAGAATTGGTTATCAAGAGGCATTTTCACTTGTCTTTCGTAAAGATTCGTGAAGGATCGTTATGGCCTTAGTAGCTCATTTTGATTTAGAGCTGCATCAGATGGACGTTAAAACCGGATTCCTTAACGGAGACTTAGACAAAGATGTTTACATGAAACAACTAGAAGGCTTTAAGCCTGAAGGTCAAGATCATCTAGTTTGTAAGTTGAAAAAATCCATTTATGGGTTAAAACAAGCATCACATCAGTGGTATCTTAAGTTTGATGAAGTCATGAAGAAACAGAGTTTTGCAAAGAATCAAGTGGATCAATGCACCTACCTTAAGAAGAGTGGGAGCAACTTTACTCTACTTGTCCTTTACGTAGATGATATTCTATTGGCAAATAATAGTTTAGACATGTTGCATGATTCGAAGCAGTTACTCTCGCATAACTTCGATATGAAGGATCTTGGAGACGCTTCTTATGTCATTGGCATCGAAATTCACCGAGACAAACACGAAGGGATCTTAGGATTATCACAAAAGGCCTACATAGATCATGTCCTTACATGTTACAACATGCAACAGTGCAAACCCTCAGTCGCTCCAGTAGTTAAGGGAGATGTTTTCGGTTCATTGTAATGTCCGACAACGGAGGTTGAAAAGGAGAAAATGAGCCAGATACCTTACGCGTCAGTAGTGGGAGCCTGATGTATGCTCAAGTCTGTACTCGCCCAGATTTCGCTTATATTGCTGGAATGCTAGGTCATTATCAACAAATCCTAGCCTAGATCACTGAAAAGCAGCTAAGAAGTACTTCGATATCTTCAAGGGACGAAAGACTATAAACTGATTTATAGAAGAAGTGATCATTTAGAAGTGGTAGGCTATTCTGATTCTGACTTTGCCAAATGCAAAGATGACAAGAAATCCACTTCGGGCTATATCTTTATGTTAGTAGGCGGACCTATTTCCTGGAAGAGTCATAAACAACAGTTAACTACAACTTCCACAACGATGGCAAATACATTGATGTTTTTACAACGCAACCTGACATGGAATGTTGCTTAAGAATATAATCAATGGACTCAAAATCGTTATTTCCATTTCTAGACCATTGAAGTTGCTTTATGTGATAACTCAGCTGCCGTTAGTTTCTCGAACAGTAATAGTTCGACTAGAGCTGGTTTATATCTCGATACAAAGTATTTGTTCGTACGTGAACGATTTGAGGAAAATAATCTTTGTATTGAGTATATTAGATAATAATATTCTTGTGGATCCGATGAATAAGGTCTCCCAACTATAGTTTTTGAAGAACATGTTCCGAATATGACATTTACTAAAGACCTTATTAATAGCATACTGTACTTATGTATGTTTTAATTAATTAAATTTCCTTATTTTGATTTTATATGTCTCTAACATATGTTCTACTGGTATAATGACATATAGACAAATATAAATACAAATCAAACGATAAAGGGCTTACTTGCGTATTTTGATCATAGCTGTTAGATTGTAAATTGAGGATGTAGTATGACTAATGGAGGTCCTGAGTCGAATGATGATTCAACGGTTGTATTTCTCTGCTACGGTTCTTGGTTTAAAGCTAAAATGAGTGTTAACTCCTGATCAGGCTTATTTAATACTCATGATAAATGATTACTCGGCTAAGTGGGAGAATGTAAGATTAAATATAGTTATTGTGTTATATTTAATTGTGTAGCCATTATAATCACTTATATTATATAAATCAAAATATACTAAACCTATTATTTAATTAGTTGGTAATTGTTGATGGACCATATTATCCTTATTAATTAGGTTTCCTCTTATCATATATAAGGAGATAATTAGAGAGGTTAAAGGTTAGACACTTATCATAACATCAAGAAATCGCCCCCTCTCCATCCGAATTCCAACCCTAGAATTCGATTTCACCATCAAGAACTTACACCCTAAGGAGGAACCAGATCATCCTGACAATTATGTCAAACTCAAGGCTGCGTCTCTGACTGGATTCTTTGTTGGCATGTCTGTTGTTACATGTATTTCTATATGTTTTTCATTATGTTTATACATAATTAATCAACAATGTCCTTTTAATTAAAAAAGAAATTCTTTAGGTGAACTGTAGCCTAGCTGTATCAAGGTATTCGATAAAGCTTTACCTTCTAAATGGTGAATGTTTAATCCCAATGATAGACAAATAGCTAGTAGTATTCCACTTAGGTATAGCCTAGTAGATTTGGTGAGTTTGATAGAGTTTAGAATAGTAAGAGATCATGGGTTTAGTGGATGGTTCAAATGAGAAGAAATTTTTATGAATAAAAAAGAAAAAAATTCAACCAATAATAGTCCTTCATTTTACTTCATTTAATTTTTGTATGTAATATTAGTGTAAGGGTATATTGGTAAACCTAGATAAACCATTAATTGGTAATCTTCCTTTGTAATAGTTAACTACATTAAATTGTAACTTATATCATAAAATATATTTTTTCAAAGAAGAAAAAAATTAATATAAAGTGTAGGATAAATTACGAGGTGTGTAGGATGAATTACGGGTTGTATAGGATAAATTTCAATATGTGTAGGATACATTTCAAAATGTAGAGGATAAATTTTGATGTATGTAGGCAAAATTTTTGTGTGAATGATGATGGTCTTTATGACTAATTAATTAGTCAAAGATAATAAATAATGAAATGAAAGAAAAAAATATTTAATGTTTTACAATTGTATCATTTGTTCTTTTTCTTCTCAATTTAATTTCTTCTCAAGTGAACCTCCATCCGTGGGTTTAATCCCTATTGTGCAAGTTTAGCCGTTAAAAAAAAGTAGTTATTCCATATTTCCATTGGTGATTTATAACCCAAGATCCAATGTTAAATTTCGTTTATAAAGTCTATACCTCACGACCGAATTCATCTTCGTATTTCAACGATGTTGATATCTCCACTGACATATAAGCGATGAATATTAAAGCCGGTAAAAGATTTGTCATTTCCATTGGCAAAGCCTTTAAACACCTAGGTTTGGGAAAGGAAGATCTTGGGTTCAGGTCCCATAGACGACATCGATTAAAAGAAATTTGTCGTTAAAAAACATTTCTCATTTGTTTGTTGTAAAACTAAATGGATCTCATTTAATATATGAACTTAAGGCCACACTTCATATAACGAGTGAAGAAACACCAGTTCTAATTCGCGGGGATAGAACTTAGGCGGTACTCTCGACAGGAGGATTAACTTTCTAATCTCTTCTTTGATCGACAAAGCTTGTAGTGATCTGCAAAACAAAGCACCGTGAGCTTGTTACGCGAAGAACCCCTCCCTCACCTCTCCTTCTCGTAACAAGTCCACGGTGCTTTATTTTGCAGATCACTACAAGCTTTGTCGATTAAAGAAGGGATTAGAAGATTAATCCCTTTGTCGAAATTACCAATTAGGTTCTATCCCCTGCGGTGTCGAAACTACCACTTAGGTTCCATCCCCGGCTGATTAGAGCTGGTATTTCTTCATAGGCGCCATCCAATCAGCTAGAACAACACTCTCTTCATAATTTCTCTTCTACTCGATCACATGGCTGATGAAATGGCTCCCGTTTCACCTTTTGGTTTGAACTCCAAGTCCGCGGATGTCGAGACCAACTCGCACGGTCCCGGTCCCCAAGACGATGAGTACGAGCAGATGTAATTAACTGTTGGCACGGTCACTAACAACCACAACAATACTCCAAGAAGGAACCAGAACTCATCCCTCAACGTTCAACTGGACCTTGTTGCACAACTTGTATCATTGGTACCAGAGGGGAAAACCCTGCCTATTGGTTCATAAAGCAGCAAGCAGCACTCACTGCTATGTCCGCACAAATGTGTGCCCAAGTACCACATCAAGGGTAATCAATAGCGCGCAACTTAAACTACAACTCCCCACACGCACCCACGCACCGTCACACACGACGGCCGGACACGCGGCAGGAGTCGGCAAGAAAACAGGAGCAGAGACGCTCATCACATCAGGCAAAACTATATAACTATAATTAGAGTCGCAAAACTAAGTATCTATATCATGTACATTATTACATTGTTCTGTTAAGGTTAATGTGATCTAATATGCAAAACTACATAACTTTAATATTTATATAATATAATAATACTCAAAACTAACTTGGAGCTATACACGCACTTAAAAAGAAACCGCCCATCTGGTGTTCCAAAAAAGTATAATAAAAGAAGAAATCGACAAAAAGAAAAACAAACACATTAAAAAAAAGAAGAAGAAGAAGAAATCGACAAAAAAAGAACAAATACATTAAAGTATTACAGCACGACGATAATGGCTTGAGGTATATTCTAGTTTATTCCATTTTATAAAAAATTTAAAGATAAACGGCACCCTATTCCTTCCGACAAAACCACCATCGACCATTACATCCTGATGTTCGCTATTCAACATCAATATAAACTACAACACAAATAGTTAATTACACTGACGGATCTTGAACTAAATCAGGGATGAGAGTTTTAAAGTAACAAAAGGTGTAGCCGGACTAAAACATATAAGATTGTCAAAAGTTTTGGTAAAACTTATACTTTGAAATGAAAAAACAGGAGGAGTGTTGTAAAATCGTGACTAGTCGATGATTAATCGCTAGTCGGCCAGCAAAAAAATGGGCAATTCCGGCGAAAATACCTGTATATTCGGGCTAAAACCTCTAAATCCTGCCAAGTTTCCAACCAAACCATGTGAATTCCAACAATTAATCATGTATACTTAAAAAATAAGTTGTGCAAGAGTTAAAATCTAGCTACTTAAAATATTTAGTAATAAAAATATGTAAATGTATACATAAAATAGAAAATTACATATAAAAAACCCGACCTGATAAAACCCGAGTAGTCGCTAGTCATCACCTCACCAGCAGACTACTGACTAGCGAGACTACTGACTAGCGAGATCATAAAAACCCAAATTCTTATCAATAAACAACATTCACTCTACATAATAAAATGTTACATTTACCAACATTTCTAGATCCAAAGAAAATTAATATACAATCTCTATATAATTTCTCTCAGAATTCAAAAACTCCCATTAAATAATTCCATTCATGATCTCTGAACAGAAGCTGATTCGATTATCTTTTGAGCAACCGAAAGTTGCTCCATCAACGTAACCAGACGCTCTCTATATGCACGCGCCTGATCCACGGCCTCAGCTTCAAGCTCTCCCAGCTGCGAGCACAGACGCTCCTCCGCGTCCTCCGCCACGCGCAGCCGCTCCCACGTCCTCTGCAACTCCATCTTCATCTTCTCTTCTCTCTCTAGACTCCTTTTCAATTCTCTCTCTAGTTCCTCGTTCCTCCTTCTCAACACCTCCTCCTTCGCCACCGTCTTCGCCGCCGCAGACCGGTGGGTTTGAACCGCCGGAACAACGAGGCTTGGCGCCATATGAAAGAAAGGAAGGAGGATATTGGTTTGTTGGCTGAGTCGATTGAGGTATGGTCTCTCCTTGATAACCGGTTTATTTATAGATGAAACAGTAAATTGTCATTTTCGTCCCTAAGGTTTGGGCACATTTGTTATTTTCGTCTAAAATGACACTTTGATACCATTTTGCCCTCCACGTTTGTAATTTTTTGTCATTTTCGTCCAAATGCCTAACCTAGTTACTTTATAACGTTAGATGGGTTATTTTTAAAAGAGTAAATTGCCATTTTCGTCCCTGAGGTTCGGGCACATTTGCCATTTTCATCCAAAATGACACTTGTAACTCTCGCATCGTCTCCGGCACAACCTGCAACTCTGGCACAAACCTGCAAGTCCGGCACCGTCTCCGGCACAACCTGCAACTCCGGCACCACCTGCAACTCCGGCACAAACCTGCAACTCCGGCACAAACCTGCAACTGTCGGAGTTGCAGGTGGCGCCGGAGTTGCAGGTTGTGCGGGAGACGGTGCCGGACTTGCAGGTTTGTGCCGTATTTGCAGGTTGTGCTGGAGATGGTGCCGGACTTACAGGTTTGTGCCGGAGTTGCAGGTTGTGCGGAGACGGTGCCGGACTTGCAGGTTTGTGCCAGCGTTGCAAGTTGTGCCGGAGTTATAGGTGGTGCCGGAGTAGCAGGTTGTGCTGGAGTAGCAGGTTGTGCCGGAGACGGTGCCGGAGTAGCAGGTTGTGCCGGAGTTGCAGGTTGTGCCGGAGACGGTGCCGGACTTGCAGGTTTGTGCCGTATTTGCAGGTTGTGCCGGAAACGGTGCCGGACTTACAGGTTTGTGCCGGAGTTGCAGGTTGTGCCGAAGACGGTGCCGGACTTGCAGGTTTGTGCCAGCGTTGCAAGTTGTGCCGGAGTTATAGGTGGTGCCGGACTTGCAGGTTTGTGCTAGCGTTGCAAGTTGTGCTGGAGTTATAGGTGGTGTCGGAGTAGCAGGTTGTGCCGGAGACGATGCCGGAGTAGCAGGTTGTGCCGGAGACGGTGCCGGAGTTGCAGGTTGTGCCGGAGACGATGCAGGAGTTACAAGTGTCATTTTGGACGAAAATGGCAAATGCGCCCAAACCTCAGGGACGAAAATGGCAATTTACTCTTTTAAAAATAACTCATCTAACGTTATAAATTAACTAGGTTAGGCTTTTGGACGAAAATGGCAAAAAGTTACAAACGTAGAGGGCAAAATGGTACCAAAGTGTCATTTTGGTCGAGAATGACAAATGTGCCCAAACCTCAGGGACGAAAATAACAATTTACTCAAGATGTAAATTGAGGATGTCCGGGTTCAAATAACAAAGCAAATATTTTGCTTTGTTTACATTGTAGACCTTTAAGTTTAAGATAAATTACCGATCTACCCTTCACAATATTATATTCTTATCTCTTTTATGTAGATGTTGATGACTGATGACCCAACCTTCTTAAACTATGTATATTTTTATTTAAATAAGAAAAAAGAAACGAAATACATGAATAGGACAAATCGTTTATACAATACAAATAAAATAATAACCATTGAGATATTTTTTACACGGTTCGCATTTGATATAACAACCGAAAAAGAAAAACCTTAATTTATGAAATGTGAGTTGTTACGAAGATGAAAAATGTTTTTGCTAACTCTTTCGGTTGTTATATCAAATGTGAGTCGTGTCTCCATGCCCATCAACACAAAATTTAGTTTATTGATTTTAGAGTAAACTGCCATTTTGTCCCTGTGGTTTGGTCAGTTTTGACACTTTAGTCTAAATCTCAATTTTTTTGTATCTGGGTCCCTGTAGTTTCATTTTTGTTGTCATTTTAGTTCAAATTTAAAAAATGTCCAGAATCCCTTAATTAAACCTCCTTTTTGTCTTTTACCTCAGGGGTATTTTTGTCATTTATGTTTTATTATAACTTATTATAAATTTCATTTAATAAAACTAAATTAATAAAACCACTGAAATGACCACCAAGACCAGGAGAGTTGTGATATTAGATGAAAGAACATGCTCTTGTAGGAGATGGGTTCTAACAGGCATCCCATGTAGACATGCAGTGGCATGTATCTGGAACATGGGATTGCATGGTAAAGGTGATGGAGTTCCTGAAAAAAAGGGTGCATCCAGTTTATTGGGTTGAGACTTGGAAAGAAGTTTACAAGCACAATGTAGAACCAGTGAATGGCAGTGATTTGTGGCCTAAATCTGCATGTCCAACCACTTTGATCCCTCCAAAGTATCATGTCCAAATTCGGAGGCCAAAGAAGAAACAAAAGAAGTCTGCATAGGAGATTGAAGAAGCTAAAGTTGCAGCTTCACATGAAAAAAAGAAGGCAAAAGCTGCACATGCTGTTGAGTCTGTCAGCAACATGATCTCTGCAACTGGTAAGTTGCCAAAGGAAGGGAAGCTCAATAACATGGCGGATCTGCAAAGGGGTGGGCCATAACAAGAGGACTTGTGGACGATCTGGAAGGAACGATGCACAAGCACAGGCTGAGTTACAATCACAGGGAGGGGCACAAGCTCAGGAAGGAGGACAGGTTTAGGAAGAAAGTTCAAGCACAGGCTAGGGTTGACTACACTTGACATTTTTGCAGTTTGTGTCAAACTGTGATGTTTACAGTTTGTGACAAACTATTTTGGTACTTTAGCTCATGTCAAACTGCTTAACTATGCTTACCTTTTAGTGTTAATGGTTGTTTGGTATTGTACTTATATTTTGGTTAGATTAAACTGTAACATCCATCAAAAACCGGATTTACCAAACCCGCTCCGTTTAATAACCGAACAATCAGTTAAAATTTTCGTGGCGTATTTAATGCCCAAAATAATTTTAAACGATACATAATTAATAAGTATATTGGAATATATAATTTATTTTTGAAAAAGAATTAAAATTAGTGGTTTAAAAATAAAAGAAGGCTGCCGGGTTTCGAACCCGGGTCAGCCGAGTCAATCTGGTCAACAAAGCATTAACACACACGCGTTCAACCACTGCGCCACTTGTATTTCTTGTTCAATATTGAAGACAATTAATTCATAACATGAATATCGAATTCAAAACCGACGCGCCCAATTGTAGTCGTCGGAAATCTCGGCTATCTCGCGAGATTGGACGGTTTCTTTTGTTCTTAACGTAAACATTAAACCTCAACATCGGTTATAACCGACGCCTGAACCCGCGACACAAGCTATAACCGCCGGAAAACGTAATGACCGACGAATCAAGATGGAAATCGGACCAAATTCATCGATGTCCCGCCCTATAAATACCTCCTCAAACCTCTGCTAGCTTTTTCGCTCACAATCACACCCTTACCCGACGTAATTCCACTCGCCGGAAAAGTTCTGCACCTCGCCGGAAAACCGAGCCCTTCACTTCTGAGCCTTACTAAACACCCAGAACTTATACCGAAGCCACTCACATCCATCTCAAGCTCACTGAAGACTCTCTGCCGCAAGACACATGTCGCTGGAATAAGCTGCTGTCACCGGAGTTTCGCCGGCGAAACAGAGGAGTCCAGTTCGGTATATCTAACACTTAATATTTCATTCTTTTTATTAATCTCACATGTAATTAACCACTAGACGCTAACGAACCTGATTAAAACTTCGAACCAGTCGGACTTCCGATTCTGGTTAAGACTGACGAAGAAGACGAAGTTCAGTATTATATAAGTATAATTTAAATCAAGATATAACTAGGGTTAGACACACAGTCCAGCGGTGGACTGTATGCAAATAAAACACGCTTACGTCTCGAGTTCGAATCTTGTCCCCCGCACCTTCGCCTTAATAAAAATGTTTTTTTTCTTAACTGAACCGGATCCACTGCTTAAAGATGTTAAGTTTAATAAAAACCGGAATAATAACCAAGATAGACACACAGTCCAGTGGTGGACTGTGTGAATGTTTAATCACACATCACGAGGTCGAGTTCGGACTACCGCACCGTTCCGGACAATTATCAAACTTTTTATTTAAGACAGAAATGAAAATATTTAGTATAAGTATAATAAAAATCAGATTATTTAACAAGTTAGACACACAGTCCAGCGGTGGACTGTGTGTTAATTCAACCCACAGGTCCCGGGTTCGAGACCTGTGGAGAGCACCGGTTCGGCGCATTAAATTGTTTTTAAAAATAAATGATTTTCAGTTTAATTCAATTAGTATATAAATATAATTAAAAACATAAATATTTCGGGTTAGACACGTAGCTCAGTTGGTAGAGCTGCGTGCACGCGAACGGGAGGTCTCGGGTTCGAGCCTCACCCGGCGCAAACAATTTCACAGCCTGACCGGTCAACAGGTCAACAAGTCAACGGTCAACGGTCAACTGTCGCAAAAAGTCAACTTTTTATTATTTTTATTTATTTATTTTATTTAAAAATCAATTAAAAATACTTAAAAATAACATTTTTAAGGTTAGAAAATAGCCTTAAATTCACAAAAACATATCCAACCATTCTACTAAAATTGATTAATAAAATCTCCTTATTTACCGAACCATTATGTTATTATCTAGGTTAGTTTCACTCGTGGTTAAAACCAACTTCGTGCGCATTCAACATTATCAACCGAACGCACCCAATGTGAGTGAATCTTACAACTCCCTTTTTAATTACACGTTTTGGGTGTGTCATGTGTCACCAAAATTAACTCGTTTATTTAAACTTGTGCCATACCATATTGTGATCTAAACTTAGATTGTTTATATTGTTTGTGGTATGTATGTCATTTTGTCAACTTATATGAAATTCATTCATAGGCCCATCAGTTCCTCGTGGGAGACGAGTTGAGCAACGCGTGCCTCAAAACAAATCCATTATTGTTCGTGTGTGTATTATTTAGTTTATATTGTTTTTAGTTATGTATTTCATATTGTCAAGTATATGCAAATCATTCATTAGGCCCATTAGCTCCTCGTGAGAGACGAGTTGAGCAACGCGTGCCTCAAAACGATCCATTATTGTTCATGTGTGCATTATTTAATATTAATGATTGGTGAATAAGTCTACATATATTTTTACTCATGTGTGGTTGTGCACTTTATTTTATAACCAATTAAATAAACTTGTTCAAATGTTTTTCATAGGATTCACTCGCCAACTTTTTGTTGATCCAAAACCATTTTTACACTTGATACAGGTGAACAGGATGAAGCAAGGAAAACATAGGAAATGCCTTAGAAGAAAACAAAGAAGCTTAGATTGATGTTTAGGTCATGATGTAATTATGATTGTAAATTTCCGATTAAATTGTATTAATGAATATGAAACGTTATAATAAATGTCATGAGCTTTGATGATAACCCAATCATGCCCGATCACCTTTTCCGCTGCGGGTCGGGGTGTGACAGATTGGTATCAGAGCCATGACTATAGGGATATAGGATAGGTATTAGACCCTTAGAGCCTATACTATAGTTTGCCTAAATTTTAATTGATTAGGTGGTTACATACAAACTTATGATATTTATTTGTTTCATATTTGTTTATACTTACAGTCAAACATACATACTTACATACACATTCATTATACATATTTCAATGTTCATATATTCAAATCATCTTTCATACTTTGTTATTCAAAGATTTTGTCAAAATTTTCAAATCTCATCAAAGTAAGTTCTGCGACGGTCATGTAGTAACTTGAAGGGTACAAGTACCGGTAGTCGGAACGTCCTATCTAGGTTAGCATTCATATAAATCCAATATAACGGACCAGTTTGCCTACCTGGGGACTAACGATGAGAGTACGAAGGACCTATTAGGCCAAAGCATGCCACACCAAACGTCGTTCGAACTAACCCACTTTGAGGTGTCATCGTGTCTATACCTGGACACATTCCGAATATCATACGTTACATATTTCTCGATTTTCTCCGGGTTTTAGTGTACGTAACCAGGCTAACACATGCGAACCATATGAAAAACCCGGTATTCATGGGGGCCCACATGATTACGAAGGTGAAGTATGGCGGCATGCAAGGCCTAATGACGAGCAAAGCCCAAGACATCCTATGGATGTAGTAGATTTATTTTTCTATATTTATTTTATGAATGTTCATTCCTAAATACAACCCATGATCCCAAAAACATCCAACTCATACTCTTGATATGTGTTCCTTGTAGATGTCTTCTAATCTCGCCCGTAGGAAGATGAGAGCCGGAAAAGCTCGCGAGCGCATGGCTGCCCTAATCGCTCAACAAATGTCTACCGTAATACCCAACATTGTAATCCAAGTCCAACAAGCACTTACCGCTAATCCTGACAACCAAGAAGATCAAAATGTTGTCAATCCTCCCCCAATTACCACTAAATGCACCTACAAGCATTTCAAATCATGCGACCCTCCAAAATACGAAAGGACTGAAGGTGTCACCGCTCTCCTCCATTGGTTTGAAGAAATGGAGAACACTTTTCTAAATTGCGATTGCCCCGATGATCGCAAAGTGCGATATGCTACGGTCGTTTATATGAATAGCACTTACTTGGTGGAATACAGAGAAGGCCAAACGAGGTGTTGAAGATGCTATGACTTTAACTTGGGAAGAATTGAAGGAAATCATGACCAGACGATTTTGCCAAGGAGCGAAATCAAGAAATTAGAAGATGAGTTTTATTCGTTGAAGCAAAAGGAAGGAGACCACACCACTACAACAAAAGTTCCTCGAGTTACATCAAATGGTTCCCAACTTGTTCACTCCCCTCTACCGTTTGATCGAGCACTACATTTGAGGTCTTCCGTCAAAGATTCAAGACTCTGTAATAAGTACCACGCCTGCAACTTTGGAAGCAGCAATGGAGCTAGCAACAGAGCTCACCGAGAACCGAATCCGGAACAAAGACTTCAAGGAGGAGAAGAAGAAGGATAAAGCATCGACTGAAACTTCAAACTCCACCCAAACCGAATCCCCTTCTCAACCCACTTTAAGAGAAACAGAGACGGGCAACTTTTCGCTACTACCAACGTAATCAACCAGTTTTACAAGCCATACCCATCCAAGCTATCCCAATCACTCAAGTGGCACCCAACTCAACTTACCCAAATAAGAAACCATATCTTGGACCTCACCCTCGATGTAACACCTGTTTTTATCACCATCCCCTTACCTTACCTTGTCGACTATGTGCAACTTGTGGACGCTATGGCATTTGAGCAAGGTTTGCCGCACTCCTCAAAACCAAATCTCTCCCCCTACTCAAAAATGATCCAAACCTATCAAACAACCCCAATACCCCATGTTCCCATATGTTCGAGCTTGTTTCAATTGTGGCGACCCTACCCACTTTAGAAACACGTGCCCTCGATTGGTTAACATCATCAACGCTCAAGCTCAATAAAACCCAGTTAACCAAGTAAATCAAGAAAACCCAATCACTAGGCCACCAGCAAGAGGAAGAGTTTTCAACATCAACGCCAATCCTGTTGAAGATAATGACGGCCCAAACGAAACACCCAACTAGTCCTCTTCACCGAAAATCAAGATTCAACTCCAATCGTTTAGTTTTATGTTTTTCTTTATGTTTTAGAATCACATAGAACCAATCATAACTTAAGGATAAAGCCAATGAAATTTTGACAAGAATATGGTGGATACGCCGCTGGTACTTCCTATATATAAGTATTCTTGCCAAAGGATCAGAGGCATTATCTGGCGGTTATGAGAGGTTCCATGTGTAAACTGTTTGAGTGATTATTGTTTAGATTACATTTTTTATTTTCAGTACATGCAATACGATCGGCTCCGTTTGATTGAGCCTTGATCGCACAGACATTTTTCATTTTCAGTACATGCAATACGATCGGCTCCGTTTGATTGAGCCTTGATCGCACAGACATTTTCATTTTCAGTACATGCAATACGATCTTGTGGTTGTTGTGTTTGTTGTAGAGTCACATAGAACTAATCATAACTTGTGGATAAAGTCAATGAAAATTTGACAAGAATATGGTGGATACGCCGCTGGTACTTCCTATATATAAGTATTCTTGCCAAAGGATCAGAGGCATTATCTGGCGGTTATGAGAGGTTCCATGTATAAACTGTTTGAGTGATTATTGTTTATTATTTTCAGTACATGCAATACGATCGGCTCCGTTTGATTGAGCCTTGATCGCACAGACATTTTTCATTTTCAGTACATACAATACGATCGGCTCCGTTTGATTGAGCCTTGATCGCACAGACATTTTCATTTTCAGTACATGCAATACGATCTTGTGGTTGTTGTGTTTGTTGTAGAGTCACATAGAACTAATCATAACTTGCGGATAAAGTCAATGAAAATTTGACAAGAATATGGTGGATACGCCGCTGGTACTTCCTATATATAAGTATTCTTGTCAAAGGATCGGAGGCATTATCAGGCGGTTATGAGAGGTTCCATGTAGGATTTAGTATGTTTTGGTTGAAGTTTGTTCATCATACATTTCAGTGTATTCAATTTCATCATTTATAGAAGTTGAGCTATGTCTCACTTCCACAATGACTAACCTCTCCATCATAACAAACGAGAGAGGTACTGTCATCATTCAAACATGTATACTATCAGAATTTAGACTCAAGCTGTGGTTGTTGTGTTGATTTATGTTTTAGAGTCACGTAGGACTAATCATAATTCACTGATAAAACCAATGAAAATTTGACGAGAATATGGTGGATACGCCGCTGGTACTTCCTATATATAAGTATTCTTGTCAAAGGATCAGAGGCATTGTCAGGCGGTTATGAGAAGTTCTATGTAGGATTTAGTAATTTCTTGGTAACTAATCATAACTTGCGGATAAAACCAACGAAAATTTGACAAGAATATGGTGGATACGCCGCTGGTACTTCCTATATATAAGTATTCTTGTCAAAGGATCAGAGGCATTATCAGGCGGTTATGAGAGGTACCATGTAGGATTTAGTATTGTCTTGTTGAAATTTGTGTTACATTTATATCATCTCGCCATATAAAGAGATTGGATTATGTTCCATTTCTACATAAACTAACCTCTCCATCATAACAAACGAGAGAGGAATTGTCACAAATCAAACATGTATGCTATCAGAATTGAGACTCAAGTATTAGTTGTTGTGTTTATTTATGTTCTAGAGTTACATCATAGGACCAATCATAACTTACTGATAAAACCAATGAAAATTTGACAAGAATATGGTGGATACGCCGCTGGTACTTCCTATATATAAGTATTCTTGTCAAAGGATCAGAGGCATTGTCAGGCGGTTATGAGAAGTTCTATGTAGGATTAGTAATTTCTTGGTACAATGGTTGTGGCGTTTATTTATGTTCTAGAGTCATATCATAGAACCAATCATAACTTACTGATAAAACCAATGAAAATTTGACAAGAATATGGTGGATACGCCGCTGGTACTTCCTATATATAAGTATTCTTGTCAAAGGATCAAAGGTATTGTTAGACGGTTATGAGAAGTTCCATGTAGGTTGTAGTATTAGAAGTTTTGCTTTAGGATATAACCATATCCTTCCAAACATATCAAAACTCTTACGCATGATATCATATTAGCGAATCAACTCTGCTTATCAATATTTTTTTTACCGTAGGCAACAAAAAGCGATTCCTGTAACAGGGTACTTAACCTTTTCAAGGGACGTTACCGCCTCAAACAAAAAAATTAAACTCTTACTCTTTTTCTAAGTATGTAACTGTCAAACTAAACACCATCATTTTTAGTCAAATATATCACTACTTAAATTTCGGGACGAAATTTCTAAAAAGCAGGGGATACTGTAACATCCGTCAAAAACCGGATTTACCAAACCCGCTCCGTTTAATAACCGAACAATCAGTTAAAAATTTCGTGGCGTATTTAATGCCCAAAATAATTTTAAACGATACATAATTAATAAGTATATTGGAATATATAATTTATTTTTGAAAAAGAATTAAAATTAGTGGTTTAAAAATAAAAGAAGGCTGCCGGGTTTCGAACCGGGTCAGCCGAGTCAATCTGGTCAACAAAGCATTAACACACACGCGTTCAACCACTGCGCCACTTGTATTTCTTGTTCAATATTGAAGACAATTAATTCATAACATGAATATCGAATTCAAAACCGACGCCCCAATTGCAGTCGTCGGAAATCCCGGCTATCTCGCGAGATGGACGGTTTCTTTTGTTCTTAACGTAAACATTAAACCTCAACATCGGTTATAACCGACGCCTGAACCCGCGACTCAAGCTATAACCGCCGGAAAACGTAATGACCGACGAATCAAGACGGAAATCGGACCAAATTCATCGATGTCCCGCCTATAAATACCTCCTCAAACCTCTGCTAGCTTTTTCGCTCACAATCACACCCTTACCCGACGTAATTCCACTCGCCGAAAAGTTCTGCACCTCGCCGGAAAACCGAGCCCTTCACTTCTGAGCCTTACTGAACACCCAGAACTTATACCGAAGCCACTCACATCCATCTCAAGCTCACTGAAGACTCTCTGCCGCAAGACACACGTCGCCGGAATAAGCTGCTGTCACCGGAGTTTCGCCGGCGAAACAGAGGAGTCCAGTTCGGTATATCTAACACTTAATCTTTCATCCTTTTTATTAATCTCACATGTAATTAACCACCAGACACTAACGAACTTGATTAAAACTTCGAACCAGTCGGACTTCCGATTCTGGTTAAGACTGACGAAGAAGACGAAGTTCAGTATTATATAAGTATAATTTAAATCAAGATATAACTCGGGTTAGACACACAGTCCAGCGGTGGACTGTGTGCAAATAAAACACGCTTACGTCTCGAGTTCGAATCTTGTCCCCCGCACCTTCGCCTTAATAAAAATGTTTTTTTTTCTTAACTGAACCGGATCCACTGCTTAAAATTTAAGTTTAATAAAAACCGGAATAATAACCAAGATAGACAAAACAGTCCAGTGGTGGACTGTGTGAATGTTTAATCACAGTCACGAGTTCGAGTCCGGACTACCGCACCGGTCCGGACAATTATCAAACTTTTTATTTAAGACAGAAATGAAAATATTTAGTTTGTATATAAGTATAATAAAAATCAGATTATTTAACAAGTTAGACACACAGTCCAGCGGTTGGACTGTGTGTTAACTCAACCACAGGTCCCGGGTTCGAGACCTGTGGAGAGCACCGGTTCGACGCATTAAATCGTTTTTAAAAATAAATGATTTTCAGTTTAATTCAATTAGTATATAAATATAATTAAAAACAGAAATATTTCGGGTTAGACACGTAGCTCAGTTGGTAGAGCTGCGTGCACGCGAACGGGAGGTCTCGGGTTCGAGCCTCACCCGGCGCAAACAATTTCACAGCCTGACCGGTCAACAAGTCAACGTCAACGGTCAACTGTCGCAAAAAGTCAACTTTTTTTATTATTTTTATTTATTTATTTTATTTAAAAATCAATTAAAAATACTTAAAAATAACATTTTTAAGGTTAGAAAATAGCCTTAAATTCACAAAAACATATCCAATCATTCTACTAAAATTGATTAATAAAAGCTCCTTATTTACCAAACCATTATGTTATTATCTAGGTTAGTTTCACTCGTGGTTAAAACCAACTTCGTGCGCATTCAACACCATCAACCGAACGCACCCAATGTGAGTGAATCTTACAACTCCCCTTTTTAATTACACGTTTTGGGGTGTGTCATGTGTCACCAAAATTAACTCGTTTATTTAAACTGGTGCCATACCATATTGTGATCTAAACTTAGATGTATATATTGTTTGTAGTTGTGTATTTCATATTGTCAAGTTATATGCAATTCATTCATTAGCCCATCATTCCTCGTGGGAACGAGTTGAGCTACGCGTGCCTCAAAACAAATCCATTATTGTTCGTGTGTGTATTATTTAGTTTATATTGTTTTTAGTTATGTATTTCATATTGTCAAGTATATGCAAATCATTCATTAGGCCCATTAGCTCCTCGTGAGAGACGAGTTGAGCAACGCGTGCCTCAAAACGATCCATTATTGTTCATGTGTGCATTATTTAATATTAATTGATTGGTGAATAAGTCTACATATATTTTTACTCATGTGTGGTTGTGCACTTTATTTTATAACCAATTAAATAAACTTGTTCAAATGTTTTTCATAGGATTCACTCGCCAACTTTTTGTTGATCCAAATACCATTTTTACACTTGATACAGGTGAACAGGATGAAGCAAGGAAAACATAGGAAATGCCTTAGAAGAAAACAAAGAAGCTTAGATTGATGTTTAGGTCATGATGTAATTATGATTGTAAATTTCCGATTAAATTGTATTAATGAATATGAAACGTTATAATAAATGTCATGAGCTTTGATGATAACCCAATCATGCCCCGATCACCTTTTCCGCTGCGGGTCGGGGTGTGACAGATTGGTATCAGAGCCATGACTATAGGGATATAGGATAGGATATTAGACCCTTAGAGCCTATACTATAGTTTGCCTAAATTTTAATTGATTAGGTGGTTACATACAAACTTATGATATTTATTTGTTTCATATTTGTTTATACTTACAGTCAAACATACATACTTACATACACATTCATTATACATATTTCAATGTTCATATATTCAAATCATCTTCATACTTTTGTTATTCAAAGATTTTGTCAAAATTTTCAAATCTCATCAAAGTAAGTTCTGCGACGGTCATGTAGTAACTTGAAGGGTACAAGTACCGGTAGTCGGAACGTCCTATCTAGGTTAGCATTCATATAAATCCAATATAACGGACCAGTTTGCCTACCTGGGGACTAACGATGAGAGTACGAAGGACCTATTAGGCCAAAGCATGCCACACCAAACGTCGTTCGAACTAACCCACTTTGAGGTGTCATCGTGTCTATACCTGGACACATTCCGAATATCATACGTTACATATTTCTCGATTTTCTCCGGGTTTTAGTGTACGTAACCAGGCTAACACATGCGAACCATATGAAAAACCCGGTATTCATGGGGGCCCACATGATTACGAAGGTGAAGTATGGCGGCATGCAAGGCCTAATGACGAGCAAAGCCCAAGACATCCTATGGATGTAGTAGATTTATTTTTCTATATTTATTTTATGAATGTTCATTCCTAAATACAACCCATGATCCCAAAAACATCCAACTCATACTCTTGATATGTGTTCCTTGTAGATGTCTTCTAATCTCGCCCGTAGGAAGATGAGAGCCGGAAAAGCTCGCGAGCGCATGGCTGCCCTAATCGCTCAACAAATGTCTACCGTAATACCCAACATTGTAATCCAAGTCCAACAAGCACTTACCGCTAATCCTGACAACCAAGAAGATCAAAATGTTGTCAATCCTCCCCCAATTACCACTAAATGCACCTACAAGCATTTCAAATCATGCGACCCTCCAAAATACGAAAGGACTGAAGGTGTCACCGCTCTCCTCCATTGGTTTGAAGAAATGGAGAACACTTTTCTAAATTGCGATTGCCCCGATGATCGCAAAGTGCGATATGCTACCGGTCGTTTATATAGAATAGCACTTACTTGGTGGAATACAGAGAAGGCCAAACGAGGTGTTGAAGATGCTATGACTTTAACTTGGGATGAATTGAAGGAAATCATGACCAGACGATTTTGCCCAAGGAGCGAAATCAAGAAATTAGAAGATGAGTTTTATTCGTTGAAGCAAAAGGAAGGAGACCACACCACATACAACAAAAGATTCCTCGAGTTACATCAAATGGTTCCCAACTTGTTCACTCCCCTCTACCGTTTGATCGAGCACTACATTTGAGGTCTTCCGTCAAAGATTCAAGACTCTGTAATAAGTACCACGCCTGCAACTTTGGAAGCAGCAATGGAGCTAGCAACAGAGCTCACCGAGAACCGAATCCGGAACAAAGACTTCAAGGAGGAGAAGAAGAAGGATAAAGCATCGACTGAAACTTCAAACTCCACCCAAACCGAATCCCCTTCTCAACCCACTCTTAAGAGAAACAGAGACGGGCAACTTTTCGCTACTACTCAACGTAATCAACCAGTTTTACAAGCCATACCCATCCAAGCTATCCCAATCACTCAAGTGGCACCCAACTCAACTTACCCAAATAAGAAACCATATCTTGGACCTCACCCTCGATGTAACACCTGTTTTTATCACCATCCCCTTACCTTACCTTGTCGACTATGTGCAACTTGTGGACGCTATGGCCATTTGAGCAAGGTTTGCCGCACTCCTCAAAACCAAATCTCTCCCCCTACTCAAAATATGATCCAAACCTATCATCAACCTCAATACCCCATGTTCCCATATGTTCGAGCTTGTTTCAATTGTGGCGACCCTACCCACTTTAGAAACACGTGCCCTCGATTGGTTAACATCATCAACGCTCAAGCTCAATCAAACCCAGTTAACCAAGTAAATCAAGAAAACCCAATCACTAGGCCACCAGCAAGAGGAAGAGTTTTCAACATCAACGCCAATCCTGTTGAAGATAATGACGGCCCAAACGAAACCACCCAACTAGTCCTCTTCACCGAAAATCAAGATTCAACTCCAATCGTTTAGTTTTATGTTTTTCTTTATGTTTTAGAATCACATAAAACCAATCATAATTTAAGGATAAAGCCAATGAAATTTTGACAAGAATATGGTGGATACGCCGCTGGTACTTCCTATATATAAGTATTCTTGCCAAAGGATCAGAGGCATTATTTGGCGGTTATGAGAAGTTCCATGTATAAACTGTTTGTGTGATAATTGTTTAGATTAAATTTATTATTTTCAGTACATGCAATACGATAGGCTCCGTTTGATTGAGCCTTGATCGTACAGACATTTTTCATTTCAGTACATGCAATACGATCGGCTCCGTTTGATTGAGCCTTGATCACACAGACATTTTCATTTTCAGTACATGCAATACGATCTTGTGGTTGTTGTGTTTGTTGTAGAGTCACATAGAACTAATCATAACTTGCGGATAGAGTCAACGAAAATTTGACAAGAATATGGTGGATACGCCGCTGGTACTTCCTATATATAAGTATTCTTGTCAAAGGATCGGAGGCATTATCAGGCGGTTATGAGAGGTTCCATGTATAAACTGTTTGTGTGATACTTGTTTAGATTAAATTTATTATTTTCAGTACATGCAATACGATCGGCTCCGTTTGATTGAGCCTTGATCGCACAGACATTTTTCATTTTCAGTACATACAATACGATCGGCTCCGTTTGATTGAGCCTTGATCGCACAGACATTTTTCATTTTCAGTACATACAATACGATCTTTTGGTTGTTGTGTTTGTTGTAGAGTCACATAGAACTAATCATAACTTGCGGATAAAGTCAATGAAAATTTGACAAGAATATGGTGGATACGCCGCTGGTACTTCCTATATATAAGTATTCTTGTCAAAGGATCGGAGGCATTATCAGGCGGTTATGAGAGGTTCCATGTAGGATTTAGTATGTTTTGGTTGGAGTTTGTTCATCATACATTTCAGTGTATTCAATTTCATCATTTATAGAAGTTGAGCTATGTCTCACTTCCACAATGACTAACCTCTCCATCATAACAAACGAGGGAGGTACTGTCATCATTCAAACATGTATACTTTCAGAATTTAGACTCAAGCTGTGGTTGTTGTGTTGTTTATGTTTTATAGTCACATAGGACTAATCATAATTCACTGATAAAACCAATGAAAATTTGACAAGAATATGTTGGATACGCCGCTGGTACTTCCTATATATAAGTATTCTTGTCAAAGGATCAGAGGCATTGTCAGGCGGTTATGAGAAGTTCTATGTAGGATTTAGTAGTTTCTTGGTAACTAATCATAACTTGCGGATAAAACCAACGAAAATTTGACAAGAGTATGGTGGATACGCCGCTGGTACTTCCTATATATAAGTATTCTTGCCAAAGGATCAGAGGCATTATCAGGCGGTTATGAGAAGTTCCATGTAGGATTTAGTATTGTCTTGGTTGAAATTTGTGTTACATTCATATCATCTCGCCATTTAAAGAAATTGGATTGTGTTCTATTTCTGCATAAACTAACCTCTTCATCATAACAAACGAGAGAGGAACTGTCACCATTCAAACATATATGCTATCAGAATGTGGACTCAAGTATTAGTTGTTGTGTTTATTTATGTTCTAGAGTTACATCATAGGACCAATCATAACTTACTGATAAAACCAATGAAAATTTGACAAGAATATGGTGGATACGCCGCTGGTACTTCCTATATATAAGTATTCTTGTCAAAGGATCAGAGGCATTGTCGGGCGGTTATGAGAAGTTCTATGTAGGATTTAGTAATTTCTTGGTACAATGGTTGTGGCGTTTATTTATGTTCTAGAGTCATATCATAGAACCAATCATAACTTAATGATAAAACCAATGAAAATTTGACAAGAATATGGTGGATACGCCGCTGGTACTTCCTATATATAAGTATTCTTGTCAAAGGATCAGAGGTATTGTTAGACGGTTATTAGAAGTTCCATGTAGGTTGTAGTATTAGAAGTTTTGCTTTAGGATATAACCATATCCTTCCAAACATATCAAAACTCTTACGCATGATATCATATTTAGCGAATCCACTCTGCTTATCAATATTTTTTTACCGTAGGCAACAAAAAGCGATTCCTGTAACAGGGTACTTAACCTTTACAAGGGACGTTACCGCCTCAAACAAAAAAAAATTAAACTCTTACTCTTTTTCTAAGTATGTAACTGTCAAACTAAACACCATCATTTTTAGTCAAATATATCACTACTTAAATTTCGGGACGAAATTTCTAAAAAGCAGGGGATACTGTAACATCCGTCAAAAACCGGATTTACCAAATCCGCTCCGTTTAATAACCGAACAATCAGTTAAAAATTTCGTGGCGTATTTAATGCCCAAAATAATTTTAAACGATACATAATTAATAAGTATATTGGAATATATAATTTATTTTTGAAAAAGAATTAAAATTAGTGGTTTAAAAATAAAAGAAGGCTGCCGGTTTCGAATCCGGGTCAGCCGAGTCAATCTGGTCAACAAAGCATTAACACACACGCGTTCAACCACTGCGCCACTTGTATTTCTTGTTCAATATTGAAGACAATTAATTCATAACATGAATATCGAATTCAAAACCGACGCGCCCAATTGCAGTCGTCGGAAATCCCGGCTATCTCGCGAGATTGGACGGTTTCTTTTGTTCTTAACGTAAACATTAAACCTCAACATCGGTTATAACCGACGCCTGAACCCGCGACACAAGCTATAACCGCCGGAAAACGTAATGACCGACGAATCAAGACGGAAATCGGACCAAATTCATCGATGTCCCGCCCTATAAATACCTCCTCAAACCTCTGCTAGCTTTTTCGCTCACAATCACACCCTTACCCGACGTAATTCCACTCGCCGGAAAAGTTCTGCACCTCGTCGGAAAACCGAGCCCTTCACTTCTGAGCCTTACTGAACACCCAGAACTTATACCGAAGCCACTCACATCCATCTCAAGCTCACTGAAGACTCTCTGCCGCAAGACACACGTCGCCGGAATAAGCTGTTGTCACCGGAGTTTCGCCAGCGAAACAGAGGAGTCGAGTTCGGTATATCTAACACTTAATCTTTCATTCTTTTTATTAATCTCACATGTAATTAACCACCAGACACTAACGAACCTGATTAAAACTTCGAACCAGTCGGACTTCCGATTCTGGTTAAGACTGACGAAGAAGACGAAGTTCAGTATTATATAAATATAATTTAAATCAAGATATAACTCGGGTTAGACACACAGTCCAGCGGTGGACTGTGTGCAAATAAAACACGCTTACGTCTCGAGTTCGAATCTTGTCCCCCGCACCTTCGCCTTAATAAAAATGTTTTTTTTTTCTTAACTGAACCGGATCCACTGCTTAAAGATGTTAAGTTTAATAAAAACCGGAATAATAACCAAGATAGACACACAGTCCAGTGGTGGACTATGTGAATGTTTAATCACACATCACGAGTTCGAGTCCGGACTACCGCACCGGTCCGGACAATTATCAAACTTTTTATTTAAGACAGAAATGAAAATATTTAGTTTGTATATAAGTATAATAAAAATCAGATTATTTAACAAGTTAGACACACAGTCCAGCGGTGGACTGTGTGTTAACTCAACCCACAGGTCCCGGGTTCGAGACCTGTGGAGAGCACCGGTTTGACGCATTAAATTGTTTTTAAAAATAAATGATTTTCAGTTTAATTCAATTAGTATATAAATATAATTAAAAACATAAATATTTCGGGTTAGACACGTAGCTCAGTTGGTAGAGCTGCGTGCACGCGAACGGGAGGTCTCGGGTTCGAGCCTCACCCGGCGCAAACAATTTCACAGCCTGACCGGTCAACAAGTCAACGGTCAACTGTCGCAAAAAGTCAACTTTTTTTATTATTTTTATTTATTTATTTTATTTAAAAATCAATTAAAAATACTTAAAAATAACATTTTTAAGGTTAGAAAATAGCCTTAAATTCACAAAAACATATCCAACCATTCTACTAAAATTGATTAATAAAATCTCCTTATTTACCGAACCATTATGTTATTATCTAGGTTAGTTTCACTCGTGGTTAAAACCAACTTCGTGCGCATTCAACATTATCAACCGAACGCACCCAATGTGAGTGAATCTTACAACTCCCCTTTTTAATTACACGTTTTGGGGTGTGTCATGTGTCACCAAAAGTTAACTCGTTTATTTAAACTTGTGCCATACCATATTGTGATCTAAACTTAGATTGTTTATATTGTTTGTGGGTATGTATTTCATTTTGTCAACTTATATGAAATTCATTCACTAGGCCCATCAGTTACTCGTGGGAGACGAGTTGAGCAACGCGTGCCTCAAAACAAATCCATTATTGTTCGTGTGTGTATTATTTAGTTTATATTGTTTGTAGTTATGTATTTCACATTGTCAAGTATATGCAAATCATTCATTAGGCCCATCAGTTCCTCGTGAGAGACGAGTTGAGCAACGCGTGCCTCAAAACGATCCATTATTGTTCATGTGTGCATTATTTAATATTAATTGATTGGTGAATAAGTCTACATATATTTTTACTCATGTGTGGTTGTGCACTTTATTTTATAACCAATTAAATAAACTTGTTCAAATGTTTTTCATAGGATTCACTCGCCAACTTTTTGTTGATCCAAAAACCATTTTTACACATGATACAGGTGAACAGGATGAAGCAAGGAAAACATAGGAAATACCTTAGAAGAAAACAAAGAAGCTTAGATTGATGTTTAGGTCATGATGTAATTATGATTGTAAATTTCCGATTAAATTGTATTAGTGAATATGAAACGTTATAATAAATGTCATGAGCTTTGATGATAACCCAATCATGCCCCGATCACCTTTTCCGCTGCGGGTCGGGGTGTGACAGATTAAACTGCTTATGTATGCTTAACTGTTAATCATGTCAAACTGTTTGGAACATGTTGGTCATTTGCATATTTTAGTGTATGTTTTGTTATGTTAAAGGCTCCATTTTAATGTATGATTGTTATGTTAAAAGGCTGCACTTTGCGTATGTTTTGTTATGTTAAAGGTTGCACTATGCAGATCTATTTTGGTCACTTCCAGATCTTGTACATGGGATCAACTTCCAGGTCAGAAGCATTGAACAACTATTGGTCTTTGCACAGCCTTGGTCAATTTGCACTTTGCACATGTTGGTCATTTGCACATGTTAATATATGTTTTCGTCATTCGCAACAAGTATTGGTCTTTACACATGCTTTGGTCAATTTGCACTTTGTACATGTTGGTCATTCGTACATGTTAATGTATGTTTTCGTCATTCGCACTTTTATTTTGGTCATTTGCACAATGCACATTGCCTTAACAAGTATTCGTCATAAAGTTAGTCATTCCATTACAAAAGCCCCATACAAAACCTTACAAGCTTACAAAATCCTTACAAAACCATAGTTGCTCCTATGGACCAAACTTAGAAAAGCCCAAAAACAAGGCAAACCCTAAGCAGACTTAACGTAAAACAACATGAACAAGAACAAACTAAAACCTAACATAACTTTCAGAATCTTCTTCTCCTTAGCCAATTTTTTTGCTTCTTCTTCAAGTTTCCTGTTCATATCCCCCATTTGTCTTGCATTATCTTCGGGCCTCCTGATGGTGTCCAAGAAAGCAGGAATGATCACTAAAGGTTATGCGACATCGGTGGCTCAACCCAAGCTACGAATCCACAGCTAGAGGGTTTGTTGCAGCGCTGAAATCGACGACCAGGGTTTTGTGTTGTCCACGATGTTTGCAATTAGGTAGTGGCTCCACATGCACACACCACCATCCTCGATCTGCAGACGAATTAGGGTTTCACTTAGGGTAGATTTGGGGAAGATGGAGATGTAATTTGGGGGAGGAGATGGGTTTTATAGGCTCAGTAGTTTTATTAATTTAGTTTTATTAAATTAAATTGATTATAAGTTATAATAAAACATAAATGACAAAAATACCCCTGAGGTAAAAGACAAAAAAAGGGGGTTTAATTAGGGGATTTTTGGACATTTTTTAAATTTGGACTAAAATGCCAACAAAAATAAAACCACAGGGACTCAGATACAAAAACTTTGAGATTTAGACTAAAGTGACAAAACTGACCAAACCATAAGGACCAAAATGGCAGTTTACTCTTGATTTTATTAAGTGAAATACAAACATCACATAATAAAATCAAATGCGAGTTTATTGATAAAAGATTACTTTAATTTAGTGTATTGATTTTATTATTTGAAATACATACATCACTAAATAAAATAAATAAACTAAATTAAAGTAATTTTTTATATGGAATCTCTTGAATTTCCATGTCTATCTTCGCACCTCTCCTTTCTATTATTCTTTTTCCTTCTGACACCACCAGACACCACCACATGACTGCCACAACCACCACAACATTCCTTATTGAGTTCGAAAACCTAGCTTTTTCTTTCTCACTTCTCACTCTCCTCTCTCTCTCTATATATCTCTCTATATATATAGGGTATGGTTCTGCGAGAATCACCTTATTGTGAGAACCACGAGAACCAATGTTAACACAAAATAAAATCTAAAAAAACAAAAATACTAAATTTGTATTTAACATTTAAAAAAAATAATATATTTCGTTACCCAAATTTTTTTTTTTGAGTAACAGTTATCCGTGCACATGTGCATATCTATCATTACTTCGACAAATTGTGTAATACATTACCAGTAGTAAACAATTGCACTTTAATTTACAATATCATCCGTAATACACTACTTTTTACATTACCAATATTCAAATGGACATGTACATCATTATGTATAACAATTATCTAACGTGTTTTGGTACAAAAAGTTTGTGATTTTGAATGATGAAGTAGGCTCCATATACATGTTTTTTGGTTAGTTATATCTAGTGATTGTGGTTTGGTTTGGTTATAGTTATCACTTTATGATGTAATATGTTGATTGGATGGTATAAATGGTGTTGATATACATGCAATAAAGTGAAAATATTGGTATTGGTATTGTATTATGTAGGTAGGTTTGGATATGGTAATGTGTTTATGGATGATATAATAGATGAAAGAGAAAGTGTATTCAAAGTATGCGTACCAAAACACCTTATTTCATGTTGATACATATAGATGCACATGTGCATTTCTAATATTGCTAATGTAAAAAGTAGTGTATTATATATGGTAGTGTAAATGAAAGTGCAGTTGTCTAATAATTATAATGTATTACGAAATTTGTCAAAGAAATGATACATGTGCACATCTGCATGGATAACTGTTACTCGAAAACAATTTAATTTTTATTATTGACGAAATATAGATTTTTTCCAAAAAAAATATTAAAAAAATTGGGGCTTTTTAGATTTATTTTAGGTATTACTGGTTGTGTTCACATGGGTTCTCGCGGTTCTCACAATAAAGGGTGGTTCCGAACGATGAACACAACCAGTATGTCTACGCCATAAATTCACCATAAATTCATAAGTCAAAACGGCATATAAAAACGTCAAAATTTAAAATTTCATTTCATCATTCATATTTTTACTAAAATGATTTTTTTATAGTTCGAGAAAACACAACCATCCAAAGTTCGTCACGAGTGTTAACCCGAACTAACATAGCAACATACAAGTTCCTAAACTTACTTACAAAAATTCTAAACATATAGTTAACATTTACAACCAAAAGTGTTTTGACCCGTTAGATAATAACATAAACCGGAAGCGCATAAGAGGCGTTGATGTGTGTATTCGTCTTCAAGCTCGCCATCGTCAAAGGTGAGATTTTCCTAACATTCATAACACAAATGAATCCGTTAGTGCAAGTCTTATAACATAACCATTATATTTACCATTTCGTTCATTATAAGACCCGTTAGCAAGGTCATATTTGTAATTCATCCATTTACCAAATAGCTTATTATGAATATCAATTCCATTCAAAACGGATATTGCGTTTATCCTTCCATCATCGTCATCCTTAACGCATCCGACTCGTTCACAACAAGTCAAAGTCTTGAACCATCAACATAATTCATCATCCATGGATAAATCGACCCATACGTAGTGGGTCGATATTAAACCATTCCATCATTTCATAACTTTATCCATTTCGACCCGTTTACAACGAATCATTTCATACTCATTCTTAATCATGTCATACATTCATTTTGACCCGTTCATGACGGGTCATCATGCATACTTCATTATTCTGTAATTCACATTTACCATACTTTGAGTCTTTAAGTTATAAACTAAAAACAATAACATAAGGCCAATGTCGTAATCTAAAATATGATAAAGTGAAGTTCATATGAACTTACCGTGATCTTGCGTTGCAAGCGCCTTCGGTTGACTTGTACCTTCTTCTTTCTTTAACCCTATAAGGTGCAACATTACATGTTTAGCTTCTACAATATCCATTACATACGCACACTTCGATTGTCAATTATGGCGTTAATTAACCGCATACAATATCATTTCCATATTAATTCATCAATTCAACAAGTTTTGTTGTCAAAACCCAACAAAATCAAATCAAGGCATTTCATCAAACATGTGGTGTGCGTACCGTATATAAAGCATCATGTACAAGTAGTTAAAGCACTTTCTTCCTAGTTCATCCATGGATTAACATAGTCACTCAATCTTCACAAATCATAATCATGTATCTTAATGTTTTAAATTAAATCATCCATCAAAATACTTTCTACAACCCTACTTTAAAACCAACATTACACCAATTTACATATAACTTCACTAAACTTCATCTTCCTACAACTTCCAAGTGGGTTTTATCCCAATTCATCAATGTAATCAAAATTTACCCTATTATAACATCTAAACATCGATATTAACCAACATTCATGTTCAATTTCATAACACATTTCACGGATTACACATAACCAACTTCATCACATATCACTAAAACTTAAAATTTGACTTACTTGGTGTTAAGAACACTTAGGTGGTCATAAATCTCAATCCATGCATACAATCAAGCTTGAGTTTTCTTTCAATTTGGTTGATTTTTGAGAAACTAGGGTTCTTCCTTTCCCCTTCTTGTTTTGGTCGACACATACATCTGATGTATGTGTTTGTGTTTTAAATCTTGTGTTTTATTATTACATCTTTCAACTTATCTAAGTTTGGTCCCTCAAGTATAGTGTTTAGTTATTTATAGTTAGTAACCTCACTTGTTCATAACTAACCTTTATTACACAACCCATGAAGTTTGGGGTGTTACAAGTCTACCCCCTTAAGGGAGGTTTCGTCTCGAAACCAGAATACGTACCAAATAATTTCGGGTAGTGCTCTCGCATGTCCTCTTCCGTCTCCCATGTGAGGTCCGACTCCTTTCGATCTTGCCATTAAACAAAACCTTCTTAATGGCTTTTTGCGAAGTTGCTTCACTTTATAATCTTTTATTGCTACGGGCCTCTCTACATAATTCAATCTCTCATCCACTTCAATGTCATCCAATGACACGTATGCCGTTTCATCCGCAAGGCATTTTCGTAATTGTGACACGTGAAAGGTGTTATGAATTCTATCCAACGTCGGTGGTAAATCCAACCGATATGCTACCGTTCCGACCCGTGCTAGTATCTTAAAAGGTCCAATATAAAGGGGACCTAACTTTCCACGTTTACGAAACCGAATTATTCCTTTCCACGGGGAGACTTTAAGCAAAACATGATCTCCCACTTGAAACTCGATTGGACGTCTCCGTCGATCTGCATACGATTTTTGTCTATCTTGAGCCGCTTTCAATCTAGTTCTAAGAATATCTATCTTTTCGTTTTCTTAGCTACAACATCTTTTGGTGCGAGTTCACGTTGTCCCACTTCTCCCCAACAAACCAGGTTCTACACTTCCTTCCATAAAGCATTTCGTAAGGAGCCATCTTTATGCTATTATGAAACTATTATTATAAGAAAATTCTACCAAGGGTAGATGATCGTCCCAACTTCCTCCAAAATCAAAAATGCATGCTCTCAACATATCAATTAGCGTTTGGATGGTTCGTTTCCGATTGGCCATCAGTTTGAGGGTGGTATGCAGGTACTCGAATGCAATCGATTACCCATTTCCTCATGAAACTTCCTCCAATATTGAGAGGTGAATCGGGTGTCTCGGTCGGACACAATAGATACAGAACCCCATGCCGAGATATGATCTCGTTTATATAAACCTCCGCCATTCTTTCTGAAGTTTAAGCTTCTCGAATAGGCAAGAAATGAGCACTTTTGGTGAGACGGTCAACAACCACCCAAATAGCATCATGCCCCTTCCTCGTTTTGGGGAGCTTAGTAACCAGATCCATCGTGATATGCTCCCATTTCCACACCGGAATTTCCAAAGGTTGTAACTTCCCATACGGCTTTTGGTGTTCCGCTTTTACTTAAGAACACGTCAAGCACTTTGCAACAAACTTGACGATGTCTCGTTTCATTCCCGGCCACCAAAATTTTTTCCTCAAATCTCGATACATTTTAGTAGCTCCGGGATATCGGGACCTATGAGCTTCGTCCAAAAGTAGGTCCTTCACATTACATTGCCAAGGTATCCAGATTCGACCAAACCTTGTTTTCATACCGTTTGCATTTTCTTCTAACTTGTGCACGAAACCTTTGGTTCTTTCTTTCTTTGGGTCTTCGGAATTTATTGACTTAATTTGGGCTTCTCGTATTCCTTCAAGAAGATTAGGCATGACTATCATTCTCATAGACTTCACCCGAATCGGAGGTGGATAGTCCCTACAACTTAAAGCATCCGCCACCACATTAGCCTTTCCCGGGTGATGATGGATGTCACAGTCGTAGTCTTTGATAAGTTCCAACCACCTTCGTTGCCTCATATTTAAATCTTTTTGTTCGAATAAGTATTTGAGGCTTTTATGATCCGAATAAATTATACATTTGACCCCGTACAAATGATGCCTCCATATTTTTAAGGCAAACACTACTGCCGCCAATTCTAGATCATGTGTTGGGTAGTTACCTTCGTGTTGCTTTAGTTGTCTTGAAGTGTACGCCACGACCTTACCCCTTTGCATCAATACACATCCCAAACCTTGACGTGAGGCATCCGTATACACAACCAAATCTTCCGTTCCATCCGGTAATGTCAACACAGGAGAGCTTGAAAGCTTTTCTTTCAAAGTCTGGAATGCCTTTCTTGTTCATCACCCCATATATACTTTTCCGTCTTCTTTGTTAAGTTAGTCATAGGCAAGGCAATTTTAGAGAAGTCCTGAATGAACCTCTTATAGTAACCGGCCAAGCCTAAGAAGCTTCTTACTTCACTTGGGTTCTTTGGGGAAACCCATTTCATTACCGCCTCCACTTTGGATGGATCTACTTGAACGCCTTCCACATTAATCACATGACCAAGGAATTGTACTTCTCGAAGCCAAAATGCACACTTTGAGAATTTTGCATATAATCTTTCCTTACGGAGTGTCTCAAGCACTTCATGTAAATGAGATGCATGTTCGGCTTCGCTTCAAGAGTATACCAAAATATCATCTATAAAAACGGTTACAAACTTATCTAACATAGTTCGACATACTCGATTCATCAAATCCATGAAGGCGGCTGGAGCATTTGTCAACCCGAAGGACATTACTAGGAACTCGTAGTGTCTGTATCGAGTTCGAAAAGCAGTTTTGGACACATCTTCTTCTCGTACCCGTACTTGATGGTACCCCGATCATAGATCGAATTTTGAGAACCAACTCGCCCCATGAAGTTGATCGAACAGGTCATCAATTCTGGTAATGGGTAACGATTCTTCACCGTTAATTATATTTAATTCACGATAGTCGATGCACATTCGCATCGAGCCATCCTTCTTCTTAACGAACAACACGGGTGCTCCCCACGGTGAAACACTTGGGCGTATAAATCCCTTATCGAGCAATTCTTGAAGTTGAGTCATTAATTCTTTCATTTCAGTCGGGGCTAACCGGTAAGGAGCCTTAGCTACCGGTTTGGCATTCGGACATAATTCGATTCTAAATTCTACTTCACGCTCGGGTGGAAGTCCGGGTAGATCTTCGGAAATACATCCGAAAACTCGTTCACTACCTTGACATCTTCGAGTTTGGGGGCAACTCTATCGGCGTCCTTCACATACATAGGAATTTCTTACCCCCATTCCGTACATACTTAACAGCCTGAACAATAGAGCAAAGTTTCGGCTCAACGACTTTATCCCCTTGTATACTTACCCGCTTTCCCTCGGGTGTTACAACATGAATAATCTTTCTTTCACATTGAATTTCAGCATGGTATCGGGTAAGCCAATACATACCTACGACCACTTTGAATTCTCCAAAATCATTGGAACAAGATCTATACTAAACTTTTCATCTTCAATTACAATCTTACAATTTCTACATACTTTATGCAACAAATAACTTTTACTATCAGCAAAATCTACTTCTAAGGGCGTTAGCATCTTTTCACTCATAAAAGAAGGATTACATAATAGTTCATTCGAAACAAACGACCTACTAGCCCGGAATCAAACAGAACATACAAAGATATTGAATTAACTAAGAATATACCTGAAACAACCTCCTGGTGTGTTTTAGCTTCGTCGGATGTTATTTGAAACATCCTTCCCCGTGCCTTATATGGTTCCTCTTTCCTTCCTTCCTTTGCTCCCCCTAGTTGGAGTTTTGGACATTCAGCTTTCACATGCCCCGACTAATGACAATTATAACACGACTTTGGATTGTTAGGACACTTGTAGTATGGTGTCCTTCTTGCCCGCATTTATAGCATCCTTTCTTTCTGAGCAAACATTCACCCATATGAAGCTTCCCCAAGTCTTACAACTCGGAATCCCACTCTTCGATTTCCCCTTTTTGCCATGGTCTTGATACCTTGTTTCTTGGATGGACTTGAGTTAGTAGGTTTTTCCACTGTTCTTTTCTCCCCCTTCAACTTGCCTTTTTAATTCGATCTCCCTATCCCAAGCCCAGTTTATGAGCTCGTTCAATGTTTCACACTTAGAGGGAGTTATGAATTCCCGATACTCGGCTTTCAACATATCATGATAACGGATAATCTTCATCCTTTCTGTTCCCACTATTTCTTTACAGAACTTCAACTTGTCAAGGAAGATATTTGTAATCTCATCGATCGATTCATCTTTTGGCGAAGACGCAGAAAGTCTTCTTGGATTCTATCAACTTCAGATTGTGGACAATGATACTTTAAGAAGGGTTTATTAAATTCTTGCCACGTCATGGCATGAACTTTATCTTCACCCACCTCCTTGCAATAGGCATCCCATCAATCCTTTGCTTGGAATTGGAGTAAGCCCGTTGCAAACATCACTCTTTTTCGCATCGACTTCTTGTGAACACTACTTCAGTACTCGCGATCCATCTTTGACATGCTATCGGATCAATCTCCCCCTTGTATGGTATGGGGTTACAAGCCATGAACTCTTTATAAGTACACCTCCGAGTGCCCTTCTTACTTTGGGATTCATTTATCATTTCTTTCAACTCTTCCATCTTGGTAGTCATCATACTTCCACCGCTTCTAGTACTTGACTTTCTACTTCTTGGGCAAGTCGGGGAAAACTAGCCTCGACCACCCTTCCAACTTCTTCCCTAATCAATGTCTTTATTTCATCTTGGTGTGCCCTTCATTGTCATTTATGTTTAACTCATCTGCCATCTACATAAACATTTATCATACTTGTTAATTCACATACTATGCTTTATTTCATGATACTTCATACCATCATTATTACATTCTATTGACTTTCGTTTCTTATCCATTATCATCATTATTGATCAATAAAAAAAATCATACAATACATGGCTTCTAATCACAAGGATTTAAAATCCCTAACCTTCCTTATTTACATTTTCGTATTTCACATTCCCGACATGTAATCATGTGACATGATTGTGTTTCTACGACATTCTTGTAAACCATAGTACCTTCTCGGGACTTTATCGGGGCCTATGAACATGTCATAGGGAATATGGGTTTTCTAAATGTATCATTTTGCCAAATTTCAAGATATTTACTTGTTATATCATTCTCGCCGAAAGCTACATGGCTTTTAAGTCAAACAAGAGGTTTTCAGGAAGAATTATGAAGGTGGAAGGTTACACACAAGTTTGAAGTTAAAACATGTGAAAAAAAAGGAAAGAATCAGCGATAGGCGCAAGAAAAATTAGTCTGCCGCAACCTTGTGCCAGTTTTGGGCGCAATACAGATGACATCAGTCAGGGGCGCAACCTTGCGCCTGCATCAGATCTGCGTACGAAAATTTATGAGTTCACCTTATTTAATAATATCTTCAACCCCAAACGCAAAAACCTTGAACCCTAATCGTTTTTATCTTCCCCATAACTCATCCATTCGTATCATAATTTATAAAAGAATTCTTAAAAGTTTACCTCTTCTTGCGTCTTGGAGCGAACACACACCTTCTTGCGAGCTTTCGGTTTGAGTCCGAGCACTTTAACTCGTGCTCAAATCTCTCAAACCTAGGCTCTAATACCAACTTGTCACGCCCATAAATTCATAAGTCAAAACGGCATATAAAAACGTCAAAATTTAAAACTTTCATTTCATCGTTCATATTTTTACTAAAATGATTTTTTTCATAGTTAAAACACAACCATCCAAAGTTCATCACGATTGTTAACCCGAACTAACATAGCAACATACAAGTTCCTAAACTTACTTACAAAATTCTAAACATATAGTTAACATTTACAACCAAAAGTGTTTTGACCGTTTAGATAATAACATAAACCGGAAGCGCATAAGAGGCGTTGATGTGTGTATTCGTCTCCAAGCTCACCATCGTCAAAGGTGAGATTTTCCTAACATTCATAACACAAATGAAACCGTTAGTGCAAGTCTTATAACATAACCATTATATTTACCATTTCGTTCAGTATAAGACCCGTTAGCAAGTTCATATAATTCATCCATTTACCAAATAGCTTATTATGAATATCAACTCCATTCAAAACGGATATTGCGTTTATCCTTCCATCATCGTCATCCTTAACGCATCCGACTCGTTCACAACAAGTCAAAGTCTTGAACCATCAACATAATTCATCATCCATGGATAAATCGACCCATACGTAGTGGGTCGATATTAAACCATTCCATCATTTCATAACTTTATCCATTTCGACCCGTTTACAATGAATCATTTCATACTCATTCTTACTCATGTCATACATTCATTTTGACCCGTTCATGACGGGTCATCATGCATACTTCATTATTCTGTAATTCACATTTACCATACTTTGAGTCTTTAAGTTATAAACTAAAAACAATAACATAAGGCCAATGTCGTAATCTAAAATATGATAAAGTGAAGTTCATATGAACTTACCGTGATCTTGCGTTGCAAGCGCCTTCGATTGACTTGTACCTTCTTCTTTCTTTAACCCTATAAGGTGCAACATTACATGTTTACCTTCTATAATATCCATTACATACGCACACTTCGATTGTCAATTATGGCGTTAATTAATCGCATACAATATCATTTCCATATTAATTCATCAATTCAACAAGTTTTGGTGTCAAAACCCAACAAAATGAAATCAAGGCATTTCATCAAACATGTGGTGTGCGTACCGTGTATAAAGCATCATGTACAAGTAGTTAAAGCACTTTCTTCCTAGTTCATCCAGGGATTAACATACTCACTCAATCTTCACAAATCATAATCATGTATCTTAATGTTTTAAATTAAATCATCCATCAAAATACTTTCTACAACGCTACTTTAAAACCAACATTACACCAATTTACATATAACTTCACTAAACTTCATCTTCCTACAACTTCCAAGTGGGTTTTATCCCAATTCATCAATGTAATCAAAATTTACCCTATTATAACATCTAAACATTGATATTAACCAACATTCATGTTCAATTTCATAACACATTCACGGATTACACATAACCCACTTCATCACATATCACCAAAACTTAAAATTTGACTTACTTGGTGTTAAGAACACTTAGGTGGTCATAAATCTCAATACATGCATACAATCAAGCTTGAGTTTTCTTTCAATTTGGTTGATTTTTGAGAAACTAGGGTTCTTCCTTTCCCCTTCTTGTTTTGGTTGACACATACATCTGATGTATGTGTTTTGTGTTTTAAATCTTGTGTTTTATTATTACATCTTTCAACTTATCTAAGTTTGATCCCTCAAGTATAGTGTTTAGTTATTTATAGTTAGTAACCTATTTTCACTTGTTCATAACTAACCTTTATTACACAACCCATGAAGTTTGGGGTGTTACACAGTAATGCCTAAAAAATCTAAAAAACACCTTTTTTTAAAAAAAAAAAAGCGCTATATTTCGTTATTAAGAAAAAAATCCAAAAAAATTTCGAGTAACAGTTATCCATGCACATGGCATATGTATCATTTCTTTGACAAATTCCATAGTACATTACCAATATTGACAATTGCACTTTCATTTACACTACCATCCATAATACACTACATTTTACATTACCAATATTTGAAATGCAATGTGCATATATATGTATGAACATGATATAACGTGTTTTGGTATACTACTTTTGAATACACTTTCCCTTTCATATATCATACCGTCCATAGTACAATACCATTACCTCCTACCATCCATAATACAATAACATTACTAATATGTATACTTTCCACCTTTATGCACATGTAAATCAGCACCTTCATACCATCCAAACAACATATTATATCATAAAGTAACAAATATAACCAAGCCATCAACCACTAGATATAACTAACCAAAAACATGTATATGGGCCTACTTCATCATTCATAATCACAAACTTTTTGTACCAAAGTACGTTATAACATGGTTATACATGATGATGCACATGTGCATTTGTAATACTAGTGATTTAAAACGTAGTGTCTTACGGATTATAGTGTAAATGAAAGTGCAATTGTCACTACACGTAATGTATTGCGAAATTTGTTAAAGAAATGATGCATATGCACATGTGCATCTATAATTGTTACTCTGAAAAAAAAGTTTTTTTTACAAACAAAATGTAGCGATTTTCTTAAAAAAAATATTAAAAAATTGTGGGTTTTTTATAATTTTTTTAGGTATTTATTTGTGTTCACATTAGTTCTCGCGATTCTCGCAATAAAGGTGGTTCTCGCATGAACCCTACCTATACATATATAACCCACCCTCTATATATATAAAATCTAACTTTTTTTCTTTGTCTATATAACCCACCCGCCAAGGCCACCTTCATCATATCTTCCTCACATCCATCTTTAATCACCAACTTTCTCTTTTTTTCTCTACATCACCACACCACCTCTGGTGGCATGAACATGGCACGAAGGAAATGATTCGAGTAAAGAATTATCGTTGCCACTTCACCCATGCAAACAACTAAATTCCTACGGTTAAGGCCACAAACACCAACTTTTAGGTTGGGATACGAAATCGAGGTGAGGGGTTCAAATAGTGAGTTTATGCGGATCTACGGTGATAACGGCCCTAGCAGCCATTAGATCTGAGAAAAAAATGACCAAACTGATGAAGACGATGCACAAACACCCTGATCTAGGTCAACAGTGTTGATAAAGGTGGTGACTTGGTGGTCGTTGTACAACTTCTAGCGAGATCTAAAAAATGGTATAGTTGTAGACAAACCATAGTGTGCCACGTGGATCAATGGCAACCTCAAAAATAAGATATAGTATAATAGTTATTTACCAGATGTTCTTGTATTTATGCATACAATATTTATTCCCATGCTGGATCTTTATAACGCCCAATTCTACGTTTAAATAGTTTAATGTGCGGAAGCCGTTAAACTGAGTCGTAATCGTGGACACAAGTTGTAATTTAAACGTTATTCTTTATTCATTAAAATCTTGAATACAAAAAACAGAGTTTCGCCTCTATTGGACTCCTTTACAAAGGAAGCTCTCGAATGACCAAATGGACAAATGAGTCTAATGCCAGCGGTGGGTTTATACATGACGATTGATAACATTTTCATAATGCCAGCGGAAGATAGGACGATAAAATATTAAATGTAAAGGCTTAAAAAAATCAAATAAAACTTTATAACAAGCTGTTCAGTACAAATATCCCACAAGGTAGGATCGAAATAAAATAGACTCCGGATATCATAGGTCTTTAGCCTAAAGTCGAAAATTCCAAAGCTTTCTGGCCGAACCGTATCCAGCCTACTATCAAGGTTCATTACCTATGGTCAATTCTTTGAAAATACGTCAGTTTTTACTAGTAAATACTAATAACCACTCTTTTGAAAATAATTTCGAGATCTTATTTGATATATATTATGAAAACCCGTTGGTAGTTATTTTAGTATCTCTTGGAATGGATTTCTTGTCACCAGATTTGCATGCATGTCAATACAGTCAGGGACTAAAATCTATGCCATTCTTGGTCAATGTACACACCATTTTTAATATTTGTGTAAAGTCGGTGTATTCCTACATGTGGCGCATATTTTATATGACCATTACATTCAATGCGTCGGGACGCTCGGACACGGTACCACTAACCCTCAAGTGTTTAATGTTAATAAGGCAATACAGATTAAATTTGAATTCTTATATATATGAAATCATTTGCCCATTTATATAATACCCGTTCCAAGTGGCTAATGCCATATCCTAATTTTTTAAAGCAAAATAGGCTAAAAGTATTTACTTTTGCTACCTGTCTTAAAATAGAGTATTTGGTATTCGTAGCAAAGCTGTATTCAAGTTTATTAATCCTAGGCACGATTATTTTTAGGGCTCTATAGTCTGAAATGAACATAATTATTATCCATTAGAATATTTACGGGTCATTGGTAGGTCTTTTGACTTGACCCGTTAACTTTAGAATTTTGCTCAGCTTCGCTAGTTTAACTGTTGACCGGATAGAATGCATTTATACCCGCCCGAGTACCAAGTCTCGTTAGATATAGGTTATTTAACCAAACATTTTGATTTGGGAAGGTTTTGAAAATATTTAACCTGTTACAACTAGTTTATGAGCGTAAAAGCGGGGTTCAGGTGGTCAACTGGGTCAATGACGAGTCCAATATGTCAAAAAACATTTTATGATGCTATATAGTTAGTCTTAAGGTCAGAACACAGATTACATAGGCTTAAATCCATTTTTTTGTATTTATGTCAAAAGGGCATTTTTGACATTTTTAAGATATATATATATATATATTATTTGACTCGTCATTTAGCCCGTCTAAACGTGATGACCAGGAGGTATAATCATAGGAAATTATTCCTTATGACATTACGATCACGTGGTAAGTTTTAATCGAAATTTAGCTTGACCAAACAGGTCAGAATCGAAAGTTAAAGCAAAAGTCAAATTGTTTGACTTTCGACTAGAAATTGAGAGCTAAACTGAATATGATGAGTTAGACATGTTAAAATAACTCTTATAATGTTATATTAACTGGTCAAAACTTGTGGTTTTAATACTCAAAAGTCCAGTTGTCGTAAAACGCATAAATTGCGTTTTTGATATTTATTTAATTTATGTTTGACTCGTTATTTCACCTACTTAACATGATGGTCATATGGATATCCGCTGTGGATTAATATCTTCATTATAACGAACATGTGGAAAGATTTAATTTGAACTTTGACTCGACAAAAATAGGCAGAACTGAAAGTCAAAACAAAAGTCAAATTGCTTAACTTTCGGCTAATATCTAACTAATAAAAGGAAATGAGCTAGAAGAAACAATTACTTGTGTTAGAGGGAGTTCTTAGAACTTAGGAAAGGAAACCTCTTAAATTCCAAAGCAGCTCCAAAGCAGATTTTAGGAGTGAATGTGAGGTGTGAATGAAAATGCTCAACAAGAAGGCCTATTTATAGCAATCTTGGAGCTCCCAAATCATGCCAGGTGTTACCAGAAGTGTTAAGGGTGAGATAGTGTCATAACACATGGAGGAAGAAGGAGAACTGTGGCATAAACTTGAGATAGGTGGCCCAATAATGAATATGTAGCTGCCAACAAAGGTCTTACGTAGCGTAAGGATCTGCCTTGAGGTCCGAAAGGACCTTTGGCACGCACATGTTTAAACCCCTTGGGGTGTGACACCCCAACCGATGGCGGAAACATCGGGGCGAGACGAAATAGATTGCAAGAGACTTCACAACGCTAATTTTGACAAGATAAATTTCATTTCATTATTAATAGAGGAGTACAATTGTTGGGAAGCAAATACAACTAGAAAAAGAAACAAATTACAATAACAAGTACTAAATTAAAATGAGTTTCTAGCCATACTACTAGATTTCGTGCATCATCATCATCATCATCATCATGTAAGACCCTTGCTTAATTAATTGAAATTCTATAAAAACTTTTGCATTTAAACTTCTTAAAAATAAAAAAAAACATTCTAACATATTATTGGTATTTAGTTTCGAAACGACTAAACAAATTGCGGAAGCTTGAACTTTGATCGTGTTCGATTCAATTGTTGAGCTTGATCGTCATCCGGTGTTTCAAATCATTACCTATATTTCATAAATTTTTAAATATGTTAGTTATAATGAGTTTATAACGTAACAAAATAAACCCAAAGGACCAAAAATAACAAAATCACATTTTTGTAAAACTGCCCGCCTTAAGGTACGGTTCAGTACCATAGCTTACGGTTGCTTCTGACTGTTTTTATCAGCAGCTGCCTACTTTAAGCTATGATAGGCCACCGTAGCTTACGGTGGGCTACTGCAACATTCTCCCATTTACCGTTTTTGTTAGGAAACATCCGTAACTTATTCATTTTTCATCCATTTCACTCGAAACTTGTTTCTAAATGTTCGTAAAATGTTTACCTACATGTTTAACTAGAAATCCTTAATCCAGATTCATAACTTTTATGAATTATGCAACCATTACCTGATTTATGCACATATTCATTTTGACCCGTTAGTGGATTTAAGCATTTGAGCTTAAATATGTTTAACTAGAAATCCTTAACCCAGATTCATAATTTTTATGAATTATGCAACCATTACCCGGTATATACGCATATTCATTTTGACCCGTTAAGGGATTTAAGCATTTGAGCTTAAATCTTGCTCCTTCTTTCCTTACCTTCAATTTCCACACTAAGACTTCTTATTATCTTCCACCACAACTATAGTTGTGGTGGATTTGATATGGTAAAACCATATATTCAAAATTCTACCATTCGGTTTGACAATTTACGAAAAAGACCCATTACAAGTCATTAGACCAAAAAGGCTTATACCTTTCACCTTTACACTACCGAAAGAATTTGCTCAATTATAAAACTCATTTTCAAATTACCCTTAAGGTTCCTTTGCTCGGTTTATCATTCGAAGGCATTTTGGTCAATTTTAGTCCTTTTTGCCATGAAGGACTTTTTAAAAGCATAATTTGACCAAATGAGCACCTTTAACCATCGTTCTATTTAAAATCATTGTGTTTCTTAAGAACATAATGTTCTCTAATTTCAAATTATTAGATATACCTCACTTAAGGTGATCCAAAGACCACCCATGACTCGATTACCTTAGTCGGACCTTAAGTCTTCATTGAGAGTTTAACCCATTACACGTACCTGATTCGGGTCATAACATTGACCCGTTTTAATACCTTGCAATATTAATCTCCACCTTACGAATATTATATTAAAATTATTATTTGATCTTATTATAGGCCATATTGACTTTTAAAAGTGAACTGCCTATTAACATATTCAAATGCATAATTATGTTCAACAAAATCATTTAGGCATTCCATCAATTACCCGGTAGGCGTTATTTTTTGGCCATTGTTTTAACTAAATTTCTCTACCAAGTTCATACAATTGTTAACATCGGATTAACATAGTCTCAATCATTGGATGCTAATCTATCAATCTTATACAAGAACTTGGGATTATTACTCATTATAAAACAACCTATTGCATCATCAATATGGAATTTACCCAAACATCAAGCTTATCCAAATACTTTAAACATTCATAAACACATGATGATTTCAAACCTCATTTAGCATGAATATAACATCTATTTCATTATTTCATACAAAACCCATTCCATGACGGTAGGAACATGTACTCGAACTCATAGATTATTCAAGTATCTTGCTATTACAATCATGTACGATGATTCTAAGCATATGTATATCATCAGTTTTATCATATTATCAAAACCCACATCATAATCTACTTTTTAATCACTTACAAGTAATCTTATCTCAATCATTTCATAATTTCATGATTTCTAACAAAATATAAACACTCAATTTCATCTTTGGACATAATCCAACAATCTAATTGCAAGTATTCTACTTGTCTCAAATTATGACTTTCACCAATCTAAGTTAAGAGACATACCTTATGATCCTCTCGTTTAGGCGATCGTTTATGTGCGTTCATCCATTGATTTGAGGCTAGAATTGACCTTCAATTTGGTGATTCTTGGATGAACTAGGGTTTCCCCTTATCTCCACCTCTTGATGATCGACCAATACACACTCACTATATGTGTTGTGTTTTAATGTTTGTGTTTTTTAAACAAAAATTCTCTTTTTGGCAGCTTTAGTCCCTCGAGTTTAGTTTTGATCATATAAGACTACAACTCCATGTTTCATTACCTATTTACATGTTACTAACTAGGTTAATTAGTTCCTAGTTATTTTGTTTACGGATTAACTTTTACCACTAAGGGTATTTTACCCGCCTTTTAATATTAACGTGGTTTGATTGCCAAACCCGTTTTGAGGGTGTTACAAGTCTACCCCCCCCCCCCAAACAGGTTTCGTCCCGAAACCTTTCTTACGTAGTTTCGTTGGGTTAAACCCAATGGACTTGGTTTCATTTTCACTTGACATTGCTCACATCTTTAATTATTCCATAATCTTACCAGGAAGATATGTTTGTGTCCTTTGGGCTCCAAATGGTGCCCGATTCTCTTCTTGCTCTTTTTCTTGATTGACATATTATCTCTCTGGTCAAGCCTTTTATGGGCCATATCACATGCGCCTTTTATGTGTAAGGCCTCATGAGCCATTACCTTTATCTTGTATCCTTCTTCTTTATCGTTTTCTTGATCGAGTCGCCATTTGACCATTCGGTCATATAAATCTGTCAACATGCTCATTCTATGCAAATCCTATAATGATAAGCCATTAAACAAGTTTTTAAATTCAATCTGACCTTGACCAGTCTCGCTGGTCAGACTTATCAGTCACCGGGTACCTTGTACCCCATCGCTCAGGTATACCAAAATTGACTTCCCGAGGCTTACAAGCATTTCATAACCTTAGTCCTATAGTTTATGTTACAAAGTAACCATATGCTATGTTACTTTCTATTCATGATTGCATCACGTCATGTTTAAGTTTATATCAACCTTTCGTTTTTGAAAATTTTCTCTTCGAATTTATCTTCTTGCACCTATTGGTGTCGAGACCTATTTCTTTTAATATTAATCATGTTCCGATTCATCTCATACTATTTATTTTTGTTAAAACGTTGTTTCTAACTAAAAACCAAATTTTAGTTTAACGTTTTCCCTTTAACTTATGTCAATTACTCGTATCGAGAAATTGAAAACCTAGAATTTCTTCTTTTACTGTTTTTATTTTACGCGGGAATTGTAACGGTTCCCTCGCTTTGTCTACGTGACTCGTAAGCCCTTTCACTTAGCCTCATAGGCTATTTCTTTAGGATTTCACCTTTTTAAAGTAAGACCTTTAAGGTTCATTCCTCTCGATTCGTGACCCAAAGGTCATTTTGGTCCTGTAGACCTTTACACTATTTATGACCTGAAGGTCGTGGTGATCCCATAGGTCATCCTTTTACCCGTGTCATTTCTTTAAATGTATTTGGTATTAATCACCTCTTTTATGTTTGAAAGGAAAGTCATTTACATTGTCTTTTCTTTATCCGCCAATCATGGCCTTTTTGACCATGAAGGCTAATTTATTTCTATTTTAATTATGGCCCTCAGACCATGTTTGATCCGAGTTGATAACATTTTTTGTTTTCTATGACTCCAGTGAGTCATTTATGTGTCGCATTCACTTCCGGATCTATTAATCGTTTCATCCCCGTTGGGTGATGATCACTTGCGCCTAAGTCTAACGAAAGGGTCAAATGATATTGACCTCTCGTCACTACCGAGTCACAACTACCATCTTTAGTAGCAACCATCGCATTTTGTGTTTGTTTCCTAAAACACCCATTCTCATGCACCGATGAGACACCATATGATAATATCCCCACGCACCGCGCGATCGTTGTCTATGACTAGCTCATTTTTCGGTAGGACAAATCTTCCACTTCTATGATTTCGTATGTCATGTATGCGTCAGTTAGTTTCACGCTTCTCGTTACCCGGTTTGCGCTTAAAATTTGTTACAACCCGTTACCCGGGTCCTTTATTCCATTGCTTTACGCTCCGTTACCCGGTTTGAGTTTTTGTTTATATCTATTCATGTCCCATTAACCGGGCTTGTTATTTTAATGCTTTAACAATCCCGTTACCTGGTTTGTGTTTTCTTTTATATCTAATATTATACTTCATTTGACTCGTTCATGTGAAGTCCATCATTTATGAACAACAAACCTTATTCTTTATTTAACCCGTTTGACTTGTTCACGTGAAATCCATCACCTATGAACAATCAAACCTCATTCCTCATTTGACCCATTTGACTTGTTCGTGTGAAATCCATCACTTATGAATAGTCAAACCTCATTCCTCATTTGACCCGTTTAAATTATTCCTGTGAAATGCATTACTTATGAACAGTCACCCCTTATTCTTTATTTAACCCGTTGGACTTGTTCGCGTTAAATCCATCACCTATGAATAGTCAAACCTCATTCCTCATTTGAGTCGTTTGACTTGTTCACATGAAATCCATCACTTATGAACATTCAAACCTTATTCCTTATTTAACTCATCCCATTAGCCTCGTCTTTACTACACCGGACGTATATGTGCTCATTATAAGAAGTACATGGTATTATTGTTTACTACTTACTTGGCCAAAGTAATCGATCAACACAGGGTACACGTGACCTTATTATAACTATCACATTACTTCCCATGTAAATAAATCATCGGTTCATGTCCATATTTCTGATTTTATTTGGTAAAACCTTGTTTAATTGTTAGTTAACAATTATTAGTTTTTACCTTTTTCATCTCAAAACATATAGAATTTTTCCTTTTTATAAAACTTTTATGCCATCACATTCGTTAACGTGATCATTACTTTTCCTCAATAGGATCTTATTGATAATGTCTACTTGGATGGTCACCCCCATTCAAGTTTCTAAATTGAATTCTTTTACTGTTTGTTATTCGTGAATGTGAATAACGTGTATTTCCCACCCAATTTACCTTGGGAAAATCATCCGGGATGGGTATCCCATCCGGATTTCCAAATCCTTAATTTTCGTATGCAACAGTTATTCACTGCACATCTATTGCATACTACTATTCGTACAATATTTAAAATGTGCACCTAGGTGATATTTGCCCTCATAGGCTTTCATTGCCGTTTCACCTTTATTCCATATCATTACTTGATTTAGGTCCTTTGTGAGCATGCCCTACTTGTCATACATCAGACCATTCCATCATCATATAAGTAAATCATTAAACTCTTGGCATCTTCAGATGCGAGCATCCTTCAATTAGAACGTTCACAAAATATTAGTAACATTAAATTAATACGCGCTCGTACTGTAGTACAAGGCTTTCTACGATACTTGTTAACACAAGTAATTCGCTAACTATACCGGACGGTTATCACTTTATTTGGGGTAACGTGCGTTCACACGATAGCCATATGTGTTATTTACAACACTTTAACCATGCTAGACTGTTAATATTTATAATAACTTACCGGACTATGCGACCAAGTCTTGAACCGAACATGTATAGCATTTAACCTTAAGCTCTGATTACCAACTTGTAAGACCCTTAATTAATTGAAATTCTATAAAAACTTTTGCATTTAAATGTCTAAATGCAATTAGACGTCCTACTATATTTCGAGTTCCATTAATCTTCTTAAAAATTTAAAACATTCTAACATATTATCGTGTTTGATTCATTCGTTGAGCTTGATCGTCAACCGGTGTTTCAAATCATTACCTATATTTCATAAATTATGAAATATGTTAGTTATATTGTAACGTAACCGAATAAACCCGAAGGCCCAAAAAAATGCAAAATCACATTTTATGTAAATCTGCCTGCCGTAAGGTACAGTTCAGTATCGTAGCTTACGATTGCTTCTGACTGTTTTTAACAAAAGCTGCCTACCGTAAGCTACTGTAGGCCACCATAGCTTACGATGGTTGCTGCAGCATTTTCCCATTTGCTGTTTTTGTTACGAAAACTGGTGTGTGCTAAGCGTACTATATTTTTATTGTCATTTTTAGTCCATTTTACGCATAGTCAAGTTTTAAATTTATAAAACACGATATTCTACTAACAGTAAACACACACTTGGACAAGTGCACAGCGTAGTATAGCGTTGGTAAGATACCGATATCGTCCAAGGACACAAGAGCTTTTAATACCGGTTTATCGTCAACGTCTAATCAATCTAAATTTTTTATAAAAGTTTTAAAACATAAAGATAAGTAAAAGATAAATAAAATAAAATGAAATACAAATAGACAAGATAGAATCACTTCGATCCAACTTCTCTTTTATGTATCCTTTGATAGTTTTCGCACTTTCGGACTTTTTAAAAGATTATCTTAGTTATAGTAGTAGGCCCCTCTTTTGAAGGTGACGTTACCCTCAACCAGTGGTTTGAGTCAGCATGGATATAATCCCAAAAGGTCGGAATATTGGAAGACAATTAAGTAGGTTATTAATGCGAAAAGTGGTAGGCCCCTCTTTTGAAGGTGACGTTACCCTCGGCTAAGTGGTTTGAGTCAGCAGGGATACAATCCCAAGTAGCCGTTTAAAGTATTAATGGTAGTTTACATATGAGGGGTTCAAGCCATTCGCGCCCCTGCCATCCAATACTCGTTGAGCATTGAAGGAGGCCCTAATAGGCTTGAACCAAGTCCTCGTAGGATCTATACACTGAACGAGACAAGAGCTTTACCAAACCACCCTTCTAACCCCTTCCAAGTAGTTAACGCGCTTTATATAGACCGTAAAGACACGAATGAGCAAATCAATGACATCATGAAGAAATGGTTAAGAAAATTCACTTTCAACATAAGATACTAGTTATTAAAGTCATTAATATAAAACCAATAAAAAGTGCCCAAAGATTAAAAACTAAAAGTAATACATAAAAGATTAGTCTTCACCAAGTGATGTAAGGAATTTAGCCAAGTATGGCCTTTGTTTGACAAGAACCCTTACAATCTATCTTGGATCCCGACTCTACTACACACTCTAAAGATGGAGGATGGATGATGGTTGTGGGTGTTGGTGTTGTAGTGGTGGTGGAGTGGTGGCAAATTGAGAGAGAAGTGGTTTGCCAAGGGATGCCTTTGTGGGTAACCAAGCACCCCTATTTATAGTCTGAACAGAAGCCCCGTGGACAACATCCATCTCTTTCTTCATTAATTGCATTTGTCAGCAGAGGGCCCCTCACGACCCCGTGGCCTCTGGGCACGGCCCCGTGGTCAACTGTTCGCTGTAATATCCAGATTCTGCAAATCTTATAGTTGACCACGGCCCGTGTTACTCTGGACACGGCCCCGTGGTTGGCATGGAAGCTTCTGAATGTTTTGTCTTGTAGTGCAGGGCTTGACCACGCCCCGTGCTTGGTGGACACGGCCCGTGCTCATCTTTTGTGATCTGGTTTTTTGTCTTTTGTGGTGTTGCTGAGGGGTCTGGCATGGCTTGTTATTCCTTCTTTCTGTGTTTATGTTGGTTTTAGCTGCTTATTTGCTTATTTTGTTCGTTTGAGCTCTTTTTATCCTGTAAATACAAAAAGAACAAAGAAACGTGCTTTTTCCAACTTTAGTACTAAAAGAGGGTTAGTTTTATGCCTCGTTTGATGTAATTTATATGTTGCATTTTGTGTACATCAAATATCCCTACACTTGAATCTTTTCTTTTCCTCAAGCAAAACTCTTTAAATGTGGCGTACACACCCCAATGGAATAGGTAGAGAAGAAGTTTTGTGACCTGTCTTCAAGTGTCGGGAATCCAAGATTCTTATTCAAATTACGTTTTTATTTTTAGTTACAGTTCCTATTCGTCATGATTTATTAAGAACATTCTTAAGAAAAATTATTTATTTAGGCATAACATGCCTCTTTAAAATTCTATTTATTTATATACAAGTTCACGTACCTCACAAGGGATCACTCAACACTCGGCCGAAGATGTATTTTTGTGATATCACTCGATTCCGATTTGGAACTTACTTCTACCATATGCTTGCCAAGTGATCAAACCTCCTCCTTTTTAACTATAAACCTTTGCGAGTATCAAGAGGACTTTGAAGGGTTTAGCTTGGGCTAGAGGCAGGTGAATTTTTTGGTTAGTGGTTAGTACTATGGCAAAAGACGTAAATAGCGTCGGATATCGTAAAACTTTTCGTATTTATTTTATCCAAGCATTTTTAAACATGATTTTTTTAACACAAGATATCCGAGCTTTTTACTAAAAGAAATGGGGTTGAAAGAAAAATGGTTTTTGTGGGTAATAGGTGTTTGTCTTTGTGTGTTTTTGAAACGAAAAGGTTTTAGGCTCAAAAGGGTTGACTAGGGGGTTTTTTGGTGATGGGTGAAAAGAAATAAAAATAATGGTTTTAAGAAAAAAATGGGTTAGTTCTAATGCCTCCATCATTTACTGACTTGGGTTTTAAGTTGGTAAGGACCAGGAATGCATTGTTTTGGCAAGTTCTAGAGTTGTAACAACCAAGCGGCTATTCACACAAGAAACGAAAATGAGCATTTAGTTTAAAGATGTATGAGTGTGTGCTCGATAAAGGCTCAAAACTCACTTAATGTGGGAATGGGTTTATAATGTGAACAAGTATATATAATCAAATTTTAAAAAGATTTGTTATGCCCCTTTTTATAATTTTCTTATTTGGTTCTTTTTATCACGACGCTATCGGTTGTAAATTTGTAAAAACATAACTTATTAGAACTTGTTATTCCCAAATTAAACCAAGACAAGAAAAAATAAAAAATTTTGAAAAAGATTTGGGGTGATTAGCGGTTCCAATAGAGTTTTGTGTAAGGCTTGTTATTAGGACTTACTAAATTCAAAGTGTTAGTTACCCCCATCCCCCCACTTAAATTACACATTGTCCTCATTGTGTCCAAAAATAAATTTTTTCGGTTGATTCGAATGCGTAAAAGTGCGTTTTAAAACAAATTTTTGTGTTACTGGGCATCTAGGCACGGCCCATGTGGTCCGAGCACGTCCCTGTGTTCAGAGTCCCAGTGACAAATTTAACAGAAGCTTGACCACGGGGCGTGGCCAGTCAACACGTCCCGTGGTCGGTTACCTGTTTTTGGACTTTTTCTTGCAGAAGCTGAGCACGGGGCGTGTTAGGCAAAAACACGGCCCGTGCTGCACATGCTGGAAGGTTGAAAATTTTGTCAGAAGGCACTGTTTTTATGCATGGGGTGTGGTTTTGACGTCCCTTTGGTAGCTTCCATCTTTTCTCGTATGTTTTGCCATATTTTAAGTTCCAAACACCACAAAATAACTTAAACCATCATATTTCATAGAGCGCGGTTCAAAATAAACATCCTAAGATTAGTCCTAATAATTAAAATTACAAAGTTCCTAAGAGTAGATAGAAGAAAGAAACCTAAACCCACAATGAAGTCCTACCCTAGATGATTATTTCTTTAAACGATCGACAAAAACCCGAAATTAATTTTTTCGGTAGATAGGGGCCTCTACGAACTTCAACCCGGAAGATGCATTTCCTCAAAAGTTGTTGAACATTTCCTCAATCTCCCGAGGGAGGAAGAGGAAAGGCTCTTCTTCCGCATTTTCATACGGGGGAGGAGTGGGAGGTGCGACCATCAATGGAACCTCGTGTAATTCGTCTAGAGGAGGTTCCGGGGGAAGGTCTCCCATCTGGTTGGAATGATGATTTCTTAAACAAGGTTCCAATCTTCTTGGGGAAAGATTGGTTCCATGGGAGGTAGTGCAAGAATGTTCAACCTCTGGTGCAAAAAGGTTGATCTCATGCAAGCAATTCTCCAAGCCAACCGTCAAATAGTTAACACGATCGACAAGGGCCTCTTCCACTGATGTCATTTCGTCGATGGCTTCCCTTAGAGCATACATTCCGCGAACTAGGGTGGCCTCAATCGACGGTCTTCTTCGTCTTTGGTTGTTTCCTGCTGTTGATGACGTTCCGTGTTTTGGGTCGACATGCTAAGAAAACAAATGTGAAATTTCAAAAGAAAAGGAGTTTTAGACGTTCACCACGGCCCGTGCCCAGCGGACACGGGCCCGTGTTCGTCCCCCTGCACAGTTTTGAACTCAAAAATTCTCATTGTTTAATTTATTTTTTTAGGTTTTGATCATATGTGAACAGAAATAACTTAAAGTAATGTGATAAACAGATAGTTTATTGAGAATCCTTGGGTTTAAAAATATATTTTTGCAAAAATAAAGCTTGAAGCTATGGATCTTCATGCTTCAATGGAGGATTTGAGTTCAAGAGGAAGAAGGAAAGTGACAAAAGTGGCAAATACAAGATGGATAGGAGAAACTTCTTTAAGAATATACCTTTCAAGGTATGTGTGAGAAATCTCAGCAAATCTCTGTCTTTGGAATGAAGCCAAGCATGTAGAAAAAAGGCTGACTTTATAGAAAGCGACAGCACACTGACCACGGCCCCGTTCCGGCTGAGCACGGCCCCGTGGTCAGACATTGTTCTGACACGTTTATCTGTATTAAGGACACGGGGCGTGTTGGCCTGGGCACGGCCCCGTGTTGAATTTTTCAGCGGGCACAGGCCGCGTTAGTTGAGCACGGCCGTGTTGGAGTTTTATGAAGTGTTGTCTTTTTAGGACCTCAGTAATTGGGAGGTACTTTACTGGAGGGAATAACACCGAAGTGCATAATATACCGAAGTTGCTCCTGGTTTATGCATGAACTCAAGAGGTTATCGGAAAGGGTAAAAACTAATCTACTTACGGTGGGCGAAACCAACCTTTATTCCCCTTATCTGGGCTCTCGTTAAAGAAGGTGTATGTCGAATCGCTCAGGTCTATGAGCGCATCGGTGGGGGCTGATGGAGAGTCCTTCATGGCACAATCGACACATGGACGACTATCACTAATGCTAACGCAAGAGACTAAAGTACTTTTTATGACCTCGATATTGTTGGATTCCAAATGCGAACTCAATGATTCTTCTTGGCCTTGAGATTGTGAAGAGTACCTCTTTTTCATCATAAGCTCTATTTCCTTTATTTTTCGGAGAATCCTTTCTTCCATTTTGCTTAATTTGGAGGAGCTAAAGTCGTATGGAAGGGAAGTTTGAGTGCATTTTGTTGGGTAATATGGATCATTTTTACATTCGCCAACCTTATGGTGATCTCCACATGAGAGAGATGGGTCTACTAAAAAATGGGGTCCAAGATTTAAAATGTAGCATTCCAAATCTTGATGGGTTCCTCCACATAGTTGTCACCACTCGCCGTAAGATTAGCGAAATAAAAAATAATCAATATCATCCATGTGTGTGTCAGAAGTTATCGACTGTCAAGATCAAACGGTGCTGTTTTCAGTAACTGGGTGATGGACACGGCCCGTGTTGGCTTGACACGGCCCATGTTCAGCTACTGTCTGACTTAAAACAGATTATGTTGCTGCTGCTATTTGGACACGGCCCTGTGTTGGTTGAACACGGCCCGTGCTGCACATCTGCAGAAAATGCAGATTTCCTAAAAATTTAAATTTCCTTAAAAAAAGAAAAATTTGTTAAAAATAATTAGGTAACTTTCCAAAATCATTGTGTCACCGAAAACGCGCCAAAAACTTGGTGTGTGATAAGCGTACTATATTTTTATTGTCATTTTTTTGTCCATTTTACACATAGTCAAGTTTTAAATTTATAAAACACGATATTCTACTAACACTAAACACACACTTGGGCAAGTGCACCCATCGTGAGCGTAGTATAGCGTTGGTAAAATACCGAGATCGTCCAAGGACACAAGAGCTTTTAATACCGGTTTATCGTCAACGTCTAATCAATCTAAATTTTTGATAAAAGTTTTAAAACATAAAGATAAGTAAAAGATAAATAAAATGAAATACAAATAGACAAGATAGAATCACTTGGATCCAACTTCTCTTTTATGTATCCTTTGATAGTTTTCTCACTTTCGGACTTTTTAAGATATTATCTTAATTATAGTAGTAGACCCCTCTTTTGAAGGAGACGTTACCCTCAACCCAGTGGTTTGAGACAGTAGGGATACAATCCCAAAAGGTCGGAATATTGGAAGACAATTAAGTAGGTTACTATTGCGAAAGTGGTAGGCCCTCTTTTGAAGGTGACGTTACCCTCGGCTAAGTGGTTTGAGTCAGCAGGGATACAATCCCAAGTAGCCGGTTTAAAGTATGAGGGGTTCATGTCACACCGCAACCGATGGCGGAAACATCAGAGTGAGACGAAACGAGATTGCTCATTGCTCATAAATACTAAATGGCGACGATATTTAAATAAAACCCATATTTCATTCATAACAACATTGTCATGTACAACATTTGAAGTCAAATAAAATAATTCAAAGTAACAACGAGTACAACATGATTATAACAAAACTAGTCTAGTAAGATCAAAATGTGTATCTAAAGCATTTCCTACTAGCTTTCATCATGCGTATCCTCTTCAACCTGTAACATGTTTAATATACGAGTTCAATGCAAAAGCAAAGGCGAGTACACAAGTTTGGTGATACATAGCATAAGTATAAAAGTGTAACTCGAATCCACATGGTAATTGTAAGCAAAGTTCATACTAATCATGCAATACTAGATCAAACCCGAGTTTCACAAAAGTTTTACGAGACCGAGCTTCCCTTGTCACAAAACCGACAAGACTAAAATGAGTATGATAATCTTAACATAACCCCGATGGGTGGTGTCCTACTCCTATAGCGCTATATATGATAAGTTGGGCTAGCTAAGTTAATGATCAAGCATCTATAAACGAGCATGTATCTAGGCATAACAAGTATTCATGTATAAGGATTGAGCAGGTAAAGCATGAGTTTGTGATATGTGTATTTTGATAGGTAAACATGTTACACCCCAAAAGTGATTTAAAACGGTAAGTGGGTCGAGTGTACTCACGGTTTTGCAATGACATTAGTAATCCCGGATCTTTCTTTTATGATCTTTGATAGTTTGGCACTTTGACTTTTTAAAAGATTATTTTATTATGTATAGGCCCTCTGTTGGGAGTTGACGTTACCTCACCAGGTTGATTAGCATGGATATAATCAAAATGGAAATATTTGGGAAGAAATTAAGTATTATTAATTGTCTTGAATATGATAGACCCTCTTTATGAGGTGACTTACTCGGACTAAGTGGTTTGAGTCAGAGGGATACAATCCAATTAGTCGTAAAGTATTAATGTAGTTTACTAGGGTGTTCATTAGCATTCACCTATCAATTCGTTTAGATTAAGATAATAGGCTTAAAATCATGAGGATTATCACTTGGAAGGAGGAAGAGTTACAAACCACTTCACCCTTAGTGTTAACCCTTATATTCAAAGGAAGGCACAAGCATATGGAATGGTTAGAGAAACATCATTTAACATATTATTATAATTAACAACCCAATAAAAAGTGTCAAGATAAAAACAAGAATAATAATAACAAAATCTACAAGTGTGAAGAATAGAATCATGGCTTGTTGACAGACCATTACAATCAAATGGATCCACCTAAGCACACCTAAGGGACATGGATTATGGTTGTGGGTGTTGTGTTTATGGAATAGTATCAATATTGAGAGATAATGTGGAATTTCAAGGGATGCTTGTGGTACCAAGTTTTAGGAGTTGCCAAACCGCAACCAAGGTGGACACACATGGAACACATTTTTCATAATTGCAATTTGTGAGAGGCCTCAGACCTCCTTGGACCCGGGTCAATGTTGTGGATATATCCTCTGATTTATAGTTACAACCTCGTGTTTACCTGGACACCCAAGCTGATGTTTGGTAAGGCATTGACCAGGTTTGTGACAGGACGTCTCAACTTTGTGATCTCAGGTTTTGTATTTTGGTTTCAACATACCTTTTTGGAAATTTGTTTTGCTGCTTTTCTAGTTTTGGCTTTATCCTGTAAACAAATGCAACAAAGAATTTTCCAACATTAGTACTAAAATGAGGGTTGTTTTGTTTAAGTAAATTGGCATTTGTTATCTTCACTAATTGAATGCTATTCATTTGCCCGAAAACTTTTAATGTGCGTAACTCCAGAGGGATAAAGAGAGTTTTTGATGTATTAAGGTGTCGGAATCCAAGATTGCTTGATTCATGTTTTATTTTTAGTTGAAGGTTCTATTGTTATGAGTTTATAAGAGTTAGAAAATTAGTTTATTTGGTGACATGCCTCTTTAAAAATCTATTTTTTATATACCGTTACGTACCTCAAAGGGATCCTCTACGTCCGTAGAAGGTAGGATATCACTTATATTTTGGGTTATTTAATATCTTGGCAGGTGATCGAACCATCTTTTTTATATTATACTTGGATTAAAGATTTAAGGTTATTCTAAGGTAGGTAAAGTGTTATAATGTATGAGTATGCATCAAATGATCAGATCGAGTATAGGTATCATGTATAATGTATGAACGTTGCGTATTATCAAATATATCACGTATTCGAGTACGTGTATTATGTTATAGTATGGTATGAACAAGTATAACAAGTATAGGGCAAAATGTATATTTCCATTATGATTCAAGCCTTGATTACAACGTTTACAACGAAATGAAGATTACGAATACAAAGATTTCTGAAAATAGAATTACAACACGAGCTTGCTATAAATATAAAGTTTAGAAAACGCTAGGCGTTACAGTCTCCCCTCCTTTTGGAAATTTCGTCCCGAAAGTTAGGAAGATGCAATGAAGAGGTGGGATACTTAGTCTTTCATATCACTCTCGAGTTCCCAAGTAAACTCGGCGCCACGTTTCCCTTCCCAACGAACTTTACGATAGGGATCCGACTGCGTCGTAGCTGCTTGACTCCTCGGTCCATGATTTCGACCGGTTTTTCCATGAAAAGCAATGTCTCGTTGATTTGAAGATCTTCGACGGAACTTGAAGTCCTTCTTCGGCTAGACATTTCTTGAGATTTGAAACATGAAACATAGGATGAACATTGTTGAGCGTTTGAGGTAGGTCCAGTTGATATGCTACCTTGCCAATCCTTTCCAAGATTTTGAAAGGACCCACGTAGCAAGGAGCGAGTTTGCCTTTCTTACCAAAACGGACAACGCCTTTCCAAGGGGATACCTTGAGAAGTACATGATCACCTATATTGAATTCCAAGGGCTTGCGTCTTTTGTCAGCGTAGCTCTTTTGTCGGCTTCATGCTTTGAGGAGATTATCACGTATTTGTAAGATCTTGTCCGTTGTCTCTTGTATTAGTTCGGGACCGGTGATTTGTGCGTCTCCAATCTCATTCCAACAAATAGGCGAACGGCACTTGCGACCATACAATGCTTCAAATGGAGCCATTTGAATACTAGCGTGATAACTATTGTTGTAGAGAATTCAACCAAGGGTAAGTGCGAATCCTAATTGCCGCAAAAATCGATTACGCATGACCGAAGCATATCCTCCAATTTTGGATAGTACGCTCGGTTTGACCATCAGACTGAGGATGAAAAGCGGTGTCTAAGATTAAGCTGAGTCCAAGGGCGGATTGAAAAGTTTGCCAAAGGCGGAGAGGTGAAACGAGCATCGTGATCGGAGATAATATCAAGAGGAGTACCATGGCGACTAATGATTTCATCCGTGTAGATGCGAGCCAATTTCTCGACTTTGTAATCTTCACAAATGGCGAGGAAGTGCGCGGATTTGGTCAATCGGTCAATGATGACCCAAATGCTGTCATGACCAACGAGTATGAGGCAATTTCGTGATGAAATCCATGGCTATGCTCTCCCATTTCCAGACAAGAATTTCTGGTTGTTCGAGCAAACCAGAGGGACGTTGATGTTCTGCCTTGACCTTGGAGCATGTAAGACATTTGGATACGTAAAGAGCGATATCGCGTTTCATTCCAGGCCACCAATAGGATGCACGCAAATCATGGTACATCTTATTAGCTCCAGGGTGAATGGAGTATCGGGATTTGTGGGCTTCATCCATCAAAGTAGACCGAAGATTGAGATGATCGGGAATCCAAATACGACTATAGTAGTAAAGAATACCATCAGGTTAGCATCGAGCGGGTTTTCGACTCCACAATTCAATTCACTATTGAGGTTACCCTCGTTAATAACGGTAAATTGTGCTTGTCGAATCAACTCGTTGAGATTTCCCACGATTTGGTAGCAACGAACACTCTTAACATGAATTTACGATTAAGTGCATCGGCCACAACATTCGTTTTGCCAGGGTGGTAGGGAATATCACAGTCGTAGTCGTTTAACAATTCTACCCAACGACGTTGACGCATGTTGAGTTCCTTTTGATCAAAGATATGTTGGAGGCTCTTATGGTCAGTGAAGACCGTACACTTTGTACCATAAAGGTAGTGTCGCCAAATCTTTAATGCAAAAACAACTGCACCAAGCTCAAGGTCGTGGGTAGTATAGTTTTTCTCATGAATTTTGAGTTGTCTCGACGCGTAAGCGATTACTTTGTCCTGTTGCATGAGAACGCAACCGAGACCCTGGTTAGAGGCATCGCAATACACGACGAAATTGTCATTCCCATTAGGGAGTGTGAGGATAGGAGCATTACAAAGCATGTCCTTGAGCATTTGGAAAGATTCCTCTTGTTCGGGACCCCAAACAAAAGGTTTATCTTTTTTAGTCAACGAAGTCAAAGGAACGGCAATCTTGGAGAAATTCAAGATGAAACACGATAATACCCAGCTAGGCCAAGGTATGAACGAATTTCAGAGGGCGACTTAGGTGCCATCCAATTCTTCACAGCTTCTATCTTTGTAGGGTCAACGTGTATACCGAGTTCATTGATGGTGTGACCTAAGAATTGAACCTCCTTTAGCCAAAATTCACACTTGGAGAATTTGGCATAAAGACGTTCGGTTTGCAAAAGCTGAAGAATGAGACGCAAATGTCGTTCGCGCTCTTCTTTCGTCTTGGAGTAGATTAGGATATCGTCGATGAATACAATGACAAAATGATCGAGAAAAGGCTTACACACACGGTTCATAAGATCGATAAACACTGCAGGTGCGTTGGTCAACCCAAAAGGCATGACCACGAACTCGTAGTGTCCATAACGTGTGCGGAAAGCGGTTTTGGGTACATCTTCCTCGGAAACCCGAAGTTGATGATAACCAGAACGGAGATCAATCTTTGAAAAGCACTTCCCGCCTTGCAATTGATCGAAGAGATCATCGATACGAGGAAGGGGGTCTCGGTTCTTGACTGTAAGCTTATTGAGTTCACGATAGTCAAGCACATGCGAAATGAACCATCTTTGTTTTTGACGAAGAGAACGGGAGCACCCCCAAGGGGAAGTACTAGGGCGCATAAAGCCTTTATCGAGAAGCTCTTGAAGTTGGCTTGATAGCTCTTGCATCTCCGAGGGTGCTAAACGATAGGGAGCCTTCGCAACAGGAGTTGCGCCAGGGATAAGATCAATACGAAAATCGACAGCTCGAGGAGGCGGAGGACCAGGAAAATCCTCAGGGAAAACAGAAGGAAATTCACAAACGACAGGAACATCACTTATGCTCGGACCCTGTCTTTCTTTTCCACAACGTGGGAGAGAAAGGCAAAGTACTCCTTACGCAAGTACTTGTTCGCTTTGATGCACGACATCAGCTTGAGACCCTTAGAAGGTTTCTCACCATAGACGTGTAGAGAATCACCTTGAGGAAGAGGGAGGCGAATAAATTTTTCGGAACAAACAACTTCGGCACGAACTCGCATAAGCCAATCCATGCCTACTATGATGTCGAAACTACCCATTTGCAAGGGAATGAGGTCAATGGAGAACGAACGACCGTTAAGAATCAAAGAGCAACCAGAAAGAACGGAATCAACGGATATGGTTTTACCATTAGCGACTTCGACAACGAAAGGATTAGGCATTTTAGATCGTTCACACTTAAGCAAAGGTTCAAATTCTAGTGATACAAAACTCCTATCGGTGCCAGTATCAAATAGACAAGTAGCATAAATATGGTTCACAAGGAACGTACCAGTAATGACGTCATTAGAGTTCTGGGCTTGAGCGGAGGTAAGCATGAAAGCTCATCCTTTAGCAGGCTCAAGTTGCTGTGCTGCTGCTGATGCTGATGTTGTTGGTTGAGAAGAGGGCAGACATTGGCGAGATGATCGAGATCGCCACATTTGTAACATGCTCACACAGGAGCATTTTGACGCTGAGGTTGGGTTTGGTTCGGGTTAGGGTTAGGAACAATGGCTTGGTTTCTTTGGGTTTGGCGACAATGGCTAGCGAAATGCCCCATCCTGCTACAATTGGCGCATTTCCGCCACGGGGTAGAAAAGAGATGATGATAGGTGCACCGATCACACCTAGGCCAAGTGTCGGTGTAGTTTCGCTTGGGTGGATCGTTGTTCTGGGTGGAGGAGATTGCATTTAAAGGTGTAGGGGTAGGCGGAGTGCCAACCGCGTTGTTTTGAACAGAAGCCTTCCGCTTCTTGTTCTTGAGGTTGTTCTTTTTGGCTTGAGGGGGAGGTGACTCAGTAATGGTGGTGGCATTGGCGGTGGCTTGGTGTGCATGCTTCGTAGGAACCTTGTCGTAGGCTCCTGAAGGATGCAGTTGTGGTTCAGCTGGATGGTTATGCTATAGGATTCTTCGAGGGTTCTAGGGTTTGCGGCGGCTACGTGATTCATGATCACAGGCGAAAGCGAACGGATAAGCTTGGCTATCGCCTTGGGAACCGTGTCCACCTGTCCAGGACAGACGATACTCAACTGTTTAAAGCGAGCGATTAGTCCCTCAGCGTCGCTCCCTTGCTGCGTGAGATTTCAGAATTCGTTTTCGAGTTTCTGGGTCTCGTGGGGAGGACAGAACTAATCCCTCATGAGCTGCTTGAGCTCGTCCCAAGTGAGAGCATGGGCTGCTTCGTTGCCACGCTTGTTTCGTTCAGTAGTCCACCATTCGAGGGCTCTCTGGCGAAAGACCCCGGTAGCGTTAAGGGTTCGAAGGTCATCAGGGCACCCGCCCTGAAGAAAAGTAAGCTCCATAGCGTCAAACCAATTGATCATGGTGGTGACACTGTCCATGCCAGTGAATTCTACTGGTTTACAAGCCACGAAATGCTTGAATTGGAAGGACGTCTTGAGGTTGTCGGTTTTAGAGTCAGCAGAGGATTTGGGGGTTTCGATGTTGATGGTTTGAAGCTGGCTAACGATATCAAGGATGACACGGGCCATTTGATCGGCCATTTGCTAGGTGACCAGACCGATGAGCTCTTGCTTGGAGATGGAGTCCTCATTGTTGTTGTTGTTGTTGGAACCCTTGTTGGCCCTCTTGGATTTCTTGGATGAGTTAGGAGAATTCATCTAGAGGTTCAACATAGAAGAAAAGGGATGAGACTTGATCATAATATGGAAAAATAAGTTGTGCATGGATAAGCATGTATAAGGTTCAAGCATGGTTCACATAAGATTGCATGGGTTCATGAAGTATAGTCCACAAAATTTGCATGAAAGTATCAAGTATGGCATGTATAATCACGTATAAATGCGAATAAGGAGTATAAATTTAGTGTGTTCACGAGGATTAGTATTGTTTTTTATTAGAATAAACGTGCGAAACGTGTAACGGTTGAATAAGGTAACAAGTATCAAATCACATATAAATTGAGATAACATAAAAGAATTGGCTCATAAAACATGGGATTGTCTCGGGTAGAGAAACGTCGACAATTCCAAAGGGAATCGAAGATCCTTTCTAATTAGAGAAACGTGCTTTGGCCTATAGGTAAAATACTCTCATCGAGAAGTGACTAACGGTATTTTACCCTTCTAGTTACTACACATCTCTAATCGATTAGAAAATCGAAACTTTGGCGAGAGCGAAAATCAAGGAACGAGACTTAATCGACAAGGTGCGGGTTTCACCCCTAACTTGAAGATTTCGTACCCTAAGTGTGGTTGTTTCTTACTAAACGAGGAGCATATTCCGACTCGTTTGTAAGATCCACTAGAACATGAAATGGAAGTTTCCATCAAGATGTGGATATCACTCCTAACTTGATGGTATAACTTCGTGAAAAATCGAATACGCGGAATGAGGGATTTCACCGTAAATTGTAAGTCATTGGACCTATCTTGGTGCAAATCGCCTCATTTGCATCATGAGTGTCTTCAAGTCTTCAAGTGTATTGTGTAAGATGTCTTAGGAAAGACATTATGTAAATTTTAAGACCAAAAGATAAGGAAGAAGAAATGAGGAAGAATAAAGTATTAAGCATGATATAAGAATGGTCAAAAATGGACACCTAAACTATAGAATCGGTCGAACATGGCAATTCTACCTAATTCCCTATAGTTATGGCTCTGATACCAATCTGTCACACCCCAACCGATGGCGGAAACATCAGAGTGAGACGAAACGAGATTGCTCATTGCTCATAAATACCAAATGGCGACAATAAAACCCATATTTCATTCATAACAACATTGTCAAGTACAACATTTGAAGTCAAATACAATAATTCAAAGTAACAACGAGTACAACATGATTATAACAAAACTAGTCTAGTAAGATCAAAATGTGTATCTAAAGCATTTCCTACTAGCTTTCATCATGCGTATCCTCTTCAACCTATAACATGTTCAATATACGAGTTCAATGCAAAAGCAAAGGCGAGTACACAAGCTTGGTGATACATAGCATAAGTATAAAAGTGTAACTCGAATCCACATGGTAATTGTAAGCAAAGTTCATACTAATCATGCAATACTAGATCAAACCCCGAGTTTCCACAAAAGTTTTACGAGATCGAGCTTCCCTTGTCAAAAAACCGACAAGACTAAAATGAGTATGATAATCTTAACATAACCCCGACGGGTGGTGTGCTACTCCTATAGCGCTATATATGATAAGTTGGGCTAGCTAAGTTAATGATCAAGCATCTATAAACGAGCATGTATCTAGGCATAACAAGTATTCATGTATAAGGATTGAGCAGGTAAAGCATGAGTTTGTGATATGTGTATTTTGATAGGTAAACATGTTACAACCCAAAAGTGATTTAAAACGGTAAGTGGGTCGAGTGTACTCACGGTTTTGCTAAGTTTTTCCACTTAAGTAATCCCGGGAGCTTTGTTGTGTTGATTTAGAGTTTGGCACCTTGTCCTTCTACAAGAAGAACTTAGGTATCAATTATGAGTGCAACGGTGGATTTGGAGTATTCGAGCGAGATTACGGAAATAAGAATTAAAGTATTATGTATGAAAATATTCACTAAGACATAGCACTTGTTCTTGACACTATGATAACCCGAAAGGGGTTAATATGGTTTCATAGGTTCGAGACCTATTAGAATCGTGATAAGGAACTATATACTTTAGTGATAAACTTAATAACTTGATAGGTGATTATTTAGTCATTATCAAGGTTTCGGTTTTAGGATTATATTATAGTCTATAATATATACATAGTAGTAAGATCATGTAGGAGGTGGGAGGATGAACCATCCACTTTGGTACCTCTAAATATTCAAGGAAGTCAAGCATGGAGGTAGGATGATGAACATCCATTTAACCTCATTATATGATTCATCACTACACAAGTTGTCATAGAAAACAAGGAGGGTCATGAATGAATAACACAAACAAGAATGTGAATGACAAGAATCATAAAGTGTGTCACCATGATATCAAGTAGCCAAGTGAATACAACCCGGAGAGCACACAAGGACACACGTTAATGGCTTGTCGGGGTTGTGACACTTTAGAACTAGTAAACTACTTGAGATAATGATGAAAAACATCAAGTGATGTGTGGTCTCAAAGTTTAGGATAGCCAACGCTAACCAAGGTGGACACACATGAACAAGTTATGAACTTGCACCACTTGTGAGCTTGAAGCTCTATGAAAACAGAATTATTGTGAGGATAAATCCTCTTGTTTGAATGTCTCAACCTTTTTTTAAGCCTAACCAACCACAAGAAGTGTTGTAAGCATTAGGACATAGGTTTGAGATGAGATTAACTCAAGTTGGATGAACATAAACAAGTTTTGAAAAGTTTTGATTCAAACAGAAAGTTTATGGACAATTTCGGGGCATTTCCAGGTCTGGATTCTCCATGGAGAACCCTAGGAATTCAACCCAAAGATTATCCAAGCAAGTAGGAAGAAGAATGAGGTGTTTTGGTTAAGAAATGAGCAAGTTATGCTCACTTATGTAGAAGGTATACAATCTGCCCGAAAATCTGATGTTGCAAGGATCTTGAGATGATTTGAGTGTGGTTTGATGAGATTAGGAGGTTGTGAAAGTGTCAAATGGCTTGGAGGAGTGTTGTATTTATAGGGGAAAGGTTTAGGGTTGTTAGGAGGTGTTAAATGGAGGTTAGAAGGTGATTGGTGAGGTTGTGGATTCGTGTATTTTCACGAGCCAAAACCAATCTGTCCCGCCCAGATACCCTTACGGACTGGGCCGGGACACATCCTTTATATTTTGTTGTTTTAATTAATTTGGACGGGTTTGGACCATTTTTAAGGTTATTTTATGGACTTGTTAAGTATTATAAGGTATCATAAGCGTAGGTAAAGTGTTATAATGTATGAGTATGCATCAAATGATCGAGATCGAGTATAGGTATCATGTATAATGTATGACCGTTGCGTATTATCAAATATATCATGTATTCGAGTACGTGTATTATGTATAAGTATGGTATGAACAAGTATAACAAGTATAGGAAAAAATGTATATTTCCATTATGATTCAAGCCTTGATTACAAAGTTTACAACGAAATGAAGATTACGAATACAAAGATTTCCAAAATAGAATTACAACACGAGCTTGCTATAAATAGAAAGTTTCAAGCCATTCGCACCCCTGCCATCCAATATCCGTTGAGCATTGAAGGAGGCCCTAATAGGCTTGAACCAAGTCCTCGCAGGATCTATACACTGAACGAGACAAGAACTTTACCAAACCACCCTTCTAACCCCCTTCCAAGTAGTTAACGCGCTTTATATAGACCGTAAAGACACGAATTAGCAAATCAATGACATCATGAAGAAATGGTTAAGAAAATTCACTTTCAAGATAAGAAACTAGTTATTAAGTCATTAATACAAACCCAAATAAAAAGTGCCCAAAGATTAAAAACTAAAAGTAATACATAAAAGATTAGTCTTCACCAAGTGATGTAAGGAATTTAGCCAAGCATGGCGTTTGTTTGACAAGAACCCTTACAATCTATCTTGGATCCCGACTCTACTACACACTCTAAAGATGGAGGATGGATAATGGTGGTGGGTGTTGGTGTTGTAGTGGTGGTGGAATGGTGGCAAAGTGAAGAGAAGTAGTTTGCCAAGGGATGCCTTTGTGGGTAACCAAGCACCCCTATTTATAGTCTGAACAGAAGCCCAACCACGGCCCCGTGTCCAGCGGACACGGCCCGTGGCCAACATCCTTCTCTTTCTTCATTAATTGCGTTTGTCAGCAGATGGCCCCACACGACCCCGTGGCCTCTGGGCACGGCCCCGTGGTCAACTGTTCGCTGTACTATCCAGATTCTGCAAATCTTATAGTTGACCACGCTCGTGTTACTCTGGACACGGCCCGTGGTGGGCGTGGAAGCTTCTGAATGTTTTGTCTTGTAGTGCATGGCTTGACCATGCCCCGTGCTTGGGTTGACACGGCCCGTGCTCATCTTCTGTGATCTGGTTTTTTAGTCTTTTGGGGTGTTGCAGTGGGGTTGGTATGGCTTGTTATTCCTTCTTTCTGTATTTATGTTGGTTTTAGCTGCTTATTTGCTTCTTTTGTTTGTTTGAGCTCTTTTTATCCTGTAAATACAAAAAGAAACGTGCTTTTTCCAACTTTAGTACTAAAAGAGGGTTAGTTTTATGCCTCATTTGCTGTAATTAATATGTTGCATTTTGTGTACATCAAAAACTTCGTAACTTATTCATTTTTCATCTGTTTCACTTGAAACTTGTTTCTAAATGTCTGTAAAATGTTTACCTACATATTTAACTAGAAATCCTTAACCCGTGTTCATAACTTTTATGAATTATGCAACCATTACCCGGTTTATGCACATATTCATTTTGACCCGTTAAGGGATTTTAAGATTTGAGCTTAAATCTCGCTCCTTCTTTCCTTACTTCCTATTCAAATGCATAATTAAGTTCAACAAAATCATTTAGGCATTCCATCAATTACCCGGTAGGCGTTATTTCTAGGCCACTGTTTTAACTAAATTTCTCTACCAAGTTCATACAATTGTTAACATCGGATTAACATAGTCTCAATCATTGTATGCTAATCTATCAATCTTATACAAGAACTTGGGATTGATTCGTCATTATAAAACAACCTATTGCATCATCAATATGGAATTTACCCAAATATCAAGCTTATCCAAATACTTTAAATATTCATAAACACATGATGATTTCAAACCTCATTTAGCATGAATATAACATCTACTTCATTATATCATACAATACCCATTCCATGGCGAGTATGAACATGAACTCGAACTCATAGATTATTCAAGTATCTTGCTATTACAATCATGTACAAGGATTCTAACACATGTATATCATCAGCTTCATCATATTATCAAAACCCACTTTATAATCTACTTGTTAATCACTTACAAGTAATCTTATCTCAGTTATTTCATAACTTCATGATGTCTAACAAAATTAAGCATACATAAACACTCAATTTCATCTTTGGATCATAACCCAACAATCTAATTGCAAGTATTCTACTTGTCTCAAATTATGACTTTCACCAATCTAGGTTTTGGGACTTACCTTATGATCCCCTCATTTAAGCGATCGTTTATGTGCTCATGCATTGATTTGAGGCTAGAATTGACCTTCAATTTGGTGATTCTTGGATGAACTAGGGTTTCCCCTTGTTTCCACCTCTGGATGATCGACCAAGACACACTCACTATGTGTTTGTGTGTCTTAATTCTTGTGTTTTTAAAACACAAGTTCTCTTTTTGGCAGCTTTAGTCCCTCAAGTTTAGTTTTGATCATATAAGACTACAACTCCATTTTTCATTACTATTTACATGTTACTAACTAGGTTAATTAGTTCCTATTATTTGTTTACGAATTAACTTTTACAACTAACGGTATTTTACCCGCCTTTTAATATTAACCTGGTTTGATTACCAAACCCGTTTTTTGGGTGTTACACATCACCAATTTCCTGCAATACGTATTGAAGTACATGTCAACACATAAAGTATTGGGGAGCATACAAGTTTGAGTAGTAGCATAAGTATAAACGTTTTTAAAAATCCACATGGCATAATTGTAATCTAAGACTTATCATACAATACTAGCATGCAACTATAATTCTCAACCCAAAGTTTCTCGCAAGCGTAATCTTATCGTAGCAACAATAAGACAGTTATGATTAACGTAACATGACCTCAAGAATACGGGCGGTGCATCACTCCTATAGCGCTATACATGTTAAGGGGAGGCTCGTACAAAGTTAATGACAAGTATAAAGCATAAGAGTATTCTAGCATGTACAAGTTTTAGCTTAACGTATTAAGCATGTATGTTGGATTGTTTGTTTGTGTTTTGAGCATGAAGTGTGTGATTGTGTGAGTTTGATAATGTATACGTATTACACCCAAAAGTGTTAAGAATAAAAAAAAATGGGAGTCGTGTACACTCAGGGTTTTGCAAAGCTTTCCGATTTAACCGGGAGTTGACGAGCGTTGAGTTTAGGACACCGAAGTTACTCTACATGGGGGAAAAGAAGGTGTATGAGTATTCAGAGTTTGGGGAGTTTGGATTCGGGAAAAAAGTATGAAAAGTATATAAGTACACGAAAATATATCTTATGTAAATACTCTTTTGGACACTAAGTTTTCAAGTGTTTTCATGGGTCCTAACGTGCCATTAGAATCACAAACGAGGAATAAAGAACAAAGATAATGTAGCCTAAGTCATAACATCTAACCATAATCCGGTTAGTATTATGGATTCGGCTAAGTATATATTTTATATTATATAATAATAGTCCATCATATACTATCATAAAAATCATGTAAGTCAAGCATTGAGGTAGGATGATTAACATCCATTAAACCTCTTTGTATGGATTCACCAAAGCACGAGGTTATCAACATAGTTGATAACCCGGTTGGTCATGAATTACAAGAATAATAATCTAACTAGTTCATCAAGTAGCCAAGTGAGATCAACCCGGGTGTTTCATACCCATCATGATAAATGTTGGAGATGCGGCGGGGTTGTGTTACTTTGAGTTTAGGAAACTACTTGGAATAATATAGTAAAACATCAAGTGAGGTGGTGGAACAAGTTTGTAAAGTCAAGGCTTCCATGGTTCGCGCCTTTACCAAAACACAAGACTCACCTTATGAACTAAGGTGGACTTGATGGTCTCAACACTTGTAGGTTGTCTAAACCTTGTCAAAACAGAAAGTTTAGAAGGTGTTTGCACCTCTAAACTCATAAGAATCAACCTTAAACAAGTCCCATATCCATGGATGAGTTTAGTAGCATGTTAGGCATAAGTTTCATGCAAGAAAGTTAAGTTTATAAAATATTTGAAACATAAACTTTCAAAACAGAAAGTTTGGACCTCAAAATGGTGATGTTCCACCTTAGTTTACCATGGTAAACTTGTGGAAACACTCCTAGGGGTGTTCCAAGCTTTCAAGAAGAAGAAAGGAAGAAGAGATGTAAAGAAAAGTGAGTGAGAACACATGGAACTTTCTGCCAAGTACTTGAAGAATGGAGAAGATTTGATGTTTTGGAAGTGACTTGAAGTATTTGAAGTTTTAGGATGTGGTAAGGGGTTGTTTTTATAGTTGGGATTAGGGTTTAGGTGGTAAATGAGGTAGTTGGGGGTTGAAAGAAGGGAAATGGAGCCAAAATTCGTGTGTTTAAAACATTTTGTCCCCCAATTCATAGGCTACGGCTTGCAGGCGGTAGGCTACGAATTGGTCTGTCAATTTTTTTTGGGCATCTTAAAGGATATATAAATGTGCGAATATCAAGAATGTATATGAGTATAATTCCGTATATAATTAAACATTAAGTGTAATTCAGTTTCGTATATAAAGCAAGCGCCCGAGATTGGTTAAGTATCATGCAATTATGCATAAACAAGTGTGAATAAAATGTATTCCATTATGATTAACGCCTCGAATTTTGATATTGGGATCGGAATACGAATGTAAGGTCTCGAAAAATAGGATGCAAATACAAACTTTCTAAAAATAGGAATACTTAAAATATGAATGTAAAGTTTCTAAAAAATAGGATGCGATTAACACCTCGAATTGTGATATGGCGTCGTTTCCATGACTTGTTCTCGGTAATTTGGTTATAAGGTCCATGGTTACCATCTCCCATTTCCATGTGGGTGGTTCCAATCTTTGTAGTAAGCCTGACGGTTTCTGATGTTCGGCCTTAACTTGTGAATATATCAGACACTTAGCTACATGGGTAGTTATGGACTTCTTCTTGCCCATCCAAAAATAATTCTTCATTAGATCTTGGTACTTCTTATTTCCACCGGGATGTGAAAAATATTTCGAGTTATGTGATTCCTCAAGAATCAGATCTCTTAGTCCTCCAAAGATGGGAACTCAGATTCAACCATCAAATCTCAGGATTCTGTCAACACAAGGTGTTAACTGTTCTATTGTACCACCTAAATCTTCAGTTGGAGCATTTTTTTCAATAATGCTTGCTTTTGAGCATCTAACAACTTATCATTCAAGCTGGTGCGTAGCTCAATTCTTTAGTATTAATTATTATTGGTTTAATTCATTCCTTTCGACTCAAGGCATCGACTGCAGCATTGGCCTTGCCGGGACTGTAACGAATCTCGCATTCATAATCATACAAGGTTTCCATCCACCAACGTCGTCTCATATTTAAATCCTTTCAATTAAATATGTGTTGAAGGCTCATATGGTCCATGTATATAAGCCATATAAGTAGTGCATCCATATTTTCAACGCGAACACAACTGCACCCAATTCTAAATCGTGGGTGGTGTAATTCTTTTCGTGCACTGCAGTTGTTGTGATGTGTAGGCGATTACCTTGCCTCTTTGCATTCACACACAACCCAATCCTGTGTGCAAAGCATCACAATATACATCAAAGTCTTTAATTCAGGTAGTGATAATACAGGGCATTGCTTAACAGGTCGATCCAAGCTACTTGACCCAACAATTATCAACTTGGCCAGCATTGATTTGCAATTTTTTAATGCAAAAAAGTAAAATCCTTTGAAGCATGATGATGTAATAGCTCTTCAACACATTCCACATGTAACAAATGCAAATTGTATGGCCTCATATATAACACTCGACCCGCAGCGGAATGGTACGGTGAATGATGATTGTCCATGACTCTTGGCTCTTGACAACTAATCATTTTTATGATATTTAAAGTATGTCCTTTTAAATTGGCACATAACATAAAATAATCAAAATTGTTCATACAATTTTCAAAAACAAAACAGATCATAAAATTTTAATTTGATTTTCTAAGGCGCATGCTACGTGTCCTCATAACTTGTTTATCGACCTTGAAAACCTGCACCACATTAGAAAAATATATTTTTGGGTCAACAAATATGTTGGTTAGAAATTTCCTCATTTTATAAAAGTAAGTTTTATATTTATTCAAAAAAATATTTTTAACATGCACTCAAGGTTAGTACGAAAATGGTCTCATATCAACAATGTAGTCAACGTATCCATATAACCAATTATACCAAACAAGTATACACAATCAATTAACAACACAATACGAAATAAATAATAGACTCATGACAATAGCATGCATTAGTGTCAAGCCCCGAAGAGCGAGTCTAATACGGTTGGCGATACTAGGCTACAACCCATGGCCGCGAGAACCTAGTCAGTCGTGGATACATAAAACACAAAAGCATGCAATAGACTTGACATCAGATAGCATATAGAATAAAAGAGTTCACATAAGACGTTTACATAATAACACTTGACCATAGCATGTTAAGTAAATCCAAATGTTATAACATGATGCACCCCAAAATTTGTAAATTAAAAAGGGGAAAAATGAGGAGATTACTCACACGAGAATTACCGCATGAGTACACGAGGTATAACAATTGCATAAATCACTCTAGAATAAATATAACCAAGATTTTAAATGAACGGAACGACAACAATGGGTCTAGTGATTCGATTTCTTGATTTGGGGACTTTTGTATTGCAAAATTTACAAATCATAATTTAAATAAAATAAAGTTATATCAATAGTCATAAATATATAATTATGATTACGATGAACTTAAAACATAAGTATATATTTACATAAGTCTAGAATTTAGATAATCAAGAATAGGCTAGGGCTAATTTACACCCTTTATTCCTAACCACAATATGTATATATATTAGACTTATATTCTTGGACTTACAAATGAATAAATCTGAAACCTGATAATTAACTTATAGTACAAATAAAACATCTCATGTAACTTTTATGTTTAAGCTTATACTGGAATTATACATTTGGCCAAATTAATTAACGATAATTCTCAAGATCTTATTGATTCAGAAATACATGAATATATATAGATTTAAATCCTATTATTTTTTTTAATCATCGATTTACTAAAAAAATACCCAAACTTGTATTTTATAATTTAATTATATATTATTTGAAAATCACCAAAATATATATAACTTATATAAAAATTCCATGTTATCATCATCTTCCAAGGAAAATAGCTTTCATGAGTTTTTATTCGATGGATTTCCAATTTTGATGTAATTTCTTATTATATAAATAATGCTAAAATTTCATAATAATTCATATAGAAGTCCAAAAATTCCCAAAAAAATATATGAAGTAATCTAATATGATATTGAACAGTATGGTAAATTCAATTTCACTAAAATAGGTGTCTAATATTAAAAGCTTCAATTTCAAGAACTCAAGAACCCTAGTTTCATCAAGAATTCAATTTGGATTCCTAGAGTCTTCAAATACAAAAATTGAAAATACTGAATTGTAGAGCACGAGAAATAAATAAGTTTAGGCTTTGGAATCACCTGATTGGCGTAAGAATTGAAGGAGACATCGCATGAACAAGTTTCAAGCCCTAGCTTGGATCTTTCCTTTAATTTGTGAGATCGGAGAGTTATAAACGTGATTAGGAAGTTGGAATGTTATGAACTTCCTCCAGGAACAGAATGGTATCAAAATTTCACGCTATTGACGTCGATTCCTATAAAAACCGGTTTATGTTCTTATAGATATTATTGGTTGTTAATGGTGATACATATTGAATTTAATACAATTAGTTAAGGACATTAATTTTAAGATTATTATCATTCATTAGGCCTTCTCCACGTTTGTGACTCTTATGGAACCAAAACAAAGTTGGAAAGTCGCATGTTACAGGTTTTAGGATCGGGTCAGGTTACTACGGATGGGTCGTGCAGGAGGTTGAAGAAGAAAAGGGTTTCAAATAGAGTTCGAGTTTGTATTAATAAGCAACAGACCTGGTTTCTAAACAAATACACCACGTTGTCCAGTGTTATGTGTTTGTGTCTTACATGTAATCCGGTTGGGGATGCGGTTTCGAATCCCATCCTTTTCCTTCCTTTTTTTATTTTGTTGATTATAGACAACGCATTGTATAAATAAATTTATCAGCGTTACATAATAAGTGACCAGTAGCTCAGGCGGTTGAGTATGCATTTGGTTTCAGTTGTGACCTGGGTTTGAGTCTCGGTCAGTCTGTTTTTTTAAGCTGTTTTCATTAACAATTTCTCCTATTTACAGGTCGGCCCCTAATATTTAGGCAAGTTATTAATTGAAATAACTTCTATCCCTAACATAGCTAATACTTTTCTTTTACAAAACAACCCCTTCTAATACTTTTCTTTATTTTGTTGATTATAGACAACGCATTGTATAAATAAATTTATCAGCGTTACATAATAAGTGACCAGTAGCTCAGGCGGTTGAGTATGCATTTGGTTTCAGTTGTGACCTGGGTTTGAGTCTCGGGTCAGTCTGTTTTTTTAAGCTGTTTTCATTAACAATTTCTCCTATTTACAGGTCGGCCCCTAATATTTAGGCAAGTTATTAATTGAAATAACTTCTATCCCTAACATAGCTAATACTTTTCTTTTACAAAACAACCCCCCCCCCCCCCCCCCCCCTAACTTATGATTTTGATTATTTGACAGTTTTAGCCCTAACAAGTTTAAAACTTATTTTAACTACCATTTTTAACGTGGCTAGTTATTCCATTTATTAGTTTATAAACCTGTGTATTACACGAATAAATATAAAAAAAATACTTAGATTGAATGTTATTTTAATTTATAAGTATTAAAAACCCGAGTGTTACACACGTAAAAATATATAAAAATGTAATTCATACTTCTATATAACCATGATCACATAATAAAAAAAGTGTAATAATAGTATAATCTAATTTTGTGCTTTTCCGATTAGTATTAATATAAGGATGGTTTAGTAAAAAATCTAATTATTACATTTTTTTCATTTTACCATAATATTTAATAGAATACACCATCTTTATCCAATAATATTAATTAAATAGCGCATCCTAATATGGTTATTAAAATATTTAAGTTAAATTTATTATATTTGTAAGGATAAGGGTTTAAACATTTTTTTAAATAAAAAGGAAAGTCCAAATTGTAAAGTTGAAGACGGGAGTGACACGTAACAATATTAGAATCCTATTTTAAAAGTTCAAATAGATTTGATGTTTTATTTGTAACTTTACCATCTTTATTAATAATTAATATTTTAAATTATTTGGTTTTAGAAATATATGTGGTTAATCTTAATGAGGTGTTATATTACCAAATAAAGTTAATCTAATACATAAGTAATTAAATTGAAGATATTAATAATTATAAAAAATAAAAATAGTTTTGTTATAGATAATAATAAACAAACGATTAAAAAGCTTTGATTTTAAAATATATTTATATTGAATACGTACATATTAAAAAATATAATGACACTTTATCGTATGTCATAATGAAGATCTCTAATATGTAAAATTAGTATGTTCAAAAGATAAAGTAATTCTTACATTTTTATCTCTATATCATATAGTATAATTTATTAACTCAAATATCATGGTGTATCAATTTCTTTTGAGGGAGAGAAAGTTTATTTAGGATTATTTATTAAGGTGGATAATGGTCTTTATATTAATTTTTATTATTATTATTATTATTTTTATTATTATTATTGTGGTTGAGGTATTATAATAAATTACCAGTTAGCATTTTGGTGAAATCCTTTATTATGAGAAAATGACAAGTGGCATTAAGGAGACTCTTTTATTAGATAATAGATAACTATTAACCGAACTAACCGAGTTTCACCTAGAAACTTCCGTTGTATCCCGATTTTAATCTAATGCGTTACGTGATGTTTAATTACATATTAAACAATTTTAAATAAATAAATAAAGATAACTAAAACTTCTATTTTTTTAATTAAAAAAGGTCCATTTTTGAAATCCGGGTCGGGTTTCGGAGACCCATTTTTGCCGGATGTTACAGTCTCCCCAACTTTTGAGAATTTCGTCCCGAAATTAGGAGAAAACTGCTTGTGTAGGTTTAGTGTAGGTCTTCCACTGGCATGAACGATCTCTATTCGATTTATTAATTGAACTCTAATCTTAAGATCGGATTGTTCATTAGAAATGTCATGTCAGGTAACGAGTGTTAGACACAAGACCTAACGTTATTGAGAACGCGCTCGAACTAAGACATATCGAAAAGTGTAGACTTATTGAGGCGGTAGCGTTCCTGATAAGGATTGCATACCCAATTAAGGAATTTCTTTCAAATGCCAAAGATGCAGGAATGAAGAACATAAAAATGTTATGTACCAGTATCCAATTATAGGCTCTATGATCATTACAATCACGAAGCCCAAGATTGGTGTATCGAAGATTGTTTGCAGCTAAAGAGAAAATCATGTCCCCGAGATGACTTATAACATGGAAGAGTTTGCAACTGATTCGTAAAGTGTTTTCATGATGCCTAAACTACAATTCGTGTCACGTCTTAGGATCTTGAAAATAAAATCTCATAAAATGCCACAATTTGAGTTAAATGAGCGAAATCATAGAATTTGAAGTCTCCAACCACATAACCAAGATAAACTAACTAAGACTCCCATGATTAGTCTAACACTGCTTTTGAAAATCCGTCAGAGACACTTATATATAGGAAGTACCAGCAGCGTATCCACCATGTCTCTACCAAACTTTCATCCACACCGTTATTCGAATCATGATTGACAATACAAATAGAACTTCTCATGACCAGTCTAACGAGGCTTTTGATATTTCGATAAGAACACTTATATATAGGAAGTACCAGCGGCGTATCCACCATGTCCTTACAAAATTTCATCGGCTTCGTTGTTCTGATCATGATTGACGACACAAACACAATTTACATAGAACTTCTCTTGACCAGTCTAACGAGGCCTTTGATAGTTTGATAAGAACACTTATATATAGGAAGTACCAACGGCGTATCCACCATGTTCTTAACAAATTCCATCGGCTTCGTTAGCGGTTTTGATTGGTTCTATGCGACGACTTAGACTTACTAATTAAATAAACACAACCAAACCACAAACTACTAATGTGTGTGTCTCGAACCCAAAAAGGGTGCGACTAAATGATGGCAGGTACCTACATCCATAGTTGTGAGGGAAGGATCGGTTTATAATAAGTGAGACAATACCCACATCACTTAAATTATGGGGAAAGGTAAGCCGTGGTGAGTAATGATGCGACACAACATGAACTAGAAATAAAACAAATCATAAATGTGTAACATGGCAACAACATAAAACGTCTAAGTCAAGGATAATAAACAACAATAAATAGTAACGTTGAAAGCGTGACAACAACATAAGCCATCAACAGTACAGATTAAGAGTTGATAATTGTATCGATTGGCGTTAGTGCGAATGTCAAGGATACGAAGTGGGAGTAGCGGGTAAAGTCAACATTGAGGGAAAACCACACGTGAAGTCGAATGACAGGAGAAATGAAGTAGCAGTAAGAATCTTGACTTCCACCAGTCAGGCGATAATTGCAATTCAGACAAACGTAGGGTTCATAAGATATATCATAGGAGTAACTCGTATGCTCTCGGTTCGACAATCTGAAAATGTGTCTCGGGTGATGGAGGAGTAGTAGGAGAAATTTCCTAGTTCCTACTAATAACTTTTTAATTGTCAAACGCTCTTATGTTGACCATAACTTTGTTAATCAAACTCACCTTTATTGTGTTTTATATACTTAACTGTATCTACACTTCACAAAGTGTAAATCATTAGTATTAGATTTTTTTTGGCCCAAAAGCAATTTGGTTTATTTAGGAAAATATTTTAGTTAAGTTTTAGGAAAATATATTCGTTATCTAAAGTAAAACATTTTACTAAAGGTATTTATTGTATATTTCTTTGTTTTGTTATTCTTTTTACGAAAATTATATTTTGAGGTCAGAAATTTTTTATCGACACCATATGCCCTCGGCTTGAATTTGCCGAAATCTGGGCAAAAGTTACGAAAGTGATTAGGGTTGTGACGTTTAAGTCGTAATGGATGACTCGTTAAAATTTAAAACATGTTACCAAAATCACGTCATTACACTTGTGCTCGGAAATTCAAAACAATCTTTATTAAATTCAAACTAGTTCATAAAAATTAAACTTGAAACATTTTATTCATAATAACTCATTGCATAAAATTTTGTGTTGTTGACCGCGTCATGGTTGTCTTGGATCTAGATGAATGTCTGTTCGTGTGCCTTCTAGTTATCCTAGTCGTCTTGATTGGTTTGTCCGGCTCGATCGTAAGGAACGAGTTGGGTGTAATAAGGTATGGTCGGTTGATCCACTAGTGGAGCATCTGGTTGGACATACAATTGGATCATAAGCTAGGTGTTTGGTAGGTCAAACGAAGGTGTCACATGTTGTACATTGAATGGTTCCATAGGTGGTTCTGTTTGAGGGCTATAGCATCAACAAGTGTCGATTCGCTGACCATAAAGTCCAAAATAGGTGCAAAGCTTGCACAAATTGTTGACTGGGTGATGTTTTTGACAGGTGTGGCACTGTGGAAAATGTCCCTGATAAGGTTTTCTGTTGGGTGGAGGATTAGCGGCAACCTGGTTTAGCGGAATAGCCGGTATGGCATAATCGTGGTTGGTTTCACTCCTCTGGTGGTTGTAATCGAGTGAAGAGGGTTCAGCTTCAGCCTATTCGATTTGATTCGTGGAGGCGTGGGTGTTGAGCGCCTGTTGAACTTGAACGAATATAGTAGGAATAATTGCGGCCATTTGTTCAGCTATTAAAGCTTCCATTCGGCGATTAAAGATTCTTGAGTGGCGGCAACGGCGACGATAAGGCGGCATCTGCGAGGGACAACATGGGTGAGATGTACGACCTATGACGAGAATAGATGATCAGTCGATTGGAGTTCATGGATTGGTGAAATCATGAACTTAGGGAAATTCCATAATTATAGAATACAAATCACATGTAAAATATTATCGGGCATCAAAGTGTAGCAAAAGTCTAACCCGTTGATAAAATACAAAAAGATAGGATGATTTATTTGAAGTTTATCAGGATCTCGAGGAATATTAAGAATTTATTCCGGTGGTTTAAATATGAAACAGTATAATAACCACAAGAAGTATAAGAAAATGCTTAACTTATGATACAATTATTTTATCATAAAAATATTGAAAATCATAGGTTCGGCATATTATAGGGTTTAGTATGACTTCAATGCGTCACTTTCGTAATTACGTGTGCACTCGCAATTACCGAGCTTTCGCATGGTCCTCATATGTCCACCCATTGATGTACAACTTAATCCAAAGAAAATCGTGTATTAATAAATGACTCGAGTTTTGGGGTGTTGTAAAACGATGTTCAGGATGGATATCCATGAATTAACACGGACACTTTTGACGGATCAAAGTGTTCTTAGGTCACGTGATGTTTGGTGTGACATGTTTTGGCCTAATAGGTATCGGTACTCTCATCGTTAGTCCCCATGTAGGCAAACTGGTCCATTAAATGGATTAATATGAATGCCAGTGTAAACAGAACGTCCCGACTACCAGCACGTAACCCTTCCAGTCATTACAAGTCCGTCAGAAGAACTCACTTTGACGAGAATGAAATACTACTTGAAACTCGAAATTCAAAAACAAAATAAAATCGAACCCAAGAATAATTGAATTGTATTAAAAGAAAATAAATTTATCCAAGACCTTAGATATATATAATAAGAATTAGAATAATGAATATTCGTAGATAATATAAGGTGTGTACGACCTAAAAAGGAAAAGAAATAATAAACTATGGTTTAATAATAAAGCACATAATGTCATTTAAGGCATATAATACTTACCATATAACAATTAAATGTGCCCACATACATATGTGTGAGGCATTAGAAAATCTATATCATGGGCGCTTTAAATATTTTTTTCTTGCAAGGACAATCAAACAATTAAGCCATAAAGCACCTAAGGTGCCTAATCAATTATAATCTAAGTCTAAAGGTCTAATAATCTAAACCTAGTTCCCGATAGTCATTGGCCCTAATACCAATCTGTCACACCCCGACCTATAGCGAATGGTACATGGCATGATGATTGCCCATAGCTCTTGACAACTAATCATTTTTATGATAGTTAAAGTATGTCCTTTTAAATTGACACATAACATATAATAATCAAAATTGTTCATACATTTTTCAAAAACACAACATATCATAAAATTTCAGTTTAATTTCCTAAGGTTCATGCTACATGTGTTCATCACCTATTTATCGAACTTGAAAACTTGCATTACGTTAGAAAAATATATTTTTGGTCAACAAATATGTTGGTGAGCAATTTCCTAATTTTATAAAAAAATTATATTTATTTAAAAAAATATTTTTAACAAGCACCTCAAGGTTAGTACGAAAATGGTCTCATATCAACAACATAGTCAATGTATCCATATAACCAATTATACCAAACAAGAATACACAATCAATTAACAACACAATACCATATAAATAATAGCCTCATGACAATAGCGTGCATTAGTCTCAAGCCCCGAAGAGTGAGTCAAATACCGTTGTTAATTCTAGGCTACAACCCATGTTCGTGGGGAACCCAGTCAGCCGTGGACCCACGAGACACAATAGCATGCAATAGACTTGACATCAGATAGCATATAGAATAAAAGAGTTCACATAAGATGTTCACATTATAAAACTTGACCATAGCATGTTAAGTAAATCAAAATGTATATAACATGAAGCACCCCAAAATTTTTAAAATTTAAAAGGGGAAAATTGAGATTATTCACCGGTTGGGAAGAGTTAATCCATGAGAATCATCGCACGAGTACACGAGGTATAACAATTGACTGAATCACCCTAGAATAAATATAACCAAGATTTTTAAATAAATGGAACGACACAATGAGTCTAGCGATTCGAGTTCTTGATTTGGGGACTTTTGTATTGCAAAATTTACAAATCATAATTTAAAGAAAATAAAGTTATATCAATAGTCAAAAATAAATAATTATGATTACGACGAAATTTATATATATATATATATATATATATATATGAGAATGATCGTTAGGAACCACCCTTTATTCCGACAACCGTGAGAACCAATGTGAACACAACCAAAAATACATAAAAATTCTTAAAAACACCCAAAAAAAAATTTTTGTTTTTTTTTGGAAAAATCGCTATATTTCCTCAATAATGAAAAAAAATTCAAAATAAAAACCGAGTAAAAGTTATCCGTGCACATGTGCATGTGTATCATTTCTTTGACAAATTCCGTAATACATTACCAATATTAGACAATTGCACTTTCATTTACACTAGCATACGTAATACACTACTTTTTACATTAACAATATTAGAAATGCACATGTCCATAATACAATATTACCAATATTTTCACTTTATTACATGTATATCAACACCCTTTTTATACCATCCAATCAACATATTACATCATAAAGTGACAAGTATAACCAAACAATCAACCACTAGATATAACTAACCAAAAAACATCTATATTGGCCTTCTTCATCACTCAAAATCACAAACTTTTTGTAGCAAAACATCTTGTATCATGGTTATATATTATGATGCACATGTGCATTTTTAATATTGATAATGTAAAAAGTAATGTATTACAGATTGTATTGTAAATGAAAGTGTAATTGTCTACTACTGATAATGTAAGACGAAATTTGTCGAAGTAATGATACATATCCACAGTGCATCGATAATTGTTACTCGAAAAAAAAAAATTTGTAACGAAATATAGCGATTTTATTAAAAAGAAATTTCAGTGTTTTTTTATATTTTTTAGATTTTTTTGTGTTCACATTGTTTCTCGCGGTTTTCGCAATAAAGGTAGTTCTCGCATGAACCCTACCATATATATATATATATAGGGGACGGGTAAAATGAGAACGACCTCCAGTTGCGAAAACCGTAGGAACCACTTTTATCCATTGGATCTTGGATGATGGATGGATAAGATTAAAAGTAATATTAAATACTTTTGTCTTATTATGTTTTTTTATAACTTAATGCTAAAATGATAGTTTAGTAAATTCGTTTTTTTTTTGTTTTATTGTATTTCTTATTTTTTGACTTATTATATTAATTGTTTTTATTAAAGTTAGAATTTTTTTTATTAAAAAACATTTGGAATTCAGTTTTTTAACAAAAAACAAATGGTTTTCAATTTTTTTTTACAAAAAACATTTTTACAATCCGTTTTTATTAAGTTCAGTTTTTTACTCCCCGTTTATTACGCGCCCTTTTTTTAGGCGTCATTTTTATGCCCCGTTTTTTACGCCGTTTTTACGCCCCGTTTTTTTGCAACGTTTTACGCCCTTTTTTACACCTGTTTTTACGCCCGTTTTTTACGACCCGTTTTTTACACCCGTTTTTACGCCCCGTTTTTTGCGATCCGTTTTTATGCCCCGTTTTTTCGGCTTTACAAAACTTATTTATAAAAAAACAAAAAAACTTTACGCCCAAAAAACAAAAAAAAAACTTTTTTACGACCCGTTTTTTACGACCCCATTTTGACGCCCGTTTTTACGACCCGCTTTTACGACCGTTTTTACGCCCGTTTTTACAACCTGTTTTTTACGTCCAGTATTTTTACGCGCCCGGTTTTCTCGCGTCGTTTTTACACGCCATTTTTCACACATCGTTTTTAAGCGCCATTTTTACGCCCCGTTTTTACGCTCCGTAACTACGCACCATTTTTTTTTCGACCAAACATTTTTCTCCCCCTCCCCCCTACGCCCCCTTTTTTTACGCCGGTTTAAAACCTTTTTTACATGCGGGCTTTAAAAACTTTTTTATGCCTCGTTTTTTACGCCTCGTTTTCACGCCCCGTTTTTTTACGACCCGTTTTTTTACGACCCGTTTTTTATGTATTTACAAAAACTTTTTTACGAAAAAACAAATTTTTTCAAGATTTTATAACAAAAAAACATTTTTACAAGACGTTTTTTACGCACAGTTTTTTACGCCCCGGTTTTACGCCTTGTTTTTTACGACCCGGTTTTTTACGCCCCGGTTTTACGACCCGTTTTTTACGGCTTTACAAAAACTTTTTTACAAAAAAATTAAAAAAAAACTTTACGCCAAAACATCATCAACTGAATTTTGAGAATCTTAACAAACGAACTCGCCCAAAAATAACGACTCACCAGTTGTCTCATATAAATAAAAAACAACGGGATTTGGCTCAAAGTTTCTAGAAATCATGGCTGCAAAGTGGGGTTGCAAGTCAAAAACCTACCCTCCACCATCCTTAACACGCCATCGTCATCAATTGTCGAAAAAAAAATGTTTTCAACTATCACTGCCAAGTAAAAATTGTTTTCCACTATTACCGCATATGAAGAAAGTTCAAATTGCAGTTGGGTGTCCATGTATGGATCTCAACACAACCAACTGAACAGAGCAACTTATAGAAACAAACAGTGAGCTTCAGCAAAACTCAACCCATATCTTTGTTTTCAACACAAAAGATCAATAACAAAAACAAAGAACAAAAAAACACACAGTTTCAAAATAATAAAACTAAAGAATGGCAATTTACCGATGATATAAAAAAATCGGCACCACCGTGATGAAACAAGGACCACCGGCACCGCCGGCACCACCAGCACAAACGGCACCACCAGGGATGAAACAAAGACCACCGGCACCACCGGATGATACAAAAAGACCACCGGAACCGCCGACACCACCAGTCACAAAACCACCACCACTTCCCCCCGGTCGCCGGCACCACCAACACCGTCACCCACCTCCGCCCCACACCACCACTACCAGTAAAAAAACCCACCACCCCCTCCCCCGATCGCCGACACCACCAACGGTTCCTTTTGTGAAACCATGGGTGTTGGCTTTCCCCACGACCGGAACAGCTTGTCACCGGTTTTGCACCGCCAACACTTATCAAATGGAGTTCTTTGTGTGACATTCATGTAGGTCCCTCCCCATGTTGAATCTTTATCTATTAACGGCCCGGAGAAATTTCTCCGATCTGCAACCACCTAAGGCTAATGGGCGGTGGAGGAATGGTGGAGACGGTGGAATCAAGGTGGAGGGGTGGTGGCGAAAGTGGAAGGGCATGGTGGAGGTGTATGTGGTTGAATAACATATTTTAATTTGTGATTATAAAGATAGATCTAAAAGAGAGAGAGAAAGAGAGATCTGGTAAAAGGAGAGATTATACTTTTTTGAAAGAGAGAGAGAGACATCTGGTCTTTGAAAGAAAAGACATATATCGCAGAGGTGGAAAATGAACATAATACCTTTAGATTTTAAAATAGTCATGCATACGTGTCATTCTCTGATTGGTAGAGTGGTTCGCACGGTTCTCGCAACTGGAGATGGTTTTCTCTTGAACCGATCCATATATATATATATATAATTCTAGAATTTAGATAATCAAGGGTAGGCTAGAACTAATTTACACCCTTTATTGCTTAACAGGTCGATACAACCTACTTGACACAACAATTATCAACTTGGCGAGCATTGATTTATAAGTTTTTAATGCAAAAAAGTAGAAATTCTTTGAAGCATGATGATGTAATAGCTCTTCAACACATTCCACATATAACAAATGCAAATTGTATGGCCTCATATGACAAATACAAATTGTTGGCACTATTATGCAGCCTGTATGGCCTCATATGTGATTTGACCCCACCTGATGTGAATCGATTGTCGACCTTCGCCTGCCTTTGAATGTAGTTGTTTCTACTTTTTTTCTATAGTTTTGTGTATGGATGTAGATCATTTATACATTTTTTTCTGGCACTGATTGTTGTTTGTATTGTCTTGCATCAGATGTGATGTTATGACTGGTATATTTTATATATTGTGTTCCGCTCACTAAGCAGAATGCATTTGAAGCAATAGGCTGATTACTGAGTTGGAGACAGTTTGGTTGTAAGTACAAGATTATATCTTCTGTATATTATGTACCTATTGACACTTTTATGCATATTCTATACACCAGTATTGGTTGACCATTTGTGTCAAAGTCAACCTTACAAAAACTTGTAGAATGATGCCATTTTCAAAAGCTAAGATGATCGATTAGCCACTAGGCGTATGATAATCTGTCAATTTAGTTGGGAAATCAGTCATAAGTAAGTGTTTGATGAAATGCAAGCTGTTTTGAAAATTATCACAATGTTGTATTGCAATCTGTATTTGGATCCCTCAGCAAAGCGCGGGTAAAACCCACTAGTAAATCAAAGAGTAAATTGTTGTTTTGGTTCATGTGGTTTGTAGTGAATTGTTGTTTTGGTCCTTACATGAACAAGTTTTTTTGACCCGTAGAAATTTTTTTGTTTGTTTGTTTGTTTTCTTAATTTGAGATGTATTTTACCAAATTGTCCATCACATGCTTGGCATGTAACGTGGATTTAACAAAAAAGTGGATGGAGTTAGTCATTTAGACTTAAATGAATACAACAAATTACTCTAAAGATTATATATATGAAGATAGTTTTTTTTTTGAACGGCCAATAAATCAATCCCGATTACTCTCGGGGACTCACTGGGACAAACGGAGTACTACGAGAGTAACCCGAGTTGTCAACCACCATTTCCGGGGAAAACCTGGTAACCCGCCCGCCCTTAGGCACGACGGTAAAATTACCACGTACAATCCGTTTGGCTCAAGGATCGAACCCAAGTTTCCCTGGGTCTCCTATCATTGCCACTAGTGTTTCACTCCTTTTTTTTGCACCAAATGAGAATCGAACTTGAATCTTCGTAGAACAACTCAAATCCTCCTATCACTTGAGCTTGAGGTCATTGGCGCGTCTATTATTGATATGTTGAGTAAAATGTGAGTTGAATTGAATGTAATATAATTTATTTATAAACAAAAACAAGATTATTGTTGTTGACTAAATGTGAGTTGAATTGAATGTAATATAATTTATTTATAAACAAAAACACAATTATTGTTATGTGCCACTGAAAGAAGTTATACAGAAACTTAGTATTTTTTATGAGCTTTGATACATGCAACGTGTTGTTTAAAGGAAGATACAATATTTCGTTTTTGATGATTTATACATATGTTACGAATACTTTCAAAACTTAATTAGTGTTGGTATATATATATATATATATATACACTAGGCTAATGCCGTATTAAACGCAGTTTCAAAAAAGAAAGTACATATTACTAAAGGGATCTGTATATACTGTTAACATATTAAATATATGTCGAAATTACATGTATAGCACTTACATAAATAAAAATACAATGAAATAAAAATACAAAGAAAGTACATATTACAAAAAAGTATCTGTATATAATGTTAACATATTAAATACGTGTCGAATTACATGTATAACATTTACATAAACAAAACTAAGCTTAAAATTTAGCGCATACATAAAACACCAAATTCTACTCTGATTCCCCGCTTCCATAGTGTCTTTGTTTTCCTACATAAGAAATTGCATACCCATGTAGTAGTAGATGTGTGTTAGGATCATTAATCACCTCAATAATATTCTCACTTTCCCATTATAGGTTTAGATCATATGATATGATATAGTGATCACTTATGGAATAGGTCATATAATATGATATAATAATCACTTACCTTGTAACTCAATAACTTTAAAGGATTTCGATATTGCCAGCAATATGCATATCGGACTTTACACCCAAATTTTGGTTGCATGCCCATAATGCCAAGAAGTATTTTCGAATTTATGTTTTTTAACATGTTTAAACCCATGGACTTTACAAACTTATCAAAAAAATCTCTTTATACACTGTTTTAATTATGCAAAAAAACATTGTGTATTACACAGGTTGAATAAATGAAGTTTTGTATAGCAAATAATAAAAAAAAAGTTATATGTTTAAAACATGGATTGAACAATTTAAGTTGTGGAAGACATAAAAATAAGGATAAATGAAATTACCTATTAGGTACATGATAATCATCATATTGAACATACATAGAAGGATTCGAAAAAGCAATGGCCAAAGATCGTAAGGGTAGTGGCATAATCGGGTACTCTCTAAGAACATTATAAAAAAACTGAAAAGAACCTTAAATAGAGTATATGAAAAGAATCAACCAATCAAGAAGCGAACCATAACTTTACCTTTTATGACCCGTTAACTGACCAACCTGCCAATTTTATCCCTTATTCTTCCTTGACATTTTTTATTTCATTGTTTATTTATAAATGTATACAGATAATGTGAATTCTTCAATAGATGCGTAAATGAATAGTATGGTAATATAAAAACCTCAACACAAATGGACTTTTTAGTTTCGAGGGGCAGCGTGTCACCATAAAGGCCAGCCTCTTCAGCCATCCTACATAAAACTCTACCAAGAATTTCTCCCAGGTACATGCGCAAAATCATTTTTTCATACATCTGCCAATATTGTGTTAGTAACAATATATCGTATCCACCAAAGCATATGCAGAGATGACCTAAGTTAAAACTTTTAATAACTCTAAAGCGACCACAACCTCCATCACGCCGCATTTGACCCGTTACAGTTTAGCTATCCTTAACACTGCAAATAAAGATATATCCTGCCAGACTTTGTGTGAAGAGGTGAAGTGGGTGCTCTACTAACTTTTATTGGAATGCTCCTTCAATTCAGTCATGTAGTGTGTGTGGTTTAATCTCAAAGATGTTTTACATCTCAAATTAGGGATGAGCAAATGGCACCGGGCACCGGTACCGAATTTACTGGACCTGTTTCAGAACCTGATATTTTCGGTACCAACTTTTGACATTTTTGGTACGGTTCGGTACTGGAATTTACCAGTTTTTACACTCAAATACCGATACCGTATAGCGATTTTCGGTACCGGTATCTTCGGTACCGGTTGATACCGAGCACATCCCTACATCTCATTGTGTGGCGTTTGTTATAAGGCATAAGAAGTCAAAACTATATACGTCTATACTAACATAATAGTATTCCTAAACTAACATTTCCAATTGTGAATAGTTGTTATTCATTGAAGGTGCTTGGTATATTACTTTTATATTAAGGTTTTATTATACATATTTTATACATATGTTATTTTATATTATTTTTTAGTGTTACACCTCGCGTTATAACACGTTACTAATAACGTGTTTATTTTATCGTAATTTCGAAGTAGTTTTGTTTTCCACGCGGTTGATACCATTGTTCGATCACGATTTATTTAAATTACAGTGTAGTTTTGCATCTTTACGTTTTGATGTTCACAATCGAGTTACAACTACAACATACCGAACACATGTAGATACGATTTCGGTTAATGTTACGACTTTTATGGTTTTCTTTATCTTTTGTGATAGTGTGCGACACCAATCAAACTCTCACCCGCGTTCGCCGGTTAGATCAATGGTCTGTATTAACCCTTTAATACACCAGGTAACAAATTTAATTCTTTTTTTTGTTCAGCCTATGATAGTTAAAACAAACTTTTACCTTAGACATGTTTACTTAATCGTGTTGCTTGCTTTTTTTACTGTCGTTTAGATTAAAACTTTAACGGTCTAATATAATACATCCATATACCATGTAACAAATACATCATCACCAACATCCTCCTATGACCCGCCGCGAAGCGCGGGCTCAGATACTAGTTATTACTAAAACTAAATGGAACTACATCAGAAAACTGTCATTATTTGCTAAAAGATCATAATAAAAACTAAAAAGCATGTAGTCATAAAAGGAAGTACCTTCTTTCAGCATACAGGTACTCAGGTGTCCTCTAGAGAGCGATTTATCACCATCAAATATGGTCTTTACTTTCATTATTTGTTATCGTTTCCGTCCTATCAGGGGGAGAGTGCCATCTAACAAATCTTCCAATGTGCATCTGGATTTGCAGCCTAAACTATTACAAAACTAAAAGTTATCTAGCGTGTCGAAAGTAATACAATTTCATTAAAAAGAACCCATTTTTAATTAAATTTCACATTGAAAGCGTGCATGTAGGAAGGAAGCTTAGAACACCCCACTTGAATACATACTCTATGTTAGAAATATATATAAAGGTACATAAGCTACTGTTTTAGATTGGGCTAATTGCATTAATAGGTGGGACATAAAAAAAGATGGTCGATAATGTATCCGATGATAGTAAAAAATTCTACTTCTACTCAATAAATAAAAACTTAATATACATTGTGAAATATAGACGACACCAAACGCACATGAAAACAAATAAGACTTACCCACGGTCATATTTCTTTTTGGTTCCAACTTTAATTTACAAGTCAACCTTAAAACTGAGTGCCAAATAATGAGCAAAATGCTTTATGTGTGCCAATTGAAGCCTCATCTCAACCTCACTAACTTTATTCTATCAGCCCCAAATCAATCTGCAAAAATTAATAATAATTAGAGCTCAAAGTCAACAATCAAATTCATATTAAACACTTAACCATTGTTAACTAAATATTTGTATCCAAAATCAACAAATTATTCAAATAATAACATGAAACTGTGAAATCTAAAAAAAATGCAGCCAAAAGGTTTCTGAAGAAGAAAAGAACATGAGTGTCACTTATAAGCATAACTCTATATTAATTTAATTTCCGCTTGAACGTACCAAAACGGATCGTCGGAACCCTAGCCGCCATTGCCGGTGGCGGCGGCTAGGTCTTCGAGACACCAATGTCGCTGCAAAAAGGAAACCAAAAGCACTGGAACATACCTTATACGAAGCCGTCTTGAACAATTCTTGTTCAAACGGCCGCCTAAAAGCCGAGTCGTCTAATATCATAGCTGACACCACCATCAAATCTTTAACCTAGTGAAACAATTTCGCTCTTTCTCGTTCTTCTGGTCCTAAACTTCAACCATCTGACCTTATGTTCAGTAAAACCTAACAAAATAGAGGAACGAGTCTAATGAAACTGAAATTGAACGGACTGAACATCAATTTAGCAAGAAAAAAATACCCAAATCGTTACATTAAACATACATTACCAGGTGACTTCCAATCTTGATTGAAGATGAAGTTGATTTAGGGTTGTTGATGATCGTAATAACAAACATGAATTAATAAAGAATACTTAATCGAAAAAAGCATTAATTTTTACACAACCGAACAAAGATCAGTGACTTCATTAGAGTTTATTGTCCATGTAAAATATGAAATCAACCAAATCGAAGTTTACATATGAATACAACATTGATTCTAAAACATAATTAGGATTACATCATCAAGCAAATCATATGAATCGAAGGAAAAAGTATAGAAGTTACATCAAATAAAGATAAATTATATGAATCGAAGTGCAGAGCGAAGAAAATACCATCGATTAGAAGCTATTAAGCTGCTATCATTTGAAGATTGATGGAGAAGTTCGTCGCTGATGATCTTCAAAGAGAGAGAGAGGATGATAATTAGGGCTAGTGTAGAAGGAAGAGTCTGGTGTACGATTCAATATTTTAAGAAACTTAATTATTGATTTCGGGTATATCCATTTGGTAACCGGGTCGTTCGTGAATGTAACTTATTTATTCAATGATTTCGGATATATCCATTTATTAAACAGGTCTACCGGATTTGTGAATGGTTTAGACGGGAAACTAATCTGAGGTGAAATCAGGGCTAACATGTGTCCCTCAATGATTTCTTTTATTATATATATAGATGTAGATATAAATGCATATATATACTAAAATGAAATAAAAAGTACAATAATAATTAAAAACTGAACCGTTATTTAGGAACTACAAAGTTGTAGAGTTCACCCTTAATTTTAAGAGTAAATTGCACAAAACGTCCTTTAAGTTTCACCAATCTTGCTGGTTTCAGCCTTAATCTTTAAAAGTTGCCAAAACCAGCCTTTAAGATTAATTTTGTTGCAGGTTTCATCCTTTATCACTAACCCAGTTACTAATCCATGTTAAATGGCCACACATGCATAGCATGTGAGGGTAAAACCGTCTTTTCATCTCTCTCTCTATCTTCTCACAATTTTCCGGTTAGCATTGTACATCTCCGTTTCACCGCAAAGCTCCGCGGTACCAAAATGGCATATCTTCGCATTCAACGATGACGATTGCGTAACAATCACGCTACTGCTTTTAATATGATTATGAATAAATTTCTTCTGTAAACCTGTAGAATTATGAATGTAATCAACACCGTGAGCAAGATCAGCAGCTATCTGAATCCGAGACATCCAATCGGAAAGTATCGTAAAGCTAGGGTTTCTACTGTTCTTCAAGCAATCAGAGAGACTAACGCCGTTAACATAATCATAAACCATATATATATAACTACCAGACATCGAAGCTCCTCGAAGCTTAATCAAACTCGAGTGATGACTTTTACATATCACGAGAAGTCGTTGAAGAAGCTCCTGTTCATCAATCGGACGCCTGAATTTCCGTTGGAAGACGATGACATCATCGCCGCGGATGACGCACCGCCACGCGGCGGAGGACGACGACGATGAGTATTTTGCGGATAGAAAACCGTTTGTGGCGGTGAAGATCTCTTTTCCCCAATTTGAGAGAAGATAGAGAGAGAGATGAATCCCCACCGACACCACCTCCTCCACCGACACCCTCAAAAAACACATCACCTCCAAAAAAACACATCACCTCCTCCGCTGACACCACCTCCTCTGCCACCACCTCCACCTTCGACACCACCTCCTCTGCCACCACCTCCACCTTAGACAAAACCCCCAAAATCCCCAAAATAACTCCGCCACCATCATCTTCAACTGCCACCACCACCACCGCCACCTGATACATCACCACCGTAGGGTTAGGGTTTCGGTTTGAGATTGTGGACCGATGATGTTTGTTGGAGGATATGGAGATGCAGAGGCGAAATTGCGGGGATAATTATTGGACTTTGCAGTCGAATTGGGGGGTGTTGATGGAATCACCACCGCATTCTGTTGGGGTTTGCAGCCGAATTTGCAGTCTTTCAAAATCTTCTACCGAAAATCACACGCCGAGCAGTAATGTTAATATTGGCCCTATTTCAGAAGTAATCTTTAGGTTATAATTTCCATCGGCATGTTGCTCTTCTTGTATTTCGTAAGCTGATTCTGTAACAAAGTTGCTACAACAACTAATTTGGATATGCTCGAGTGTTGGGATGTACCTCATTTCAGGGGAATCCGTTCAAGGTGTATGCAGTCCACCAAGAATAATTGTTTGAGACATGGGAAGGTGATGCTAGAGGCTTCCCACTGGATGAAAAGACGGTTTTACCCTCACATGCTATGCATGTGAGGCCATTTAACATGGATTAGTAACTGGGTTAGTGATAAAGGATGAAACCTGCAACAAAATTAATCTTAAAGGCTGGTTTTGGCAACTTTTAAAGATTAAGGCTGAAACCAGCAAGATTGGTGTAACTTAAAGGACGTTTTGTGCAATTTACTCTAATTTTAATGGCAAAGCTTACTCTAATACTACACTACACCAATTAACTAAATAACCCCCTCTTGTTTATATTTGAACCTAAGATCTTCCTTTTAAGAGGCATAAGCCTTTATTAAATGGGCTAGCCCCACATAGGCTGTAAAGTTCACACTTGCCAAAAAATAGGATTGTTCACGAGCCGAGCCGCATCGAGAGGACCTTTTCTCGTGCTTCGCTCGTTTACAAACCGAACTGGGCAGAGTGGCTCATTTAAAACCAAGCTTCAAATCAAATGAACATTTTCCGAGCATTGAATATTCCGAGCAAGTGTCGAGCGATTTTGCAACTGTGTCGCTCGATCTAAATTTGCGGAGAGAGATAGTGACAACGTTGGGTCTCAAGTTTTTATGTCCTTAAAAACAAGCACATTTCATGGCGTTAAGAGTAGGATACGATTGACATAGGTAACAACATAAGACATGAAGGCAACGAGCAGACTATCATTTATCGATTTAGGGTTTAACTTTTAGATATGGTGTTGATTTTATTTATTGGCGTTATTGCGCTAGTACGTATAGATATACTTGTAAATTTGTATATAGTGGACAAAATCTAATAGAGTTGTATATATAAAACTGTAAATTTAATTTACATCTAGGTATATATGTATTTGTATATATAGGTGTGTGTATATATATCTATATTCGTGTTTATATGTGTAGGGTAAGGTTCATGCGAGAACCACCTTTATTATGATAACCGCGAGAACCACCTTTATTGCAAAATAAAATCTAAAAAATCAAAAAAAACACTCAAAAATAAATTTTAATATTTTTTTAATAAAAATCGTTATATTTCGTTACCAAAAAAAAACTTTTTTTTCGAGTAACAGTTATCCATGCACATGTGCATATGTATCATAACTTCGACAAATTCAGTAATACGTTATCACTAGTAGACAATTGCACTTTAATTTACAGTACCATCCATAATACACTCAATTTTACATTAAATGCACATGTGCATCATTATGTATAACCATTAAATACGGTGTTTTGGTACAAAAAGTTTGTGATCTTGAATGATGAAGTAGGCTCATATATATGTTTTTTGGTTAGGTATATCTAGTGGTTGATGGGTTCATTATAGTTGTCACTTTATGATGTAATATGTTGATTGGATGGTATAAACGGTGTTGATATACATGTAATAAAGTGAAAACATTGGTATTGGTATTGTATTATAAATGGTAGGAGGTAATGGTATTGTATTATAGATAGTAGGAGGTAATGGAAGTGTATTATGGATGGTATGATAGATAAAAGAGAAAGTGTATTCAAAGTGGTGTACCAAAACACCTTATTTCATGTTGATACATATAGATGCACATGTGCATTTCTTATATTGGTAACGTAAAAAGTAGTGTAGTGTAAATGAAAGTACAATTGTCTAATGTTTGTAGTGTATTACGGAATTTGTCAAAGAAATGATGAAAATGCACATGTGGATTGTAGTGTATTATGGATGGTATGATAGATGAAAAGGAAATTTATTCAAATTAGTGTACAAAAACACCTTTTTCATGTTAATATATATAGATGCACATGTCCATTGCTAATATTGGTAACGTAAAAAGTAGTGTGTTACACATGGTAGTGTAAATGAAAGTACAATTATCTAATGTTTGTAATGTATTACGGAATTTATCAAATAAATGACGAAAATGCACATGTGCATGGATAGTTGGTACTCAAATTTTTTTTTGAATTTTTTTTATTGTTGAGTTAAATATGTTTAAAAAAAATATATTAAAAAAAACAAAAAAAATGGTATTTTTTTTTGGATTTTTTTAGGTATTACTGTTTTTGTTCACACTGGTTCTCGTGGTTCTCGCAATAAAGGGTGGTTCCTAACGGATCCTTGTCCTATATGTGTATATGTATATATACTAACTAAAAGAAAATTTTGAGCTGAGCCGAGTGAACCGTTGCTCATGCTTGGCTCGTTTACAAACCGAACCGAGCAGAACGGCTCATTTACAACCGAGCCTCAAATCAAACGAGTATTTTCCGAGTTTTATTGGCGTTTTGCAACATTCATCAAGGGTAAGTGACACCGTCCTTTTGATTCTAAACATTATTTCTTCATGAATTCACCGGATTTTACTTACGTTTGTTTGTGTTCTTAGATGGATTTTCGTTTTTTGTAGGTCATGGTTTAAAGACTTATACCAGCGAAATGTTGAATTTCTTCTGTTTGAAACACCACTGGTGTGAATTATATTCACGCTTATATTTGTTTAGCTTTCCTGACTGACTGACATTTCGATCGATAACGAAGGTTGAAGATAAAATGTAGCTTGTTTGACTCAGGATAGTCAATGACGCAGCCGGCGCAGCCAGCGCAACCCCAACGAACGCAGCCGCATCGGCTCAGCGAGCGCTGCCGCAGAGAACACAACCCTAGCCAGCCCTGCGCAACGCCGCAGCCCGCGCAACCGCAGTGAACGCAGCCAGTCTGCGTATTACGTATATGTGCAATGGTTGCAAATTTACAACGCCTAGGCGCACTTTTTAAACCAAGATTCTGGACATGGTTTGCAACAATGATACAATTAGAGCTTTTCAATTCTATATATTATTTATTCATTTGTCTTGACCGTTGATACTTTGGTTCTTTTTTATACCAACAACCTTTCAGTTATTATTATTGTGGTTATATCTTTTAGTGTGTAAATGATTTTGTATATGTTTAGTCTTGCACTATGTATGCCTGTCGAAAACTCGTAATCAGCCGGAGACGTAAAAGTGATCAATGTATTGGTACATGTAGAGTCAAAAGTTATAATGGACTATGTTTTATGATTGTTAAAACTTTGTTGTGATCATTGATTTTGGTATGCTATATGGTTTTGTTGTGATCAAAATTTATATGTTTCCACCATCAGAGAATGAAACAATGGAAATGGGGTTCTATATTTTTTAAATTTATTATAAGGTAATCGGTATAAGTATTTTATTTGAATTTTGATAGTTTGCTATAATGTTTACAACTATGGATGAGCATGGTATCGGCCGGTACTGAAAAATAGGTAAAGTGGGTACCGGAACCAAAATATCGGTACCATACCTAACGGTACCGATTTCGAAAAGTGGGAAAATGGGTGTGGTACCGAAAATTAGCTTATGGCATAAAGGAAATGCATCAGAAAGAGTCATTAAGAACTAAGGTAGTGTTCATTCACATAAAATAACATATCACAAGAGGACTGATAAACTGACATAAAATGAGTATCGCGTTGTAAATTGTTGCTCCCGCCTCATAGGGCTGACTTAACCAATTTTTAGGGTCGAAATAAAAACAAATGTTTAGCTAAAAACCCTCTTGATGACAAAAATAAACTAAAATATTTATAGTTTATGAAGTCATAAAAATATATTTTGGTTTATATACGCATTATATGTAAATAAATTACCATTGCCTTCCTAACGCCGGTCATTTGAAAGGAAAAAACGAAAATCATTCAAAACCATTGATTTACCCACATCTTTAAAACCCCTCATAACATAACTAGAATCACACAATTTTCTTTGTTTTCACCTGAAGCCGGTAACCGGCCGTCACACAATAACCACCAAACGCCATCATGAAACCACCAATCGCCGCACACCGCTGATTCTCTGCCGCTGAAGAAGGCCGCAACCGACCCTCACGTTCTGCTACACTGCCACCATCGTCGTCGCATGCCATATCGAAAACTACATCCTCGTACATAGCCCTAAACTCACCAACTTAAGTGATATGTTTCCCGCGTGTGGGTAAACGACTAGTCTATATATATATATATATATATATATTAGGTTAGTTATAAAGTGAAATAATTTTCTGTTAGGTCACTGTTTTCAACTAACTAATCACATAAAGTGTGTAGAGTTTAACTAAAAAAATAAATGAAGATGATTCATAAGATAGCATTTGATTGGCTCAAAATAAAAATAAAAATCGAAGTTTGACTCTTTCTCTCTCTCCCTCTCGTATAGGTTCATTAAAGCCACATCGCCCCTTTCCTAGGTGTCTGTTAACGGTGTTTAGCGACATTTAATGATGAGATGTATGCGGCTGTTAAGCCGCTACACTCAGTTTATTTGTAAGTGTGAAAATAAAAAAGTACAAAAGATTGTTGTAAAAAAATGTTTTTATTTATTTAACTAAGGGGTTTTATTTCAATAATTGAAGCATAGGGATCTTAATTATAGGGTTAAGTTATAGACTTATAGTAGAAAGGGTTAAAAATAAAAATGGTAAGAGTATTCACATTTGATCCTTTATAATTATTCGAGTCTGTCCTTTATATTATATAGAGTGTTTGTAAGTGAAGGAGAAATAAAATATTACTGTTCGTCAGTAAATTTAGAGAAAACATTGTTCAGCCTCTATTTTTGAAAATGGTTGTGAATGAAGGCGAGAGAAAATGTAATGATAAAAGTGTAAAAAATTATTATTTAATTAAAAGAGAGAAAAAAATTAGTGATTGTTAGTATAATTATAAAGATAGAGATAAAGGATCAATTGTGAGAGCATTCATATCCAACCCAAATTATGTGAGAGGGTTTTATTTCATGAAAAGTGGTTGTAGGTGGTTGTAAGTGGAAGATAAAGAAAATGTTATTGTTCATTTGTAAATTTGAGGGGACAATGTTCATTCTTTATAATTTTTTAATATATTTTGAAAATACTTGTGAGTGGAAGAGAAATAAATGTAATGATAAAAGTATAAAAAATATTATTTAATTAAAAAGAAAAGAGAAAATATATTGATTTTTAGTGTAATATATGGTAAAAATGAGGGGTTAAATGTGAATGCTCTAAGAGATCATTATAGGTTGACAAGTGTCAATTGAGAATCAAGTAAAAAGGGTAATTTTGTCCAAAAGAAAAACACATGCAAGTCACATGTCTAGAAACATGCACATGTTATCCCCCTCCCCTCCCCATTTTTTAAATGTCCGTTACTTTTTATACGTCATTTGTTTTAAAAAAATTATGCTATAAAATCAAACGTCTTGTTATACTTTTTAAAAAAATTGAAAAATCCAATTGCGTATTACACAATGGACATAACGTAAAACACAATAAATATCAAACTAAAAACACAATGGAAAGTAGACCAAAAACACAATCGATGACAATAGATAAAAGAGAAAATGGACAGCAGACTAAAATACAATGGACATAACGTAAAAAAACAATGAGTATCAAACTAAAAGCGCAATGGAAAGTAGACTAAAAACACAATTAATGACAACAGATAGAAGATACAATTGATGACAACTGATAAAAGACATAATGAACATCATACTAAAACACAATGGACAACAAACTAAAAACACAATGAATAACACCCTAAAAACACAATGAACAACAGATTAAAACACAATAGACAAAAAAACAAAAAAACAATGGACAACAGATTAAACACAATAGATAGCAGACTAAACACAATGACCAGAACCTATAACAGAATGTATAGAAAACCAACCTAGTTGAAAAACACAACATCAATAACACAATGTAAAGAAAACCCAAATATAACACCATCTTCATTGTGTTATAGGTTCTGATAAAAATGCAATAGATAGAACTCAAATTAACATTGTGTTATAAGTTATGATAATAACACAATGTATAGAAATTCTAGCAAAAACATAATGACCAAAATCCAGTTAAGAGACACAATGACCAGAACTTTTTAACACACTACAAAGAAAACCCAGTAAAACTGATTTATTAATTTTTATATAACAATATTATACTCATATTAAAGATAAAAACCCGCTTGTTATTATGGTGATTTTTTTTATAAAAAAATGTCATATAAGAAAGTTATGGACGTTTTAATTAATGGGGGAAATTGACGTGTGTTTTACATGTGGAAAGATAAAGTCAATAAATATAGGATTTTTTTTCCAATGTTTTTTCTTTTTAACTAAAACTAATTTTAACCTTTCAAATATAAGATATTGGACTATAATCTTTCTTATTCTGCTTTTTTATTTTGCTTTTTGTATTTGATAATAATCCCTTGATTATAATTTAAAATAATGTTAAGAAAAAAAGTCAGCCAATGAGGTAGTGGTGGAGTGATTGGGAAAAAATTTAGGTGTTTCTTGTGACCCAGGTTCGGCTCTCACTCTCTCCATTATTTTCTACGACATCCAGGCGAAGGGCGTATACGGGTGGCGTCAGTTCGTCTTGGATAGGATGCGAGGTTTTACCGATTATTTCACTGTCATGCCTTCGGGCGGGTGGAAATCGGATTTCCGCGCATCTGGGAGAGCCAAGGGGCTGGCGGCGGTCGAATAGTCGACCTTGGCCACAGCTCCTGGTATTACGGTGATTGGCACGTTGTTTTTTGCTGTTTAAAAAAAACAAAAAAAAAGCCAAATATTGGAAAAATTATACATAGAAGTTTCTTTGGTAAACATGGAAGGTATATTTCCCAATACAAGGAATAGATATATAAGGATCAATTTGTTTTTTATTAATAGGAAAATATAAGGACAAACTGTACGTTTATCGAGTTTTGTTTTCTATTTTTATAGCCCAGGCGTTTTATTTAAATAACAGGATGAGCACATAAATTTGAACTAATAAAAAAAGATAAATTCAAATATATGGCAAATCCTTTAAATATTGGTCTAAAAGTAAGGTTTCATATCATAAATGGAAATATAATAATCTTAATTTTTGAATTAATATAAAAAAGTCAAGGGACACATAGAATTTTATTTGGTTGGTCATTGGGGTTTTATATTCAAAAGTAGAAATATAAGGATCTTAACTTTTTTGAATCAAACAGAAAATAAAAGTCAAATATAGGGCAAATCTTTCATACAAAGAATTTTCTTGGTTTAACATACGGTTTTATTTCAAAAGCACGAATATTAGTGCATTTTCGATCCTCCATCTCTATCCATATAATTTAATCAAAATACATATTTATTCTTAAAATTTGTTTCTTAGAAAATAAAAAAAAAATCACATTCCCCATATATATCAGAATTAATTAAAGATTTATTTTCCATTATAATCATATTAAAATATTAAATATGGGATGAAATTAAACCTCCAGATATAAGGAATTACTTTAATTTCTCTTAAAATTTGAAAATAGGGTTGTAGGTTAAGGACTCAAATGTAAAAGTAAGATTAATTATCTAGTTTATTCCTTATAATATTGGTTTCCCATATCGAATGAGGACTTCATTGTGTGTACTTTAAGAATCTTAATTTTTAAATTAATAATAAAACAAAAGAAAGAGATAACGCAAATGGTTTATACATGGCATTTTCTTTTGTTTAAGAGCCTTTACATTCACATTCACATTCACACTCAATTCAACTCTCTAAATCTTACTTTATCTACAAATATAAAGTCTCAAAATCTTAGATTTAGGATCGTAAACGAATCGAGCATTCAGCGAACAGTTCGTGAACCGTTTGGCGGGAAGTTCGTTACGTCCATTCATTTAATTAATGAACAGACATGAACAAGAAATTTCTTTCGATTAGTTAAATGAACGAACACGAACATATGTCTCGTTCGTTCAATTGCGTTCATGAACGTTCAGTGATGTGTTCTTGAACATTCATTCGCATTCGTTTGTTTATGTTTATTTGTTTATGTTGTTCATTAAAGATTTTTGTAGCATTTATTTATTTTATCTAAACTTTTTATATTTTTTAATTCTTATTTATTTCAATACCCAAACATATAAAATAGGAAACACTATCTCCACCTTGTATATATACACCGTCCCACTTTCCTTCTCATTATTCACATCGAAATATACTATCGACCTTTGTTCAACGATTAGGGCTTCAAGGTATAACGTCATTCCCTCCCCCCATCCACCTCTAGCCACCACCGTCTTCGCAAATTATATCTGTGTTCATGAACACGTGTCTTTCCTTAATGAATGAACACGGACATAAAATCTTGTTCGGTAAGTGTTCATGAACCGTCCGTGAACACGTTATATCCTTAACGAACGAACATGAACAAGGTCTTGTTCGTGTTCATTCGGCTCGTTTACAGCCTTAGTTATTTTATCTACAAATATAAAGAAAAAAATATATATTGTAACTAAAACTCACCATATTAAAGCTTCTATAATAGATAGTCAGGGGCGGATCTACAGTCAGGAAAGGGGTTCTCAGAAACCCGTTAAGTTTGTAATTTATAGTGTTAAGTTAAATACAAAATACTGAAGCCGAAGGAACCCTTTACTATTTTGTAATGGAACCCATAAATAAATCTTTGTGAATCGAACGACTCCACAGATGAGAAGATTGAAAGACAATCAATTACATTTACTACTAATAGTAGACACCATTTATTATTCTTGTTGGAAGATTACACATTTACTCGCCCACTATTGTTTGATCATCATTCTTCGTCTTCTTCATCAAAGAGGTTTGGATATCTCAGTCTCAAACTATCTTTGGTTAATTAGATTGTATCAACAGGAAATTTAAATTCTATTTCTTCACTTATTTTCCTAAATTTAATAGGAATTCACAAAAGTCAATACTCTCGAATTTGATTTGAAATTCGCCTAAAATATAAATTAATTTGGTTCATACTAGCTTAGTTAATTTTTTTAAATGATAGTTACAGGTTCCCATAAAATAAAAATGCTCATATTTTGTCATGAAATATCTGCAGTATTGCATTGGACAACAAAACATAGTGTATATATCACCTTAGATTTTTTATGGTGATTTGTACCCTAGAATAATGAAGAAACATTAGCTGAAGCCATTTTACAGCTAATGATAGTAGGCTAGAAAAGAGAAGGGGACAACTTTGGGAAGATAAAGTCAAATTGGTTTAAATTTAGCTCTCGGATTTCAAGTACCGATATGATTTGGTTAGGGATGTTCTTTTTGATATATTCAGACATGTTGGGAATCTGCTAAGAAAGAGGCACCTGTGAATTTCTTAACTGATCCACTTAAGGAAGATCTACGCTTAGACCAGCCGACATTTTGGTCTTCGGATGGATAGGAGGAAAACACGCATATGGGATCTAACAGGGGTCTTCCCCCTTGTGGGCTTAGGGATAGTGTTTTCACGGTGGGTCAGGCTGCTTTAAAAGCTGCTCCGGGCAAGGTGACCAAGCACGAGAAACCGTGTCTTGACAACCAACATGTATTTATCCCATTTGCCATCGATACTTTTGGGTTCTTTGCGCCAAAGGCTGTGGACCTACTTAGCCGAGTTCAAAGGGTCATGCACAGTAATGTTATGACCCCGAGATCTATGGATGTAGTTTTTAAAAGACTTAGTTTTGCTATTCAAAAAGGGGTAGCGGCGCAGCTTGTTGCCTGTTTACCTTCTATCTCGATATAATTATGTTGATTGAATGCTTTAGTTTATATTTGGAGTGCAAGGTTACTCTTAAGTCATTATTTGATATTTTACAGATATTTTGGTATCGGCATGACCATATGATGGCTTTTGTCAAGGGTGAAATTGTGTGCCGAATCATAGGTATGAACCTCTAAAAGAGAGGATGCATACTAATATTGGTTCTCGTTAAAGGGTATTAAATTGAATCAATATATAGGGATTGTTCTTCGGCTGCTAGATGATCAAAGCTTGAGAGGGACTTCTTACAACAAGTTTTGATCGAGAATGTAATGCAACATTTTCAAAAGATGAAACCTCGTAAGGAACAACTGTAGGTATGTTTTTTATTCGTAAAAACCATCTTATTTATATTACGTGTTTTTAAAAATATTATGACCACGGTTTTCTCATTATTGTATCGTTTTTTTATCATGTGATAAACCATACCCGATCCGACGACCCTTATGTTCGGACATATGAAATTGGAACATTTAAAAAAGTGAACCCCTTGGAAAAAATTATTGGATCCGTCACTGGAGAAAGTCATACTAAAGTGACCTTTTTTTATTTAGAAGCTTACTATTTGTCAATATATAAGGATATTGGATTTTAATAATCTCAACTTTCAATTGGCAGGTATTAATCCCAACTTCAAAAATTCCCTCTGACAATCCCAACTTGTAAGAATTTGGCCCCCATCGATCCATTTCTAACTGGCTTAGTTTTTTATTGACGTGGCAGCATACGTGGCACAAACCTAGTTATTTGATGATGTGGCTGCTTATGTGGCACAAACTTCGTTTTTGGATTTTAATAATCCTAACTTTCACCACCATTAACAACTCCCACCACCACAATCACCCACCACCACCACCACCAACGCCGCCACCACCACCCGCCGCCACCACCACCCGCCGCCCACCCACCACCGCCCCACCACTACCATCACCCACCACCACAGCCGCCACCACAGTATCAGCCGCCGCCATCATCAGCCGCCACCAACCACCCCACCATCATCAGCCGCCACCACCACCACTATCCGCTACCACCACCACCATCAGCCGCCACCCACCACCACTGCGAGCCGCCACCCACCTAGTTTTTGGTGGTGGCGGTTGATGGTGGTGGTGGTAGTGGGTGGCGGTTAATGGTGGTGGTGGTGGCGGATGATGGTGGTAGTGGTGGGTGGCGGCTCATGGCGGTGGTGATGGTGGCGGTGATGGTGGTGCGGTTGATGGTGGTGGGGGGTGATGATGGTGGTGGTGGTGGTGAAAGTTGAGATTATTAAAATCCAAAAACTAAGTTTGCGCCACATAAGCAGCCACACCATCAAATAATTAGGTTTGTGCCACGTAAGCTGCCACGTCAACAAAAAACTAACCCAGTTAGAAAAGTATCGATGAGGGCCAAATTATTACAGTTGGGATTATCAGAGGGAATTTTTTAAGTTGCGATTAATGCCGGCCAATTGGTGAAAGTTGAGATTATTAAAATCCAATATCCTCAATATATATGTTATAGTAAGTATATAAAACCAATAAAAAACAAAAAAAAGTATTTATAAGTAACATATTTTTAGTAGTTAAACTATATAAATGTGACCCCCGAATAAGCATATACATAGAATTATGGGGTTTTAAACTTGAAATCTAACTATATAGGTATGTTAGTTTTAAAAATTATGCAAGGACGCAAACAAAATCTTATTAGGACTTTGGTAAGTTAGACTCTTCATTAATTGCAAAGTCATGTTTAAAAGTATATATAGTTGAATGATGTATATGGAATTAAAACAAGACGTAATTTAGAGTAAGAGAGGAGATCCTATACAAGACAATAAAATCATATGAAGTCTACGAGATATGAAGAAGAAGATAAGTGGCATTAGTTGAAGGATAATTTAGTCATATCTCCTTTGAAACAACTTCCTCAATTGATTTTCAAACGGCTATAATTTTTTCACACATTAATATTTTTAGAAAAAATACACCATATTAATGAGCATTTCATTCTCTTTAATTCGAGCAGCTTATTGCTATAGTTTTCTAAACAAATTACAGGATTTTGAATACACATTAGTTCATTACGTGATTTTGAGTACCCAACACATGACTACGTGATTTTGAATACCCATTATGTGATTACACATTCAACATAAACCATTACGTGATTACACTTTCAATATAAATTTATTACTTGATTATACCTTTAATATGATTTGTTATAACGAATGTTATATACAATTATGCTTATAACCTAATCACTCGGTGTGTTTCAAATAAAATATTATAATGAAATCATGTAAGCACGAAATGTGTATTCAAAATCTCGTAGTCACTTAATAATACATAGTCAACTATTGTTACGTAATTACTTAATCACTTACTGTAGTTTCATATTTTATAATGAAATCACGTAATCGTATTCGAAATCACGTAGTCATGTGATGGGTATTCAAAATATGTAATCACGTAATGAGTATTCAAATGAATGTGATTTTTTTAAGAAAACTATAGCAATAGGTTGCTTTAATTAAAGAGAATCGAATGCTCGTTAATACGGTGTGATTTTTTTAAAAAAACATCAACGTATGAAAAAGTTATAGCCGTTTAAAAATCAAAGGGGGAAGATTTCAAATGAGAAAGGGCCAAAATACCCTTTCTCTATTTTGTTGCTTCAATTGTTTTAACCTTGTATTTACAAAAATGACACCTCCTAGTTTTGAGCCATTGATCTTAGGAGATCAATGATTGAGCTTATCTCCTACACTCCGTACAAAACTTCTCTCTTGTACATGATCTCTTATCTTTAGAGTAATAAAATTTTAAGTTATTTTTTAGGGATATTTGATTTAAATAACCCTAGCTTTCACCAATTGGTCGATAACACTTCCTAACTGACTGAACGCTAACCCAGTTAGCTTGATGTCAGCTACCATGTCAACAAAAAATGCCATGCCAGCTATCACATCAGGTGCCACGTCATAAAAAATGCCAAGTCAGTTGCCACGTCATATGCCATATCAGCCAAAAGGGCCACATAAGATGCCGCATCAGCAAAAAGTATCCGGGTTAGGGTTCCGTTAGTTAGGGAGTGTTATCGGCCAATAAGTTGAAAGTTGTGAGTGCTGGTGTACAAATCGACAGTTGGGAATCTTAGCGGCCAATTGGTGAAAGTTAAGGTTATTTAAATTCAATATCCCTATTTTTTACTATATTCAAATACATGACAAGGGATCCCATACAAGACATTAAAATCATACGAAACTTACGAGACATGGAGAACAGGACAAGTGGTATAAGCTTGAATGATAATTTAGTCATTTCTCATTTGAAACAACTTCCCCCCATTAATTTTCAAACGCTATAACTTTCTCATACGTTAGTATTTTAAAAAAAATTACACCATATTAACGGGCATTTAATTCTCTTTAATTCGAACAGCCTATTGCTATAGTTTTCTAAAAAAATAAATACAGGATTTTGAATACACATTAGTCCATTACGTGATTACGTGATTTTGAATATCCAACAATGACTACGTGATTTTGAATATCCAATACATGACTACGTGATTTTGAATACCCATTACGTAATTACACATTCAACATATGTGATTACACTTTCAATATAAATTCATTACTTGATTATACCTTCAATATGATTTGTTATAACTATTGTTATTATAATTATGCTTATAACGTAATCATTCAGTGTGTTTCAAATAAAATATTATAATGAAATCATGTAATCACGAAATGAGTAGTTACTTAATAATACATAGTCAACTATTGTTACGTAATCACTTATTGTAGCTTCACACTCTATAATGAAATCACGTAATCGGTATTCGAAATAACGTAGTCATGTGTTGGGTATTCAAAATCATGTAATCACGTAATGAGTATTCAAAATCATGTAATTTTTTTAAAGAAAACTATAGTAATAGGTTGCTCGATATAAAGAGAACGAAATGCTCGTTAATACGGTGCAATTTTTTTAAAAAGTATTAACATATGAAAAAGTTATAGCCGTTTAAAAATCAAGGGGAAATAGTTCAAATGAGAAAGGATCAAAATACTCTTTCTCTATTTGTTTCTTCAATTGTTTTGACCTTATATTTACGAAAATGCCACTCACTAGTTTTGAGCATTGATCTTAGGAGATCAACGATTGAGCTTGTCTCCTATACTTCGTACAAAAATTCTCTTTTGTACATGATTTCTTTATCCTTAAGGTACAAATATCAGATTAAACACATCAAGACTGTTTATATAAAACTCGCTTGTTTTACATAATTTGGTTTTGGTTTTAATTTGAGTGAACTGTGGGCCAAGGGTTGAGAGCAACTATAATCGTCGGTATTCAGCACCTCAAATTTTAGGTTGACTTACATATGATAATTTTAAACAAAGATAACGCTAAACCTTTACTCACCTTTTTCAATAGTTTCAATTTGATTTTTTTGCTTCTTTTGGTTTCTTAATTGGTTCAATCTTTTTCCTTCTATTTTATTCCTGTGGTTTGGTCTTGATATCTATTTTGCTCCAATAGTTTCAATTTGATTTTTTTGCACCTTAAAATTATTTCTTTTATAAGGGCAAACAAGTCTTTTGCGTAGGTTGTATGGTATAGGTTTAAATTACTTAATTATATTAGTTATTTTTAATAAACTCTAATTACATATACAATTTGTATACGTAAATACAGGGTATACCCGTTTACCTTGATGTAATTTTCTATTAAAATATGCAAATTTAAGTAAGTAAATCTTTTTATACGCATATTTAGTGCAAATAATCTTATTAAATAGATTTTTATGGTAAATGAGTACCCATTTTCCTTTATCTAATTTCCTTTTAACATATGCAAGTTTAAATATGTAAATCTTTTTTATATACTTTTTATATGACAAATATATTTGATACAAATTTATATGACAATGTGTAGTTGGTACTAGATGAAAAGGTGATATGTACTCAAGAAAATATTTTTCACATTATAAGATCTAATAATAAATAGCAGTTAATTTTCTATATTAACATACAGTAACTAATGTGTTTTTGGTGTATATGATTTTATTTATTCATATATGAAGTTTTGGATAAAACAATTAGATAAAACAATCATATACACCAAAAAAACACATTAGTTATTGTATGTTAATGCATAATATTAACTGTTATTTGTTATTAGATTTTATAATGTGAAAAATATTTTTTGAGTACATATCACCTTTTCAGCGAGTACCAACTACACATTGTCATATAAATTTGTATCAAATTGATTTGTCATATAAAAATTTACATATTTAAACTTGCATATCTTAAAAGGAAATTAGATAAAGGAAAATGGACACTCATTTACCATAAAAATCTATTTAACACGATATTGTGCGCTAAATATGCATATAAAAAGATTTACATACTTAAATTTGTATATTTTAATAGGAAATTAGATCAAGGTAAATGGGTATACCCTGTTTTTACATATACAAATTTTATATGTAATTCGAGTTTACGAAAGATTAACTAATATAATTAAGTAATTTAAACCTATATCATACACCCTACGCAAAAGGCTTGTTTGCCCTTATAAAAAAAATAATTTTAAGATGTAAAAAAATCAAATTGAAACTATTGGAGCAAAATAGATATCTGGACCAAACCACAAGAAGTAAAATAGAACTTTACTCAAAAATTAATTTTAAGGGTGTGAGTGTAAGAGAAAACATTGAACCAATTAAAAAATCCACAATGAGCAAAAAAATCAAATTGAAATTATTGAAGCAAAATAGATATATAGAACAAACAAAAAAGAGCAAAATAGAACTTTAATATTATTATTATTATTATTATTATTATATCCCTTTGTCAAATCAAAACAAACAATGATTCTTTTTGTTTATTATTATTATTGTTGCTGAGTAATGAACTGATTAAGTAACGAGTTGACAGTGATTCGTCTTTATTGGTCCTCATATTTTAGCTTTCTTTTTTAGTTTTTTAAGTACTAGTTTTTATTCTTATTCTTATACCTTACATTTTTCAACTAAATTTACAGTGATTTTTTTTATTGGTCCATATGTTTTAGCTTTCGTGTTTGATTTTTTAAATACTAGTTATTATACCTTACATTTTCCAACTAATTGGTAAAGTTGATATCAGTACTGATACTCGATACCATTTTCTCATTCCTAGATGATGTTATCGTTATATTGTCAAAATAATAAATACTAAAGGAAAAAACACTAAAGTGAAAAAAAATTAAAAGAAAAAAGAAAAAGAAAAAAGAAATCAAAGAAAAAAAAGAAAAGGAAAAAAGAGATGAAAATGTGTATATAACTTTTGATGGTTGGTTACAATTGGAAATCAAAATCTCATAATTTATTAATGTATTCTTATTATTGGGTTATTATTATTTATAAACCACAAAACATATCTTATAATGAAGATCCTACATTATTTCTCACACAAAGTGTATAATGATTTGTGGCTTTCACAAAAGATTTCTGCAATATCATCTTTCGTCTAGTAGTGGTGGTAATTGAGTAGTCATGCTCCAAAAAATTTGTTTATTTATAGTCATACTTGCAGAAAAACTTTTGTAGCTTTCACAAAAGAAATTTGTTAAAAATTTCTTCATTGTTAAAACCTTCACTACATCTCTTATACAAAACCCTTTACGTTATTTCTATCATCATGTATTAAAGATTTTAATTTCTTAAACCATCTAGTTAAATGTATCGTTATTAACTAAGGTTGTATGATATGGGTTGTCGTCTCATCCACCTCAGCCAAAAAGCCACCAATAACTCCTCTCGTTTCACAAGCGTCATTAGGGGGCGGTGTTGAACCATAGCAAGCACAATAACGTGCTTCAATGGCTCGATTAGGTGGGCCCCATTAAATTACCGTTTAGCAATGGCCAGTTGTTTATAAAATCAATTACTTAAAAAACCTTATATATATACGTACATATTTCATTCCTTCCATACCATACTGTGAAATACCCTCTCTAAAATCTCTATACTTTTTAAGAAAATGTCATCACACTCCAACTCTCCAACCAACTCGGGAACGCTCGATGACTTTCTTTTAATCATGGTTGAAGGGGTATGGTCCCAGAAGCCTTGCGCCAGAGCGGGGGATCATACCATTATTGCTTTCCAGGACCATCTATGATAAGTCATGCGCTTCTCGCGCAGACTAGTTGATCAAGATCTGGTAGAAACAATCCTTTGTAACCACGCGCCGGTGTACCGAGAAGATTAGTTTTTCATTTAACACCCTTGCGCGGGCCCGCGCAAGGGAACATTTAAGCTTGAATACAACAATCAAAGTTCTCAGATCTCAGTCATACCCGCGCGCAGGGAACTCAAGTTTGTACAAAAGAAATCTTTTCTGATACAACAGAATGGACACGTGGCAATAGAATAAGGCTCTACAGCTGTAGACCTTCTAGAAGCATTAAATGATCATCGTGTAGATCTTCATTCGGTTACAACTGAATATGACGTGGCTTCATCTGGGACGCTCATCTTATCTATGATGGAAGCATGACCTTTATAAAGATCTAGAATGAACCATCGGCCACATGGCACCACCCCCGCCGTAGATCTGCTCACAATCCGTGTGCGTCTACGCCTTCTGGTGGTAGACATTAGGAAGAACAAAATCAGAAAGTGCATCCGTTCACTCAAGGCTGGGCCCGCACTTGTCACAAAAATGAGACACTCAGTATGATGAATATGATAAAACATATGATGAGGCCGACAGTGCAAGTGTGTTTAATCGTTTGCAAAGGGATCATGTTGATTATAAGCCTAAAGTACGCGCGGTGTATAATCCAGAAGCTGAGCATGATTACAATCTCATCTATAGACCGGGTGAAGCAGCGGAGGAATCCAAGTTTGTGAAAGAAATTGCGTTAGCTCCGCTTGAGCGCACAAAGTTACCATCAAACGTTGGGAAATTCAATGGTATGACTGATCCAGATGAATCATTTGCTCTGTTTACCAGCGCAGGGCTTATCGGCGGATGGACGCTGCCTATGGTGCCATTTGTTCGTTCAAACTCTCACAAGTGTTGCGCGCCGATGGTTTGATAATCTCTCAACAGGTAAGTTAACTTCCTGAATCATCACAAGGATAAGTTCTTAGTGCATTTTAGTCAACAAAGGTGATATGTCAGAGACTCCTCAGATGTGATGAACATCTGGCGGAGAGATGACGAGAGCCTCAAAGGTTTTATAACCCGTTGTAACAAAGAGGTCCTGTAGATTGGTGATGTGCATGAGGATTTGATTCGCGCACAGCTCAAATATGTTGTACGTTGTGATGAAATGATAAAGGTGTTGTCAGGTAGCGTAGGTCTACCAAAGAGTTGGGAAAAACTTATGGCAGCAGCCAAAGTTTATGCTCAGACCGAGTGCAACTTAAGTTCCAATCGACCTCCCCTACCTCAGAATCGTCCCCAGGGTATGAGCAGAGGCGATCGAAAATTTAAAAAGGTTTGGAAGGATTCAAGTTCGAATGCATATTCACCAATGGATGCTCGCACAACCATCAACAAGATAGCTTCACAGAGAACTATCAAACAAGAAAATCGTGAGAGGCAATGGACGCCTCTAACAAAAACTCCTCGGAGGTACTCAACACGGAGAATTATCAATTTAAGCAGCCTCAACAGATGAAAATAAGAAAGGTCAAGACCCGAATCTTTATTGTGATTATCATAAAGACACGGTCATACAACTGACAATTGTAATGCATATTCACCAATGGATGCTCGCACAACCATCAACAAGATAGCTTCACAGAGAACTATCAAACAAGAAAATCGTGAGAGGCAATGGACGCCTCTAACAAAAACTCCTGCGGAGGTACTCAACACGGAGAATTATCAATTTAAGCAGCCGCAACAGATGAAAAATAAGAAAGGTCAAGACTCGAATCTTTATTGTGATTATCATAAAGACACGGGTCATACAACTGACAATTGTATAAGTTTGCGCACCGAAATTGAGAAGGCACTAAAAAGTGGGAAGCTCACTCACTTGTTGCAAAACATGCGCAAAGAGGTCGGACAAATTACTCGCGGTGACGAAGGCCCGAGTAACAAAAAAACGAAACAAGTCAGTATGATTCGTGGAGGCCCATTGCGCAAGCGCAATCAGAAACGGGGTCATGGTGAACAATGGCGTGAGCAACAAAGTAATTTTTCCTGTCGTTCCTGGCGGACCACAAGAAGAGCGACCAGTCGTGATAACCGGTATTTTCGGTCATTACCAAACTGATTATGTTTATCGATCCAGGTAGTTCAATGGATATTATCTATGAGCAGTGTTTTAAACAACTGGACCCAGAGGATAAGGCGCGCTTAGAGCCAGTGATTTTCCTTTAACTGGTTTCTGCAATAAAGCCGTCTTTCCGCTGGGACAGATCTCCTTTTCGGTTACTCTATCTGATGGGAGGAACTCGCGCACCGTTCCACTCAATTTTATGGTCGTGCCTGCTACTTCTTGCCACGATGTATTACTGGGTCGGTGCGCGCAGAGAAATTCCAGTATGATTACTTCCACACCACATGCTGCTTGTGGTTTTCCCACAGAAATCGGCGTGGCAATACTTTATTCTCACAAGGAAATTATGTATGTTGATGATGAGCCACCAATGAAGGTCGCAAAGCCTTCTACATCAAATGAGCCAGAGAAATGGGTACTTAATAGTAAATACCCGGAACAAACAATTTTGTTAGGCCCCGCCATGTCTCCAGCAATCCGCGCATAGCTTAAGCAACTTCTGTTAAAAAACATGGATATTTTCGCATGGTCTCCAACTGACATGACTGGAATACTTTTCCCTCTGCTGAACTAGTGGTGCAAGCAAAGCGCAGTCTAGGTCCAGAAAAGACTCGTGCAATGAATGAACAAGTATCCGAGCTACTCCAAGCTAGAATATTAAGGGAAGTTCGATACCAAACATGGGTGCTAACCCAGTGATGGTCCAAAAGCACAACGGCGGTTAGCGTATGTGTGTTAACTTCAAAGATCTTAACAAAGCTTGCCCGAAGGATTGTTATTCTCTTCCAGAGATTGACAAGAAAGTAGACTCCTTGGCATCGTTCCGTTGGAAATGCTTTCTGGATTGTTATAAAGGTTATCATTAGGTGCAGTTGAAGAAGGAGGATGAAGATAAAACGGCTTTCCACACGGAGAAGGGCATATGTTGGTACACTGTCTCAACAATGCGGGAGCAACATATCAAAGATTGATGGATATTGTTTTTGGCGAAGATATCGGCGTCACAGTCGAGGTGTATATCGATGATCTGGTCATCGTGAGACCTGATGAAGAGTTAATGTTAAAAAATATACAGGGCACCTTCACGTCCTTACGTAAGGTTAATTTAAAGCTTAATCCTGGGAAATGTTCTTTTGGTATGGAAGAAGGGAAGTTCTTTGGATTCATCGTCACCAAGGACGGTTTCAAAGTGAATCCAGAAAAAGTGGGAGCTATACAGCGCATGCCTTCACAAACAAACATCAAAGAAATGCAACGATTAGCTGGAAGATTGGTTGCGCTTAATCGCTTCCTAGCTAATCAAGTTGCAAAATCTTATCCTTTCATTAGCACGCTGGGCAATTGTGTTAAAAAGAGCCATTTTCAATGGACTCTAGAAGCGGAAAAAGCTTTCAAAGAAATGAAAGAGTGTTTGATCCAGCTGCCAACTTTGATGGCTCCGTGCAAGGCAGAACCATTGATTTTATATCTCTATGCATCTGATATCGCAGTCGGGGCAGTGTTATTAGTTGAACGGGACGGAGTCCAAACTCCAATATACTACGTCAGTAAGATGCTAACTAACCCAAAGACTCGGTACTCGATAATGGAAAAGCTTGTTCTGGCACTAGTTCACGCTTTGCGCAGGCTGCGCAGGTATTTTTCAGGCCATGTCATCACTGTTCTTACGAATTATCATTTGGGTCAGATATTGTCCAAGCCTGATGTTGCTGGTCGTCTAGCAAAATGGGCTATCGAGTTGGGAGGACATGATATTATGTATAAACCACGACCAGCTATCAAAGGCCAAGTCCTAGCTGATTTTATTACTGAAGTACCGGTGGAAAAGATTCAAGAATGTGAGGCTATTCAAAATCCAGTCCCGGTAGTGGACGGTAGCGTATGGGTTTTGCATACAGACGGCACATCCAATGATGATGGCGCAAGGGTTGGTCTCCGTCTAGTCATCCCCGAGAATCATGGATTCACTTACGCATTGGGCTTGATTTCAAAAGCACCAATAACGAAGCGGAATACGAAGCTTTCCTTCTGGACTCCGCCTGCCTGTCAAAATGGGTTAAAAAAATCTTGAAGCGCATGTTGACTCTTTGTTAGTCGCTGGTCAGATTAATGGCATCTATGATGCAAAAGGCGAAGCAATGGCCTTATACCTGGAGCAAGCAAAGTCTTTAATTGCCAAGTTCCAAACGTTCAAGATAACTCGTATCAATCGTAGCGAAAACACGCATGCGGACGCGCTTAGCAAGTTAGCAGCCACCAGCTTCAAGCATCTTGCCAAAGTGGTGCGCATTGAGGTACTCAAAAAGCAATCTGCACCATTACGTCATGTCAACGTCGTAGAAATCAGGAATCCATCATGGATGTCTCCGATCATCATGTTTTTACAACACGGATATCTTCCAGAAGGAAAAGCAGAAGCACGCAAAATCCAAAACAAAGCACTTAATTACGAAATGGCAGACGGAATTCAGTACCAAAAATCATACATGGGTCCTCTTTTGCATTGTGTAGACAAATAAGATACTCACTATTTGGTTCGAGAAATCCATGAAGGGTTATGTGGTATACACGCTAGTCCGCGCATTGTTGTCGCCAAAATCATGAGCGGAGGATATTATTGGTCGGGCATGCATTTGGATGCTGTCGAAATCTTACGAAAATGTTCCGCTTGCCAACGACATGCTCCCAAGACCCTGCGCCCTAAAAATCCATTGGTCCTAGTAACCACAGCTTGGCCCTTTCAGTAATAGGCAATTGATTTGGTGGGTCCTTTTCCTGATGCGCCTGGCGAAGTAAAATTCATTATCATGGCGGTGGATTACTTTAGAAATGGGTGGAAGCTAAGCCACTCGCTTCAACGACAGCAATAGTGATCCGCAAGTTTATATGGGAACACATCATTTGTCGATTCGGTCTCCCAATGCGCATAATTACCGTCAATGGTCCAAACCTTGCTTTGGAGGATCTGCAAAAATGGATGAAAGAGATGAATATTGAACATGTATTCACTTCTATTGCACACCCTCAGGCAACGTTCAAGTTGAAAGAATCAATAAACAGATTGTTGAAGGTATCAAATCGCGTCTAGGGGTAGCACGCAGAGGCTGGTGGATGAGCTCCCTAGTATTCTATGGGCTCATCGCACCATGCCAAAAACCAGCACAGGCGAAACACCCTTCAGCCTGGTCTATGGAACTGAAGCAATGATACCTGCAGAAATTGGTCTTAAATGATACATGCGGCGATTCAACTTTTAAAAGACGAAGCCGAATCGTCACAACCACGTACTAGACAACCACATCTTCAAATTGACCGATTAGGTGCTTATGCGCGTTTGGTGAATGATTATTTTTCTGACAATCTATTGTATAATGATGAGCAATTTCGACCCCTCTTTCGTATGAGCCGCCTCTTTTTTGCGAATTAGTGACCATTTAGAACGCGAATTATATTTTTCAAACAAAGAGAGGATGCAAGGCGAAAACTTGGAGTATCTGTGTTGTAAAAATGTACATCCTCCATTCGTCAGCTAGCATACGGCATGTCGATCAATGCATGGGACGGTATATAAGAATGTCTGACCGACATCCAAGGGTCTGATCAAAGATATAGAGAAAAGTGTTCATAATTACCTCAAACTAGATATCAAGTGGCAAGAAGGGTATTGAATCCACGAAGCATTTGTGGTTGGTTAAGTTAAGTTGGTTAAAACAAACTTATGAAGCTTGTTATGATTTATTATATCTTTTGAATTGGTTAATTAAAAATGAAAGTTGGAACATCCAACAATTGTTGATCAATTGTTAAAAGAACTAATTAGTAACTTGCAACTAAAACGAAAATGATCGAACACACTATTTTTTATTTGATTTAATGATATGGAAAAGAATGACACCCGAGTTCAAAATCATAAGCAATTTAGATCCAATAACACAATTAGGTTGGAATTCAAGTGAACACTTGGTATTAAAGGGGCTGAATTTCAAGAAGTAGGCATCAACAATCATCAAGTGTTTTCTCCATAAAACACTGTTTTAGCCCAACAGTGGTTTTAAATATCTATTTTCTTCCATCTATTTGCCAAAGTCAACAAATGCACCAACTACCTTTTTATATCCTAACCTCTGTTCAAAACAAACAGAGGTTTCAAAATGAAAACCAAATCTTTGCTAGAACAGATGTTTCATTACTTCATCAAAGGGTTTTCTTGGTGGGGCACAGTCTCTAGTAAAACAGACCTTTCATAAACAGAGGATTTTTTTACACAAAAAGAGGCTTGCCACATCACTCAAAAAGTAACAGTTGGCCACATCATCACCACTCTTACATGACCCTATAAAAACCCCCAAAATTGGAGAGGTTTTTATTTTACCATTATCAGAATTACCACAAAAGGGTTTCAACTCCACATTGCTTCAACCAAAAAGATCATCTGCTCCATAAAAAGAGCTTCCATCATCAACCACTCTCACAATCTGAAAATATCATCTGTTCAAAGGATTTTTTAAAAAGATTTTTTTACAACAATGGCTCTCATTATGAAAGCACCATACAACTACCTTCCATACTTCGCCAAAACCGCCACCAACATAAAATTTCACTCAATAGTCGACATTCTCACCACATAAAAAAATCACACAATACTCACCGTCAATGCACCCATATATCTGGACGCTCTTCGAGAGTTCTGGGCGAATTCTGATTTCTTACTTCAGGATAAAAAGCCTTTTACTATCATCTAAAAAATCAAAAGAGCTGATGTTCAGATTACCCGTCTAAACCGACTATTTACACCTCGAGGTTGTTGAAATTGGTTTTGGTGTTGTGGTCAGTTTCGTTGTGGACCGTTAACTTCTTGATGCATTGGCGGCCCACGGTTCACCCTTTGGTTACCCCCCACCCACAAACTGGGGAATCCGGTTGCGGTTAACATTATTGTTGTTGTTAACGTTAACCCGGTTCCTTTGAACGTTTTGTTGTGGTTGACGATTATTGCCATAACCATCATTGATGGCATAACCATATCCCCACTCTTCACCTCCGTACACAACATTGGCGTTCTGATAGCCATCTTCTTCTTCGTCAAAACCCCCATCGTTGTGGAAGTTCCCATTGTTTTCGTACTCACCCCACCCTCCATCTTCAAACCCATTGAAATCCCTATTGTCGTAGTTCTCGTCTTCACCCAAATACTCCAAATGCGCACTAACCCGCTTCGGTGATTGATACCCAGGAACACTATATGGTTCGCCATCATTGATATTATTCCTCAACTTGTCAATGTTGGGAATTTCTGGCTCATTAGCTGGGTTACCATGATTTTGGTTAGTTCCACGGTTCGGGTTGACATTACGGTTATTGGGATTTGGTGGGAGTAGGTTTCGGCTTTGGTTTTAGGTATGGGTCAGATGTGGCGGTGTTGGCGGTCTTTGGTTGTTGCTACCATCCAACAATTTTTTTCGGGTTTGATTATGGTTTTGAGGTTGGTTGCGGTTTTTGGGTTTGGTTTTCGAGTGGGTATTCTTGACATAAGTTTTGGTTTGGGTTCTCCGTCTGACGGTTCCAAAAGAGAGAGTGTGTAATGAATGTTGGGTGGATGGATTAGGAGCAAGTGTGGCCTCTGGCCGGTTGGCTAGGTTTCTTCATACCACACGCCCAATTTCTGGTTCAAACGCTAATGGGGAGGTTCTTCTGGATTCCTTATATGCATGCACTACCTGTAATCTGCACAAGTAACCCACCCGCGTAACAAAGAAAGCGAATCAAACAAATCATCAAACAATTCCTAAACACAAAGCACACGAACTCCCCGGCAACAGCGCCAAATTTGATTCGAGTGTCGCGCCACGGTTAAAGATAATATTTATAAGTCCCAAATTACCTCAAACTAATACCTAGTGGTAGTTAGGGGTCGAACCACGAAGAGTCTATGATCTGTGTCAGAATTTGGTTGCTTATCAAGTTGGAATAGCTAATGAAACTTGCTATTTTGAAATCGTGTTTTTTTGTTTGGTTTGAAAGATTTGTCGGAATAAACCGATGAATTTGCTATTAACTACTAAAACGGATTACTGGAATTATTTCAAAACTTTGATTTCTTGATTTTAAACTATAATAGAGAACAAGGTTCACACCCAGTTTGATAAATGCAAGACCTAGGGTTCCTACACATTTGAACTTGATTTAATTGAATTTGATGATTAACGAACATAGTGAAACATGGTTTAGGTTCCGAGAGCTATCAACGTTGCAAAAACGGATTGCAATGCACTTCATTACCAAGAACATGTAAATTTTAACCTATGACAAGGCATGATTTCACATAAACATTTCGGAAAGTCAAATTTAATGATTCACTCGATAATTCATGAATTCAATACAAATGCAAGTCAATTATCACAAGTTTCACATACTACAATCAGCTAGTCACAAATCAAAGATAAACACAGATGTTTGAAACCCTAGAATTCTTAAAAAAAATCTACACCTAGGTGAAACCCGTGAGAACTAGCCGCTCATGATTGATGCAACATGAACACCGGATGATGAGTTGGAGACTAGAAACTTGATCTTGATGGATGGAGAATAAGGGTTAGGGTCTCTATAATTGTGATGGTGATGAATTGTTGGATGATGATGGTGAATGATGGATTGGTGATAGGTTTAGGTTTGGATGATTGGTGATGATCAATGGCGATAGAGAGAGGTTGTGATGGTTCTTCACTAAGAGGTTCCAAGATGATTATAATGGTATTCAAAACTCGTAACCCTTCATAATACCTCATAAAAATCGGTCAAACAGGTCAACAAACGAATTTCAGCGTTTGGGTTGTAGAAGTCGCGTCGACAACGCGCCTATCAACCCTGACGCACTGCGTCACTGTCTACGGGGTATTTTTTGCCAGCGGATCGCGTCGACAACGCGGCCCAAAGCTGTCTCCGACGCGTTGTTCAGCTCCTGTTTCTGTTTTCTTTGTTTTGCTTGTCCGGATTTTCCTAGCTTCATCCCAACCTTCAACAACGTATCAATATGATCAACTTAAACCCAACTGGAGGTTTCCAAGCCCTTATTCACAATCCGTTAAGTCTGACTGAATTATTCATCTATGGGTCTCACATTCAAAAACCACACTGCTACCTAATCCTACATCAAAAGCTTATGAGGTCTAAAGATTATAATCTAACGTCTTATGTAACAACCTTTCCATAATTCCGATCAAATTTTTTTTGGATAATGGATGATATTTTTGAGCTTTACATGTTTTTGCTTACGTTTAACTTAGAGGATATATACCACCTGAGTTACCATCCCAGTGGCAATACCATAAGCTTCAACATATTTATCTCTTTTTTTCGAGTAAATTGTCATTTTAGTCCCTGAGGTTTGTATCAAATTGTCATTTTGGTCCAAATAGTTTTTTTTCTCCTCTAGGTCCCTGAGTTTTCCATTTTTTTCCATTTTGGTCCAATCCACTAACTTCATTAGAAACTATCAGTTAACTCACACTAAATAGTTTGGTAGTTGCCATTTTCATCCAAAACCATTTTTTTTCTTTTATTCAGTTACATCAAAAAATCCTTTAATCAAAAAACCCTAAACTAAAAAAATAAAAATACATATTAATATATAAAAAACCCTTCCTAATTAGGTTTTTTTATATATTAATATGTATTTTTATTTTTTAGTTTAAGGGTTTTTTAGTTGACCGCCTCGGTACCCCATGTAACCATCAACAACACCCCAATCTTCATCATCCACATATCCATCATCCCAATCATCAATTCTAGCCCGGTTATCTACTTGATCGAACATGTCACCCACTCGATATGGGTGTGGCACTCGGTTTGCTCTGTTAACAGCCTGCAACAAATTAGGCTATGGTGGTTTTGTTGGTTTTCTAATGGATTACGTGGCCCTCTGATAAGGTGAAATTCACCCTGTGGAAGTTGTGCTTGTCGAGCATTCACGTTTTGCGGTGGTGGTTGATTATGTTGTTGGGGCAGGTTCTGTTGATTTTGTTGTTGGTTCAGGTTTTGCGGATTCTCTATTGGATTCATTGTTGAAGAGTGTGCTTTTCCTTTAACTTCTGAATGGAGAACAACTCATGTATATTTGACGGTTCTTTTTGCTGAAAACCTGGCATGCTTGCAACAAGAAATCACATGTACACAAGAAAACAAGAAACTGTGCGTAATACTGAACGAAACAAAAAACAAACAAAAAGAAATATTTTTGGGGTCTTTTTATGATGATTTTTGTAAAAGCAAAAACAACCACTCTAAACTAAAACTACATGCACGAATTCCCTGACAACGGCGCCATTTTGATTTAGCTGTCGTAGGCTAATAAAAGTGCTTATTTTTAAATTAAATACCAATACTAATACGGGTAACTAAGGTCGTATCCGTAGGGAATTTGTAGTCAGTGTAGAAGAATTTAACTAAGAGCTACTATTATCTAATTGGGGGTTTGTTTGTTTGAGAAAAAAACACAATTTGTCGCAAAAAGTGTTATCAGATGAGAAGAAGAAACCCCCACCCGAAATCTGGATTACCTATTCAACACAAAAACCCGTTTACTGATTCAAAACACCACATAGATGTGGCCTTGGAATTAATGATTTTGATTAATTATTAGGGACAATTTTTAAATAAACTATAACAACCTAACAAACCGCTTGATTATACAAATTACTCACCAATTTACCAACCCGCTAAAAATGGAAGAAATCGTCAATACGCTTGATAAACGACAAATAATTCAAATATAATAAACGTTTACCAGGAAAACAACACAAGAGTTAAAGTACCAGTTATAAGAATCCAAAACAAAGTTTAATGTGTCAAACAAAAGCAATCGTTCATCCAAGGGAAGTCACAAGGTGTTTAGCCTCACATGGTAGTTATCACAGCTTCGATTCTTGATTCGTATTGAGTTTGCATGAACAAACAAAATGAACGGGCTGAAAGATCTCTGAAAATCACCTAGGAGGAGCTCTGGATTCGTAAAAAACGGCTGGAGATGGAATTCGAATCAATGAGTGTGATTTTAGGTTAAAAACCTAAAATTTTCCAGTCACACACCGTCGCGCCATGCGACAACGAACTAATGCTTCTTCGCGTGGCGCGAAGAAGCATGTTCCCCGAACTTTCGCTACAGCTTCCGTGTTGGCCAGCAGAGCCTATTTTTGCGCATGGATACTTGTTTTACCTTGTTTAGCCCTTGTTAAACCTGAAAAATCCGATACATCATAAGTGCACAAACCGACACAGATTAACGTGTTTAAACGACTAAAACATATACACAATTATACAAAATACAATGTGTTTTTGCAAACACATCACCAACATTATTTCAGCTATAGTGGGGTGGTAGAGGCTTTTGCCTCTTGTAGAAAAGACCAGGTTCAAATCCTGGCATGGGGTGTAATTAGTATTTATTGGTGTAGTTTAGAAGTTGGAGTAATGTAACCTTTGTCATTCAGAAAAAAAGGCCAACGCACCCATGTGCCTATAAATAGGTGTGTTGTATAGTGGTTTAAGTTTAACGATCTGAAAACTATCTGATCATTGTGCATCAAATCTCTATCGGTTTGAAATCAAACCAATCATTATGTTTATTTTGGGTATCGATTCCAACAAAATAAATAAATAAATAAATAAATAATCCTACTTGACAACTAGAAATAGTATGAACGGAAGTCAAGTACATGTCCTCAGGGATACATATTAACTAATTACGCCAAAACGATTTTATTTAGATACGATTGTTTTGAGGGGGGGGGGGGTAGTTTTGACTAGAACATAAAAACAATTTTTATTTTTAGATTTTGTTGGATAAAAAAACGTTAATTAAAGTAGTTAAGAATTTCAGATCCTACAAACAAATTCCAACACCTGGGCAATTTCTTGATTCGATTCGGCTTACGATCATTATCGATCGCGGTCCAATGATTCTTTTCACTAGTAGTTGTATCAATACTAGACGTCATGCGATTCGAACATCCGTTCCATCTAATGTCTAATCAAGCGTATTTCATCAATTTGAGCCAACCCTTACTCCAAGATTACCTCGTTCGATCTTAGCATGTGGGTTGCAATGACAGAAGTACCGATTTAATTAAAAGCACACGTTGTTCGATATGTTTAATTATTGCATAATCCTATAACAATTTTGGTTTATAGACAAACTCAAGATGTAACTTGTTCCTTGGGAATGGGAGCATCTTGCTATGGACTTTATCACCAAATTACCCGTACGTCATGTGGACATGACACCATATGGGTAATTGTGGATCGATTGACAAAGTCTGCTCATTTCTTACCCATAAAGGAAACAGACAAGACCGAGAAGATATCGCAGTTGTACCTTAACGAGATTGTAGCTCGAAATGGAGTACCAGTGTCAATTATCTCCGATAGAGATGGACGATTTGACTCCAGATTTTGGCGATCTCTTCAAGAGTCGTTGGGTTCTCAATTAGACATGAGTACTGCGTATCATCCTCAAATGGATGGTCAGAGTGAGAGAACCATTCAAACGTTAGAGGATATGCTGAGAGCGTGTGTGATTGATTTCGGTGGAAGTTGGGATACTCATCTACCATTAGCTGAGTTTTCCTACAATAATAGCTATCACACGAGTATCAAAGGCGCTCCATTTGAAGCTTTGTACGGAAGAAAGTGTCGATCACCCCTTGTTGGGCTGAAGTTGGCGAAAGGCAAATAACCGGACCTGAGCTTATCCAGGAAACCACCGATAAGGGTGTCCAGATTAAGGAAAGGTTGAAAGCTGCCGCCGATTGACAGAAGAGTTATGCATACAACCGAAGGAAACCGTTGCAGTTTCAAGTTGGGGATCGCGTTCTGCTGAAGGTGTCACCTTGGAAAGGTGTCGTTAGGTTTGGGAAAGGGGAAAGCTAAGCCCGCGTTATATAGGTCCTTTCGAAGTCCTCTCTCGAGTTGGATCAGTCGCGTATAGGCTTAAGCTGCCACAGGAATTGAGTGGAGTTCATGACGTGTTTCATGTTTCCAACCTGAGAAAGTGTCTGTCGAATGAGACACTAATCATACCCCTTGGTGAGGTTCAAGTAGACGATAAACTAAGATTTATCGAAGAACCTGCTGAAGTTCTGGATGAAAAGATTCAGAAGCTTAGGAGGAGTCGGATTAAGTTGGTCAGAGTTCGCTGGAATTCCAAACGTGGACCGAGTTCACATGGGAACGACAAGACCAGATGCAACAGAAATATCCGCATCTCTTTCCGTCTAGTGTGAAAACGAAACCTGTAGTGTAAGAATTTCGGGTACGAAATTCCTTAAACAGGGGAGACTGTGACACTCGGTTGTATTGAGCCTGTATAGTGTGACATGTGTTAGAAAAAAAAAGGCAAAATTTTATTAAATCAGTGGTAATTTGGTGTGAAATATTTATTAATTTAAGATTAAATATTATGTTGTCAATATTAGATAAACGTTTATCAGTATACGATAAAATGTGAAACGAACGTCGATGAGCACTCCCAATTAATGTTAAAAATCTAAAAACGTTTGTTATGATTAAAATGCATTTTAATCATATTAGTGAGAAAAATTATTTAAAAGCGTTAGAAACTTAATTTTTCAAGTTTAAACGCGTATTGGCAATACAAGCGCATACCGTCAAAAATGACAATAGTAAGCAGTTTAGGTACAAATAAAATATTGTTCAGCAATATTTTGGTGAGTTTATTTTATAGAGCGATAAAATAATGTAAAACGCCATAAAAGGATTAAAATCTAGATAAAATACCGTAACCAGTTAAATACATGTTTTTAGCCTACATATTATATATAATAGTTTTAAATATTATGTATAGTGTATATTAGAGAGAGCAAGGGAGTGGCGCTTGGGAGCCCACCTTTTTCTTGAAATTGCCATGTGTTGGACCTCAGAATATTGTAAATGATTATTTGATATAAGATTTCCATGATGCAAATTCTAACACCCACAATTTACAAAACACCCATATTCTCTCTCTGATACTCACGGCCGAACACACTAACACTAACATTTTCAAATTTCAAACTTATTTTGAGATTCAAAGCCATTTTAATTAGTTTCAAGCTCTTTTGAAGATCCTAGTGATCAAGATTTCAAGCAAGAACCAAGTTCCATACCATCATTTTTGTCGAAACACCACTTGAATCTTGAAGAGTATAAATTTTACTTTACAAACTTTCTGATTTTAATGATAATGATGATATGGAAGGTTTCTCTTGTTTTTATTTAAACAAATTTGAACAAAAACAAATGGGTTTTAAAACAAATCAAAATGGATGTGCAGTGTGTTTATATATATATATAAATATATAAATATGTATGTGTGTTGTGTAGTTGAGTTTTGACTATTGATTAAATCTTGTTAGACATGATGCTTGAAAAGTGATGTATGTGTAATCTAGAGATGTTCTAAAAAGTTTTGGTCATTTGAAATGGACACGTAAAAGTAGAAACTTGGAATCATGTGTGTATATATATATGTGCCGTGTATGTATGTATACACATGCATGTATGTGAATTTTTGTTGTTAAATCTTAAATGTGTAGAAAGTATACAAGTCTTGCATTTATGAAAAATGATAAGGTGATGATCATATGAAGATTAGAATATCTTGGATTATTTGAACATGAGTTAAATGAATGTTTTGATGCATTTAAGTTCATGCAAGATGATGATGATATGAGAAATGTGCATTAGATGCTTGTAAATAAGCATGCATGTTAATAAAATGAGCATAAGATGTGGAAATATTATGATATGACAAAAAGGGTTTAAAACCATTTTATAGAAACTAAAAATGACATTATTTGGTGTGATATAATAGCATGAAACTTGTCATAGTTTTGGTAGCTTTGTATGTTGTACATGTAGCTTAAAAAGTTGTAAAGTATGTGAAATCGCATGATTTATGAGGGTTACATAAAAACTGCACTAATCTGAATATACACATCATTTTAATCAGTAAATAACATGTATTATGTTAAAATATTAAGTCGTTACGATTTGAGATGCTTATAGTAAAGTTCGGTACAAGACTATGCGTTAAAAACGGTAAAAATCGCCTTTTAAAGATATTTTTGTAAAACTGTTTTAGATCAGTAAGTAAAAAATAAGTATTTTAACTTATATTAAGTATCCTTGGTGTTTGACTAGTCGTACGTGACTTCCGACGCCCGAAAACGATACCGAAAACGTCAAGATACGCATATTTCAATGTACACGAAATGGTTTGTTCAAAAGTGAACTTTGTGTAATATGATGTGATATGTAATTATGAGAATATGTTATGTGATATGCTAAGTGATAACATTATAGTAGGGATTTAGACTATGCATGTACACTTGTGCGTTGAAACGGTAATATCGGTGAATATCGCGTTAAATGTGTAACTTGTTTGTCGAGCATGAAAATGATACATAGGTTAACTTGATAAGTTATTTCATGTATATATGCTTTAGGTATGATAAAATACATGAGTTGACAAAATACGTGTATTACGATATTTAATAATATGTTCACGTTTATGTATATATATTACGACGCGCAAATCGTAGATATATTTCTTATAAACGGGTGTGATAACGGATATAACATAATGAGGGTCACCACTAAAATCGTTCAAGTTGCAAAATCTTAAAATATATATGAACACATATATAAAAATACGCCAACATATGTATATAATATATGAGAGTTGATTTTTGACTATTGATTAAATCTTGTTAGACATGATGCTTGAAAAGTGATGTATGTGTAATCTAGAGAATGTTCTAAAAAGTTTTGGTCATTTGAAATGGACACGTAAAAGTAGAAACTTGGAATCATGTGTGTTATATATATGTGCCGTGTATGTATGTATACACATGCATGTATATGAATTTTATTGTTAAATCTTAAATGTGTAGAAAGTATACAAGTCTTGCATTTATGACAAATGATAAGGTGATGATCATATGAAGATTAGAATATCTTGGATTATTTGAACATGAGTTAAATGAATGTTTGATGCATTTAAGTTCATGCAAGATGATGATGATATGAGAAATGTGCATTAGATGCTTGTACATAAGCATGCATGTTAATAAAATGAGCATAAGATGTGGAAATGATACGATATGACAAAAAGGGTTTAAAACCAGTTTATAGAAACTAAAAATGACATTATTTGGTGTGATATAATAGCATGAAACTTTGTCATAGTTTTGGTAGCTTTGTATGTTGTACATGTAGCTTAAAAAGTTGTAAAATATGTGAAATCGCATGATTTATGAGGGTTACATAAAAACTGCACTAATCTGAATATATGCATCATTTTAATCAGTAAATAACATGTATTATGTTAAAATATTAAGTCGTTACGATTTGAGATGCTTATAGTAAAGTTCGGTACAAGACTATGCGTTAAAAACGGTAAAAATCGTCTTTTAAAGATATTTTTGTAAAACTGTTTTAGATCAGTAAGTAAAAAATAAGTATCTTAACTTATATTAAGTATCCTTGGTGTTTGACTAGTCGTAGGTGACTTCCGACGCCCGAAAACGATACCGAAAACGTCAAGATACGCATATTTCAATGTACACGAAATGGTTTGTTCAAAAGTGAACTTTGTGTAATATGATGTCATATGTAATTATGAGAATATGTTATGTGATATGCTAAGTGATAACATTATAGTAGGGATTTAGACTATGCATCTACACTTGTGTGGTTGAAACGGTAATATCGGTGAATATCGCGTTAAATGTGTAACTTGTTTGTCGAGCATGAAAATGATACATATGTTAACTTGATAAGTTATTTCATGTATATAGGTATGATAAAATACATGAGTTGACAAAATACGTGTATTACGATATTTAATAATATGTTCACGTTTATGTATATATATTACGACGCGCAGATCGTAGATATATTGCTTATAAACGGGTGTGATAGGATATAACATAATGAGGGTCACCACTAAAATCGTTCAAGTCCCAAAATCTTAAAATATATATATGAACACATATATAATAATACGCCAACATAATCAAAATAAAGACTTTTCAAGAAAATCTCAAAGTTATGTGAAAATTCTAAGTATTGGAGAAACTTAGGGATTTTGTGAAATATTGATTATTAAATTATTCCTACGTATATTAGGACGTGTAGAATCAATTTGTGGGAATTGCGCTAATTAAATTACGCACCCAAAGGTGAGTGTCATTCTTTTTACTGTTTTATAATTGTTTTGGGGGAAGAACACGCCTTAAAAGGATAAGTATACTCTTTTATATAAAATATACCTTTGATTAAACTATGAATATATTTTCGTGGAAAATATATGGTTTTAATATAAATATGTTTCGGGGAGAAACGGTTTTGATATAAATATATGTTTCGGGGAAAAACGAGATTTGATTAATGATATATGCATTTCGGGGATGAAACGGGGACTATTACGGTGTTTTGGGGATAAAACGACCGTGTAGATTCAAAAATGCTTAAATCTAAGTTGTGACAAATTAGCGTGATCTCAAGAGAGTAAGCATCGGAATTGGCTTACCTTTCGGTGGGGACATCGGGATATTCGTACAACATATTACATTAATTTATCATTTTAGTAGGATATATGTATTGTACGTGAGGCAGACATTATATAAGAGACCCATTGCGGGCTCTTGCGCAAGTTTTGCCATTTAATCATTAATACGGGTATGTGTGGAATTGTTGATAGATCTATCGGGTTGACACCCCGTCGTGACTGGTAGCTCCGCGTCAAGTCAAGCGACGAATTTACATTCTGTAAGGTCTAGCTTTGATTATACATTCATTGTAAATACGTAACTCGTAACGTCTTGCGAACTTACGAATCTGAACACTTGATGCTGGAAATTTAATATGTGTGAACCTTGGGAATAAATCGGGAAATCGTAAGGCTTTCATAAAGGGAAAACGCTTACAATGATTGACCCTTGGAATTTTTATAAAGGAAATTAAATGGACTTTCTTAAGATTATATGGATGTTTTAATAATAAACACATAATATGAAAGTTTTTCCTTAAATAAAATTAATTATAATTTGGAATATACGTGAACTCACCCTCCTTTGTGTTGACACTTGATTTTAACGTGTTCTACAGGTACATGAGTTCGGCTTCGGGAATCTTTGGCGTATCTTATGTTTATGATGCATGTTTTTAATCAATAACATATTTTGGACAACTTTTAAAACTGTTTTGGGACCATGTTTGTAATAAGATCCATAAGGATCAAGACAACTTAACTATGTTATCGTTGTGACTTACGTTTAAACTTTAAACCTAAGGTTATGTTTTAATTAAGTTAAATGTCCAAAACCAATGATGCATCATCCACTAAGTATTTATGGGCACCAACTTCCGTCACCTTTATGTTTTGTATTTCTGTTGTGACGTTTTTGGGGTGTTACATTTTTAATCTTTATGAACTTTATTAGAAAAATAATAAGTGATCACCGAACTGATATGTATTAAAAACAAGAATCACACATAGAAACTACCAAAATAATTAGATAGAACCCACTTCACATAAGTTTATGAACCATATCTAATAAAACAAACTCTAATGTTGAAACGAAAAGGCTATAACCGGACATGAAGGCTAAATCAATCAAACCAAATACGAAACAAAACTTACTAAGCCAAAAAGAAAATTATTGTCTTTAAATTAAAACCCAACTAAGTTTATGCCCGCTCGCATTACGGGCAGTAAGCCAAATATTTCTTAGTTTATAACATGTACGTTGGATACTTGCACATACTAATCATAACACAATCTCGACATAGATATAAATACGGTCATCAAAGAATTTTTTTAACTAAGTTTAGGAATTGTAGAGTAATTTATTAAAGTCCAGGAGTAGTAGTGTTTGTCCACTAATAGCAAATAGTCATTATTTCCGCAGGTTGGTTCGTCACGGTAGCAAGGGGAAAATGCTAAATACTGAAATACTAAAAGGAATAAAAGGAGAGGGACTAAACATGTATAATTGGACAAACCACAATGACGAAAATGACAGTTAACTCATTTTTTTGGATGGAATGGCATGCTTTAAGAATGTCAGGGACGGAAATGGAACAAATTTGAAATTTGGTATGAACTGGCATAATTTGGCAAACTAAAGGGATGAAAATGGTAGTGAACTCTTAAATATTTATATAGGAAGTCGTGTTGCAGTTAAATTTTTTTTGTAGTAGTCTGATGTCGTCTAAAAAATAAACTTTGAGTTCTCTTAGGGTGAGAGGAGTGGTCACCTTGTGAGGAGCGTTAAACTCTCCACCAAGCCAGTCACCTCATGCAATGTCAAGTCCCCTCTGCACACTCCCCTCTTGCACTCAAACATAAGGGGTGGTTACCTCGGGTGGAGTTCATTTTTTTGCTTTTATTTCTATTAAACTATGCAATAAAAAATAAAATCACTTTAAATTAAAAAAAACATTACATTAAATTAAAATTAAAATTAAAAAACATTACATTAAATTAAAATAAATAAAATGCATTAAATTAAACTAAAAAAAATTACTACTTTTCGTCGGAATCCACAAATAGGTGGGGTAATCTAGTCCTCCAAGATGCTCCACGAGATGGTGTTTTAGTCTCCAATGTGTATTTTCATCAATAAGCTCGTTTAACACAGTGTCATCAAAAACGGGCTCGACGGGAGGATCGAGAATGTGCATTGGTGCTATTGCGTTCCCGTCGTCTTTTAGAATTATGTTATGTAAAATAATGCATGTATATACGACACACCTCATCTTTTTCATAGTCCTAGAACGCATTGGTCGATTCACGATACCTCATTTTGACTTTAAAACACCAAAAACCGGTTCCACGTCTTTTGTGACACCTCGTGTTGCCTTTTAAGCTTTTTTTTTTCGCCCGGAAGGTGAGGATACGGAAATATTTCCACAAACACGGACCAAGTAGGGTAGATTCAATCAGTAAGATAGTATCCACGTTTGTATAAGTAGTTATTCACGTAAAATGGACATTTTGACGCAGTTCCATTTTGTACAATGGAATAATGCAGATTGTTGGAGCACATTGATATCATTTTGTGAATTCAGCGGACCGCAAAAAGCATGCTAAATCCACAAATATTGAGAGGCCACCGCTTCGAGCATAACTGTCGGGTACACGATGTGATATCCTCTCATATATTGGCCCCGCAACGCTGTGAGACACATTCTCCAAATGAAATGTGTGCAATCAAGGCTACCCAACATCCCAAGAATGTGATGTTTCTCCTCATGAGCTTGGTACAAAAGCACTATGTCGTGGCTCGTTGATCTACGTAAGAACTCGGGAGCATATAATTTACATACCGTTTCGCATAAATATTATAGACACTCACGGGAAGTCCTTTCGGCCATGTGTAAATACTCATCGTTTTCGTCTGGAGGGTTATCGGCTGCAAGTTGTTTAATCGCCGATATAACTTTTTCCAACACCGTAAAACTTTTCATTCTTGCATCCATGCCCTCTTGAAACCACGAGTTATTCAATCCCACGTCGCTCACATTTGTTAAAAACAACCTTTTAGACATACGAAACCTATGACGAAAAATATCATCATTGTATTTCGGCTCATCGACGAAATAATCTGCCATAAGGGTTTCATGGCCTTTCTCTCAATCTCAACGAACATATCTTTTTTTCAGATGTGCCTGTATTTTGTAGTTCGGCTTGCTCGATGAGATTTTGGAAAAAAAAATTAAGCTACTACCTGTTGACGATAAATCATCGTCATTAATGTCAGGTGGAATAAACAAGGTTATGTAATCCGCCATTTTAAAAAAATAGAGGTATGAAAATAGTTTGAGAGAAATTGTTTGGTTGAGATTTAGGTTAGAATTATGAGAGAAATGTAATATTTTGGGATGAACTAGATGGAACTCCGGCCGCGTTGCGGCTGGCAACTTACAAATTAAGACATAACGTAAAAAACATCAAACGTGTCAAGCAACCAAGAAAGCTGCATCAAGAGGATGTATCATGTAGGCATGAATGTGGTACCGGTATCGTACCGAAAATACCGGTACCGAAATTCGTCAAAACTGGGTACCTGTACCGAAATATTTAGTACAATACGGTACCGATACGGGACCGGTATTTGAAGATAAAATTCGGTATTTTATCGGTACTGATACCGAAAGTACCGATACCGAAAACGCCAAAAAGTGGGTACCGGAACCAAAAAATTTGGTACCGTACGGGAGTGGTACGGTATCGGTACCCAGTACCAAATGCTCATCCCTAGTATCATGTGCTCTAACAATTGGTACAATACATAACTATGAGTTGTTGTAGGACTTATACCATTAGCATATAATACTCTAATAGACAACACACCAATTAAGCATAAATACAACCTATAATGCATAACACACCAATTAATAAAGTACAACCTATAAAACCAACAAATGTTACAAATTTATATTATATAATTTATATTATATAATGGAAGTGTTTAAATAAAGAAAATGTAATTTTTTTTTTTAAATTCCAACGGCAATATAGCCATCTGTTTCCACCCAACGGTCATAACTTCTACTCACCCCAAGCGGCAACTTGTCACCGGTTTATTAACGTTCACCGGGGTGAGTGGGGACGAAGGACAGTGTTACCTCCCCCAGTCTCGCATTGACCCGTTCACCCTTATAATTCCTTGATTCCTTTTTGTTTCCTATTCTCAATCCACCGGCTCTTTTGAGGCCCAATTAATAGCCCAAAAGAACTAGTACTTCAACCATTTCTTTTTATTTGTTTTCTTCGGTTTTGACTTTTGTGTGACTAAACACCCTGCAAGAGCCAAACAACATCCATTTAAATTGGCTCATATTAATTATTAGTTTGTGCCCATCCATGGCCCAACAAACTCCCAAAAATGACGATAAAGAAATATATATTTCGTTTGATCTTTTTTTTTATTCCAATTCGCTTTCGATCAATCGTGATTTATAATAAATTCCTCATCGCTTGTTTCTTATTTGGTTCGTCCCTTCATAATCGATCAATCTCTCCAATGCTGATAATCCTCTCTTGCAATTACTCCACCCTACAAAACTAATCTAAAACATGAATATACTTGTTGCTGAAAATGATAAGTCTATTATTTTAGTTTGATCAAACATGCAGATGATAATAACTTATTTCACTCCTGTCATTTATTTTTAGAAAAGGATGGTGTTACATTATTTTACATGATGTAATATAATGCGTAGCTATACGTTAAGGGGGTGCTTGTTTTTTGGCAAAAGCTCTTCTGAGCATTTATGTCTGTCGGCAGACGCGCAGACATAAGGGTCCTACAGCTTGTTTGGTTTCTTGAAGATCTGCAGATCTCTTACCTCTGCCTCACCTCTTTCCCAAGCAGACTTATACCCATGTCTTCAAACCTCTTCTTCCTCTCCTCTTCAACCTCCACCACCCAGATCCACCACATCACGGTCACCGTCAATCCTCCCCACCACCGTCACCGATCCCAATCCTCACCACCACCCACGTTCAAACCAACAACCACCACCCCACGTGATACATCACCACCACCACCATCATCGGAGCTACACAGTCCACCACCATCATCATCGTGGAGAGAGAGAGAGGGAACGACCGTAGAGAGAGAGAGAGAAAGAAGAGAGAGAGATCGGTGAGAGAGAGACCGTAGAGAGATAAAGAGAGATGGGAGCAGCAGGAGACGACGACGGTGGTGGGTTTTGATGGCGGTGGTGCTATGGCGGAGGTGGTTGGTGGTGGTGGTGGTGGGTTTGCGGTGGTGCTTGGCTTCGCGGCAGGAGACATGGGGCGGTGGTGCTTGACGGTGGTTGTTGGTTGTGATTGGCACGGTGGACGGTGGTAGATGAGGTGGTGGCGATGGTTGTGGTGGTGGTAGATGAAGGCAGAGAGAGAGAGGAGGAGTGGTCTGTTGTGTTGTGTGTGTTGTGTGTGAGGGAAGAGAAGAGGTTTTTGTAGTAAACAATGTTGGTAATTTACAGACTTCAAGTCACAAGTCGGTGAACTTGAGGACTCAAATTTAACAAGTAGGTTAAATTGGTTAAGTTGTCCTAATTATGTTATAATTATATTTTGGTAATGTCTTAGGCACCAAGTTAGGGTTAGCCTATATAAACCAAGCTAGGGTTAGATATTATTAGAGAGAAGATAGAAACCGAGTTACGGTTTAAGACTAGAGAGAAACCGAGTTATGGTTTGAGAGTCTGTAATCAGTTTTGAGTTATTTTCTGATTAATAAGATTGAGAGTTATTCAATCTAAATTCTTTTCTTCAACTTTTCTATTCGGTTTGATTGTCGATTGGGACTTGAATTGGTATCAGAGCCAAGTTCAATCATTGATATCAAACTAGTACCCGGGTTCTTAATCATTGGCTAAGGAGTTAAGAGTCGGTGATTGGATTGCAAGTTTTATCAGCGGTAACGGAGTCATCGTTTCCGGCAACCAAAGGCAATCAAAATTTACGAACCGGCAAGAGGTCGGCGGACCAAGTTACCAGCGGCAGCAGGCCGGTTACTCAGTTTGTGTACGGAGAGAAGCGTTCAATTGTTTCTTCAGTCGGTGATATTTAATACAAGAAGATAAAGGTTTTTTCTTTTGTTTATATCGTTGCAAATATAGAAAAAGCAAAAAAGAAAAAAGTTTGTTTTGAGATAACAAAGAAGCAGAAAAGTCAAAAGCTTTGCTTTATTTGTTTGTTGTCACTGACGAAGAATCGAAAGGAAACTAAATCAAAAAATATAATAAGTTGATTTATTTTTTGATTTGTTGGTTTAAAAGGTTTGGGTGTAATATTAAAACCTTTGTTATTTGGATTGAACAAGTGGGTTCAATTCAGGTTTTGAGTATTTATTCGGTTTAAACGAGTTGGGTTTTGACCGGGTTTGCGAGAGGGATTCGTGATCATATTTGCGAGTAGACAGTTCGGTTCTGAAAAGTTGTTCGGAAATTGATGGCTGGGGATAATAGTAGCAGTGGTGGTTCACGGGTTGTGGTTAAAGAACTGAACTCCACAACTTTACAATGTCCAATGTTAACGGAAACCAATTACACTTTGGACGATTCGTGTCAAGGCAATATTCAAGATTCATGGAATACAACAAGCTTTAGAACCAGGTGAAAAGGAGGTAGAGGCCAAAAATGATGACATGGCAGTTGCACTTCTACTTCAGGCAATACCCCAAGAGCTCGTGTTTCAAGTAGCTCAGTTTCAGACTGCAAAGGAAATCTGGGAAGCAATAAAGACACGGTATGTTGGGGTTGAAAGGGTTCGAGAGGCAAAGATTGAGCAACTGGAAAATGAGTTCGAATCTTTAAGGATGAAAGAAACAGAGACGATTGATTCTTTCGCAGGCAGAATAAGTCAGTTGGTTACCAAGGCAGCCAGTTTGGGAACCACCTACGAAACAAAAAGCTAACCAGAAAGTTATTAGGCTCTGTTCCAGCAAAGTATGTTCCAATTGTAGCTTCAAATTGAACAATTCGTAGATTTGAAGACCATGACGTTTCAGGAAGCAATTGGTAGACTGAAGACGTTCGAAGACAGGATTAAGGGTATTGAGTCTTTAGCAGAAAATCAAGGTAATCTAATGTTTGCCAATGGTGAGTCGTCCTCGAAATCCAAATCCTATGAAAATACGCGGGGGCGTGGACGAGGCGGTTCAAGTTACCGAAGTAGAGGTCAAGACCTGGATGATGAGGACCAAGAAGGAAGTAAAAGCCGAGATGGTCGAGATCATGGGTCAAAGCATACGGGTCAAAGAAGAACCAATGATCGCTAAAGGGGAAGGAAAGATAGATCACAGGTTCAGTGTTCCCGTTGTGATAAATTTGGTCACTTCGCGTCAGGGTGTCCAGATCGTGTGAAGAAACAAGAAGAAGCTAACTTAGCAAAAAGTGATGGTTTTGATCCATCATTGTTTATAATGAGATGTGATCAAGAGACGTTTTTCTAAATGAAGAATGGGTGAATCCAAAGTGTTTAGAACTGAGCCAATGGAGAAAGACATTTGGTATCTCGACAACGGAGCATCGAATCACATGACGGGTAATCGAGCTTATTTCTTTGAATTGAATGAAGGTGTCACGGGAAAGGTGAAATTTGGAGATGGGTCTTGTATTGATATACGGGGAAAGGGATCGGTATTACTTGAAGGGAAAACGGGGGAGAGGCGCCTGTTAACCGATGTTTACCACATACCGAGTTTGCAAAGCAATATTATAAGTCTTGGTCAAGCAACGGAAGGTGGATGCGACATTCACATGAAACGTGATTTGCTAACCATTCATGATGATAAAGGTAAGCTTATGATGAAGGTGACAAGGACCAAGAACCATTTGTACAAGATCAGCCTCAAGATAGCGAGTCCCGGTACACAAGTTAACATGATTGGAATAAAGAATTTTGCGGGTAAATGTCTAAAAAGAGTTGAACTGAAAGATGATAAGCCATGTACGAGTCAGAATCTTCTCAAAGATCCAAGTTTAATGAAGAAACCCAAAATGCGAAATCCAAAGAAAAATGTTCAAGAATTCAAAGAAAAGGTTAAGCAAGGATTCAAACCCAAATAAGTACATTTAATGATCCAAGAAAGCGGGTGTTTGCTCAAAATCGCAGCCAAGTCAGTAGTGGTGCGAGTTCTTATGACCAAAGGACGAGTCGTGGACAAAGGACTAGTCGAGTACAAGGTCACAAGAATGTGCGAGTCAGGAAGGAGCCGAAAAACACGGTTAGAGATCAAGATAACTTCCAGGAGAATCAAGTTGAAGAAATGCTTGGAGTTAAAGACCCACCTACTTTGAGTCCGAAATTACGAGGTGATTGTTGTAATTTACGAAATTCAAGTCACAAGTCAGTGAACCTAAGGGACCAAATTTAACAAGTAGGTTAAATTGGTTAAGTTTCCTAATTATGTTATAATTATATTTGGTAATGTCTTGGTACCAAGTTAGGGTTAGCCTATATAAACCAAGCTAGGGTTAGGCATTATTAAAGAGAAGATAGAAACCGAGTTATGGTTTAAGACTAGAGAGAAACCGAGTTATGGTTTGAGAGTCTGTAATTAGTTTTGAGTTATTTTCTGATTAATAATATTGAGAGTTATTCGATCTAAATTCTTTTCTTCAACTTTTCTATTCGGTTTGATTGTCGATTGGGACTTGAAACAAATACTTTTCTCCTTGCAGACTGCAGACCTTTGGTCCACCTCTTCTCTTACAGATGCCTGCAGATGTGGTCTGTAGACTACAACCTTTTACCTCTTTTAAAAACAAACAACACCTTAGGTTCAATGGTATATTCTTGGTTTATTTCATTTCATGCAACTTAAAAGGAAAAAATAAAGCATTATTTCTTCCTGAACAAGGACACTTCTGGCATAGGGCTGGCAATTTTACACGAATACACGCACACAAACCTACACGACCTTAACAGGTATCGTGTACTAAACAGGTAGACACGAAACAACCTGTTAATTTTCGTGTCATGTTCGTGTAAGCGTTTGTGTTTTGTGTTATCGTGTCTGTTCGTGTATAGCGTTAATACATGTTAACATCGAGTGGTTAAGAAGTAAGATACATGTTTACCTGTTAGATACCCGTTAAGATACCTGTTTACCTGTTAGATACCCGTTAATACATGTTAATACCTGTTAGATAGTTAGATACCCGTTAATACATGTTAATACATGTTTACCTGTTAGATACCCATTAATACATGATTATTCTAGTGTTCGTTAACAGGTATTAACAGGTAATTTTCGTGTTTTCGTGTCGTATTCGTGTTTGAAAAAAAAGGCACGATAAGTTATCGTGTCGTGTTCGTATATGGGTTTCTTGTAGCGTGTCTTATCGTGTAGGGTATACACGATATGCCAACCCTACTTCTGGCCAGGGCCTTTCTCAAGAACTTTAATAAAAAAATAGACCCAAAGTGACAGGGTCCGAAATTATGGTCAAACGAAAATTAACTAAAAATATAACACTTGGTGAGGGACCTAAATTAACTTGAGGTGTTTTTTTACGCACTACCACAAACATTTTTATATATAATTTATATATATACATATATATATATTTATAAAAGCTTATAAAAACCTCAAATTCTTTGAAAATGTGAGCCTCGAGCGATCGGCCAGCCCTGCTTCTGTGGCGGACCTAATGCCATGATTGTGCGCCATATTAAAAATATGATTAAACTCTCTGATCACGCCCTCATAAAATAATATTGGGTCGGTCATTGCTTCTCTGTACCATCATAGCATCCTGATTTCTGGAGTTCAACAACTTCATCACAAACAAAATTTCAACAACAACAAATGCTCAAATAAATCTACATGTTATATGTTATTCAATTTACAATCTCTATATTTTCTCTTAACAATTCAATAACATATTCACGGTGTCTGAACAGAAGCTGATTCAATAATCTTCTGAGCAGCGGAAAGCTGTTCCATCAACATAACCAGACGCTCTCTGTAAGCACGCGCCTGATCCACGGCCTCAGCTTCAAGCTCTCCCAGCTGCGAGCACAGACGCTCCTCAGCATCCTCCGCCACGCGCAGCCGCTCCCACGTCCTCTGCAGCTCCATTTTCATCTTCTCTTCTCTCTCTAGACTCCTTTTCAATTCTCTCTCTAGTTCCTCGTTCCTCCTTCTCAACACCTCCTCCTCCGCCACCGTTTTCGCCACCGCCGACCGGCGGTTTTGCACCGCAATGCTTGGCGCCATTTATAATATATGAAGGAAAAGAGGATTTTGATTTGTTGGCTGATTTGATTGTGGTACGGTCTCTCCTTGATCACCGGTTTATTTATACGCGTAAATTTAGGGTGTCCAGGTTCAATATATCTGAGACATTTGGTTTTATTCGCATTTTAGTCCTTTTATGTATCCGCTAAACTACCGTTCTAGTCCCTATTCTTATCTCTTTTATGTGGTTGAGCATGACCAGGACCATACCGCCTTAATTTTTTTTATTATTTAATTGGCCGCATGCCTTAAAAAAATGTAATTGGCCGCATAAAAACAAGAAAAAGAAATGCAATACAAGGATAGGATTATAGGAATAGGACAAATCGTTTCTTGAAAAAAAAAAAATATTATTAATTATATGTTAAATGTAAATAAAATAAACACGTGTTGATTCCGACTTCAACATTGACTGACAGATCCATTTGATAGGAGATCTACTTTTCGGGCAGCTAATATTATTGTGTTAGAGGGGTAGGGGGAAACACACTTGTGTAAACCTTACAGAAGTATCCTCTCTCATTGGGCTCAGGGAGATTGGGTTTGTTGCTGGTCAGTCAGTGTTGAATGTGGAATCAGGAAAAGTCGCTAAACACGAGAAAACTTGTTTAGAGAATCAACACGTGTTTATCTCATTTGCATTAATACATTTGGTTCTCTAGCCCCGGAGGCCGAAAAATTCCTGAACAAGGTTCAGGGGGTTGTGAATAGTAATTTCTCGATCCTTAAGAGTCGTTTCGTTTTTAGCATAACAGGTTTTGCAATTTAAAATGGGTGACGGCGCAACTTGTTGTCCGTTTACATGCCATTTATTTATAATTTCTTGTTTTTGATTGTTGAAGTGGTCTAGTATAATAAAATGGGAAAGTGAATATGGGGCTATTATGCATATAACTTAGATGCGAAATCCATCAAAACTGTGTAGTTTTGATATAAATTCTTTAAATAATTCATTTTCCTATTTTATCTTCAATTTCAATATCCATTTTCTTAATAACATCGATACTTGCTGTTGATTTCTCTCAAAATCGATTTCAGCAAACCACTCCCATATGTTTAAGTGGACACTCCATATTAATTTTTGCTCACTTTTGTAATTGATCGATACTTTGTTCCTATTTTTTAGTAATTATTCTATTAATGAGATTATATATTAATGAGTTTATTGATATTCAATTTGTGGTATACGGTTGGAAGGAGATGATATGAATGAATTAAATTCCATATCAATCATTATTATTTTTTAAATATATAATATATTGCTTACTGTAAAAAAAATAAAGTCACTGTTCTATATGGTTCTTATTCTAATTAGTTTGGAGTTTTGACTGATACGAGGGGCAAGGATGTGGTGAGTTCTGAGAAAAAAAAAAGATATGCAATCAGGGAAATGGATATCAATTAGAATTGCAAGAAGTAATATAAGTTTGATGTACAAATTTTTTATCAGGGACTTAAAAGTTCAGGATGTTGTGAATATGATGATGGATGATTGAAGGAGCAAATGACATGTTCAATTACGATGGTGGTGGAATAGTGGCTTGCGAATTGGTAGGTGGCAATATTGGGAATATGAAGAATGAATTCAATTTCTTTCCCCATGATCATTTCAGTATTCGGATATGGTGAACGAAGAAGAAGAGGTACCAATATTGATGGACAATAGAATTAGGTTTTTATTGTTTCTAATTAAAACTACGTTGTTTTGATGGTTTCGCATCTAATTAGATGCATAACAGCCCCATATTCACTTTCTCATAATAAAGTTGGTACATTTACAAGGATAAAAATATTATATATATATATATATATATATATATATATATATATATATATATCAATTTACAACACTACATAAAGATATACAAGAATATGATATGTGTTTAGTTTTGCTCCACATGTGAGACTTAGTTTGTCATACATGAATTAATCAACACTCACATATCACGTTTTACCTCTGTTGTTATAATTTTTGTGCTTAAGTGAATAAATTTGAGTAATCCATATTAGTTAGGGTCTATGACACTTTTTTTTTCTAACTCATTTTATGTAAACGGCATGTAGATTCAGTTAGTTGAATAGGAATACAATTAATAAATAATTATATAATCAATAAAAACGTACTCAATAATTAGTATATGAAACAGTTATATATCATCAGTAATAACCATGTCAAGTGAGTTGTTGAAAGACCGGATTAGCAGATAGGCGCGTGCAAGTGCCAACATTGTCATGCCACGATGTGTATTGGATTAGGTAGTGAAATTCGAAGCACTAGTATAGACATAACCCAAAGAAAATTTGCTATAGTGTAGGGCATGAGCGCGATATTCAACACCAGTGCCAGATTTGAAGTCTTAACCTTCTGGTTGTGCCGCACCATTTAACCGTTAGGATGTCCTCTTGTGGATGTTTAAATTAAAAAACATTAGCTTTCTTTTTGTATTTTTTAAGTTTAATTACAAGTTGATTTTTCCATAAACAGGATTTAATTATTTGTGTTTTTTAAATGTTCTTTTAACGGCTAACGAAATAAAAGTCCGGCTATCCGGAGTAACCAATGGTAAATGGTGATCTTATACGTCTGTGATTGCAAACAACGTTGGTAGCCCATGCACACCATCACCGGTCCCGAGGAAAACCAACCGACTGAAAGCCCACTGCGGTAAAACCAGGGCGGACCCACATAGAGTGGGTCGGGTCCCCGGACCCCAATGTTTTTAAAAAAATTAATAGATTCGGTATATTAAATTATATAAGGACCTCATTAATACAATTAGATTGACACCACAAAAAGAAAAGGAAAGTTGGTGTAGTGGTAAATCACCACTTACCAACAAAAGGTCATGGGTTTAATCCTTGTATATCCCATTTTTCCTAGTTTTTTTAAATATAATTCAAACCTCGCTATGACCCGACCTGAACGAGGACCGACCAAAAAATTTAACGTTTTCTTATGAAAATTTTGCACACTGAAAAAATGGACCCCATTGAAAAGAAATCTTGGGTCGCCACTGGGTAAAACCTGGTAGACTAAAGATCAAATACAAATAAAATTAACATACAAAACGTACAAACTGAAGGAAAAGCCAAAAAAACGCGGTGGCATTTTCGTAAATATCTGGTCTTCAAAATTACTCTACAGGATCATTTGTAGAGTGATTTTGGTCTTGTAGAATAATTTTGTAAAATGTTCTTGTAGAGTAATTTTGATCTTTTGTAGAGTAATTTTGTAAATTGTTCTTATAGAGTAATTTTATAAAATGATCCTGTAGAGTAATTTTGTTAGCATTTAGTTATCGGGTTTAGCTTTATGGTTTAGTTTTTAGCTTTTAGTTTTGGGAGGGGGTTAGGTTTTTTAGGTTTTTTTTTTTTGGGGGGGGGGTGGGGGGGGGGAGGGGGGGGTTAGGTTTTTTTTAGGTTTTTGGAGGGGTGGGGTTAGGTTTTTAGGGTGTGGGGGTTAGGTTTTTTTTATCAAAATTACTCTACAAGAACATTTTACAAAATTACTCTACAAGACCAAAATCATTCTACAAATGATCCTATAGATTAATTTTGATAATTACCCTATGACCAAATATTTACGAAAATGCCACCGCGTTTTTTTTGTCTTTTCCTTCAGTTTGTACGTTTTGTATGTTAAGTTTATTTGTACGTGAACTTTACTCAAACCTGGTAAGGATCAAATTCAAACTTGAGAACTCTTGCTTCAAACTCAAATCTTCACTTCCCCTCAAATACTAATTGAGCTATACATCATTGGCCTTATCAAATGATTTAAGTAAAACATAAATGATTTGTTTAAATTGTTTAGGCAAATGTAATACGGTCTCACGAATAACTCCATTAGTTCTCTAAAGAATATGAGAATAATCAAAGCTTTCACGAGATCTCTTAGATCCTTAAATAAAAGTAAGAATAAGATTTTCCAATAGAATTTATTGTTATATAGATATAACTATTTATGTAGTCGTAAAATTGTACAAAAGTCTTTTAGTGCAAAGATTCTAATACTTAATGGTTCTTAAAAAGTTAATACGTGTGAGAAACTCTACCGATGAATTAGAAGATTAGGTGGATAACTTGGATTCAATCTTAGATGGGGTTTCTATTATGGGCAGTGTTGTAAAAATCGCGACTAGGTGACGATTAGTCGGCGATTAATCGCTAGTCGTCTATTTACTGAGTAATTTTTCTTAAATCGGTCCATTAACCGACTAGGCACGACTAGGTCCAACTATGCCAGCCAAAAATCGACAATTCCAGCCAAAAACCGTATATTCTGGCAAGACCTCTAAATTTCGGTCAGTTTCCAACCAAATCATATGAATTCCTAACAATTAATCATGTATACTTAAATAAATGAGTTGAGTAAGATTTAAAACTAGCTAGTTAAAACATTTACCTATAAAAATGTATCTATTTAAAGATAAAACTGAAAATTACATATAAAAAACCCCATCCGATTAATTCTGATTAATCCCGAGTAGTCGCTAGTCCCCACTTCACCGGCCGACTAGCGACTAGCGAGTTCTCCAACCTTGATTATGGGTAGTGGAAAATTAGAAGAATCGAAAGATAATGTCGATTCTCACATGTTTATATATTGATACAAAAACCGAGGTAGATAGCAAATAGTTTTTTGTTACTTCAATTAATTAATTTATGATTTAAGTGGATACATGGGATTGAGGAAACACCAATCTTGATCCGCGGGGATAGGATAGTAAGGTAGTCTCGATAGGGGGTTATCATCTCTTCCTTAATCAATACGGCTGGAATCGTCTTGAGTATGATTTGCAAAACTAACAACACACTTATCGTTAAGAGAAGGGCTTTTTCTCTTAACCAGGCTCCGGCTTGAAAATAAGTAATTGTTCTTTAGAGAGAGAAACAATGTGTGTGTGTGTATAAAGTTTTAGAGTAGAAGTTGGAATTCTTAAACCTTTGGTAGAGATTACTATTTATTGCCCGAAGGGTTAGCGAAGGAGATGGACTCATGGGTCGGGCGTCGCTTTCAAAGAATATTTATTTGGTCTCTTCTGACACGACATGTAATGTCTCGGAGGTGGGAGTATGATGGTGCATCGCGATTGGTTACAGGTCACCTTAGTTTAAAAAGGCGAGCTTAAAGCGTGAAGCGTTTGGAATAGCGTTTTTTTATCTGAAGCGATAATTTACGTGAAGCATTTTGAAGTTCCGTTTTAAGCCCACATCGTCGTGTTTTCGAAGCGACGCTCCAGCCCAATCAGGTCAGATTTGGGTTTTTAGTTGGGCCCAATAGTCTCCAATAGGATTTAATTGAATTCCAACAACTTTTATTGATATACCTGCTACTTCTTTACCCTAAAAATGAACGTTAGCTTTGTTCAGCCGCTCCCTCCCTCTTCTCCATCGATTCTTCATATTTTCTTCAAAAAATCAGCCTTTTCCAATATTTGACGATGCTAGTACATCAAGGGACAAGGGAAAACAAGCTCTATATGATGAAGATGAGCTTGAAGAAGATATTGGATTGAGTGATGTTGATGGAGAAAAATACGTACTTGATTATGATGATTATTGATAAAAGACTATTTTTATGTTTATGTTTTAAGTGTGTTTCAGCTTTAATTTATGTTTTAACTGTGTTTTTTATGTGTTAAATGTGTTTTTTAATCATGTTTTTGTTTTATTATTGATTAAAAAGTAGAATATGTCATATTGATGTACACAACTATTTTTATATATTTTTTAATTTTGAGCGCTTGGTATACATGAAGCTCTCGCTTCGCACTTGAAGCTTCGATTAAAGCTTCAAATGCTTCGGAGTGCCTCGCACTTTTTTAAACAAGCACATCACTTTTCCAATGTACTTGTTATCGCGTCTGTCATCAGCCCTTAGTGGAGATCATGGAGCAGTGAATGACGCACGCTAAGTGGCTACATGTCATTGTCGCTTGTACTATATGTCCCTTGCATGATTGTGGGGATCGCCTGGAACAGAGCCTGTCACATGCTAATTGGCTGCAGGCTACTACCATTTGTGGTGTTTGTACTTTTATGAGCTGGCAAGGTCACGCGCCCGCGCGGGATCATGGGTCCAGCTGAGTGTTTTTAGATTTAAGCAAAAATATTGTCTTGCGTGCGCATGGGTTGGGTCGAGGCATGCGGGCGTTTGGGACCATACCCCTTCAGGGATTTTATATGTATGTTTGGTCAATTTATCCTTATCTTGACAGGTTTTTTTTTGAACGACAAACAAAGAACAATTTTATTGCACAAAACAAGAGGCAAGCAAGAGGCTCATCCAAGCCACCAAAACAAGCTGATTACAGACTTGCAGCATCCCCAAACAAAAGAACAACAAAAAAACCAAAGCTGCAGGTCACTACACACATGCTATTCTAAAATACTTCCACATATCCCATGTGATGTCAGCAAATCTAGCCCGATTCTTCAACCAGAGAACCTCAAAACTCCAGCTATCATTATCGGGGTGCTCCGCCACCCCTCGTTTCCATCATGAGTCTCGACTGCAGTCGTATGAGCTTAAATTCCTCAATCACCTTTAACAAGCTTATCTCTATACTGTTGAACACGTAGTTGTTTTTCATACGCCACATACTCCACATTCCAATCAGCATAATCCCATAAATCAACTTCTTTTTTCTTTTTGGGTCCGGGCGGAATCTTCCACAATGCTAACAGGTCCTTCAAGTCGGCTTCAAAAATGGGGTTTATCCTGCACCATTCTGAGATGATTTTCCAAACCATTTGGGCAAAGTCATAGGCCAGGAACACATGCTCTGTCGTCTGCTCATGATTACCCCAGAAAACACACCAGACCGAGTCCCCCGTGATGTTCCGCTGATGAAGTTTCACGAAAGTTGGGAGTCTATCTAATAACGCACACCACACCACCACTGCCACCTTCTTCGGGACCCATGAGTTCCAAACAAAAACCGTAGACCCATGTTGGCCCGAGCTGTTATTTAGGCAATTCTTCAAGGATTTAACCGAAAAAAAATTCTGAACTGTCTAAATCCCATTTCCATTTATCCTTACCCCTACTCACAGTCACCAAACCAACTAGATACGTCAGATGTTGAAGTTCGATAGCTCTGCAACAGTATTCGGACTCCTTGCCAACCCCATGACCACACCACCGACCCATTAAACCAGTTTACCCGATCCGCCACCAAGTTGTTCTTTAACTGATCAATGTTGTACAAGCCCAGAAATAATATCTGGGATGGAACCTGAGAACACCAGCAGTCCTTCCAGAAAAAACCTTGTTGCCCTCGCTAACTGAACCTCTTATATGTTTGCTTAAGTCAAGCCATTTTTGTAAGATAACCGCATGGATCTTCACTATGTGTTTCCAAGTACCAATAATAGACATCATGGCTCGAATAATAGTCCACGACCTCGCATTATGGTGCAAAGCCCATATGACTCTACGCCACAACCCACCCTAGTTTGTCTTAAACCCCACCACCACCACCACTTCGCCAACATCGCTAAATTCGCATCTTGGAGTGAGCCAAACCCCATCCCCCTACTTTACAAGAGAAATCACTTTATCTTGCGCCACCCAGTTCATTTTAGCCGTCTCTTCCGACCCCCCCCCAAAAAAAAATACTCTTAATCCAGTCCAGAATGCTTAAAACCTGATATGGCGCCCGGTAAATGGAAAAGAAATAAGTGGGCAGAGCGTTCAAAACAACTTTAATTAAAATGATGCGGCCTCCAGAAGATTAGGACTTAGCCTTCCCAATTGCTAACCGAGACCTGAACATATCAATGATGGGTTTCCAGTTTTTGACCAAAGTCATGTTTGCACCTACAAACAAGCCAATGTGCTTAAACGGAAATTGGCCAACTTTACACCGGAAAAATTGGCCAAATTACACACACCCACATCATTAACCCCCACCCCATAAACATAGCATTTGGCCAGGTTTACTTTCAAGCCCGAAGCTAAATAGAAACACATTAATAATTGGCATAGGTTTGTCGCATTACTTTGGGACCACGACCCAAAAAGAACGACATCGTCGGCATATAATAAATGAGATAGAGATGGTCCACCCGGGGTGCACTTCAAACCCTGATACAAACCAACATCACAGGCCTTGTTCAAAACAGACATGAGGGCCTCCATCGCGATAAGGAATAAAAGATGAGACAATGGGTCCCTCTGCCGCAGCCCCCGAGAGCAATCAAACTCCCTCGTTGGCGAGCCGTTCACCAACACTGAAGCCCTTGCCAACCTAACAACAGCAGAAATCCATTTCCTCCATCTCAACGGAAAGTTCATCTGGTCCATAACTGACTCAAGAAAATCCCAACTGAGTGAGTCGTAGGCCTTTTCAATGTCATTCTTAAAAAGCATACCCTTTCACTGTAGCCTTCCGCATCCATCCAACCACTTCGTTCAATATTAACGGCCCATCAAAAATACTCTGCCTCGCAAACTGAAATAAAACCCCCCATAATCGTCTTCAACCTATTCGTAAGCACTTTGGAAACGATTTTATTCAAACTTCCAATAAGACTAATAGGTCTGAATCTATTCGTAACAACCCCAGAACTTCTTAAAAAAATTAAAACTATATCCATCCAGCCCAGGCGCCCGATCCCTGTCACACTCCCAAACAGCTTCCTTAATTTCGACTTTAGAGAACATACCGATAAGCTATTCCGCCTCGACATCAGAGACCTTTGAAATACCATGGCAAATGATAGTCGGTCGGTTGACATTGGGTTCCAAGTATTTGTTGTCCATAGTCCAGATTCCATCAAAAAAACAACCCAATAATACGGTTAGTGATAAGGTTAGCATTAACCATAATCAAACAATCACAAATATCACAGCGGAAGTCTTAGATTTAAAATATTATTACAAACGTAAATCTTCAAATGTTCAAAATAATAATACAGACGTTTGTAATAAAGATCCACAAGCGAATAAAAAATGTACAAAATAGAATCAACAGACTACTCGGCTAAATGTAAAGGAGTTCAAAATTCCTCTTCTAGCATTACTAGGCAACTTCCAGCCTATTTACTTATCCTTGCAACCTGTAACTTAGCCTTTTGAAAAGACGTCAGTTTACACTGGTAAATACAAATAACCGACACATTTTGAAAATGTTTCAAAATTGTTTTAGGTGCACAAGGCACGTGATTTTTATAAATAACTTGGGACAATTCAAAATGATCTTGTATACAGTTTTACAAGTCTGTCAATACATATGGGGACTAGTGCAAAAACCGAATAACATGATTAACCGATACACCACTTTAACCCATGGAGGGGTATCCCCAATAAGGGTAAGAAAAATTTTTAATATAGCATTGGCATCTGTCAGGTGTATGCCTACACCTCGCGCTTAAGTCGTGGCCATTAGCAAATTAATGAGCCCTGGAAATCCAGGACACGGTCAAATTAACCCCCAATGTTTAAGTTATCAGACAAAACAGATTAAAACGGGTTATGCGGATTTCTAGTCAAAATCTGACATATGATCCCATATCCGACCAAGCGGTAATAATATACCGTATCCCAATAGGATAAAACTCGTCTTAATATGCAAGAATTATAAACAGCTCAGCCGTAATCAATTAACTAAGGTTGGTTGCAATTTACCGGAAGGCCCTAGACTGGAATGAATAGTATAATAATCAATTAGAATGTCAAAGGGTCCCATTGAAGTCATAGACTTGGACCGTTAACTTAAATTAATGAAAACGGTACGATACGCTTGATTAAGCGACGACCGGAATAGAATGTAGTTTAAACCCCACAAGTACTAAGACTTGAATAATATGGGTAAACAATGTACATTCTGGAATTTGAAGGTGAAAATGATAAGGTTTGACCAGTTTCGGTAAACTTACGTAGACTAGCCACATAAGCTTAACCATATGCATATAAGTAACATCGGGTAACCAGATGAGTCATAAACAAGTTCTATATGCCATTATACTTAAATAAGTTGTAGCATCCGTAGGTTATCAACTTATATGACCATTATGGTTTTAAACTGAAAATATGCACCATAAGGGCATTTTAGTCACTAAGCAACATAGTTTAAGAACTTGCATAAAATCCGAGTTATGATTAAGTACCTACTGTGGAAACACTTAAATTTTGTTATAACATGAGTAGGTAATGAGTTTGATTGATAGTTATGGTCAAAACCCATACTATGCGCCAAAAGGGCGTTTTGGCCATAAAATGACATATTTTACAATGTTTAATCAAAATCAAGTTATGATCAGAATCATGATGTAAAATTATGTTAATTATATTAACATTCGGTAGGTAAAACATTTGCAGGTTGATTAAAACCATGTTTTTTCTTCCAAAGGGAATTTTGGTCAAAGTATGGCATAATATAGAGACTTGTGTAAAAACTCAGAATATGATTATAATCTTGTAGTATAATCTCAGAGGGTTATCCTACATTATAATATGATCATAATGCAACTTAGAATCAGTAGCCAAAGTTGCTAAAACGGGTCAGAATCGAAAGTCAAAGCAATAGTCAAACTGCTCGACTTTCGGTTGCGAACAGACACTAAAACTGGAAATGACGGGCTGAACATGTTCATACATGTTTAATATTATTTACCAACTTATTTAAGTGTCAAAACACGTATTTAAACATTTATAAGTTCATTTTATAAGTTTTTTGAAAAACGACGTTTTGACCTTTAATTAAATATAACTTTGACCTGTCATTTGACTAACTTAACGTGACTTCCAGGAGGTGCCCTTTTGAGGGATTAACACCTACCTTATTAAGATCACATAGCCATGTTCGATTCGAACAATGGCTGGACCATAATGTAACACTCGTCGAAAAACGGGTTTCTAAACCCGCTTCGTTTATCAATCAAATACTCAGTTATAAGTTTCGTTGCGTATTTATGGTTCGTATTAATTTTAAACAATACATAATTAATAAATATATTAGAATATAAAAACCATAATTCATAATTAATAATAAATCGTGAATAAAAAATAAAATGGAGACGCCGGGTTTCGAACCCGGGTCACCCACAAACTCAAACAAACAACACACCGCTCCGCCACACACTGCTTTTGTGTTAAACATGGAAAGAAATAAAATATATAATAAAACCCGAAAGTCAAATCCGGTAATCAGCGCGCCAGAACTCGCAATCACCGGAAATCCGGCAATCCGCGATTTTGGCCAAATTCCTTTTGACTGAAACCGCACAAATTGATGTCGACGTCGGTTATAACCATTGCCGGCAGTCAATTTCCGTCATAACCGACGGAAATCTTCAATCGCGAACCTTGACCCAATTCAAACCCAATTCAGCCTGTTTCCACTATAAATACCCACTTGAACACTCTGGAAATCCTTTCGCTCAGAACCACGATCGTTTCCGAAGCTTTATTCATCCCAAAACACGTCGCCGGAGATATTCTGCATTCACCGGACTTTCACTGGAAAACCGAGACTTACTTCAAATCGGTAAAATTCTCGACTCTTTTGTTTGTAATCCATTATTCGGCATGTATTAACCTAAATCGTTCAACCAGAATCTGTCTCAGACTACGCCGCCGGAAAAACCCACACTCACCGGAATATCACTGAAAATCCGAAGTCTCACTGTCGATCGGTATAATCATCTAAACCCTCTTGAATATCTCTTGTTTAGTAACTTAATTGCACAACACATTGATCAAAACTGTTAATCAATTCGCTCAGCCGGAAGTCACCAATCAGAGTCGACGACTCTTGCCGGAAATCTGAGAAAACATTCTGTTTTGGTACATTTTATTCCATAACCTTCTTTATCTATTTAATTCCAACCAATTATAAGGCTTGATGATCGATTTAAACAGAACAGTCGGACTTCACTGTTCTGTGTTTTTGTAAACGAAGAAGATGAAGTCGAGTATAGGTTTAAATATAATTAAAACTAGATATTCGAACGGGTTAGACACACAGTCCAGCGGTGGACTGTGTGCACAAACAATACACACGTCCTGAGTTCGAATCGCACATGTTACCGACTTTCAGAAATAAAACCAATCCTTTTTAAAACCTATTCAGATCATCCTTCAACATGTATATAAATATAATATAATTCAGTATATAAACAGGTTAGACACACAGCCCAACTGGTTGGGCTGTGTGCACATAAACTGAAGAGCGCGAGTTCGACTCTGGATACCTAAACCGGGTTGGCAATTTATGAAACTTTTTTTAATAAAAATAAATAAGAATAAAATTAATTAGTATATAAATATAATTAAACAGAGAATATTTCGGGTTAGACACGTAGCTCAGTTGGTAGGGCTGCGTGCACGCATACGAGAGGTCCCGAGTTCGAACCTCACTCAACGCATATAAAAAAACCAGTCCGACCGGTCAACGGTCAACGGTCAAAAAAGTCAATTTTTTTATTTCTTTTTATTTATTTATTTAATTAGAAAATTATTTAAAAATATTTAAAAATAAGATTTTTAAAGTTAGAAAATTTCCTTAAACTCACAAAAATAAATCTAAAAATCCCATTAAGGGTACGAATATTAATCTCAAATAAAATCCATTTATTTACCGAATCATTTCGTTATTATTTTAGGTTAGTTTTTCCCTCGTCGATCAAATCCTAAAATTCGTGCGCATCCAACGTCATCAAAGAACGCACCCAATGTGAGTGAATCTCTATCAATTCCCCGTTTTAATCATGTTTTGGGGTGTATCATGTGTCGTTTAATTCTTTATTATATTTAAACACTTGTGCATACATCATATCCGTGATCAAATGTGTATCAAATGTGTATCAATTGTTGTGTGGATTATATGTAGTTTGGATTTATCATTTTCAGTGCACGCATATCATTAGGCCCATCAGTTACCCGTGGGAGACGGTTGAGCATCAGGTGCCTCATAAGATCGGCTCCGTTTGATTGAGCCTTGATCTCACATTCATCATCATTCATATCATATACTCATTCAAAGTGGTTTGTGTTTGTTTACTTATATATGTTTGCTCACATGTGATTATTGCACAAATTTTCCATATTAAATAAAACAAGAAATTAATAACAATGTTTTATCAAGGTTCACTCGCCAACTTTTGTTGACCCAAAATATCCCCCTTTTACACATGATACAGGTGATCCAGCTGAGGCAAGAAACACATAGGAAGGCCTAGAAGAATAAACCAGTTTAAGCTTTGGATTATTTACATAGTTTCATTTCCTTGTAATTGTATGAATTTTGATTTGGATATTTAAGTTGTAATTTGAATTTAATAAATATGAAACATTTTAGTAAACATCATGAGCTTTGGTGATAACCCAATTATGCCCCGACTCTTATTCCGCTGTGGGTCGGGGTGTGACAGATTGGTATCAGAGCCATGACTATAGGGATATAGGATAGGTTATTAGACCCTTAGAGCCTATACTATAGTTGATTAAAATATTAAATTGTTTATGCGTTACATACAAAATTCATGATGTTTATATGCTTTATGTTTATTGTTACACTCAATGTTATGCAAGCATGCTCACAAATACATGTTATTATACAATGCTCATCATAAATCATATCCTCATAACATATCATATCCATGAGAGCACACACCTCACAATTCCCATGATTTTTGCAATGATTTTTGTATTTTCAAATCACATCAAAGTGAGTTCTCATGACGGGCATGTAGTAACTGGAAGGGTACGAGTACCGGTAGACGGAACGTCCTGTCTAGGCTTGGCATTCGTATAAACCCAAATTAAAGGCCAGTTGCCTACCTGGGGACCAACGATGAGAGTACGAAGGACCTATTAGGCCAAAGCATGCTATACCAAATGTCGTGTGAGCTAACCCCACTTTGAGTTGTCATTGTGTCTACACCTGGACACCCTCCTACCATACATCTCAGATCATACTTTTCGGTTTTCATTCGGGCGATGCGAGTGTTAATCCGCCAACACCAATGTGAATCCTACCAAGCCCAATAGTCATGGGGGCCCACATGACTATACAGGCGACGGTATGGGGGACATTGGAGGCCCAAACATGAGCAAACCCAAGACATCCTATGGATGTAGTTGCATTATTGTTAGTTATGTTATTTTTATTCTTTTAACGACACATGACACCTAGAAACTTCTTAAACTCACAATCTTCCTATGTATGTTCCTGTAGATGTCAGCTAGGCAACTACGTGGAGGTAGAAAGTCAGAAGATCCAATGAACGCTTGGCCACTCAAATTGCTAAACAGATGGCTGCAGTGCTTCTGACATCGTAATTCAAGTTCAACAAGCTCTCACCACAAATCCCATCAACCCTCCCAATCAAGAAGACCAGAGCGTCGCCAACCCTCCCTCCAAAAAGTGCTCCTACAAACACTTCAAATCTTGCGATCCCCCAAAGTATGAAGGGACCGAAGGTGTTTACTGCTCTCCTTCACTGGTTTGAAGAAATGGAGAACACTTTCCTCAATTGCGATTGTCCGAGGATCGCAAGGTACGTTATGCAACAGGAAGACTGTTTGGGATAGCCCTTACCTGGTGGAACACGGAAAAGGGAAAACGAGGAGTTGAAGATGCCATGGCCTTAACATGGGAAGAGTTAAGGGAACTCATGACCAGACGCTTCTGTCCAAGAAGCGAAATCAAAAAGTTGGAAGATGAATTCCACGCGTTAAAACAAAAGGAAGGAGATCACACTTCCTATAACAAAAGATTTCTCGAGCTAAACCAGATGATCCCTAATCTGTTCACCCCCGTGTACCACTTGGTTGAACACTACATTCGAGGTCTTCCCTCGAAAATTCAAGACTCGGTTCTAAGCACTTCGCCTGCAACACTTGAAGCCGCAATGGAACTAGCTACCGAACTCACCGAGAATCGCATCCGAAACGGCAAATTTAAAGATGATAAGAAGAAAATACCCATAGAGACCTCAACTACAAACCACTCAGTCTCCTCCTCAAGGTTTGCTGGTAAGAGGAAACGAAACAGCAAGAATTTTGCTGTCACTCAAGCCAACCCTCCTATCACCGCTGCACCAATCACCCAAATTGCCCCCTCAGCTGCGCCATTTAAAAAGCCATACACCGTCCCACATCCAAAATGCAATCGTTGTCAATACCATCACCCTCCCGAAAATCTTTGCCAACATTGCACCATTTGTGGCCGTGCGGGTCACACCATTCAAACTTGTCGCACTATGCAACGAACGTACCGCAATCAACCCTCAACCCAAACCCACCATCAGATAGTGGGTCAAGCCCAACAACCCTTACTTCTACCATCTGCACAAAAGATAGCCCAATCCTACTACCAACCCAACTACCAACCCAACTACCCCATGATGCAACCCATGCGAGCTTGTTACAACTGTGGAGACCCAAACCACTTCAGGAACACTTGTCCACGCTTGGTGAACATCATCCATGCCCAAGCTCAAGCGAACCCAGTAAACCAAGCTAACCAAGCTCCTCCCCCTGCCAGAGGAAGAGCTTTCAACATCAATGCCAACCAAGCTAGGGCTGACAACAACGTGGTTAACGGTACGTTTCTCATCAATGGTAGTTATGCATCCATGTTATTCGATACTGGCGCGGATAAGAGTTTCGTGTCCTTAGAATTCGAACCTATCCTCAACCAAACTCGTGATGACCTCATGGAATCTCTAACGGTGGAAGTTGCTGATAGAAAGCCCGTTTCATTAAATTCTATTATACGAAATTGTACCCTCACTCTAAACGACCACGATTTTCCAGTTGACCTCATTCCTATGAAGTTGGGAAGTTTCGATGTTATAATCGGTATGGACTGGCTCAGCCAGCATCACGCTGAAGTAGTGTGTCGCGAAAAGTTCATTCGCATTCCTCTTGCAGACGGTCAGATCCTACGTATTTTTGGAGAAACCCCTTCGAAAGGACTCAAATTAATGTCCTGCCTTCAAGCCCGAAATATTCTATGTCGCATTTCTAACTCACGTCGTCAAGAAGGGAAACAAGGAGAAGAAACTCGAAGATATCCCAGTTGTGAAAGAATTCCCACAAGTCTTTCCCGACGACATTTCAGGACTTCCTCCTGTGAGAGAAGTTGAATTCCGCATCGATCTTGTACCTGGCGCTACACCAGTAGCAAAATCCCCTTATAGGTTAGCCCCATCCGAAATGCAAGAGCTGGCCAGTCAGCTGCAAGAACTGACTGACAAAGGATTCATACGTCCTAGCTCCTCGCCTTGGGGTGCACCTGTTCTTTTTGTGAAGAAGAAAGATGGAACGTTTCGCATGTGTATCGACTACAGAAAACTCAACAAGTTAACGGTTAAGAATCGCTACCCACTACCTCGCATTGATGACCTCTTAGACCAACTTCAAGGTGCCACCTGTTTCTCAAAAATCGATCTTCGTTCTGGTTATCATCAGCTCAGAGTACATGAAGAAGACATCCCAAAGACCGCCTTCCGGACTCGTTATGGTCATTACGAATTCATGGTCATGTCATTAGGTTTAACCAACGCCCCCGCTGTATTCATGGATCTAATGAGTAGGGTATGCAAACCCTACCTCGACCGTTTCGTCATAGTCTTCATCGACGATATCCTTATCTACTCCAAGTCTAAATCCAATCATGAACGACACCTTCGACTCATCCTTACACTCTTAAGGACTGAAAAGCTCTACGCTAAGTTCTCAAAATGCGAATTCTGGTTAAGAGAAGTATAATTCCTTGGACATCTCGTCAATGAAAGGGGAATACATGTCGATCCTTCATAAATCAAGGCAGTGCAAGAATGGCAAGCACCACGTACCCCTACCGAAGTAAGGTCATTTCTTGGTTTGGCTGGTTACTATCGACGCTTCATTGCCAATTTTTCTCGTATTGCTGTCCCACTCACGGCTTTGACTCATAAAGGAAAACCCTTCATATGGGGACCTAAACAAGAAGAAGCCTTCCAAACTCTAAAGCAAAAACTTTGTGACGCACCTATCCTCACACTCCCTGAAGGTTGCGATGACTTTGTAGTATATTGCGACGCATCAGGGCAAGGGCAAGGGCTGGGCTGTGTATTAATGCAAAGAGGAAAGTGATAGCCTATGCTTCTAGGCAACTCAAAGTTCATGAGAAGAATTACACCACCCACGACCTGGAACTTGGAGCCGTTGTGTTCGCTCTCAAGATATGGAGACATTACCTCTATGGTACCAAGTGTGAAATATACACTGACCACAAAAGTCTCCAACATATCTTCAACCAAAAGGAGTTGAATATGAGGCAACGAAGATGGGTCGAACTTCTTAACGACTACGACTGTGAAATTCGTATCATCCTGGCAAGGCAAACGTGGTGGCTGATGCACTCAGTCGAAAAGGTTATTCGAACTCCATTCGTCTTCTCTGTTCGCAAATCATAACCGACATCAAAGATCGAATCCGAGCAGCTCAACATGTTTCTGTAACAAAAAATGACGTACGCGATGAGCTGTCATGTGGAGCTGAACTCAAAATCGAAACCAAATCCGACGGTATTCTATACTATTTAAATAACATATGGATTCCCGATCGCGATAACGTTCGTGATTTCCTTATGAATGAGGCGCACAAAACACGATACTCTGTACACCCAGGAGCCGACAAGATGTATCAAGACCTACGATACACCTACTGGTGGCCGGGCATGAAAAAGGATATCGCTGTTTTTGTTTCCAAGTGCCTTACCTGTTCAAAAGTAAAAGATGAACATCAAAGACCTTCAGGACTTCTAGTCCAACCTGAAATACCTGTATGGAAGTGGGAAAACATAACCATGGATTTCATCACCGGGTTACCTCGCACCTCCAGTGGGTATGACACTATATGGGTAATAATCGATCGTCTTACAAAGTCATCTCACTTCATTCCAATTCGCGAGGACTTCAAGAACGAGAAGTTAGCTCGTATCTACATTAGCGAGATCGTAAGCCGTCATGGTGTACCACTAAGCATCATTTCAGACCATGATGGTCGTTTCACTTAACGAACATGGCGAGCCGTACAAACCGCTTTGGGTACTACGTTTAGACCTCAGTACTGCTTTTCACCCTCAAACGGATGGTCAATCTGAACGCACCATCCAAACTCTTGAAGACATGCTTCGAGCATGTGTCATAGACTTCAAAGGGAATTGGGACGCTCATCTACCATTAGTTGAATTTTCGTACAACAATAGCTATCATTCAAGTATCGGCATGGCTCCTTTTGAAGCTTTATATGGTCGTAAGTGCCGATCTCCAGTATGTTGGCACGAAATTGGGGAATCACAAATCACCGGTCCAGAGTTAATTCAAGAAACAACCGACAAGGTCATTCAAATTCGAAACAATCTTCTAGGGCTCAAAGTCGTCAAAAGAGTTATGCAGACAAACGACGAAAGCCCTTGGAGTTTGGCATTGGTGATCAAGTACTTTTAAAAGTATCACCGTGGAAGGGAGTGATTCGTTTTGGCCAGAAGGGCAAGCTAGCACCACGCTACGTAGGACCTTTCAAGATACTCGAAAGAGTAGGTCCTGTAGCATACAAGCTTGACCTACCAGAAGAGCTCAACAGAATTCATCCCACATTCCACGTATCAAACTTGAAGAAGTGCCTCGCCGATGAAAACCTCCATATTCCTCTAGAAGACATTCAGATCGATGAATCTATGCACTTCATTGAAAGACCAGTAGAAATCATGGACTTCGGAGAGAAGCGTTTAAGACGAAGTCGTATTCCAATTGTCAAGGTGCGTTGGGAGTCAAAACGAGGACCTTAGTTTACTTGGGAACGTGAAGACTCAATGCGCGAGAAATACCCACATCTTTTTCCTGTTACCACTACTACTTAAATTTCGGGACGAAATTTCTAAAAGTAGGGGATACTGTAACATTCGTTGAAAAACGGGTTTCCAAACCCGCTTCGTTTATCAATCAAATACTCAGTTATAAGTTTCGTTGCGTATTTATGGTTCGTATTAATTTTAAACAATACATAATTAATAAATATATTAGAATATAAAAACCATAATTCATAACTAATAATAAATCGTGAATAAAAAATAAAATGGAGACGCCGAGTTTCGAACCCGGGCCACCCACAAACTCAAACACACAACACACCGCTCCGCCACACACTGCTTTTGTGTTAAACATGGAAACAAATAACATATATAATAAAACCCGAAAGTCAAATCCGGTAATCAGCGCGCCAGAACTCGCAATCACCGGAAAATCCGGCAATCCGCGATTTTGGCCAAATTCCTTTTGACTAAATCGCACAAATTGATGTCGGCGTCGGTTATAACCGTTGCCGGCAGTGAATTTCCGTCATAACCGGCGGAAATCTTCAATCGCGAACCTTGACCCAATTCAAACCCAATTCAGCCTGTTTCCACTATAAATACCCACTTGAACACTCTGGAAATCCTTTCGCTCAGAACCACGATCGTTTCCGAAGCTTTATTCATCCCAAAACACGTCGCCGGAGATATTCTGCATTCGCCGGACTTTCACCGAAAATCCGAGACTTACTTCAAATCGGTAAAATTCTCGACTCTTTTGTTTGTAATCCATTATTCGGCATGTATTAACCTAAATCGTTCAACCAGAATCTGTCTCAGACTACGCCGCCGGAAAAACCCACACTCACCGGAATATCACTGAAAATCCGAAGTCTCACTGTCGATCGGTATAATCATCTAAACCCTCTTGATATCTCTTGTTTAGTAACTTAATTGCACAACACATTGATCAAAACTGTTAATCAATTCGCTCAGCCGGAAGTCACCAATCAGAGTCGACGACTCTTGCCGGAAATCTGAGAAAACATTCTGTTTTGGTACATTTTATTCCATAACCTTCTTTATCTTATAAGTCTTGATGATCATTTAAACAGAACAGTCGGACTTCACTGTTCTATGTTTTTGTAAACGAAGATGATGAAGTCGAGTATAGGTTTAAATATAATTAAAACTGGATATTCGAACGGGTTAGACACACAGTCCAGCGGTGGACTGTGTGCACAAACAATACACACGTCCTGAGTTCGAATCGCACATGTACCGACTTTCAGAAATAAAACCAATCCTTTTTAAAACCTATTCAGATCATCCTTCAACATGTATATAAATATAATATAATTCAGTATATAAACAGGTTAGACACACAGCCCAACTGGTTGGGCTGTGTGCACATAAACTGAAGAGCGCGAGTTCGACTCTGGATACCTAAACCGGGTTGGCAATTTATGAAACTTTTTTTAATAAAAATAAATAAGTTTAAAATTAATTAGTATATAAATATAATTAAAACAGAGAATATTTCGGGTTAGACACGTAGCTCAGTTGCTAGAGCTGCGTGCACGCATACGAGAGGTCCCGAGTTCGAACCTCACCCAGCGCATATAAAAAAACCAGTCCGACCGGTCAACGGTCAACGGTCAAAAAAGTCAATTTTTTATTTCTTTTTATTTATTTATTTAATTAGAAAATTATTTAAAAATACTTAAAATAAGATTTTTAAAGTTAGAAAATTTTCTTAAACTCACAAAAATAAATCTAAAAAACCCACTAAGGGTACGAATTAAAAGTATTAATCTCAAATAAAATCCATTTATTTACCGAATCATTTCGTTATTATTTTAGGTTAGTTTTTCCCTCGTCGATCAAATCCTAAAATTCGTGCGCATCCAACGTTATCAAAGAACGCACCCAATGTGAGTGAATCTCTATCAATTCCCCGTTTTAATCATGTTTTGGGGTGTATCATGTGTCGTTTAATTCTTTATTATATTTAAACACTTGTGCATACATCATATCCGTGATCAAATGTGTATCAATTGTTGTGTGGATTATATGTGGTTTGGATTTATCATTTTCAGTGCACGCATATCATTAGGCCCATCAGTTCCCCGTGGGAGACGGGTTGAGCATCAGGTGCCTCATAAGATCGGCTCCGTTTGATTGAGCCTTGATCTCACATTCATCATCATTCATATCATATACTCATTCAAAGTGGTTTGTGTTTGTTTACTTATATATGTTTGCTCACATGTGATTATTGCACAAATTTTCCATATTAAATAAAACAAGAAATTAATAACAATGTTTTATCAATGTTCACATCGCCAACTTTTGTTGACCCAAAATATCCCCCGTTTTACACATGATAAAGGTGATCCAGCTGAGGCAAGAAACACATAGGAAGGCCTAGAAGAATAAACCAGTTTAAGCTTTGGATTATTTACATAGTTTCATTTCCTTGTAATTGTATGAATTTTGATTTGGATATTTAAGTTGTAATTTGAATTTAATAAATATGAAACATTTTAGTAAACATCATGAGCTTTGGTGATAACCCAATTATGCCCCGACTCTTATTCCGCTGCAGGTCGGGGTGTGACACATAAGGTCTAAACCGAAAGTCAAAGAAAAAGTCAATTTGCTCGACTTTCGGCTAATAACTTAGCCTAGAAACTGAAAGAGCTGGAAAGGAACACTTACAGGTGATCCTTAGGAATAATAGAACTCAAAGGGATGCTCCTATAAGATCCGGAACTTCCAGAGATTGAGAAGAGATTTGAGGAATGAGCAAGTATTCAAGCTCAACAAAGAGCTCTATTTATAGTTGTAGGAAGTTCATAGGATCAATCCAGGTGTTAGGAATTATCCTAGGATGTTAGCAAGTGTCCCTTGACGTGTAGGTAATGAATAGAATGTGGCAATTTGCATAAACATGGCATACATGCAGGCTGCCACGGCAGACTAAACATTCTTCCAGCTGCACCCCTTACAGACCGTAATAGGTGCCCACAGATCTGAATGCCTTACGGTTCGTAAGACACAAGGTCTTACGGCTGCAACCGACTCTCAGCTACAATATTTTATTAATCTTCAGTTCATAAGCTATTAAGCCATACGGTCCGTAAGGGTCACTCAGAGGCCAAACTTTTGGCATGTTGAAATGTTTGATCCTTCTATGATTATAATTCCATTAAATGGCAAAAATGGTCCCTCTCAGCCAACATTAGGCATATATGAGAGTTAATTGGACACGTGTCATCATATAATTCGACACAAATTTCCAAGGATTTACATCCTCACCCCCTTAAAAGAAATCTGGACCTCGAGATTTTTATTCAAAAAGATGGGGGTACTTTTGTCGCATAGTGGACTCGACCTCCCATGTATATTCAGGGCTACGCTGGGCATCCCATTTAACCTTTACAATAGGTATAAACTTCTTTCAAAGTTTCTTAACCTGTCGATCCTCAATCGAAATTGGTTTCTCAATGAACCTCAGGTTTTCATCAATCTGCATATCATGATGTGACATTGCTGGCGACTCATTGGCTAGACATTTCTTTAAATTACAGATGTGGAACACATCGTGGATTCCACTGAGCTCCTCAGGTAGCTTAAGCTTATAAGCCACTGATCCGACACATTCAATTATCTCGAATGGTCCGATATATCTTGGGCTCCACTTGCTCTTCTTCCCAAAGCGGATCACACCATTCCAGGGTTATACCTTTAACATGACCTTGTCCCCTATTTGGAACTTAAGAGGTTTACGCATCTTGTCAGCATAACTCTTCTGCCTATCCCTGGCAGTTTTAAAACGATCATGGATTTGTACAATCTTTTCTGTGGTCTCTAGGACAATCTCAAGTCCTGATAGTTGGGCTTCCCCAACTTCGGCCCAACAGACGGTCGTTCGACATTTTCTCCCATACAAGGCCTCAAATGGAGCAGCCTTGATGCTTGTATGATAATTTTCGATATAGGAGAACTCTATTAGGGGTAGGTGGTCATACGAACTACCACCTAAATCAATCACGCATGCTATAAGCATGTCTTCCAAAGTTTGGATAGTACGCTCACTCTGCCCATCAGTCTGAGGGTGGTAAGCCGTACTGAAGTTCAATCTTGTGCCTAGTGATTGTTGGAAACTTTTCCAGAAATGAGAAGTGTATTTAGTATCTCTATCGGATACAATAGATACTAGCACACCATGTAGGGATACAATCTCGTCATATATAGTTAACCAGCTTATCAGAGCTATACGTCTCCTTTATGGGCAAGAAGTGTGCAAAATTTGTCACTCTAACAACAATGACCCAAATCGTGTCATTACAATGTTTGGTCTTAGGTAACTTAGTAATCAGATCCATAGTTACCATTTCCCATTTCCAAGTGGGAATCTCAAGCTGTTGTAGAAGTCCTGACGGCTTTTGGTATTCAGCCTTAACTTGCGAACACGTTAGACACTTAACTACATAGGTGGCTATGGATTTCTTCATACCCATCCACCAATAATTCTTTTTCAAATCTTGATACATTTTGTCACCTCCAGGGTGAACTGAATATTTGAAACTATGCGCTTCTTGGAGGATTAGATCTCTAAGTCCTCCGAATATAGAAACCCAAATACGACCATTCAGTCTTAAGATTCCATCATTTCCCGACGCTAACTGATCAACAGTTCCGCCTAATCCTTCATTAGGAATATTAGTCTCTAACAGGGCTTGCTTTTGCGCATCTAACAACTTTTCATTCAAGCTGGATCTAAGTTCAATACTATTGGCATTAATCCTTATCGGTTTAACCCTTTCCTTACTTAGTGCATCTGCAACTACATTTGCTTTGTCTGGATGGTAGCGAATTTCGCAATCATAATCATTAAAAGTTTCCATCCAACGGCGTTGTCGCATGTTTAAATCCTTTTGGTTAAACAGATGCCGGAGACTTTTATAGTTCGTGTATATAATACACTTCGTGCCATATAAGTTGTTATGGGTGGAATTTTCTAGCTCATATCCTGAGGATATATCCTGACTTTACATATTAATTACAGCACCCAGGATACTGAACTAGGATATTGGTGACATCCTACGGGGGTATCCTACTCGTTACTAACGATTTGCATTGGATGCAAGGTACCAACGTTCACAAGGCTTGGTCTTCCTGAAGACTCGTCATGGCAGTTAGAAGAAAGACGTTGGAAGCCGGAAGAAAGGGTCTACAACAGTCACAAGGGAATATTCAAGGCATCCCTAGAATATAGGATAATTAGTTATATTCGATTACTATTTAAAGGGGGCCTGGATCAGTAGTAGAACAAATAATTTTTCGTACACTTTCACTCTCTCGTTGCAGAAACAATCACAAACACTCATAACACTCACACAATTAGATCATTGTAACACTTAGAGCTGATCCAAACAGTATCCCGAAGTTGTATCCTGTTGTTTGATCAATAAGAAGAACAAGGCAGTTGGCGATTGTCAGCTCCCGAGGTTTTATGCCGGCGATCTAAATTGATCAAGGGCTTTCCTCGCATATCCTGTGTCAATTTATATTTTTATTGCACTTACTTGTTATTTTGATATAGTCCATAGACTATATCCCGAAACCATTTTCATAATCAACCAACTTAGCATATTATTACAAGTCACAATAGCATGCTACCTCACATACTAAGTTTGATCATTTAATTGCTTCGGTATTTTTGACCAAAACATAAGTAATGTCTCCATAGCTTTAGTGCAAATACAATGACACCCAACTCCAAATCGTGGGTGGTGTAATTCCTTTCATGCACTTTTAATTGGCGTGATGCATAAGTAATCTATTTGCCCCTCTGCATCATCACACAGCCCACGCCGGTGTGCGAGGCATCACAATACACGACAAAATCCTCAATACCCTCAGGTAGAGTTAACACAGGAGCATTGCTCACCTTGTGCTTTAGAATCTCAAAAGATTCTTATTGTTTGGACCCCAGTAAAACTTGACATTCTTGCGGGTCAGAGTAGTCAGAGGAGTGGCTATTCTTGAAAGTTCTCAATGAATCTTCTATAATAACCAGCCAGTCCTAAGAAACTACAAATTTCAGACGGAGTTTTGGGTACTTCCCAATTCATTATGGCCTCAATTTTAGTTGGATCCACTTGGATACCACACTCACTTATGACATGTCCAAGAAACTGGACTTCTATAAGCCAAAACTAACATTTAGAGAACTTTGCATAAAGCTACTCCTGCTTTAGCAACTCTAAGATGCACTGAAGATGTTTCTCGTGATCAGCTTGGTTACTAGTTTAGATAAGTATGTTGTCTATAAAGACAATGACAAACTTATCAAGATACGGTTTGCAGACTCTATTCATGAGATCCATGAATGCTGTAGGTGCGCTAGTGAGCCCAAAAGGCATCACTAGAAACTCATAGTGGCCATATCTAGTCCTGAAGGCAGTCTTTGGAACATCTTCACTTCTAACCTTCAGTTGATGATATCCTGATCTCAAATCAATCTTCGAAAAGTAACTAGCCCCTTGAATTTGATCGAAGAAATCATCGATCATGGGCAGAGGATAACGGTTCTTGATCGTTATCTTCTTTAACTCACGATAGTCAATGCACATTCGCATTGACCCGTCCTTTTTCTTGACGAACAAGATAGGAGCTCCCCAAGGTGAAGAGCTAGACTGAATAAATCCTTTCTCCAAAAGTTCGTCAAGTTGGGTCTTCAATTCCTTCATCTCTGTCGGCGCCAGCCGATATGGAGCTCTTGCAACAAGTGCAGCTCCTGATAGGATATCAATCCTAAACTCCACTTGTCTTTCTGGAGGTAGACCGGTAATTCTTTGGGGAATACGTCTGGATACTCGAAGATGACTGGTATATCCTCAATCTTTGGTTTAGACTCATCAATAGTCACTTGTGCCATGTAGATGACACAACCTCTCTTCAAACACTTAGATGCCTTAAGCAGAGACGCTTTCTCAGGCAATCCATATATCTCCATGGATGGTGAGCATTTCACCAGATGGGGTTTTAATTTCGACGAGTTTCTTATCGCAAGCAATGTGGGCTTGGATACAAGATAACCAATCCATGCCTAAGACTACATCGAAACCTGCCAATTTCATTGGCAAGAGAGATATAGGGATTGAGTGATTCTTGATGGATATATAGCATCCATTAAGAATAGAAGATGCGATTTCCAATATTCCATCGAGTAGTTCTACTTCATAAGGTATATCTAGAGTTCTTATGGGTAGGTTTAGTAGTTCACTAAACTTATAATCTACAAATGACTTGTCAACACCGGAATCAAAAAGAACTCTAGCGAAGATATTATAAATGAGGAACGTACCCGTTATGACATTCGTGTCATTTACTGTGGCGGTCATCTAATCATAGCACATGTCATCATTTCGTTGCTATGAAAAGATCCGTAATAGTTTAACTTAACATAACCACAAATCCATGTGGTGGTGCGTCATTCCTATAGTGCTTCACAAGCACTATATATGTTAAGGTGTGGCTTCTTACGAAGCTAATGACCAGTTTATCACATAAGAATGTCCAGTAATCCCGAATCAAGTATAACGTATCAGTAGGCGTGTATTAATGTGTAAAACGATGATTTTGTAACAAGTATTAAATCACATAAAAGTTAAGTTAATATAAAAGAGAGGCTTGATAAGTATTGGAGTGCTTCGGGTTTAGAAACTTCGACTATTCCAAAGTGAATCGCAAGTCCTTTCGAATTAGGGAGACATGCTTTGGCCTAATAGATATAATACTCTTGTCGCCAGGCGATTAACTGTATTTACCCTTCCAGTTAGTACATGTCCCTAATTTGATCAAAAATACGAAACTTTGGCGAGATTGAAAATCCTAGAGTGGGGCCAGTCATCAAGGTGTGGATATCAATCCTAGCTTGACAATTTCGTCCCCAAAATGTGGTTTATTGAACGAAACAAGATAAAATCTCGACTCGTCAATAAGGAACCACTAGATTATGAAATGGAATTTCCCCATCAAGATATGGATATCACTCCTGACTTGATGGTGAGATTCGCGTAAAATATCATGGAACAATACCATGGAAGTACAAGTTAAAACTAACAAGTATAAACAACCTAAGCATAACAATGAACGTGTTGATGGTTTGTGTGTTTAATTATAATCGATTGCGTAAAGTGGATTTTGTATACATGTTGCACTCAAAAATACGTTAAAGTGTAAAAGAAGGGTCGAGTATGCTCACAGTTTTGCAAAGTTTCCTTTGGTGATTCCGTGAAGAGTTGGAAGTTGGAGCTTCAAAGCTTCCTTTAAAACACTTAGTGTTTTCTTTTGGAACTCTTAGAGTTCTCTTCCTTGCTTGGAAGATTTGAGAGAAGTAGAGAGGTTGGGAGAAGAATTGTTGGAACACTTAGTGTCCTTTTAGAATTCTTAGAATTCTTGATTTAGAGAGATTGAGAGAAGTAGAGAGATGGAGAGAAGAATGGTGTGTAGAAAATTGTAGAAGTAGGTTGGTATTTATAGGTAGAGAAGGTGGAAAAGGGTGAAATATGATTTGTTAAAGAAGGTGGAAGAGGATTGAAAAGATGATTGGTGGAGAAAGGAGGTGGAAAAATGTGAAATGTGATTGGTTAAAGAAGGTGGAAGAGGATTGATGAGGTGGAAAGATGATTGGTATATTTCTTGGTATTTCTTGAGTATATATTATGTAATTGAGTATATAAAAAGTATAAGTATAATTCATGTATGATGATGTGCGTAAAAGTATTTATATACGTATTTAAATGATCGGTTGTGTGAATAAAAAATATGTATAAAATATGAATTTTATTATGATTAACGCCTCGAATTGTGAGATTGAAATTAAAATACGAATGTAAGGTTTCTAAAATTAGAATACGAATACGAACATTTTTAAAATAGAAATACGAAGATACGAGGCGTTACCCAAATAACGATTAATAATATTATATATATACACACATACATTTTTATTATGTTTTAACGCCTCGAATTATGATACAAATATTTATTTTCTAAAATAAGGATGCGAAAAACCAAGGCGTTATAGTCTCCCCTGCTTTAGGAAATTTCGTCCCGAAATTTATTCAAAAGGAAGACTTTAAAAAGAGTTAGCATTTCGAAGTATGTTTGGGTATAACCAAGAATAGCTCGCGAGTGATCGAAGTTTGTATTCGATAAGGTCCAAGGAAACACCGAATTTCTCATAGCACTTTTTACGAAACCTTGGTAATATGGTAGTAACACTTATATATAGGAAGTACCAGCGGCATATCCACGATATTCATACCATATTACGTCCGTTTCGCTAATCGATGCCATGTTACATTCGTGTCACGATCAGGGTTTATTAACGTATTACAAGTGAGAATGGTAGCCGAATTCTATGTATAATTGCATGATTGTATTTAAGTATGAGAGAGGTTATAAGTATGAGTATGATTAAAATCTTTGAATAGTCCACATGAGATATTTAGTTAACTAGATTAACGCATTACTGGCATGTGATCTCACTGGTCAAACCATCGTGTCCGCAAGTATGAATGCTTGACTTAACATGACCGCAAGTCCATGCGGCGGGCGTTACTCCTATAGCGCTACACAAGCGCTATATATGTTAAGGTGCGGCTTGATCAAAGTTAATGACAAAATGTCAACCCAATGTTTAACGCAAGCGTCATCTAATCATAGCACGTGTCATCATCTCGTTGCTATGAAAAGATCCGTAATGTATGAATGAATGTCTTGACATTACCACAAATCCATGTGGCAGTGCATCACTCCTATAGTGCTTCACAAGCACTACATATGTCATGGTGAGGCTTCATCCGAAGTTAATGACAAAATTGTCAACCCAACGTGTCCGCAAGCGTCATCTAATCATAGCACATGTCATCATTTTATTGCTATGAAAAGAACCGTAATAGTTTAACTTAACATAACCACAAATCCATGTGGCGGTGCGTCATTCCTATAGTGCTTCACAAGCACTAGATATGTTAAGGTGTGGCTTCTTACGAAGCTAATGACCAGTTTATCACATAAGAATGTCCAGTAATCCCGAATCAAGTATAACGTATCAGTAGGCGTGTATTAATTTATTGTGTAAAACGATGATTTGGTAACAAGTATTAAATCGCATAAAAGTTAAGTTAATATAAAAGAGAGGCTTGATAAGTATTGGAGTGCTTCGGGTTTAGAAACTTCGACTATTCCAAAGTGAATCACAAGTCCTTTCGAATTAGGGAGACATGCTTTGGCCTAATAGATATAATACTCTCTCGCCAGGCGATTAACTGTATTTTACCCTTCCAGTTAGTACATGTCCCTAATTTGATCAAAAATACGAAACTCTGGCGAGATGAAAATCCTAGAGTGGGGCCAGTCATCAAGGTGTGGAAATCAATCATAGCTTGACAATTTCGTCCCCAAAATGTGGTTTATTGAACGAAACAAGATAAAATCTCGACTCGTCAATAAGGAACCACTAGATTATGAAATGGAATTTCCCCATCAAGATATGGATATCACTCCTGACTTGATGGTGAGATTCGCGTAAAATATCATGTAAGATGGATTGAAATTTGTCACCAAAGGCGGGAATCACCCCTATTTTGATGAGTTATTTCGATTGTGGAATAAGAGTATCATCAAGTGTGTGTATCGTATAGATGTTTTAGTAAGGACACATTGTATATTTAGACAAAAGAAGAGGTAGAAGCAATTATGAAGAATTAATATTTAAGCAAGAATCAAGAATGGTCGGAATTTGGTACTTAAACTATAGACTAGGTCGAACATGGCAATTCTACCTAATTCCCTATAGTTATGGCTCTGATACCAATCTGTCACACCCCAACCGACGGCGGAAACATCGGAGTGAGACGAAAACGAGACTACAAGAGACTTCATAACGCTAATAGTGACAAGTATTTAATAATTACTTTTTACGTAGCTTGAACTAGGAACACCACAAGTTTAAAATAAATAATGTACAATAAGTATTCAAATAAATAAATTTCATTTTATTAAAATGATTTTTGTACAAGTATTGGAATCGAGATACAACAGGATTGAAAATATTTTACAATACAACGAACATTGAAATTTAAATGCGTTTCTAGGCAATCCTACTAGATTCATCGGTCACGATCCTGCAACATGTAATAAAAGCATGGATCAGTACAGAAGCACTGGCGAGCATACAAGTTAGAATATAAGTATATGTATAAACGTTTGTCTCAAATCCACATGGAATTTTATATTCAAGTAGAACGAGCATACATAAACAACTTACGCATAGAAAATAGTATATAATTAAAAAATTTTAACTAGCATGCATAACAACCTTAGCATAACAATACCATGGAAGTACAAGTTGAAACTAACAAGCATAAACAACCTAAGCATAACAATGAACGTGTTCGATGGTTTGTGTGTTTAATTATAATCGATTACGTAAAGTGGATTTTGTATACATGTTGCACTCAAAAATACGTTAAAGTGTAAAAAAAGGGTCGAGTATGCTCACAGTTTTGCAAAGTTTCCTTTGGTGATTCTGTGAAGAGTTGGAAGTTGGAGCTTCAAAGCTTCCTTTAAAACACTTAGTGTTTTCTTTTAGAACTCTTAGAGTTCTCTTCCTTGCTTGGAAGATTTGAGAGAAGTAGAGAGGTTGGGAGAAGAATTGTCGGAACACTTAGTGTCCTTTTAGAATTCTTAGAATTCTTGATTTAGAGAGATTGAGAGAAGTAGAGAGATGGAGGAAGAAATGGTGTGTAGAAAATTGTAGAAGGAGGTTGGTATTTATAGGTAGAGAAGGTGGAAAAGGGTGAAATATGATTGGTTAAAGAAGGTGGAAGAGGATTGAAAAGATGATTGGTGGAGAAAGGAGGTGGAAAAAGGGTGAAATGTGATTAGTTAAAGAAGGTGGAAGAGGATTGATGAGGTGGAAAGATGATTGGTATATTTCTTGGTATTTCTTGAGTATATATTATGTAATTGAGTATATAAAAAGTATAAAAGTATAATCCACGTATGATGATGTGCGTAAAAGTATTTATATACGTATTTAAATGATCGGTTGTGTGAATAAAAAATATGTATAAAATATGAATTTTATTATGATTAACGCCTCGAATTGTGAGATTGAAATTAAAATACGAATGTAAGGTTTCTAAAATTAGAATACGAATACGAACATTTTTAAAATAGAAATACGAAGATACGAGGCGTTACCCAAATAACGATTAATAATATATATATATATACACATATATTTTTATTATGTTTTAACGCCTCGAATTATGATACAAATATTTATTTTCTAAAATAAGGATGCGAAAAACCGAGGCGTTATAGTCTCCCCTACTTTAGGAAATTACGTCCCGAAATTTATTCAAGAGGAAGACTTTAAAAAGAGTTAGCATTTCGAAGTATGTTTGGGTATAACGAAGCTAATGACCAGTTTATCACATAAGAATGTCCAGTAATCCCGAATCAAGTATAAAGTATCAGTAGGCGTGTATTAATTTATTGTGTAAAACGATGATTTGGTAACAAGTATTAAATCGCATAAAAGTTAAGTTAATATAAAAGAAAGGCTTGATAAGTATTGGAGTGCTTCGGGTTTAGAAACTTCGACTATTCCAAAGTGAATCGCAAGTCCTTTCGAATTAGGGAGACATGCTTTGGCCTAATAGGTATAATACTCTCGTCGCCAGGCGATTAACTGTATTTTACCCTTCCAGTTAGTACATGTCCCTAATTTGATCAAAAATACGAAACTTTGGGAGATTGAAAATCGTAGAGTGGGGCCAGTCATCAAGGTGTGGAAATCAATCCTAGCTTGACAATTTCGTCCCCAAAATGTGGTTTATTGAACGAAACAAGATAAAATCTCGACTCGTCAATATATATACACACACATATATTTTTATTATGTTTTAACGCCTCGAATTATGATACAAATATTTATTTTCTAAAATAAGGATGCGAAAAGCGAGGCGTTACAGACACTGTCCCCAGTGCCTCCTATTGCAGGTCAGCAAATTGGTCTATCATCAGACCTCTGTTGTTTCCTCTTGAACCCAAACTTTCCTTTCTTTGACCTCTGGGAGTTATCATCCTCCCGTTTTCTTTTCCCGTCAGTCTTGGTCTTAACCGACCTTTGCCTAATGGCATCTAAGGTGAGGGAAAGGGATATATCTACCGCTGACCTATATGTGGGAGGCTTGGATGCCTTTACCATACCCTTAATCTCGGGTGCTAAACCATTAATAAATCACGCAATGCGCTTTGGCTCAGGGGTGATCAGATAGGGTACTAACCTAGATAGTGAGTTATAGTCGGTCACATACTTCCGACAATTCAGGTTCTTCATGGTAAGAGACAGAAAATCTGACTCCACCCTTTCCACCTCATGTGGTGGACAGTAAGTCTCCCTAATAAGGTCCACAAACTTGGACCATTCCATGTTGTTCAGGGACATCTACCCTATAGACTGAATCATGGCCTTCCACCATGTCAGGGTATCACCCTTGAATGACTGTGAAACAAACTTCACAATATCCCTATCAGCACAACGCTGGAATCCACAACTGTCTCCATCTCATCTAGCCACCTCATGGCATCAATAGCCCCTTTTTCGCCATTAAAGTCCTGAGCTTACAGGAGACCAAATACTTGTACGTACAACCGTTCTCAGAGGAACGTGACCTATCTTGAAACACTTGCTTCCTAGGTTCACTCCTCGCATTTGAAGAGTGAATTGAGCTCTCCTTACAAGCTGATGATTGCGGAATTGATAAGGGATTAGAATGAGTAGCACTCGATTCCTTATAATTAGCTATGAACGCATTCATAACCTTGCTGACCTCTGCGGCAATCATAGCCTGGAGATTAACTCCCTCGCTATTGCGATTAATATTCGCATTAATATCATTGTTGCGTCTGTTGTTGGCTTCATCGGAATTAGCCATGTTGTATGCTCGGTACTAAACACCAAAAATAATTGTTTGCTTAGTTGAAATACAATAATCAGTCATCGAATTTTGATGACTTATAATACATATGCCATGGTATCATTAAACCATATAGGCTCTAAGGTTTGGATATATAAATCCTTTACCTTTTTGGACCAGTGTGCACAGTGTCACATCTGCCAGGCTTTAACATTTCAAATAAATGTAATATAGAGTATCTAAGTATAATTTGCCTAGGTCTCAAAGGATCATCAAGAGCAAATCTAAATTTGGACATAGTCCATCAGTTATTGGACAGTGGATCATAAACGTCACAACTGTCATTGTCATAATGACAATTATTAGTAGCTCTTAGGCTTGTCTCGATAGATGTTAAAATATGGCACACTGGCCTGTCACAAAGGACACAAAGATATGGCACGTTGTCCTGTCACAAAGGACATGAAGATATGGCACATTGGCTAGTCACAAAGGATATTTAGAATATAAGCCGTGATCTTATTTCATCAAGGGACTTTAAGGCTTGAACATAGTTCACCACCTTTGGACAGGGAGTCATAAGACCACAACTGTCATTGTCATAATTGACGATATAATATGTCCCGTAGGCAAATCAATTGACATCACATAGGATGTTTAAAATAGAAAATCATTACACTGATGATATTAGTTATGATCTATTTTATTCATATAGACTATGGGGCTTGGGCATAGCCCACCACCTTGGACAGGGAACCATAAGGTTACAGCTGTCATTATCTCAATTGACAATAAAATGTAGCTCGGAGGCAAATTATCACTAAGGATGTTAAATCATAGCCCGTCGGCATTTCATCACTAAGGATGTTAAATCATAGCACGTAGGCATTTTATCACTAAGGATGTTAAATCATAGCCCGTAGGCATTTCATCACTAAGGATGTTAAATCATAATCATCGCATTGATGATATTAGCCATGATCTAACCCGATCATATAGGCTATAAGGCTTTGACGTAGTCCATCACCTAGACGACTGTTAGGGCATAGATTTTTATAACTATGGATCCTGTATCCTGAAGCGTTGCCTGGATCACGTATCCTTAGCGGATGCTGCAGGGACTCGGAGGATCAAGGATCCTTAACATTACTTATGATTTCTAACAATTATCCATGTTTTAATGCTTATACGCAGGTAATGGACGTAGTGGGCTAAGTCAAGCTGGAATATTGCAGGAATATTCCGTTTAAGATGCTACTTGGTGGCCAAGTAACAGTTATGTGAGTGGACATGATCTTCCTATAAAATAGGAGTTAGTGGTTAGCTTATTTAAAGGGGGTTGATCAAGTGTTTTAGGCTGATTATCACTTTCGTTCATACACATTCACGAATCAAAGAACACACACACACACACACTCGCAAACCAGAGCTCTCACTTAGCATTCGATTGTACCACACTTGATCAACATCCAAAGTTGTAATCTTTTTCGTGCAATATAGTTGATAGTGATAATTTTCACTATCCGAGGTTTTTATGCCGGCGATCTACTAGTGATCAAGGGCTTTTCCTCGTATAAACCCCGTGTTCATCATGGTTTACATTTCATTTTTGTCCATACAATTGCTCGTCAATCATTTGATATTCAAGCACTCAACCTCACAAAATCAGATTTGGTTACATTATCCTTATTGTGATTTTTAACCAAAACAACGACTAGTGTGGTTTCTCATGCCACACTATCGGGGAGCATTAACATTACTTGAATGTTAACATAAAATAATCATCTTAGTGGTTGAATAATAAAAGTCATGAGCGCATTTGACCATAATGACTTTGAGGCTTGAACATAGTTCATCACCTCTAGATAGAAGGGCTATACTTCCTTAACTATCATGATAGAAGGGATATTCCTCCTTAACTATCATTTATAATTTCCAAATAATATGGACATTGCCAATTGGCTGGTCAAAAACCATTAAGGAGATCTTTTGGAATTATATAGCAGATCGATAAAATTCGAATTAAAATCGAGACGATCGCTTGAAAAGGATGTAATGAATACATACATATAAATAATTCCAAAATTTTCATTAAGCGATAGAAAAATACAATATTTTCCTTAAACAAGGACTTTAAGATAACTTAGACTAATTGTCCACGCAGGGACTAAAAAGAAAATATGTCCACGCAGGGACTAAAAGAAATACTTGCCAACGCAGGGACTTTTGGAAATTTAAATACAAAATGAAAGAAAGCTTTCACTTGTCCCTCCTTCCCCTAACTAGCTTGGTGAGCTTCTTGAAGAACTTATTTGTCTTCTTCTCATTCTTTTCAGCGTGATGCTAAATTTGCTCTGCTTGTTCCAAAACTTGATTTATAGCCTCAAATTGTTGCGCTGGTTGTGGTTGAGGAGCAACAGAATACGGGTACCCATAACTTGGATATCCCGTAGTTGGATATGCAGGGGGAAAGGGTGACGGATATAAAGCATTATATACGACTGCTTGCATATAAGGGTCGTACCATGGCGCCTGATAGTTATATTCCATCGGCGTAGATGGGTTTAAAGGATTATATCCAGACGTATCTGGATACGTAGGAATTGGGTTATCAAAACCCGGATGGTGGTGGTTGAACAAAGGTTTGTGGTGTCAGGTCAACCACAGGTAAAGTATTCGAGGGTCCACCCATTTGTGAGTCCTTGGGAATAGTAGGGTATGTTTGGGGCAATGGTGGTAGCAAGCCCGACTATTGTCCCGCGCGCACTGATATGCGTGCTCCATGCTTTCTCCTTGGTGGTTCTGGGGGTGGTTGTGGTTGTTCCACGATTCCATTTGCACATCTCCTTGTGGAGATGGTGGATTTGGTATTGGAGAGTGATAAGAAGGTGTGTTGGCAAAAGTAAATTGGTTCCAATATTGGCCCCATTCGTTAGGACCTTGATATGGTGATCCTGCATAGGATGTAGAACCACTAGAGATTTCAATGGGGTGCATATGTGACCTCGAGGTGGCATCTTCGGATCTAAGTCTTCATCCGGCTCGTTTGGTTGGTCCAACTGGTTTTGAGCAGCTGGGGGTGTGTTAATGTATTGGTTTAGGTCAAATGACCCATGAAAAGAAGGGGAGTGTGAATGATGGGAATGGTGAAAATGGTGTGAATGGTATGAGTGATGAGAATGTGAGGGTGATGAGTTATGCGAGAGAGAATGTCTCGCTGGTTGGGATGAATAAGAGTTTCCCGAATCTTGATAAGGATCCGAGCTTTGTAGATGAGGGGGTGCTTGTCTAGAAGGTCATCCCCTCATTGGGCCTTTTCCTTTTCCTCGATATCTTGGCAACATTTTTATAGTTTCAATATCAAATCAAAATAATAATAATAACTTAATATGGATATGAGTAATCCTAGGTTGATGCATAGACTCAGAAGTCTAAGGAATATGCTATTGTGTCGTTTGAGATCAAACACATAAGACTAGTGTTGAATTCTCTTAAACGTTGCCTCTGATACCAACCTGTCACACCCTAAATTTCCAAGCAAATCCCGGTGGGCCCGGTGGGGAGTATCGTGACGTAAGATTGGTATCATCATAGTCAAACAATCACAAATAGCACAGCGGAAGTCTTGGATTTAAAATATTATTACAAACGTAAATGTTTAATGTTAAAAATAATAATACAACGTTTGTAATAAAGATCCACTGGCGGATCAAAAATGTACAAAATGGAATCAACAGATACTCGGCTAAATGCAAAGGAGTTAGCCTTTTGAAAATACGTCAGTTTATTTACGTATCCTTGCAACCTGTAACTTAGCCTTTTGAAAATACATCAATATACACTGGTAATACAAATAACCAACACATTTTGAAAATATTTCAAAATTGTTTTAGGTGCATAAGGCACATGATTTTTATAAATAACTTGGGACAATTCAAAAAGATCTTGTATACAGTTTTACAAGTTTGTCAATACATATGGGGACCGGTGCAGAAACTGAATAACATGATTAATCGACACACCACTTTAACCCACGGGGGGGGGGGTATCCCCAATAAGGGTAAGAAAATTTTTTAATATAGCATTAGCATCTGTCAGGTGTATACCTACACCCCGCCCTTAAGTCGTGGCCATTAGCAATTTAATGAGCCGTGGATATCCAGGATATGGTCGAATTAACCCCCAATGTTTAAGTTATCACACAAAATAGATTAGAACGGGTTATGCGGATTTTCTAGTCAAAATCTGACATATGATCCCATACACGACCAAGCGGTAATAATATACCGTATCCCAAGCCCCTATAGGAAAAATAGGTTAAGAGTATTTACCTGGGCTAAAACTCGTCTTATGATGCAAGAATTATAAATAGTTCAGCCGTAATCAATTAACTAAGGTTGGTTGCAATTTACCGGAAGGCCCTAGTCTGGAATGAATGGTATAATAACCAATTAGAATGTCAACGGTCCCATTCAAGTCATAGACTTTGACCAGTTAACTTAAATTAATGAAAACGGTACGCTACGCCTTGATTAAGCGATGACCGGAATAGAATGTAGTTTAAACCCGACAAGTACTAAGACTTGTATAATATGGGTAAACAATGTACATTCTGGAATTTGAAGTGAAAATGATAAGGTTTGACCGTTTCGGTAAACTTACGTAGACTAGCCACATAAGCTTAATCATATGCATATAGCAACATCGGCTAACCGGATGAGTCATAAATAAGTTCTATATGCCATTATACTTTAAATAAGTTGTAACATCAGTAGGTTATCAACTTATATGACCATTATGGTTTATGCACCATAAGGGCATTTTATTCACTAAGCAACATAGTTTAAGAACATGCATAAAATCCGAGTTATGATTAATTACCTACTGTGGAAACACTTAAATTTTGTTATAACATCAGTAGGTAGTGAGTTTGATTGATAGTTATGGTCAAAACCCATACTATGCGCTAAAAGGGCGTTTTGGTCATATAATGACATATTTTACAATGTTTAATCAAAAATCAAGTTATGATCAGAATCATGATGTAAAATTATGTTAATTATATTAACATATCGGTAGGTAAAACATTTGCAGGTTGATTAAAACCATGTTTTATTCCAAAAGGGAATTTTGGTCAAAGTATGGCATAATATAGAGACTTGTGTAAAACTCAGAATATGATTATAATCTTGTAGTATAACCTCAGAGGGTTATCCTACATTATAATATGATCATAATGCAACTTAGAATCAGTAGCTAAAGTTGCTAAAACGGGTTAGAATCGAAAGTCAAAGCAATAGTTGAACTGCTCGACTTTCGGTTGCGAACAGACACTAAAACTGGAAATGACGGGCTGAACATGTTCATACATGTTTTAATATTATTTACCAACTTATTTAAGTGTCAAAACAAGTGTTTAAAAATTTATAAGTTCATTTTATAAGTTTTTCGAAAAATGACGTTTTGACTTTTAATTAAACATAACTTTGACCCCTCATTTGACTAACTTAACGTGACTTCCAGGAGGTGCCCTTTTGAGGGATTAACACCTACCTTATTACGATCACATAGCCATGTTCGATTCGAACAATGGCTGGACCATACGGTCTAAACCGAAAGTCAAAGAAAAAGTCAATTTGATCGACTTTCGGCTAATAACTTAGCCTAGAAACTGAAAGAGCTGGAAAGGAACACTTACAAGTGATCCTTAGGAATAATAGAACTCAAAGGGATGCTCCTATAAGATCAGGAACTTCCAGAGATTGAGAAGAGATTTGAGGAATGAGCAAGTATTCAAGCTCAACAAAGAGCTCTATTTATAGTTGTAGGAAATTCATAGGATCAATCCAGGTGTTAGGAATTATCCCAGGATGTTAGCAAGTGTCCCTTGACGTGTAGGTACTGAATAGAAGGTGGCAATTTGCGTAAACATGGCATACATGTTGGCTACCATGGCAGACTAGACATTCTTCCAGCTGCACCCCTTATGGACCGTAAGAGGTAATGGCTTACGGTCCGTAAGCCTTTAACGCGCCCACATATTTGAATGCCTTAGGGTCCGTAAGACACAAGGTCTTCCGGTCCGTAACCGACTCTCAGCTACAATATTTTATTAATCTTACGGACTGTAAGCTATTAAGCCATACGGTCCGTAAGGGTCACTCATAGGCCAAACTTTTGGCATGTTGAGATGTTTGATCCTTTTATGATTATAATTCCATTAAATGGCAAAAATGGTCCCTCTCAGCCAACATTAGGAATATATGAGAGTTAACTGGACACGTGTCAACATATAATTCAACATAAATTTCCGAGGTGTTACAACTGTGAAAGTAACCAGTGGCCCACTTAGTACGAGACTTATGTTTAAGATTCGCCAATTTAACCCGCTCGAACTCCAAAATAACTTGTTTACAATTCAGCCTTTCATCTAATTCAGCTTTCCCAATATCTCTAGATTCCACCACTCTTTCCAAAAACTCCACTTTAGCGTTGCATTCCTCTACCAGCCCCTCCCGGTCATGTTTAACAGCCTTAAGCCAATCCTTAATCCTTATTCTTCAGCCACCATAATTTATTAATGATACAAGTATCAGAAAACCATTAAACCTGAAGGAACTACACGAATTGACCACAAAATCATCAAACCCCGATAATAGTAGCCACGAACTAAAAAGCGGAACGATAAATGAGTAAAGTTAACTGGAGTTGTTAAAATAATGGGGCTGTGATCAGAGTAGTCCCGGGTCAGAGCAAAAACAGTAGCTGCCAGCCACATGGACATGAAATCTCCGCAAACCACTAACTGGTCCAATTTGCTTAGCTTCGTCCCATTCGTCAACGTAAAAGTGTAACTAAAACCTCCCATGTTATACTCAACTAGGTTTGTGTCTCGAATAAAGCCATTAAGGAAATCTGTATTAACCTGGATGAACTTCGAATTGACCCGCTCATTAGCGTCACTCACTTCATTAAAGTCTCCCATGAAAATCCAAAGGTCCGGAATAGACCTGCGAATTTGAATCAGTTCCGTCCACAAGGCACGTCTACGCACTGGGACGTTTGGAGCATAAATATTTTCCATGTTTTTCCTAATCCCCAAAACCGGGATCAGGCCAGAAGTTATGAGAAAATATCTCCCCTTGTAAACATTTACTCTGCAGAAACTCCTAGGATCCCATAAACTGACAAGACCACCGGACCTCCACTTTGCCGGGACCACATCAAACTCGAACCGAGACCGCCCCCATAAACGACTCAACACGAAGCTAGACGCCTCCCCTAACTTAGACTCCTGGATGGAAACAAAATGCCCACCATGACTCGTCCTTAGGGCCCGGATCCAGTTAACCTTCTTCGGATCCCCTAACCCCTGACTGTTTGACGGAGATAAAATTCATTGGGGACCGACCCACCCTCACCCAAAATTAACAACCTGAGTTGTTCTTTGTATGCTGAACATGGATCCCAGCTTTCAAACCTGTTGAGATTGTCTCCTCAATCTCCTTGGCAATCTCACCCTGATCGTTCGTGACCCCCGCCCCCGAATTCCCCTGGATATTATCCTGTGGCTCCTGGCTGGGAACCTGCATAACGACGCTCAACACATTTAAAGGAGAATCTGGACATAACGAGGTATAGTTGGTATCCTCAACAAAATCCAACTTATGTGGCCCATCTAAAGATTCGCAATGGGATGGGCTTCTCACCAATCTAGATCTTTTCCTGGATCTTGAGGTTGAGGTGGGCCCATAGGAGTAGTAGGCCCAATAGGTGAAAAGACCCATCCCCCACCCTATCCTGGAAACAATTGACCCCCTCATCGTGATTACTCGTGTTTCCAACATCCAATATCACCTGCTCAGATTTCTCATGCAAACCACTATTCCCTATGCACATTGACCCATCGGGTACCCCGTTCCACCCAACAGTCGTCTTGGTCAAATCAGCGTTATCCAGCGATTGGGAAGGAGCTTTCGGGACATCACCATCTCCTTTCATCTCTGCCGTGCTCCGAGGAGGTAACCCATCTACCTGCTCCGTTGCAGCTTAATCACAGATCTCTCCATCCTACATCTCCTCATCTTCCTCGTTAGACTCAACAGAGGTCTCAGGTTCCATAAAGCATTGAACCAGCGACCATGCCAGATCCACCTCCGAAACCCAAACAACGAATGACTGACCCTTCCGCTACACTCCAACTTCCTCTTCAATCTTCTTGCTCGGTTGTGGAGGATGAGACATGACCGAAGTATCACCCCAAGCCAAGAAAAGTTTGAAGGACCAATTAGCTTACCAATAGATTCTCCGATCTTATTATACACCTCCTCATCCCGTAGGAGCAATGGTACCCCATCGATCCCGATTTTGGCCAGATGATCATAGGAAACATCTTGTCCCTCCCATATCACTGCTGAGGATAAAACTTCCAACCACGTGTCCCTATCTCGTAAGAACTCTGCAGCTTCCTCCTGGTTCTCAAAGGGCATAAGGACTTTAAGCCCTCCCACATAAGAAAACTCAGGCTCCAGTGTACCCCCATTAATCACCACTGCTTGCAGTCGGTTGAGACCAGAGAAGTCCACAGCTTCCTCAAGAATTGCCCTTCCTGCAGCGGTTTTTGGAAACACTACTTCATCTCCAGGAATCACTACCATCTTCCTTGGCTCACTGTTCAGAACCTCAACATAAGAACGACCTGCCGACACCTTGGTCCCCATATGCACAGGAAGGGGTGGCACCTGTTGTTTGGGAACCCAAGTGGGTCTCGACGCCAAATGAGTTTCTTGGGGTATCTTACGATTGAAACGATCGAATTTCGCTAACCAAACCTCCAGTTTGGCATCGAAAATTTTCACCATGTTCATACTTGTCGTAGTCCCCTTCACATCCCTCACGTCCACCCATCTCACAAAACCAAAAGCATTTCCCCAGGCATCCCTCTTCCTCGCCACGTAAGCATCGGAGACCCACCCATACAGTTGGAACGCCTTCCGCAGGAGAGATTTGGAGACCCTTCCCGGAAGGTTTGAAACATAAAAAGTAGTCTCCGCAGTCCCTTTGGTGGCCACTGTTTTTTTCCGGTATAACACATCCCTCCATTCTCTGTCCCATTCTCTTACCATATCTACCGAATTATCCTGATAGTTTTTAACATACTATTGTGGACTTGTTGTGATAGTTGTATTGGGTTACTAAAAATGATTACCGTGCTTTAATATGATATGGTGAAAATATTTATTACAAGGTATATGAAAGATTCTAGACAACGCTAGACTTGAAACTCCGAACCACGTGCACGTTAAGGCTCATAAAAAGTTAAAAATCAAATAAGAGATTTAAGAAAGATAAATAAATAAAGAATACCGAACTAACCAATAATGGATCTATCTCCTGATAAAGATGTGGTGCTTGTAAGCTTTCATGCAAAACTATAGACGGTATGTAGCAACCCCCCCCCCCCCCCACTAGATTCTAAAGCACACGCAAGTCGAGTCACACACGGAAGTACCTGCTCGTTGTTGTTTACGACGATAGCTAATAACGACGACGTTCTGTTTGTTCTCCTTCACATAGTAAGATGTAGTGGGCTTCATTCGAAAGGCTACTTCATACACATGGTTTAATCGTATGATATTTTAATAGCCCAAGGACTATCACCACATGGTTTTTAAGATATGTAAACTTAATACCAATCGTCTGACATTCTAATAGCCCAAGGATTGTCACCACAAGGTTTTTAAGATATGTAAGGATTGTGATGAAAAAAAAGAAAGACAAAGAAAAAAACTACATGATAAAGATGATACGATCAAGATAAGGACTTAAAGATGAACACGATAAAATGATAAAGATAACACGATGAAATGATAAAGATAAGAATAACTTAAGTGTTTTGTATATATTTATGCAGAACACTAAATATTGCGAGAATACAGCAGAATACAATGAATCACCCATTTTTTCAATCCTAAAAACTCAAAAAGTAAATGAAAATGTTTATAGATTTATTGTTTCTTATACTAGAATTAAAAAAAATATTAAAAAATTTCACTTTTCTTATAACCTGCATATATGTAGGTTATGTGTAGGTTAAATTTTTAACATATATGTAGGCTATGTGTAGGTAAAAATATATGGTTTTTTATGTTATATAATACACATATGAATGTAATAAACATAAAATTTAAAATAAAATAAACCTTAAATCCCAAAATTTAGTGTTTTAGAGTTGTTCTTTTTGTTCTCGCAATAGCTAGTGTTTTGTAATGATCCTCATCCTATATATATAGGGTAGGGTTCATGCGAGAACCACCTTTATTAGGAGAACCAATGTGAACACAACAAAACAAACCCACTACACCACCACCCAACCTATACCGCACTAAAGACCCCCCAAAACCTAAAACAAAAACCTAACCCCCCCCCCCCCCCCACACACACACACACCATGTTAAATGTAAAAACTAAACCCTCCAAAAACCTAAAAACAAAAATTCTTTTATGACGGAAAGTAGCGATTTTTTTATAAAAATTATTATTAAAAAAATTGTGTGTTTTTTAATTATTTTTTGTTGTGTTACATTGGTTCTGCGTTCTGAATAAAAGGGGAGTCCCTAACGGACCCTTCTCAACAACTAACACATAGTACCGAAACTTTAATCCTACCCTTAGTATACACACTTGTCACCATGGGATTTGAATACTAAAATATATCGTGATTAGGACTGTCCAAACTGCTCGACGATCGAGGATCGTTCGATGATCGCTCCAAAAATGCTCGAAAAATAGTTCGATTCCCGCTCAGTTTGTAAATGAGCCGCTCGGCTTGGTTCGATTTGAAAACGAGCCAAGCATGAGCAAAGGTCCGCTCGCTCGTCGATCGCTCGGTTTCGCTCGAATTATTTTTATTAAATAATATATATATATAGTTATATAGATAACTAGGGGTGGGCATATTTGGATCTGGACTGAAAAGAACCGTTAACCGACCTAAAACAAACAGAACCCAGCCCGACCCTAGCAGTTAGGGTATTTTTTCGGTTCTGGTACATCATATAGTATCGGGTTCGGGTCGGTTCTGGTCCAAAGACCAAGAGAACCGACTTTAATAACGTGGACTGAATTACTGACTACGATGGCCCAATTGTGAGTGGGCTTTATTATTAACCTAACTAATATCAAGCGACGGCGGAATAATGTAGACATACAAATCAACTTAGTATGATACAATTAATTAATTATTGATTCATTCATATAATTGATTACCTACAATCTCCTACAATCTTTTGAATTTATTGATTGTTGTCAATTCATCAATTGAGGGTTGTGTTAGTTACGAGGTACATGCGATTATAGTAAATCAATAAATCTTAAAAACATTGATCATAAACCAATCATCGTCATATGAAATCAAACATTAGCAATTTCATACCAATCAAATCAATTACATTAGCCAGCAATTACCAATTTCATACACAATAAACTTACCTCTTGAATTCTGATATAATCAACCAATTTGAAGTGTGAAATCTTGAATTATATTGAGATGTATGAATCCGTATAAACTTTGTATGTGAAAGTGATGCATAAATCGGTCTAAATCACATGAAATGGATGATCCTGGAGTAAATTGTGAGTCTCTTTAACAATGAGTAATCGGGTTCGGGTTTTAACTCGGAACTGAGAACACCGAATGTGGTTGGAACCGATACCTGATTAACTTATAAGGTACATGATTCGGGTATTGTTTTAGGATGAATTCGAGTATTGGGTCGGGTCGGTCCATTCTCGGTCGGTCCGGTTCCTGGAAAATGCTCACCCCTATAGATAACTAGCCAAGAAAAATTAAAAGTCTAAGAAACGTACTAGCCCAACTCAATACCAAAACCTAACCCTAATTCCTAAAAATTCAAATCAGCACCTAATCTCGTGCTCCATACCTCCTGTCACATACCTTGCTGCTGCTCAAGTTCAACTTATCGATACGTACAATCTTCTACCTCGTCGGCTACTTCAAATCAGCAGAGTTAAATCTCCTACCTCCTGCCACATACCTCGCTGCTGCTCATGGTCGATTGTTGAGGATCCAATATTTCTCACGGTACAATCTCCTACCTCAAACAATCTTTTCTCACGTTGCTGCTCATCTCGATTTTACTTAAATTTTGATACCGAGATTGAACAATTGATGTATAATAAGAAGAGTAAATTCGGCATTGTTTGATGCACAAATAGTATATTCATTTATGAAGAACATTTTTAGAATCTTGATTTTAGTTATGTATTGCTTTTGTTAGTAAGGTGTTGAACATGTTTTAACTAAGTTAGGATTTGTTTTTTGTTGAAGGCAGCCTTGTAATAGTCTTAATTTCAGTTTTTTTTGTGTGTTGCTACACATGTTTAATTTCGGTGCTGAGCAAAAACGATCCGTTCGATTCAAATTCAATCTGAGCATGACTTTTGTGCTCGGTTTTGCAAATACGATCCATCGGATCGGATCAGTTGTAATTCAATCCGAGCACGAGCAGACCCTTGCTCGGATCGTATCAGCTCATGAACACCCCTAATCGTGATGCACAAAAATCTTATACACCTTGACACTGCTTAGCCAAACACCCTTTGGTACTTGAAGACAGATACACTAAGACATACGAATGATAAAAAGATTATCAAGATTTGATAAAGAGTGAAGCACAGGCTGAGAATAAGGTGCGAGATTATCATGTTGTTTACTTGAATCATAATTTGCAATTGGTGAAATAACAGATTTGCTGAATTAAAAGAATTGTTTTTGATTGTTTCACAGTTTGATAAAGTAAATGATGTTTTATTTGTTATTTCTTTCTTTCTTACTCATCTTTTATGCTAGATGCTTGAGTCGCTTGTTTTTGAAAACTAATGTGTGTCATTTCAAAGCAGTTAAAGATGATTAAACATTATTAGTAAAAAGATATTGGATTTAAATAACCTTAACTTTTACCATTTGATCGATAACATTACAATTTATGAATTGTACCACACCACTTTTAGCTTTCAACTTATTTCTTAGACACTTCAAAACTAACTGAACCTAGTCCAGTTAGCTGACGTCAAATCAGGGCCGGATTTGGGCCTGTCGAGATGTGCCACCGCACAGGGCCCATAATATAGAGAGGCCCAAAATTTTTTAAAATATATCTGTAGTTTATATATATATTTTTTATAGAAAAAATATCGCAGAAATTGTCACTTTGGCACGGTGGAAGCGTCTCTTTTCTATTCGATCCCAAGTTGTGTAGTTTTATTTTTTCTACTTTTCTTGAGTTCTTACAAGGTTTGTTTGGGCCTCAAGTGGATGATTCAACTTATGTTTTAATTGGTGGAACTGGAGAGGCCCATATGCTCCCATGAAATACTTTTGTCTTTAGCTTTTTATTATGTTCTTTTTTTTTTCTTTTCTCATGTAATCATTTACATAAAAAAAAACTTCACCCGAAAAACTTCATATGTTTTCTTGTTTAAATTTGTAAACTCTTTTATTTCTCATTTCGAACTTAACCATTTATAACATAAATTTAGTAGAACACAATTTTCTAGTTTATTTGTTTTATTTGTATAATTATTTCTCATTTCTAACTTAACCATTTATAATATAAACTTAGTAGAACACAATTTTCTAGTTTATTTGTTTTATTTGTATAAAAAGGTTAGTGTTCTAAACTAATTTGGATATGTTTACACATATTACAGTTCTTTTTGTTGTAAGAATTTAAGTGTTAGTTAATTTTGCTTGTTTAGAGGTTATTGAAACTAATGCTAGGTGTGATAGTTTATTTGTAACATAAAACTTAGGGGTTGTTTGTTTACCTCTTAATGAGACTCTTAATGATTCAGACATCTTACTGGTTCAGCACTTAATGGTTCAGACTGTTTGTTTCGCGAGCAAACGTCTGAATGGTTCAGACATTTACCTCTGAATGGTTAAGCATTATACTGAGTCTGAATGGTTAAGACCTCTAATCTGAATTGGTCAGACATTTGCCTCTAAACGGTTAAGCATTATACTGGCTCTTAATGGTTCAGACCTCTTACTGGTTTAGCACTTAATGGTTCAGACCTCTTACTGTTTCAACACTTAACCATTCAGAGGTTGCCAAACAACCCCTTAGACTTATTGTTTTCAGTAGATGATAATTTGAGCAATGTATTCACTCTATGAACATGGATTATTGTGATAACTTGATAAATTTTTATAACAAATTTTTATAACAATCCTGAAATTAATTGTGCTCATCTTCATATCGATTTTTAGATAACAATCAAACAGTGTATTTTTATTGAAACATGTGATGTGCATATTAGAATTTGGTTGTTGGTCGTGGACTTTTGAGATGTAGAAAATGTCGACGGATCCTGGCAGCTTATTCATCAGTAGAATACAAATGGAGAAATCATGATTCGTTTAACTATTTAACATAGATCATTTTGCTACAGTAATTATTTATTGTTTATTGTTATTACAACCATCATCCTAATACTGATTTTATGTACACATAAGTTTATATTTATGGGCCCAATTTTCCTACTCGCACAAGGCCCAAAAATTCTTAGGGATTCTCCGGGACGGCACTACGTCAAATGATATGTTACCAAACAAGTGTCACATCAAATGTCATTTCGTCAAAAACCATATCAAGTACCATGTCATCAAAAACGTCATGGGTGCTATGTTATATGCCACATCTGATGTCACGTCACTACATAAGTGTAACATCAGTAAAAACTGAGTTAAGTATTAGTTAGTTTGAGAATATGAGAAGAAAATAACTTGTAAACTGATAGTGATTTGATACAAATCGTCAGTTGAGATTGCAATCGACCAACTGATAAAGTTGATAAATTTGTTAGACCGGAAAAATGACGGTGTTACATAAAGATGACGAAAGCTTTACTTCTCTTCTCTTTTTTTTATTATTTTCTTTTTCATAACGTTGTATATTAATAGTGGTACATGACGGAATATTCGGGTTTATTCCAATTTATGTAAATCCTGATTCCGGTATTTAACATCAAGGGGCTTGCTATTCATAGACACCCTCAACTTATTTTCATACCTTGTAGTGTCGAGCTATGGTTAAAGCGCGACATTTTGGTCCGGTCAACCAGACAAAGGCTGACGGTCTGTTGACCGAACCAAAACGTTAAACTTTGGCAGCATTTTGGTCCTGTCAACCAGACAAAAGACTGACCGGGCGTTAGTCTTTTGTCTGGTTGACAGGACCAAAACGCGCGTTTTGGTCCGGTTGACAGGCCCGTCAGACACTCATCAGTCTTTGTCTGGTTGACCGGACCAAAACGTCCCGCTCGACGTTTTAGTTCCGGGGCGTTTTGGTCCGGTCAACAGACCCATCAGTCTTTGTCTGGTTGACCGAACCAAAACACCGCACTTTAGTCACAGCTCTTACATGATGTGTAAATAAACACAAGAGGTGTGTGAGTAGATATGGCCAACATCAATATGAAATGCAAGCACATCATCAACTGAATCAAAACCCAAACTTTTATTTCCATCAGAGTTAAAGACCCACCTACTTTGAGTCCGAAATTACGAGGGTGATTGTTGGTAATTTACGGAATTCAAGTCACAAGTCGGTGAACTTAAGGGACCAAATTTAACAAGTAGGTTAAATTGGTTAAGTTTCCTAATTATGTTATAATTATATTTGGTAATGTCTTAGGCACCAAGTTAGGGTTAGCCTATATAAACAAGCTAGGGTTAGGCATTATTATAGAGAAGATAGAAACCGAGTTATGGTTTAAGACTAGAGAGAAACCGAGTTATGGTTTGAGAGTCTGTAATTAGTTTTGAGTTATTTTCTGATTAATAATATTGAGAGTTATTCGATCTAAATTCTTTTCTTCAACTTTTCTATTCGGTTTGATTGTCGATTGGGACTTGAAACAAATACTCTTCTCCTTGCAGACTGCAGACCTTTGGTCCACCTCTTCTCTTACAAATGCCTGCAGATGTTGTCTGCAGACTACGGACCTTTTACCTTTTTAAAAACAAACAACAGCTTAGGTTCAATGGTATATTCTTGGTTTATTTCATTTCATGTAACTTAAAAGGAAAAAATAAAGCATTATTTCTTCCTGACAAGGACACTTCTGGCTAGGGCTGGCAATTTTACACGAATACACGACACAAACCTACACAACCTTAACATGTATCGTGTACTAAACAGGTAGACACGAAACAACCTGTTAATTTTCGTGTCATGTTCGTGTATAGCGTTTTGTGTTTTCGTGTCTTATCGTGTCTGTTCTTGTATAGCGTTAATACATGTTAACATCGAGTGGTTAAGAAGTAAGATACATGTTTACCTGTTAGATACCCGTTAAGATACCTGTTTACCTGTTAGATACCCATTAATACATGTTAATACCTGTTAGATAGTTAGATACCCGTTAATACATGTTTACCTGTTAGATACCCATTAATACATGATTATTCTAGTGTTCGTTAACAGGTATTAACAAGTAATTTTCGTGTTTTCGTGTCGTGTTCGTGTTTGAAAAAAAAGGCACGATAAGTTATCGTGTCGTGTTCGTATATGGGTTTTCGTGTAGCGTGCCTTATCATGTCTTATCGTGTACGGGTATACACGATATACCTGCCCTAGTTCTGGCTAGGGCCTTTCTCAAGAACTTTAATAAAAAAATAGACCCAAAGTGACAGGGTCCGAAATTATGGTCAAACGAAAATTAACTAAAAATATAACACTTGGTGAGGGACCTAAATTAACTTGAGGTGTTTTTTTACACTCTACCACAAACATTTTATATATAATTTACTATATATATATATATATATAAAAGCTTATAAAAACCTTTCATATTCTTTGAAAATGTGAGCCTCGAGCGATCGGCCAGCCCTGCTTCTGATGGCGGACCTAATGCCATGATTCGGGGCCGCCATATTAAAAATATGATTAAACTCTCTGATCACGCCCTCATAAAATAAATATTGGGTCGGTCATTGCTTCTCTGTACCATCATAGCATCCTGATTTCTGGAGTTCAACAACTTACTCCATCACAAACAAAATTTCAACAACAACAACAAATGCTCAAATAAATCTACATGTTATATGTTATTCAATTTACAATCTCTATATTTTCTCTTAACAATTCAAGAACATATTCACGGTGTCTGAACAGAAGCTGATTCAATAATCTTCTGAGCAGCGGAAAGCTGTTCCATCAACATAACCAGACGCTCTCTGTAAGCACGCGCCTGATCCACGGCCTCAGCTTCAAGCTCTCCCAGCTGCGAGCACAGACGCTCCTCAGCATCCTCCGCCACGCGCAGCCGCTCCCACGTCCTCTGCAGCTCCATTTTCATCTTCTCTTCTCTCTCTAGACTCCTTTTCAATTCTCTCTCTAGTTCCTCGTTCCTCCTTCTCAACACCTCCTCCTCCGCCACCGTCTTCGCCGCCGCAGACTGGTGGATTTGAACCGCCGGAACCGCAACGCTTGTGCCATATTCAAGATATGAAAGAAAGAAGGATATTGGTTTGTTGGCTGATTTGGTTGTGGTACGGTTTCTTCCAGTTTTTTTCTAAAAGAGTGTTGGTGGAAAAATATTTATCAAAATGAGTGATTTGAAAAATAATTACCAAAATGGGTGTTTTTCTATGTTTCTTTATTTTTAACTAGTCGATTTTAATTCTTCTATTTTTATTTAATCAACCTATCACATTTATATTCATTTCTTCGATCTTATTAGATCTTTAACTAACTTATTAATTATTATATTTTTTTATATAATGAAACCCACGTTAAAATAAATTGAAATCGTTGAATTCATTTAATTTTTAAATGCTAATACCTCTCATTTACTATTCTAATATAATATTTTTAAGGGTAATTTTCATATTACTACTGTCTGTGTAGTTTATTACCGATTCAAATGAAAACCCATAATATAGTGTTTCCTATAATTACATAAATTTTATTAACAATCAGTGGGCAAAATATTTAGATAGATTGATTGGTTCGTAATTTTATTGGCCAACTTGATACTGTATTATTATTTTTTATTATCAACTTATTTTTAATGGTCACAAACAACATTTATTTCATTCAGTTAATGTAAACATGAATACATGTCTTGTTTACGAAAAAGAAAACCATATTTGTGTTCGATTATTTGTTCGGTTAAAGTTAAATAAATAAACATGAATGTGCTACTTTAGTGATTGTTTACATCTCTAAAACTCTAGGAGTAAACTTTATATTAGAATTATTTAGCTTATATAAATGTAAAAGGAAATAAAAGAAAAAGCGTTAAGGAAAAAAATATATTTTGATTAGTTAAAAAAGTAAATAAAATATAACGAGTAATTTGTTTTGGAGAAAAATAAATGAAAAACATATAAGGTTAACTGAAAAAAAATATAACAGTTTAGTTAATAATAAAGAAATAAGAAAAAAAAACACTCATTTTAATAAATATTTTTTAAAATCACCCATTTTGGTAAATATTTTTTTCACCCTCATCAATTTGAGAAAAAAGTCATTGCAAAACACCTATTTTAGTAATTATATTTCAAATCACCTATTTTGTTAAATAACTTTTCCACCAACATCCTTTTAGGAAAAAACTCCGGTTTCTCCTTGATCTCCGGTTTATTTATAGACGTAATTGAGGGTGTCCAGGTTCAATGTACCTGAATTTGCTGGTTTTGTTTACGTTCTAGACCTTTATGTTTACGCTGAATTACCCTCCAAGCCACTACAATTTTAATTTGATTATATCTTTTATGTGGTTGAAAATTGATCACAGATTCGTCGGGCTATCCTCCACCGGAAGACGCAACCGTATTATTTTTTAATATGTCTAGTGGCCGCTTAAAATAAGAAAAAAGAATCTAACGTTATGTATCACGTAATTTATACATTGTTTACGATCATAATATACGAGTCGTATAACGTTTTACAATATGTATATATTACTTTATATATTTTTTTATTTGTTGGTTAGACGTAATACTCCTTGATACGCGTGCGACTTAACGTTAAATTCCTTGATTCGGCGTAAGATTCCTTCGTGTGAGTTATTTGATTCGACGTAATATTCCACGATTCGCGTGTTAATAATTTGAAAAGACATATATTCCATAAAAACTTAGTATATAATATTTCGGTAGTGGAGGAACACCGTCCGGTAGTGGAGAATCATCGCCCGGTAGTGGAGGACCATCGTCCAAGGGTAAAGGTGACGATGAACCTAGTGAGTTTAAAACCGACCATGTATAACATCTATTTTTATACATTAATTTTTCGTACGTTTGATATAATTGTTTGATAACCCCAAAGTGTTTCGTTAGAAATTCCATAACATTGATGATTTGGTGAACTGGTGTGGAGCAGTCAGATGCGACAACGGGTACGCCATAGTCACCAAACGAACAAAGTACAAGGAAGTCCCTAGCCACCGGGACCTAAAAATATGGCTTATACGCGATTGTGGTGGCCACCATAAGCAAACAACCACGGTTAGACATAGCGGAATCAGGAAAACCGGTTGCGAGTTCCAACTGACTGGGACATACATAAAGAGGTCACAGGTTTGGACTCTAAAGGTTGACAAAGCTAAGCACAACCATGAACCATTTCTGTATCTTGAGGGACATCAGCCCTAATGAAGCTAACTCCAGAGGAAGAGGGGGCGGTGCAGCAACAGACGCATCAGAACATGCGACCACGAGACATTATTTCGACCATTAAAAAACAGAACCTCGAAAATAATGCGCGAGCGAAATTGGGACAAAGGGAGCAAGTTGGCGAGATTCCAATGCAAATTTTTTCATCCGATTGAACAAAATTAGGTTTGGTTTCTTCCACAAAATATCTGAAAAGAACAAAAGGCTACAAGATATTTTCTTTATCCACCCGAAGTCGAATGACTTGTGGTGTGCCTTCTCGCATGTGTTGCTTATAGGCGCTGCCTGCAAGACGAACCAGTACAAAATGCCACTCGTCCTCAACGCATGTGCAAGCATGTTTCCAAACGCCAGTCATTCACTATGTAGGTGGCACATCAGGAGAATGTCGCTAAATGTTGCAAGCTAAGCTTTAAAACGAAAACAGACTGGAATAAGTTTATATAAAAGTGGGGCACGTTGATTAACTCAACCAAGGTTGTGCATTACAACTATTCGTACGATTGAATACGAGAAAGACTGCCAAGCAAAAAAAACGTGACGGTAATTTGTATACGAATCTCTTATAATCATAATTATCTGAATAATACTAGCTGTAATTATCTTGTTTTCAAGTATGGATTATTTGTTTTTTTTTTCTTTTTGAACGGCTGACAAATTCTTCAAATAGGCTACTGGTGAAATTCATCACATAGTGATACGCACGCCTCCGAACTAAGGAAAACCCTCACCTAGGCTGAAGCCCATAAACACTCGGTTGTAATTATTGAACAAAAAATTAGCAATTATCAAATTTCCCATGTCCAAAAGAGACACAAGAAAAACAAAATAAAAAAAAAAAACAAACAAAGACGTATACCTCCCTCCCCCATCAATCGTTAGCCACAAAAACCACTCACCATCGAACACCCTGACCACCGATCATCGTCTTCCTTCAACCACTAACCACCTGCTTAACCCTAACACCTCACTTCAACCATCCATGGCGACAAGCCTCCCATGGCACCCTCTCCTCTCCTTAAAAAGCCAACGCTTCCACCCTTCCACCAACAAACGATTCGTCAGTTCGCCGTTACCTAACTCAATCAGAGTACAAGCATTCAGGCGCAGCGATTTCGACGGATTCGCCAAGAAAATGGCGTCAGGAGAAGCCTGGAAGGACGCTTGGCGCAGCGCTAATAACGGTTTCGAGCAGCTCGTTTACGAGGCCAAGAAGACGGCTGAACGAATTGACCGGGAATATTCCGTTGGCCGGCGGCTCTCCGCCGTCGCACAGTCGGCGTCTGACCGTGCTAGAGAGCTTGACCGTGATTATTTGATTACGCAGCGATGGCGGACGTTTACTCTTGATTTCAGTCGGAATTGGCCTAGGGTTTGGATTGTATTGTTTATGGTTATTTTAAATGATTCGAGTGTGCTAATAAGATGTAATTTTGTGTTTCAGTACAGGAAGAATTTTAGTGAGTTCATGGATACTCCGTTGGGGAAAAGTTTTGGGGTAAGTATGGCTTTACTCGGTGCTTTTGTGTGTTGGTATAATTTGTTCTTACACGTGATATTATTATGAACTGATGTAAGAATAGGTTATATATAGGGAATGAAGGTGTTACTGATGTAGTTCTGGATCAAAATTAGGGCCATAGGAGTTTTGTATCTAAAGACAACCCATGGGGCGCAGAAACTAAGGAAGGTTTACTTGATAAACTTGATGGATAGAGCTATACGCGTCATGTAGTTCTGTACATAGGCGAATGAGTTGTGTGGGAACAAAATGCCTTGAGCGCCTCACGCTTTTTTAAACTAAGATGAGAGGATAAGATCTCGCTGCATAATCTTGAAGATGAGAATTGTTTTGGTTGAAAAGACTGGAGGAAAGTATGACATTCTACCATTGATAATGAAACTGTAGGTAGGAACCTATATTTTATAGAATATAAAATAGCCTTTTTAGATTTTTAGTCATCATTATCTCGTACTCAGTAAATCCCACCAATAGTAAAGCTAAGGTAGGGTCTGAGGAGAGTAAGATGTAGACAGCCTTACCTCTACCCCGTAGGAATAAAGAGGCTGCTTTTAGTGAGACCCCCCGGCTCGATAGTAGTTTTGCATCAAGCCTTGGACATAAGGCACATAACACTCTATATATAGAGAATAACATTACACTTGGATACCTTCCATATATATTAGTTATATTACTAGTCTAATACCTTTTGGTTTTGCTAATAAATTATTCTTCTCTATCCATGAGTTTCTATCTTTATTCTCGCTCTTGGTTAATTGTAGAGAAGATAATAGTATGCAAGAGTGGAGACACTCGAAACAAAGTCTTATTGCTTTCTTATTTACTTCACGTTGTTTTGTTCCATTAAAATCACTGATAAGTTGCTTGTTTCTTTAGACTATCTTCTTTTTATGGTTTGCGCTTTCTGGATGGCTGTTCAGAATTCTGATATTTGCAACATGGGTACTGCCGATTGCTGGCCCTTTGCTTATCGGTGCTGTTGCTAATAATCTGGTCATTAAGGTATTATCTTACTCTCATTTATCTATTTGTGCTTTTAAAGTAATAAGTACCTTTATGAAGTATGGCGTTAATGACTTCAACAGGGTGCATGTCCTGCTTGTAAGAGACAGTTTGTTGGTTACAAAAACCAGATGGTGCGCTGTGCTGGCTGTGGAAACATTGTTTGGCAGCCGAAAGGAGGAGACTTCTTTTCAAAAGGTGGGACCCGCCCTTCTTCGTCTTCAAAATCTGATCCGGAGATAATAGATGTCGAGTTTGAAGAGATATGACCAAATGCTCCTCCTTAAATACTACTAGTAAACAAACCACTGGTTGATGTCTGTCTATTTGTTAACCTTCATTAGGCGTTATAAATATGGTTATGCAATGTAAGTTCCTTTATTGATTTAAAAAGTTTTTTACCATCATGTTTTTATTATGTTTTGGGGGGCCCTGATTGTTGGGCACCCAATTCAATGTGTCATATGGACAACACAAGAACTTATCATGTGTCATGTGTGATGTCTTATTGTGTCTCACAGAATATAGGAATGATACCCAAAATACACTGTGTTTTCGGTTCTCGAAAACTTGATATAAATGAGTATTCACAGATATTAATTTCTAGCATGCAATGTGCAATATTACTTGTAAACTGATATGTTGAAAAATGCACCATGCAATGAAATAAAATGCAGCCTACAAAAATCTGACCTGTTAATGTGATCTGTAAATTATGACCTGTTAACAACAAAATGCATCCTGGAGCTTAATTTGTTGTAAAACGGTAGCTGCAATCGGCAGAAGGTAACCTGCAATCTGATACAATGTGATTGATGTTTTAAGACGAATCCATATTGAAGTTAAAGTTCTGTTTTGCTAACATGTTGTGCTTCAAAGTAGCAATTTTGTTGCATATGCTGTTAAATTTGGTTATAACTTTAATAGCTGGATATTGAATAAAACATTGACAAAAAATAAATGGGTCGGAGCTTGTATATGGTAACCCAAAAGCTTTTAAAAGATTTGACACTTCTCAACATCCGATTTGCACCACTTTGAGCTAACACACACAAACGAGATTCTAGATTGGGAAAATGGGCATGCTTGAAGTTTTCTGAGCTCACACACGCAAAACCAAGCTTCCAATTGTGTGGCATGCCCGTCCATAATAACAAACGATATAGAACAATTACTATTTGGTAATTGCCTACATTGTTAGATGATTATAATGCTTAGAAAAGCAATTGTTTTATTAAAAAGAGTCTCATTTGATAAAAACTGAAATATAAGAAAGTGATTAAAAAATAAAAATACAACACCTTTCTTGTTTAGTCTAAGACACGTATTTAAATACACAACCAACCTTAAGTTTACATTGTTAATAAAACTTTGGTTACCTGTTCTAACCTGGTAAAATATTATTGGCCATCCAAAAACTGACATAATGATACCAACAAAATAGATATTTCTAGATCCATCACATGGTGGTACAACGTAAGAAATCAAACAAATCAAAGTGGGTTAGGTTTTCCTTTTTTTAAAAGAGTAAATTGCGGTTTGGGTTCCTATGGTTTATAACACATTCCTATATTTTACAAATATGACAACTATTGCAAATAACACACAAACATTTCAATTTATAGCGATTTCAATCCCAGACTAACTCCATCCACATTGATGTTAAATCAAGGTCACATAAGAAGCATGTGATGGCCATTTTCGAATACAAATCAAATTCAGTTTAGTTTCTGGTTTAAATGTTTAATCTCTACTTTAGTTAGTTCGATTCGATTTTAATGCAAGTAAAAACAGCTAGGGACCGTTTGTTTAGCTCTTGATGAGGCTTTTAATGGTTCAGATATCTTACTGGTTTAACACTTAATGATTCAGACAATCAGACTGTTTGTTTCGCGAGCACATGTCTGAATGATTCAGTCATTTGCCTCTGAACAGTTAAGCATTATATCGACTCTTAATGATTCAAATCTCTTACTGATTCAGTACTTAATGGTTCAAACCAATTCATAAGTTGCCAAACAACCCCAACCGAACAGATAAATATATAAACACCTCTAAGGCCCAGTCCAATGCGGCCTCGCCCAACTCCAGCCTCCATCATGACTCCTCCTGTAAATTATCACAAACCCTAACCACCGCAGCTCTGAATTCTCCATCTGAAAACAATGGTGGCAGGGAAGAAGACGGTAAGATTTCCGACCTTGTTCTTGCTTACCTACAATAATTGATTTGAATTTCATTTTACAGAAGAAGACTCATGAGAGCATCAACAACAGGCTGGCTCTCGTCATGAAGAGTGGAAAGTACACTCTAGGTTACAAAACTGTTCTTGAATCTCTCAGAAGCTCCAAAGGTAGTTAATTAAAAGTGCTTGGGCCTTTGAAATCATGTTGTTTTGCGATTTATTTTGATTGTATTGTAGGTAAGTTGATTATTATTTCTAACAATTGTCCGCCGTTGAGGAAGTCTGAGATTGAGTATTATGCTATGCTTGCCAAGGTTGGGGTTCATCATCACAATGGAAGTAAGTTGAGCTATTAATTGCCTTTTGTTTGAATCATATAAGCATACATTGTTGAAGATGATGTTTTATTTGTAAAAAAATTACTTCATTTGTAGAAGTTAGTTAAGTGTAGTTTAATTTGTTATAATTAAATAAATACACCTTGAATAGAAAAGATATAGAAGCTCAGTATTATCAAATAATTATGACTAGTCAAAGATTGACCAGCTTGGTTTTAAAATGCGCGCATCAAATGATGCATCGATGAGATCGCATTGTGTGTTGCGGTTCCATGATGCATGCAGTTGACTGGTATTTGAACAAATTAGATCTTTAGTTGAACAAATCTAACTTTAGATGATGAGAATATATTACATTTTAATGTTTAAAGGTTCACAAGTTAAAATAATTAGCTATATATATTAGTATTTTTAGATAAGGAACACCTCGCATACGTGATGCATGCGCTTCACGCATCGGATTTAAGATCAAAACGCATCGGATCGCTACATGGATTTTAAAACCAAGTTGACCAGCATGATCTTGACTTGTCAAACAAGGAAAGTCAATTATCTTTGGATGTTGTGTTGGTGTAGATATCTGTTCATAGTTGTCAATAGCGAGCGTAGCGATCGCTATAGCGCATTACGTAGCGTATAGGTCTAGGCACGCTATTAGGGTTGTAGCTATAGCATAGTTATCGATAGCGGCCATAGCGACCGCCATCGTGAATAGCGTTGCGAAGCGATGGGTCTCCGCTATTTGGATCTCGCGGCTGAAAAGCGTGAAGATAGCGACCTCCGGCGATGAATTCCGGCGCCGGCGCTGCTTTTTGGCCGGAGACCTGTGATAAGAAGAGGCGACCAGAGGAAGAAGATGAAGAGCGGCGTGTTTATTGCTTTCTAGGGTTAAATAACTTTTGATATTTTAACATTTAACCCCTTTGTCTTTCATCAGCTTATATTTAGCCCCTAAAAATTATAGTTTTTGCATAAAAACTGTAAAATTAGTTTGTGTATTTAAACATTAACCCTCTATCTTCACTAGTTTACATTGTCCTAAACTTCTGAATTTTGTGCATAAAAAGCATAAAATTAAAATTATATACATATATAAATTGTAAATATCTATTTTATTTATTTTTAAAATTTTCTACTACCTTATCGTTATACACGAAATAGCGAGCGCTATTTCATCGCTATCGCTACGTAGCATATAGGTACCTCGTTGCTATTTGTCGCTATTCACTATCGATAACTATGAGCTATAGATAGCGATAATAGCAACGTTTTTTTTTAAATATAAATAGCAATTAAATACAGCTATAAAATAGCTGGATGTTAGGTTTTTGTTAAATATACATGTAAATAGCATATATGCAGGGTGTTTTGATATAATATACATTTAAAAAAAATTCTAGTGCATCGCTATTTATAGAATAGCCGCCCGCTATTTATTGCTATTCGCTATGTAGCAAATAGGCACCTTATTGCTATTTGTCGCTATTCGCCATTAACAACTATGTATTTGTTAAGCTTGATCGTTGCCAAATTCACTTGATGTGCTTTGTGTAAGCAACCATTTGGTTGAGAAAATGATCAGTCTTGTATCAAGTTAGGAACTTTACTTAGGGGCTGTTTGTTTACCTCTTAATGAGGCTCTTAATGGTTCAGACCTCTTACTGGTTCAGCACTTAATGATTCAGACCTCTTAATGGTTCAGCACTTAATCATTCAGAAGTTGCCAAACAACCTCTAAGTTACCTATGAGATGCTAAGTTTTCAAGGCTGGCGAGAGTTATCTTAGTATAATCATGTGATAAAAATTGTTATAAACGTGTCAAACGAGGGATGGAAAGTTGCCTAAAGCCTTTAAAGTGATCGATCATTCTTAGTTTTCTTTGGTTTTTCTGTTGTCAGACAATGTGGATCTGGGAACAGCATGTGGAAAATACTTCCGAGTGTCATGCCTTAGTATCGTTGATCCAGGTAAAACTGTAAATTGTTTTTTTATTACGATGCGATTTTTAAGTATTTTATTACGATGCCCATTTGACATGTTGGTTGTGTTGTGATGTATAGGTGACTCTGATATCTCAAGTCTATCCATGGAGACAGCTGAAAGCTTTTTTTTTTAGAGAGCTACCAAATGCGGATACAATTGTTCAACTACTGAGATTTTGGTATTTTATATCTTTTTCGGTGTATTCAATGATTCGGATCCTTTTGTATGTTCATTGTGTTGTGGTGCTTATTTATAAGGGGTTTCAAATTTTGGTGATTCACATTTGTTAACCAAGATGAAATGTTTGAGATTTTGGTGATAACATTTGTTAAAAATAGAAATGACCTAGTCACCTATCTAATGAAAGGTGGCATATGCATTTTTTTATTGAGAAATGACTAATTTACGTGTCTGTCTGACAGAAAGAAAGTATGTTAGTTTTTTCAGTACTACTGCCCAAGTCACTTAGATGATCATCTATCATGTATCATCGACCTATGCATGTGCACCGTGATGATCATCTACAATATGTGAACCGAGACCCAACCGGTTAATCAACTTGGGATTCGATGCCAGTTCGATCACTTTTTTAAAGGCAAATTTCTCAACTAAATTACACCACAAATCTCTCATGCCTAGAATCGAATCTAGAACTTATCCCATTAACAGACTTTTGTCTCTACCACTGGGCTACAGCCCAACTGGCAATATATATTTTCAGCTTTGAATATAGATAAAAAAATTAAAATATTTTGTCTTTCAGTTTGTTATAAGAGCTATTCCTTTAGAGGGTGTTCGGGATTGCGTTTTGAAGTGATTATTTGATTATTGCGTTTGTAAAACATAAATAATCTAAAAAAGTGTCTGGATGAAAAAGTGATTATCTGCCTCCAAAACGTAGTTTTGGAGAAGCATGTACCTACATGCCTTCAAACGCAGTTTTAAAACGCAAAATCTATTTTGAAAACGCATAATCTATTTTGAAAACGTAACACCAAACACCCCCTTACTAACTTGTAGTGTAGAGCCATCCACTAAAGTCACATTTCATCTCAAATAAAATTTAAAAAATAAAATATACAAAACATATTTGAGCGTGTGGCAGCAAGTGTAAGTTATCCAGTTATGATGCTGACCAATCACGTCCACACACACACTCCTTACACTTTCCCTTATCAACCACCAATCTGTCTTGTGCCACCCACATCAACATGTCCACCACCACCGCAGGTGCAGCTCCGACCACCGCCTTCTCAACCCGAAACTCATACCCATTATCATCACCCCCTCCTCAGGTTACCTTACATCTAACAAACTTTTTATTTTTACTTTTTGAGGTTCAACTGTTGTAGTTAAACATATATCACTTAGATTTACATAATATAAAAAATATATATATAAGAAGGGTAGGTAAATGGACAACAAGATGCCCGCAACCCTGAAACTAAGACCGCGGGGTGTGGGCGTTGCTTTTGGGCATTGTTGGCCTTTTAACGCCGCCTGCTCCAACCCGGGTTGGCGTTTTGGTCAGCGTTACCCCTTTGGCGTGGGGTGCTGGCCTGGGGTGACGTGGCTGGCCATGGTTGGTTGGGTGTTGATGACTGTTTGGCTAGCCCCTTCCACAACGCCGGCTACTCCACTTTTTTGGGTGTGGACCGGTGGAGCCCACACCTGCCACGTGTCTGGCAATGCCCCAACCCAAGCCCCTCCACACCCCATAGTCTAAACATAAAACCATAACAACTTTACTCTGTATTTGTTGTGCAGAAAACCATATTTCAAGGTGTATCAATTCAAGATGTGAAAAGAAGTCTCTCTGTTTCGTTCAATAAAACCACTGACAAAACGTCAGTGATTTCGAAACGAAACAGAGGACTCGAAATCAATGCAAGAAAAACCGCTGGGGCTTCAAAGCAGATCGAAGTGGAAGTTGACAAGCCTTTGGGTCTCACTTTGGGTCCAAAACCTGGTGCGGGTGGCGGTGTTGTTATTACGGTTGGTTTTTGTTTTAAATTCTTATGTTTGTTTCATTTTGGCGCTTTTTTAGTTTTATTTTGTGTGGATTAAATGTGATGTTTGTGAATTTAGGGAATTGATGGTGGTGGGAACGCTGCGAAAGCCGGGTTGAAAGTTGGAGATCAAGTGATATATACTAGTAGCTTTTTTGGTGATGAGCTTTGGCCTGCTGACAAGCTTGGGTTCACCAAAACTGCGATTCAGGCTGTGCCCGATTCGGTTTACTTTGTGGTTAGCAGGTTTGGCCCGTTTAAGATTAACGACTACGTTTGAGATTGCGTGTAAAATGATTTTGAAATCTTGTTTTGTAAAAAAGGGTTGGCTAAATGTACACCAGTATGCTAAACGCATCTCTGTACACCCCCAATTGAGTAAAAGTAGAGAGATGAAATGATTGATAATAGGAGGGTGTAGATTAAGTAAGAATAATGGGATGTGGTACGTTTAGCAAAATTTTATAAAAACTGAATGTAAAAAGTTGGTGGTTTGATGCAGGGGTGTTGATGTAGATGTTAAACGACTGCCAAAACGACCTGCTCCCCTCGTTTTGGACGCAAATTAACCGATGCTCAAAAGGTATGTCATCTTTGAACTATGTTTGGCTCATTTGAACACACCTCCATTGATATTATTATGTTTAACCCGTTTAATTTTATATTTTGTTGTGTTCCAGGAGCGAGCAACCCATATTTGTTTGGATTGTGGATACATATACACACTATCGAAGCCATTCGATGATCAGGCAAGCTTTCGACACTTGTTTTTGTTATCTTTAAACGGATAGATTTAATTAACAAAACAATGGTGATTTTGGTTTGGAAATTTGCAGCCGGATGGCTACTTGTGTCCCCAATGTAGAGCACCAAAGAAGAGGTTCACCAGGTATGATCCGGCCACCGGAAAACCGATTGGCGGGACACTGCCCCCATCGGTGTGATCATTGGACTTGTAGCTGGTCTTGCCGGAGTTGGAGCATTGCTTGTTTATGGTCTTCAGTGACAACATTCATTTTCAATAATATGTTTGCTTTCTCTTGTATTTGGTGACCAACATGAGTGTATAAAAAAACCCTATATTTATAAATTATATTTACGTATACGCATAATGAACACGTTTAGTTAAACGGGTAGGCACAGATCTACATGTGTCGCGTGACATCGACAACTCTTTTTATGTGTTATGTATTAGTATCACATTCCAATAACATTGTAAATTTTCAAATATCATATATTATATTACTATGCATGACCCTTTGAACTCGACTAAGTAGGTTCACAACCTCTAACACAAGGAAATATTATTAACATGTTTTTTTAACAATAAACTACTATGCGCTTGTAATTTTGTGACTCCTGCTTATAACAAATAATGACACAAACTTTGAAAATAATCTCATATTTGTCTGATAAATCATGCAAACATTAAAAAAAAAAAAACTTGTTAGAATATAAAACGACAATCAGACAAATTAGTAGACTACTCTTATGTCCCATTAGAATAAAAAAGATACGAGTCATTCAATAACCGTATCGTAAAAGTTTGTACACTTCATATGATACACTATAGAGTCTATTTGTGCTTAGAACTTCTATATTAATGCCATCCAACCAACATTGTTTCCTTTAAACAGGGACCTAAAATTAACGGCCGAGATATGATCTATGTCAATTGAACAATTTGATCATTGCAGTTCACTTGCAATACTTTTAACCTAACCAAAATCAAAGTTGTTCAAAAATTAATACCTAAACTTGGTTAAGAACTCAAGCACGGAACAACAGAGGGGTCAAGAAGGTCCGCAGTCTTGTGGGCAAGAAATTTGTTAGAGGTTTTTTATATATAATTTGAGACTCTTCTATAAAAACATGATTTGAACCTTCTAATTGTAGCCAGAGAGAAAAGTGTCTTATGACAACCCATGATTCCGGTTCTGCCATCAGTTGAGGTGAGACTAAAATATAATACATGAGTCCAACCCAAGATTAGCGATAAAGATACGACGTTGGTAACACTATAACAAATTAATGGCAGAGTACCGTAAAAATCATGCCATTTCCACACTTTTACAATGGTAGAGATACGATTCTTTTCAGTAATATTTGGACCAGGGACTGAGACACTTCAAATAATTTTATTTTATTATTTAGTGATTGATATATAAACATTCTATTCTAATTTCATTTATTTAAAGTAATCTTATTTTATTATTTATCTTTCTATACTAATAAATAAAAATCTTTCATGGACACGTGTCACTTTCTGGTGCATTCTCACCTTATTTTTCTATTTATCTCTCGTATCAAATAATATTATATAATAATAATAATTTTAAACAAAATTTTAGATAAGAATAAATAATTGTAAAATAATTTTAAACAAAAATTTTAATAAGGATAAATGTTTGTTTTTCTTACATACGCATAAAGTTATATCCCGAGTATTATGAGTAGATATATATACTTTGGAGTTCGATGATTGAAATTATGGTAAATTAGGTATCAAAGGTTCCCGTTTAATATATACTTAATATTGTATTATTGATTTTTCACTAAAATTAAATAATTATTCTAAGTCCGATGCATATGCTTCTATCAAATCAGAAGTGTTTTTAGGCCCATCGCTATAATGGTTTGGACCTACCATTATAGTCGCACAATCCTTTCAATTGTCAAATCTAGACAACTTATTTTCACCTTTGTAATGTTAGGCGTACTGTTATAACTGGTTTAAACCCATCATTTATCGCACATTGTATCAACATTTGGGTAGAACACCATTTTTAAATATAACAATTCTATACTCCATTCAAATAGAATCTAATTCTCGATTTTACAATATAATTCATAAAAAAATGATGAAATATATAAAAATGTGAGACCAATCTCCACTCTTTTGTACCGTAATTCTCTTGAATACAAATTTAAGATGATTGTTTTATGAATGAAGTAAACAAATAAGCATGAAGGTGTATAAAACTAACTAAAATCATTGCATCTCATAATATGTATCATAAAAACGGAATTCAACCTCATGTAATACATGGTTTTAACCTAATAATACATAAAAAAACAAAATAAAATGTTACGATAAGTAGATAATACATGAAAGTTCATTTTTAAAATATAAATCTAACATTATATTTTATGCGGGGTTCTAACCTAGTATAATGATATATAAACATTCTATTCTAATTTCATTTATAAATCATCAAATCCTTTATAAATTTGATGTGAAAATTTGTTGTTATTCAATGAGTATATTCTGGAGTGTTCCTACCATCACAAAAAAGCAGGTTGCCTCCATTTCTAGAACAAGCTGCTTCTTTGGTTGGTTGGGGCTTCGCCATCATCAGCCACCATCTTCATCGCAATCAATCCAATTTCTTCTTCTGAGGTTAGGTTTGTTTTCTTCAAAAACATGCTTGCTACATCTTTACTGGTTTTTTCTAAACCCTAACTCTATTCACTTGGTTTAATTTGATGAGCTAAAACGGATTGCTCAAGGCGTTTGTGAAAACTCAAAACCTCATTGTTTCATGAATTCAAAATCAAAAAGTTGCAAAGACACACGCATCTACTTCCCTTGATGATCGAATATGTTTTGCATTGAACGTAAATGAACACAAGATTTTTTTAAGGATAATAATAATATGTTGTATGAATCTCACTCACATTGGTTTTGAAATGTGCGCATCAATATCATTCGCTGAGATCTGATGCGTGCACTTAATCAGTATTTAAACAAACCTGACTGTTGATTCAACAAACTACCATTGGTTGAGCGATGAGTATTTGAACAAATTAGACCATTGATTGAACTACGCCCTGCTTGCGGTATGCCCATATAATGTATATATGATTGGGGGGTGGGGGGGATAACGTTAAAAAGAGAGGGACGGTTAATCATGCATCATGTGGTGGCGTTGATAGCCGAAAAACAAGGGGGTACATGCACTGATCGGCTTTTGTCCCAGTTGCCGAGTGTTATGTGCCTTACGTCCAAGGCTTGATGCAAAACTACTATTGAGCCGGGGGTCTCAGTGGAAGCAGCCTCTCTATTCCTACGGGGTAAAGGTAAGGTTGTCTACATCTTACCCTCCTCAGACCCTACCTTAGCTTTGATATTGGTGGGATTTACTGAGTATGATGATGATGAGACCATTGATTGAACAAATCTGACTACAGATGATGAGAATATCTTGTATTTTAATGCTGAAAAGTTAACGTGTTAAATGTTATCTATAGATAATTTTTTAGTTTTTTTAAAACGAATGCCTCACTTACATGATGCACACACTTTGCGCATCGTCTGTTGGGGTCAAAATGCATTGGAGCACCACACGCTTTTTGAAACCAAGATTCTCAGTAGGAATGAATGATTACATGAAATTACACATCTTGGATTTGTGTGGATATGATTTCTTGTAACTAAAGTGCAACTTTTGCTTTCAAACAGGACCAAATGGTGAACATGATTGCTGTAACGAAGATCAAGTAAAGCAAGGGATAAGTCTTTATTAAGTCGTTAGAAAATCGTCGACGATGAATTGGATAAAAAAATTGCAGGGTGTCACTCGGTTGTCTAAGGTCAACAGATCTATAACCACAGGCAATTTGCCAAATAACTCTCTACTGAACAAACAAAAAAATGGCCGTTTTCTTACTGATAAGACCCTATTATGTAAAAACTTCGGTTTGACTAAAGGGGACTTTGCTCTTGCTGAAAGTCTAGTTTCTGAACGGGGATTGCATTGGAGATCGTATGGACAACTCTACGGTTCTGGACCAAACTTGTCTAGGAAATTTGAGCGTGTGATACACACTGGACCGGACTTGAGTAGAGATTTTCTAGCGCAACTGTGGGTTGCAGATGGTAAAATTAAAAAGACCCGTGAGAAAAGAAGACAAAAATCTGTTGGACATGCAATCAAACATGAACAAGTTTTGGACATGAAAGGTTTACATGGCAGTTCTGTAACTAGCAATGGAGATTATGATTACCGACAAGTTGCCCAAGAGTCTCGAGAGTATACATCCCCAGAAGAGGTAATTTGAGGAAATTTATGTTTTGGTTTAAAAAGGGGCTCCAAGGCGTTTAGGTCCCGAAACCCGAGGCGCTAGGCGTGAGGCTATTGCTCCCACGTACGCGGGGTGTTGTTCTATTACAACTAAAGTAGTTTTGTTTGGAGTAAACTACACAGATGGTCCCGGTAGTTTGTCAAAATTTTGGATTTGATCCCTAGCTTAATAAAAGTACACGAATGGTCACTGTGGTTTGCACTTTATAATGCATTTAGTCCCCAGCCAACAAATCTAAAGGTTTTAGCAGGTCCAAGTTAGGGACGAAATGTGTTATAAAGTGCAAACCACAAAGACCATCCATGTGACTTTAGGAATAGTTGGGGACTAAATGCGTTACAAAGTGCAAACCACTGGCACCATCCGTGTACTTTTGGAAAGTTGGGGACCAAATCCAGAATTTCGGTAAACCACAGGGACCATCCGTGTACTTTTACAACCAGAAGCTGCTTCTCTCATATGTTTACATATCAAGCTTTTTATAACCTTTCATAACTTTTTTTGCATAAATTTAAGACTAATGATCTTCGTATATTTGTTCTTCCAGGCTTGGATTGCGCCTCTTCTTTCAAGATCTAATTTACTTATTACGAGGGACATAGAATGGGCCAACCTCACACTTGGTTTTGAACAGGTAAAACATTTAATTACCTGTAATCGAAGCGCATCATTTTTGTTTATCATTTCGCACTTTATATATTAAACTGATTAGGTCTGTTATATTACAGGAGAACAAATATGCAATAGTTGATGTCAGCAACCCGCAAGTGGTATTTTCTATATCCATATTCTTTTACTATGTATGTAAATATGAAACACAGGTTTGTGTATAATATTGTTATTTCAGCCTGCAGGTTTTATCCGTGAGCAGAGCAATGTCATTGCCAGACAAGTATGTTAACATATGCTGTTCAAGTTTTATATTATATCTGCATATTTGTTGCTAACTATGATCATTTGATGAATCTCTTGTTGTATTGTAAGTTGCTTCGAACGAGGCGACCGTTTGTTGCTACTATAACCGATGCCTACGGTAACGAGCTGTTTAGGGTAAGACTTCTGGACATATATCCATTTATCTATCATATAATTAATTGGCTTTATATGTATTATTTAGATTGCTTTGATTACTAATGTATTGTCGTCGCCACTAACCACCATGAAAGCAAATATAGTGGATGACCCAGTTTTGATACTTTTTCTAAAACGACTTGTTTCAACCCGAGCCCATTTTTGGCAAAACCCGTTTGACCGACCCACCCGTTTTGCCAAGCTTAACTCAACTGTTTGTATCTAGGTACGGAGGCCCTTTTGGTGGATAACCAGCTCGATTTATGCAGAAGTAGGTGGAAAGGTATGCCAATATAATATTACAATTCAAATTAAAAAAAAAAAAAAACTAGTGGGTTACCACCCGCGCTTCGTAGCGGGTTCGAAATAGATAAAAATAAGCAAATCGCGAGAGTTAAAGCTGTTTGATGTTTTAGTCAAGTGGCTAAACATATTATTAAAGTTGAGGGGCTAAACATGTCATTACCAAAGTTGAGGGGCTAAAATGTCATTATTAAAGTTGAGGGGCTAAAGTTGGTTAATGCCAAAGTTAGTTGTATGTGACAAACTAGCATATTTATAGTATATATTATTACGTATTGTTAAATTTTATCTCCAGGAAGTTGGTGTGGTTCATAGAAGATGGCATCTCTGGAGGAGGATTTATGATTTGTACTTGGGGTAATTTATTTTCTTTATTTTTTTCAGTTTATTGCATCTGTTTGAAATTTATTTATTCTTTTCGGGTTTTTTTTTTTTTTTTTTGCAGTAATGAACAGTTTGCAGTGGTTGAGAATCCTGGGTTTTGGAATTGGACATTTACCTTGAAGGACATCAACGGTGAGGTGCTGGCTGAGATTGATCGCGACTGGCGAGGTTTTGGTTTTGAGGTCATGTTCCTACCTTTATTTGACGTTGATGTTTTCAAATATGTTAGAAACAGTATATTAAACAACAACTTGTGAACGGTTCAGGTGTTCACAGATGCGGGTCAGTATGTAATCCGATTCGGGAGCGCTGCTGCTACTAAAGGCGTATCAGAACTTTCTAAAAAGGTAAACCTGATACTTTGACATGCGGGTCAGTTTTGCTTGTGTTTGAATTTATGATATTGCAGGTTCAAGAATTTGAAGTGGCGCGTCCGCTGACATTGTCGGAGAGAGCTGTAACCGTTGCACTCGCGATATCGTTGGATAATGATTATTTTTCCAGACATGGAGGCTGGTAAAAGTTTTTTAATTTTTCATTTTTAATTTTTATCAGTGGGGGAAAGGCTCAACAAGTTGTAAATTTTTACGACTGACATTATTGCATTTCTGTTGCCAGGGGAATTCCTTTCATTGCAGTATCTGAATGATGACATTTGCTTCAAATTTTTTCGTCTGCTGAAGATCTGTGGACATTCATAGTTTGTGTTACGGTTTCGTTGACAGAAATTATATCGATATGTAGCAGTTACTTTGGAACTAATTTCTGCAATGTGTCGAATTGGCGGAAAATTTTAATATACTCGAGAACACTTCATATCTCTTTGATTCGTGTTGCTTTAGTGTGGGGATGTAAACAAGCAGACTTGATCCGGAGTCGTTAGCTTGTTTATTGATTTTAAATTCTTATTTAAGTATGTATGTATTTATTTTTATAAACATAATTATAATTGTTTTATACAGCATATATTTAGTTATATTTGTATAAAAATTATATGGTCAAAGTAACCCTTGAGGATAAGTTGATATTAATATAGATGTTTGCCCCATGTGGGTATCCTTGTGGTAAATGGTGTATTACTCCCACCAGTTGATGAGGGCTTGAATCTTGCAACATATGTAGGTTTGGTGGCGTTAGGTGGTTAATAGGTTAATAGGAGTAGATTAGTAGAGCTGGTCACAACAATGAAACTAGTCTGGAGGTCAGGGAGAGGTATCAGGTTGAGTCTCGTAAGAAGCAAGAATTATTGAAAACTTTCTTTGTGGCACCTGGGATCGAACCCGGGTTGTGCCTAGGTTCAGAGAGACTTCTCTCCCGTTCAGTTAGTTGTTCAAAAGAAAAACAAATAGGAGATAGATTAGATGTGTTAAAAAACAATTATATAACTTGTTATTTATATATAAAAAGGTGAAAAATAATTTTATATGAACTTATCAAAAATATAGTATGTCTGGTTTAGAAACTAAAAGCATGTGACAATCCATTTTGAAAACTAGGTAAATATATCAAACTAAATGAATCGGTCGTAACAAAGATCGTTAAAGTAAACGTAAAAATGTTAAACCACGTACACGCGTTACGTCATGTTAAATCGCAAAATTAGACCGAAACGTAAAAGATAATTGTACAAAAGAATAGCTAAGTTATATATATGTGTATATAGGTTTAATGATAAATATGGTTTGGACGACTAAAAAAGATTTTTTTAGAATGCTTTTATTACACAAATATTGTATAACGTAAACCAAAAAATAAGTATTTACATTGACACCATGAAAACGAATACTGTTACGAAGTTCTACGACATATGAAGTTTTTTTTTAAATCAATCAAAGCGAATACCGATAGCAATTCCAATAAAACCTATGCTGGTTCTGACAACACTGATATCAGTAACAACGTTATGTGCTCAAAATGAAAATGAAAAACCTTAAGGTGGCCACATAAGAAAAACAAAACATCATATAAAACCTGAAGATACCAAATTAAGAAGGAAAACTAAAAAACTTGATTGCCAAATTTAGAAAATCAAACTCTAGTTAAAAGTTGTATAGTTAACATGTTGATTTAGAGAGCGTGATAATCTTATACATGAAGTTCACCGTTAAAAAAAATTAGGGGAGGGTTCAATGAGAAATACTAAAAAGTGGAAAATCGGTGAACCATTAATTAACATGTTTAAAATTTAACTTAACATAACATGTTAAAAATCATGTAGAAAAAATCTTTTTTTTTAGTTTTTTCAACTTTTGCATATAAATACATGTAGAAGCCTTTTTAATAAAATAAAAATAATAAATTTAAAGTACTAAAAGAAACTCTTAAAAAACAGTAAAAAGGATTAAAAATTTATAAAATTGATTTTTTTTATTCGAATAACTTCTTGCAAAAACTTCAAAAAACAATAATATGTTTTTAGCGTTTTAAATTGAATTTTAAAATATATTTAACATGTTAATATATTTTTTTCCGGTTTCCCACTCTTTTAGCGTTCCCTGTTGAACTTAACACTAGTTAATATAATAATAATAATGATAAAAAAAATAATAATAATAATAAAAACTATCTTATTTAGTAAATAACTTTCTTATTTTATTAGACTTAAAGTTTTTTTTATCAATTGAGCTTCTAACTTGAATTTATTTGACTTCAGCTATTAAGTCTTTTAGCGAGTTAATCTTAAATAACGCACATCTAACTGATCATTCCGTTTTCAAAGAATGCATTTTTTTAAAGTGGCGCAAAACTTGATATAATTACACACCTATTTGAAAATCCCATGAGAAGAGAAGAGTCGGCAACCAAGCCAACAAACTCTCTTTGTCATCAACAATTTACAAAGTCAAAAGATGAACCACACAAACAGACAGTCACTGCCTTCCTACATTAAAATCTATCATTACTCTACACCCACACTTAAAAGATGATATCCATATCCTCCAATGCCACTTTCTTTTGTATCCCAAACCAAAAAACAACTTTAGCTTCAAAATCGCCAAGTCGATTATCATCGTCATCATTATCAATCAATCTACGAGTCAACCATCTCATCTTGTATTTCATTGGGTGCAATTAGTCCAGGAATGCTAAGCATCCGCTGTCGCTCTTTTTCTTTCTGAGCAGCTGCTTCTTCTGCATACAAATCCTTGTTATCCTGCAAGACATATATGTTTTATTATTTAATATGTTTTGTTTTCATAACCTTCAAACAAAATCACATATATTCATTCCTCAGATAGTAAGTTACTTACCTGTGTTGCAAATTCTTTAGACTGCACAAGGAAATCCCTTATGTGGTTCTTGAAAGTAGAAAGATCAGCTCTCGACTCAAACAGTCCATTAACAAACCTAGTTACCTGAAAGTACCCACCGAATCATGAATGGCCGTCAAAAACAATGGAAAATATATAAAAGGGCAATTTTATATTTACCCAACCATCATCATCATACTCAGTAAATCCCACCAATAGCAAAGCTAAGGTAGGGTCTGAGGAGGGTAAGATACAGACAGCCTTACCTCTACCCCGTAGGAATAGAGAGGCTGCTTCCAGTGAAACCCCCGGCTTGATAGTAGTTTTGCATCAAGCCTTGGACATAAGGCACATAACACTCGGCAATTAAGACAGACCAATTAGTGCATGTATTCCCTTGTCTTTCGGCTATCAACGCCACCACATGATGTTAAATCAAGTATGATACCTATTCAAAGCACTTAAAATTTCACATTTACCTGTTTCACTAAATACAATTTACAATATAACCATTGTAACCTTCTTCCCCTTATACTAGAAACTCTCATTTAACTAAATCCTTACATAAGACAGGGTATTTACGTTACATGAGATAAGGTGATATTGACAAATATGATATTATTCAACTTTTAAGGGGGTACATGAAACTTATCCCAAAAAAATAAATATAATTCGATTTATTACCTCTGATGCTGGAATATTGGGGAAAGAACCACACAGAAGCTTAATCGTATACTCTCGAACAAAAGCCCCATTATTAGGGTAAGAATATGAAACAGTAGAGGCATCCCATAAAGGTTCGGTTAATGCACCAGATTCCACCTGAAATTCTCATTGTTAAGTATTTCAAATTACCGAATATTCAGCAATATACATAAAATAAGAATTTTGGTCAATAACTTACAAGGCAGAATAAGTGCTGCAGCACTAAAACATGCAGCTTGAAACCAGGTTTATGGAATGTGTCAGTTAAGACAGCAAATATTTCTTGCACAATCAGCACGAAGTAAGATCGATAGAACTGGTTACGGAATTCAGAAGTCTGCCACGACAGAAAGTGAGGATTTTAGGATAAAGATACTTAAATAAAACATGTAGCATTATTCAAGTCTCGGAAATCAACCAACCTGAAAATTTTTAAGCATCTCTAATAATAAATTAAGCCCGGTTTCAGCAATGTTTCTCTCAGTGTGTCGGAAAGCCCACATGACAGAATCCATAACAAGCTTTAGTTGCTGATACGTAAAAATGAGTTATAAATATAAGATGGTAACCAGAACAAAAGAAGACAAATTTAGGTAAATGTGCGAGAACATTTATAATTCCATATAAATGAATTTTACTTCTATCAAGTATCAAATGGGTTGAGCGAGAACATCAAATGCATCCAAGGATCAAATACGAGTAAAATAGAATAACAAAACAGAATTTAATTTGGATAACAAACTTCCGAAAACAAACCTCGGGTGACAAAAGTATTAAAGCTCCGAAACAATGAGTAGCAATGGCCCGAAGCAATGAGAAAAACTTGAGCCGGTGTTCAGGGTAGTCTTCAAAATTCTTTGTAATCATCTATATACCACAAATACAGCTAACGTCAAACATGGGAAAAAACAGCTAACGTCAAACATGGGAAAAAGATAATAACACCATGTAACATACGGAATAAGATCAATGAACCAAAAAATTCTAACCTCCAAGGTGCACTGAAAAACAGCTTCAAATATACGAGGAACATCATCTATCATTGCAGCCTTATACCTAAATTTGAAACAGAAAATAAAGCAGTTAAGAACAATATTTTTGGATGATTCCAACCGTATGACCCATTTGACCATGAAAAGAAATATAACGAATACTTGTTAATGATTGTGGCAAAGAGGGACAAAACTTCAGACTCTCGCGCATCAGGCACGTTCCTAGCATAATCACCAAGCACTGGATCCATCATCGGGGGCACAAATTGCTTTCCTATTTGTGGTTGATCTTCAGCCTTATCTAGAAACGTCTCAATCAGCTTCAGCGTTTCCTTCTTTACAGATCTGTTTCAAGACAAACAATACATAATCCAAGACTCCAACGTGTTATTAATAATTTAATATAATGATATAAACATTGTACCTCAGAAGTTTTACATAAGAAGTCCTAGATGCATAGGGCCCACCTTCGGCAATGGTTGATGATATAAGCTCACTGTACATTCTGATTAAAACATGATAAATCCAGGAGGTAAAAGTGTTAACAGCTGAAAAACATTGGATCATGTTAAAAAAGGTGATTAGATTTTGAAACATACTTGTAAACATTAAGCATGTCCAAAAAGATGAGGGTTATTTGTGACAAAAAATGTGTCCCGAGTGCACTAGCAGCACTTGTATTTGTCTGCAAAAAACAAAACCGAACTAAATACCAAACAGTAAACAAAAAAATTACATAACATCACAAATAATCGCAACAAACCTGCAATATATTAAGCACGGCTCTAACCACATCCTGATCCTTTAAGTAATCCACACTACTGCGTGCTTGTCCTATAATCTCAGTCCATCTCTGCATGAAAAAAAGCCAACATATAACATAACTCTGGTTTTTACTAAAAAAACTTCTAGAAGAATCGTACCTGATTAGGAAGATTCATCAACCTCTGCAAATATTCCTCCCGTTTTGCTGCCTCGGTTTCTGCCTGAATCATACAACCAACCTACCAAAACGATAAATTGCAACAAAATGGTGTAAATAACTAAATATAGAAAAATTTTGCATATTTATGACGTGAAATGTTATCGAGTAAACAGAACGTTTCAACTTACAGATTCGTAGAATGTATGTATCTGATGTGGCTCAAGGTCTATAATGGTTGTTGGAGAGTGGTAAGCAGTTCTGAGACAAAAGGCTCACTCTCCCCAACCTAAAACGACAACAACAAAATGTACATCATAATTAAGTTATTTACATCATCGTGTATATATCTTATATCTACGCAGGTATAATAGTATGGAACAACTGTGAAAACAAGAAATAGATTGCATCGTAAGTTACAATTACCTGCAATATGACGAACTTGCGCTTGCATTTCTGAACAATTTTCAAAAACGTGTCGCATGCCATATCCTGAACCCCAGGGTGTGTTTCGTGCATGAACTCAAACAATTTGTTGACAACAGTTTTCAAGAACTTCCAATGGGCTCTTAGAAATCTTGGATATTGTCCAACAACATACCTGGCAGTGCACCAAAAGTAGAACATTAACGTTAATGTTAACCAACCACTGTATAACAGACACTTGCCCTGTTATTATACATAGCCATACATCAAACAGACAAACACTACATACATGATATTACTTGCAATAACAGCTTTGTTGTCCTTTCCTTTTGTAATTTCACAGAGATTTAATAGATCACGAATAACCATCACGAGAAATCTATTCTCCTGCCAAAATAAAAACATTTATGATAACATAAATATAAAGTGAAACGTGAACTTGTATGTTGTCCATAGGGCCCCACATATATGTTTACCTGTTCTTCCATCATGGACCCGGATATCGATCCTATCGCCCAACATAACGTGTTCAAGTTGTTCCACGTCCAATCCTCGCCATTTAGTTGTTTGCTTAGTTTCTTCAGCATCTGTTTACAGTCAGAGATTGAAACAAATATAATAATAATTACAATATTGCATTTAGAAAATAAGAACAAACTGAAAGCAGATTGTGTTCATCTAGAAAAAACAGCAAATATGTGGGGTATTGGTAACAGTAAAAGTAGGGATGCTAAACGGGTCATGTCAGCGGGTCCAACCCGACCTGAACCCGAAAATAAAAATAAAAAACCCAAACCCAATAATCGTGTCATACTTATGAACCCGAAATTGACCCGAATATACACGGTTGACCTGAACCCAACCCGTGCAGCCGAAGTTTTTTTTTTTTTTTTAGCAAATCAATATATTAAATTAAAAGTTTACTACAAAAAAACACAAATGTATATAATACAATTACATTTTAATTACAAAATCTTGTAACAATTTCTCTTTTTAAGTTATAACTGTGGCATAAATACCAACCCAATTTAATTTATGACATAAAACATATTGTAAAAATATAAAATATAATATAAATGGGTTAAACGGGTCAACCCACCAACCCAACCGGCGAACCGGGTTGACACAAACCTGACCCGTTTAGCTAAACGGGTTCAACCTGAAACTGACCCGAGCCCGTGACTAAATCCAAACCCGCGAATTTCGTGTTAGGTTTGTGTCGTGTTCTCGGGTAGTGTCAGAAATTCACACCCCCAAGTAAAAGTTCTCAGAAACCATACCTGCTTTTCGGTGTCATTATGATCAAGATGGCACAAGTAAATAAGTGTTTCTCTCATTATCTGCAGCAATAAACTTAATTTAGCCAAAGAAAAACCACTGGTTTTTTTAAGTATATATCTATATCTTCCCGTATATATAAGTTTGAATATTGCCTTATATTGAACAAGAACATCATTGTCTTTCAAGGTTTCACGGACAATATTCCCATTTTCGTCTTCAACAATTAGAACTTCTTCAGGTTTCGCCATGCGAGATATCATAAGCAGTCTTAGTTTTGACATTGGTGCAGAATAGAGCTGGCGTCTTTGCATCATTGTGTACCATGACCATCAACGATACCAGGAATCATCTGAGTCTATTGTTGTTTAGCGGAAACAAAATTCATGATTAAGGATACAATCGTACAGAAAAATGCAATAAGGAACATAATCTACCTGCAGTCCCATCATGTTTGCAGTTGCTGCAGGATTATCAAGATTGTGGTTTGCCTCAAAAAGCTCTAACACCAATAAATTCCAATAATCCAAACAAACCTGTTCACATAGATTGAAAAAAAAAAGATATATAATGACCACCAAACAGCAACATGACAGAGGATTAGTATCCAAATTGGAAAGATAAGGATACAAACTTAATACACCATACCTTAAACACTTCTGTATCATCCACATAAGAAATGTTCAAGAGATACTCAAGGCCCATCAAAAGTGCAGCAATGTTCTCTTGTGAGGATTCGAGAATGCGAATATGAAACTGCATCCAGAGCGTTCATATCAAATTAAACATTTTGATATTTGTATATGAACATTTTTATCTGATATTTGTTATATATGAAACTTGCCTTGTAAAATGAAGTGAAAAACAAAGCCAGATTCTGAATAAATGCCTGAAAGCAAATAAAAGAAGAAAAAAATTAAAGTCAGTTTATTTATTTATATAACCACATTGCTTAAACATAATATTCACTTCCTGTTGAAATCTACAATCACCTGCTCCTCACTAGAGCCATTTCCATATGCATCTGGTATATTTGTGCTAACTGGAAGAACCGTCTAAAAAACAAACACAAAATAGAATAAAATGGGACAGATGTACAAATTAGAGTTTAATACATCCCTTCAATATTGAAATTCTAACATACCTGCAACTGAACCATAAAGATGGTATACATTTTAGCATATTGCAGGTTGTAAAAATCCCCAAAATTCAAGGCTGCAACCTGTGACAATGAATGCATGACAGATAAGCGTTAGTATCAAAACAGCTATGCGTACTGCTTTTTAAGAGACGGAATAAGTGTTACCTCTGTCAAGCACTGAAGGGTCAGATTACGGTATGATGGAACAGGAAAAAAATTAAGGAGTGTCTCCAGCTGTAACACAAAACAACAGTGGTTGCAATTTCATGAAATTTGCGCATAAAAATGTTTGTTATATTTGGTTTCCATGAAGAACAATATACACACCAGTGGAGATTCAAATATATAGCCCAGAGGAATCCATGAAAGAAAAGCATGTAATGTGGCCAGTGTAGCCCTGATTAGCTCTGTTCTTTGAGATGCCGATAGAACATATAAGCATAACTCATGTATGAGTTGAAACTCGCTGTTTTAACAACATAACAGACTTTAGTTGGAATTTGACTTAAACATCAATCATCGATCAAAATTTCGAGAATATAAGGTTACTATTACCTGTTCAGAGATTGCTTAAGCTCCTTGATCTTCTGTTGGGTCATTTCACCCCTGGAGAAATCGAATACCTCTTCACTTAAAAGCTGCAGAAAAGCAAATCAGCATTTAAACCACATACGCAAGCACAAAGCAACCAGAAACAAAAAGTAAAAGACATTGGACGCACTTTCAGTATCACCATACAGTTCTCACATAATGTTTCACTAGTTTTTGCTGCGGTAACCAGGTCAGGGATAAAGCTTCGCCACCTGGCAGGCCACTCATGTTTCAAAATCTGCATATCCAATTATCCATTTGATGTCACTTCATTATAATATCCAAATCAAAACTGAACTGGCAGCAACAAGGGAAACAAGTAAAAAAAACTCACCTGAACTAGTATAATGTTAAGTTTGTTAACGTACAACCTTTCTTGCCGAAAAGAAACCTCGTTACTCGAAAGCTATATACAAGGAAAACTAGATACATTTCAATTGTGTTTAAAAATTTATAATAATGTAAGAAAGAAGGATATGAAAAAAACAAGAACGATGGCAATCCATACCTTCACAATAACTTCAGATATGTAGTTTTTCATTCCGTCCCGTTGCTCAACAGGCAGTACATTCCATCTATATTTGATAACACCCTCAAGAACCTGTAAGACAGAAAAATAGTAAATTCTAGCTGCCATGCAGCTACAAAAGTGCCAAATAAAAATGATGTATTAAACCACTATAGTTGGTATATACGTATTATAACACTAAGTAGTTACAGAGATAATTCAATTTGAGAAGCCACGAATTCTCTAATGTCTATTAACATTTGTAATTTAAAACTATGTTTGTGACTAGCAGATCACAGAAGATAAAAAATAGTTACCTGTAAAGCAAAAAACTTGGTGTTTAAGCTCTGTGTATTGGACAGAATGTGAACCACTTGTAGCCACATATCAGGATTATTTTGTAACTCTCGCAATATATGATCAGCAGCAGTCCTCTGTATTATAAGCATATATGCATTAAAAACATACTGAGAAAAACATGAACAGACCAACATGACCAAGTAAGAGAATGAGAGTATGATGCGTCATAACAGATAAACATGACATAGACCAACGATCAAGTTCAACCCATTCTTAAGACAAGTAATTTCTTATCTACCGCAGTTACATAATGCTTTTGGTATCCAGATGAATTGCCCTTTTTACAACACTACTACAATTAGCAGATTTTATCTTTTTTATTAGATAGTACTATAAGCTTTCTAAGAAGTTTTTGGTATGCTTGCTCATTCCAAAGTCACAAATATGTAATTCTTGAAGGTTTATAACATGTTTTGTACCTTCATCAATACTGGCACATGCTTACCAACCAAATTAGTTAATTAAGATTTAAGTGACTCTTATGCTGTGTGTTATACGTCTTATACCCATCCCCCATCCCCCACTGCCACCTCAGCGCCACATCACCATCTCCTCCATCCTTCACCTCCACCACTCAACCTATGTTATATCCATCCCACATCCCTCACTTTTTGTATTATAACTACAGTTATTCTTAGAGAGAGAGAGAGAGAGATAAAAATAGAGAAATCGGTTGGCATGATGCACGGGACCCAGATGCCGTGCTCACCGAGTCATCGTGGCGTCCCCTCCCTCCTTCCCGCAACCATAACACATAGCCCTTAACTATTTAAAACACATCTAATCCACCACATCTTTTTTTTCTATGCCTGACTTCCTATATCAAAGCACTAAAGTCCACATTAAAGTGATCTACTCTGAACAAACCTAAACACTAGCAACACAAACAATCAAAACCTTGCGCAATCAACAACCAGCCAGCATTTTAAACCAATAATTCCAGTTGCTACTCATTTAGAGAGTGCAAATCTCAACATACCAACACATTAAACAACACAATAACTTTCAAAGAGGATTCAAGTCAATCAGCAATTTCAATTATAACATTTGCAACCATTACAACAGCAATCAACCCTAGGTTCGTTCTAAACCACATCCTACAATCTATCCTACATGCAAAACGTGATACAACTGCACTTATACGCAATCAAACGGAACAAATAATGTACGAGCATCATCAGAAAAACGTATATCGGTCAAACAACAAGCAATTAACCTCCGATAACAACTATAAAACTGTTCAATCGCATCACATTACTCTTAATTCGTATAAAATCGAGCAAAATAGATAACAAACTGCGAACAAACCTCATCTTTAGATCCGGTGCCATAGAAGGCAGCAACGGTGGCATCAAGCAGAGCAACATCAATCGGTTGACTTAAATCCCTAAGCTTCTCCGCCGCCATCGGAGAGAAATTGTGGAGTGCGAGTAAAACCCTAGAGTGGGGAAGAGCACCGGTGAAGGAAACAAGTGTACGGATGAAACCCTAAAGTGGGGAAAAGGGAGGAGACGGTATATACAGATTCTAGAAGAGAGAGAGAGAGAGAGAGATAAGTGTGTGTATATATATATAATAAAAAAGACAGCTTCAAAATGAAGCAGAAGAAACGGTAAGAGAGAGAGACTTTGAAAGGAGGCCTTCCCTCCTCTTTTAATATTTATATTTTTTATGTTTTATATTTTGTGTGTTATTTTTTATGATTTTTTTCCGAGTTAAATGCTTGGTTGGTCCCTGTGGTTTGCAAATCTTGCAGATTTGGTCCTAGTGGTTCACTAATTACACACTTGGTCCCAGTAATTTCAAATTTTACACTCGGGTGGTCCTTACCACTAACCTTTGTTAGATTTCTCAGTTAAGTATATGCAAAATTACTATATTACCCTTGAAATAATAAAAATATAAAAAAAGGGGCCCACTACTCATCTTCTTCCTCACTCCATCTCTAGACATGCTACAGGACCAGATAATGATGATGATAATAATAATAACAACAAGCTGCTTTATTTACCTGTGGAATCATGAAGAAGAATGACCCGAAAGCTTCCCATTCAGAAGATATATTAGCTAATGCATCAAAACGGATAGCCCCGTAAGCACGAATCAGTGGGCACTTTTTAGACAGGAACCTTCAGTTTAATTACTTATGGGTTCAACATACATTACCTATAAAATGCATAGAATAAAATAAAATCATGTACCTCTTGATAGAACGCCAATGGTGGAGCGAAAATGGGCTGACATGGCGAAAGAAGACAGCAGAACCCAAACCAGTAGTGTTTACCGGTGAGGAGTTTCGAGTAATCAACGAAGAAACGGAATTAGAAGGAAATCCGTTGATTTTTCTTTGGCTTCTTCCGGAGAAAAAGCATCGAGGAAGATGCTGAAAATGTGGCTGACCACGCAGCCAGTCGATTGCTTCAATTTGCTGTTCAATTGGAACCTACAATTCACAAATATATTAAGTGTTGATAATATATTTTTTTTATTTTTTTATTTTTATTATTTCAAGGGTAATATAGTAATTTTGCATATATTTAACTGAGAAATCTAACAAAGGTTAGTGGTAAGGACCACCCGAGTGCAAAATTTGAAACTACTGGGACCAAGTGTGTAATTAGTGAACCACTGGGACCAAGTCTGCAAGATTTACCTCTCCTTTTGTTTCATGTTTGTCATGGTTCTTGATTCTCAAGTATAGATTTTAAATGGACCATGCTATTCACACACCACCATCTTATTTTCACACCCTCAAGCGTTAAGCTTTGGCCAAAGCTCGGCACTTTAGGGGCAGACCTATATGTCAAGTTTTGGCCAAAGCTTGGCGCTTCAGAGACAATACTCCAAGTTTTGGCCAAAGCTTGACGTTTTGGTGGTTTTTTTTTTTTTTTAAATTTGTTTTTAATTAAAAACGCACCTATACTTGTCGATTTTTTACGTATTTTGTTATTACACATCATTTTATGAAGTATATGTTCTATACGGCACGTTCGGGATAAGTTCGGTTATGTGTGTTTCCGTATTCCATGATTTCATGTGATTCTGTTTTACTTTCACTAGTAGTCCAACATGCTGTTTTGTATGTATACGCATCCTACCGGATCAATACTTGACGTATTTTGTCATTTAATGTCGTAGTATCACGTGTATTGTCACTATTGTTCCGTACTATCGCGTATTTTGGCCGTACGAGTCGTGTTGGTGACATTTGGTATAGTGACGTTTATTGTTTGTAAGTATCATATTAGTTTATTTAGATTTAGGATTTTACTAGATCATATGTAAAAAATCATATTCAATAACAAATAAGTGCATTTTTCAAAATAATGTGACAAATTTGTTTTTGACAATGTCCAGTGACTACTAACAGTTTTCCAAAAGATAGGTACCAAACATTTTGTTTCCATATGACATGAACGGGAATTTTGCTCTTTTAAGCAAGTTTCATTTAGCTTTAAATAGGGTTATATGCTTGGTTGGTCCCTGTGGTTTGCAAAAATTGTAGACTTGGTCCTAGTGGTTTACTAATTACACGCGTGGTATCAAAACTTGTCAAAAATGAACTCGCTTGGTCCCCAGCCCTAACATCAGTTAAATATCTTTGTTAAAACACCCCATGTGCTTGGCACATGAGGGTAATTTGGTCATTTCAGTCCAGCCACTATAAAAATAAATTAAATACACCCCACCCCCTTCTTCTTCCCCAACCCACCAATCTCCTCCACCAAATACCCACCACCACTGCAAGATCGCCTCTAGCAATCATAACCCCCAAAGGATTTGGTAGCTTCATTGCCTCTAAAATCATGACAGCCAAGTTTTTAAGCCCATCTTTTGTTTGAATCTTCAAAACAATTGCAGAGGTTTAGCCAATCTTCAAAACAATTACAGAGGTTTAGCATCAAGTCCTTGAAACTAGTATTTTAGCATCAAGTCCACAGGATAAGTGTAGAGGTTTGTCACGTAACAGAGATGCTTCAGTTGGGTTAGTGCCCTGCATATATTGTCCCAAACAACAGGTGTGTTAATTGCCAAATAAAAAAGATGGGGAATCTTCCTCTGCACCGTCAACCGTAGCAGCAGCCGCCGCTATCACCTAGAAATTCCGCCGGAAAAACGAACTACCACTCACCGGTTGATACGGGGTTAGCGGTGTCGTTTCGATCAACGTCCAACTGGAACCACCGGCAGTTCTGCACACTTGCAGATATGCAATATGTGATATCTCATGCATCTATTGATTCTAAAGAAAATGGTGGTGGTGAGTGGGAGTTCCGGCAGCAAATGGCGCGGTGGTGAGTGGGAGTTCTTTGACAATAACAATGGTGGAAATCAAGAATCTTGTAGGGGATCTAAAGCAATCCATTGTATAATATTGAAGATTTGGTGATTTGTTTGTTTGTTTGATGATGGAATGGAAGATTTGGTGGTGGGGGCGTGGTACCAAAAATTGCAGATGGTGGTGGTGGTTTGGCGTAGAAGAAGGAGGTGGGGGTGGTATTTAACTCTTTTTTATAATGGGCTGGACTGAAAAGACCAAATTACCCTCATGTGCCAAGCTCATAGGGTGTTTTAATAGAGATATTTAACTGATGTTAGGGCTGAGGACCAAGCGAGTTCATTTTTGACAAGTTTTGGTACCAAGCGTGTAATTAGTAAACAACTAGGACCAAGTTCATTTTGCCAAAACCACGGGACCAACCAAGCATTTAACTCCTTTAAATATTTATCTGAAATTTCAAAACCTATAGAAAATATAAATTTTGCTTTTTATTGGTTCTTAAGGAAAACAATTTGATACAAATACCATATGCTTCATGAGAAAACACCTTCTACATACATGATGAGTGTAGATTTTTTTAATAACAATTTTAAGATTTTTAGGATAAATATATAACACATGCATTGTATAGTATTTGAATTCTAAACTTTTTAGATATAGTAAACTGGCATTTTGGTCCCTAAGGTTTGGACAGTTTTGCCACTTTAGTCCAAATCTCAAAGTTTTTGCATCTGGGTCCCTGTGGTTTCAGTTTTATTGCATTTTAGTCCAAAAGTGAAATCAAGCATATTTTTCAAATTAAATCATGTTATTTTGTCTTTTTCCTCAGGGGCAAAATGGACAAAATAGCGTTTGGCCCAGGATGACAGGGCGAAAACCAATGCGTTTGACCATTTTGCCCCTAAGGAAAAGGATAAAATAGCAGGATTTAATTTGAATAATATGACCTGATTTCACTTTTTGACTAAAATGACAATAAAACTTAAACCACAGGGACCTAGATGCAGAAACTTTAAGATTTGGACTAAAGTGGCAAAACTGCCCAAACCACAGGGACCAAAATGGCATTTTACTCTTTTAGTTATGAAGTACACCACTTATCAACAGTATTTGAATTCTAAATTTTTTAGTTATAAGTACACATTTTTAGTTATAAAATGCACTTTTTGTAAGTTCAAAATACTCTCTAGTCAAATCCTAAATCTAAATAAACTAATACGACACTTACAGACAATAAACGTCACTATACCGAATGTCACCAACACGACCCGTACGGCCAAAATATGTGATAGTACGGAACAATAGTGACAATACACGTCATACTACGACATTAAATGACAAAATACGTCAAGTACTGATCCGCTAGGATGCGTAGACATACAAAACGGCACGTTGGACTACTAGTGAAAGTAAAACAAAATCACATGAAATCATGGAATATGGAAACACACGTAACCGAACTTATCCGGAACGTGGCCCCTTATAAATAACGTGTAGTAACAATATACGTCAAAACTCGACAAGTAAGGTGCGTTTTTTTAATTAAAAACAAATTTAAAAAAATAAAAAACCACCAAAACGCCAAGCTTTGGCCAAAACTAGGAGTATTGCCCCCGAAGCGCCAATCTTTGGCCAAAACTTGGCATATAGTCTGCCCTGGCCAAAGCTTGGCGCTTTAAGGTGTGGAAATAGACAAAAGGTGTGTGTGAATAGACATATTCTAATTCGGTACATTGGGATTACCCGAGTTTCGTAGCTGGTTGGTTGGAATTTGGTTGGTGTCGTTTCGACTTATTATAAAGTTATAGTCATGTTAAGACAAATTTAACACGAAGCATTAATTTACTACCAATTTAATTTATTGAAGCGCGTGGTATCTTTGTAGTGGGATAAGGCTTAGGAACGACTAGGCTTTGGGTTCGATTCTTACAAGAGAGTTTTTCCCAGATTTATTGGGTTTTCTCTTGAATTGGTGTATATGCATTATTACCTAATGGAGATGGATATGATCAGCTGGTTCATCTGATGATACGATGAAACTCATGATTTACCGGTGATTCAAATTTATTGTTAAAAAAATTAATGGATTGAAATTTAATTAATTTTAAGCTATTAATTAATTAATATTTGCCACTCAAAAAATGGATTGAAATTTAATCAATTTGAGCTACAGTTTAATTAATAAATTATTATTGTTTTTGTTGTTATTGTCTATACTGTAATAAAAATATAAAATACAGTTCTTCAGGAGAAAATGGTAGTTTTATGCAATATTAAAACACAAGATATTAAGACGATGTGATATATTGGATTAACGTGAAAGTTTGAAATTTAATACGCGATTTATTAAGACGATACGATATATTGCTTATAAAATGAAAGTTTGAAATTTAATTTTCCATTATTCTATTCTAAATACCAATTACCTCATTCCATTCAATGTAGCGGTTATCTAACCTTCTAATAACCAACACTTTCATTTTATTTCTCTTTTTCAATTTTGAACCTTATTTAATAAAAATTTATAGTATAAAGTGACTACTTCATCGCATCGCGCAGGTTCCCTCTAGTAGTATATAATTTCTTTAGAATGTAAATTGTATAAACTATGCCCTTTATTTACGCCATCCCACGTATGATCATCTACGTGTTTTTGGATGTGCCTGTTACCCCAACACCTCTGCCACTCAACCTCATAAGCTTCATAGCGTTCCGTGAGGTGTATCTTTCTTGGTTACCCTCCAGACTTTCGCAGGTATCGTTGTTTTGATCCCACCACCGGTCGAGTCCATATCTCCCGACACGTCACCTTTGACGAACATACATTTCCTTTACACGATCCCTACCCCACCCACCTCATATCATTTTTGTCACACCCGACCCACAGCGGAATAAGAGTCGGGGCATAATTAGGTTATCTCCAAAGCTCATGATGTTTACTAATATGTTTCATATTTATTATATTCAAATTACATCTCAAAGTTTCAAGTCAAATTCATACAATACAAGGAAAAGAAAAATTAACTAAAACAATCCAAAATCTAAACTGGTTTATTCTTCTAGGCCGCCCTATATGTTTCTTGCTTCAACTTGATCACCTGTATCACGTGTAAAAATGGGAAATTTTGGGTCAACAAAAGTTGGCGAGTGAACCTTGTTAAAAACATTTGTTATTGATTCCTTGTTGTAATTAATATGGAAAAATTGTGCAATAATCATATATGAACAAACGTATGTAAACAAACAATCACAAACACCTTGCATGAGTATATGATATGAATGACAATGTATATGTTGGCAACGTCTCGTTCACGCTCATAGGTAATGGGGAACGGACGGCCTATGATGATGTATGTGAGATCAAGGCTCAATCAAACGGAGCCGATCTTATGTTGGCAACGCCTCGTTCACGCTCATAGGTAATGGGGAGCGGCGGCCTATGATAATGTATGTACTGAAAATGATAACTTTAATCTAAACATTAACCACACAAACAATTGATATATATTGGCAACACATTTGATCATGAATATGATGGATGCACAAGTGTTTAATTGAAATAAATAATTAGCGACACATGATACACCCCAAAATGTGATTAAAACGGGGAATTGGTAGAGATTCACTCACATTGGGTGCGTTCTCTTGATGATGTTGAATGCGCACGAGTTTAGAGGATTGATCGACGAGGAATAACTAACCTAATTAATAATGAAAAGGTACGGTAAATAAGTGGATTTTATTAACAATTTTAATAGGATTTTTGGATATATTTTTGTGAGTTTAAGGCTATTTTCTAACTTTAAAAACGTTATTTTTAAGTATTTTTAATTGATTTTTAAATTAAATAAATAAATAAAAATAATAAAAAAATGTTGACTTTGACTTGACCATTGACCATGACTGTTGACCGTTGACCGGTTCGGTCGTGAATATTATTGCACTGAGTGAGACTCGAACCCGTGACCTCCCGTACGCGTGCATGCAGCTCTACCAACTGAGCTACGTGTCTAACCCGAAATATTTATGTTTTTAATTATATTTATATACTATTTAACTTAATCCGAAAATCATTTATTTAAAAAGGATTTAATTGTATCAAACCGGTGATCTCCACAGGTCTCGAACCCGGGACCTGTGGTTTAGTTTGGCACACAGTCCACCGCTGGACTGTGTGTCTACCCTGATTAATATTCCGGTTTTTATTATACTTAACATCTTACTGTAAGTTAACCCGGTTCGGTTTAAAAAAAAACATTTTTATTTCTGAGGATAGGGTCGTGATAGGAATCGAACTCGAGACGTATATGTATTGTTTGCACACAGTCCACCGCTGGACTGTGTGTCTAACCCGTTTATTATCTTGATTTTAATTAATCTTAAACACTAGTTTGAATTCATCTTCTTCGTTCAAAACACAGACAACGGTTAACCAAACTGTTTCTTGTTTAATTCGATTAACGAACATTATAAGCAATTGAAAGGTAATGAACAGAGAGGGTTTGGGGAAAGGATGTACCGAACAGGTGTCTTTCTCAGAACTCCGGCAAGGATTCGTGGGCTCTGTTTTTGAACTTCGTCTGTTCGGATCAATTAACAGTTTTGATTGATTAGATATGAAATTGACTTACTAAACCATGATTAACAGGAGGTTTAGATGATCATACCGATTAACAGCGTGAGTTCGGAAATTCCAGCGATTTTCCGGCGAGTACAGAATATCCGGCAACGTCGTCTGGGATTGATTTTGGGTGATGGATTGATGTTAGTAATGGTCTAACAATGGAATGAAACAGAAAGAGTCGAGGTATTTACCGTGTTGATGTGAGTCTCGGTTTTCCGGCGAAAGTCCGGTGATGGCATAAAAGTTCCGGCGAGTGAAATTGCTTCGAGAATTGGTGTGATTTTGAGCGAAAAGATTACCAGAGGCTAGGGTGTGTATTTATAGGGAAGAATATCGATGAATTGGGTCCGATTTCTGTCTTGATTCGTTGGTCAATTATTCTCCGGCGGTTATGACTGATGTCGCGGAACTGGACATCGGTTATAACCGATGTAAGAGTTACTACGCACGCTAAGTCAAATGAAACCGACAATAATTGGCGAAGTCGTCGGGATTTCCGGCGACTGCGAAATGGGCGCGTCGTTGACTGATTTTGAAATCGAGTTTTGTTATTTGAATTAATTGTTTCGATATATCACTAAAGAACACAAGTGGCGGAGTGGTTTGGTGGATGTGAGTTAAGACTTTGAGGTTCCCGGCTGACCCGGGTTCGAATCCCGGCAGCCGGTTTTTCTTTTTAATTATTTTATTTTTACTTTTTAACAATTATAGTTTATAAATTCTAATTTGTTTATTAATTATGTATCGTTTAAAACTAAAATAAGTCATAATTAAGCAACGAAAATTTAAAACTGATTATTCAATTAATAAACGAAGCGCGTTTTGAAAACCCGTTTTTCGACGGATATTACAATTTTCTTGACGAACCCCGGCCACCTCTCTATCAGTTTCATCAGCCCAGCACCTCATTGCCTAAACAACCTCACCCGGCCACCATACCCTTCCCGCTTACATACACTCGCCGGAACTGTCCAACATCAGCTGTTCAAGGCACTTCTGTACCATCCACAGACCACCCACCTGCTGCCCAACAACAGCCAGCTCAGTCCACTGCTACTCCGCTGCCTGCCCCTTCTAACCTTCACCCGATGACCACCAGGTCTAAATCTGGTTCACTTTCACCAGCCCTTCACAGCCTTGTTTCGACCACTATTTCCCCTGTCCATACCTCCTACACTAAAGCTTTTGCCGATCCAAATTAGGTACATGCTATGCAATCTGAGTTTACTGCTTTACAGGAGAATGACACATGGGAATTGGTGCCTCGTCCTTCTGACAGGCCTATTATCAGGTGCATGTGGCTCTTTCGACATAAGTTTAAGTCAGACGGTTCGTTGGAACTATAAGGCTAGATTGGTTGTTAATGGTAAATCTCAGACAGTTGGGGTGGATTGTGATGAAACTTTTAGCCCGGTTGTTAAACCGGCCACTATCAGGACAGTGCTCTCTTTGGCTATCTCACGAGACTGGCCTATCCACCAATTGGACGTTAAGAATGCTTTTTTGCATAGTACTCTAAATGAGGTTGTTTTCATGCATCAACCTACGGGTTTTGTTGACAAACGGCATCTAGAATTTGTGTGTCGCCTGAAGAAATCATTGTATGGTCTTAAACAAGCACCACGGACATGGTACACCCGTTTTGCTAATTATATCCTTTCTCATGGATTTCGTAGCAGTGCTTGTGATAATTCATTGTTTATCTATCATCGTGGGTCAGAGATTGCTTATTTAATGTTGTATGTTGATGATATTGTTGTCACAGCCTCTACTACCACTTTGTTACAGGAGATCAACCATACTCTGTCTCGAGAATTTGCTATGACAGATTTGGGCCATTTGCATCATTTTTTGGGCATCAAAGTTACACGACAGCCCAATGGTTTATTTTTGTCCCAAGAACAATATGCTAAAGACATCATCTCTCGGGCGTCTATGTCCAATTGTAAGCCGTGCACTACTCCGGTTGACTTATCAGCTAAACTTAGTGCCACAGATGGTGCACCCTTTTCCGACCCGACTTTGTATCAGAGTTAAGCCGGTGCTTTACAGTACCTGACATTTACACGCCCAGATATCTCTTATGCGGTCCAACAGATATGTTTGTTTATGCATGATCCTCGTGACCCACATTTTGCATTCTTGAAGCGTATTATTCGTTATCTTCAGGGGACTCTGGCCTATGGATTGCGTATAATGAAGTCTGGTACAGATTCATTGATTGCTTATTCTGAGGCTGACTGGGGTGGTTGCCCTGATTCGCACAGGTCTACAAGTGGGTATTGCGTTTTTTCTCGGTGATAATCTTATCTCATTGTCTTCGAAACGACAACCCACCATCTCTCGTTCGAGTACTGAAGCAGAATATCGGGGCGTTGCAAATGCTGTTGCTGAAGCTACATGGATTCGGAACTTGTTACTTGAGCTGCGTACACCATTGCAGAAGGCTACTATCGTATACTGTGATAATGTTTCAGCTGTGTATCTCTCTGACAACCCGGTCCAACATCAGCGAACTAAGCACAATGAGATTGACATCCATTTTGTTCGTGAAAAGGTTTGAGTTGGACATATTAGAGTTTTGCACGTTCCTTCATCTCTACAGTATGCAGACATTTTTACCAAAGGCATCTCCAAGCAGTTGTTCCAGTCTTTTCGTACCAGTTTGAACGTCTGTCCTACGCACGTTCAAACTACGAGGGTGTCTTAGCCGATAATTATGAAGATAATTATGTGTATTATTATTAGATAAATATTGTATAGAATTGTGTTTATCTTTTCCTAAAATACAGCTAGGGTTGTTATATATCTGCTCTATATAAGGAGCCTTTGTTGATCAATAACATTCATTCACAATTCATACTATAAACACTTTTAAATATCACATGCATCATCAGTGAGGCTAAGATCATATGCACTCCTGAATACACAAGTGTGTTGCCAGTGGTTTACGACGGCAAGTAACCGCCAGTGGTGGTGGCTTCTTCTTTATCCTTGAAAATATCTCAACATTGTCTAAATCTAAACAAATCTCACTTAATGAACGTGTTACTCCGCTGTAAATCATATAAATAAGAATTTTAACTGATACAGATCGACATATCAATTAGTAGCATTTAAAAGAAACATTCATGATTTTACCTGAAACCATCATCAACGGACATAAAGGATTCAACTTCTATACGAACCTCATCCTGCAATGAAACGACTAACCATATTGTATATGTAGAGAATTTTGAATTTTACCTGAAATCATCATCAAAGGACATAAAGGTTTAGCTTCTATAGTAACTAACTAAATTCAAAACGATAAAACAACAATTTTATAATAGAAATCATTACTTACCTGATGTCATTGATGTCCAAACTGTTGAAGATATGACGAAACTTCCAGCCTTGATATGTCTTGTTCTGTGGAAAATTTTGAAATCATCTCGAAAATAAGTAAAAGAACACAAAATACCAATGCCCACATATTACAAAAAATAAAATAAAAAACTTGCAATTTTGATCCAACCTGACAATTAAGCTTAAAAACATCTTGTAAAAATAAGGAAAAGAACGCCATATGTAACGAAGTTCGACTCTTATAAATGTTCCTGTGGAGAACATAAACAGTCAAATAAAGACAACATTTTGTGAAAAAAAAACTTACAAGTTCATATGCTTGGCGTGCAAGAAGGACCTTCTCAGTACACAGGTTTAACGCGTTATCTTGATTTGCTTCGATCCTCTCTTCGTCTTCTCAAAATCCATGTCCCCATCTTCATGATTGGTTTTATAATTAAAGTTTTATGAAGCCATATCTATGCATTTCTTTATGTGTTGCCTTGTTTAATTTATCATTGCTGTAGCGCAAAAAGAACTTGATCAATCTTATTATGTATGTATGTGTTTGACTGACTTACCATTAGATCCATCAGTTCTGACTACTTCCACCTCCAGCCATTATCACCCAAAAATTCTCAAATATACTTTTCAAATAAACTCAAAATAAGACCGAATTTACTAATTTTAAGCAAGAACTGGTAATAATCAAAAGAGTAAATAAGGATTATAGACTTGCAATCGCGTGCATATATCAGTATACCTTATGTCAGCTCAATTAATCTCTGCCTTACTATTGGTCCCAAAGTAAGCTGTACCAGCAAATAATATATTAGTACATGGGGAAAATGATTTTTTTTATTAAATCTGAATTTACATTAGCAGAATCGGTTAAATATGAGGGTAACAAAAAGATCTACTACCACTTAAGTTAATGCTCAAATCTATACAACCAAGTAAGTGGAGTTAAGAGTCAAACATTAAACCCTAAAGCACAACCATATTCACACACAAAAGCAACCCATAAACACAGCTTACACGGATACAGATGAGTCATTTCCTATCCCAAAGATACCCGAAAGTAGAATGTCAACTCCCTTAAAAAAAACTAACCAGTTATAATCCCAAAACCGATACAAAACTCAGAAATAAGAAAAAGCATTTTCAATTAAATGGGCACACCAATACCTGCCAACCAATGCCACGGCTAAGAACCAAATGTGGCATAGGAGTTGCACTTGCATACCCAGCTACTGCAACGAGCGCACCAGTAGACTGGTGAACAATTAAACAAATTGTTAATAATTTTTTTAAAAAAAAAGATAAAGCGGTTATCTTGTAAAAGAAGAACATAAACAGTAAATAACCTCAACTAAAGCAACAAACGAAACAGCTATCATAGCAAAAGCTTCTCCAGCGTCAAATGTTGGAGCTCCCCATTGAAACGGATAAGGAACCCGTATCCTATAAAGCAACTTTTTTTCTATTAATAATGTAGAATGTAACCAATATAAAAACAACAATTGACAGACAAGATATATACCAAGGAGCAGCGCCTATGATTCCAGCACGGTCAGTTCTACAGCTTTGTTGAGTTTTGTCAGATGCGTTCTTGTAGGCCCCAACAACAGTAAGTGAGCGTATATCCACACAATTACCACCGAGAATAAAACAGCAAATTGGTCATATACTGGGCTTTTTCCCTTCATAAGAGTGGGTATGTACTGCAATAAACATCATCATAGTTTAACATTAGTGTCTACTATCTCCTGCACATGATCAACTTTCTTGGAGTATAAGAGGTGGAAAAAACAGGCTGTTTGAGCGGGTTGGGTAACATGTTAGAATGGGTTTGGGCCTACACAAGTCAAACTGAGAATGAGTTAATATGGATCAAGTTGGGCCAACCTACAAGCACGTTTTTTTCAAGCACCTTTTATCTTTTCTTAAGCTTTATACACAGTTAATGCATAAACTCCTAAAAGATTATTAAATACTATATTATTTTGATCATAATTAAACTCCAAATATGATGATTTGGGAAGTTGTGTTTGTTTTGTTCACTCTTTGTGTGGCTTTCAACCCGTTTGACCCATCTCCACTGTAACAAAGATTATCATTAGAGACAAAGTACAACCCAAGTTAAATAATAATAATAATAATATAATAATAATAAAAACTCGTTTTGAACACACTTCGTGTTACCTACAACCAGTTTGACCCGTTACCCAAATTGACCTGTTATACCCATAACGAATAGTAATTTTCCACTTGTAGAATATTATTAAGAAACATTACCTGTGAGAAAATTAGCATAATGATCTGTGGCCATATAATCTTAACACATTTAGCAACCTACAGAACATTAAGCAACTATATAAAACTAATATTTTTAGGCATAATTAGCATCATATTGTATAAATATTCCCTTATATGCCAGATAATATATATACACACACACACATATATTTATATATGCATACCAAGGGAAAACCAAACTCATATAATCCATAACCGGTTAGAGCTATCAATGGAACCGCAGACAATGGACTCATGAATCTGAAATCGCAAGAACCGAAACATATCCAAGCAATTAAATTCTGAATAGTAAAACATAGAATGTGTAACAGGATTCAAAACTAACCGTGTGATATTACGCCAAAAGGGATGAGGCGGATAAAAAACCCTACAATACACATAACCTAAAATCGATGAAACAAAGATTTTGAAGGGGGAGATTAAGGTGAAGACGATTATAGCAAAATCCAATGTTAAAAACTTCAAATCGAAACCAGAAACTTACCTTGAAATAACCTTTAGAAGCAACTTTAGTGTGGTGAGATTAAAAGCCAACAATTTCAAATCAACTGCCATCGTTGTCTTCTCTTCTTTTGGTCTCTCAACCGACATCTTAGTCCTGGAAGTGAATCGGGAGATGCTCAGAAGCTTTATTGAAGAAGATTGGATGTACAGAGAATGGAGACAGAATGGAGAGAGAGATGGAGGAGAGAGATATATCTAGAGATTTAGATTTGAATTTCAAATTCAAATTTAAAATTTAGGCGGTTTAGACCTGATATGTTTATAGTGTATATTTTGGTCTGTTTTTAGATAGTTTGAGTCTGTTTTAGGTTAGAATTTCAATACTGTTGACGTTAAGCTTTGATTTCAGGTCCCGTTGCTTAAAGCGTTGAAAAACGAAGAAATACGGGCAGTTTGGAAGGAAAACGGGAACCACGAAACCGGGAGCTGAACATTAAACGAAAATAAAAAACAACAACTAAGGGGGGCGCCGCCATACGCGCCCCCCTGCCCCTTACCCGTCGCGCTACGCGACAGGGTATATGTTCGTGAAAATAAGTTTTGTTGATTCGGGTTCAGCTGGATTGCGGAGTATATAATGAAACTTAATTAACCTTAATTAGGGTTACGAATTTTGGAGTTCTTGCAGCCAGTTTTGGAGACGTATCAGCTGAGTTTGAGAGTTCAGAAGCTAGGGAATCATTCTGTCAAGCGAAGATTGAAGATTAGAGACTTGCTCGGGTTTTCACGATCCTTGTTTGTCTTGTTTTCTCTTTTCTGAACTTGTAAAGATGAATTCTAGTTTGATTGATCTTATTTTGCATTTATTTATGACTATGCTTGGCTAAACGCGTATACTACCTAGACTATGATGAATGGATATGATTAAAGTTTAGACCTTTTTCGTTAATTGCATGTTTTCATGGGTTAATTGTGTTTTGTAAAGAGTTTGTTTATCTTGCTTGGTGTGTATGCGTACTTTGATTTGGTTCTCTGTTTTCTATTACTTCATGTGAATCTTGGTGGTTGTCTGCTGCGGAATAGGTTCATGCTAGGTCTTTGATCTTTAGGGTGAATTGGCCGATAAACCTTATAAGTGATAGTTAATAGTTTGCTAGATCTTAGTGTTCTACTAGTCCTTATAGCTGGAAGGTGCGGGGCTATTGGTAGGTCTTACCCGACGAATTGCTGTAGACAGGCTTTGGAAAAAGTTATGAATCCCGTCGGTTTATTAGTCTATCAAGTCAAGTTAAGATATTCAAACTACCCTAGATCTATAATTGGAAAAGAATAGGTCAACATTAGGGTACTCACACAATAATTAGACAACTGGAAAGACGTCTAATAAACCGGTAGGATTAACGGCCTAGGTAACGCCACAAGTTTCACCTCGAGAAGGGTTGAGGGGCTTAGTTGGTATTTAATAGGTTTAGTATATAAGATCCCGGTTCCATAAAACATGTAATTGACTTAATCGGTAAATTCTTAACATCAATCCAGGATTCTAGTCTAGGTAGTCTTCATCACCATCTGAGAACAACCTTCACATTAGTTCGTATTTACATAGTTTTAGTTAATAATTAGTTTAAGATAGATTTCCTTAGATTTTCCGTAACCCCCTCCCCCAAAGCAATTAAAACAGTTGAGTCGTGTCTGTCCGAGTCTTTCAGAGTCTAGTTAGCGTAATTAATAGAGTCATGTGGGTTCGATATCCGGACTTACTTAGGTTATACTACATTGATCGGTATACTTTCCGATTGTGTGGTTAGGTTTAAGTCAAGTCTAGAATTTAAAGCTTTTTAGTGTCAAGTCTAAAGTGTCTTAGTTAGTCAATTTTTACACTCTGTTTAGCACACATCAAGTTTTTGGGGCCGTTGCCGGGGACTCTTGGCAATTGCGTTATTAGCTTTGATAGACTTACGTGCTAGTGTTTTATTTCGTTTTGAGTCTTTGTTTGTTTGTTTTTTTCTCTCATTATTTTTTTAGTCTTAGTAACTAGTGTTTGTTCTCTCTTTTGTAGGTTTTCTTTGCTTGCAGTGGATGCCACATCTGCGTTCGCAGGGACCTCCGCCAAAGCCGCCTACCGACAAGTCAATCATCTCGTCTTCATCTTTCCAAGTAAGTACACCACTTCCTTCAGCTTCCACCCTTTCTGAATCTACCCTCCAATCTAAACCACCTAGCTTTGACTTCACCCCGAAGTCTTTACCCCATAATTCACCACCACCTTCCCGTCGACGAAGCCCACCCGTCGTCCAATGGCCGAACGTAGACAAACCGTCCACCAACAAGCCACCCAAGTTTCACTGGTCTCGCCTCACCCATCACTGTCCCACCCATAGTAAATGGAAACTCATGGCAAATTCCCTCATATGCCATGACAGCCATCACCAATAACACTCAGTTCCATGGTCACAACGACGAGGATGCACCTGTCCACATAAATTGTTTCTCTCGCATGCTCGCCACCTTTATCCTCCATGGAGCCCCATAAGATACCACCTATCTACAGCTTTTCCTGTTTTCACTTTCAGGCCGTGCAGCTACATGGTTGGACTCTCAGCCAACCGGTACCTTCACAACTTGGGCAGCCCTTCGTCAAGCCTTTCTGAACAAGTATTTCCCACCCGCTAAAGCTTCACGTCTTCGAGATCAAATTCACTCATTCCGCATGGAGCCCGACGAGCCCTATTATCTTGCTTGTGAGCGTTTTCAAAACCTAGTGGCTCGTTGCTCCCAACACGGTCTTTCTAATTGGGCTCTTTGCAAGAAATTTTACAACGGTCTCACCCAAGAGACTCATGATCGTTTTGACACTAATGCGGGAGTCACATGATGGGAATACTTTCTGTCCCCGAGTGTTTAGAGCGGTTCGAGAGCTTTGCCCAATCTCAAGCTGAGTCGCGATCTGATCGACGGTATGCGAGTGGTAATTCAAATACCACTACTAGTGCACCCACTCAAGGGGTGAACCATGTCACCATGGATCCTAGTATAGCCGCCGTGTTAGAAAACGTCACTCGAGAGCTTAAAGAGATCAAGGCGAAAGTTGATAAGTGTGAGTATTGTCGAGGGGGTCAGGATACTAGTGCGTGCCCATTGTTGATTGGTGAGGAACAGGTCGATTTCGTGGGAGGAGGTCTAGGTAGAGGTCAGGGTAGTGGGTTTGGTAGTAATTACAACTCAGGTTGGCGCAATAATAATAATAATTTTAATAATAATAATAATAATAACTTTCGTTCCGCCGGTAACCCCCCTGGATTCCAAGTAGCTCAAAATCCCAACAGGGGGCAGGGTTCGTTCTTTGGTGGGGGGTCGAATGGGTAGTTCAATAAGGGGTTCAATAGTCAGGTCGGTTGTGAGGGTCCAAGTAGTCAGGGTCAACCAAATCAGGGGTCAACTAGTGATGTAGGGGGTAGTCTTCAGCAGTTAGAAGCCATGACGAGCCAATTACTCGTCAAAGACCAAACCACCCAAAAAGTTATCGCCGAACACGAGCTTCTACTTAAGAACCACCAAGCCTCATTCCAAAACCTTGAGAGAGTTGTGGGTGATATGTCTAGGAAACTTGAGGAGAGACTGCCCGGGCAGTTTTCAGGTAGCACCCTACAAAACCCTAATGCCCAAGCCAAGGCCATTACCACCCGTAGTGGCAAGACCATAGGGAACCCGAGAGTTAAGGAGAGAGTTGAGAGTGAGGATGATGAGATAGTAGATGAGGAGATTGAGATGGAGGCGCCCGACAAAGGGCAACCTAGGCTAGTCCCAGCAAGTACCGCACAACCCGGTGAGCCCCTAGGAGAGAAGAGAGTAGAGAAAGCACCCGTAGACGTTAGACCGTCTCCACTCGTAGATCATTCACGGGTCTCGTTTCCTTCACGTCTTAGGAATCAAAAATACTCCAAGGAATACGGGCATTCTTAGATATCTTCAAGCAACTGAAGATCAATCTACCCTTCATAGAGGCACTCCAATCCATGCCTAAGTATGCTAAGTTTTTAAAGGACCTTCTTAGAAATAAGGAGAAACTAGGGGAGTTGTCTAATGTTCCATTGAATGGAGGGTGTTTCGCTATCGTTCTGAACGAGCTTCGCGAGAAGCTTACCGATCCGGTATTTTTACCATCCCATGTCTATTCGGTAGTAACAACAATACTCGAGCCTTAGCCGACCTAGGTGCTAGCATCAACTTGATGCCCTTTTCTCTTTACGAGAAGTTAGACTTAGGCGAGCTTTCACCTACCCGTATGACATTGTCCTTAGCCGATCGATCTGTGAAGTACCAAGGGGTGTTGTCGAGAACTTGCTTGTTAAGGTCGACAAGTTCGTTTTTCCCGCTGATTTCGTTATTCTTGATATGGAAGCTGATGAGAGAGTTCCTATCATTTTAGGTTGTCCTTTCTTGTGTACCGCCAAAGCTCTCATAGATGTTTATGATGGTCAAATGACTCTTAGTGTCGGTGAGGAGAGAGTTACCTTTGAGATTGATCGTTCCATGAGCCACCCGAGTGGTTCCGATGACTATAGTGGTCCATGCCATTCCGTCTATTTCTTTAATTCGTTCATCTCGTGCGTAGACCATTGTCTAGAGTTTATTAGTGTGGCCGACTTGGTAGGAGGTGAGGTAGTTGAAGAGGAAGCTTAGAATTAGAGGAGATAGGAGATGAGGGGATTTCTCTGATCCCGAAGTGTTAGCGGTTAGTGATGACACCACCCAACCACCACCCTTAGAGCTTAAGGTCCTTCCATCTCACCTAGAGTATGCCTTTTAGGATAGGGATCCGAGCTACCCGTTATCATATCGTCGAAATTAGGGGATGGTGAGAAGTTGAAGTTGTTAGATGTGTTGAGGGCCAACAAAGAGGCCATTGCATGGAGGTTGTCCGACATTCAGGGCATAAGCCCTTCTTATTGCACTCACCGGATCCTCATGGAGGACAATTTTAAACCGGTGGTGAAACCCCAGAGGCGCCTCAATCCAAACATGCAAGAGATAGTGAGGAAGGAGGTTATGAAACTTCTAGAGGCCAGGATGATATATCCCATCTCAGATTCACCATGGGTGAGTCCCATCAGGTTGTCCCTAAGAAGGGAGGGATGACCGTTGTCTGAATTCAAAGAATGAGCTTATCCCTTCTCGCACATCACGGGTTGGCGTGTGTGCATCGATTACCGGAAATTGAATGATGCCACCCGAAAAGACCACTTTCCATTGCCCTTTATTGATCAGATGTTGGAGCGTCTCGCGGGTCAACAGTTCTATTGTTTTCTTGACGGCTTTTCTGGTTATTTCCAGATCCCCATCGCACTGGAGGATTACCACATTTATCTGCCCATATGCACTTTTGCGTACCGACGCATGCCATTTGGGTTGTGTAACGCTCCCATTACGATGCATGGTTGCCATATTTCAGGATATGATTGAGAGTTCCATGGAAGTTTTCATGGACGATTTTTCGTGGTATGGCAACTCTTTCGATTAGTGTTTGAGTAATCTAGAGAGGATGTTGAAGAGATGTGTCGAGACGAAGTTGATGTTAAATTGGGAGAAGTGTCACTTCATGGTGACCGAAGGGATTGTGCTAGGTCATAAGATCTCGAGGGATGGCATAGAGGTAGATAGGGCAAAAATAGATACTATTAGTAGGTTGCCCCCACCCACCAGCTTGAAGTCGATCCTTAGTTTCTTAGGTCATTCGGGTTCTATAGACGTTTCATTAGGGATTTCTCTAAGATATCACGACCCATGACCCGCCTGCTAGAGAAAGATGTTCCATTCGTCTTTGACGAGGAGTGTCTTGAGGCCTTCAAATTTTTGAAGGAACAGCTTGTTAGTGCACCCATTCTTATCTCGCCAGACTGGAGCTTGTCGTTTGAGCTCATGTGTGATGCGAGTGACTATGCCGTTGGAGCGGTTTTAGGACAAAGAAGGGAAAAGCACTTCCACCCGATTTACTACGCGAGCAAAACGTTGAATGATGCTCAAGAGAATTACACCACGACGGAAAAGGAGCTCTTAGCGTAGTATTCGCGTTCGACAAATTCCCTCATACCTTGTGCTTTCCAAGACCATAGTGTTCACCGACCATTCCGTGTTCGTTTTCTCTTCCAAAAGAAGGACGCCAAACCTCGACTTATTCGTTGGATCCTCTTACTTTCCGAGTTTGATATCGAAATTAGAGATAAGAGAGGGGCCGAGAATGTGGCCGTCCGACCACCTTTCATGTTTAGAGGACCTAAGAGAGAGGAGATTCATGAGGAGGAGATAGGGGATACATTCCCTCACAAATCGATTGAGTTTGTTGATGCCGAGAAGGAAGGATTGCGTGGTTTTGTGATTTAGCAAATTATTTATCTAGTGGCAATATTGTTAAAGGAATGACCACACAACAACGTAGGAAGTTCCTTAGTGAGGCTAGGAAGTATGTGTGGGATGACCCATTCCTCTATAGGATAGAGGAGATAGGATTCTGAGACTTGTGTGTCGAGAGAGGAGGGTTGGAACATCCTTAAACATGTGCATGAGGGTCTAATGGGAGGCCACCATGGTGCCTATGCGACCGCAAAAAAGGTGTTCGATTGTGGGTACTATTGGCCAAACGTACTTCGTGATGCCGAGGGGTTCGTGAAAACGTGTGACGCTTGTCAACGAACTGGCAACATTTCGGCCAAGGATGAGATGCCTCAAGCTTGACGATGCATTGTAGGCATTTAGAACCGCCTACAAGACGCCTTTAGGGACCACACCATTCATGATCGTCTATGGTAAAGCTTGTCATCTCCCCGTAGAGCTAGAACACCGTGCTCTTTGGGCGTTGAAAACCGTTAACCTTGACATGACCGAAGCCGCTAGAAAACGTTTGTTTCAAATTCATGAGCTAGTGGAGCTTAAGGATGCGACTTTATCTCGATCTTGGGGGATTAAGGAAAAAACGAAAGCCCTTCATGATCATAAGTTGAAAAAGATCAAGGAGTTTAGCAAGGGTGATGAGTGCTTATCTACAGTTTAAGGTTGAAATTATTCGCTGGGAAGTTGAAGTCGAAGTGGTCATGTCCTTACATGGTGCATGATGGTGTTTCCGTATGGAGCGGTTGAGATTGTGGACGAGTCTGATGGCCGAAGTTGGAAGGTGAATGGCCATCGTTTGAAGCACTACATTGGTGGACCACTAGATAAGAATAAGAGGGAGGGCACTCCTCTCCCAAATTCCACCAAAAGCCACCACTTAGTGTCTTGGGTGAAAACCCAAGTGTACCGTTTGTACCTTTTGTATACGAGTCGTAGTTGATTATTTTCTTGCTTTCTAACGTTATTTTGGTAATTTGTTGTTCTTTGTTTTGCGTGTTTGAGAATTTTGCAGGTTTCATTATCGTTACGGAACGGAAAAAGCATGAGGAAAGAAGTTTCAAGTTTGTTTGTTCGATACTTAGAAATTTTTTTGGGGTTTTGGATGGTTGGAAGTGATTGAAAATTTTTTAAGGCATTGAGGGTGCAAAATTTCGGATTGAAAAAAATTTCTAAGGCATGGAACCAATTTTTCTAAGAAACATTCTGTAAAAAACGGACGTCGCGTAGCGCCACGAGGGGGGTTCAAAAAACAAATCATCAGGTAGCGCCGCCGTACGCGACGCCCCCCTCTTCCTACCGTCGCGCTACGCGAGGCCCCCGGGTTAGATTAAGTTGTTTTCTTTGAACCCTATGCTGCATATCACACTTCCACCTACCCATACGAAACCCTAGCCGTTTTTCACACAAAAACCACCATATCTCCGCCATTTTACCACCAAATCGCCCCATTTTTCTTCCTACATCACCACAATCACTTCCCCTACCATCCCGACCATCAGTTTTGCCGAATTTCGCGATATTGTTTCTCTTTTTTGGACGATTTTGAGCACCATTACTTCAAGTCTTAGTCTTTCTTGCTTAATCCGACTCTAAGGTATGTTTTCTGTGACTTCTCACTTGTAGTTTACTTTATTTACCGTTTTTTAGCATCGGGCAGTTGTTAGTTAGTTCTCGGGTTTGGTTGGTTCGTTAAAGTTGTGATTTTTCCCGATTAAATGAAGATTAGAGGTTGTAGTTGGGTTTGTTTGGGATGATTATTCATAATGTGGTTTGTGGGAGGTCCGGTTTGGTATGATCGAGGTTGTTTGGGCTTTGCGGGTTGTGTTCGGACATTGGGGCGACTAGTTAGGATGTTTTTGTGTTATGTTTGGCTAAACTAAGTTAAGTTTCGTATGAAAAAACAAGTTTTTGAACTGATTTTGCGAAATCTAACTTGTCCTTCAATGTAATCCTTTGCACAAAACGTCACCATTGCTTCAAAGTTTAGAACTTTCAACTTGTTTCGCCTCAATGACGGGATATGTGGGCACTTATGCTTAATTGAGGACAATTAAAGTGTCGGGAGGAGATAGTGTACATTGAGTCTTGAGTCGGTTGGGTTTGTGAGTCTTTAGTTATTTAAATTTTAGAGTTTAGTGTTGGGTTTACTAATATGCACGTACAAGTTGAATACATCTTGCCCGTACTCAATCTCCATTCGGGCAAGTTTGGTGATAACTTAAGCTTTTGTAAACGGTAACCCATGTTTTTAGTCTTCTTTATTTTCGGTTTCAGTCGTGAATGTAATGTTATACGGCTGATCCCATTTTTATAAAAAAATGAAAAAAAAATAAATAAAAGACCAAAAACAGTCTGTGCTTGTTTGATGCGTATGGGTTAAATCTTTCGTTGTCATGTGGAGGAAAATGTCAGGTGAAGGTTCTGCGAGCAACCCGAAGAGAAGGAGGGGCCCGGTTCCTCATCCACAGGGCGACCCGGCTCTACACAGGATCTTCTGGACAGAGGAAAAAGGAAGATTAAATATAGAAGCCGTGATCGAACACTGTACAATAGACCTGAAATGTTGGCCAATCATCCGATTTTGGATTTTGAGGAACTTACGGATGAAAGAGAAAATTTGGGGAAGTATTTGACAACGAACCTTTTAGAGCACCGCACGATTGACTGGGATTGGTTACAGACAATGGGGGTTCATGACAGAGTAGCAAACTTGCTTGGGCCAAGTTTGATTGAGGCAGTGGATTGCTGTTGGCCACAGTACACAGAGCTTACTATTGAGTTTCATTGTACTTTCCAACACAAAGAGGGTACTTTTTCTGAGAAGAACACGGTATCGTTTTCGCTGGGTAGAAATATTTATGAGATGAGTATAGCCGAGTTTGGGGTAGCCTTGGGTTTTTATTCTGAGGAAGAAGTTCAGACGGATGAATTTGTTGAAGGGTTAAGGGGTGTGTAAAATCACCCGAGGGATAATTGTTTGGCTCCGAGTGTTTTGGCCCGATTTTGGGAGTCGATTGCTACAGTACCATTCTCCGTACGAACCTTACTACTTGGTTCGTGATTCAGTTTATAGGTATATTCTCAAGGTTTTGGCAACGACGATTGTTGGACGAAGGTCGGGTGAGAATAAAGCAAACTGGTTGGACATTTTTTCTTTGATGTGTATGGTAGAAAGGTGGAATTGGAATTTGGCGAGTTTCTTTGCTTGGTCATATAATAGGACTCGCAGAGGGGGAAAACGAGCGGCTTTGGATCTGGGGCTGTACATTGCTAGGTTGGCGAATAATCTGGGTGCGTTCACGAAATACAAGTTGGATCACATGAGACATGATGTTCCCATGAGTTACTGGAGTGTAGGGGACCTGCAATCAGCAGGTATTTTGACATACTCGGACCCACCGGAATGGATGGATTATCGGGTGCACAGGTCCAGCCGCCAGCAGGTTTGGAGGCGGCTAATGTCATGCAGGGTGCTATCCCGACACGCTCACAGAGGCCTAGGCAGAGGCACGAGATCCCAGCTCAGCAGCATCCACTTCGCCATACCCGACAGCCACGTCTGATCCGTTTACCCATGAGACTGCTTATGATCTTACTCAGCAGCGTTTTGATCAGTTGGAGGATCGGATGCGAGTCGATCACCAATGGACGATGCAGAGCACCACCGACAGGATGACATGTTGAGGTACATGATGTCGGGTATGAACTTGAATGTCCCTCCACCTTTTTCTGGACTACTTCAACCCCTGCTTATGGTGCTGAGCAGCAACACCTGTATGGGTTTATGGTTCAATACCTGGGGTATGATCAGTGGGGTGGTCGGAGTGGATATGGTATGATTATGATGCTCAGTATGGAGGACATCAAGGAGCAGGAGGTTCGGGGGCGCAACATATGTATGAAGAGGAGGATGATGAGTGATGAAGATGGTTCAAAGCAGCATATATCCTTTGATGTTTATTTTATTTTATGTTGTTTTGATAGTTCGATTTGGTTGTATCACTTAGGATAATATTTTTATCTCTCTGTTGAACTTTGGATGATTGTAGTGTGGATATTTGTGTTTGGGTTGGTTGGTATGGTATGTTTGCTTGTTTTAGGTTGATGCTTTCCGTTTGTGTGAGAGAGAGTTTGGTATTGTTTGCTGAGCACGTTCGGTATTGGAGGGCATATGTGGAAATGACTGGCACATTGACAGTCTCACATTTTCGAGCTAAGTCTTTTTCACTGTAGAGTTAGTATTTTTATTTTCCTTAGTTTTGAATTCGTAGGTAGTGTTTAGTTTAGTCTTGAGTTTTGTTCGATTCTTGCATTAGGGACAATGCAAATCTCGAGTGTGGGGATGGGACATTACAGTTGTACTTTAGAGTCGTATTATAGTTGAGTCATTGAGTTTTTATTTTCATTAGAATATATATATATATATATATATATATATATATAAATCAAAAAATGTCTTTTGAATAAAGAAGTTTGCACGGAAAATGATAAAAAAAATAGATTTTGTTCGGGTTTAAATAATGATAATATGAGAAAAAAATTGTCGAGCTTGTGTCTAGTTTAGGATATGCGGGTAGGCTCGAGTCGGTTCTAGGTTCCTTTGATTTAATATACATTAATTGTCGATTTACTAGTGGGTGTTCATCTAGGAAAAATGGGAAATTGAAACCGCCAATAATAGTATAAGAATGCCGTTATAAGCCAAAATCGTCAGAATTTTTAACCAAGAAAAAAATGAAAGTGAATAAATTGAGCTAGAAACTAAGAAAAGTAGCGCAGGCCTACGCAATCTTCGTTGGGGATAGTGACTTTGACGTAGAATGCCTCTGGGATGTGCGAAATCAAAATTGCGAAAAATTATTGAGGCTCATGTTGTCGCTCTCGGGGATGGTGACTCTGGTTGAGACAGCCTCTGGGTTAGGTAAAGCAACGTCTACGCTTAAGGAAAAAAAAGAAAAAAGCATAAAAAGAAACAAAAAGAGAAAGAAAAGGAAAATTTCGGTTATTCTTTTGATTGTGGTATAAAACGGTTAGAAATTGGTCCAATGATCGTTCCTTTTGTTCTATAAGCTTGAGGCGGGAGTAAATGGACTGTGGCTTTTAGTGTGAGACCCTAGGTAGATTGACCGCACATGAACTAAATTGCATGATAAGGGCTTGGAACCGGGTTTGGGTTTAAGAGGACAAGTATACCTGCAATCGTGGCTCACATGAGTCTTGGCTTTAATAATGTAATCCATACTTTGACCCGGATAATTTTCTGTTCATGATTCTGTTTTGCACAGATTCTTTTTTAGGGACGAAAAAGTCTTAATTGGGGATGTTTGATGTACTGCAAAGTACATATGTTTATAGTGTATATTTTGGTCTGTTTTTAGATAGTTTGAGTCTGTTTTAGGTTAGAATTTTGATACTGCTGACTTTAAGCTTTGATTTCAGGTCCGGTTGCTTAAAGCGTTGAAAAACGAAGAAATACGGGCAGTTTGGAAGGAAAACGGGAACCAACGCGAAACCGGAGCTGAACATTAAACGAAAATAAAAAACAACAGCTAAGGGGGGGGCCGCCATACGCGACCCCCCTGCCCCTTACTCGTTGCGCTACGCGACAGGGTATATGTTCGTGAAAATAAGTTTTGTTGATTCGGGTTGAGCTGGATTGCGGAGTATATAATGAAACTTAATTAACCTTAATTAGGGTTACGAATTTTAAAGTTCTTGCAACCAGTTTCTGGAGACGTATCAGCTGAGTTTGAGAGTTCATAAGCTAGGGAATCATTCTGTCAAGCGAAGATTGAAGATTAGAGACTTGCTCGGGTTTTCACGATCCTTGTTTGTCTTGTTTTCTCTTTTCTGAACTTGTAAAGATGAATTCTAGTTTGATTGATCTTATTTTGCATTTATTTATGACTATGCTTGGCTAAACGCGTATACTACCTAGACTATGATGAATGGATATGATTAAAGTTTAGACCTTTTTCGTTAATTGCATGTTTTCATGGGTTAATTGTGTTTTGTAAAGAGTTCGTTTATCTTGCTTGGTGTGTATGCATACTTTGATTTGGTTCTCTGTTTTCTATTACTTCGTGTAAATCTTGGTGGTTGTCTGCTACGAAATAGGTGCATGCTAGGTCTTTGATCTTTAGGGTGAATTGGCCAATAAACCTTAGAAGTGATAGTTAATAGTTTGCTAGATCTTAGTGTTCTACTAGTCCTTATAGCTGGAAGGTGCGGGGCTATTGGTAGGTCTTACCCGACGAATTGCTGTAGACAGGCTTTGGAAAAAGTTATGAATCCCGTCGGTTTATTAGTCTATCAAGTCAAGTTAAGATATTCAAACTACCCTAGATCTATAATTGGAAAAGAGTAGATCAACATTAGGGTACTCACACAATAATTAGACAACTGGAAAGACGTCTAATAACCGGTAGGATTAACGGCCTAGGTAACGCCATAAGTTTCACATCGAGAAGGGTTGAGGGGCTTAGTTGGTACTTAATAGGTTTAGTATCAAAGATCCCGGTTCCATAAAACATGTAATTGACTTAATCGGTAAATTCTTAACATCAATCCAGGATTCTAGTCTAGGTAGTCTTCATCACCATCTGAGAACAACCTTCACATTAGTTCGTATTTACATAGTTTTAGTTAATAGTTAGTTTAAGATAGATTTCCTTAGATTTTCCGTAACCCCCCCTCCCCAAAGCAATTAAAACAGTTGAGTCGTGTCTGTCCGAGTCTTTCAGAGTCTAGTTAGCGTAATTAATAGAGTCATGTGGGTTCGATATCCGGACTTACTTAGGTTATACTACATTGATCGGTACACTTGCCGATTGTGTGGTTAGGTTTAAGTCAAGTCTAGAATTTAAAGCTTTTTAGTGTCAAGTCTAAAGTATCTTAGTTAGTCAATGTTTACAGTCTGTTTAGCACACATCAAGACATGATCCCCCTTTCTCTATTTTAAGATTTTAAATTTCAAATTAAAATTGAATAAAAATGAGATTTATGATGTAATAACGGAGTAAGCAAATGTGAGTTGGCATAGCTCATTGGTTGACACCTAAGCAAAGCTTAGATCATCATCTTTCTCCTTTTATAGAGAATAGAGATATATAAGAATCACCATAAATGAATGACAAGACAATGAAATTGATCGTACTTTTTATTTGTATTCTTCTTTCTACTTTAGCTCATAACATGTATATTGGAGTTGAAGGTCACTGGACTCTATTTTACCATAATAGAATACCTTGATTGAATGTTGTGATGAGGAACGCCAATAAGAGATAATGGGGATAAATTAGTCAGTTAATCAACATACTTAAGAAATAACATAACGAATTGCATGATAATGGGAATTGATCATACTTTGCTTGTAACATGTATATAGGATTTCAATGTCACTAGACTCCATTTTTACCATATTAGAAATCCTTGATTAAAAGTTTTGATGAGGAATGACAATGAGAAATCAAGAGATAACGAATACTCTTAAGTCTATTAGTGACTCGTTTATAAATTAGTTAGTTAATCTGATCAATATACTTAATAATCAACATAATGAATGATAAGACAATGAAAATTGATCATGCTTTTTATTGGTATTCTTCTTTCTACTTTTGCTCATGATATGTATATTGGAGTCGAAGGTCAGTAGACTCCGTTGTTACCATGGTAGAATACCTTGATCAGGGCATAGCTTTAAGGATGGAGGAGGGGTGCACCCGCCCCCGCCAATGTTTCGGTTAAAAGGTTAATATTTCCAATTTCAAATTCGTCCGAAACTTTTAAAATGATATAGGTCCGCCCCTGTCAATTGTTTTGCCTAAAAATCCCCATGACTTTCCACCCCGCCGAACTTTTGGTGACCTTGATTGGAAGTTGTCATGAGGAATTATGAGATAATGGAGATAATGATTGCTTATAAATTAGTCGGTTAATCAATAATCAATATAAGTAAGAAACAACATATCGAATTGCATGACAATGGTAACTGATCATACTTTTTTATTTGTATTCCTCTTTCTACTTTTGATCGTAACATGTATATTGGATTCCAATGTAACTAGACTCCATTGTTACCATAATAGAATAGCTTGATGGAAAGTTGTGACGAGGAATGAGCTCTTAAAGCAATTAACGACTCACTTATAAATTATTTAGTAAATCGCTAATCAATATACTTAAGAAACAACACAACGACTTGCAAAGAGATGAGAATTGACCAAACTCTTTATTTGTATTCATCTTTCTACTTTTGCGTATAACATGAATATTGGATTTCAATGTCACCGGACTCCATTGTTACCATAATAAAAATCCCTGATTGAAAGTTGTGATCAGAACGACAATGAGGAATCAAGAGATAAAGAAGACTCTTAAGGGATAAGAAAAAGGCTCTCGCAGAGACGTATTTTGTAAAAATGTGATCAACATCGGATGAAATGAGACGCAACCTTCAATAACTGAGCAACAATTAAGGTAATCATAACTAAACACCTTACATATCTCACAAAGACAATAGTTGACAATCAAACCACGAGAATTAGTTATTGATTTTGCGAATTGGAATTGTTAAATTATGATGAAGAGTTATAAGATTGGTAATACATAGTAGATCATTTTTTTTATGATTGACGAGGCTCTTGAGAACTTCAAACTCGGGTATGTTGTGATTCACCTCGAGGAAAGTGCACCGTAATATCATTAATCTTACATCAAGACTAGATTGTTATTATTATTGTGTTCTCGTGGAAAAAATGTGTTTGATTACTAGTCAATTCCATATTGGAGGATGCTATGGAGGAAATTACGACCCTAGCTCAAGTGGGAACTCTAAAACACTATAACTAGTTATTTAATTTATGAGGATGCATCTCATCCTCCTACAAACTTATTGCCTTTAAGAACCTGTGACCACATAATTTAATTTAAACCAAAAGTCCAATCAATATCTTGTGGGCCATAAAGATGTCGTAGAAATTATGGCTCAAGAACTATCGAGTACAAGGGTTGTCTGGGGAAGCACAAGTCCCTTTGCTTATCATGTAGTGTGGTAAAGAAAAAGGACATATTTTGTATATGTTATATGAAACTTATTGATGCAAAGATCAAAAATGTTTTACTATTCCATTGATTAAGGAGCTACCGATAAACTATCGTGTACTCTGTGGTAATATAAAATCCTCAGCTGGTATTTATGTTTGGAACTATGAATCTAACTTAATCTTTCTACATTCACCAAGAGAAAAATGTTTGGATAGTCCCTGTGGTTTGCTCTATTTTCACCTTTAATCCCTAACTTTCTAATATTACAGCTATAGTCCCCAACTTTTGCAATTTCGTTCCCGGATAGTCCCTAACGTGGATAGGGGTTAATTTTTGCTGTTAAGTAAGTGTGAAGTGACTATAATGCCCTTATCTTAAAAACAAAATAATTAAAAAATAAAACATTTATAAGTTCAATGGCCCCACCCAACCCACTCAACCAATCAACCCCTCTGACCATTCTTTGTAGGACCCACAACCACCATCTTCAACTTAGTCCTCCACCCTCCTCTCACCCTCACCGTAAATCCCAAAACAACAATCCCTCTCACGCCACCACAGCACCACCCTCTCCTCCACCCCCACTGTTGATCTCTCTCTCCTCTTCGTGTGAAGAAGGCTCAATCGATCATTGTCGATCTCTCTCTCACCATCGTCAACGGTACTCAATCGATCTGACAAGACTAAAACCAGGTGATGGATTTAAAGGACCCTGCAGGTAACGGATCTACATTAATGCCACCGTTCTTTTCGTCGCCGGAAAGCGCACCTAAATTATTTAGATGTCGGAAAAAATAGGTTTCTTCCTCAATCCATGATTTCCGATCACACCAAAAAAAATCAACCTTCACCATCTTGTTCTTCAATATTCACATCCAAAAAAAACTTTTCATATGCTACCTTAAATGATGGTTTAGTGGATAAGTAAGGAGCTTTAAATACAATTTCTAATCAGAATTTGGAAGTCTACGATTAGAATGAATATCAAGTCAAAAAGGAAAAAAATAAAGAAATTTAGAAGCAACGTACCATACATCTCAAAAGTCAAGGCTGTTAATTGAAGAAACCATCAAGCACACACGTCAATTAGTATGGTGGTTGTACGGTGGAGGCAAGGTGTAGGGGTGGTATGGTGGTTGCACGGTGGAGGCAAGGTGTAGGGGTGGTTTGTGATGGAGACTGTCTCTGCTCAAGAGAAAGAGAGAAAAAGAGGTGGGTCTCACATGTATTTTTTAAATGTTTTATTTATTAGTTTTTAATATAAAGGTCATTTTAGTAAACTCACACCCACTTAACACAAAAAACTAACTTTCATCCACGTCAGAGACTATCTGGGAATGAAATTGCAAAAGTTAGGGACTATAGCTGTAATTTTAGAAAGTTAGGGACTAAAGGTGAAAATGTAACAAATCACGGGAACTATCCGAGCATTTTTCTCTTTTTAGAATAAATATATTATAGACATAAACCAATGTGAAAGTACTGTGTTAAAAACTCTGCAAGTCTCAATTTTTCTTGACCCGACATACCATACGCGAACATTCGGTATTAAACATAAACACGTCAACATTCGGTATCACGTTGAAAGGAACACTAAATTAATCTGCACATATATAGATATGTACATGTACACGGTGTGTATACATATATCTTGGTAAAAACCAAACCTTGTTGACCATGTATACAATGTTTTCAACTCAACTATATTATGCATGTCATCTTACCTTAACATTGGATTAGACGTAAAGTTAAATTATCATCGTTGAACATACTACATGAATATACTACTACGAAAATCTACAAATTAGAATCCACATTGTTGCACACTTTGTACTCAATTTGCATATCCAATTCGTATAGTACAATCGAGAACAAAAATCAAATCACATATACAATATAAAATGAAGTAGAACACATACATGATGATGAAACCAAGGGGATAGTCTAAATAAAAATATAATAATATTATGGATTAATTTCATATATACTCTTAGGCTATGGGGTATGGGGTTTGGGTTTCGGCGTGGGTTGGGTACAAACGCCCAAGTCACTACCCCGGGTGGGCTTGGGTTTCGGCGTGGCCCCTTGGGCGGGGTTTCAGCCCGGGCGTTGGGCGGGTCTAGCGGTCCACTGTGACGGTTTCTTATTGGCTGGCTTGGCTAGGCCGCTGACTAGGTTTTTAAATTTTAAATTTATAACCGTTTGACCAAGCCAAACGACCACCCCGAGTAGTATAAAATCTCCCACCGCCATCCCTGTTCGCCACCCCGAGTAGTATAAAATCCCCCACCGCCATCCTCACACGACACTCGAATCATGGCCTCATGGACGAACGAGGAAGAGATAGCACTAGTAACGAGCGTTGTGGACGCTATGAAGGCCCTGTGACCCGGTGATACACGTTATTGGCCGGAAGCTTTCGCGAGCTACCGGCGCAACGTTGGGAACGACCGGCACAATCTAAACGTGTGCCAACACAAGTGGCGCGAACTTCGACCAAGCTCGACCGGTTTAAAGCGTACTACGACAGCGTGCCCGGCGGTGACATAAGTCACGACGACCGGGTGATGGTGGCCAACATCGAGTACCAGGGCAATGAGCGGAGGTCGTTTGAGAAGTTGGCCCTCTTCGAAATCTACCTAACGCTTTAGGTTTTTTTATGTTTAATTATGTTTTTTAGATTTGTAATTTAGGGTTTTTTTAGATTATAATATGTTTTTTTTAGATTTGTAATTTTTAGGAAATTTTAGTAATATTTTTAGGTTTGTTTTATTTTGTTTTTTTATAAAAAAATTGAAAAAAAAATTACACATGGCCTAGCCACGCGGGCTAGCCACGCCCAACCATACCCACCGATACTGGCACTGATTAGCGGTGCCTCTCCAAGTCCACGTGTCCGGCCAACGCCCCAAACCCACGCCCACCACACCCCACAGTCTTACAAACTTGAAAATTTTCATATATACCCAATTTATTAAAAACAATCTACTAAATAATCACTTTACACTTATTTTTTTTTATTTTTTCTTATATGCTAATCTTTTAACTTCATATTTTTATTTAACACATTTTAAGCTTAAATTTATTTTTATCCATTTTTGTTTTTATCTTCAATTTTCTTCATAAAAAATAGTATTCTTCGTATATATAATATTTAAGCTAAATAAATTAAGCTATAAAAGAGTAAATATAATACATGAAGCTAAAGGTTATATGCGAGATTTCAAAGTTACATAAAAATAAAGGTAAAAATGTTTGTTATTAAATTGTTTTTAATGAATTGAGTACATATGATATTATAAACTTATAGATAAGTAACACATTTGTTTTTAATGAATTGGTACATATGATAATATAAACTTATAAATAAGTAACATCTGTGCTTATAGTGTTTTTACTCTTGGCTTTGGGAGTTTTTCAAAAAAAAAAACTAGAATTTTCATTTGTAACTCTAGAGTTTCAATATTTAACAATTTAAGTCTAAAGTTTCAATCTTTGTTAAGTTAACCTCTTTGATTAATTTGATTTTTCACTTTTAATTCAAAAGTTTCTATCTTTTGCGATTTAGTCCCTTTGATTTTTAATTTTTAACCCAAAGTTTTTCATCCTTTGCAACTTTGGTCCCTTATACTTTTAATCTTCGCAAGTTTTCTGTTTAACATTCGTTCTAGATTTTCCGAGTTAACACGACATAACGTGTGTGTGGGGTTCAACGTTGTTTCATCTACTTTTCCCGTCTGACAGGCCCGTCGTAGTGCTTCTATATCCCCGTTTCATAGGTTTGTCGCAACGCGCGGGTCATAGATCGACTTAGTTATTATTTTCTATGTTTTACACACGGGCTCACGGTCATGTAAGAAACATTTGGCTTTCGTCTAATATGATATATAACTAATGAATCCCCGCCGCATTGCGGCTGTGGTAATTCTAGTTTCAACTACTTTGTAAAAGTATATATGATATTTAAAATTTTGCAGAGATATATACGATATTTTACAAACTTGTAAGCATTTATGTTGATTGATTTGTCATTAAATTTGGTAAAACATCACCGAATAAAAAAGCGAGCTGGGAACAAATACATGGAAGAGAAAGTAAGCACCGGGATAGGTGTTGCTAACAATCCAAAACCAGATGATGGGGAAATCGGATGTGAGAAAGAACAATATATAGCATATGGAACAATATAATATGGTCCAATGTTTAGTAATAATGCCAGCAAGAAAAATGATATGAATATTAATTTGTTGTGGCCAATTCATGAAGTACATAAAACTTCAATAATAAGGAAATAAGTACAAAAATAGCTATAATTCCTTATGGTAGAGAATAATCGTTTTGATTATAGATCAGAGAACCAATATGTAAAAGTATTTAAACTATATTTTTTACAAAACGAATTTGATCGTAAAGCAACTTGCTATTATACCAACCAGATTGTTGCCAAAGCCGCGCGTTGCGGCGGCGATGCCTTAATTGTTTATAGCTTAGAGCACGTTATGTGTTTCGTTAATCATATGAAAACACGTGTTTCGATATCTTCGATCTAAAGCATTGTGCTTACAAAAGAAACTGAATTGAACCCGAGTTAGTTCGTTTAGCGAGGGTTCCACCTAAACACTATACCACCTTTACCTTTGTATCAAGACTTAGTGGCATCAAAACGTACGATAATTCGAATTTATAGCGTCGAATGAAAACGCATTATACTTGACCCGACTCGTTTCCGAACCTAGTTTACGTCAAAACGTAGACCAACTGAAAATGTACGCAAAAATAAGCATGAAAATGTATTATATTGAACCAGATTCGTTTCCGAAAAAATTATGTTGAAACGTGAATATGTAACGTTTACGTTGAACGTCAATTTATACCGACACGTACTTTAAAATTTGAAAACGGAAAAATGATAATTTATAAAGTTTTTGGAAAGTTTTTAAAGTTTTGGAGCTGATTCTTAAAGTTTTTGGAAAGTTTTTTAATGTTTTGGAGCTGTTTTTGTCATTTTAGAAGTTTTCTAAAGTTTACGGTTGTTTTTGTAAATTGAGAAAGTTGAAGGTTTTCTTGTTTTCTTTCCGTCCATAGATCTATCTAAGTTACTATGATTTCTATTTTATTAAGTTTTAAAGTTTATTTTACATCACAAAACTTCTAAAAATATCCAATTTCACAAACAAAGACCTTTTGTCGATGGCTATGTCACCGATCATGCTCTTTAAGGTATAGGTAACTAGGGCTGTAAACGAATCGAACGTTCAGCGAACAGCTCATGAACCGTTTGGCGGGAAGTTCGTTTATGTTCGTTCGATTAGCTTAACGAACGAACACGAACAAAAAATTTCATTCGGTTTGCTTAACGAACGAGCACGAACACATGCTTCGTTCGTTCGATAGCGTTCGTGAACGTTAGGTCATATGTTCGGTTACGTACGTTCGTGTTCGTTTGATTATATTAAAAAATAATAAATAATAAACTTTTTATCTAAACATATTAAAAATTTGAAACCTTTTTTCTAAGTTATCTAAAATTTAGACAAAGATATTTTTTTGGATAATTATGTCTAAGTTAGTTATATTTTCAATAATTATGTCTTAGTTAAACTTATTTTGTTTGGTGTTGTAGTAGATTTGTTGTATTTTGATTTATCATTTAATGGGTATATTTAACTACTTATATCAATTGTTTAAGTATAACAATGTTTTTATATTTTGTTTTCAAGTTAAATGTTTGTTTACGTTTGTTTTTATTTGCGTGCATTCGTTTGTGTTCGAGACCCGCGTTCACAAATTGTTCGTGACAATTGAATTTCCTTAACGAACGAACACGAACATAAATTTATGTTCGGTATGCGTTCGTAAACAGTTCGCGAACATGTTAATTTCCTTAACAAACGAACACGAACATGGACTTGTTCGTGTTCGTTCGGTTCGTTTACAACCTATTAAGGTAATTGTAAAAACCCAGAAGGTCGGCGAAGGGGGAATGTGCTATTTTAAAATTAACAATCTTTAAAAGTTGGGATGTCAATAGGTCAGGTATTGTAATCCCATACGCATACATGTTTGTAAAATTGTGTCTATACCCGGCCCAATATCTGTTGGATAATTACCCGTTGGGTACTGGCATACTCACGGGTATTGAGTATACCCGTTAATTTATTAAAAGATACCGACTAGGATTTTTAAAAACTTTTCTGTTTACTATTATAATTTTTGTATAGTTGTTTACTATTATAATTTTTGAAAGCAGTGATTATATTTTAAAATTTTCAAAGCAGAATTTTCTCACGGACCCTATGGAAGGGGATCTACTCTGTGACCAATGAATCTGCTCATCTCTGGCTGGGCTAGGTGGAAACATGCTTGTGTGGACATTACGGGGGTTTATCCTTTGGTTGGTTTAAGGGAAAGTGGGTTTGTAGCTGGGCAAGTATCTACGAAAGTAGAATCAAAGAAAGTGGATAAGCACGCTAAAGATTGCGTAGAGAACCAACATGTCTTTGTCCCTTTTGCTTTTGATACATTTGGCCCCCTAAAATCAAAAGCTATCCACTTCTTAACCAGGATCCAGCAGACATATTCAGTACCGGTACCAATACTCACTTTTCTTGTTTTTCGATACCGATATTTTCAATACCGGTACCGGTTTAATACCAAACGGATACCATACTCATCACTAGTCTCACCAATTTTTGGTGATATAAAAAGATGAGAGAAGCATCGATGACTTTTTATTCTTTTGATCTAATTCAGTAGCTCCTAAACAAACCTGAAGTGCCAACAGTTCTTATGGACCGATTCGGTCCAGTTAAAGTGTTGTGTATTAGAGATGGGTATAATCAGGTTTTTTTAGTACCCGGAACCGGTTTCATACCGAACCGGTTCCATTTGGTTGACAATGGAACCGGGTTTGATGTGGAACCGGGTTCGGTTCCTACCCGGGTTTACACAACAGAATCTGGAACCGTTTGGAACTGGGTACGGGTATTCCGGAACCGGTACAGTGGGAACTGGGTACGGGTACTGTGTGGAACCGGTTATGGGTACAATGGAGAACCGGTCATGTGGAGATGTCATTCAAAGGTTGTCAAACGGGTACAAAGTGCAACGATGAAGTGGTTTTGGTCTTGGAGACCAAACGAAACCCGATGATATGGAAGAATTTTGATTTATGTTTAATGTCCGATAGCCACGAGATGGCTAGATGCAAAGGATGCGGAATATTTATGAAGCCCGCCGCCAACTCTACCCTTAAGAAACATATTGAGCGGCATTGCCCAATGACGAAGGCCAAGAAAAATGAGACGGGAGAAGGATCTGGCACCGGTTCTTCGAATGTTTGATGTAACCCGTTTGATTTGTTAGGTTTGGTGTTTTTATTTGAGTTTGTTTAATGTTTGGTGTTTTTATTGTGTTTAACGTTTGGTGTGTTTATTATGTTTAATTTTTACTAATGTTTAGTGAGTTTAGTAAATTTCATGTTTTTTTATTCATTGATGATAAATTAGTTACATTAAAAACATTAATACTAACTAATTATTAGGAACCGGTATGGGTGAACCAGGTACATTAGGAACCGGGTACGGATAGTAACCGGGTACGGTTTGAAACCGGTTCGACCGATTAAAATTAAAAAAATGTGGAACCGGGTAGGAACCATCGGGTATTTTGAACCCGGAACCAGTTCTACTTTATGTTGGATAGGAACTGGAACCGGGTCCAGTTCAGTTCTACCGGGTCGGGTTTGGAACCGGTTATTATGCCCATCTCTATTGTGTATTAATATGGTTAACCAAAATAGTTTAATAACTTGCACAATTCTAGTTATAAATTAAAATATACATTACAAACATATAAGTTTTATCATAAAATAAATAATAACATTATAATTTTTTATTTAGTTTTATTTATATACTTTGTAACACACAAAATATAAATCTAACTTATAATAAAAGACTCCAAAAAATGCCACATGGCATTTTCTCCTTCAACATCATAAATTTTATTTATATTTGTTCAATATATTTCTTTAATATTAATATTAATAATAACATATTAGATATCACTTATCTTTATCCTTATCTTTATCTAAGATTAATAAACAATTATCATTTCTAACAAAAAAGATTCATTCTTTTGCAATTTAGGCCCTTTGTATTTTTTTACTTTTAAGCCAAAGCTTTTTATCTTTTGCAATTTAATCCAACTCTTTTTTATATTCAATTTTGGTCCAATTTTTCATCTAACCCAAGTTTTTCGTTTCGTATTGAATTTTGTGAGTTAACGCACCGCAACGTGCGTGTGGGGTTCAACATTTTTTTCGTATATTTTTCCCTTTTGACTGGCCCTTCGCAACACATCTATTTTTCTCCGTGTGACAAGTTCGTCGCAACGCGCAGGTCCTGGATTGACTTAGTTATTTTTTCTATATTTTATGTTTCAATTTAATTTCTCTGCAATCGAGTGTTCGTAATTCAAAGTTTTACGTCTGCTTTTCGCTATTTTTTCCTTTTTATTTATTTTATTTTAAGAGTTTTTCCAATGTTGGTAGCCGCTGATAGTAGTATAGCATTAGTACTACTTGACATTGTTTTACGACAACCGCTGCAACGCAGGGACATAATACTAGTAATATTATTAAATGCTTATTCCAAAAGAATTTTATTTCACATAATGAATCTACTAAAATAACTAACGGTTAAGAGAAAATAAAAATATAATAAAAAATATTCGGGTATATAGTTCGGGTAAACGAGTATGTGGTTTTGGATAATCGGGCAGGTATCATCTCATCCCATACCCGCAAATTTCTTAAAACTAATCTCATACCCGGCCCATACCTCGTCAGGTTTCTGGTAAAAGAAGTAGGGCTCAAGTTTTTTGCCATCCTATTGTAACAACCCGCATTTTCACGCTTGTTACTTTCGTTACGCCTAGCACCAGAGATTCGGCTCACAATGTGAAACTATATCGCTTACTACGCTACATCACTTACTTTCAGCACATACATCGCTTATCAACATACAGCACTTCACGACACTTTCACTTACAACGCCTTCGCTTATACTATGATAATCACATGATGTTCCCAAGACTACTCGCTCGCTTACACATCAACGCGACACCCACAAAACTTGGGAACCAAAACGTGTTTTATCTCGCTCAAACGCTTAATACTTAAACGCTCTACACAACGCAAACTCAAAATGCGGTTATTCTAAGTTTTATATATATACACACTCACTAAGGGTTTTTTTACATATTTTCCCTTCTAAGTTGGCTTATTACGTATTTCCCAAAATAAAAAAAACAATTACATATTTCCCCTTCCTAACCTATATATATTAATATTTCTCCATTTCATTAAAATACTTTAGAATGCCTATTTACCCTTAATAAATTATTAATAAATATTTACATATTTTCCAACACACCATGTATTCAAAAGCTGCTATTTACACAAGTGATTCAAATTTTAAAACGAAAGTAATAGTATGGAATAAAACAAATCACTTAGATTTTAACATCTGCGAAAAATTAAAACACATACCCATTGGCCATTACGAACAAATCAAAATCCAAATATAAAAATTTGTGAATCGTTGTTGGTTGTGAGGATTCCAAAATCCCAATATATAATAATATAAATATAAGAGAAAATAATTGTAAATCGTTATTGGTCAACGTAAGGTCTGCTAATGTTGCCCAGCTTTAGGAAGAAAAACTTCAAACAAAAGATCGACGAATGAAGCATGAGACTTGGGAGAGGGTTTAAAAATATGTTTTGATTTATATAAAATCCACATAAGCATTAAAAGAAATAAAAGATAAGAGAAAAATATGGTAACCCTACTAATACACCTTATTAGAACACTAAATTAAAGTTGAGAAAATACTACATGAATTGAGGAAACCTGTCATTATTTGATGATATATTAGAAATGGAAAATATGTAAATATTCATTTAGTAGTTCATTAAGGGTAAAACAGTTATTCTAAGAGTAATTTTAATGAAAAGGGGAAATATGTAATATATATGGGTTAGCGAGGGGAAATATGTAATTGTTTTTTTTTTGTTTGGGGAAATACGTAATAAGCTACTTTAGGAGGGGGAAATATGTAAAAAACCCCTCGCTTAAACGCTCACTCGCTAAACTCGGTTTAACGCCTTATTACAGACACAACGCTAAATGCTTCGTTAAAACGCCTAACATAACTAACTAATACGAACGAACAGCCAACGTGGGAACTAGAAGCAATTCGCACCAAAACTGATCAACTTGTACGAAATGACCATTTCGTACGAATTGATCATTTCATACGAATGATCATTTTCGAAGGAATGGCTACCAGTGACTCCTTTCTCCTTTTCCTATAAATACCACACTTGTATCCACACATGCTCTCTTGCTGTCACTCACACGAAACACCCTCTATCCGCACTCTCTCTGTTGTTCCAAGTAAGAAACAACGCTTTTCACGCAAACCACAACGATTTCCCCAACCATTTACACGAGTTTATCTCCGATTTCATCTAAACTTCTCTGTCTACAAAAGTCTTTATCTTTTTCATAAAAGTTTCTGATTTTAACTCGGACTTACACTTAAACGAGTAATGTTGAGTTAGCTTTGGCTTCTCGGGCCAGAAATCTTGTTATTTCGACTCACCAAGTGTTAAATCCTAGTAAACTGTTTTTAAAACTCGAATTTTACAACAAAAACGGACAATAACTGACGAAGGTTCGTTCACTGAATAGTGGAACGAAGCGCTGTCAAAACCGTCACGAAATGGACTCGAAACTACATCTGTTTCGGACGAAATTTCAGTCCCGAACGCACCGAGACGCAAGAACAGTCACTTGTGCGATCTTGATTGGCTCGCGTGAACCATAGTTGGTTCACACGGCCTGGTTCGAGTTCATACAAGAGACTCACTCGCTCAAAAGACTTGTTCTCCCACCGAACGTCATTTCGATCGTTTCAGCACTGTGGAAGACTGATGCACTTCTGTTCCCGCTTGCAGGCTGATCCGGCACTCTCCCCGCTCCATCTCGCTCGTGTTTTCTGCTTAAACGCGCATGGTGAGTATACTTGACCCTTTTTCACTTTAACGCACTTTTTAGGTGTAACATACATTCATAACAAAACACACTACACGTACTAAACTGATTTATCACACACGAATATCTGTTATACATATTTACATGTGATGCTTGACACATATATGCTAGGACTTTTACTTGTTAACTTCCACCTTAGCTAGTATGGTACTATAGCTTGCCTTGCACCCGACGGGGTCTAGTTAAGGGCTTCACACCTCTCCTTTGCTGCTACATGGGACTTAGCATGAGTAATTGTCGAAATTAGTTTATATGTTGTGTTGTATCATGTTTATGTATGTGGAAATTCGTGACACTTTTATCTACTATGCTATTATATCAAAACCTGTATGCTCCTCAATACATTTTTGTATTTACATTATTTTAACGTATGTTGTAGGTTAAACCAGGTTATCTCGAATCAAAATTAGGACTCTCTAGAGACCCACTTAAATCCAGGTTGTCGGATTTGTATTGTTTGAGAAACGTGTAATCCGTTTGACTGTTGTGGAATATTTGTTTGATTGTATGGGAAATTGAACTTTATAAATATTGTCACCAAAATATGGATTATCTTGAACAATTTAATTCGCCTAGTGCCACATCCCGATGATTCCGCCATCGGTTGGGGTGCGACACCTATCCAAAAGTCTTTGGTATTTCTAAAATATTTCTTTTGAATAAGTTGTGAGCTACAAACAATATGCAAGTGAGTTTAAAGTGAAAAATCTAACACATGAAACACAAAGATTTATAGTTGTTAAGGTGGGTGTTAACTTATCAATCTTACGTTGAATATGTGGTACAATATGAAGTTTATCTCACTGAGACTTCTCAATCAAGGTCGTGAATTAGTGATCATCTTTACGAGTTTCTAACTACATGTAGTGCTATTTAAGTCTCACTGAGATGAAAGTAATCACACTCAACCTTCACACTAACAATGATAGTGGTCATAATTAAAATTCCCCTTAATCTTGTTGGGGACCACTTCTCCAAAAACAAGCACAAGTGTTCAAGTATAAATGTCACAATAAGCCTTACACTTACAAACACCACTTCTTATGCTAATATATGATCTCTCCTAATCCGAATATGTTTGAAGGAGTAGGAAATCATTTAGAGGTGACTTAAAAGTTAGAAATTTAGGTGTACAAGAGGGATAGTCAAAACGCGGGATGAGTGTTTTTAAATACCGCGAAAAGTAACACACAAGAAGGCTCGAGGAACCTAGTTGATGCATGGTTCAACCATAGATACCCGATTTTTATCGTGCTCTCATTATTAAATCAGTGTCTTCCAACACTTTTCCAAACATCTTAGCTAGAGATTTGATATCTTAGAAAGCGTTAGACCTTGACTACGCTTTTTTTTATTTTTATTTTTTGGCAATAAATTTCTCACATTTGGGTATGGTTTTCAAATGAGAAATTGTGTAATATACCAGTTATATAAAATTATCCATTTAAGTGGTTTATTTCATTTTCAAGATATACAAACATGTTGGAAGTTATCTCCTTATGAAAGATTCTTCGAACACAGTGGCGAAGCTTGGCCTGAATGATGGGGGGTCGGAAACGTATATACCCAAAACTTTCTATAGAACCAGGGGGTCGAAAAGGTATATACCGAAAAATTTCTATACGAAAACTACATATATAACACTACTGAACGAAAAAATTCGGGGGGTCGCCCGACCCCTATTATCCTTCGCCCCTGTTCGAACACGTTTTTTTACACTCCACTTATAAATATATTATATTTATAAATGTGTGCAAGTTTTAGAACAAATAAAAACAAATATTTTATTGTTTAAATAAAATGTTTTTATAAAACTTGTTGCACCTCAACTAAGGTTTTTTATGTTATATCTCCATTAACCCACCCAACCTTTTTATAAACCTTAAAGTGATTGTATTAAAGTTTGGTTTAGTTAATGGATAGGGCCGATCCAACGTATTTGGAGGTCCTAAACTAACTACAAAGTTGGGGCCCTTAATCTCTCTCCCAATCACGAAGTTACGTGTTTGATGAGGAATGCTGGGGACGATTAACGATTTGAAGATCATAAGATACTGGCAAGAAATCCCGTAATTTAGGCAAGGGCGAAACTATAGTGTTACAAGGGGTAACCTCCGTTATCCCTTGACGTTTCGGTGACGCTCCGACGTTTGGAAAAAATGATGTTTTTTCGATTTCGTTACCCTTCTTTTTTGAAACGTGACCCCTATTCGGATTTTCTAGATTCGTCACTAAATTTAGGTAGGTCTGCAATCTGACATTTACTATGATTGACAAAAATATGTCACATATTAGAAATGATATATATATATATATATATATAAATATATATTATATATATTTTATATATATATATATTATATATAGGGAAGGGTTATCTTGAGAACGCTAAATATCGCGAGAACCGTGAGAACGAATGAAAAAATCAATCAAAACCATTTTTTTAATACAAACCTCATTGTAATTAAAATACAACATCAAATAATTCATTTCTCCCCTCAAAATCACTCTTATTAGATTTTTTACACATACATGTGTAAAAAAAATTATTTACGAATTCACGTAAATTTAAACGTGTAAATTAAATTTCTAATATTGTATTCGAATAATAATGTGTAAAAAGAAATTTTAAATTTGAAATGTTTTTGACCAAGTTTTGGCGGTTTTTTCATTTGTTCTCACGGTTATCGCGATATTTAGCGTTCTCATTTAAACTCTCCCCTATATATATAGGGTTAGGATTATGTGAGAAGCACTAGGCTAATTGACAAACTTGAGAAGTATTCTGGACCACACATTTTCTCTAAGCTTTTCGTAATATACACATACGTATAGTTTAAAGTTGACTATATACAGATGTGTATAATTCAATATACTATATACATATGTGTATAATTCAATATACAAATATGTATATAATGAATTAAACTATACGTATGTGTATATTATGAAAAGCTTAAAGAAATGTGTGGTCCAGAAAACTTCTCAGGTATCTCAAATAGGATGGACTTCTCTTATGATCCCTACCCTATATATATAGGGAGGGTTATCTTGAGAACGCTAAATATTGCGAGAACCGTGAGAACGAATGAAAAACCCAATTAAAACTATATTTTTTTTATATAAACCTCATTATGATTAAAATACAACATCATCAAAAGAATTTACATCAAATAATTCATTTTTCTCTCAAAATCACTCATATTATAAATTTTTACACATGTGTAAATATAACAATTTTACACATATGTAAATGACAAACTTACACATGTGTAAATTTTCTTTATTTACAAATTCGTGTAAATTTAAACGTGTATATTAAATTTCTAGCATTGTATTCGAACAATAATGATAAGTATAAAAAGAAATTTTAAATTTGAATTGTTTTTGACCAAGTTCTCGCGGTTTTTTCATTCGTTCTCACGGTTCTCGCAATATTTAGCGTTCTCATTTAAACCCTTCCCTATATATATATATATATATATAGGGTTAGGATCATGTGAGAAGCACTAGGCTAATTGAGAAACTTGAGAAGCATTCTGGACTATACATTTTCTCTGAGCTTTTGTAATATACACATACGTATAGTTTAAAATTGACTATATACATATGTGTATAATAAAATATACATATATGTATATAGTGAATTCTAAACTATACGTATGTGTATATTACGAAAAACTTAGATAAATGTGTGATCCAGAATGGCTCTCAAGGTTCTCAAATAAGGTGGACTTCTCTTAGGATCCCTACCCTATATATATATATATATATATATATATATATATATATATATATATATATATAACGTACTACAAAATGGTGAACAAGATAAAGCAAATATAAGCGAAAACATAATAATATGTGACTATGCAATGGGGAACTGAGAAACATCAAGAGTTTTAAAATAACAAAACAACGATAGATTATGATAAAAGCTTCAAAGCAAGCAACATACATCATAGACGCCAATGGCGGTGTTGGGATCGAACCCTAACAAAGGAACAGATGATATCAAAGCTAAATACATTATCCGAGCTTTGGTTCAATTATCAGTGGTTACAAACCACTGATCAACCTTTACACTGCTTTCCCTAAAGATATGTTCCTATCATCTAATAGTTCAAGAAGCAAAGGTCTGATAGAAGATTCAAGATTAGAGGATAGTGATTTAGAGTTTAGTATAGTTTTATCTTATTCAATGTAATAGTGCTATGCACTGATAGTATAGTTAGAGCAGTGTTTTAGTTAGTTACATTTTGTTAGCAGTCACTATCAACCATGACGTCACAAAAGATGCTCAGTGGTTAGATAGTTAGTATAAATAGGTGATCGTTGTAACTGTTAACTTTGTCTTCTTGAAAAAGATCATTTCACACTTTATCTTCTTCATTTCTTACTATCAAACAATTGTAATTGGCTAAGGGTGAGTTTGTGAATCACATGCAAAGTTTATCAACTTGAAAGCATGATAGTGATGAAAACAAACGACCAATTGCTTGTAGTAAAAGTTTTTCATTTAATTCCGCTGCATCTCGTTTATAATTCAATCCATTTTCCATTCTCTGAAACAAAAACTACAAGTAATTTCAAACTTAGATCCAACAATTGGTATCAGAGCTGAGTCAATCGATTTTGATTTAACCGTCAAATTGATTTGAATAGATCAGCTCTTTGTGCTAATTCGTTCGATAGTTTTACTTGAATACAGAGTTTTACTGCTACAAAGTTTTTAAAACATAAATATGTTGTAAACAAGAGAAATGGCACAAAACACACCGGAATCCAATATTGGATCCATGTTCAAACCACCTATGTTAAAACAAAATGAATATTTTATTTGGCAACGTAGGATGGGTCACATTCTCGCCCAACAGAACACCGGATGTTGAAGATCCGTTGTGTTTGGACCTCATATACCCATGGTTCCAAGCACAGAGGATCCCCACACTCAAGTCCCTAAGAAACTTGAAAATTACCCTGAACAGGATTTCCTCAAGATTGAATCGGATGCTAAGGCCTTTAGCATCGTTGCTTCGGCCTTGCCCAATGAGATTTATGCGAGATTACTTCATTGTAATAGTGCTAAAGAGTTATGGGATGCTCTTAAGGAGCAATTCGTGGTACTGAAGAGGTGATAGAGAATAATAGAGAGGTTTTGAACCAACAGTATGAAACATTTTGCCATGTTAAGGGTGAATCATTAACCCAAAGTTCGAACGATATAGCTGTCTCATCAGTGAGCTCAAATTGGTAAATGTGGGACTCTCAAATTCGACTATCAATAGTTGTTTCTTGAGGTCCTTACCTGAGAAATGGGAGACTGTAGCTTATGTCACTCGAACAGCCGTTGGTTACAAGGACATGACCTTGACACAACTTCATGGACGACTCCTCACTTATGAGAGAGAGTTGAATAAAAAAAAGAAGTTGCAAGAGTCAGGGAAACTGACTGATTATACTCGGGGAAACACTGCTTTGTATAGTCATGAGGAGGGGTCTAGCTGTGGAAAGGATCAGAGTTATGATCATTACATTGACATAACATCTGGAAACCATTTCAACTCTGATCCTAGTACACCCAATTTTGCCTTTGCCGCAAATAGTGAAAGCCAGACCTCTGACAATTTGTCTTTTGAAATGAATGACTTACAACATTTTGAACCCACTGACCTTGAAGAAATGGACATTTTGCATCAGCTGGCACTTTTAAGTGTTAGAGCAAGTAAATTCTACAAAAGAACTGGTAGGAGATTCCCAGGATTGCATGGGGGGTTGAAAGTTGGGTTGGATAAGTCTAAAATCAAGTGCTACAAATGTAACAAGATAAGTCACTTTGCCAGAGAATGCAGATCACAATCTGCAGGACCAATTGTACATCCTGGCAACAATTCTCAAAGCACTGGCCATTATTCCAATATACCCCTGCACCTCAAATGCAAAACACTGCACATTTTGCACACCCCGTTGCTACAGTTCCTGTCCATTATGTTCAAGCACCTGCACCACAGATTCAATATGTCCAAGCACCACCTCAAGTACATGTGCAACAAATGCCACAAGTTACTTAAACTACTCAAACCACTTGCTCCACCAGCAGAGGTTAATCAACAAAGTTTTTTCACACAAGGTTTTGTTGATTGGAGTAGTTTGCCTAAGGATTTAACTGATGAAAACTTTGCTCTCATAGCCAAAAATGATTTTGAAAATGAAAATATATGTTTATGGCTTTAGAGACCATTGTTGAGGGTGATGAATCTGTGGAGCAAGAGTTAAAGTTTGATGTGTTTGATTGTTGTGAAGTAGTGGTTACACCAGAAGTTACACCAGTGGTTGATGTACATGCTGTTAATGATGAAAACGACCCTCTATCTGACCCATGGGATGAGCAGGTGTGTGAAGAAAAAGAGTGTGATTGTGCTCTCATGGCTACTACGAAGGTATCACTCAGATTCTTAATGTTCTGACAAATGCATCATTGCTTTTGCAAACATAAACAGGTGAATGAAAACCTGAGAAACAAAATTTTAGAAGATGAACTTAATTTTGAAAAACTTGTTAAAGAGTTAAAAACAAAGTTGAGTGAAAAGATTCTGAAATGAGTAGCCTGAGGCATGAATCAAGCATAACCAAAGACCAACTCCAAACCATGGTAGAAAAATACCAGGTTTGCAAACAGGAGCTTGAAACTATCCAAATCACTTGTGAAAAATGGGTAGAGTCTTGCAAAGGTTATGAGCTCATGCTTGATGCTCAAATCAAGAGCAACATAAAGATTGGAATAGGCTTTAGAGACTATGACCAGACTTGTGAAAATGTTGCAAAAATTGATTCTGAGCTGGTTGAAATAGTCCCAACAAATTTGGCTAGTGAAGAAATTAAAATCACAGATAAAAATAGAAACAAAATTATTCTTGAAAAACTAGAGGGTTCAACAAAAGATAAAGAAACTGAAAAATATCGGTTTAAACTAACCTGGTCAGATGAGCGTGATATTTTGGAAAACTTCAACCCAATGGACTTTTCAACCACTGAAGGTATAAAAGCACCAAAAGCACTGGTGATCCCTATCAAAGACTTGCTAGCAGAGGTTACAACCACTGCTCTCAAAAAGTCTGATAGGAAAAGGAAAGAAAAGGTTAAATACTTGTTTTGTGAATTTTGTGAAAAGAGAAATCATGTGGCTGCAGATTGTTTTCTTTTAAAAGCCTATGATATAAACAAAACTTGTTTTATACCCAAATCTCCTAGATGCACCATATGCAACAAAACAAATCACATGACCCAAGAGTGTGCCTATCTCAAAATCTATCATCAAAAGGTAAAAGAGATTAGAGCAAAAGCTCTTGAAAGAGAAAGTTTAAGCTTTCCTGAAAAACAAAACAAAACAAAATTTTGAGCCAATTCAAGTGACAGATGCACCACCATCAAACCAGTTCCTAAGAGGTAAAAGCCAGCCTAAATATCAAAAGGTGCCTATGGTTTATGAGACTTACAAAAAGCCTTCTAAGCCAAGGGTAAATAGGCATCCTCATGGTTACCAACAGTTGATATGGAATGACTCCCAGCAGTGGTTACAAAAATTTGATCTACCACTGCTCCTTCATGTGAACTTGAGTCTGAATCATCTGATACCCATCCAAAGCCATTCTGGCTTTGGAAACTCACCTGAACTAATTATTTAAAAAACATGTGCAGGGAGCTTCTACTTGCCTTGACAGTCTTTGGTATGTAGATAGTGGGGGCTCCAGGCACATGACAGGATGTAAAGCCCTGCTCAGAGATTTTAAAAGCTCATGGAGGGGGTGATATATCCTTTGGAAATAATTCAAAAGGGAAGGTGTTAGGGTCAGGATGTGTCTCAGCTGGAAAACTCAAGTTTGAAAATGTGAATCTCATTGATAATCTAAAATTCAATCTTCTGAGTGTCTCACAAATGAGTAATAAGGGTTATGGATCCTTCTTCACAAAAGAAACTTGTCAGATAGTAGGCCCAGAGGTTGTTAAAAAGATTAATTAAATAATTGCAGAGAGCAAAGCACAACTTACTGCTAATAGGGTAGGAAATGTGTATGTGGTTGACATGGTAAAAGATAATCCCATGTCAAATGCATGTCTGTTCTCAGTTGCTTCAAGCAAAGAAACATAATTATGGCATAAAAGACTAGGTCACACAAATCTAAAAACCATCACCACTCTCTCAAAACAAAATCTTGTCAGAGGTTTGCCTCACAAACAATTTACTTGTGAAGAACATTGTGTTTCCTGTTTAAAAGGCAAACAACATAAAAGTTCTTACACGTCAATTGAAGAGTCAAAAACAAGTCAGTGCTTACAGTTACTTCATATTGACTTATTTGGACCTGTGAAAATCATGAGCTTAAAACACAAAAGGTATTGCCTGGTGATAGTTGATGATTTTTCCAGGTTCACATGGACTTTCTTTTTACACTCTAAAGATGAAACAGCAAGCTTTTTGCAAAACTTTGTTAAACAAGTTGAAAAGCAATTTGATCTCCCTGTAAAAATCTTTAGGAGTGACAATGGGACAGAGTTTAGGAACAAAGAGTTGGATGCCTTCTGTGAGTCAAAAGGGATTATTAGGCAATATAGTATCCCTAGAACTCCAGAACAAAATGGGGTTGTTGAAAGGAAAAACAGGACTTTGATTGAATCAGCAAGAACTATGCTAGCATACTCTGGTTTACCTTGACTTTTTGGGCAGAGGCTGTAAACACTGCTTGCTATGTTCAGAACAGAGTTTTGATAAACCCTAGGCATCAAAAGACTGCTTATGAATTGCTTTATAAAATCAATTCTTATTTCAAATTTTTT